>CAJGYO010000013.1:24166637-25535748 GCA_904845875.1 Miscanthus lutarioriparius | reverse complement strand
GTTGACATTGCATAGAAATTAGTGGTTGGATGAATAAAAATTAATTTTGTTACTACCTATAAACCTCTCACTTAAAGATGGATATTCCACTCTGACACAACCGTAATTGTCTCTACCAACACCATAACTTCTACTATAGGGGTGTATAATTAATATAGGAACAATGTATAGAACTTGGAGACCCAACATAAAACACACGACAAAAGAACTCGCTCTTCTCTAAACTTTGAAATTAAAAAAACAAAGGGGAGGACAATTGGATCATAGAATTAATGATCAAGATGTGCAGAAACATTTTGGCGCCGACATTGTATAGAATTTAGAGAGGATAGATAAATAAAATAATTTTCTTACCGAAGATAGAAATTAGTGTTATAACAATGCATAGAAGAGTGCTCCAACCATGCCTATAATTGTGTAGAAGTCACGATAATCTGCTCCAACAACGATACAAATTTATTGTAACAATGTCCCAATACATCTCAAGTTCTGATTTTAGCCATGGATAGAACTCTATACATACAAGCATAAGGACACAAAATCAACAAACACAAAATCAAAGCAAGCAGCCACCATTGGGAGGTAGGGAGAGGAGGATGTGCCACCCGGGTGGGGAGGGAAGAGTCGGGTGATGGGAGGCCACGCGCCAAATCCATCATTGGGAGGTCGGGCCACCGGTCGTGAGGTGGCCACATGCCTGTAATCGGGATTTGCCCGGCCAAGACTTGATTGAGAAGGGGTGGCCACACACTACCACTGAAATCGGAGCTTGAGGATTCGATCATGCCACACAGGTGGTATTGGGGGCCGAATGCAGGGAGTGAGGGAGCAGGAGGAGGCTGCGAGAAACATCCTTCCAACCATCTCTACATCACAATAAAAAACATATTTTTTTGCAGAAAAAAAAACCTTTGCATTGATAAAGAAAAGGGCATAGAAACATGTTTTAGCATGCTATAAACCTTACAGTCAAAGAAGAAAGACAGGTAAACATGTTTTTGCAGGCACAAAATCTATTATGGTCCCAACCCAAACCTTGCCTTAATAGAGAAAGTCAATGCATAGAACCCAATAAAACCCTCCCACAGTGAAGGATTATTTTGCAACCAAAACTATGACAGCCCTCAAACACAAACCACATTATTCTTACTTTGTGGATGATGATAATTAATAGAGTAAATGGTGCATAGACCCAAAATGCCCTCTCTTAATTCAGGGGAATTAATGTACGGGATCGTGGACGGCACAACTCCGAACAATGCATAGAACAATGTATAATTGTGCACCAACAATGTATAGAATTGTGTACAAGTATACACACAATCTGTTCCAACAAAGTATGTCCTGCTTCTAACAATGCAAAGCTAATTAAGTGTGCTCCAAATTTATGTATAGAATTATCTAGAAAAATGCATAGATAGCTGAGGTGCCTGAGATAATCTGCTCCAACAATATATAGAAATGTGCTCCAATAATGTATAGAAATTTGTTCCAACAATGTATAGAATACATACCCCTCATATCCAAAAATTAAGACTTCAATTTCACTGCACATCATATCAATGAAAAGCATAAAAACAGCAATGAAACTAATATTATCTACATTAATGCATTAAAAAATTAAAGATTTCAATTTCATTCACATTATATCAAGGATAAGCATAAAAACATCCAATTCAGAGGGCATCAAAAGTGTTAAGCAATCACATGAAAATCATCTCTCAGCAGTACCAAATCATCCTAGTAAAAAACATTTTTATGCAGCAAAAAAACATAATTCACGTGCATAAAAATCCACATATTCCTCTGTGCTACTGGCAAGCACTCCACCATCCTTGCTACCGCAAACAAGCATCCCTGCAATCCACATCTTTGCAATTGAATCAAAGCAAGCAGACACCAGGTAAATCATAGAAAATTGAAGATGTAGTACCAACTTTGATATGCATAGAAACTCACTAATGGTCAGAACAGAAACTCACATTGATGCAAATACTAGAAAAAATTGAAGATACAAGCATAGGGTGGTGCTGGTAGATGCTTAGCGTGAGGAGCTATAGCAGCAGTCTAGAGATCCCTCGCCTGGTCAGGTACAGGTAATGACGCTGCCCGATGTGGGAGAAAGCACCACGTGGGAATGGGCCGCACCATCATCGTGGGGTGGGAAGCCTGCCCTCCGGATGGAGGGGCGCCGCTGAGTAGGAGGAGAGGAGGCGCCGATGGCATCGTGGGTCTTTCTGGCCTCTAGCCACAAGCCCGTAGCGGGAGAGAGAAGTGGTCATGACTACCTTTGGATCCGGCGACACCTCGGCTAACTTCTAAGCCGCTAAGATCAATCATCTGCCAATAACAATGTATAAATGTGCTCCAACAATGTATAAAATTATTGCTCCAACAATGTATAAAATGTTAATACAATGTATATAAATGTGTTTTCAACATTAAATATAAATGTGCTTCAACAATGTATAAAATTGTGTATAATTTCAGATGATTTAGCTTCAGCAATGTATAAATGTGCTCCAACAATGTATATAATTTCAGATGATTTCTTGCTTACACAGTTGGCTCAAGAAGCATAGAAACAAAAAATCAAAGTACATGAAAACAAACTCAGAAATCATTAATTATCTAGTTTTTTAGAAACACCTGCACCGACCATCTTAAATAAATATTTTATTTAGTCAGATTGTCAAATCATAATTGCTATGCATAGAAATTTATGTATGCAAACAGTAAACAATTTATCTCTAAATGGATGCATCAATATTGCATAGAAAAAACCATGCTTGCTTTAACGTTGCTAGCTCTTCATTTGTCAGTAACCCCATGTTCCTAGCAAACGCTGCAACCAAATCGAATCAAACATGCATAGCAACTATGGCTTAAGAAGCATAAAAAAACAAGAGACTCAATGGGGAATTAGTAAGTATCAAAGGGTTCTTGAGATCCCAGGATGCAAAGCTTTGCCTATTCCACACCAAAAGAAATTGCTAGTAACATAGACTGGTAGAATAACCATGGCACATTTAATCAACTTGTAGATACGGTTTGTCAATTTGGCTGATGTTTTTTAAGGGCGATAAGCTAGCTGATGTTGTTTTGTTGTGAGAGAAAAATAATGTGCTATGGCTAATAAGCCGGGCTGATAAGTTCAATGAACATGATAGAATTCCCAAAATAAACACGCTTGGTATTATTTCAGGAACATGACTACACAAATGTTCATGAACATGCTTGGTATTTCAGGAACATAAGCTAATGCACATAAAGAAAAACAGATGCAAGACAAAGAAAATTACTTGAACTTCACATTTGGGCTGGACGTGGGAATTGTCCGGACAGCAAGGAAATCAGCTCCTATGGATGCAAACCAATAATCATTCATCCAAGAAAGAACACCAGCGAGAGCATGTCATCGAGCACCAATAGGGCAGCAGTTACTAATCAAATCAAAGTCCAAGGATAGAGATTGATGTGCACCATGGCTGCAGCCAACCTCCAGCTAGGTACCACGCCATAGGATCTGCAAGGGGGAGGGGCGCCACCACCACATACTGTTGAGGAGCGGATGCAGCTCCTTCCCGTCGTGCTTCATGGCTGATCATGCGCCCGTAGGGCAGGCCAGCACAGCCCTTGCTTTGGCTGAGCCGGGCGGGCCGTGGCTCCTGGCCTGTCGCCGTCGCAGATGGGAGTGTTAGGGGCCCGCCACCACATCCGGGAGGGGAGCAGGGCCGGCGCCCACGCCGTCGAAGGTCCCGGTGGGGAAGGGGCCTCGCCGTTGCCACGGGAGACCTCCGTCAATGGGAGGGGCCCATGCTGCAGGTCGGGGAGAGTGGTCGCGAGCCACCAAGGGGAGGCCCCACCGCGCTCGAGTTGAGGGAGGTCACCGGGAAGGAGTTGTCGGGGGCAGCGGACGCCTGTCGGTAGGAAGGAACGGGTCCGCGCGCCACTGCAGAGCACGCCGCTGTGCCTGTGGGTCGGGCCGCGCCTGCAGACAGGCCCGCCATGCCCGTGCATCCGGCAGCAGCGTACGCCGGGGACCATCTTGGTGAGGAAGGGGCACCGGATCTTGAAGCTGCCGCCATCGCCCAAGATCTCGCCGGCACCACTGCTGCCCGAGGCTCGCCGCTGCCCATGCGAGCTGGATGGAGCACCGCCGCCCGAGGAAGGAGCGCTGCTCGAGGCCGCAGCAGCGTCGTGGATGAGGTGCCGCTGCGCCGCCATAACGCCGAGGAGGAGGGAGCCTAGCGAGGTGCCAGGAGCCGCGCCATCGCCGGCTTCGTCATTTGTGGCTATCCTCGGAGGGAGAGAGAAAGGCGAATTCAAAATGAACGGGGAGAGCGAGGAGGGCTGAATGGAGAGAGATACAGGATGAGGGCTGGAGGGGACCACGTATTTTTCTCTTTTTTTTTACAGGAGGCGACCACATAATGTGCCTAGTCTGGGCTGCTGGTTCCGTTGAACCAAATGGCTACAGTTTGGGCTGGGGCTTCTATTAATTATTGAAAGCCATATGCTCCCAATAAACTATCTATATTTTATATTTGTATCTATATCTAATGATCTATTTATATATACTAATATTAAATGGTACCGCCTCAGTCCAGCGTCCTAACGCACCTCCCGTGTTCCGCTTATGCATCACATCCCACGCAGCTCCATCACGCGTTCACAACCAGTGCCGCGCTTCAAAACCATGGCCTCCCCATCCCGCCGCCTCGACGGCAGAAACTGCGCCCCGTGCCTATCCAGCCGTCCGCATGGTGGAACGTGCCCACACCCGCACAGTGGAACTGGGACCGTGCTCCACCTGCCCCGCCTGCAGATCCAAGCCACGGAGGCGTCTCATGGGCCTCGAGGCTTCAACACGTGAACCATGGCGGCCGCAAAGACTGCATCAAGCGGACTGCATGCAACATCCGATCTATTTTGTAACATCTAGATGAAACTTTGCAATATAAACCTGAAAATGATGAAACGCTTAAAAACATGCGAGTAAAGTGTAAGCGTATGTAGCCATTGCAACATGTGCAATACCACGATCTACTTTTGAAACATCCAGATGCAACATAAGTCTCAATCGGATGAAACACTTGAAACATATTGAAACATGAGTGTGTAGCCTTGCAACATGTGCAACACCAATATCTACTTTTGAAACATCCAGATAAAACATTTGAAACAAATATAGAAACAATTAAAACACACAAACATACGTACTGAAATACTGAACACGACGTACGCCAAGGTGGCCATGGCCTACCTAGTGGGGAATCTGGCTGTACCGACGGCGACCTACTCCAGTGGCGCCCGGGGCGGTGGTGGCGCAGTGCGTGCCATGCCATGACGGGCGAGGTGGATGGAAGCGCAGGTGGACGCCCTTGCAGAGCATAGGCATAGGATTGGGATAGGCGTGACGGGATGGGATGGGCGGCGGAGGTATGGCCAATGGGGGCGAGACAGAGTGGAGCGAGCAGACGGGCGAGGTGGAGCGGCCGCACGGCGGATGTCGAGGTTGAGGCGGGCGGCATGGCGGCCGGCGGCCATGTGGGCATAAGCGCAGTGGAGGCGGCCTCGACCCTGCCACCACGGTTGGGTGAGTGGGGAAAATGGCAATCGATATTTTTTAGGAACACGCAAACAGAGAGAGGTGAGTTGAGGGAGAACGCATGTCGGTTGCCTTGCCGCCTGTCCGAGCCCAAGGACGTGTCCTGACGGGTTGCCTAGAACGAACGCCTGGGGAGGAGTATTATTATCGAATATAAAAAAGACAAAATGTCTCTCTCATTTCTTTTGTCCTGCCCTCTCTAACTACGCGAATATGGTCTTTGTTGAACTATCTAGGCTACAACTCTTCTGTTTTATACGAAACATGCAGGACTTCTTAAGGTATCCTAAATAACTAGGAATCCTAATAATCCAAATATATTTTAATCGAAATAGGAATTTTTATCAAATAGAAAGAGATAAGAGTAGAAATCTATTTTAATATTAAACCACGACGAGTTTTGTAGGGCCAGAAAGAGGTGTCCTTGTCGTTTGGGATCTTATGCGTCAGGAAGAAGAGCTAAGTCCTTGTCGGTCACGCATTTATCTGATTTCCTTTCGGATGTTTTTTATCATGTCTTTTATTTTCCCCGACTAGTAGCGTGCCCGCATTTGCTGGGATAACTAACAATTTATACTAAAAAATACACGTATCGCACGATAAGATAACAATCTTTGTAAAATTAAATACCAACGTTAAAGTGACATTTAATCTAAAAAAGCAAAGTTTATGAATTTAACACGATTCTGGAGTTGTGCTGCATGCGTCCGAAAGTTCACAACTCTACTTTATAGACATTTTGTGATGCGCTAAGATAATGTTTTATATTGGCAGGGAAGAAATCTCCGATATCTATTTCTTTTATTGTAATTCATTTATCTAGACAATGTTTGAGGTGAGGCACGGTGACCGGTTTTGTAGCTTTGATATTGTCCGAAGCTATGAGATGATTGATGTCTTGCAATGATCCTTTCATTAATTTAGTTTTCTATCTATGTTAATTGTTTATTCAGTCTATTTTATAGGCACGCGGTAGATAATGGATGACAAAATTCAAGCATCCATAATTTATCTCTTTGACTTTGAGCATGAGTTTTGTTTTTATTTTTTAATTGATATATTGTCCTTTTGTTTTTACCATAGCATTAGCATGGGCATGCATGAAAAACGAAGATGTTTTTACACTGCAGAAATCTTTCAAGAAGATCATGCATAGATTATTCTTGTATTGAATATTATATATATACAATCACCTAAATATTCTAATTAAACTATAAAATTTTGAATTAGGATACGAGGTAAGACATGCAAACAGATATTTCAAAACAACATGTAGAGTTCAAAGAACTTAATAAATAAATCCGTCTGGAGACAATGCAAATTCTCTCTAATCTTTTATTTGGTGTAGTTAGTGTTATCATAGTATCCGCATGTATTTATGAGAAATAAATCGTGGACAAAACGTGGACACTTTTTTGGTGCGACATTCCAATATGGGTCCATCGTCACACTTAATATCCTTGGAGACAGATCACATAAAGGATGAGAGAGTCCCTCTATGAGATTGCTCGAAGAGACTCAAACTTATATCTCGATCATGGTAATGTTCAATTGCTTTGCATCAAAAGCATCGGTAATGATAAACGGACATAGGTTTTAGTATGCATAGTGGAGGAAAACTCAACCTTGACCTTCTCAAAGAAGGGCAATTTCAAATGAGAAAAAGAAGACAGCGAGGCGATGGAACACGTGGCGTGAAATCAAATGAAAGAAGGAAAAAGCTGTCCCTTTTACAAATGCAAAGAGGAGAAGTAATTAAATGTAGGCAGATTTGGCAAGGTTCTCAGTAAATGCAAAGATGTTCCTTTATCTTAATTCTCTTTCATTCTGTGTTAATTTCTCTTTTCTTTGCTCGCTGCCATGTATGATGGTGCATGCAAACTTTCAATGTGTATATGGATAGCACAATAATTTTCTACTTCCTATTTTGTCGTGATTCCTCTATCACATGATAGGCAATATTCAATCAAGGAGATGTCGTGGGATCGCAGACGTGGGCAGACAGACGAACCAAAACAAATGTCGTACCAAAAAATATCTACACTTTGTTCTTTTTAGTTGTAGGAGATTTTTTTTCTTTCTTTTTCTCCGGTTCTGATTACATTCAGTTACAGTTTTTGTTTTGCATTCTTATTTATCACATTCAATTAAATGTGTTCCCATTCTATTATTTTTATTTTTCACGTTCAACGAAATGTAAGTGTGAAAATAGAAACCAGTATTATTATATAAATAATAACAATAAAAACAAAGAATAAAAATAACACAATATATAGACTTTGAAATCCTGACCATTTACTAAGAAATAAATATTTCTACCACCAAATTGTTAATGTAATTTTTTTGATCGGGTACAACTTAAACGCACACAATTCACACACTCCACACTCACATCCATGAAACTAGATCTTGAGTAGTTTTTTATCTAGTCTCATATAAATAAATGTGCATCCTGTACGTACGTACCAGTGCAATTCCCGACAAGAGAACGATGAGAAAAATCGAGTGAGGCCTTCTGTCGTAATCATCAGACATACTAGCCCTTGATATATGAATAACTAAGTGCACATTGATTTGAGTTACAGATGACTAACTCCATGATGACTTGAGTTACATATTTTTACATGTCTTCAAAAGAATTCGTGAAAATTGATATTTAACTGTATCAAAGGATGGATACTATAACAAATTGCACTTAAGATGTATCTACGAGCAACTATTTTTGTGTTCAGCAATGCGAGAAAAAATCTATCATGACCGTATTTTAATTTGATACTGGCTTAATTATAAATTATTATATTAATGCCAACATTTGCTTTATATTTTGAATGTTGTCACAAAATAAATTGTAGCTCTCAATTTTTTATAAAAAGAAGGAAACATAAATAATTCTATTGCATTTTTTTTTCAGTTGCAACATACGGACATATTTGCTAGTCTAGCTACCTCATAAACGTCGGAGGTGGGGATGGCTTTGCCAACAGGACCAAGTAGGCATGGACGTTTGCATAGTTGCGTCAAAACGGCTTTTACTGGGGCCAAACTCGAAATCCATGTGTGCTTTTTGTTTTGTAATTTTGGCCGGACCAAAAGTCCGAAACCATGTATAGGAGCTCGAGCTCTTCTGAAAGTAAATTGCGACGGAGCTTTTGATCGTCGAACGGGCACTGGTGGGTGGGGTAGTGGGTAATAATTCCTGGTTGTTGTCGATGACGTTAACAGTAATGAGTAATGGTTTTCGGAGTTTAAAAAAAGTCCGAAACCATCCAACGTGCTTGATCCGCACTAGCTGCGTGCGAGCGCGCACGTTCCTGTCAGGCGTCACCTTCGGTAGGGAGGGAGACGCACGCACACGATATCCTGTGCTTTTGCGCTTACTTATGCTTGTTGGGTCAGATTGAGTATGTAATTTGATTTCTCGTCTGCCCTCTCCAATTGGATACATCGATGCGTAACTTGGAAGTAAATGCCACCGCTAGCTTAGCAATACTGTCAAGCACGAGCTGAGAGCAGGATGAGTTAGACACGGGATGTCGAAACTGCCATTGTAATGTTGTAACAAGAGCTTTCGTAAAACCTCTCTCTCAGTGTAGCATTCCTCTGGGTTAACCAATTGATTAAAATTGGAAAACCCGAGTTGGCGTCCTAGTCAGTCTGGGGTTGAGTCCTGACGTTGGGGTCCTGTGTTAAATTGAAACTGAACTGCCTTTTGAATTAAGAGAGGAAAAGAGTCTTGAACAGTACTCCCTTCGCTCTAAATTGTAAGATATTTTCTCTTGTCTAGATTTATAAATTTTGCTATATATCTATATATACATAATGTATATCTACGTGCATAGTGAAAACTATTGTATATATAAAATGTCGAAACACTTTATAATTTAAAATAGTGAGAGTAAGATATAAGGCTCCATCAGAACTCAAACTCAGAACTAGACACCACACCTAAGCGCAGCAAAAAGTTGCCAAGGTGTCCTAGTCATGAGGCCAGATTGATGACTACAAGGCCGGTGGGTATTAGTGTCATCTCATCTCGGCCCGAGCCACGAAAAAGAACCAGCTGACCCATAGGCCCAACCAGCATTTTATATCAATATAAGATCATTTTCAACATGAAGTTTCAAATGTACCAAAAGTGTCATATCAGTTTTACAATAAATAAAATAATTTATCTCAATTAACAGTTTCATAACATAGTCACATAGACTTAGAGGCGTGCCTAACCAATCATAGCACATTAGAATTCTTTTTTAGAATGTCATTAGACATTAGCAGAACTCGTTTGGATCCAAATAAGCAAATTACTAGCTAGGAGAAAATCTATTTAACACTCTAACTATTGGTGGTTACCTACTTCACCCTTCACCAATAAATCTAGGTATTATGCCCTTTAAAGTATTGAAAGCCATCTAAATAACTCCCAATGCGGATCCACTTTTGTGGCATATTATGTGGGTGCTGGACATGGTGGTGAGTCAGCAAATATTAAGAAAAAGTTTACATAACTCACTAACATATCAAGATTTGACTACATAACTCCATCAACTATAAAACTCAATATTATAACCCTTAAAGCATCTATTGATGTATAAATGACCCCATATGGTTTTGTTCGACCCATATGACATTGTAACCCACAACATTGGCTTGAGTACCCATGCTTGCATACATGCGCTTTTGTTGCCTCCCTCTCCATACTCATTCTAGGCTACCCCATCGCCCAACAAGTAACATACGACCAACTGTCTCTTGCTCCACCTCCTAGCACTCCATGACGTCATTGAGCCTATGCACCGTGCCTATGCTCCTATCATCCAACCCCTTCTGAATCCTCTATTCCTCTCACTTTCTCCTCCTATAGCTACCTCAAATAGAAGGACCGAACAGGCAACCCATGGAGGGGTAGTGATGATGCATGATTGTCAATGAAATTGTGCTTTCATTAGTTATTGAGGGTATTTTTTATTGGTTCCCATTCACCCTCTACGGATGACAAGGATGCACACGCGGTGCCATAAGGTGGTGTAGGAGACAGGAGGTTGCGTGCTACTCATCCGGTGATGGGGTAAGCTTGGAAAGAGTAGTGAGAGGGATGGAACATATGGGCTTGCATACAAGTATGGGTACTCCAACCATTGTATGTGCCCGGATACATTGTCAAAACAACCATACAAAACCACCATGGGAGGTCATTTCAATATTATTAGATGATTTAATGACTATAATTTTGGGTTTTATATAGGTATGTATAGCCAACCTGTTGGGACACGGATATATGAGCTGCGGAGGCTGACTTTCACTCTAACTGAAGGAACTAATATCAATAAGTTGTGAAAACATGATTTGCAAGAATTTCAGGATCAGGCCTTCCCCAGAGCTCTCCGGCCCGGCTAATGTTCAGGATCGACGGCGAAGGTCCTCGGAGGCAACGGTTGTGGCGAGAACCGCCTAATCTAATGCCTCCCAATAGTACATGTCTTCCTTTAGACACTAAGCACTCAAGAGATGACACCAAATTACATTTGGTTTCGTCGGGCACATCCCAAGGGAGAACCCGAAAATCTATATTTTTCCATCAGGATCACAAATGAGAATAAAGCTTACAATATTTTAGCCATTTCTTACATCACTTTACATGCAGCATCAGAGTATAATATTTATTATTTATAATAGCGGAATACGAACATGTTATCAGAGTTATGAATAATTTAAATTAACAGCGGAATATGAACATGTGATCAGAATTACAGCGGAAACAAATAGCTATTCATGGCATGATGAAGCTTGATAAATAAACTATGACAACAGATCATAAAACTTCTGTTTATAAAAACATTTGGTAAGAGTTATAAATAAAAGCTATGATGGCAGCGTAAAGGAATCCTCTCTGAGCCCACTAGGAGGAATCCATACACAAGAGTCAACTTTAGCATCCGTCTGTCACCTGCAACAGGGGGAAATAAAACCCTGAGTACTCAATTGTACTCAGCAAGACTTACCCGACAGGAGGAAAGAAAAGACTCCAAGGATATGCAAGGCTATCTGGATGGTGGGTTTATTATATTTACAGGAAGCATTACTAAGCGTGCATCCTTATATTCAATTTTTATTAGCAGTCGCATTAGTTCATTAACTAACCATTCTATGTAAGCACATGTGCTACTTTCAAGAAGGTGGTAAGCAATTAGATTTCCTTTTACCATTTTTTATCTTCCGGTTCTTATTACGATGCTAGAGTTTAGACAAGTCATACTTAACAACACCGGCGATTCGCTAATCAATGCCCCTCACTGGGTACGCCAAAGCACACGCCCGCTTGTTCCCCGGCAAGCAGGACCAACCCACTACCCTCCTATCACGGGGTCCGGATCTCTGTCTAAGCTGGGACTCAAGCCCTACCCTTGAGTCCCGGGACTCGGTGCAGTGCAAGGACCTCAATACCCAAAAACCACCTCGACAATGATCCTGGAAGAGCCGAACCTATGACAAGAGTAATAAGTCTTCCCTTTTATACCTAAGTATGTGCTCGGGATAATAAGTCTGTGACTTGCCTATCGTTCAATGCAATGGCCGGTCCTTAACCGACATAGACAGGAAAAATAGTGTAACCAAGCTAGGCCCCGTTGGCCGCAGGACACAACCTCTTACACCCACCAATACCCAAACCATGTCCCTGCCCGGTCTCTATTTTTCTTTCCACAATTTTATATATTCCAAGTGATAATAATACAGTAATATATTTCCTATCTCTCGCGAGTGACAAGCAATCATTCGACTTCTACCGGAGTCCTGTAGCATAGCAATCTACACGATCCTATCATGCTAGTAAGACTTATAGGATAAAGATATATATATATATATATATATATATATATGCAAGTGGGTTTCATTCAACTCCTTAAAACTTAATGCACAAATATAATTTAAACTGTACAAAAGTAGGTGTTATGCACCAGGGCTTGCCTAGGTAAGATTTAATCAGAAGTTAGCTTTCCATCATGACGACATGATCTCCAAAGGCACCATTTCTCTAGCACTCCCGATGACTCCGCGATCCATCGATATCCCTATTATGATATGCAATGTGATACAATGCAAAGACATAATTAATCAACTGCAACCGTGACTCGTAAAATACGATTTACGCCTTCCAAGTTAACAAGCTAGTTCTAACGATGATCGTACTTAAGCTACATATCCATGTTGTCGAATAAGGCATTATTTCCCAACAATTGTTTTAGTTATACAATTCCAAGGTGTTTCTTTATTTCATTCTATCGATTTAATCTTTATTTGAAATACGACATCATTATCTATCTAGCAAACTAATTATTCTGGTGCTACAAAAATTACAGTGAGTACCTAATGTTGCTAGGAACCTACTATAAAAATTTCAGATCCAATACTATTACCAATTTATCACAACAATTCCTACAAGTTTATATTTTTACAATATTAAGTATCTCAAATTAATTATATAGCTTTCAAGAATATTATCATACTATGTGAACAAAATATACTAGCAGATAGACCATGATTTTAGGAGACTAACAAAATTGGTTTTATAATTTTTGGACACCTACACAATTTTATTTTAAATTTAAAAATCTACCTTGCAAGCTAAATTAGAAAGTGCTCTACAATTCAAAAAGGCTGGCGACAACGAGCTCGGCCCAACGGCTAACATACTGGACCAATGCCAAGGCAACCAAGACGGGCATGATGGCGGCGTGCTCAAAGCAGTGGTGCATGGATCGGCGACAATGAGCTTCGCCAAACGGCCCAAAGACAATCTGGACCAATGACCAAGGAAACCTAGACCAGAGGTGGTGGGGCAGCCTGCGCAGCAGGGTGCGGCTGTTAACACGGACAGGGCAGGTGGCATCGCGATTCGCCTCATTGTGGCTGTGTGCGTGGATGCCCAGTATGCAGCGCGACGAGCAACAACAGCCAGCCCACGTGGTAAGACAAGGTGGTACAATCACAAAGAGGCCCCTAGGTTTCCCAAATTTAACTAAGCCCTTTCTTGTAAAGTTGAGTCTAGCACTTTGCAAAATGAACTCAGTAATAATCCTATTTGCGCTTCCTCACCTTCCCTTCATCCTCAAAGCAGAGCACGGGCAGGGGAGCACCGGCCGGCGGTAATCCTGGCCGGGAAAACACGACGGCGGTGGGAAGCCCACCGGCGAGGTGCACGGGAGCCCGCGCGACCTCGCGATAGCCGCGGCAACAACTGAACAGGCCCCTGGCAGCCTGCCCTCGCGAGTCGTGGTGGCGGCAAGCCGGTCGCGGCGGGTCGCAATGGTGGTGCGGCCACGATGGGGCGCTTAGCCACACGACGTGGAGCTTGATGAAGGTGCAGGCTCGGCGAGGTGGCCATAGCCGAGGAAGGAACAATGGGGCGCTGTGGTGAGGCACCTGAGGTGGAGCGGTGTGGGACCGCGAAGCTTTCGGCGCGCCTTCGGCGGCAGCGATGGGAGCAGGACGTGGAGGCGGAAGAGGCGCTTGAGAGTGACGGCGCCACAAACCAAAAGAGGCCTAGCGCGGGCCAAGGGTCTTTTCACTCAAAGACCCTCGCGAGGATGGCTGATGACGAGCGGGCGGTGGTGACCATGGCCCAGTGCAGAGGCTAGAACATCGCACGGACCATGGGTTCGCGCTCACCCACGAGGGGGGTCCTAGTAGTGCCCGTGTGGCTACGGGGCGACGGGGGTGAGACGCTAGAGCCACGGCGACGGCAATGGCGCGGGAGGCGCGGCGACGACACCTGGCGGGTGCTACTGAGGCAAAGGCGCAGAGCGGGCAGCGCTTCTGGCTGCAGCTCAGCGATGGAGCCATGGTGTTCACGTGCGCCATGTATGGTGGCGGCGACGGTGTTCCCTGGGCTCGGTGACTAAGTGACCTAGTAGTGGAGTTGTATATGTAATGATTCGGAAGATGGTCATCGATCTCGGGCGAATTTAATGGAGCGGTGCGTCGACCTTGGCGATTGCTTGGCTCTGAGAGGTAGACAAAAGCAATCAAGGCAGCGAGACAAGCAAGGCAGCAAGGCGCGAGGACTGGAAAGTGGTGAGCACAATGAGAGAAGTAGCTCAGCGTCCTCAAGAATCAGAGCGTAAGGGGCAGCTACATGTGCGGCCACGGCCGAAAGGACGAGAGCGGGGCCAACGAGGATCGAGGAAGGCGTGGATGGCCAGGCAAGGCGCACGCAGGGGTAGTGCCAGCCGAGGGGCACCGCCATGTGCTCCGCACCTGCAATGCACTTGGCCGGGCACAGTATAGCAGTGCATGGACGAGATGACTCAAACTTGGCGAGACACGAAGATAGACCACGGCACTACGACTAGGACAATAGCGTGACAGGACAATGGAGTCAGACCGTGGTTGAGCGACACTGGTGGCACACGTGCTGGTGCTGCGTAACTTGTGGCCAGAGAGATCATGCGCACGCAGCAATGGCAATGGGTGGCTGACAGCGTCGCAGAGCTGCAGGGACCAGGACACGATGCGAGATGGCAGGAGCATAGCGCAGATCAAGGCAGTGGTAGCGGACGAGCTGGCCAAAACGACGTCACGCACGCTTTTAAAAGCAAACCAAAAACAACTTACTAATACGACGAAGGCTCAAGTACACACTTTGATGCAACAAATCGTACCAAAACATGAAACTAAGATTTAGAAAATTTTGTTAGAATTCAAACGTCGAAAATAGCATTTTATCTACTAAACTTGCACTTCAAACTTTTATCTAAATATGAATTACAAGCTATATTTATTTGGTTTATAAAAATTGTTTTTCACACTTAATCCCATAGAACAAACCATCCGCTACTTATTTGCTAGAATTGTTGTCGGACATTTCTAAATATTTTACGTCTTGAATAATTTAACTTGGACGTTTATTTGAGTCCACAAAAAGCTGAGTCACACAGATTCACTTATCGCTTCAAGTATGTTTTAAATCAAAATCCAAGAAACTCGCTTCGAAATTTTTCTTAGGCCTAAATCTAGGTGCTAAGCGAGCTCGTAACACCAGAAGTGTTACAACCAACCCCTAAAAAGAATCTCGTCCCAAGATTCAAAGTAAGAATAGGAAAAGGGAAAACACGATTACATTTCGTAATTCTAAAATTACACGAAGATTACACGACGTCGAACGCTAAATCACACTAGGATTTAGGAATACATGGTTCAGAGCAACCTAATCCAACCGAGACTTAATCCAGTTTCGAGATAGATGAGGATAATGGAGAAACAACAAGATAATGAGTATCCAAAACATGACATAGGTCCAATAGATCCGAAATAGGAGAGGCGAGAAGTCAAACATCTTGAACCCTAAGACTGAACTAACCAACGGTAGACTTGAACTTCAAGAAAATCAAATCCTTCTTCTTCTCGGATTACACAATCACCTCGACCGATGAACCTAGTTCCACAATGGCGACTAGATCTCGTAGTTTCACGTTGGGTTCAAGGGGATGGGGATGAAGAAGAAGAGTAAGGACCAAGGGTATCTTATAGTGGCGAACGGAGGTGGGCGCAACACACTTTGGAAGTGGAGGCGGGCGTGAATGGCATACACAGCCAGTCATCTTGTGGGGATAAACTCAACCATGGTGTGCTTCTCTGCATAGCGATAGAGGGAAATAAAGGAAAGGAGAGGGGTCCGCTCGATGAGGCATGTCGTCAAAGTGCCATGTCGCCAAAAGAAGAAAGAAGGGAGGAAGGGGGGTCCAATGACGGGGGCCAGGGAGGGGTTGAGACCGATCGGATCTTTGGGAAAAGGAGAAACGCATAGTGCACGAAGATGGCAAGTGTAGCACGATGCCATGGCCACGCAGAACGGAGTGCTAATGGGCCCGTCTGACATGGCGTCCAAGGTAAGGCACGCACGCAGCATAATAACCCGGCAGCATGCGTATGTACCTGTCCAACTAAACATAGGGCTTGGGACATGATGTCCACTCGAGCTTTTCCAAGCACTCTCTACTACGAGGCTAACTTTCCTTACTACTCTTCTTTTTTTTCCCTTTCTTGATCACATCCATTTTTCATGTAAACTAAGACCACGCTCACGTTCTTCCTCCAAAACCACCTCCTCTTGTTTACTTTGAGAGAACACTATTTCATCAACCCATTGTGGATTTCCCATTTGAACACCTAAATATTTCCAAGGAGAATATTTTGTAGCAAAAGCGTGATGCAGCGGCGGTGTAACTTGATAAAGGTACTTAGTCAACAACCTCGATACCGGTAGCAGGTCGAAAGCAAAGTCACCATGTGGCGGCGCTTGTTCCACGAGGAGCCCTTGGTTTTGTCGCAAAGACCATAAGCTATTAACCAGTGCAACTACTACCAACTTACACATAAATGAAGACGGTGGGGTCATAGATCATAGAATAAGGGGAGTATTGCAAGGAAAGATTCAAACAACAAGGATTCCCTTCAGCAACAAGGGACAAGGAATTCAAATCCAACGACGGATTTGGTTTTAAGAGATTCAAGTGTTCGCTAGGACATCTACAATTAGTTGATATAGTGTCCTATGTTATTCAATTACGGCCGGTCTCAACAGTATCTCGAACGGCAACTTCTCTTGTAACCCGCTTAATATCGCCCTTTTGAAAACTTTAAGCACATCTAACGAAACTTAAGGGTAGATGGACGTAATAAACACAGTGAAATAAACAAAATGCACACTCCAACGGTCTTATACTGGGTACAACTTACAGGTCATTCAGGTCTCCCATTCACGACACATCATTCACCTTCCCCTACGGCGGACAATCTCAACAACTACGCATGAACAACAACGGCAAGAGTACAATACTTGAGAATAGCGATGAAAAGCACTACTACTATGGGTACAAAGATCCTAAGGCAACTAATCTACTCGGACCAAGCATCTTCATTCTCGGGCTCGATAGATTCTTCTACATACCTGCTATGGATCCGCCTCTTCTCTTGGCAATGGTGACTAAGAGGAATCAAGGGCTCTACTTCGACACTTCCAAGGGTGGAGGTCTTTGGCAACCTTTGCAACACCGGGTCTCCTTCTTTCTAGTGGGTTGACAAGGATCCCCTCCAAGATCGAGGAATCACCTTTTTCAGCAGCCAAAGATCCTCCGCTTGGCCTAGTGACAAGATAGGCCTCACCTAGCTGATGGACACGCCGATCTTCAGCCTCCTTTAGGGCTTCCAATATGGCAGTCTCCCGAATCTCAGCGGCTACCGCACTGGCATGTGCTTTGGCCAGCTACACCTAGAGCATCCTAGAGAAGATCTCGGCTCGCCGGAGGCACTTCCGTAGCTCCAAAGCTTGCCGGTCATACTGCTCATCCAGAGCAAGTAGGTACGTGGTCTAGTGCACCACGGTAGGACTATCTTATTATGCATCCCACCCTTGCAAAGCCTCCATGCGAGCCCTCCATGCCCACTGATTCTTGTCTAAAGGTGGAAAGAACATCATGGGAGTACGGGCAATGGGCTTCTCATAGATCTGACAAAGGTACCACAAGGCTTTGCGGGCCACAACCTGGTAGGTGACGACAAAGCAAAACCCGGTTGTGGTCACATTCCAGGCTTCAGTGAGGTCGGGGAACTCTTCACTCTTCCTAATGTAGACGGTAACCTCACACCGCTCGGTGCCATGCTTCTCATACTCACGGCCCTCATACTCGGGACAATCTTTGACTCCGAGCTTTTACAGGGTGGCATGCAGGATTCTGGGAAAACCCTCAACATTCAGGCAGTAACTACTATCCCAGGCTCCTGCCATCCCTAGCGGTGGTTGTGAGGAAGGATTGAGCGAAAAGCTTGCTCAAAGGAAAAGCTAGACTAGCTAAAGCGTGCCGAGTGGTGGTACCAATGGCTAAACCAGGCTCTGCTTATAAAGGAAGAGCGATCAATGGTCCTGGCGCAGTCCACCAGGGTTCCTACATGGAATCACTACGAATGAGCGACCAAATTTTTCACGCGTTCGAGGCGAGCGATGTCCGAGGCCATTACTGACTAGTACGACTATAGGGCAAGGGTCTGACAAGAGCGCAGAAAAGAGTACGAGGAGACATGGGTCACGACCGACGTGAACCACGGACAAACACGGAGCATGAAGCCACAGTGCAGAAATAACTCCAGAACAGGAACGAGTCTGTCATGCATAATACGACACACGTGACACCTATGGATGGTGTATATGCAAACAATACGACACTAAAATGCACAAACAGGATATGCATGAATGCACACCCTATACGTCCTTCCACTGTTGCCAACATATAGGGCAACCGTTCTCAGATTTTTGGCACAACGTTCTCTCCCTATAGCTAGTCGATACTATCGGACTATACTCGGGGTCAGTGTACCTGTAGAAAAATTGATTAAGTCTACCTAAGTCAGCAGAGTGCCATCTATCCTAGATACTTAACCATAGTAATAGGGCTACTTATATAACTTCACATACAAACGTCCTATTCTTTTTGAAAAGAATTTGTTGTCAAATTTTATTTTAGGAAAGGTTTTCGAAGCTTTATTTCCTCATTTATGCTCTTATACCACCTGTGGTAGAACCGCCTAATCTAATGCTTCCCAGTAGTACCTGTCTTCCTTTAGACACTAAGCACTAAAGGGAGGACACCAAATTACGTAGTTCCATCGGGCACACCCCAAGGGAGAACCCGAAAATCTATATTTTTCCATCAGGATCATAAATGAGAGAATAAAGCTTACAACATTTTACCATTTCTTACATTACTTTACATGCAGCATCAGAGTATAATATTTATTATTTATAATAGTGGAATACGAACATGTTATCAGAGTTATGAACAATTTAAATTAACAACAGAATATGAACATGTGATCAGAATTACAGCGGAAATAAATAGCTATTCGTGGCATGATGGAGCATTGATAAATAAACTATGACAACAGATTATAAAACTTCTATTTATAAAAATATTTGGTGAGAGTAATAAATAAAAACTACGATCGTAGCGTAAAGGAATCCTCTATGAGCCCACCAGGAGGAATCCACACACAAGAGTCAACTTTAGCATCTGTCTGTCATCTACAACAGGGGGAAATAAAACCCTGAGTACTCAATTGTACTCAGCGAGACTTACCCGAAAGGAGGAAAGAAAAGACTCCAAGGATATGCAAGGCTATCTGGATGGTGGGTTTATTGCATTTGCAGGAAGCATTACTAAGCGTGCGTCCTTATATTCAATTTTTATTAGCAATCGCATTAGTTCATTAACTAACCATTCTATGTAAGCACCTATGCTACTTTCAAGCAGGTGGTAAGCAATCAGATTTCCTTTTACCATCTTTTATCTTCTGGTTCTTACTACGATGCTGGAGTTTAGACAAGTCGTACCGGAACATCGGCGATTCACGAATCAATGCCCCCAGCTGGGTACCCCGAAAACACACACCCTGCTTGTACCCTAGGCACAAGCAAGACCAACCCAATCCCTCCTATCATGGGGTCTAGGTCCTCATCCAAATCTGGGACTCAAGCCCCATACAGTCCCAGACTCAGTCAGTGCAAGGACCTCAATACCCAAAACCACCCTAATAGTCATCCAAAATGAGCGAGAACCCATGACAAGAGAGTAACAAATCTTCCATGCGCCCATATCCCAAGTATGTGCTCGGGATAATAAGTCTATGACTTGCCTATCGTCCATTGCAACGGCCGGTCCTTAACCAACACAGACAGGGAAAACAGTGTAACCAAGCTATGCCTCGTTAGGCGCAGAACACAACCTCTTACACCCACCAATACCCAAACCATATCCCTGTCCGGTCTCCATTTTTCTTTCCACCATTTTATATATTCCAAGTGATAATAACACAGTAATATATTTTCTATCTCTCGCGAGTGACAGGCAATCACTCGACTTCTACCGGAGTCCTGTAGCATAGCAATCTAAATGATCATGTCATGTTAATAAGACTCATAGAATAAAGATATATATATGCAAGTGGGTTTCATTCAACTCCTTAAAACTTAATGCATAAATATAATTTAAACTGTAGAAAAGTAGGGGTTATACACTGGGGCTTGCCTGGGTAAGATTTAATCAGAATTTAGCTTTCCATCATGGCAACACGATCTCCAAAAGCACCATTTCTCCAGCACTCCCGATGACTCCACGATCCATCGTCGTCACTATTATGATATGCAATGCAAAGACGTAATTAATCAACTGCAACCGTGACTCGTAAAATACGATTTACGCCTTCCAAGTTAACGAGCTAGTTCTAACAATGACCATACTTAGGCTACATATCCATGTTGTCGAATAAGGCATTATATTCCCAACAATTGTTTTAGTTATACAATTCCAAGGTGTTTCTTTATTTCATTCTATCGATTTAATCTTTATTCGAAATAGGGCATCATTATCTATCTAGCAAACTAATTATTCTGGTGCTACAAAAATTACAGTGAGTACCTAATATTGCTAGGAACCTACTATAAAAATTTGAGATCCAACACTATTACCAATTTATCACAACAATTCCTACAAATTTATATTTTTACAATATTAAGTATCACAAATTAATTATATAGCTTCCAAGAATATTATCAAACTATGTGAACAAAATATACTAGCAGATAGACCATGATTTTAGGAGACTAACAAAATTAGTTTCATAATTTTTGGACACCTACACAATTTTATTTTAGATTTACAAATTTACCTTGCAAGCTAAATTAGAAAGTGCTCTACAATTCAAAAAGGCCGGCGGCAATGAGCTCGGCCCAATGGCCTAGCACGGCCTGGACCAGCGACCAAGGCAACCCAAACAGGGCTGGCGCGCGGCGGCCCAGGCATGGTGAGCGTGGCCCAACGTGGGACGGGGCAGGCTAGCAGCGCGATTCGGCCCACAGGCGCGCGCGCGGCGGTAGGCCGGCCCAGTGCGCGGGCGCGAGCGGCAACAGGCCGGTCCTCGCATCTAGACAAGGCGGCGGTACAATCGCAAAGAGGCCCCTGGGTTTCCACGAAATTAACTAAGCCCTTTCTTGTAAAGTTATGAGTCTAGCACTTTTACGAAATGAACCCGGTAAAGAATCCTATTTGCGCTTCCTCGCCTTCCCTTCATCCTCAAAGCAGAGCACGGACAGGGGAGAACCGGCCGGTGGTCAATCCTGGCCAAGAAAACATGGTGGCAGCGGGAAGCCCGCTGGCGTGGTGCATGGGAGCCCGCGCGACCATGGGATAGCCACGCAACTCCTGAACCGGCCCCTAGTAGCCTGCTCGTGCGGGCCGTGGTGGCGGCAAGCCGTCCGCGGTGGGGCGCAACGGTGGCGCGGTCACGATGGGGTGCCTGGCCATGGTGTGGAACTTGACGGAGGTGCAGGCTCGGCATGAGCTGGCTGTGAGCAGTGGAACAGTGGCGGGGGCGTTGTGGCGAGGCACGGAGGTGGAGCGACGTGGGACACGCAACTCGGGCACGCTCGGCAGCAGGCGATGGAAGCGGGTCATGGAGGTGAAGGAGGTGCTTGAGAGTGAAGCCACTATGGAGCAGTAGGCCTAGTGTGGGCCGAGGGGCTTGCGCTCGCAGCGCTCCCTCACGAGGATGGCCCGTAATGGGCGGGCGGTGGCGACCGTGGCCCAGTGCTGCGGGGCTACAACACTGGCACAAGACCGCGGGGTTCGCGCTCTCCTGTGAGGGGGGTCCAAGCAGTGCCCACGCGGCTACGGGGTGATGGGGGTGAGATGCTAGAGCGACATAGACGACAATGGCGCGTGTTGGCATGAATTTTTTGTCCCGTGCCGAGGGCAGACGAGCAAGCCAGAAGGGTCCACTCGATGGAGCTAGAGATCCGCCTAGCTTCAGCGTAGGGATAGTCGATCCTACGCACTCCTCCTGAGACATGCCAGTCAATTTGACCCTGCAATTGACAAGGAGAGAAAGTTTATCAGTAATTTAGGGCGAAACGTGCCGGTGTTGCCAGACAGTCCTGAATGTGTGGCTCTGAGAGCCGATATGAAAGGAGATCGACTAAATAGTTGATTCTAGCATATTCATAAGAATAAATCAATTAAAGCTCATGGGGTTGTGTAAGAAGAATCGATTATCGTTCAGGATGAATATCATTATTTAGACAAATATTAGTCAATGGCAATAAGATATCAACAATAATTAGTTTATGCTAAGCCAATGACCGCAAGTAACCGAACCCCTTTTGTGTAAATGAAATAGTTCATCATCATTCGACCATTTAATAAAGATAAATCTAATGAACATATTAGATCTCATCTATTGCTATGACCAGTGGGGCATGAGACAGAATCATGCAGACTGTAGAAACAATAATAGACTCGACGACCCTAACTTATTACTAATACTAGTGGGGCATGAGGCAGAATCATGCATGCCGTAATACAATAATAAGATCATAGGGCTAACACATCTTTCAACCTATCTCTACTTCAACAGTCTCATGACATGAACTGTTCATGAAAGCACTCGATATTGGTTAAAACAGCCAATTCAGGCATAGCGCACAGTTAAGGTCATGCCCTCTCAAGAACAGATCTACCAAATAACGATCCCCACTCCACGGTGCTAACAGTGGGGTGTGAGGCAGAATCACATAGGACGTGATAACGGACCATGGAACGGTTTTCGCTAGCCAATAGTCCTACTCAAGATCAGACACGCCTTAACCGCACGATATGCACGATTAAGATTGATATAAAACAGCCGATAAAACATAACTCATCGTTTAAAGTGCAGATTAGATCAAATTTATATTATCAAATGATGGGTTAAAAAGGATATAAGGCCGATCTAGATCAATCCCAATCAGGCGAAGTGATATTGCTGTAATTAAATAAATAATGGAAGCAATAAGCAATATCGGTAACTTAATGAATCTATCCGAAGGAACACCACCCTTAGATAGAGCCTATAACTTGACCTTAATCTAGTTCGAGCAATGGAGGTCGACCAGATCGATGCAGCATTACTTGAATTAAACAAGAGTCGATAACTAACTCATACCAGAGTAGCAGTGGAGGTCGACCGAATCGATGCAGCCGTACGAATAGAGGTATAAGCCATGACGGTACTTACAGACAAGCAGTGGAGGTCGACCGGATTGATGTAGCCGTACTTGCTGAAGAACTCGTCGAGATCTACTCTACTTCTACTCCTAAGGGGTGGCCAGAGCCAAAAAAAGTAAATAACTTGTATTTGATTGATTGTGTCCTTTAGAATAGCTGGGGTTTGATATTTATACCCGGGACTTACACATGACTCCTATTTAAGCACGACTCATTACAATCTTTGGCCCTAAGAGAAAACATTCCTAATTTAAGATAACTTGGACTCTAATCTTTCCCTTTTTGTAGAGTCCAACATGCTTTGTCCTGGCGCCGATCGTATCCTTTGTCGTTATCTGTTGGCGCTACCTGAAGAAAGCCAATTTCAGTGCTGCATTCGAATCAGTTGGTTTCGATCTGCACGCAATTGATTCCTTGATGACATGATCTTGGGAGCTTTTGAGTCCCTGTGACTCTTCTTCCAAATTTTGGTGTAAACACATGCCCCCAATTTTGGGATAAAAGTAATTTTATTCCAAAATTATCACGTCTGTACCCCCGATAGGTCCACAGTCACGGGTAAAGAATCTTGATCTGGGGTCTACTGTTTGTCGCCGTCTATGTCAGCTCATGAGGCCATGCTTCAAAACTTTTATGAGAGCATCATTGCTTCATGGGCACTTGGATTCATCTTTCTAGTCCGGCTATAAAATGTCTATCCGACCCTGGTGAGAGCAATTCAATAATTCAGCTATGTTTCTCTTCCCATATGCCCCTCGAAATTGCTTCCTCGACTCACTGGACCCTCCATGGTCTATCTTTTTGCTATGAAGATCTTGAGCGGTTAGAAGAATTCTTGTGCATAGGGTGATTGTGTCGCTCATCTTACCACCTTGTCGAGCAAGAGAATCAGCTACTACGGTTAGAACAATCCTTGTGATATAGCCTAGGTCTTCTCTCCATGCTCACATAGTTGTTCTAGTATTTGCAAGGGCTAAAATGTGTGGACACCTTCCCCTTGTTTGCTCAATCAAATGCCCATCGGGAAATCCATAAGCTTCTTTCGGTGGTTTTCCAATCCACCGAGAAATCAGTTTGGGCATCTGTTAGGCAAAGCTGCTTTTCCCCTTCTCTGTCATAATTTTATTAATGGGCCAATGTGACTCGGTTTATGATGACTTTTGGCTCTGTGGGGATTCAAACTCTCTTCAATCCAAAGAAACATTGGTGGGCTGATTGTTGGTCAATGTAAATCTTTTGTATCCATCCCATGATATTCTATAGCTTGGGGAAGCAATAAGTCCGAATTTGTTATCTCTTCGTTATTTGTCCCCTGAATTCTCGGAGCGTCGATCCGTTTCCATATCTGATTTCAATTTCACACCCCCGGCGAAATCTATCTCTTCGCCTTCCCAGGCTATACGGGCCACGGCTGGGGATAAAAAAACAACTTTCTTTATCTCAAACCTTCCATGTCCTTAGTATAGTTCCTGCTTTTTCGTAGGTTTGAGACCACGTAGAACAGCAAGAGGTTTGCTGAGGAGGCCCTCAACGAACTTGCATCATCACGTCAGCGCCTTCATCATCAGGAGGGTACAACCCATTATGCCCCCACTGCCTTAGGGGATAGGGCCGACTTTGTTCGGCCTTTAGTGCCCTCTTCGTTAACAGTTCATCGCTAGCTCCCTTGTTATCAAAGGAGGCAGATTTGTTATTTATACCTGGGACCTACGTATGACTCCTATCTAAGCACGACTCATCACAATCTTTGGCCCTAAGAGAAAACATTCCTAATTTAAGATAACTTGGACTCTAATCTTTGCCTTTTGTAGAGTCCAACATGCTTTAATCCTAGCTACCGATCGTATCCTTTGTCGTTATTTGTCAAGCGCTACTGAAGAAAGCCAATTCCATCTTTGCATTCGAATTAGCTGGTTACGATCTATACGCAATAGATTCCTTGATGACATGATCTTGGGAGCTTTGGAGTCGCTATGACTCTTCTTCCAAATTTTGGTGTAATAAGTGCGGGGCGCCAGCGGCGTGGCTTGGGGCGGAGTCTTTGCAGGCAAGGGGCGTGAGCGGGGTAGCGCTCTCTGCTGTAGCTCAAGCACGGGCTGTGGTGTTCACGTGCACTCGTCGTGCGTGGTGGCCAGCGATGGCGCTCTGGGGCTCGGGTGACTAAGTGACCTGGTGGTGGAGCTACGTGCGTGAAGATTCGAGAGGATGGTCATCGATCTCGAGCGAATTTAATGGAGCGGCTGCGTCGACCTTGGTAGTTGCTTGGCTCGGTAGAGGCAGACAAAAGCAATCAAGGCAGGCAGAGACAAGCAAGGCAGGCAACAGAGGCAGAGACCGGGAAAGTGGGTGAGCACAGCGAGAGCAGTAGCTCGGCGTCCTCAAGAAACAGAGCGTAGGGGGTAACAACATGTGTGTCCATAGTTTGGAAGGACGAGAGCGGAGCCGACGAGGACCGAGCAAGACGTGGATGGCCGAGCAAGGCGCATGCAGGGGCAGTGCTAGCAAGGGCAGTGGCCATGTGCCAACACAGAAACGCACTTGGCCGGGCACAGGATAGCAGTGCATGGACAATGTCGTAGAACCGACCAATTTATAAGAGTACAAGTATAATGGTGTCCCGCAAGCGGTCGCACTGTCATACTTGAACCCATATAAACCCGGTAGTCCGTCGAGTACCACGACAGGTCTCGATAAATGATTTACAACAACCAAGATCGTACATGATTCAACATACATGCCACATATTACATAAAGTTCACAGATACATTTTCATCATCAGAGTATGAAACCAGTTATTACAAACCGAGTTTGATAGATAAAAGTGGAAGCAAATTAAGTTTGAAAGTAAAGTTCCCAACATAGTTTAGTACAGTGCCAAAACACGATCATGGTCCACAAAAGCATGTAGAAGGATTAATAAGAAGCCTGCCCCAAGGCTTACTCCTCATCCACAGCCGGGATAGAAGCAACTCTTGCAATAACCATGATACACAGTTCCATCTCGCAACATGGGAAATAAAACCACGAGTACGAGAAGGTACTCACTAGACTTACCGTCATAAATCGAAATAAAATGACTCCAAGGATTATGCAAGGTTTGTATAAGTGGGGATAGCTTGACAACATTTTGCATAAAAGCGATTAACTTAGCTATACAATTATGGTTCCAATATCGGGTTAATTATAACTATCCATCTCTAGATTAGCAACTATCCTGTGCCAAACATGTGGTATATCCATTTAAAAGCATACAATAGTAACCATAGCGGTATTGCAATTCCATAATCATCCGAACCATCATGTTCCATAGCACGATTACTACGATGTTGGGACTAGCCAAGTTTCTCACTATCCGGAGAGCGGCGATTGAATCGATTTTAACCACCGTGAAATTTATTCCTAACACAAACCAGAGCATACCGCGTGAAGTCAGCCTTAGGTCACCTTTGGTACAACTCAGGTACACATTTCGGGGTCCGTACCATGCCGCTGTCTGGGACACCAGATGCCGGGGCGTTCGAGCCTAGCCTACCCTTGGTCTCGGTCGATCGCCCCCCCACAAGGAGCGCTGTGAGCGAGGTCCCGGCACGAGTTGAGCTACTTGGCTTCGTGGTCGGAGCGAGTTATCCGCCAGCTAAGTGATAGGCATCGTTCAATCTTGTCGAAAGCACCAACAACAGTGCGGTCCTTAATCGGCTCAGGCTGAATCACATGAGTCATCCTACGCATAGACCCCGCCCGGCCTTGATTTTCTTTTAACCCATGGTTCTTTTCCACGATAGCAAATATAGCCAACCGTGCTCCGGTATCCACCTATATCTCGCAGGTGACAGGAAATCACCTGACTTCTACCGGTCTAAGCATGGCTAAGCATATATTCGATCCTGGACCTATACCGGTTAAAGGTGTAATAGCTGGACAAGGAATTTTTATGCAATCATAAGTACTTAAGTAATCATTTGTAAAATACTGGGAGACTTAGAATGCTCCGGGGCTTGCCTTTCAGAAAAGAAGTAGGGCGGTGATCAGGACACTCCAAAAGCTCTTCAGGATTCTGCTCCTCGCCTTCGGGAGCTGCGACTTGAGGATTCTCCTGCTTGTCCCCTTCCTCTACTTCGTCGAATTTCAGCAACGTTATTTCTTCATTCGATCCTAGATGCATGAATATGGCATAAGATATTGCGAATGCATACATGCGTACAAGTATAAAATAATGACACATGACGAATGCATTCGTATAAGTATTCTTAACAGCATGGTGTTAACAAATGCATCATATTTTACCGAGTAGGTGTATATCTCTTCTTGATTACTTAATCAAACACATTTACAATTCATTCACTACACACAAAACAGCAGCTGCTTGGTTTACTCATAAATGAAGTTCTACTTATCCAAATGCTATGATATTAGACTTTTTGGAAAGCTTATAAAATTGTCTACAACTCTTATTTAATCACCAAAAGCTAATTCACATTTTATCTTAACCAAAACAGACAATCAATCCAGCGTTGTCCAGAAATTCCAAAGAGCAAGCAATTCGGAAAAGCTAATTTTAAACAGCTGTAACTCCTAAACCATTTGACCTATGGTCCTGAAATTTTAACACAAGACATATGATGAAGGTATCTACAACTTTGTTATTAACTATTTTTACAGCAAACATCATTTTTATCATGCAACTCATCAAACTCCAGAATCATGCTGAATCCATCCAATTCGCATTACAAAGTAACAATAATTCTACTTCATGTAATCATTCAAAGTTTGACAACACAAAGTCTACCAACAGTTTAAGCATACCAAATACACCCAAGAAAATAAAATGGTGAAGCCCAAACTATTTATTTATATGCCTTTATTATTTTATTTAGATACATAGGTTAAATAATAAACATATACCAAATGTGCATCATAATTTCTCAGAAAATTATAGTGGCTTACTAGTGCTACCAATAGACTACTGTAAAAAGTTTCATGCCATTTTACCAAGTAAAACATCCTATACAAAAATGACAAGGCAGCAAGGCTTGAAATAGCATAAATAGAAAACCCTATTGAAAAGTGTCAAGCAATAGATTTCCTATTTTTCGTAGAATCCATATACTACTAGGATAACCTCCAACAAATTTCATGAATATTGGATTCCTAAATAATTTATAAAAATTCACACAAGGATCTCCTAATTATAAAAGAAAAAGCTATAATTACAAATCTATGCATGCACTGATCCTCAAATTTTACCAGAGCTCATACATGTCAAGAATAGCTTACCACAAAAAATTCATAATTTTTGGAGCACAGGAACTCTAGATATAAAATAAACAATTTTGCATGCATTCAAAACACATTTCAAATCTCCATTAAATCTCCCAAAATTTCTACTACAAATGCTAGTATCATATTTTTCATAAATACTACACTCCCTAAGGAACACTACCAAATTTATTTCACAATTTTGAAGCTACCAAACTGGAGATCTAAAATTACAAAACACACTCAAATCTAGAATATTTGAACTAGCCCTCAACATCTTTGTTTGTCGCTGACCGGTGGGACCCGGCCGTTAGAGGACCCACGCATTAGTGAGACAAGAACAGAGCATCTGACTGCTGCGACGATTGTGGCCGCTGCAAAGCTCGCTTGACGGGCGAGGTTGCTTGCGCGTGAGGTCTTCACGGCATGACCCCACGACTTCCCGCACCCTCTCTGGTACAATAAAAGGACCGATCATCGAAGCTAGGTACTACGGCGGCCCGGCTATGGCGGCGCGGAGGTGCGGGTCGACGGCGTTACACCGGTGGAAGCCACGACGGCTCAACCTAACATGCGGACAAGCATCTATGAACGATGGAGGACCTAACGCATTAGCTAACGGAGCAGGAGGTGGACTGTGGCGGCGTGGCCACGATGATAGAGTTGGCGGTGGGGCTCCGGCGAGCTTGCGCACGGCGCTGGTGCTTACCGAGCACGGTGAGTGAACACTGGTGGACGCGGTGGGTTACTGGGGTGGCGGTGGAGCTGTTGCGGTGGTAGAGGAGTAGCGAGGATGAGCTGTCATCGGTAATGGCACCGGCGGCTCTCGGTGCGAGGACGGCTGCAGCTACGGGCGAGGAAGAAGGCCGAGGCGAGGCGAATGGTGTGCTCGGCTGAGTGTGGGCGAGCGCTGGGAAGGTTAAGGCGTGAGCTGGCCTGCCCTGGCCACACGCGGCAGGGCGCCGGTGATGCACGGCTAGCCGCTGGCTCCACGCGGCGCGCACGCCCTGACGGTGTCGGCCACTGAACAGCGTCGCTCAGTTCATTCAGAGCCACGAAACAAGCCTGACAGCGGTTTTTCTCATCCATTTAACTGCTAATCCGTGGCTCCAACGTGCAAACGCTCTACATCGAAATGGTAGACCTATGTACCAGCTTCATTTCTTGTTCAGGGATCTCGTGCCAATTCGCAACCGAAACTGAGTTATATCATCCCCAATGTCAACCTGTCAGTCTTTCAGTGATAGGACTTAGAAAAATTCGTATAAGTCTTGAAATGTTGATTTTACTAATTTTTGTGATCCAATTTCAAACATGTTAGGAGCTGAATCATTCAATGACCCAAAAATAAAAGTTGTTCCTTATATCAAATACTATAACTTTGCTTTAGTGACCACCTCCATGCAAGGTCTCTAACATCTAATTCAAACTTGGTCAAACATGTCACATTTAAATGTTGATACACTTCAAACTATGGCTTAATGACCTATTTACCCCTAACCATGAATATCAAAGGTGTTCATAATGATACTCTAAACATGTTTAAGCAAATTGCAATGTCATACAATCATTTCATGTATTAGTCACTCATAGAGCTATTTAGTGTAATCACATGAAACATGACTTAAGGGCTTGATCATGGAAAGTGACATTCCTGAACCATGTTCCATTTGCTAACCTAAGTATTGCCAATATATATTTGTGACTCATATCAACCATCTACATGTAGACACTCATGATCATATGCATATACACATGGAGACATGAAATAATGAGAAAAGTTGCATATGTTCAAGGAAACATGCGATAACAAGCAAATGTTGCAGATGTTTCAATCCAATGTTTCAATTGTAAATGCTTGGTTATGAATGCTTGATGCTCATGCTCTAGGTATGCAAGTCAAGTTATGCAAGGCTAACACCCGAGGTGTTACAGACAAGACGACTCAAACTTGACGGGATGCGAAGATGACTACACCAATGAGCTGTGACCGGGATAATAGCGATGGGACAACGAGTTAGACCATGGTTTAGCAACAATGGTGGCACACGTCTTTGGCGCTTACCGTAACTCATGGCTAGAGAGATCGTCGCAGCATAACAATGGCATCGGTGGTCGACAAATGTCGTTGATGGTGTAAGGACCAGGATGCGACGAGGACGGTAGGAGCATAGCGATGGCGTGATCAAATTTGGCCAAAACGACGTCACGCATGCTTTTAAAAGCGAACCGAAAACAACTTATTAATATGATGAAGGCTCAAGTACACACTTTGATGCAACAAATCATACCAAAACACGAAACTAAGATTTAGAAAATTTTGTTAGAATTCAAATGCCTAAAATAGCATTTTATCTATTAACTTGCACTTCAAACTTTTATCTAAATATGAATTACAAGCTATATTTATTTGGTTTATAAAAATTGTTTTTCACACTTAATCCCATAGAACAAACCATCCGCTACTTAATTGCTAGAATTGTTGTCAGACGTTACTAAATATTTTTATGCACTGAATAATTTAACTTGGATGTTTATTTGAGTCCACAAAACAGAGTCACACAGGATTCACTTATCGCTTCAAGTTTGTTTTAAATCAAAAATCCAAGAAACTCGCTTCGGAAATTTTTCTTAGGCCTAAATCTCGGTGTTAAACGAGCTCGTAACACCAGAGTGTTACAATGGTCCCTGGCCAAAGTACAAGACGAAGGCCATGAGACAAGGACGGAGGACCAGGTGACTCAAGTGAGTAGGGAGGTGAAGGCGATCAAGGAGGAGACCCTAGCGATTTCAAGGTGGCCTCCGCTTAAACAAGGAAGGAACCCTCATGGGTGATCAATGGGCTGCTAACGGGCCCACAACCGAGGCCCAGGGAGCAAAGGCGGTGGAAGCAGAGAAAACTAAGGATGCCCCTAGTGGTTTATGCTTGTGTAGGAATATTCACAAGAATATGCCTTAGCTGTCAAAGGGCAAAGATATAAAGTAGAACCCTAGTGAATAGTGTTCTATAAAAGGGGGAACCAAACCCCATGTAAATAGGGAGGTTGGTGAATACATTTATGAAACCCTAATTGTGCCTAGTCCCACTAGTACACCCGCCTTCGCTTGGAGCCTCAGCCCAGGCGAAGACCCCACTTCACCAATCCTGTCGGAATCCCATTTTTCTAACAATGGCGTCCACCACGTGTTGGCCAAGCAAAACTCACAATGGCAAGAAAAAGAGTAGCCTCTGCTAGGGCACCTACAGAGCCAGACCTAGGCGTAACACCCGCAGCACCTATGCTAGTGCCCTAGAAAATTAAGATATATAAGAGCCTGTAGCGGAGGACCAGCCCATGACGGTCGAAGAGCAGCCAGCTCCAAATCCTACCCCAGAGCAAGTGCTTCAACAGTTGCAAGCTGAGTTGCTAAATACGCAGCAAGAAAGAGATAGGTTGGTAGCAACCTTTGCCGCAATCCAGAGGGCAGTCTAGGCATCACTACAGGCAGCGAAGATTAGGCAGCACTGACCGTCTTGCATGCAGAGATACAAAGTATGCAACCAAGCCAGCCACCTTCCAACACTTCCAACCAACATCACTCATCAGTCTGAAGCCAACTGAACCCTTAGCCTACCCTAGTTACCCAGCCAACCCTCAGCATACCATATGCCTTACCATCAATCCACAAAGCCATAGAGTCAAAATCCCCACTATCCGAAGGAATCCAAAACTCACCCTGGCCTTCCTCTTACAAACCCATCACCTTACCCAAATACAACGGAAAAATAGACCCACGCCAATTCAACATGAGTTTTGAGGCAGCTGTAGCCTCAATCGGGGGCAAAGATACTGTATTGGCTAAGTCTTTTGTCATCGCAGCCGAAGGCAATGCATTAACATGGTATTCTATGTTAAGACCTAGTCTAGTGTATTCATGGGAAGACCTCCGCGCCAAAATCATAGCCGACTCCAAAGGGTTAAGTAGTGAATCCCTAACTTCAATGGACCTCTTTCAGTGTAGGCAACATCAAGGAGAACCCTAAAGGATTATTTCCAAAAGTTTGTGTAGGTAAAGGCGAAGGCACTAGATGTCCTAGAAGATGTGGCCATAGAATCAGCAATCAAAGATCTCAGAATTGGAGCCTTCACAGCACACCTGGCCAGGGAAAAACCAAGGACCATAGAGGAACTATATAGTGAATTTGAAAAGTATTGTAGATCTGATAATGACTTTCACAAAAGGCTAGAAGAACAAAATTAGAACAAGCAGTTCTAAGGAAATAGCAGGAACGCACAAAGGGGCAATAGAAGCCAGAGCCAGCAACAACCACACCAAGGGTCAGATCAATAGGTCTTCAACATAGAACACCAAGGGGTAGCCAGCAGGAGTAGCAGACATCAAAGGCCAACCAAAACACCAGGCCTCGTAGCAGTATGATGGCAAGACATACAATCAAGGGAAGAACTAGAAGAAGAACTAGAATCAGAGGCAGCGAAGGTAGTATTGTTTCTTTTATGGAGAGAACAAAGGGCACATCACCAGGGATTGCCCAGTCGCTAAAGAAACATAGGAAAAGATAAAGGGAAGATAAAGGGAAGAGAGTTTAAGCATGCCTTCACCATACCCCCTCAGCAATATTGCCCAATGTATCCAAGCCTAAGCTCCACACAAATCCATCCATCCACCTTAGCAGCCACATATTATCCTAGCTTCTTGCTTGCATGGAGACCAAACAACCAGCAGCAAGGGCAAGTAAGCAACCAGCACGTAGAAGTCAACCTCACATACATAAACCCTAGGCCTCCACACATCACATTCATTGAAACAAATCAGCCACCCCAAATTCACAACAAGCAGTTGAAAATACTACTACCACCTCTGCCTCCACCCCCCTCACAGTTAGTTGCACCGAAAAATGAACCTAAACTAGAAAACTAGCTCAACCCACACACACCCCTGCCTACAATTGGCATGTGTCGGATTGTTTTGCTTCGACAATATCCAACAATGTGATCGCGTAGATAGAATCAGATGGTAGCACATGAGATATAAGGATTTATACTAGCTAGGGACACGGTGCGCGCTAAACCCTACTCTAGTGGTGCGGCTGCTCTTGTATTCATATGCTCAATTATAAGGGTTGTTGCTCCTAGCTACGAGGTAGATGGAATAGGTTGAAGATGGATCATGTGCCTGAGGTCCCTACCCTCCTTTATATAGGCAGGAGAGGAAGAGTTACAGAGAGGGCGATCAGGCTAACAGATTGAGTTCCTATTTTGTTACAACAGATTGATCCTAGCTATCATCTAGATATGCCCGCCTTGGATTGCCTTGATCTCCATGTTGGTTGATCGCGTCAGCCCTTGTGGGCCTCCTCCTTGATAGCTACTGTTGGGCCAATAGCTCGGTGGTGGTCATATATACGAGCGGTGCAGGTACCCTTGGCCCATATCTCTAACAACATGATATTGCTAATAGGTGGAGGCTCTTCAATGGAGTTCTAGACAAAGAAGCAGAAGAAAGATCATTTTAGGCTCATTAATAACATAGTAGTACAAGGACCAGTACGCTGCACAGACTAGTCGAAGACACCCATAACATTTTTAGAACAAGACCTTAAGATAGAAAGCTACCCCCATGCTGATGCCATGGTGATCAAGGCCAACATAGCAGGCTAGGAAATCAATAGGGTTTTGATAGACTCAGGGAGCTCTATAGATATTATCTTCGTCAATGCCTTCGATCAGATGAAGTTGAGCAGAAGCCAATTGTAGCCTTCAGAACCCCATTGATCGACTTTGGGGTAAAATAATTGATGCCTTAGGAAAAATCTCTCTGCTAGTATCCTTCGGAGGTTAGGAAAATGTGAGAACAGAGTATGCGACTTTTGATGTGGTCGACCTCTTCAATCCTTACAATGCCATCTTCAGCAGAGGGTTTAATTTGTAAACAAGTTCAATGCAGCCATCCACATGGGCTATCTATGTATGAAAATGCCTGCCCTACACGGTGTCATCACAATCCACGATAGTCAGAAGGAAGCAAGAAACATAGAAAGAGCTATCTACAAGGCACAGCGCATTATCAATTCCATTGAGACAACCAAAAGCAATACCCCAGAGCCTCTAGACATGCTGAAGGGGAAAACAGATCTCAAAGATCAGGAAGAAACAAAGTTAGTGCCACTAGAGAGTGCAGTTCTAGATAGAAAGGTCATCATCGGAGGAAATCTCTGTAAGGAAGAAGAAACAGAGCTAATAGAGACTCTAGCCAAGAACAAAGATATATTTGCCTGATCAGCCTTCAACCTGAAAGGAGTCAGCAGAGACATTATACAACACTCACTCAACATCAACCCTAAAATGAAGCCAAGAAAACAGAGATAGAGGAAAATGTCGAAAGATAGAATTTTAGCAGCAAAGGCTGAAGTGCAAAGATTGCTAGATGCAAATGTCATCAGAGAAGTCAAATATTTAGAGTGGTTGGCTAATGTAGTTCTAGTGCTAAAGAAAAATAGCAAGACAAGGATGTGTATAGATTTCACAGACCTAAAGCAAGCCTGCAAGAAAGACCTATTTCCGCTCCCAAGGATAGATGCCTCTATTAACAAGGCCATGGGCTGCAAACATTTTTTACTCCTGGATTGCTTTTGTGGATATCACCAGATCTGGTTCAACAAGGAAGATGAGGAAAAACGAGCTTCACCACTCCCTTCGGAACATATTGTTATATCAGAATGCCTGAAGGGCTCAAAATGCAGGTTCAACCTTTGCCAGAATGACTAAGGCACTTCTCGGGCCTCAACTGCAGAAAAACATCATAGCCTATGTCGATGACATTGTGGTAATGAGCAACAACGAAGAAGACCACTTTGCAGACCTCAAAGAGACCTCCACCAATCTCATAGCAGCAGGGCTCAAGCTAAACCCAAAAATATGTGTCTTCGGCGTAAGTAGAGGAAAAATGCTCGAGTACATTATAGGGCCCGAAGGCATAAGGGCCAATCCATAAAAGAAGAATGTCATAATTTCAATGGTAGAACCATCAACCAAAAAGGAAGTCTAGAAAGTCACAGGAAGAATACAACACTAAACAGATTCATTTCAAAATCAACTAGCACAGTCTACCATTCTTCAAAGCTCTAAAAGGCACAAACAAGGTGGAATGGGGGCTAGAGCAATCGAAGGCTTTCCTGTAGCTTAAAAATTATATGGCCAGCAAACTCTTAGTCATAGTGCCAAGTCTAGAGGCACCACTACTGTTGTATGTTGCAACCTCCAACCATGCAGTCAGCGGGGTACTCGTCCAAGAGAAAGAAGAAAACTCGAAAGTCATTCAGTAGCCAGTCTACTATATCTCAGAAGCTCTATTAGGAGCAAAGCTGAACTACACAAAGATTGAGAAAATAGCCTACACCATCTTGATATCATCAAGAAAGCTAAAACATTACTTCCAAGCACATGAAATTATAGTACCATCATCTTAGCCGCTCAAAGACATATTTAGTAACAAAAAGCCTCTGGAAGAATTAAGAAGTGGGCAACAAAATTATCCCAATTCGGCCTAAACTACGTTGCAAGAACAACAATAAAATCACAAAGCACTAGCAGATTTCATGGCAGATTGGACACCTGACGGTGCATCATAGCTCACAACCACAAGCTCAAGTATGGACACTCTACACATACGAGGCCTAGGACACCTGGGAGCAGGAGCCTCCACCGTGTTGTTATCACCATCAGGCCTCCGATCAAAATACGTAGCTAGACTCATTCAGAGCCACAAACAATATAGCAGAATACGAAGGCCTCATACTGGGACTCAATAAAGCAAAGGCACTTGGTGCCAAAACAATACTGGCAAAAATAGATTCTCAGATAGAGGCAGGATAAGTCAAAAAAGAATACACAACACGAGAGCTAGAAGTAGTCAAGTACTTGGCAACAGTGAGAGCTCTGGAGTGGAGGTTCCAAGGATTTACCCTAAAATATATACCAAGAGCGGAAAACTCAGAAGCAGATGAGCTGGCGAAGGCAGCGACAAACAATCTACCCATGCTGGAAGGAACATTCTACCAAGAATTACAAGCACCAGCAACAGAAGTAACCGCAAAAGCATTCAAACAAATCCTACGTACTAAGTCCGAAGACTGAAGACAGTTGATCATTGATCAGATAAACAATGTGCATCGTTTAGAAGACGAAGCAAGCATAGCAAGAATGGCAGCCAGAGCAAGAAGCTACACATTAGTAGATGGAATTCTGTGCAAAAGGGCGTAGTCCAGCCTCTACTTAAATGCATAGCTCAGAAGGTAATGAGCTTCTCCATGAGATACACTCGAGAATATGCAGATCTCACATTGGCCCAAGTGCATTGTCTGCAAAGGCCAACATGCAAGGATTCTACTAGCCCACGCATATCAGAGATGCAGACAAGATTGTCAAGACATGTGAAGCGTGTCAAAGCACCTCCCCACATCAATCAAAGCCTTCGCCAGCAGTGCAGCTCATTTTGCCCACCTGACCACTACAAAGATGGGGCATGGACCATGTAGGACCATTACCATCTTCACAAGGGGGAAACAAGTTTGGAGTTGTAGCAATTGAGTATTTCACAAGATGGTGTAACAACCCATGAATTTGCGTGTAAAAAAAACCCAACTATCGGTGCGAAAAGTGACCAACACGTAAATATTTGTAGTTTTGCCATACGTTGTGATCGGATGTGGCCTAGCACTCAATGAAATAGGGTTTATACTAGTTTAGGCAACGTGCCCTATGTCCAGTTTGAGTCAGTCGGTGACTTTATTCCTGAGCCCAGGTGCTTGAAGTTTGTTGTGGGGTTACAAACGAGAGGGAGTAAGATGGGGGTATCAGAGGTCCGGTCGGACTCTGGACCGAAGGGCCAAGAGTGACAGGAGCTCCGGCGTGCGCTATGTGTTCGAACATATGCTCCGTCTGGCTTAGAGTTCTAGAGCCAAGCATAGGGGATCGAGTCAATTGTCTGAATCGTCTATGTGAAACAATCCTCCTCTTTTTGGAGAGAGCGCATCCCCTTTTATAGATGAAGAGGACGACTTTACAAGAGAGAGTGTGAGAGAAAGAGAGTGTGTGTGCTACCTAGTCTTGTTGCCCACGCCATTGGGTACAAGGTGGTTTGTAGGCGCCCACAATACTGTTGTTGCCTAAATGCATGTGGTGGGCTCTATCGTGATCTTCTGGTATGGCCAATGTTGGCGCCCACCATAATGTCAGCGCCTACCATACTATAGGACAAATGTCGATGCCCACAACACTGTTCATGTTCTGATATGTCTGGAAGGTTGCAGAGCACCCTTTTGATTGGCCTGATAGTACTGCATTGCAGGTGTGTAGGAATGGCCTTTGGTATTGTGGTTGACTTGAGGTCGTTAGGTATTTTGGGCCGGCCCAGGAGTTGCACGTCGTATACAACGTCGTCTGCTGGGCCAAGCTTTTGCTGGGAAGCATGTCTATGAGGGACCCCAGATTTATGAACCCGACACCAACTTTTAAAAAATTCCTAAAACATTGCTTGATGTTGTGTTGCATGTAGTTTGTAGGTTAAACTAGTCAACCTTCAAACCTTCTTATCTTGTTTCTCCAAAACAAATCATGTAATTTTGCCCTATTCGCCTGGCTTATAAGCCATACTTTTTCAGCCAACCAACAATATTTTTCTCTCATAACAAATCAGCCAACAGTACTTTCAGCCATGGCTTAGCAGCCAAGTCGAACAGGGCAATTATCTACAACTTAAATAACCTTTTGCTTGTGTTGGTCAACTCACAGTCAACACATGTATAATTCTCACTCATTGAAAATATAAAACACTCCTACCAATAATTAAACCATTTACAACTTAAATTGCGCTAGCTCCCTCTCACCTGATTTAAATAATTCTACAACAACAATTTGTTGCATTTCATATAGTATAATATGCATGATGATGTGTTAGGTGTGATTTGGATCTTATGGATTTAATTGATTGTATGAGCAAGCCTATTCTCATCAAATAAGACAAACCCAAAAGCCACATTAGAGCATCTCCAAGAGTTTTCTATTTTTTCCTCATAAAACTTGTAGTTTTACAACTATTAAAAAGGTATTGGGAGGGAAGAAAGAAAGCCATCTCGAAGAGTTTCTAATAAATTGCTTTTAAAAAATCAAATTTGGGTCTCACATCTTTTTTTTTGGCTTTTTTTCTGTCGCCAGACGTCACAGGGTGCGTCGAACCTCTCACGTCGCGACCTCCCTACCGCCACCGCCAACTCCCATCCGCCGCCGCCACCATCAGTAGTAGCAGACAAGCACAATAGCCGGCCAGTAGCAGCAGACAAGCACAACAGCCACCAACAGGCAATCGTGCCGGTCTGTACCATCATCTGATGGATAGCACATCATCCGTAGCCGCCCACAACCAGCCTTGGTAGGGCACAGCGAGCCATGGATGGCCACAGCAACTCGTTCTGTACTTCTCTCCCAACCACAAAGATGTAGAACGCACGCTGCGCCAACCGAGCGCGCATAGTACCGCAAGACAACCGGCCAGAGTGGGCGCCGTGGCGGCGGCGGTGGCCCGATGGCCATGAGGGCTAGCGGCGCGCGAAGCGATGGCGGCGGCGCCGTGAGCGCGCGCAGGGCTAGCGGAGCGAGCGCCGCGGGAGACAGCGGCGCAAGCGAAAAGCGGCGGTGGCGGCCAATGAGAGCGAGGCTAGTGCCGCGAATGAAAGCACAGTGGCGGCGGCAGATGGCGCGCGCGCGGCGCGCCAGCGAAGCGAAACACGTGCGATGGCGGCGCCTCCGCGAAAGCACGCGGCCGACGCATCCTGGGCGGATAGCAACGCGTCCTGCCCGACCTACGAACGACGAGCACGATGCGGCGGGCGAGCGTGGCTTTGGCGGACACGTGGCCTGCACGGCGGCGCATGGAAGGCGAGCGTGGCCCTAGTGGAGGCATGGCCAGCGCGATGGGTCGGGCGAGCTCCCACTGCGGTGCGGGCTAGCACGGAGGCGCACGAGCAACGCTCCCGCATCGGCGCAACTCAAGAGCCGCGTAAAGTTACGTGGAACTGGCTTAGTTTTTCCAAGTGCCTAAATATTAGGAGGATGGATTAGGAACTGTTGGAGAGAGATTTTTTCTAATTTTCCTAAAAACCAAGTATTAGGAAGGTAAATAGGGAACTCTTAGAGATGCTCCCATCCCTTGCTACCTGCATGTAACAAGGGATCCCCTTAGTTTTGATCTCATAGTTTGTAGTAGGTTGTTATCCAAGTGTACTCAGAATTTGTAATAAATAATTTGTAACACTTTGTATGGAAATGAAATCAGCTGAAATTGAGATTGAATGTGATAGCTTTCATTCCTAGGACTATCACACAGATACAGGGATTGAGATTTCTATCTTGAAAATCTCGGTTCGTTTCAGATGGATTGAGGCAAAACCACTTGCAACCATCACTTCAGAATCAATGAAAAAGTTCTCCTGACAGAACATAATTTGTAGATTCGGGGTGCCAAGAATCCTCATAGTAGACAATGGAAAACAATTTGACTCAGACAACTTCAGAGACTTTTGTAGAAGCATGGGAACAACAATAGCATTTGCATCAGTTTATCACCCAGAGTCTAATGGGGCCCTAGAAAGAGCAAACAGGGTAGTCTTCTCATCAATCTCTAAAACACTATTCAGCCTTCGCAAAGGCAAATGGGTAGAAGAGCTACCAAAGGTTGTCTGGTGCCATAATACCACAGCATCTAGAGCAACGGGCTTCACGCCTTTCAAGCTATTACACAAAGAAGAAGCAATGCCACCTGAAGAAGCTAAGCATCAGAGCCTTCGAGTGTTAAAACAGACACTAGCACAAGATGAAGAATACTCCAAAGAAACAATCAAAGGCACAAGGCTAGAGGCGGTGTAGAACATAAGCAAGTACCAAGACCAAACCAGGAAATGGAGAGATAGCCATGTGGTTAGAAAGCAAATACAATATGGAGACCTAGTGTTAAGAAGAAAACCAAATGTAGCCAATGTGGGGAAGTTACAGCCAAAATGGGAAGGACCATACATGGCAAAGGCCGTAGGAAGACCAGGCTCATTCCACCTAATAGATGCTAAAGGACATATAACAAACCACACCTAGAATATTGACAACTTGTGAAGGTTCTACATATAATTGTAAGAGGGGGCATCCGCGGAAGTATAAGCGAAGGTCACCTCAAAGTTTTAGCAGTAGTCTTCTTTTTTTCCTTCTCCTTTACTTTCACATTCAAAAGGGCCTGAACTCTTTTCCTCACAAATGGGGACTCCTAGCAGAGGTGAGATTTTTAATGAGGCAGGACCTATGTAGACCCTCTAAAATATAAAGAAGAGTTCCCCTAGAAAAAGAGCAAAAAACGAAGGTCAAAAGGGCTAGGAACGAAGCCACGACATTCGACAACAAAATCACGATAACAAGGACCCTCCGCCACCTCCAGCCAAAGGCTACAAGGTGCAAAACAACCTCCATGGCTAAAAATAGCCTGAAACCTTGATAAAGACCTGTCCCTATCAAGCATCAAGGAAAAATTGGCCAAAAGGCCATGAACCCAACAAAGACATGTCTTCGCCATATGCATCTGGAGAAACACCTAGCGAAGACCTATCTATATCAGGCATCAGGTGCCACCTTGAAAAAATGGCCAAAGTACAACAAACACTAAAAGAGCAAGATAGCATAAGTACAAAGAAATTAATAACATTTAATACAAATTAAATACGTATCCGAAGACTTAACGTCAACCAACAAAAAAATTTATAACGCTTACCGGTTTCGGACTATAAAAGGAAGCGTTCCCCTCTCTAGTCCCAGTCAGTGCAACACAATAACACAAGCGCGAGACCCCCTAGGTTGGAAGTTAGAACCTGAAAACCTTACCACACTAAACACTAGAGCAAGCAAAGCATGGAGGCAGGGGTGCCCTTAAAAAACCAATAGCTGGCAGATACCATGCGAAGACTTGTAAAATCAGTAGCTTACTCTGCCTTGGCTAAGGCCATCTACCATAGAGTTTGTACGCATCTACCACAGAGTTTTGTACAGCCTCCACTCACCAAAAGCCAGTCAGTATCAGAGGTTGTGGAAGGGTATCGCACGAAGACTCATAAGATCCCCCACAACCAAAGGCGCCGACTGGTAGGGTCAGGCAACAACCATGTTCGACAGGAGCGTAGCTGCTCTAGCAAGACCGAAGGCAAAATTATCTTCATCTAGGCGCAAGCGAAGACAACGCTCAAGCATGAGTTCAGCGACCTCCGATGAATGCTCAAATTAGGCTCTAGCCTTCGCAAGGGTCACAAGATCAAACATGAGCACCTCAGCTTTTCTATGCCAACATGCTAGCACATCTCTAACGACATGCAAAGGGGAAAGAAGCGGAGGCTAGAGCAAGAAAGTAAGCGCCATCAGCTAGAACTCTTCGGTCTAAATAATAAACGTAACAAGATTCTACAATCAAACAAGTGTTCAACAAAAACACACAGCAAGCTTTGAATAAAGTTACACAAAAAGTACAGCAAGCACCAAAGGCGCTCAAAATAGGAAACATAAAAAAAATTACACAAGAAGATACAACAAAGGGCCAAAGGCGCATGTCTTACAAAACATGCCCAAAAGAGATTACAAAGGCACGAAGGCCTAACACAAAAGAAAAACCTCAAAACTATGTCCTAAATAGGCAAGCGAGGACCTTGCCAGACAAGAGATCTAACAAAACTGGCGTGTTCATCGTCAATATCGTCCGTAACGAAGGCCCACATATCGCAGACATAAGGTCGGGGAAACGAATCACGGAAATAATCCCAAAATTCACCATTAACGTAAACTCCATCTTGCATAAATGTCAAAGGAGTCATGTCCTGCATAGGACCCCACGAGGCAACCTGCGCAAGACAATATTTACGGTAAGTCTTAAAAAGGCGAAGACGTTGTCGACACTAGATATGACAAATAGAAAAATTCATAAGGGCACGGATGTCAATGTAGCTTTCACCCGGGAGTATTACATGGTATCAAATTTTCACAAGGAACATGAAGTAGACTAGTGAAGAACTAAGAGTATCCACAGATAGAACAAGGGTAGGTGATAATAGGTAGAGAGGATATCTGTGGTTTCTAAGATACTAAGGCAAGACTAAGGAAGGTCATATCAAGGTTGATTACTTCGGGGCATACCTGCCCTAACCTCACCTAAAGGGTTGTGTCGGTGTTTTTTACTAGCAGATACTTGGTTCTTAGGAAACTCGCTTGATGCAATGAGAAAACACGATGGAGACACAAGATTTATACTGGTTCGGGCCCCTAGAAAGCGAGTAAAAGCCGTACGTCCAACAGCTACTTGTTTGTATTAAGATCTCATTGGGATGGCGAGATGGCAAGTACAAGATGGCTATGCCTATGAGAGTTTTGATGATTACAACAGAGCGGATGGCTAGCTATTTATATCTAAGGCCTATTTGCCATACAAGTTACATAGCCGTGCCTTAGTTGGAGTCTTGACATAATCTTCAGATATCCTTCCTTGAATAGGCGAGTCGTGAACCTTGGGTCTTCTTCGGTACGGATTCGGTAGCCAGCATATCCGGTAGTCGGAATCCTAGGAGTATGGCACCATCAGTAGCCCCCGAGCTTATCGGCCAAGCCAGACTCGGTAACTTTCCTATACTCGAGCCTTTTGGGACATTCGGAATCGGGGCTTTATCAACACCCGAGTTCTTTCCCATGGAACAAGGCTGGTCATGTAGAAGTTACAGGGTCGTATAGTTGGGCGACGAGCTGTGAAAATAAAATAAGCCATACTCAAGAGTTGTCTTGTCTTGTCCATGCGGTCTCTATCCGAGTCAGGCGGCGGTTGTCAAGCACTCGAGTAGCCACGCCTTGCAATTAATGCATCGGTTCGGTTCGTGGGCGACGATTGGCTTGCTTTCCCAATCACCCTGGCCTTGGCTTTATAAGAAGGCATCTGAGTGCTGGGTTAGATCCATTTAGCATCTCCACGTTAGTAGTCATGAGGACCAAGACCATTGGCCACCGCCACAAGATCCCTCACCTGCTTAACGGGGATTTGCTTGGGAAGTCCGCTAGGGCCTTACCTTCATCTTCTCCCTCATCATCATCATCTTTAGCCCCAGCGTCACCCGCAGCTCCATTCGCGACCCTATCTTCAGCCATGGTGCCTTCTCAAGAAGAGATCAGGGTCGTGAAGAAGGGGAAGGAGGAGACTTCGGTAAGCACCAAGGAGATTACTGCCCCGGCCCTGGCAGAGCCAGAGTCGAGTGCACTACCACGGGGGATTGTTGAGCTCTCCAATGATGAGCCAGAAGATTTGACCACCTCCGTTGCCACCACCACGAGTGCTAGTCTTTCTGAGGCCAGGTCTTCCATTCCTCGGGTCACCACCGTGCTTGAGATGAGTGGCAATTGGGAGTTCACCCGTAAGCTCTTTGTTGAGCTAAACCGGGAGGCCATCGGAATCCCTGGCGATGAGGCCTTGGTCAACCTAGTGAGTGATGATGAGGAGGCTGCAGGGGATGATGCCAGCGAGGGCGAGAAGGTGGTCATGCCAGGCGACGAGGAGGAGGAGGGTATCATGGTAGTCGATGAGCCACCAGAGCAGGTCACCATGCCTCCCAGTCCTCCACCAAGCGCCTGAGCTTAGTGATGATTACTTGGGTCGGGCCCCTTAGCCCCTGTCCCGACAAGGATTTTGTCCTTGCTGATTGGGATTTGTTTTAGGCCTGACTCGGTGTTCAATCTAGAAATAATCAGTTCAATTTTAGGAATCCCCTTGTAAATCCGTGTTTTAAGCGAAGTTTATGAATAAAAGAGATGTCATTGGTCTATTTTTGCAATCTGAGACGCATTTACATCTTGCGCATAAAAATATACCCGATGATCTTAGTTCATCAATGAGTCAGCTCCACTTACCCCCAGCTGATTGGGTTTTTAGTGTTTGCTCATTTGAATATATGGAAGTATCTCAATCACATTCTCTTGTTAGGAAGGAAAATATCTTTCAACCCAATGTAACTAGAAACTAACCTAGAGATAATTTTGGTTGTGCAAATTGAGGCACGTACTATGGCTGTCGAGTGGTTTTTTGGGAATCGTGCAGGCTGCACGGTCATTTAACCCCTCATTTCTCTTCGGTAGCAACCACTGTTGCATCTTTTTGCACTTTTGCGTCCACTTTCTACTCTCTTTTCCCCCCTTGAGTTTTTCGTCTTCCTCATGTGCCGCCATGGCCTCTGCTCAACAACAATTTGAGGATTCGATGAGTGCCTCCAGCCAAATGAGCGCCGAGAAGTTGCAAGGTGGTGTAGCCCGACGAATATTGGAAGGCTTCTACCATGAAGGCGAAGGATCTGAAGAAGCTGAGGAAGCGAGGGTTACTCCTAGATCCACAGATCTATGAGTGGGTTGCAACTAAAGGTGAGGATCATTCCACCCCTGACACCCACCAAGCTGTGGTTTTTATTGCGCATTTCAAGTGCGGCTTTAGGGTTTTTCCGTCCAAGTTCCTAGAGCGGATCTGTAGACACTGTGGGATCAAGATTGTTCATCTGTTACCGAATGTGGTAGCAATGCTTAATGTTTTCACCTTTTTGTGCAAGGCATGGCTTGGGGTTAAGCCTTATTTAGACCTATGGCACTAGTTTTATTCTGCCACTTATTACGCCAAGAATTTGGGCATCGGGTTGGTCGGTTTCTCCCTAAGGAAGGGCAACGACTACATTATGTTCCCGGTCAAGACCTCCTGGAAAGGATATCAGAGGAAATGGTTTTACATCCAACTCCATGAGGAGAGCCCGATCAAGGGTCGGGCATTGATGCCTATGTCCAATGAAAGGTGGAGATCGACCCCTTTTATGAATGATAGGATGTAGAGGCATATTGCGCATATCTAGGAGCTCCAGTCAGCCGGGCTTACTACGACGCACGTAGTAGAGACCTTTGTCAAGTTGAGGATAGTCCCTTTGAAGCAGTGGGATGCAACCTATACCTACAAAGGGATCCTGGATCTGAACAGGGAATCGACTGAAGGTGATAACCTTTATTCCGAATTTGCCTCATGTTTGGGAGTTTTGTTTATGACTTTATGTTTATAAAGCCATCTTTGTCACATTGTATTAGAAGTGTCAGATGAAGAAATCACCCAGTGAGTGAAGGACATTCTCAACGTTGCTCGGCCAGACTGGACTAGCGTACCGCTGTGGCACAACGCCAAAAACCCTCCACCTAAGGTAAAGGCAAGATCTTTACTGACTCGCTTCTTTAACAATCTTAGTGCTTAGTCACCTGTGGTGTGCTAGGATGTGATCCCCTTGGGCCCTATTGCCGGGGGCATGGACATTGACAGTGATGATGATGACAAACCAAAGCAGCCAGTGGTCGGTCCAACCCTCGGTAGTGAAATCACTCAGGCCAATGTCGCCCAAATTGCTTTGTCTACTCTTGACGTAGGCTCAAGTACGCAACAATGGGAGGTGCCCGACGAGGTGCAAGCTGAGGTGGGTGATGCTACAAAAAAAGCCATCCCCCGAGCCACCTCAGGTTGTTGAAAAGAGGAAGACCAGATCGCATGGAAGTACAGAGGAACTCGAGCTACCTGCTTCCAAAAGAAGCCGAGGTAAGTCCAAGATCCCCCCTTCAGTCACTAGGACTAGTGAAAACCCGTCCGCAACGCCCTAGGAGACCAAACAGGAGATGTTGCCTTGCTCCAGCAATCAGGTACCGCTTAGACATGTTTTTGACCGATTGATCGGGGTTTTTAGCCATCTAGATAGCCTTGAACGTGTTTGGGAGGTTTGTACTCTAGAGAAAGCCATAACCCCGCTAGTGCTGAAACCAATGACTCAGCTCCAAAAGATGCTAAGATGTAGAATCTCGCTTGATCCGTAAGCACATGAATAATGACTTTAATTATGTTTCTCCCGAACTCCTCCTTAATGCTTTGTTGCTATTTACAGGAGAGCCAAAACACCCAAGGTGCAACCAAGGCTGCTATTGAAGAGCCTAGTGCTACTCCGACCCCTGAGGCTCTAGAATTTGTCTTAGCAACCGGTGCCTAGGCTCGGGGGCCTAGGCAGTACTCCTAGAGAGAAACCCCTCTCGGCTGTGTGCTCTTATCTAAGAGATGCAAGGCTTATGTGATCTTTGGGAAGGAGATCTCGAAAAGGCCAAGCAGTCTGACTTGGACAATGCTAAGCTATAGTAGGAGGTATATGAGCTTCTGAAGGGTACTAAAGGTACGATCGAATGTTATTCTGAAGCACGCCCATTGCTTATTAGGCCTTAACTTGTTGTTTTTTAGGCTTGAACAAGCGTGTCAATATCCTAGAGCGGGAGAAAGCGACTTTGACGCAGCAAGCTGAGGAGTTGCAAAAGAAGCTTGAGGCTGCCTAAGGGCGTCGGGCCACCATCGAGGAGAAGCTGACTGATGGAGCCATGACTGCTGTCGAACACGTGGTGGGAGTCATCAAGAGTCACCAGCCTGATTTTGACCTGAACCTCATACTGCAAGGTTACAATTGTAGTCAGGCAGATGATGTTCAGTAGCTACTTGATGGTATCCACCCCACGGCCATAGCTTTTGTTGAGAAGCTCGGTTTCTCTATTGATGACGATGATGAAGATGGTGAGGAGGAGGGTAAGTAAGTCCACTCCGTGTTCCGGACATGGGATTTGCCTTAAGACAATTTATGATGTTGAACACATTATTGTTGCCTATCTTTGAAGCAATCCAATTTATCTGTAACTTTACCTTTTTTCTTGATTGCTATGTGCCATATTTGCCTTGATCGTAGGATTAAAGTAGCTGAGACTTGAATGGTCTGTAGTGCTATCTACCCTAGTGATTGTGCATGTTTGGGTGTTCTAGCATTTGCCAGATTCGAAAACTACATGGACTGATGGAGGTGTATGTGTAGTAGCCCCCGACTCTTTATTTGAGTAAGGAATTTTCTCAAATGAAGAGTAGAAATTTAATATACCTCATAAAAATCCACTTTTCCCTCTGTTTGGGCATTTAATCCTTGTCCTTAGTGAGGGGTGGTCAAACAACTGTCATTTCAGGGTAGCCCCCGAGCCCTTAGAATGGGGTCATATGACACTACCGGCAGGCCCCAGCCCCCGAGCATATATAGATCGGGAAGAAGGAAATAAAGCCATAACCAAGAGCTGATAGCTTTGTCAATGTTAAGAAAAACCTCCAAACCAGTCTTTCCTGACAATCTATACAAATGGCCCCTGTCCATAGACTCGACGGAGTACTTTTGTCACTTTATGGCTTTATGTATTTGAACCACTAAGGACCGAACACTACTCAAAGTGTAACAAATCTTTAGTGACTATGTTTGTTAGAAAATTTACAAGCTCCTAGATCATTCAAAGTTGAGTACCCCATCAGGCACAATGTTCCGTCTCATGATTGGGCTTCAGTATATATGAGTGCATTGGTCATTTGAGGTCAAGCACTCCATCGAGTCTTTGGACCCTCGTGTGATGGTACTTCAAATTAGATTAGTACTTCGATCATTTGAAGTCGAGCACTCCGTCGAGCGCAATGGACCCTCGCATGATGTGTACTTCAAAATTAGATGAGCATTTGAATCGTGTGAAGTCAAGAACTCCATCAAGCCTTTGGACCCTCACATGATTGATTGCTTTGAAATGTACTTTGGACTCATTTGAGATAAAAAAAATATGTTCACGTGATCAAGTTCTGTTGAGGTAAAGATGTGTGTCACAAAAGTACTTTATTTCTGGTTGTTTCTCTTCTTCAACTTAGATTGGCCCATATTTTGTTCATTTAACCATGATGCCCATGCACAAGATGCTATTATCATAATGGCGCAACTCGTGTGTTAGGGGTTTGTCACATGATTTAATTACATAGGCGATATAAGTTAAAAGAAGAAAAACAAAAACATAGTAGTAAGGCATGCTCTATATATCAACGTATAAGAGGGTCTAGTAATTGACAAGTTCGATAATCTGAACAAAGAAAAGTTTTGAACTTGTGTACCTTAGCCTTGGTGACCAAAAACTATTGGATGCTTTGACCGGTTACACCCTTCGGGTATTGTCATCACGCGCCTCTTATTTTTGTTGATTTAAGCATAGTTTTCTCCCAACTGGGACGTTGTATAGATTGGGAATTTGTTTGTTCTTATGCCGATGTTTTTGATTGAGAATATGGCTCAATTTACTTTCTCGACAATGTCATAAATGTGTTTCAAAAGAAACATTTTAGCTTAAAATAGCTTTTTGCACACAAATTGATAATAAGCAAAAACTTAACCAGAAGACATCTTTTTATTATTTAAAGAGTGTACACCGGAGGAAATTACAAATGTAGCCTAATCCTCGTAGTTGTTGCATATGCTACTTTGTAGATCTTCTAAAGGGAGACCTTGAATGCGTAGCGATCTGCAGCTGGAGGTTGAATCTACACCGTTGACCTTTCCCTTAGTATGGGTCACCTGTCTTCTGGTTGTAAAGTTGCTCCTAGGAATTAGCGTTTTGTGATGAAGAGGGCACTTCTTTTTTTTATCGGTCTTCTTGACCGACCGACTATTTGAGTGCTTGGTTTTCTTTGCCATGCTTGGTGGTTCCCAAGAGAAAGTGCTCAATCATCTCCTTTGGGGAGAGGTTGAGTCATCTAGCTGGTTAGGTCTGTCTTGAGTTTAAGCCCCTATCAATTCTAACCTGCATTTGTTAATAATGGCCTCCTTCGAATTTGAGGAGTTGTCCATTAGGCTTTCAACTTGCCTTCATTAGGGGTTTTATCTCCTGTAAAGTGGTGTTGATGGAGCCAGTTTAGCCCTACTCAGGCTGTTTCCATAATGCTCAGCGTTGTTGAGGCCATGAGACCTCGGAGCCCTTCTCCTTGTCTTCCCGGTTCGCACTCGTTTGATGGATGCTTTGATGGGATGGTAAAAGGGGAATTGCTCTATTCCTTGATCAAGGTAGAAACAAACCTCGGTTGTTCCTACATAGATGGTGGCATTGGTAGTATGTAGAAAAGGATGACCCAAGATTATGGGGGCGTTTGGGTTCCCACCGGTGTCCAATACTACAAAATCTGCTAGCATATATGAATGCCCGATGCGCACACAGACGTTATCTGCGATTCCTTCTACCCGATGAGTCAATCGATCTACAAACCTCAAATGCATAGTTGTATGCAGAAGGGCCCCGAATTGTAGAGCATTATCGTAGATTACCTTAGGTATGATGTTGACGCTGGAGCCAATGTCGCAGATGACTTCATCGAACTGTTGATGGCCAATTTGTATAGAAATCACCGGGCGACCGGTATCTCCTTTTTTGATTAGCATGGAATCATCCAACCAACCTCCCAGGCACAGTTTCATGTAGAATCCTAGCTGGGCTATCTCAACGAAGAGCACGTTTACCGATTTTTCATCGGTACTTTGGGATGTGCAGATCTCTGATCGCTTCATGTGGATAACCATCCGATGCTGAGATGTCGCATAGATGCGACCGTCTTGCACAAGGTGGATTTTGTCCTTCGAGTAATCGAAGTCAGGATCGTTCCCACTATCCTATTCAGTAGACATCAGACCCAAGGATAGATTGATTAGGATAGTCCCGACAAGGACCGAATCGGGCCCTTGTGCCTTGTAGAGCTGCGAGTCGACATTTTCCTGGTGCTCGAATACCAAACTCCTGAAATGGATAGTTGGTGGCATGTAGCAGGATGTCAACACAGGCCGAGGAAATAGAAGAACTTCTCCCGTTGCCTCGGATCTGATGGAGCTTGGCCAGATGGTTGCATCATAAGCAATCAGATCTAGGACACAAGCATTGTTGAAGATCGGCATGATCACTCTTTGCGTGAAATCCCCCTACCTAGCGCGCCTTTGTCGGTGTTTTTTACTAGCAGATACTCAGTTCTTAGCAGAACTCACTTGATGCAATTAGCGAACATGATGGAGACACAAGATTTATACTGGTTCAGGCCACTAGGAAGCGAGTAAAAGCCGAACGTCCAATTGCTACTTGTTTGTATTACGATCTAGTCGGGATGGCGAGTACAAGATGACTATGCCTATGAGAGTTTCGATGATTACAATAGAGCGGATGGCTAGCTATTTATATTTGAGGCCTACTTGCCCTATAAGTTATATATCCGTGCCCTAGTCAGAGTATTGATATAATCTTTAGATATCCTTCCTTGAATATGCAAGTCGTGAACCTTTGGGTCTTCTTCGGTACGGATTTTGTAGCCAACATATTCGGTAGTTGGGAATCCTAGGGAGTATGGCACCATCAGGTTGATTAGGCACAAAGCACAACAAGCCTTATGTTTTAATAACTGGGCCTAACATGGTGGAATACAGAGGATGGACAGGGCTGTCACCACTAGCCACCTACCACAATCTATCCGAGGGCCAAGCCATAAACACAGGTAAGATATAGCCTAAGCACCACGCTTAATCTATAACCTTACTACCCTGATCCTAGCTATGGTGGATCAAGATCAGAGCACTCTAACCAAGCGGTGAAACACATAAACAACAATAATATAAAGCAATACTTAATTTATGCAAAAGAACAAAGTTACTACAAAAGATGTCGGACTCACTCGAAGGAGAGCTTCATCTACCGAGGCACAAGTGGAGAGGATGCCGACAGCCCCAGCTCCTCCCCAAGCTTCTCCTCACTCTCTCCCTACCTTCTACTTCTAAGTAGTAGAGCTGCAGAGCTTCGCCTCGCTACTACTCTCACTTGGAGTGATGGAATGAGATGGTGAGTGCTACAAGTGAGGAGAGGGTCCTATTTATAGTGGAGAGGTGGAGTAGGGGCTACTCTAGTGCCACGTCAGCAATCCATGTGATCATCCTTCTCCACCCTTGGATGCAACCAACCTCAAACCACCATAAACCAACACGTGGATGTGCTCCAAACTGTGTTTTCTTGTATGTGTCCGAAGGAGAGGCGGTTTGGGTGACTTGGGCCATCGCCCGACGCCCATAGGCCATTGCCCGATGCCCCCAGGGGTGCATAGGGCATCCCTTGGGCTCCTAGGTGAGTGTGGAGGCCCCTGGCCAAGTTTGGTGGCCATTGGACACTTGTCCACATCGCCCGACGGCATAGGGGGTCGCCTGACGCCCTCAGTGCCCAAATCCAGCCTGACCCGTTCTTGCGATCTTTCAAAGGCATAACTTTGTCATCCGGACTCCAAATTTGGTGAACCAAAACTTGATTTCATGTATCTCGACGAGCTCTTCAACATGATGCAGTAAAAATGGGCATTTTATGAAGTAATTTTACCATGTATATAGCCATCTTGTTCCTACACTCACATAGTCATCACAACTTGTGGAAATGGTTAGAAATAAGCCCTATGACTATGGTTTATGTCATTTATATGACCAAATTAGGCATTGTTGATGGTATAAATGGTGTGTTAAGGATCATCAACAAGCTCCCCCACACTGAACCTTTGCTCGTCCCGAGTAAAGGATTAGAACAAGAAAAAGAACTTAGCAAAGATTTAGGTGGATTTGATACACAACTTTTTGAGGATATGATGCAAACATAAAAGATATTCCAAGTCATATACTCATACCTATGGGTCTTGAAGTGGCTAGAACATCACCTTGGGTGGTTGAGAAATGGAATAGTTCTGACTTGAAGACATAGATCCCTTCTCCTTCTCAAGTAAGAGTGGAGTTTTTGACAATATTTTTAAAAAAAACATAGGTCATGTTGCTCCTCATATGGTTCTCTCAAATCATTCAATGGTATTTGTGTGTGTGTCCTCACCAAGAATTTTCTTTGCCTCAAGGTCCTACAACTATAGCTTATGTGGAGTTTTCAGGTAGGAAAACTTGAAAGGCATATTTAGAATGTTTATATTGTAAAGTCAAAGCATGGATCCATGGAGGAAAACAACATACAAACATAATCAAGAGTGCAAGTGTGTGGATATGAGTGGAAGGTTTACTCCTTAAAGATTTTCTCTCCAAACCTAGAAGATTGAGATCATGGGCTATCTTTGATGGTCATCCTCTTTTGTTTGCTCGACACTTTTTTCACTCATCTTCTCTCTCTCTCTTTTCATCATATTTTCCAACTCTCTTTTTTTCATAACATATAGTCCATGTCTCCTTTTTAGTCTTGTATGGAGAATGGAGAGAGATCTTGAATACATAGAGCCTTTATTTTGTGGAGAGGTGGAAAGGCATGTTTGTGCTTACTCTCAGTGTAAGAGTAAAGCATATATGGTGGAGTGTATGTGATCTTGATCATGTAAGCATGGTGCATCACTCACTGGGCTCACACAATTTGACAAAACTCAAAACAAAATCTAAGCAGCAAGAAAGTGTGGGTTTGTCGAGATATTGCCACACTTGGTTAGAAAGAAGAACTTGTCTTGTCATCACTATATCACACTTCACAACAACTTAGGTAATGTTATCCTAATTGAGTAAGGTTCCCACAAGCATTAAGTGAAACACAAGAAATAAAGATTATGCAAGCCAATCTCACAAGATAAGTCATGATCAAATCTGGGGGTCATGTTTTAAAGTTCATCAAGTTTTAATAACATGAAGAAATTGGCCATTTAAGCATTCATTTTCAGGTAGACAAATATAGGAGAGAGGTACTGAGATACAAACCAACATCTCATATTGAGATGGTCTTGAGAGTTGATGTTGATGTGTGAGTGCTTCTGTGTGTGTAGCCTCGGTGTTTTTCATTGGAGAAGTTGCTTAAGCTAGGGTTGGGTTGCCCAACCCCCACACCTGCTCCTTCGGCATCTGTGCTTATTCAAAGACATAAAGGGTGAAAGCAATAGGGTTCTACTAGTACAAATGTACTAGTGAACCAAAACTTTATTCCTCTTATTTAAAAGCAAACAGAGGCGCATAGCATGATTAAAAATGAAATAGAAGTGCCTAAACATTTATCATGCCAAAGGGGAGATCAAGGTGAAGGAAAAACATACCTATGTCATGTATATTGTTAAGTTAAACAATGTTCCTAGTGAAGGTTGTGACACTTCTCAAGCAAAGCAATGTGGTGAGTAGATCTCCTTATGATTGACACCCACAAGATAACATTTGAGATCATGGAGCTATTATTTTTTAAATATATAATATACTTTTAATATACTTGGACCTTCATGTGCTCATATTTTTTTGTTTTTTTATTTATTTTACTTGGACCTTCATGTGTCTAACTTTTTTAATAGCTCCATGTCTCTCTTCACAAAATGGCGAAAAGGGGTATTTATGAAGGAGATAGTTCAAATCTTTGAAGTGCCATTAGTTCACAAAATTTATCTAAACTCAACACGATAATAGGTTGCATAAGAAGAGGTTCATGTTTAAGCATTTGTTTTAGAGATGAGAATGTAAAGACAAAACATGATCATTCAATTTTAACATCTCAATCTACACTCTTCCGATGTTGGATTAAGTCAACATAAGATAAAACAACATGTGCACAAACATTTGAGCTGATATAAGCTTGTACATGGTCAGTCGACCAAAGGCTAGGTCGGCTGACCCCCACAGGTGTTAAAACATGGCACAACATTTTTGGGCACATTTCTATTGCTCAAGGTAAGAAGAATTTAAAAGAGTTAGCAAAACTAAACAAATTCAATCATATCAAATATTTTTTATATTCATGCTTATTGGGTCAAAGGTAGTGATTTAAACATTAACCACATACCTTAGAGATGTTACCTTTGTCACTTTAGAGCGTGATGGCTCCATTATGTTATGATGACTTCGAGTCGACCATCACATTTGCTTCCAAGCTCTCCATGCCTGATTAGCTTCGCTCTTGAATTGCACAATTGTATCTTGTGCTTGACTTGAATTCCTTCTTCTTGATGTCACTTATGATGCTTGCTCAAAAAGTCTTGATTAATGATTTTGATATCTACAATAAACACTAGTGCAAGGTGATACTACAAACCTGACCGATGTGTGAGCACATTGGTCAGTGCAACAATCAAGCTCAATCTTCATTGGGTTCACACTATTTTATTTGAAGGGAAAAACATAATTTTTGAAAGATAAACTATTTTTATTTATTATTACTACTACTACTACTTATGATGATAGAAACTAAACAAACTTTATTGAATTGAAAATAGCAAGCTAACGGGTTATCTCCTCGGTAGTGCTTTGTTTTAAGTCATAAGATTGACCTTTATAGTTTGAGCTACAAGAACTTGCACCAAGGCAACTACAAGCTTTGGAATACTTGTGATAGACAAAAGCATCGACAACCATCCTCTTGAGGATTTGATAAAAGAGAAGTATAGGATGGGTGTAACTCGCATAAGTGCTAGCGGTAGAAACAAAGATTGAATCTAGAGATTTTTCACAAAAGCATGGATCTTGTGGCTCTTCTAGAATGTAGCTTTGATGTTCATCCACATGATCCTCCTTGGACTCCAAAGTTGGTCCCTCGAGAATGTTCATAGACCAAACATATTCATCAATCATCTCTTGCCTATGGCATTCTACGAGTGGATTCCCATCCTCGTCCTCCATTAGGATGGGGATATTTGTCTCAGACAATTCGTGCTCCCATTCGATGTTAGCCATGAGTTGGGGGTGCCTCCTTGGTTTGAATTATCAACAAAGAAACAAGGAGAGACATAGGGGGATCAAAGTCTGAGGCATAAGATGATGTTGATTCGAGGGGCTCCTGGGTAACCAAATCTTGAGGTGGATTGAGAATATGTTAAGTGGCCAAGGCTCCAAAGATCTCTGTTGGATTGGATGATTGAAGGGGTTCCCAACATCAGGAGATAGATCCTCCTCAAATTCAAAAGGAAACTCCAAAGGATGAATTTCTTCTTCCTTTGATGTCCTTAGGAATGATTCAGGAATATGGTTGGTAGCTAAAGAATTAGATGGATTTGGCAAGGATTCGGATGTCGAAACATCTTCTTGTGTGGGGATTGGATTGTCCTTTTCTTCAGGGGAGTCATGATGGCCATCGGTGTAGAGAGAGTTTTCAAGGATTGTATGAAGGATAGCTCTCTCCTCACTAATAGAAAGATGTAAGAAGGCTCCTCTAGAAGCGATGTCAAGGAAATGTGCAGATTTCTCACTAAGACCCAAATAGAAGTTTTGCAAAAGTATAGGTTCGGGTATAGTAGGATCAAAGCCAGATGAATAAAGATCCATTAAACGGGCCCATGCAGCACCTCGGGATTCTTTCTCCCTTTGCTTGAAGGTTAGGACCTCTATTCAAAGATGAGTTACTCGGAAGATAGGGAAGAAGGATAAGCAGAACTTGGCTTGAAGAACTTCCCACTCTCCTTTTACACTCTCTATGGTTCAAGTATACCACAGTTTGGCTAATTTCATTAAAGAGAACGAAAATAGCTTCCACTTAAGGGTTTCATGTGACATGCCCAAAATGTGAAGGCATGAACACACTTGCTCAAACTCTCGCATATGAGCATATGGATTTTCATATTTTCCCCAGCAAAAGATAGGTCTTGAACTTTAATTATGTGATGGACACTCTGTCCTAATGATGGACGCCTCGTCAGATGGGCGATATAACCTATGCTCTTAGGTTCTTGGGTAAAAGCCTTGGGCTTTATGCCTAGATCTTGGGTTGAGTCCTTCACACATGTGCCAGGTATTCCTAGTGTAGCTTAGGTAGGTAACTAGGCTTAGCTAGGTTGCTTATGGTTTGGCTTGGGTTAGCTAGTATAACTAGTGATTCCTTAGTTAAGAGAAAATCCTAAAGATAAAGAGAGATTGGGCATGGCACCTTAGCTTGGGCTCTTGATGAGTTCCTTGTCATCAAGGTTGAAGATCCACACTTGTCATCCTTGCTCCCAAGCTAAAGGGAGAGATTTCTTCTTGTCTTGCACAATTGTCCAATGATCCATGTGAGAGGAAATCTAAACCCAATCTCGAGAGTATTGGGTTGTAGCATACCTGATCCTTACCCTTGGATTGCTACCCACCAAGTAGTCCTCATGATCCATCCATGCAAAAGGGAAGACTTGAGTTAAGGTTTATGGATTGATCTCAAGATGATGAGAAGAGAGTGTTCTTGGGCTAACCACGGAATATGAAGTGGTTGAGGTCCTTGATCTTGATCCCTAGCTGATCTTGCAACCCTTAGTAAGCTTGATCTATCTCCTCTCCTCCATCCTTTTCACTTTCTCACTCTTGTTCCTGCTTTCTCTTTCTTGTTCTTCATTCTTAGAGAGAGAGAGAGGATGAGAGAAATGAGGAGAGTAGGAGAGTGAGTGGAGTTGAGGGTTAGCTGTTGAGAAGTGCTTCAACTTCATGCTAACATGTGGGCCATAGCCCTTAATGGAAGACAGCTCATTTCCCACTCAGTCTGTTGTTTCTGCACACCTATCGGATGGTCCAGTAGAAGTGGCAGACTGTCCGGTAGATTCTAACTTCGCATATCCAAGCTTAAAATCTTATCTCTCTAACCTTGAGTTCGCATTGGAGTTTGCAATGGCCTTACTTAACCCTTTAGTGCATACAAGGGCCTTGAGTTGTGTTCTTCGTGTGATACTCTTATTCGGTAGTTGTAACGACCCGAGTCTGTTACATTATGAAACAAGGGCGAATTTCATAACAATTGTTGAGGATAGGTTTTGATGATGGACGTGGCTCTAAACTAACACCCATTGGAGCAGCGAATTGAATGATAGGAATGTAATCCATGGTATGAAATGTAAAGGATAAAAGATACTTGGATGACTTGATTCTAAACTAGAATAGCTAACGTTCACCAGCAACGGCGCTAGAAAGCTTATCAACACTAGATATGGCAAACAGATAAATCCAGAAGCGCACGGATGTCAATGTAGCTTTCACCCGAGAGTATTCTAGGGTATCAAATTTTCATGGGGAACACGAAGTGGACTAGTGAAGAACTAAGAGTATCCAAGGATAGAACAAGGGTAGGGATAATAGGTAGAGAGGATATCTGTGGTTTCTAAGATACTAAGGCAAGACTAAAGAAGGTTATATCAAGGTTGTTTACTTTGGGGCATACCTGCCCTAACCTTACCCAAAGGGTGGATTATAGGCACAAAGCACAATGAGCCCTATGTACATTTTAATAACTGGGCCTAACGTGGTGGAATACAGAGGATGGACAGGGCTGTCACCACCAGTCACCTACCATAATCTATCCGGGGGCCTAGCCATAAACACAGGTAAGATATAGTCTAAGCACCATGCTTAATCTATAAACTTACTACCCTGATCCTAGCTACAGTGGACCAAGATCAAAGCACTCTAGCCAAGTGGTGAAACACGTAAACAACAATAATATAAAGCAATACTTAATTAATGCAAAAGAACAAAGTTACCACAGAAGATGTTGGACTCACTACAAGGAGAGCTTCATCCGTCGAGCCACAAGTGGAGAGGATGCCGATAGCCCCAGCTCCTCCCCAAGCTTCTCGTCACTCTCTCCCTACCTTCTACTTCTAAGTAGTAGAGCTACAGAGCTTCGTCTAGCTACTACTCTCACTTGGGGTGATGGAATGAGATGGTGCATGTTACAAGTGAGGGAGAGGGGTCCTATTTATAGTGGAGGTGGAGTAGGGGCTACTCTAGTGCCACATCAGCAATCCATGTGATCATCCTTCTCCACCTTTGGATGCAACTGACCTCAAACCGCCATAAACCAAAGCGTGGTTGTGCTCCAAACTGTGTTTTCTTGCATGTGTCCAAAGGAGAGGTGGTTTGGGTGACTTGGGCCATTGCCTGATGCCCATGGCCCGTGGCCCGATGCCCATAGGGGTGGATAGGGCTTCCCTTGGGCTCCTGGTTGAGTGTGGAGGCCCCTGGCCAAGTTTGATGGCCATTGCACACTTGTCCACATCGCCCGACGCCATAGGGGGTCGCTTGACTCCCTTAGTGCCCAAATCCAGGCCAACCCATTCTTGCGATCTTCTGAAGGCATAACTTTGTCATTCCAACTCCGAATTGGGTGAACCTAAACTTGATTTTATGTATCTCGACTAGCTCTTCGACATGGTGCAGTCAAAATAGGCATTTAATGAAGTCTTTTTACCATATATATAACCATCTTGTTCCTACACTCACATAGTCATCACACCTTGTGGAAAATGGTTAGAAATAAGCCCTATGATTATGGTTTATGTTATTTATATGACCAAATTAGGCATGGTTGATGGTATAAAATGGTGTGTTAAGGACCATCAATAGACGCCAACATAAAAAGTAATAATAATAAAATTAATGTATACAAGGAAGGTGCAAAATAGCAACCACGACCTCCAGCTATCCCTAAAGCGAACAAAAATAAAAAACCAAAAACTAGACCTTTGGAGCTTCCGGGGCGGAGGTTGCTTTCCCAGGCTTCTCAGCATCGGCAGTAGGAGCAGCATCCTTGTCAGTCGACTTTTGAGATTGGGAAGCCTGCGCCTCCGCTGCAATACGTCAGGCCTCTGCCTTCTTTAAATCCTATATACATAACACAAAAGTCATAAACATAAAAGACACAAAAGCGGATAAAAAACAAATGAGCAACTAGGAAACTAAGCAAGAACAAGTGGTAAGAAAACAAACCGTAGCACGGCGTGCCTCTGCCAAACAATGAGCATCCGCTTGGCCAAACTTGAGCCAAAAGGAACTCATGAAGTTCCTAACCAACTTAGAAAGACTCCAGGAGGACTCCCTGAGTTCTATTGAGCTCTCAAACTCCTCCCTTTCCTTTAGACCTTTGACATGATTGCAACTGGATTTTACCAAAATCTTGGAAAGGTTGGTAGCTGAAGAGAGTGCCCCAAAATCATCAACCGCGCCACCGACAAACCTTGAGAGATTAGCGAAGTTGGACTTCATCCAAGCGAAGATGTTGTAGGCCAAGGTTCAGAGGGCAAGGATGATGTAACCCCCCCAAAAAATCGCTAAGTGCGACTAATGTACAACTCGACAGCAGAAAGCCTAATTGCCTTCGCCTCTTCCAAACAGCAAAGCGCGCTGATGTACAAGGGAGCCTGAGCGCCTAGAGCCTAGCTGACAGTCTCTTCACATCAACCTCCTTGCGAAGGCCTTCAGCGGTGTCATTAGCCTTCTGAGCTCGCTCTAGAGCTAGCTGCTTAGTAGCCTTCAAGCCTTCAAGAGCCTTGCTCAAAGATTCCACCTGGCCCTTCAGTTCATCCAAATCTTTTTGAGCCACAGAGGCCAGCAACTTCCTCCGCAAGCTATTTCTTTTCGGTCTCAATCTTGGATAATTCATTCTGAATGGCCTCGATGGCCACATCTCGATCAACAACCTCTAGAGTAGCCCGCTCCTCAAAGGCCCCTGCCTTGTGGTGACTCTAAGAAGACAAAGGTTAAAAAAAGGGGAAAAGGAACCTCCCACACTTACCAGGCACTTGAAAGTGCAATCAAACCCTAATTGTGCGTTTTGGTGATAATGACCACGCAATTAGAGAACTAATGAGATTTATCGAGATGACAAGCGGAATTCATGTTCGAGGATGCTACACGAAATAGAGGAGCCCCCAATTACAAATGTAGATGGCTTCAAACTCAAAGGAGGTTTAAATTCTTTTATATTTTGAATTTGAGTATAGGAAAAAAGCCGTACTATAAAGGGGTACACAATGCTTAAGCTAATATGTGCTACTAAGTGCTCAAACATACACATGCATCCTCAGATTCATAGCCAAGACAGTCTATACTTCACTCTTACCCATGCTGTCTTGCGTGGTGCGGCACTGCCACACTTGAAGAGAGGCACTACCGCAGTACGGCACTGCCACGACTTAAGTGACCGTTGGGGCTGAGGGGGTATTTATACCCATCCTCTTCCTCCCCAACATCTCTCTTCCTCCTCCTACTGATTCCAGCACGCCCAAATAGAAAAAGAGCTCTCTCTCTCTCTCTCCCTCCATTGTTGACCTCAAGCCCCCAAGCAAATCCATTGATTTCCCCATCAATCCTTGAGGAAAAAAGGTCCAAAACTCGATTAGAGAGCAGCTCCATTGATTCCCCAAATTGAAAGAGCACTTAGTTCACGTTTTGGCTGGCGGTTGTGTTTGTTACTCTTTGAGCTTGGCTCCTAGCCGGCTAGAGCGTCGCTCGTGGAGCTTGCCAACTTGTGTGGCAGCCCCGGGAGGTTTGTAATTATCTCTTGAAGCTAGTATACTCACCCCTAATCTCAAGAGTTAAGTCTCTTGACTTGAGAATGAGGAAGGGTTGCAAAGACCTAAACCTTAGTGGCTAACCTCAACAACATGGAGATAGGCAAGCCTTGGTGGTGAGCCGAACCATGGGATAAATTATTGTGTCACTTGTGCTTGATTTACATTACTTGCATTTCATATTGTTGGTTGAGGTGATTTCTAGGGTTTCTAGTCGATCTACTTGTGTGTGGTGTTCCTACTCATTCTAGCTCTTGATCTGTGACTATAATACCTGCAGTAAGCTGAGAAATTTCTCCGATCTAAGTTTCCATTCACGGATTTTGAACTGTGACTTGAAGTTATCTTCAGGTGCGGCAATGCCGCTATTCAAGTCTGGTAGTGCCGCAGTCCGGCAGTGCCGCCCTTCAGAGCGGCAGTGCCGTAGGTTGAATTTGATAAAAGTTTGAGTATTTGTTTTGATAGGCCTATTCACCCCCCTCTTCAACGACATGTCCAATGATGACTACTACTCCCCTCACATTTGTCTCATGGCAAAGGGTGAGAAGGTAAAATCCAAATCGAAGGCCAAATCTCCTCCACCTCCTAGTGATATCTCTAGTAGTGATATTAGTAATAGCTCTAGTGATGATAAATCTAGTGATGAAGAAATAAACATGATAACTAAAAATTTGAATGGAAAGACCAAACTATTCATCACTAAGCTAATGGAGGATTTAGAGAGTGTCCAAGCCGAGCTAGAATCTAGAGAAGATACTCTTATTCAACAAGAGGATCTCTACATTGCTAGCAAAGAAGCTCTTGCATTAGAGAGAAGTGAGGTGGAATCCTTGTGCAAGGCTTTGACCAAAGAGCAAGAGGACCATGCTATTACAAAGAAAGCAAATAAAGCTCTCAAGAAAAAGTATTGTGACTTGGATTAAAAGCACAAAGAACTTGAGATGCAATATGGCATTCTTTGGGATAGCAACTCACATCTCCCTAAGGCAAAGGAAACCTCTACTCCCTCCACTAGTCAAGGTTGTAGAAAATGTTTTAATCTTGATTTGAATGCCCATTCCACTAACCTTGCAAACATGGAGGCTATGAGAAAGGAAATTGCTAGGCTCAATGAAGTCATTGGAAAAAGGGTGGATAGGTGAGACTCGATCCAATGACAAAAAGAATGATGAGTCAAAAGGGCCACAATTCAAGCAAGGAAGGCATCCTTCAATCAAGCATGGGCTTGGACACACAAAAGGAGCCAAAACAAACGGAAGAAGGATAGTGAATGGCTATGAGTGTGTGCAGTTTGAAAGGAAGGGCAAAATTGGTACAGATCAGCCTGCACAGACCATGGCAGTGTAGCGTCCCCGAGCGGCAGTGCCACGGTGAAGGGCGGCAGTGCTGTGCCCCAGCAAAAATGGGAAGGCTACCGATTCTGCTCCTGATCAAACTAAGCCCAAGACGAAGGTGTACCAGGTGAAATAGGTTTTCTAGAAGCCTAAGGAATCAGTGTGGGCCACCAAAAATAAGTATGCTTATCAACCGAAGACTTATGCACCTCGACAAAGCTTGACGTCATGCTTTATTTTGAGGAACAACAACAGTGGGAAAGTGGTTACAAAATATATTGGAAAGGAAACCAACATATATAGGAATACTTCTATTTGGGTTCCTAAGATTCTTGTGACTAACATGGAAGGACCCATGTCAAATTGGGGACCTAAAAGTAGCAACTAAACTTGTTTTGTAGGCATACTCCTCCGATGGATCAAGTTGAGTGCTTGATAGTGGATGTACAAATCATGACCGGAGAAAGGAGTATGTTCTCATCATATTCCCCGATGACGTACTCAAATGAAAATATTGTCTTTGGAGACAATTCAAAACGGGATGTGATTGGTCTCGGTAAAGTTGCTATAACCCTTGAGCATTCAATTACAAATGTATTACATGTTGATTCGTTGAGTTATAATTTGTTGTCCGTTTCTCAATTGTGTGAGATGGGCTATAATTGTCTCTTTTCGGATAAGGGTGTGGAAGTCTTTAGAAGGGAGGATTCCTCTATTGTCTTTATGGGTCAATTAAAGAACAAGCTTTACTTAGTTGATTTCAACAAAAGTAAAGCTAAGCTTGAGACTTGTTTAGTGGCAAAATCTAGCATGAGTTGGCTTTGGCATCGCCGACTAGCCCATGTTGGGATGAGGAACTTGGCCAAACTTATAAAAGATGAACATATTGTTGGACTAACAAATGTTCACTTTGAGAAAGATAGGATTTGTAGTGCTTGTCAAGCTGGAAAGCAAGTTGGAGCACCTCACCCACCAAAGAGCATCATGACCACCAAGCAACCATTGGAGCTAATACATATGGATCTCTTTAGACTAGTTGCCTACCTAAGTATTGGGGGTAACAAATATGGTCTTGTTATTGTTGATGACTATTCCCGTTTCACTTGGGTATTTTTCTTACATGACAAGTGCCAAGTTCAAGAGAAGGTGAAGATATTTGTTAGAAGAGCTCAAAAGGAATTCAGTCTTCCCATCAAGAAAGTGAGAAGCGACAATAGGACCGAATTCAAGAATACTCTAGTTGAGGAGTTTCTTGATGAAGAGGGCATCAAGCATGAGTTTTCAACTCCATACACCCCTCAATAAAATGGTGTAGTAGTGAGGAAGAACCATACACTCATTGACATGGCAAATATAATGTTAGATGAGTACAAGACGCCGGACATCTTTTGGTGTGATGCCATCAACACCGCTTGCCATGCCACCAACCGCCTCTACCTACCCAAGTTGAAGAAAACATCATATGAGATTCTAATCGGTAAAAAGCCTAAGGTGTCTTACTTTAGAGTGTTTGGGTGCAAGTGTTTCATACTTAACAAGAAACCCAAAATCTCTAAGTTTGCACCTAAAGTTGATGAAGGTTTTCTTCTTTGTTATGGATCAAATGAGCATGCCTACCGTGTCTTCAACAAAACCTCCGGGAGAGTTGAGATTGCGGTAGACGTGACATTTGATGAATCTAATGGCTCTCAGGTGGAGCAAGGTGATTCAAGTGTTGTAGGAAAGGAGGATCCACCATGTGAAGCAATCAAGCAATTAGCAATTAGTGATATTAGACCACAAGAAGATGAAGCCACTGAAGTGGAGGTTCCTCAAGTTGTTGTTGTACCAATTTCAGCTGACGTACCTGATGCTACACTATAGCAAACACCTGCTGCAACTCTAGAGTGTGGCAGTGCCACACTTGAGGGCGATAGTGCCGCACCTACACAGTCAGCAGCAGCTGATTCGACTCCAGCTCGTGGACAAAACCTACAACCCATATTTGAACAAGAGGATGATGAAGATCCAGAAGATGAACAAGAGGCCATTGTGTATCCAAGGCTAAGGCAAACAAGTCAACGGGATCAACCCATTGACAACATCCTTGGGAGTCTTTGAATGGGGGTAACAACTCAGTCACATTTAGCAAACTTTTGCCAATTTTACTTGTTTGTTTCCACTTTGGAGCCTCTTAAGGTAGAACAAGCACTTGGAGACCCAGATTGGGTGATGGCCATGCAAGAAGAGCTCAACAACTTTGAAAGAAACCAAGTGTGGACTTTGGTGGAATGACCCAATACCAACATCATTGGAACCAAGTGGGTCTTCCGCAACAAGCAAGATGAGAATGGAGTGGTGATAAGGAACAAGGCAAGGTTGGTTGCTCAAGGTTTCACTCATGTAGAGGGCTTGGACTTTGAAGAAACATATGCACCGGTGGCAAGACTTGAAGCAATTCAAATGCTTCTAGCCTATGCCGCTCATCACAACTTCAAGCTATATCAAATGGATGTGAAGAGTGCATTTCTCAATGGCCCTATTTAAGAACTTGTCTATGTTGAGCAACCACCGGGCTTTAAAGATCACAAGTTTTCCAACCATGTCTACAAACTCCAAAAGCCGCTCTATGGGCTTAAGCAAGCACCAAGAGCATGGTATAAATGCCTTAAGGAATTCTTGCTTAAACAAGGCTTTGAAATAGGCAAAGCCGATCCTACCCTTTTCACTCACAAAGTTGGCAAAGATATATTTGTGTGCCAAATATACGTCAATGACATAATATTTGGTAGTACTAAACATTCTTTTTATGAGGAATTTAGTAGGATCATGACCAAGAGATTTGAGATGTCCATGATGGGTGAATTGAAGTTCTTCCTTGGATTTCAAATCAAGCAAGTGAAGGATAGAACTTTTAATAGCCAAACGAAGTACACCCATGATATGCTCAAGAAATTTGACATGGTGAATGCCAAGCCTATCAAAACTCCCATGCCAACCAATGGACATCTAGATCTCAATGATGAAGGGAAAGCCGTGGATACTAAGGTATATCGCTCCATGATTGGCTCTCTACTTTATTTATGCGCATCTAGGCCCGATATTATGCTTAGTGTGTGCATGTGTGCTAGATTTCAAGCTAACCCGAAAGAGTGTCACTTAGTGGCCGTTAAGAGAATCTTGAGATATTTAGTACACACTCCTAACCTTGGCTTGTGGTATCCTAAGGGCTCTAGGTTTGATCTACTTGGGTATTTGGATTCCGATTACGCCGGTTGCAAAGTAGATCAAAAAAGCACTTCGGGGACATGTCAATTCCTTGGATGGTCCCTAGTGTCTTGGAGTTCTAAAAAAACAAAATTGTGTAGCCCTTTCCACCGCCAAGGCCGAGTATGTTGCAGCCGGTGCATGTTGTGCTCAACTACTTTTGATGAGGCAAACCCTTCAAGATTTCGGATGTCACTTCACTAAAATCCCACTCTTGTGTGACAACAAAAGTGCCATAAAGTTAGCCAACAATCCCGTAAGTCACTCAAGAACTAAGCACATAGACATTCGACATCATTTCTTGAGAGACCATGAAGCCAAAGGAGATCAAAATTTGCTATGTGAGCACCGAAAAGCAACTAGCCGATATCTTCACTAAGCCTCTTGATGAGTCAAGGTTTTGTGCTTTGCATAGTGAGCTAAATATACTTGATTCTCATAACGTGGCGTTATCTTGATCGGCATTGATGAAATTGCCCGGCCCTCGAGCTTTCCGAACTGTCATCATGGCAGCGGTCGCGGTTGTCACGGCGCCGTTCTTCGCGATGATCATCATTGCGACGTGGCAGGTGGTCGGAGTAAGTAGTCTGGGCAACGTCATCCTTATATTAGTGGTCGGCCTTAGGAGATTCAGGGAGATCATTGACTGGTTGGAGAAATGATGCTATATGGTGGAGTAGATGGGGCGTGGCCGAAGCGTGCTTGGTGCATGCGTTGTCTTCATAGTCGTCGTTGGAGTAGATAAATCCATGGCCTTGACGCTGAGTACATGCAACGTACATGCATGAATACATACAACTCTTGATTGCTTGTATGCTGGATTGGGTCATATCGTGAAGACATCGGACTCTTGTCGTAGCAGAGGCAAACAGCGCGGAAGCTGAAGCCCCTGTTGTGTCTAAGTTGGAGTCAAACCCAATCATCAAAGACAGATTTAGCAGGGTCTAGTAGTCGGACATGGTTCGGATGACCTATTCATGCGTGTATATACCCATATACGCCTTGTCCTTGCTTGCTTGTGAAAGCTATAATTAGCTTGCATGATGACGTAGATCATGAACCCATGCATGCAAGCCGGAATTAGCCAGCATGCCTTTCAGATCTTGAATGCTCCTTTGTTTACTGGATGGATGATTCTGGAATCGTCGGTTGGTGGCGTACCACCACGTGATGATGCGTACCCCCCGTGTTGGATGCTGCAATCTCTAGGTGAGGACATGGTGGATACTAAGCCAGAACCCATCGCGGTGTTGGATGTAGGAGCAGAGGGATGCCATGAAGACCATGTGTCACATCCACCGCTGGCCGCAGCCAAACGCCACCGCCGTGATGTTTCGAGCCACCACGAACAACATCGTTGGCAAAGAAATTTCCATCTGGTTCGCCAGGGATCAGCACACAAATCCCCTACCTGGCGCGCCAACTATCGACAAAAGATGCTCGGCAGTCCTCCGAGGGGTATCCCATGAAGGTAGATTGATCGGTGGAGGTACGCGTAATCAGGAACCGATTTAGACAGGTTCAGGCCATTTGATTGACATAATACCCTATGTCCTGTGTCTTTGGTGTATTGTATTGAGATGTAGTGTATGTAGATGACCCCTGCCCCTCCTTATATGCTCTGGAGGGGTAGGGTTATAAGGAAAGTATCCTATTTGGTACTATACAATATCTTGTGGTGCACGTTGACCAGTGTCGTGCACGCCTTGATCTTGTAGGCTAGGCCACCTCTAATGGTGTGGCCCATGTCTTGTCTTGTGGATACCGGGGGCCATACCCCCACAGCACACCTTGATTGATGAACTAGCATGGATAGGAGAAATGAATTGCAAAAGTATAAATATTATGCTTAAAATGTTTTATCATAAGAAACAAGTGCATTATGATCATTGTTTGCATTGATTATTTGTTGCTGATCATAGTATGCTTGAGATATGCGTCCATATCCTATATATAGAGGTATTTAGTTAGCAGCTAAATTTGCAGTACTGGGGAGTGCGGCTGTGCCGCGCCTATCCTGTGGTAGTGCCGCGTGTGGCTAGCGGCAGTGCCGCACTTTGAATTCCAACTAGAATTCGGCCCAAAATGGCAAGTTACTATGGGGGCCCATCTCTTCTATCTATTTCATCTGGCCCCTAGGTAACCCTCTCTTCCCTCACCTCACCCCGACGCCGCCTCTCTCCCTCACGCCGCACAGCACAGCCGTCGTCGTTGCCTCTCCGCTACCGCGCTGCCACTTCCAGCAGTGCCGCGCCATGCTGCTGGTCTTCCTCGTCGTCGCCAATAGCCGCTATAGCTCGTGGACGGAGCTGTTTCATCTCTTTCCTGCTCAATCTACGAAAACCAAGGTGAAACCCTAACCTAATCCCGATCTATGCCATGGAGTTCTATATTTGTTGAAAGATGGTTTCTAGTGACTGCATGATTAGGGTAGAAACTAGTTTGATGGATGAATTGAATCAAAACAATGATTCATCTGTACCCATGGCTGTGCCACATGTTGGGTGTGGCAGTGCCGCACTCAACAGATTGAACTTGTAAATGCAGATGTTGTTCCATCGATGACTCTCTGTTTTGGTTGAATTTGTGCACCAGATTTGTTTCTATCTTAAACATGTAGCCACTTTACCTACATTGTAGACAACTCCATGTATTTGTTTAGGTCTACTCATTCTGAGATTGTCTAGTGGTTTAGGAGAATGTTTGAGAAATAGTCTGAATAGTTGAGAAGAATTGAATCGTGGGAGAGGGAAGCACTAAGCGCGGTAGTGCTGCTCCTAGGGAGCAGTAGTGCCACACCCTCTGACCTAAGTAGTTCAGAGTGCTTTCTTAACTCAAGATTTGAATCATCTCATCTATCCAGAGTGTTTTTCAAGTGTTCTTTTATACCCCTTATGTACAGTTTCTTATTTGGACCTATATTTGTTTGCATAGATGTCCTCTGGAGGTGATGATGATCGGAGGGGGAAGAGGAAGATGATAGAGCCTTGGGATAAGTAGATGCCTCATTGTGGTCGTGGCAGGACCATAGGGGGTAGCAGCAGTGCAGCAGGCAGAGATATTGCTAGAGACATGGGAAGAAAAATCAGATGATCCAGGAGGAGGAGAACCTAGAGAGGGCTAGCTGCACCATTCCTCCAAATGCTTGCCTAGATACTCCACCTCATCTTGAGGAGTTTGATAGGAGCTACATCAGAGAGTATTCTAAGGATGTAGTCATGAGGCGTCCTGTTGACACACGTGCTCATCCCGTGCTCAACTATGCGGAAAAGCTGAAGATGGTGGAGGAAGCACGTGAGAATAATCCCTATGAGCAGCCAAAGGATTTGGAGATTGACTATAGGTTTTGGAATGAGTTTCATTCCAACTTCTATGCATCTGTGAACTTCAACTCTAAGAAATCTAAGGTTGTGAAGATGCAGTATGTTGATTGGGAGGAGATGAAGGCAAAGAATGAGCCAGAATTCAATAAGGTGATCAAGGCTTGATATTATGAGCTTTAGATATAAGTGGAATGAGGAAGTGCTAGCCTAGTTCCATGCCACTTTCTTCTATAGTATCTACACTAATGAGATTCACTAGATGACTGAGGGATGGCATTATAGAGTTGATTTTGTGACTTTCAACCGGATCCTTGATTTTGGAGAGGAGTGGGGCTTCACTTATATTCATGATGAGGATAGAGCTAAGATCCATGACATTGCCATTATGTGGATTGATAGGAGAAGTGCAGATGGGAAGGTCAGTGGCCTGAAGAGCTATTATTACATTTTGAATAATTTGATCAGGCACACTATCAATCCCAAGGATAGAGCAGCTTCTGATCTTAATGGATATGTGAGAAATGTGATTGCTAGATTTGCTCCTGGAGGTGACAGGTTTAATGTCCCTCGCTTCATGTGGCATGAGCTGAGGAACGCCATGGAGGATGGGAGAAAGGGGATACCCTATGCCCCCTATCTCATGTTTATGATTGAGAGGGTCACTGGCTACAGATTTGAGAAAGATGGTCTTCACATCGTCTATAAAATTGAGAAGACTCAAGGAGCAGGTGCTAGCAGGGAAGTGAGACGCTCTCCATCAGTTGAGGACATGCCTGAGTTGTCCCGATCTAGGCCTCGTAGGGAAAACAAGATGGAGAAGTTTGGGAGATGGATTAAGGCCATTTTCACAACTTGCACTTATGCAGCGAGGACCGCATATCAGGACCGGTTGGAGAAGCGTGAAGCCAACTGGGAGGCTAGAGAGCATGCAGGGCTGCCACCTCCTTCTCCAGTTCAGTCACCGCTGAGGTTTGATGACCTCCCTAGTCTTTCTAAGACAGATTCAGAGGATGAGGAGGAGGAGGAGTAGGAGCAGCCAGAGCTTGATCCTCACAAAAGTTTGAGGTCCACCTTGCAGTCTATGAGGAGAAGCACCAGGCGTGAGCGCCACACTTTGACCACTCATCGCCAAGGGAGGGCGATGGTATCTTCTTCTTCCTCCTCCGACGACGACGATAATGATGATGGTGGAGAGGAAGATGTTGCAGGTGCTAGTGGAGCTGCTGGTGGGGATGATGTCGATTGGGACACCATCCAAGAGGATGAGGAGTGAGTGTTGGTTTTTCTTCTTTTCTTCTCTTTTTGGTGCTTTATGCCAAAGGGGGAGAAATTAAAAGGGGGTTCGAGGTGTCAACAACTTTTCAACGCCATGGAGGTTGCTGTAGCTTGAAGTCATGTTTGTATCCGTTTAGAGTGGTCTTCGTTAGGTGAGAGTTTGAGAGTCCTTTAGAAACTCTATTTATGTAATAATGCTACTTAAGTATTTTTTATATGTGTGGGATATAGACATATATTAATTTTTGTTGTCGCTTGTGATACAATTGTGCTAGAATATATATCTTTATATGTATCACATGTTGTGTGGTGTTTGTTCTGTTACAGCAAGTGCGACAGTGCCTCACTCTGGTGCGGTAGCGCTGCACCCAGCTGCAACAGCAAACCATGTTGTGCATAAACTGTCATTTGCATCACGTTTTACATACCTGACACAGTAAGCAGCAGCCCACAGGAGCATTGATGTAGGGGGGCCATCACTTTCACTAAAATATGAATCTTGGCTTCTTATGCCAATTTGAGAATTCAATTCTCTATTCACATACTTAGGGGTAGGCTCTTCACCCATGCCTTGAAAATCTTAGTATTTATTTTATAACTTTTGTAAGCTCTAATTGGGTTGTCATCAATCACCAAAAAGGGGGAGATTGAAAGTGCAATCAAGCCCTAATTGTGCGTTTTGCTGATAATGACCACGCAATTAGAGAACTAATGAGATTTATCGAGATGACAAGCAAGGAATTTATGTTCGAGGATGCTACACGAAACAGAGGAGCCCCCAATTACAAATGTAGATGCCTTCAAACTCAAAGGAGGTTTAAATTCTTTTATATTTTGAATTTGAGTATAGGAAAAGCCGTACTATAAAGGGGGACACAATCCTTAAGCTAATATATGCTACCAAGTGCTCAAACATACACATGCATCCTCAGATTCACAGCCAAGACAGCCTACACTTCACTCTTACCCTTGCTGCCTTGCGTGGTGCGGCACTGCCATACTTAAAGAGAGGCACTGCCGCAGTGCGGCACTGCCGCACTTAAGTCGTGGCACTACTGCGACTTAAGTGACCGTTGGGGCTGAGGGGGTATTTATACCCATCCTCTTCCTCCCCAACGTTTCTCTTCCTCCTCCTGTTGATTCCAGCATGCCCAAACAGAAAAGGAGCTCTCTCTCTCCCTCCATTGTTGACCTCAAGCCCCCAAGAAAATCCATTGATTTCTCCATCAATCCTTGACAGAAGAGGGTCCAAAACTGGATTAGAGAGCAGCTCCATTGATTTCCCAACTCGAAAGAGCACTTGGTTCACGTTTTGGCTGGCGATTGTGTTTGTTACTCTTGGAGCTTGGCTCCTAGCCGGCTAGAGTGTCGCCCGTGGAGCTTGCCAACTTGTGTGGTAGCCCTGGGAGGTTTGTAATCATCTCTTGAAGCTAGTATACTCACCCCTCATCTCAAGAGTTAAGTATCTTGACTTGAGAACGAGGAAGGGTTGCAAAGCCCTTAGCCTTAGTGGCTAACCTCAACAACGTGGAGGTAGGCAAACCTTGGTGGCGAGCCGAACCACGGGATAAATCATTGTTTCACTTGTGCTTGATTTACATTACTTGTATTTCATATTGTTAGTTGAGGTGATTTCTAGGGTTTCTAGTCGATCTACTTGTGTGTGGTGTTCCTACTCATTCTAGCTCTTGATCTGTGACTATAATACCTGCAGAAAGCTGAGAAATTTCTCCAATCTATGTTTCCATTCACTGATTTTGAACTGTGACTAGAAGTTGTCTGTAGGTGTGGCAGTGCCGCCCTCCAGTGTGGCAGTGCTGCAGGATGAATTTGATAAAAGTTTGAGTGTTTATTTTGACAAGCCTATTCACCCCCCTCTAGGCCAACTAGAGATCCTACAACACTGCTGCTCCAAGTTGTAGCGTAGGAGCCGGTAGAAATTCACCTTTTTGAAATGGTGACGCTCCCGACCTCCAAAAAGAAAAACATAAGCACCATAAGACAAAAAAGATACTAAAATGAACGAAGGCTGCTAACAACCTCCTATCTCTTTATAAAGAGCATTGAGGTGCTCCGCCCACCCACTTAAAGTATACGCTGAGCTTCCTAAGGAAAAAGAAAAGAAAGAACACATCAATAACACAAAAAAGGGGAGAAATGAAAAGCAAGAAAAGAACAAAAGAAATCAAACATTCGTCGTCAGCCCATCTAGGTTCCAAAGGCCCGCCTTTCCCTAAAGCGCGCGCGCCTTTAAGCTCTCCTCAAACCAACCCGGCAAGATCCAAATCAGCTCCCAAACCAACCACCGGCCAAGGTAGGAAATATTACCAAGCAAGGCTATGTAAAGTAAGATCAAGACGTGGGCCCATCCTTAGACTCATCCATCAATGTCTTCTCAACAAGAGGAGCCTTCGAGGTCAGTTGCATCCTTCATCCTTAGACTCCTCAACAAGAGGAGCCTTCGTTGCATCCTTCAGGCGCAACTTCCTCGCGCGCCAACACCAACGCGCTCAAAACAAGATGAGTCATCACCCAGAACATTGGACATGGGCTCAACCTCAGGGGCCTCAGTGGCGGTGGGACCACTTAGCCCCTATAGAGCAACATCAACAAAGTCATCACCTTCATGAGCAGCAGAGGCAGTCGACTGTTCAGCCTCCACGCTCATCGCCGCTGAAGCGGAGCCATCATGGACACTCTCCGCCACCTCTTTACTAGAACCGTAGGAGACAACAGCGGTAGCCCCAACCTTCCATTTCTTGCTAACAGTCTTCGTATGGCCGGAACCTTTTCTCTTCTCTGCCTTAGCCGCCACGGTAGTATTCTTCGCAGCGGCTTTCCTCGCCTTGTCTTCAAGTGACTTTAGCACCTTGGTAGGAACTTTATGTACCTTATGATGTATCCCGAGCTCCTCAATGACGCGATTGAGGAAGGGCATCGTGCCTATGATGGCCCTCCGTGCTAGATACTCCTTGTCAGACATTTCGCCGAGGATATCACGTGCCTCCTCCTCGACGGTTGTAACGAAGTCATCAGCAGACTGACCCTCATCTCGCTTCAAATCAAAGCGAGGGAAAGGAACCCCAACACCTTCGTCGAAAACAGTAAGGCTTACCATCTGATCCTCATTTCTGGCCTTTTTCTCGCAAGCGGCCAGCACTTGGACGCCACCATCTCCTCCACGAGATCCCGACCTCTGGAATACCGGCAAGCTAGAGTGAAGGCTCTATCACAAGCCTCACGCCCTTCATCGACCTCCACGATAGGAAAACCTTGGGTCGAAGGTTTCATCGGAGTCATGACTAAAGCCAACGGGTACTGAGTGAGCTTCTTTCCATCATCGCCCATGAAAGTCATGCCGACGGTCCTAACATAAAACCAATATTGCATCCAATCTTTCCCCCACTTGTTCTTCTGAGCAAAAGAAATCTCCAGCTTAGCGCCCTTCTGCTGCCTCTTCAACATAAAGGCACAGCTGCCATATTGAGCCACAAGCTGGTCTTCGCCAGCTCTCTGAGGCTATCGCTGAAGCTCATAATATTCACAAAAAGTGCCAACGTGTGGCTTCACGCCATAAGAGAAGCAAGCACAACAGAATTTGCTTAGGATAAGGATATCATTGGGGGTGAGGTGGTGCAGTTGTACCTCAAAAGCTTCCAAAACCTCATGAAGGAACCTCGCCGTAGGGAAGCGAAGGTCGCAAGTAAAGAAATCTTGGAAGACCATGGCATCAGCAGCCTGCGGCTTGGGGACCATCTCCCCTGCGGAGGCCTCGCCTTCTTCTTGCCAACAAAGCCCTCGTGTTCCAGCACCATGATCATATCCTTCGTCATGAGCTAAGGACCGAAATCCCATGTCCTACTTGCACCAGCCATGTCGTCTACTTCTTCTGGTTGTAATCAAATCCCCAACATAGGCTTCAACACTAGCAAGGTCCTCCTCTAACTCGAGAGCCTCCACACTGGCCCGCATACACTCCTCAAACCGTGGGACAACCCGCTAGCCCTAACACTGAGTAGGTGAGAATAAGGGTCGTACAAGGAAGCCCGACGGGGGTGGGAACTAACAGGAGAAGCCACTTCTGAACACTAAGAAAAACGCAGTAGAGCAAAGGCAGATCAAAGCTAAGCGAAGGCCAAAACAAGGCAAGAGATCAAAAAGCAACAGTAGCGAAAGCGATGGCTCGGTTGGGGAAGGGGAGCCTCCACCCACCACGCCCTTATATAGCCCCCGGACGGACACTTCAGCTTTCGCACCCAACGGTCACGTTCATTCTACAACACGTCGGTTCCCAAGCAACCGCATCAAATCAAAAGATGACACGTCACACAAAAAGGGTCTGACAAAGCACATCCCGGGGAAGGGGAAGCCTCCATAGGAGCCTCCGCAGCTCAACATCAGTGAAAATTTGAGGGTCATGGCCCACCTGCATCAGACCAAACCCTCAAAGGGGAACTGTTGGGACATGGATATTTGAGCCACGGAGGCTGACTTTCACTCTAACTGAAGGAACTAATATCAATAAGTTGTGAGAAACATGATTTGCAGGAATTTTAGGACCAGGCCTTTGCCCAAGCCCTCCAGCCTAGTCGAAGGTTTAGGATCGACGGCAAAGGTCCTCGGAGGCAACGGTCCCTGGCCAAAGTACAAGGCGAAGGCCGTGAGACAAGGACGAAGGACCATGCGACTCAAGTGAGCAAGGAGGCGAAGGCGAAGGCGGTCAAGGAGGAGACCCTGGAGATTTCAAGGTGGCCTCCACTTAAACAAGGATGGAACCCTCATGGGTGATCAATGGGCCTCTATTGGGCCCGCAGCCGAGATCCAGGGAACAAAGGCGGTGGAAGCAGAGAAAACCAAGGATGCCCTTAGTGGTTTATGCTTGTGTAGAAATATTCATAAGAATATGCCTTAGCTGTTGAAGGGCAAAGATGTAAAGTAGAACCCTAGTGAATAGTGCTCTATAAAAGGGGAACCAAACCCTATGTAAAGAGAGAGGTTGGTGAATACATTCATGAAACCCTAATTGTGTCTGGGCCCACTAGTACACCTGCCTTGGTTTGGAGCCTCCGCCCATTCACCAATCCTGTCAGAATCCTATTTTTCCAACACAACCCTTCAGATTTTAGGGGGCTATGTAGATCTTTTTACTGTTTGCTAACACACCGCCATGTTAGCACCCATGTAGTATATTACGTTAGCAAAACCACCTTGAAAACCATCACATGGGTTGTTTAGATGGTTTTCTGTACTTACAGGATATCTGTTTTTTTTTATAAATGAGGGGGTGAAATAGACAATCACAATAGTTAAGAGATTAAATAGATTTTTTCTATTAGCAGCTAACTATTAGCTCGGTGATTTAAACAGGCTCGCTCTACGTCAGCCTCTTCTAATCCATATTCCTAAAACAACTCATTCCAAGCTTCTAGAGGGCGCTAGCCGGCAGCAGGAGCCGCCAAGGGATAGATGAGTGTCTGTTCGAGCTATCCTCGGAATCAACAGAACCTGACTGCCTGAGGGAGCGAGGGGACACAGACCGGACACGGAGTCGCGATCAACATGTTTGTGGGGGCAGCTGCAGCTCTTATTAGCCCACATGTCATCCATCGACACGTACTACGCGTTTGTAGGCACTAGTTCGACTGCTCGATGGAACGTACTCGTTGCTTTCGGGGCATGCACTTCTAGCAAACTGATCACTCGACACTGGTAGTGGTGCACTGGTGTTTGCCTCAGTTTGGTCGTGTCAAACTGTTCTGGCTCGTTTCTAATCAGTTTTTTTAACTTCATATCAAATCTACGACAATATATTTTTAAAATACGTTCTGATAATACATCAATATATTTATCTAAATATATGATCAGAGAAAAATCTATTAAAGAGCGAAATGTTCTTCGTCCTTCCTCGCTCACTACCGTCAGATGGAGTACAAAAAGTTACAATACCGTATGCAAACATGTTACGAAGTCCGATCTGAAAAACGAATTAAAATATGAAGTGTTTCCATAATCTGCCATTCTCTTACATGCCCAAGTTAAGTGTTCATATATGGTTTGGAATCCAGCCCTAAAGCGAATCAGAACACATGACACGACCATTGATAAATCTTTAAATCTCTCATACGCATGAGTTAGAGCAGCAGCACACACAGACATAATACAAAGTTCGATTTCAGACGACTTAAAATCTCGAGACGCGATCGAGTCGTTCGCATATATAACTACGAAATAATAAGCTGAATGTTTCGTCGCTACACATATAGGCATATTTTCTATATATATATGGGTATATGTGCAAGAGAAGGTACTGTATATAGCTCATTGCCAGCTGTTTCTATAGCTAGCGGACAGGTTGCCTTGTTTAGTGAGCATGACTGGTCCCGTCTAAATATGCACTGTACCAAACTGTGCCAGCAATAACTATGGTCGTAAACGTTTCGTATATCTTCATACCGCTATAAACCTTCGCGAAATCTCCTGTAGTGAGAAATATATACTGGTTATCAATTATAGAATTCAAAACAAAATTATTGGGGTACCAAATTAAATTATAGGTCCAGATTGCTACCGCACCGGATCACACCAATTGTAGGTAATATCACAAAACAATGATCTATCCTATCCCAAAAGTGCAACAGAAAACAAGTGACCTCTTGCAAGCATGCGTGCATGCATGGACCAAAGTTGAAATAAACCATGTACGTGCCGGCAAACAACTATAACAATATGGCACGACACTGCGGCACATGATCTACTACTTGGTTCGTCGACAAGTTCAGCGACGTCAATCAACTAACTAGCATTTCGAATTAAGAGAATATGTAATCATTCTCGACTACTGTTTTCTTCCTTTCTTTTCTTAACAGTGGCATGGTAATATGGAACCTTCGTTCAACTAGTTTTATTATTGCACCACCGTTTGAATCTATCTTTATCTATATGTGTTATTGCAGTTAAGATCCCACACCGAAAGAGCTAGCACGCTCGGATTGCACAAAACATCAACTTTGACGAAGTTCGAAGAAACCGACGCTACAAAAAGGATTTTTTGGGACATGACCTCAAATTAACAGAGGGGGTATTTTTAGGAGCCATCCCTGTAAATTGGTCAGATCTGTCTCAGCAATCGTGCGCCTCTATTGAACATTTACAGACATCCTAAGAGATTGCCTCTGTTAATCCACTATTTACAGAAATCGATTAACAGAGATGGCACATTTAAAACGTCCGCGTCTAGAAATAGTTCCATCAGAATTAATTTATAATTTTTTCATATGGATTTAGGTGAAGGCGAACTTTGTATCAAAATTGTAGAGATCAACATGATCTACAACTTCGTTGGTAAGTTTTCTATTTGAAACTGTTTAGAGTCCCAAAATTTAGTTTAATTTCTCATAATTTGAAATTAAATTTTAGAATTCTGAATGACCAAGGATGTTGACATGGTATGCACCAAACTTTTAGTTCTGAATACAATCGACAACTTTGTAGTTCACCGCTTTTTTAATTTGAAGTTGTTTAGAGTCCCAAATATGTATTTGATATTCTTAGATTTTGAAATTCAAATTTTAAACTTTCCAAAGGACCTTGAATGTGGACATGGTAAATACCAAATTTGTAGTGGTCAAAGAGATCTAAAAATTTATAGTTGACAAGTTTTTTTTCTATATATGAAGTTGTTTAGAGTCCAAAATGTTCATTTTAAGTTATCATATTTTGAGATTCAAATTTTTGAAATTGTATGACAATCTTGAATGGAGACATTATATACCAAAATTGTAGTGCTTAGCTTGCTTCCAAACTCCAAAGAACAACGTCCCAGTCGTTCAGATATCGCGCAGTGCGAGTTGGCCATATGGCCTTTGCGATCGATCATCCCCAACACCGCCAAACGTCATCCGTTGCGTCTGCAACATTAACTGTATGACAATCTTAGCCTTCGAGGGCGTCGTATCGTATCTGTGACTGTGATCGCTTGCTTTGGGTGGGTCCCGGCGTGCTTGTATATATATGTTGCCACGCCATGCAGGACGAACACCAGCGAGCTGCGATCGATGATCACTCAGTGTCAGTCACCACATCTCCGGTTCCGCGCAGGCATGGACGACAAGGCCTACTACGTGGCCACCGGCCTCTCCCTGGCGGCCTTCCTCCTCCTCCTCCACCGCCTCGTGGTCGCGGGCCGTGCTGGCGGCGGCAAGGGGAACAACGCCGCCGCGCGGCGGCAGCGGCAGCGGCTGCCTCCTAGCCCTCCCGCCGTCCCGTTCCTCGGCCACCTCCCCCTGCTAGTATCCCAGCGCGCGTTCCACTCGGCGCTGGCCGGCCTCGCAGCGCGCCACGGCCCCGTCTTCTCCCTGCGCCTGGGCTCCCGCGCCGCCGTGGTGGTGTCCTCGCCGGGTTGCGCCGAGGCGTGCTTCACGGAGCACGACGTCGCCTTCGCCAACCGCCCCAGGCTGCCCTCGCAGGAGCTCGCCTCCTTCGGCGGGGCCGCGCTCGCCGTGTCCAGCTACGGGCCCTACTGGCGCACCCTCCGCCGCGTCGCCGCCGTGCGCCTCCTCTCCACGCACCGCGTCGCGTGCAGCATGTGCCCCGTCATCTCCGCCGAGGTGCGCGCCATGCTGCTCCGGGTCAGCCGCGCGGCCGAAGCGTCCGGGCGCGTCCAGCTCAAGGACTGCCTGTTCGAGCTCTCCCTCAGCGTGCTCATGGAGACCATCGCGCAGACCAAGACGTCGCGCACCGATGACGCTGACGACGTGTCGCCCGAGGCGCACGAGTTCAGGCGGATCGTCGACGAGATCCTGCCCTACCTCGGCGCCACCAACCTGTGGGACTACCTGCCGTCGTTCCTGCGGCGGTTCGACGTGCTGGGCGTCAGGAACAAGATCGGGGACGTTGTCGGCAGGAGGGACGCCTTCCTGCAGCGGCTCATCGACGCGCAGCGGCGGAGTCTGGGCGACAGCGACGACAGCGAGAAGAAGAGCATGATCGCCGTCATGCTCTCGTTGCAGAAGTCAGAGCCGGACGTGTACACGGACACCATGATCATGGCAGTGTGCGGGGTGAGTGAGTCGTCTGTTAGCTTTTGTTTTTCCATGTGACTGATCGAGAATTCGGATACTGACTGTCGTTTTCTCAACTACCTCCTGTGATTGTGATGAAACAAAAAAAAAGAACTTGTTTACAGCCGGAACGGAGACGACGTCGTCGACGATAGAGTGGGCCATGTCGCTTCTGCTGAATCACCCGGAGGCACTCAAGAAGGCGGAGGCAGAGATCGAGGCGGCCGTGGGCACCTCCCGCCTCATCACCATGGACGACGTGCCCGGGCTGAGCTACCTGCAGTGCATCATCAACGAGACGCTGCGCCTGTACCCGGTGGCGCCGCTGCTGCTGCCGCACGAGTCGGCGGCGGACTGCACCGTCGGCGGCTACGACGTGCCCCGCGGCACGCTGCTGTTCGTCAACGCGTACGCCATCCACAGGGACCCCGCGGTGTGGGAGGAACCCGCCGAGTTCAGGCCGGAGCGGTTCCGGGACGGCAAGGCTGAGGGCCGCCTGATGCTGCCGTTCGGGATGGGGCGGCGCAGGTGCCCCGGGGAGACGCTCGCGCTGCGGACCGTCGGCCTCGTGCTCGCCACGCTCATCCAGTGCTTCAACTGGGACAGGATCGACGGCGCCGAGATCGACATGACCGAGAGCGGCGGGCTCACCATGCCCCGGGCCGTCCCGTTGGAGGCCACCTGCAAGCCTCGTCAAGCCATGCGTCATGTTCTTCAGCAGCTCTGATCGATCCATGTGCTAAACATTTTCATCCCTATTCTCTCTTTGGTGTGTGGCAGTACGTACGCTTGACTGACAGCGCGTGCTAGCTCATCTAAATAAGCTGCGGGCATACCTACCCGCGTAACTCTCGACAGTATGGTTCAGCAAGTTGTTATCTTTCAGAGTCAGAGGATGTCTAGTATAATTATTATATACATATAATAATAAAGAGCGAAATTATTTTTCTTTTGCCTTTCACTCTATTGTACATGGTACTGAAACCTACCATGCCGGAAGTGGCAAACGTGTATTTATTGACTAATGGATGAGAGTTTAACCGAGCCTTGATAACTCTTTGGCGCTCCAATGTGGGTCAGGGGGTTGTTTGACAACAACCTGATATCATGGGGGAAATTTTGGCTGTCTCTTTGCCTTACTATTTACTTGCTTTACTCTTGTTGATTTCAAGTTTCTTGATTATATTGACAACTAGGGAGTCATTCCATTTACGTGTGCTTCCTTTCCCCATGCCCAGAACGAGTGCCCCCAACGAAGAAGACCTCCGCCAGCCCCTCCACCAGCCTTGCCGCTGCTCGAGCGCGCTGCCTAGGAACCGTGCGGCCACAAGGACGGTGGCGGTGGGCCCTTTCCCTTCCTCTTCCCCAGGTCTCCCTCTCCTCTCCTCGGCGACGGGTGTGCAGCGGCCAGATCTTCCATGGATGGGCTCTGCGCCGGGATGGCCGGATCTGCGCGCGGAGGGGCCGGATCTGGTGCAGCCGGCCTCCGACGTGGGCGCGGGGACCGGGCTCTAGTTTCCCTGTTCTGGTGTGTTGGGGCGCCGGCCATGGCAGAGCAGGGGTAGTGTGGGCCAGCGCTGTCCCCTGCGGCTGCTCCTGGGTCGTGGCCGTCGGCGACGGCGACAGAGGCTATCAGCAGATGTGCGGCCTTGCGGAGTGGGCGGTGTAGGGCCAGCGGAGGCTGCTGGAGATCTGGCGTGGTGTAGTTGATGCGGGGCTGGCTCGGTAGGGGTTGGCCCGGTCGTGGGCTGGGCGACTAGGGCTTCTTCTGATCCCGGCCCTCTTCACTCCGCAATCTGCCTTTCCCCTTCCATGGGTTGGCTTCCGTGGCGGAGCTGGTTAGATCTACATGCTGTTGGCCGGCTTTGCCGGTTCCGGCGGAGGTGGACTCTCCGACGGGCTTCTCTCGCGCTTGTCCTGGCTGGCGTCTCTAGGGGCGGAAGGACGGTACCGACCTTGGATGATGTAGAGGTGAGTCCTGCCTCCTTGGATCTAGTGGGCTGCTGCTGATCCTTCACCGCACCCTGCCTCCTTGGTAGGGTTCGGTCTCCATTTGTTTGATGGGATGATGTGCCTTGTAGTTGTTAATATGGTCATTTGTGTTTGTGGGCTACAACAGTTGCTTCGAGGTCGGGAATACAAGTACAAAGCTTTGACGTTTTTTTCCTTGCAATATTTTCGTGTGCTACTCATGGAAAAAAACACATGGATTTCCTTTTATGCGTCTGCGGATGCCATTCCCTCATTGGAGGCGTCCTTTCCTACCTCTCTTCTACCATGCCGGAAGTGGCCGTATTTATTGACTAATGGATGAGACGCCTTGTTGCAATGTGAAACAACCTTCCTTGACGGGCTACATTGTCATTGCTTTTAGTGTCGTTTTCTCCTTGGAGACATTGTTAGGCATTCCAGTTCCGCGGTTGCTCCTTGCCGCTCGGCCATGGTGGTGTCCCAAGCTGTGCTGTCTAGTGTCACCCGGCAGGTCTTGTGTTTCTTCAACCCTTGTTAGTTGTTAGTTGGGTGGATTCGATCAATTTAGAGTAAGTAGTGGCGTGAGTTGATGGTTGTTTAGTTGTTGTTTCAAAGTTATGTAGGATGAGTGGTGCACTCTCCTTAGTTTTCAAAAAGCTAGGATGGCACTTGCTTTCTTTTTTTTTCTTCGTCAAATAGAAATCGCCCCCAAGCTTTTGCCGTCCTTTCTAAAAAAATGACAACTAGGATTGATTTGTTAGTGTGCTCAACATAGGTTTTATACTTGGAAAACTAAGGACCTTACTCTTAATGAAACCATATGGTAAGTACTTGATTAATTAGTTGTGTTGGAGCTAAAGAACCCATTGGCTTGCTTTTGTAGTCAAGGTGCTAAGATGGTTTAGATTTTGTATAGGATAAGGTTGTTGCAATTAATTAATAGCCTAATTTACTACCCCTCTTACACCATTTAATCATTTCAATAGTATCATCACTTACGACCTACGTTTAAAAGTGGTGCCTAGCTAGGCGGTGGAGCAACACTCTTCGACTCGCACCGCAGGCTTTTCTCCAGGTGTTTTTTTTCTTAAGAGTTGATTAGGACATGGTCCTTGAATGAAAATATGACAAATAGAGATGGAGAAAGATGAACTATAGTCATTGAACCCATACACGTTTGTGATAATGTCAAATTCTTTCTTACAATGCCATGTATTCTACATTTAACAATGAGTTACTCTACTGACCAGACAAAGTACAAGTACGTGTACAAATAACTGCCTAGGCACGCTGGGCTCACTGAAACATTGGTTGAGACTTACGCAGTACAACCTAGCTAGAAACCTTCAAATTATATTCAGCATTTTCCATGTGAAATTATATTCAGCATTTTCCATGTGAAACTATATTCAGCATTTTCCAATTGGGTTTTCCTGTTCATGTCATATACTAATATTTACAACGAGGATCACTCAGCCAGAGGCATTTCTTTGTACTAGTTGAATCTAGCACCAAAAGAAACGAAGGACTCAATCCCTAAGTTTGCTTGGATTAGCCGGGTACTAGCGCAGCAAACAAATCTTCAGGTTTGTTTACGGAAAAAAAAACCATCAACTAAGTGTGTAACCGCATGAATTCAATTACTCACAATTCAGTAGATCCTAAAATAACGGTACATCTTATTTTTTGAATAGTCCATTTTTTACTAATTTATAAAAAATATTACTAATATTTGTATCTCATAATATGTGTATTAAAATATACATCACTATTAATTTAATGATATTTATTATGCATCATAAGTATTAGTATATATTTTTGTATATTTTTTTTCACGAGCGAGTTGGCATCCGTTTTTCATTAAGAGGAGAAGCAGTCTGTAACAAAGCGAGCGAGGAGGGGAGGCGAGAGGCCCCAACAACCGCTGCAGGAACACCTAACTACTGGATCTAGTATGTTGTAGATTACATGACCACGTTATTTTGCGACCAAATAGCAGAGTCTGTCTACTACACAACCATGTGTTTTATACAGTTTCAACACATTAATTTTTTTGCACCATAGAATTAAGATCCAACAGCCTCCACCCTTCTTCTACCTCCAGCCTCTAGCCTCCACAAATCACATATCACAATTTTTTTTTCTATGGAAGGACAAATCACAGATCCACCGCCGCCGCACCGCCGGGGTGAGCTCGCCGGTCGCCGGCGCCGGCGCCGGTGGTCACCGGTGAGAAAGAGAGAGGGAGATAGATACAAAAAATCCATGTGTTTTTTTTATTTTTTTTTTGCTAAAATACATGTGTGTTGTATAGCATTTCTGATACCAGAAAGTGCCGCCAAAGGTGCAAAGCCCGCCATCGCCTATTCCTCGCCTTCTACGAACGCCATTCTAACTATAGCAGAGACCGAGGCCGGCGCTCTCCTGAAGACCCTAGCGTTCCTCTCCTTCCAAATCGACCAGGCAACCAAAAGGAGCAGAGAGTCGAACAACGGCCGTGATGCGCTGTGACGCTGTCTACCCACCGTCGCTGGAGCAGCCACCAATCGGCGATGTCACCACCATCCCCCGACACCAAAGACGACAGCTGCAGCGGCCGAAGCATCTCGAACCAGACTTGCCTCGCGAAAACACATCCAAGGAAAAGGTGCTCGCACGTCTCCGACTCCTGATTGCAAAGGGCGCAGTCGTCGCAGTCCTGCAGGCCATGTTGCTTTCTCCTGGCCGAGGTCCAGAGCCTACGGTGCACTGCAAGCAAGATGAACAGCTTGACGCGTGGAGGCGCCTTGACGCGCCAGAGCTCCTTGGCACCGAGCAGGGAAGCCGATCCGGCGAAGAATGCTCTGTATGTACAAGACACGGAGAAGTTTCCGTCGGGCGACCACTTCCAAATGAACCTGTCTGGTGTCGTGGGCTGCAGCTGGACCGAACGCATGACTTCCCAAACTCTGAGGTAGTCACAGAGGACCTGGGTCGTCGGCGCCCCAGTGATGTCCCTCGCCCAACGGTTGTCGACCAACGCATCTCGCAGTAAGCGCCTGCGACCAGTCCTGGACACGGTGGCAAACAGGGCCGGGGTGAAGCGCGACAGGGTGCCCACCGGAGCCTAGTTGTTGGTCCACATTCTAGTTGAGGCGCCATCACCCACCGAGACGGACATGCTCACTGAAGCCATGGCCGCCACCGCCTTCTCCGGCCTTGACGGCAGCCCAGCCCAGCAACGTGTAGGCTCGGACCTGGCGAGCCACTCCCAGTGCAAGCGCAGTGCGAAGCCAAAGAACCGCAGGTCTAGGACTCCGAGGCCGCCGAAGTCCGTTGGTTGGCAAACAATTGGCCACGCCACCTTGCATTTGCCGCCTGTGCACGACTCAGTCCCCGCCCACAAGAACGCCCTGCGATGCTTGTTGATTTGTTTGATTGCCCACTGGGACAAGCAGCAGGCGATACTCAGGTGAACCGGGATTGCTGACAGCGTCACCTTGGTGAGCAGCACACGCCCAGCGGCCCAGCGTTAGTGAGGAGATCGGACTTCCAAGTCGGGATCCTAGCCGCAATGGCGTCAACCAGTGGCTGCTCGACCGCCCGATTCAGTCGCCACATGGATAGTGGAATACCTAAGTATTTGCAAGGGAAGGGTGCGACCGTGCACGGGAATGTCTGCTGGAGCTCCGCAACCGTTTGCTCGTCACAGCAGATCGGAGTTGCGACGAACTTGTCAAAGTTTGTGACCAAGCCGGAGGCACCGGCAAAGATCTGGACTATCTGGTCTTAGTTTGATCTCCACTAGGCCAATTGGGCCCTTGATCCACACCTTAATCGGGGGCGTCCAACCACTCCCTGGTTGGTGGGCCTCGTCGCACAGCACCATAAAAAAGAGAGGTGGGGGCCGGGCACAAGCTACGAGGTTTCCCTGAGCCGCTAGACGCCCACCGATGTACTAACCCTATCCGATCTAAAGAGAAGGGTGCTGCCAGCGACGGAAGCCGCCACCGACTTCACCGTCGCCTCTGCACCGCTGCTATAGCGTTCACGACTTCACCGCCATGGACGGCTCCTCATCCTTCAAGCCCGATGGTTAGGCTTCTACATATCTCTCTCTCTCTCTCTCTCCTCTCCGAGTACACTACTAGTTGTTTTATCCCGAAATAGCAATGAATCAACCTGTAGATCTACACCTAGATGATCCTAAAGAATTCAACAATGGTACTAGAGCCAGGTTAGTATGTAGATCTAGTCGGGGTAGAAGCAATTAGAAGAACAGGATTTTCGATTTCGAGTTAAAACCGAAAATAAGAAATTTTCAGAATATTTTTGATGAGCGGTGGCCGCCGGTTTCACCGACGACCGCCGGCGGCGCTCCGCCGCAGGATAGAAACCATGACGGCTCGCCGAATCTGAACCGACGGCCGCCAGTAGCAAGAACGAACCCTAACCCTACATCGGACCCACTCCGTGAAGAGAGAAGAAGAAAGGGTTGGGGGAGTTTAACTTACCGGATTAGCTTCGGGAAACACGGCACAGCTTGCCGGCGTGTGCTCTCACTCGCTGCCGTGCAGCGCCGTGGGCGTCGACCCCACGGGCACCTTCACGGCCGCGGTGGTTTTCACCCCATGCGCCATTTCTATTAGCGTCGCGCACAGCGAACTCCTGTGCCGGCGACGAAGACAAAGGCGGCGTTCAGCCACAACACCGAGGAAGGGCATCCAGAAGCCTGGCACTACCGCCGCCGCCGCCATGCTCCGCCTCCACTCCCTCCTCCATGAGCCACCTTGCAGTGACTCGACGGAGCCGCGCACGGCCTTGGCCGCATGCATGCTCCGGCGAGGAGCAGCCCGGCGGCGCGGCATCAGTTCCAGCAAGCAATCCTGCCGGCAACCCGCGCATGCTCTCCCTTGGCTGCAGCCCGAGAAAATCGGAGGGAGAGGAAAGAAGTGACCTAGGGTTTTGGGGGAGCTGCATTTTTGTTCCTAGCGGGGCAAACCGTGACCGTCGGATTAGATCAAACGGCTCAGATCGAGCCGGCACTAAGCAGGCCGGTGGGACAGCGCGGCCCAGGCCCAGGTTGTTGAGCCTGAGGCCCACGTGCGCGAGAAGAGCAGGCCGGGCCGGTTTTTGCCGCTGGGCCGAGTAGCACTGAAGAATTTGAGCCTAGTTTTCCTTTTCTTTTTCTAGTAAATTGTTATTTCTTGGAAAATGATTAATGACTCAAAGAAAATTAGTAAAGAGAATTTTTCTGCGGGTAAAATTCACCAATTGTGATTATGTTTCCGCTGCAAAGTTTAATGTTTATTATCTTCTAATTAAATTTGAACCAAGAGGAGAATTTAATTTGAAGAGCAGTTGTATTTAGTAAATTATGATTATGTTTATCCTCTAATTTAATTGGAACGAACTAAAAATTTAAATTAGAGGAGTAGTCCGTTTTTGTTTATGTAAGATTATGATATTTTCATTTTCTGACCAACGTTGATGATGACAATATTATAATAAATTTAAGTTTGAAGTTTAAATCTCTGGTAAATTTTACATCAACGTAGTGAATTTTTGAGAGAGTAGATTATGACCAAGAAATGCTCCTGAATTAAAAGAATGTATTTCGTTAAGTTTCCGCTGCAATGATGTTGATTATCTTCCAATTAATTTCAAACCAACGGGAGAATTTAATTTTGAAGAGTAGTTATATATATTTCAAGTTGATTTATGAGTTCTATGCATTAATTCTATTTTCTGCCCAACGGTGATGTAGAATTAATGCAGAAGCATATTGTATGTTTTATTTTAACCGACGAGATCACTCGGCTGCATGTCAATGGATTGCAATGCTAGGGTATGTGGATGAAAAAGGCTTGAGGTAAGCCAGTTCAGGATATATTTTTTAGTTTATTAATTTTTTGATTAAATTGGAACCAACGGAAAGATTTAATTGAAAAATGAAGTATAAGTGAATGTTTTAGTCGTCATGACTAAGTTTTCGTATAGATATATCCCGTATGGGGAGAAGTTTTGGCATAGTAATTATGCTAGTCCATCTTGCATGGTGGGAGAAGTTTTGTGATGATTCACATATTTTGTATCCCGCATAGCGAGAGAAGTTTAGGTAGCTCTTATGTTGTCCTAGTATTGACTTTGGCACAATGGAAATGCATAGTCATGGTCAATACTAACCAAGAGATAAGAAAAGATGCAAGTCTGACTTGCAAAAGTATCGCTAATGAAAGACCTTGTTGAGTTCTTAGAGTGAATTAAGGAAAGTGTACTCCTAAACGGATTAAGAAATAACTTTGTTTACATGACACAATCATGTGAATGAAGTAAGTTATAAGTGTCTCCTCGTTTACAGGCTTTCTAAATAGTTATCGAAATTATAGCAGTAGAGTTCATGCCATATTTTGAGGGGGAGAAAAAATATATAAAGATCAATTAAGAAAGATACTCTTCATTAAGAGTGAGGTAAAGATTAATTAAGATGAATATGACCGTCGGAGGAGTACAACGGTTACAACAATGATACCCCTAAGCAGAGAAATAGCTAAATTCCTAAACCTTTTAAAAGTTCCGACAGGAAAATAGCGTAGTCAGTCTCAAAGATGTTAAGGTGATGCTTAAAGCGCCATATGAGAGTTTTAACATATTAAACCCAAAATAAGATATTTGAAGATACACTATCTTTAGAAAAGATGAGAAAATCTGGGGGAGCATGGTATGTAGAGGTATGTAGAGACCTAAGACTTGAAGAGAAGAGGGACTGTGTGCCCACTCCGGTGACTCGAGAGCAACAAGTTTCTCTATACAGTAGTATTTAAAGTTGATAAAACAATGATAAGAAAGTTTGGATTTTAAAGAAAATAAGAAGGACAATAGCGTTTATACGAAGTTCAAGAATGGAAAATTTATTTTCCACATCCTGTGAATAGATGACATTCTACTCACTAGTAATGATGTTAATCTGTCATCGAAGAAGAAGTTTTGTCCTCAAGTTTCAAAGTGAATGATCTTGGTGAAGCGTTATTATTTATAGGAATCGAAATTCACCAAGATAGATAAAAATTAGGTATTAGGACTATCGTAAAGACATACTTAGAAAATATTCTAAAGAAATAAAGTATGCATGCGAGTAAACCAACGCCTGCTCCTATAGTCAAGGTTAATAGTTTTGGGAACTTTAAGTGTTCTAGGAACCGATATGAGATCGATCAAAAGAATATGGTTCCATATGCTTCAGCTGTTGGAAGCTTGATGTGTGTACAAGTACAAGTAAGAACTTACCCTGACGTAGTTTATGTATCCGGGATATTTTGACAGAAGTCCAGTTCAAATATAGATCACTAGAATTGAGTTGAGAATGTCTTGCAATTTTGCAAAGTGTCATAGGCCTCATTCTGAGTAAGAAAGAATAAGAACTCTCAAATAGTTGAGGGTATAAAAGTTAAGTCTTGACGAGATGTGTAGTAAAATCCACAGCAGATGCTAACACTCGTAGTTGGAGTATTATTGGAAAAAAAAGCTCCAAAGAAACAGTTGTGGTGTCATCGGTGATGCATACCATAGAATAGCTTGACATGAGGCTTAAGGAACAGGCAAAAGAAGGTTAAGGGAATTTGTACCCGGATTTGACAATGGTAGACAACAATAATAACCATTTAAAGTAAGTTTACTCCTAAGACAACAAGTCAAGTGTGCTGCCAAAACACATTGACACTAAGGTATATGTTGTAAATGAGAAAATCCAGAATCATTTTGAAAGTATTGAGCACATCAGTACCGAGTAAGTACTTGCGGATCCGCTTACCAAAGGCTTACCATCCAGTGCGTTCAGAGAACACACAGTCGACATGGGTTTATAGAAAAGCCTATGATTTCTGGATACTAAGGGCCTAGTTGAGTATCTGTTTCAAAACAGAGAGGTGCGTTGTAGCTGTTTCATCTAATGGCAACAAACCGTGGTGATGAGGCACGCTCTATGCACTGATCTATGATGGAATGGAAACAAGATAAAGTAAGTAAGTTAAGTTTAAGGAATAAGGTGAGATCAAGGGGAGAATGTTAGTTTGATCTCCACCAATTAGGTCCTTGAATCCGCGCCCTGATGAGGGGCGCCCAACCACTCCCTAGTTGGTGGGCCCCCGTCGCACAGCACCATAAAAAGAGAGGTGGGGGCCAGGCACAAGCTACGAGGTTCCCCCGAGCCGCTAGATGCCCCACCGATGTACTAACCCTATCCGATCTAAAGAGAAGGGTGCTGTCAGCGACGGAAAGCCGCCACCGACTTCACCGTCGCCTCTACACCACTGCTACGGCGTTCGTGACTTCACCGCCATGGACGGCTCCTCAGCCTTCGAGCCCGATGGTCAGGCTTCTACATCTCTCTCTCTCCTTCTCCCGAGTACACTACTAGTTGTTTTATTCTGAAATAGCAATGAATCAACCCGTAGATCTATACCTAGATGATTGTAAAGAATTCAACATCTGGCTGAGACAGTGGAGATCATCATGCCGTGGCGTCGTCAGGACGATCAGGTCATCGGCGCAGAGGGAGGCGCGGTGCGCAATTCCCCCACCCGGCAATGGCAACAGCGTGGAGCGGCGGTCAGCTTCTCTTATCAGTGAGTTGAGCACCTCCATGACCATGACGAAGAGCATCGGGGAGATAGAGCCCCCTTGCCTGAGGCCATGGGCGTGCACAATACGCCGGCCCGGTCTCCCGTTGATGAGGACCTTGGTGCTTGCCATGGAGAGCAAGATGGACACCCAATTTGTCCAGCGTCTTGAGAAGCCAATATGCTGAAGAATCTCAAGCAGGAAAGGCCATGCCACCGAGTCGAAGGCTTTAGCTATGTCAATCTTGATGAGGACTGCTGAGAATTTCCTAGAGTGGAGCCAACGACATGCAAGCTAAACCGATCTGAAGTTGTCGTGTATGGCTCTGCCCTTGATGAACGCGCTCTGGTTCATTGCGACTATGTCCTTGAGCTTGGGTGCTAAACCTGGTGGCCAGGCACTTGGCGAATAACTTGCTGAAGCTGTGCATCAGGCTGATAGGCCGGAAGTCCTTGAGACGGTTGGGCGCCGGGTTCTTTCGCAGCAGTATCATGAGCGCGTCATTGAGTAAGTGGAAGCTGCGCGCGTCAAGCGACCAAAGGGCGTTCATGGCATTGAGGATGTCCTGCTTGATAATCGGCCATGCGACCTTGTAGAACAGGCCAATGAACCTATCAGGACCGGGCGCGCGGTCGCACGGCAGCAGCCTGATGTTCTCCTAGACCTCTTGCTCTATGAAGCATGCGTCGAGCCTGGACATATCGAGCTGTGGCAGCAGCTGCTCTAGATGGATGGAGTGGAGTCGCACAAACGGCTTGCCCAGAATGTCGTTGAGTACTAGAAGCAGATGAGATCGGACTTGGCTTCATCCGCAGAGAACCATTCCCCCTCGTGTTGGATGGCCGGAATGTGATTCTTCCGGTTTCTGTGGCACGCCTGTAGGTGGAAGAACCTAGTGTTGGCGTCACCTTCCTCCAGGAACTTGATCCGGGACCGCTGGCGCGCAATGGTTCGTGCGAGGGAAGCGAGACCAAGTGTCTGCAGCTTCAGCATTTTGCGCGGCGACAGCTCGTCATCAGTAAGCGAGCGCGTTTCCTAGGCGACATCCAACTGCACGACAAGCTCTCGAGCCATAAAGAGCTGCGAACGCACGCTACCGATGGGCCGCATGTTCTAGCTCTGAAGCGCCTTGGCCGTTTTCCTGAGCTTAATGTTAAGCAACCGGCATGCGTCGACACCGGTGATGTTGCCATCCCACGCCTGGGCGACCACTTGCTCGAAGCCTTCCATGCGAACCCAAAAAGACTCGAATGCACAACTGAAGGAGCAGCGGTGCATGATCAGAAGAGTCCGTGGAGAGGCAGCGCAAAGTGGTGGTCGGGGTAGGCCTCCAACCATTCAACCGAGGCGAAGGCACGGTCAATCCGCTCAAGGGTGGGACATCGTCTTTCATTGCTCCACGTGTACAATCGGCCGTTCAGGTAAAGCTCATCGTGCTAACAATCGTCGAGGGCGCGACGGAAGCGACGCATGGAGCGCAAGTTCAAATGGTCATTACTTTTGTCGCTCGCCTGGTAGATGAGGTTGAAGTCGCCGCAGAAGTGGCCCGGGGCATTACCGTCAAGGTTTTCATTTTCGGAAATTAAAATTTATCGGAGGTTACAGATAAAGAGGATAAACAGGATATATCGGAAATATCGGACAAAATTCAAATAAAATTTAATTTGAATTTAAGTGAATTTAAGTAAATTTAAATAAATTTAAACAAAATTTGTACGAAAAAGATAGATATTTTCTTATCGACACCTAAGGATAAAAATGATATATCGAAAATATCAGGAGATTTCAGCCGAAAAAGGGAACAATGATTACCGTGCGCGTCGCGCGGAGCTCATCCAGGAAGCCAAGCTTCAGGTGTTCATCAACGCACTACTGGAAACGCGTGCTTTGCCGAGGGCCTGAGGATTTACCGAGGGTCAAATCTCGGGCACTCGGCAAAGACACTCTTTGCCGAGGGCCAGACACAAGAGCCCTCGGCAAAGAACGGCCCTCGGCAAAGAGGCCTTTGCCGAGGGTACGGCTCTCGGCAAAGACAGGCCCTCGGCAAATCAAATCTTTGCCGGGCCCGTTGGGTCACGGCGGCCATTTCCCGTCAAGCTTTGCCGAGGGCCACCCGTTAGACCCTCGGCAAAGGTTTTTTTTCCTATGCAACCAGGTTATTCGGCAATTTTTTTTAAGTCTTTGCCGAGGGCCCTAGACCAGGCCCTCGGCAAAGATTTTTTTAAAACCAGTTTTTCGGCCAAATTTTTTTTTTATAAATCGCCTTTGCCGAGGGCCCGAGGCTAGGCTCTCGGCAAAGAAGCCCTTTGCTGAGGGCTAGGATAGGCCCTCGGCAAAGTTTTTTTTTTAAATTCTTTGCCGAGGGCCCAGATCCACGGCCGAGGGTCACATGTGGAGATGTCTGGGTTTCAGGCATCCGACGTCGCAACTCGCTCGAAGCCTTCTCAATTTTTTACCACAGCCTACACATGTGATAACATGACATCTCACCAAGTTTCGTGATTTTAAAATGGTCAAAAAATCTTTGCCGAGGGCCATGGATCTGGGCCCTCGGCAAAGAATTTTAAAAAAAATAAAAAATCTTTGCCGAGGGCCGTGGATCTGGCCCTCGGCAAAGAATTAAAAAAAATAAAAATAAAAATCTTTGCCGAGGGCCGTGGATCTGGGCTCTCGGCAAAGCACCAACCCCTAAATCGGGCGCATGCCCAAATTCCCGATCGGAAATTGTGAAAAAAAGCGGTCGACCTCTCCTCCCCCCACGCGCCCCGCTCGTGGCCGGCCCCATGCGTCCACACTGCAGCTGCAAGACCCCGCCCACATTGCTGCTCCGCTGCTGCTGCTGGCCCGCCAGCTGCTGCCAACCCGCCCCACCCTCATGGCTATTCATTCCAGCCCCGCCTCCACGCCGAAGGGCCCATGCCATGCCACTGCCAGCCGCCCGGAGCCCGGCCCCCAGTCCCCCAGCGCCTCCCCCACGCCGCCACACACCACTGCACACAGCATTGCCCACCTTCCGCCACCCCGCCCACCCACCACCCCACTCGGGCTGCCCAGCCGCCCGGCCACCACCCCCGCCCCACGCCCCCACCACGCCAATGGCGCCCGAGAGTCGCGCCTCCTCCTCCGTTCCCGTCTCCGTCGAGCAAGGGAGGTCGACCACCCCGGCCGGCCCTCCCGCGCTCCCCCTCCCGCCTTTTCCACCCCGACCCCAGCCCCTAGGCCCCCGTCGCCAATTGCTTGTTGGAGGGGAGGAGGCAGAGGTGAAGTTGGAGGAAGATGAGAAGGAAAAGAGGAGAAGGAGGAAGGGGAAGAAAAGGAGAAGAAGAGGAGAAGGAGGAAGGGGAAGAGAAGGAGAAGAAGGGGAAAAGGAGAGAAGAAAGGGAAGAGGGGGAGAGGAGTACTCCAACGCCGCTTGACCTCGCCGGAGAAGAAAGTGACCCCCGCACCGCGACGCCCGACTCCACCGCAACCCTAGGTAAAACTCTCATTGTCGGCCTTCATGCCGTATGTGGTTGTGTGGGCCTTCGTGCCGTAACTTGATATGAGGGCCTTCGTGCCGTTGTGGTTGTCGGCCTTCATGCCATTGTGAATGTCGACCATCGTGTCGTTTTTTTGCAGGTTTTGGAAACCTCCCTGTGCAGGGGAGGTGCTGCCAAAATTTTGAACAAAAAATAACCTACTGTCTTTTTATGTAGGAGAAGAGTACGTCGGAGGGGACCTGGAGGACCCCGATCGTCTTCGTCGACGTCGCGGTTCTGCCTGCCCTGCGTCGCCACGCCACTGCGTCGATTTGCCACTGCCCCGCTAGCCTTACTTCACCGACACCCTTGGTATAAATAACCTCTTTTTGCGCATGTCTATCGTAGCCCGCGCGTAACCCAGTTAGGCGTTTCCCGTCCGAAAGAGATACGGTCGTAGGTATGCGGATCTTTGCGTATCTGCGAGCGTATCTATTTCGGATTGTCCACGTTTTTTGGATAGCCCGTGGATGCGTAGATGGGTTAGTTTCCATGGTCCGCTCCGGTCCGAGAAGGAGTTTCGGCAACACCTCCCTGTTGTTCTCCGGATACACACTCTCCCTTGCAGGACGTGTATCGGGAGAACAACGGGGAGGTACTGCCGAAATTCTGTCTCGGAGAGGAGCGGAGCATGGAAACTGACCTCATCTACGCATCCGCGGGTGGGATTAGGACCTATCCTCACCTATTAGACAGTAGGAACACCACGTAGATGCAATTGATGGTCACAATACTCTATGCTGTAAATGTTAAAGGATGGAGGACCGTCAGTGGATGTACACGGGCTGGAGAAGCGGGAGTGACTACGACTATGAATGGGTGAAGGGGACAGATGGTTTCTTGAAACATGCATTTGGCCCGAGGCGGGAGGACATTCTCTAGTTTGGTGTCCCCGCGACAAATGTGACAACAAGAGAAAAGCGCATTTAGAAGACCATGGGTAGACATCTTGTGTTCAATGGTTATACGCTGGGCTACCAGCAGATGGATCTACCATGGTGAAGCGGATCGTATAAGAGCGAGGTGGTGAGAGCACGCCTCGAGGCTTTTGATGATGATGCCGGGTAGCGGACATGCTAGATGACGCCCACCAAGCTCACTTCGCTGAACGACATGAGAAGGAGGAGATGGAGGAATCCGCGAAGGACTTCTACAAAATGTTGGACTCGGCACAGAAACCCCTTCATGAGCGTACAATGATTTCTCAGCTAGATGCGATTGGACACGTAATGGGGTTGAAGGCCGAGTTAAACCAGAGTCGAGAAGGCTTCGATAAGATGTTGGCTGTGTTTGGCACCATGCTACTGGAGAAGCACACTTTGCCGATGAACTTGTACGAGGCAGAGAAACTCCTTTGTATGCTTAAGATGTCGTATGACAAGATACATGTTTGTCCGAAGGGGTGCGTCCTATTTAGGAAAGAACACAAGGATGCAAATTACTATCCGAAGTGTAAATCCTCCAGGTACCTGGAGGTAGACTCTGGTGATGGTCAGAAGAAGCAGCTTCCGATCCCCACGAGAGTGCTACGTCACCTTCCTTTCCTACCGAGGATCCAATGGCTATTCATGACTGAGGAATCCGCGAAACAGATGACATGGCACAAAGATGGCAAACGGTACAATCCTGGGAAGATGGTACATCCGTCTGATGCTGAAGCATGGACGTATTTCAATGACAAACATCGTGACAAAGCAGCTGAGGCTCGTAATGTACGTGTCGCGCTGGCAACAGATGGGTTCAATCCTTATGGAATGATGGCTGCCCCATACACATGCTGGCCCGTTTTTGTTATCCCCCTCAATCTCCCTCCCGGCATCTCCTTTCAACGGCATAACGTATTCTTGTCGTTGATAATTCCTGGACACCCGGGGAGTAATATGGGTGTGTTCATGGAGCCTGCGATTGATGAATTGATCCACGCTTAGGAGAAGGGGGTATGGACATACGATCGAGCTACAAAGACAAGCTTTAAAATGCATGTTTGGTACCACTACTCCCTGCATGACTTCCTGGCGTATGGGTTATTCGCCGCCTGGTGTGTTCACGGGAAGTTCCCATGCCCAGTATGCAAGGAAGCCGTGAGGTTCATTTGGTTGAAGAAGGGTGGCAAGTATTCGTCGTTCGACCAGCATCGTCAGTTCCTCCCTCTAAACCATGAATTTAGAGAAGACATCAAGAGCTTTACGAAAGGTGTCAAAGTGACAGACCCTAAACCGCACTTGAGGACTGGTGCCGAGGTTCGTGTTCAGATAGATGCTCTCGTGCCCAATGAAGAAGGTGGTTTTGTGGGATATGGTGAGGAACATATGTGGACTCATAAATCCGGCTTGACGAGGCTCCCCTATTTCGATGACCTTCTTCTGCCACATAACATTGATGTAATGCACACTGAAAAGAATATCGCCGAGGCACTTTGGGGAACTCTCATGGACACTGACAAGTCTAAGGACAACGTTAAGGCTAGAGTGGACCTAGCGACGTTGTGCGATAGACCGAATCAAGCGATGCAACCTCCTAGTGGCCGAAACAAGAACTGGAAAAGGCCTAAGGTCAATTTCGTCTTACAAATCGATCAAAGGAGGGAGGTACTAAAATGGATGCAGATGTTAATGTTTCCAGATGGATATGCAGCGAATCTTAGCAGGGGAGTGAACTTAGGCACTCTGCGAGTCAACGGGATGAAGAGTCATGACTACCACATATGGATTGAGCGGCTTCTTCCGGCGATGGTCCGAGGCTATGTCCCTGAGCATGTCTGGCAAGTGCTGGCAGAGTTGAGCTTTTTCTTCCGCCAGCTTTGTGCCAAGGAGATATCTCGGACCGTCGCTCAGGACTTAGAAAAAGCGGCACCTGTGTTGCTCTGTAAGCTGGAGAAGATCTTTCCACCCGGCTTCTTCTTGCCGATGCAACATCTGATTGTGCACCTCCCGTCCGAGGCATGTTTGGGGGGCCCGTGCAGGCCCATTGGTGCTATCCAATCGAGAGATGTCTAAAGACTCTTCGCAAAAAATGTACAAATAAAGCCAGAATTGAGGCTTCCATTGCAGAGGCATGCCTTCGGGAGGAGGTGGCAAACTTCACAACGCTATACTACAAGCCGAACCTTCCTAGCAATCATAATCCACCCTTTCGTTACAATACTGGCAAAAATGAATCGACCCTGAGCCTTTTCCAAGGCCAACTCGGCAGCGCAAGTGGATCAACCCCAAAGCTATTGGGAAATGAAGAGTGGCGCAGTATCATGCTATATGTGTTGAATAACCTTACCGAGGTGCAGCCGTTCATCAAGTAAGTTCTCAACAAACTTATTTCAATATGCCATCACTATTCTGCATCCAACCCCATTGATTCTCGTTCGGACAGGGAATTTGTTCATGAATTTTGGCATCAATCAAGGGATCCTACCTCGCATGAATAAGACACCCTTGTTTCGCGGGGTGCGGGAGCGGGGAGGCCTGATTTCATTTCTTGGTTCAAACAAAAGGTAATGTCCAATTTAGCTCGTACGTTCGATCGTCCAAGGTGATCGTACGTTTGATTAATATAACGATCTTTCATGATTCACCTTGCAGGCCCAGACCGATTCGTCCATGAGCGACGAGTTGAAACAGGTTGCAAACGGTTGTGATGTTAGGGTGAAGTCATTTACCGGCTATGACGTGAACGGATATCGCTTCCACACAACAAGTTACGAGCAGATTCGGCCCAAACGAAAAACCACAAATAGCGGAGTTTGTACGTCCGGCACTGATGGCCTCGACTATCATGGTAGAGTTGAGGAAATCTATGAACTCTCATTTCATGGAGATGAACCTCTTACACCTGTCATGTTCAAATGCCACTGGTTTAATCCTCGATCAACGAGACAAACCGCTCATCTTGGGCTAGTGGAGATTCGAGAAGATTCCATCTATCCTAGAAAAGATATCTACATTGTGGCTCAACAGGCCGTGCAGGTGTATTATACTCGATACACCAACCAAGACAAAGAGGATCTTAAGGGTTGGGCTATTGTGCACCAGGTATCTCCACTTGGTAAACTACCTGCCCCAAATGATGATGATTACAACTTCAATGCAAACACATATGATGGTCAGTTCTATCAAGAAGATGGGCTACCAGGCACGTTCGAGATAGTCTTACCCGAAGCAATCGAAATGGAAGTAGACAATGAAACGATTGATGATGAGGTCGATGGAGATGTGGTGGTAAATGCCAAGGACATAGCAATGCTTGAGCGATTACTTCTAGGCAATGACGACGATGACAACATAGAACCTTCGGATAGTGTTGCCCATTTGGACAATTTTGACAGTGATGATGAGACCTATGATCCCAATCATGAAGATTATTCCTAATACATGTAATACTATGGTTTTTTAATTTGTGTTTTGTTTATATATTTTGAATCTATTTCTAATATATGTACTAATTAGTCTTGTTCATTCTTTGTGATTGCAGGTGATTGGACAAAGATGGCGAGCAGACGTCCACGCCGTGACACGCCCTCGGTTTACGGGAGAGACCGCCCTCTCCTTCGAGGTGAGGGGTCGTCGTCCGGGGTAGCGTCCGTAGGAGGTGACGAGAGGAGGACCAGGGGCAGCCGCCGTAGGAGGCAGCGGTCTCCTCCCTCGACACATGACGAGGTGCTGGAGGATGAGCACGTGACGGCCACGGCCTCGGCCTCGTCGGAGGACAAGAGGGGTCAGCAGACGGGCGAGGGAGACAAGGCGCTCGAGGGCGAGGGAGGCGAGGCGCTCGAGGGCGAGGGAGGCGAGGCGCACGAGGGCGAGGGAGAGGGTACCGCTACCCGGACTCTCTACGAGCGAGGTCCCGTGAGCCTCCCTCCGGTTCCGCTTCCTCACAACCGCTCAGTGATTCGGCCTATGGCAAAGAGGTAAGTAACTATGGATGTTATCACAACTACTTCATAAGATATGTTGGAAATCTTAAGAGAAACTGATAAATTTTCTTAATCACTTGTGCAGGGCCTGGTTGGTTTTGTCGGGTACTCCAGCACGCACCCCCGCAAGCATCCTTGGTGTTTTGTGCAGGAAATGGTACCCCAGCATTGTGCAACTATCCGAAGAGCCGGTGGTGTGGGAGCCAGCCTCCAACTGGGATAGGTACGCGCTGGTCACGGATGACACTTACCGCAACAAGCAGGAGCGAGTATTGGTGGAGTTTTGGGTAAGTCTCTCTCGCACAACATTGCTTAATACATCGCATTCATTGGTTAAATCTTTTATCGAAATAATGAATGGATACATCGGTTTTGTGTGCGAAATATTTCAAGGTCAAGAAGGACTTGAGGCCTAGGCGGATCGGCGCCGCCGCAGCTTGTAGGAAGTACATCACCGAGATGCATCACCATGGGCGCGTCCAGGCCCACATAGACTACTACAGGTCGGTACTTAGGCAGTCCTTCCCCAAGCCTCAAGCAAGACGGATTCTGGCCCGACCCAGGACCAGTATCTTGAGGTAGGCGAATAACATTCATAATGATTCGTTTTGATATTAAGTAGGTTCAATTTCATCTTCTTATATGTCAAATACTCGATGACTTGTAGGTGATTCCTGGTGGTGCCGATCGTATCCCGAGTCTTTGGGCCATGATCGTGGACAAGTGGTTATCACAGGACTTTATTGACACGCACGAGGGCGCTGAGGAACAGTGTCGATGAGGCAAGGTCCAACTCACCATCAAGGCAGCCGTAGCCTCCCGGATACAAACAAGCATATGTAAGTGATTTCTTTCATTTATTTTGACACTCAATTCGCTTGATTTCTCACCATCTTCCCGTCTTTCTTGGGGAGGAGGCTGCGCACCTTGCAGGCGAGGAGGTCTCGAGTTCTCTGCGTGGGCTATGTCCCACATGGGTAGGGCGTCGTCCTCTGTCTCCTTCGACCAGTGCCCCCCCGCCCAGTGTGTACTCCGACCCGAGCGTGTACACTAAAGTCCAAGAGTACACGCCAACGGTAAGGCGAGATCTATGGGGAAGATTACAATGTGCGACCCGCCCATTGATACAGAGGCGATCATGAGGCTCGGAGGAGGCAAGAAGCACTGCAGCGGTGTGGATTGCAGACATAGCGCCATCGACTCCACCACTGCTCCCTCCCTCGACGCTATCCGAGCACGGAGCACGAGCTCCAGCCAGCCCATACGTCCACGGCCTTCTCCAGCACTGCAGCAGGTCCAAGCACTCTAGGTAATTCCTGTTTTACTCATCGTACGTAGATATTTACACACCTAAATTAGATTTGCATTACTGATACATTGGGTGAAATATTGCGGCCGAGCTGCAAGAAACAAAAAGGCAAAGTTAAGAGCAGAACGCGGAGCTGACCGCACAGCTGCAGGCCTAGAAGGTCACGTTCGAGGCCGCACAGAAGCAGATGGCGGAGATGATGGTGATCATGCAAAGTCTTGGGCAAGCATCGGGTGTACTGTGCAGTTTTCAGCTCCTCCACCTCCTACTCCTGCAGCTACTCCCTGTAAGTATGAAAGTTCACTTTTCACTTGTGCTTTGCATGTATGTCACCCTTCGTGCTGTTGTGGATGTCGGCGTTAGTGCCGTTCATGCGTTTGCGTTTGTGCAGTTTCTTGCAGTTTTAGAAACCTCCCGTGTGGGGGAGGTGTTGCAAAAATTTCAATTGAGTCTAATCTTTTGTATTCCTACAATACTAGATGCAATCTCTAAGTTCCAAAACTGTTTTCCCGGATTACTCACATGTAATCTACGCTCCTTTGTGCAGCTTCCGTCCGCGGGTTCCAATCAACCCGCTAGTGCGTCACCGGGTGATCCTGCTTTTCCTTCACCATTGTCTCATTGGCTAGCTTGATGAGGACTCGTGCTAGGTGATGTGGTTGGACTTTAGCGTGATTTATGATTTATGGTTGTGACTTGTGCTTGGATTTCATTAACTTGTCGTAATAAACATGTGACTTGTCGTTGTAATATATTGTGATTTGTGGTTCACAATTATGGTTGTGATATATTGTGAGAAAATAGGTTACGTGTGATATATATATATATATATATATATATATATATATGTGTGTGATATATATGAAATGGAATGCAAAAAATGCAAAAAAAAAAAAAATTAAATTTCTGCCTCTTTGCCGAGGGCAATGACCAATGCCCTCGGCAAACAAGGGTCCTTTGTCGAGGGCCCAAGCAATAGCCCTCGGCAAAGATTTTTTTGAAAAAAAATCCACGACAATTTCTTTGTCGATGGCTGAGGAGGAGCCCTCGGCAAAGGGTTAAAAAATTCAAAAACCATTTCTTTGCAAGGGTTAAAAAAGGATTTTAAAAAATCCATTTTCTTTGCCGAGGGCGGAGGCCCTCGTCAAAGGTTTTAAAAAAAAAAAAAAAATTATTTGCCGACTTTATCGAGGGCCGCCCTCGGCAAAGAATTTTTAAAAAATCCTGAAAATTTCTTTGCCGAGGGCGAGGGAGAAGGCCCTCGGCAAAGGTTTTTAAAAAAAAAAAAATTATTTGCCGAGGGTTAGCCCTCGGCAAACAAATTCAAAAAAACAACATTTCTTTGCCGAAGGTGGGCCTTTGGCAAAGAAACCGTCAACGGCGCCCGGCGCTGACGACCTCTTTTTCTTTGCCGAGGTGCCGATAAAGGCCCTCGGCAAAGACCCATTTGCCGAGTGTTCGATAAAGGGCCCTCGGCAAAGACCCCTTCGCCGTCCCTCGGCAAAGCCTTTGCTGAGGGTTTCTGAACCTTTGCCGAGTCCCTCGGCAAAGCATGCGCCTCCAGTAGTGAAGGGGCCATAGACGACCGCCAGCGACCACTGCGACGACGGCGTGTCCACAGACGTGATGGAGATGGAGATGGAGTGTTGACGGCGAATGTGATTGGATGTTGCCCAGACGTCGCAAATGACGGCAAACAGGTGAGGGAGAGTACATCGAGCTTCGTCTCTACCCGACAAAGCACAGAAGCGTGTTCTTGCACCAAGAACTCACGCGTTCTTGCACCAAGAACTCACGCATGACCCGAACGGCGAGCCCGCATGTTTAGCCCGCGCACATTCCAGACAAACAGGTTTTGTCCTAACATTGACGACGGAGATGCGACCTGAGTTGTCCAGTAGTCTAGGCGGCGCTAACGGCACCGAGTGCCAGCTGCTTCCTACCTGGGAACAGAACCTGCATAGCTTCATGCTTGGACGGCGACAGCGGTAGTGTGAAAGCCACCTGGAACTCTTCGAAGGACACCTCATCGGGAATGATCGTCTCCGTGTCCAGGCCAAGGCGCCGCATCATCACTTTCCTTGCCTGAGCTTCAGGCTTTTGTGCCCTGAACCTGCTTTTAGCTGCCAGCCTAGCGCTTTGCTTAGGCACCCAGTCTTCGTCCTCCAAGATGCGCGCCGATTTGGTGCGGCGCAGCCGCGGCGTGGACAGAATCGGCTGCGGCAGCGGCTGTTTGAAGTTGGCGATGAAGTCATCGACGTTGAGCGGAGGGTTGTCGGTGTTGACCCCAGCCTCCAATTGTTGGGCCTCGACGCCCGGGTCCGCAGTAGCCGAGTGCACGTCTGGTGCTACCGAGCCCCAGGACAGTGGCGAGGCCAAGATTGCGATCTGGGACGGTCTGGCCCGGGGAGGAGGGGTCCGGAGCTGCAATACTCATCCGGGCCCGACAGGCATATACCTCCTCCTCCAAAGACATAGCAGCTACGGGCTGTGCACCTCCGTTGACCTGTATGCTGGGCTCGAAGAGGAATACAGGCCCATCCTCCGGCCCACGAAAGAGGCAGGCCGCCTTCCCCGCTACCCGCTATTAAGCTGAAGTCCTCGTCAAGCACAATCGTGATGACGCCACGGCACCCGCTCCGAAGCGCATGGGCTCCCCTCGGCTCACGGTCAACGGTGTGGACCGGTGACGCGCGCTGGCTGGCAGCAGCTTTCGGCGGGGTACAGAGCTGGACCTCTATCTCCATGACAGAAGAGGACGCAGCGACACGCGTTGCATCCCCAGCGGGGATCCTGCTGGCGACCACGCGACAGGGGACGGACGCGCGCGGCGCGTCGAGAGGGCAAGTCACATCGCCCACCAGGATGGTCCGCCTCGCTTCCCGCGCCCGGAAAGCGGACCCAGACCCGCGACCAAGGGCCAGGTCGCCGACGCGCCCGAATCAGGTTGTCCGCGGCCGCGGCCGCGGCCGGCCACCGCCGTCGTCGAGCCCCGGGTGGTACTGTGGGACATAGTCCTCGGTACCTCAGGACTCTGCCGATTCTGTCCCGCTGAGCCCTGACTCTGTTTATACTCGGCAACTACTCGGCCTGTTCAAGAATCTACCAGGAAGTAGTTCCGACTACTCGTATGCGGTGTCTGACTACTCTGACGCAGTATCCGACTATTCTGCAACGCTGACCGACTGCTCAGTCGCGGAAGCCGACTACTTGCCACGAAAGTCAAGCCGATGCTCGAGGGCTCCTAAGCTCAAAACACCAGGATCCTGTGCTGATTCTACCACGCGGCCGACAATCCAGCTAAGGTGGTGTTTGATCCGGTAACTAAAATTTAGGAGGTGTGTCGGGAGAATGTTGCATAAAATGTTCGGAATACTAATAAAAAATTAATTACATAATCCGTCAGTACTTCACGAGACGAATTTTTTAAACCTAATTAATCCGTCATTAGCGCATGTTACTGTAGCACCACATTATCAAATCATGGACTAATTAGATTTAAAAGATTCATCTCGCAAATTAGTCACAAACAATGCAATTAGTTTTGTAATTAGTCTATATTTAATACTCCATGCATGTATCCAAATATTCGATGAGACAGCGACTAAAATTTAGGAGGGGCAACAAAACACCACCTAAATCATGCTTTAATATTTTTCTACATATTTCTTAATTCTTATATATCCCGGATATTACACATGCACCTCCGCGGCCATACAATAGTTGCATTTCGACTACCCATACAACTCCGAGCTTGTAGTTGTAACTACACCTAATGGATGTACAACACGTGCTCTGCGTGCATTCTCTTTCTTCGCGCAGTGCTGATTGTTCTAGTCTTCTCTTAACAGTTGTACAAATAATTAAGTAGTACGAACTCACATTTGTGACGCACTATTTACTCGCACGGCTCACATGATTACGGTCATGAATCTCACGACCACACGCTGGAGATACAAGTGCTTACAAATACGGGGTCAACTACTCCTGCAATTTACACAACCTAGCTAGAGCAAGACACGAAAAAATCCTACATATATTTCATAATAATGGGATCCGCTCCCGACTTATTATTTTACATGCATACATCTTATAATACTAGGACCGGCTCCCAACTTGATATCATAAATATCAATAACTATAAAATTTTGTATATTTTGTCTTGCAGGGGACCAGGTCTACACCACGCCGCTGGGAGAGGATGAGACACGTTATCCGGGTTACCTCTACTTGGACGTCGCTCGTACCACCACCGGGCAACCTTGTCCCCGCGCTGACTACTTCAGTCACTTCGATCAGGCTTCTTCGCCTCCATGGCTTAGTCGCCACTAGGCTTGGGGGCTCGGCCATCGTCACGGCTCAGTCACCTCCACTCCGACTGCTCTCGCGAAGATAGAATTCTAGGAAAGAGTTCACCCGGCATACTACATCTCGACGAGGCAACGTGCGCTCTTTCGAGATTTTTCATCAACCGCCAGCAAACAAGCGAGGATGCGAGGATTCTGTGATCCACGTGGCCGTGCAAACTAGTTGAGGCTCGCATGCATGCATCAGATATAGATATATTGGTGAGACCTGCATGTACGGCCATACAAGCAAAGCCAGAAAATCTACTCGGCAAAGCTTCCTCGACGGCAAGCTACTCGGTCACGACGGTCGACGTCACACCCATGGGCTTCCAGCTCAAACAACGCTGGCTATTTCGACTCCTGACTCCTAGTCTCATAGAGTAGCGGATCCACCAGCAGCAGCATACTGAATTCAAGTGGGATCAGATGGAGGCTGCTACACGAAACGCACTCGGACTACTCGTCTTCGGGCAGACTTGCTCTAGTCGGATAAGGAGCCGATCAACAGCAGCAAACATGAAGACGCACGGTTAACAGCAGCAAGCAAGAAGAGGTCATGCAAGCAAGCTAATTATGAAAATCATAAGGATATGGAGGCTTGAGTTTTGTAGGGGCGGTTTGGCCAGCCACCTCTATCAAACCGTCTCTATAAATCATGTATTTGTAGGGGCGGTTCTCAGGTAGGGCGGCTGTAGTACCAGCCAACCCTATAATACCTGTTTGTAGGAGCGGTTTAGTTTAGAACCGCTCCTATAGTACGTTTTTCCATAAAAAAATTCAAATTTACAATTCAAATTCGACCAGAACACTGTTTGTTTCCGTGTATTCCATCCAGCGTTCGCGTTGCCGAACGCCCCGCGACCAACGTGAGCGAGGAAAGCGAGATAATCCCGCCGAATGCTCCGCGACTAACGTTCCGAACCGCGTTAGCCCAAGAGTATTATATAAACTACAAGCATAAGAGTATTATATAAACTACAATTATAAGTCCAATTTATAAGAATATATACAATCCATCATTAAATAGACATAATTCATAAGGTAACCAATGTCAAATTCCATACACATTGTTATCAATGTCCTAGAGCTAGCCTTTCAGTCTCACGAAAGTGTTGGTACTAAGGATTTCTATCTAATTTATACTCTCGGTCATGGTAGGTGCCTTTGACGTGTACAATCTGGTCCAATAAGAAGTTGCAAAGGTCGCCGACGAGCTCTAAGAGTTGATCATCCTTGTATGGGTCTCTTTTCATTTCTTTCTCTTCTTTCCACTACAAGAAAACAAGTTTCGGTTTAGTATTTCGTACCATGTACAAAGTTTTTATACTACGGGTGAAGAGGTTCAAACTTACCCTTAAGGGGTGTCTCCTGTAGGTACCGGTGTTACTCATCATAGAACATACATAGTATCCACAATGTACACTCCCAGGCTTCTGCTTGGGGCACTGTGTGTTTTGCATATGGAAATGTTAAGTAATGCTTTTGACAACCATGTAATGGAGTACTGAAGAAGTAAATTACACTTACGCACATAGTGTTTTTATAACCAATTTTTTCTTTCTTATTGGATCATGCCTTCCGTGATGTTTAGTGACATAGAATCTAAATGCCTGTTCGAATTATTTTAGCAAATACAACTTGTTAGTATTCAAAAGTAAATGTTACAAATATGTATCCAAACATATAAGCTAATGAGGATTGCCGATATGTATACGTCTTGAGAATCGATATGAAGTCTTTGTATGTCACCAGGTCCCTATCTATTGAATCAAAGACCCATGCCATGCTCCTCCCGACATCGACGCCTAAACAAATCTAGTGGTTGCTGCATAGATTTAATCATAGAACTAGATAACCTCTTTTACATCGAGTAAAATATATCGAACAAAGCTTTAAGTATAGAGTTGAACTTACTCGAAGTTGTATGGTACCAATATAGTAGAGTGCTGTTGGAGAATTTTAAAAGCCAGGGCAATATATGCCGAAACCATAAGGGACTCTTCCCTTAGTTTCGCCGTACGGATGTGCTCTTTCTCCTAAAGAGTCTTTCCAGCAGCTAACTCTTTGACATCCAGTTTTTCACTGTTTAGGGTAATTAAAATTTGTTTGTACTATAGCTTGATGGTCTATATACCTAGCTTTCACACTTGGCATTTGTTTCCATCACGAGTTGCCCTTACAAAAAATTTATCCCATTGCTAGAAACCGTTTTTCACGTAGTGTGATACTCCAGCTCGCATGCATGCACGAACATCTCTAGCATCCATCGCATAAGACCAAGCCACTTTGTTTAGTTGGTGATTTTTTAGTTGGCGAATTTTTTTGGGAAATGGTACTATAGTACTTTCGTTGTTATTTGGCAATTAGTGTCCAATCATAGTCTAATTAGTCTTAAAAGATTCGTCTCGTGAATTTCGTCTAAACTGTGTAATTAGTTTTATTTTTTATTTATATTTAATGCTTCATGCATGCATCTAAAGATTCGATATGACGGGAAATCTTGAAAAATTTTGCAAAATTTTGGCAACTAAACAGGCACCAACATGAGATCAACATCGGCTACTTGGCAACAATGAGCACTAGCAGTCTCAGCTGGGCAAGATTATTTGGTCAATCACCTTGAGAAGCAACCGATACTGCACAGGAGTAGGCACGGCCGTGTCCACCTGGCCTCGTCCAACTCCGACTACTCTTGCCCTCGTCATCATTGGCTCTAGCTATTGTCGTCAGTATACACGGCGCCCATCACCATCAACATGCAATGGCTCCGGACGTTCCGTCCCACTACTCGGACGGGTGGCCTCGCTTCTACCTTACATCCGTTATAGAGATCGGCCGGCTATCATGTTGCCACACATCTCTACTACAAGGTACACAACCTAGCGTTGTTTACACCTTCGACAAGTAGCCATGCTGCTACTTTCTAACTACGAGATAGGCCCGCTATCCATGCTTCCTCACATCTCTTCGACTATGACGTCGCCACCCGGCACGCAACCTTGGCAAGTTGCATACGCTGGATAGTTGGCTATATTGCCCTCGTCAACAACGCCTCCGGCCCACGGCATTAGCATATAACAGCTCCGGTTGTTGATTCAATTATAAGGCACACAACCCAGCGTTGTTCACGCCTTAGACAGGTAGTCATGCTGCTACGTCCGCTAACAGAGATAGGCCTGCTACCACACTGCCACACATCTCTATGTTCCTTCCTCCTACAAGGTACACAATCCGGCGGTTGTTTACGCCTTTCCCGGGTACTCATACTGCTACCCTTTACTTATACGAGATAATGCAGCTGGCCAAGCTGCTACGCATCTGTCCGACTATGATGTCGTCACCCGGCACGCAATCTTGACAAGTTGCATACGCTGGATACTGGGCTATATTGCCTTTTTGTGAGATACGCCTCCTACTCGGACAGCCTACGTCACTATGTCCGGGAGCCAATTACCGACATTTAGTCTGACTATCCCATGTTGTCCCGGGTAGGGTGATTCCCGGAAGCAAGGTACCCGATTCGTTCACTACATGGCGGGATCCTAACAGTGAAGAATCGCTACAAAGGCCGCTTGAACAAGTCTATGATACATATTTTTCATGAGGGAGGTGGTCCGTATATATAGGGAGGAAAAACCCCACACCCTCGTCTATTAGCAATACAGAACTAATAGATGGTGTAGTCCCTCTTAACGCTAATGGGCCGCTTCGCTTCGGCCCAAGCTTGAATTTGGATCATAGCTCAACAAACTCCACCTTGAGACAAATTCTTTCTTATAGCATAAAATGAACCTTCACCCTGAAACAACAAAGAAATACTTCCGGTGCCAAATAGACTCTTGGGCTAAATAGTTATACCAACTAAGTTTGAGCAAAGCTCAAACTTAGCAACAGGAACAAGCTTTATCAACATATCAGCAGGATTATCATGTGTGCTTATCTTGCATACCTTCAGCTTACCTTGCGCAACCACATCGTGAACATAATGATATTTGACATCAATGTGCTTCGTTCTCTCATAGAACATCTGATCTTTAGTGAGACATATAGCACTTTGACTGTCACAAAATAAATTAATGTAAGAATCATCTCCACAAAGCTCAGCAAACAAACCTTTCAACCAAACTAATTCTTTACATGCTTCAGCAATAGCCATGTATTCTGCTTCAGTGGTAGACAGGGCAACAACGGGCTATAATGTTGCCCTCCAACTCACAGCACAACCACCAATAGTGAACACATAACCTGTGAGAGATCTCCTCTTATCTAAATCAGCAGCAAAATCTGAATCCACGTAGCTAGTGAGTCCCTTATCAGTCCTGTAAAACTTCAAACAAGCATTTATTATGCCACGAAGGTACCTGAAAATCCACTAAACAGCCTTCCAATGTTCTTTATCAGGATTAGCCATGTATCTACTAACCAAACTCATAGCATATGATAAATCAGGATGAGAGCAAACCATGGGATACATCAAAGAACCAACAGCACTAGAATATGGAACTCGTGACATGTACTCAAAATCCTCATCCGTACTAGCACATTGTAAAGCTAATAATTTGAAATGAGGAGCAATAGGAGTACTAACAGACTTTGTATCATGCATGTTGAAACGATGAAGAACTTTCTTAATGTAACTTTGCTGACTAAGAAATAACAAACCAGAATTTTTGTCTCTTGTAGTTTCCATACCTAGAATCTTCTTAGCAGCACCAAGATCCTTCATCTCAAACTCACTACTTAACAGTTTCTTCAACGTAGTGATTTCTTTCTTACTCTTGGCAGCAATCAACATATCATCAACATATAACAGCAAATATATAGGTGATCCATCAACAAATTTAATATACACACAGCTATCAAATTCAGACCTTTTAAAACCATGTGACATCATAAAAGAATCAAACCTTTTATACCATTGACAAGGAGACTGTTTCAAACCATATAAAGACCTCTTTAATTTGCAAACATGATCCTCCTTACCATGTACTATGAACCCTTTTGGCTGGTCCATGTATATCTCCTCCTCAAGCTCTCCATGTAGAAACGCAGTCTTTATATCTAACTGCTAAAGCTCAAGATCTCGCATAGCAACAATACCAAAAAATGTACGAATTGAACTATGCTTTACAACTGGAGAGAACACATCATTATAATCAACGCCAGGAATCTGACTAAAACCTTTTGCTACTAACCTTGCCTTAAATCTTGGAGGCTTACTAGGAGACAAACCCTCCTTTCTTTTGAAGATCTATTTGCAATGAACGGCCTTCTTGTGTTTAGGCAAGCGCACAACATCCCATGTGCCATTTTTCTCAAGTGACTACATCTCTTCTTGTAGAGCGAAATCCACTTCTCGCGGTCACCAGAAACAACAGCTTTAGTGTACGTAGCCGGCTCATGAATGTTCTCAACCTATTCAGCACAACTAAAGGCATAATGAACAATATCACATTCCTCAATTAAACATGGACGAGGTCCACAACTCCTCTTTGTTCTGTGATCTGCAATAGACTGATTTTGAGGCTGCAAAACAGGAGGTGAGTGCTGAACAATATCATGAACATTGTTATCAATTATTTTAGTTTCCTGATCATCTACGTGTTCCACCTGCACGCTAACATGTTCCTGCTCCTCATTAGAACCAACTGGTGAAATATCTGTGGACAAGCTGTCATTAAACATAACAGATTTATTGAAAACAACGTTCCTGCTCATGAAAGTCTTTTTAGTTTCAGGATTCCATAACTTATATCCTTTAACTCCAGAACCATAACCAAGAAACAGACACTTAATGGCTCTAAGTTCTAGCTTTCCATTATCAACATGAGCATAAGCAGTGCAACCGAAAACACTCAACTGTGAATAATCAGCAGGCATACCAGACCATACCTCAATGGGAGTTTTCTTATTAAGTGGGATAGAAGGTGACCGGATGATCAAGTAACAGGCGGTGTTAGCAGCCTCAGTCCAAAAACGCCTGTTCATACGAGCATTGGACAGCATGCAACGAGCCCTCGAGATGATGGTTCGGTTCATGCGCTTAGCCACACCATTCTACTGAGGAGTGTACGGGATGGTGTGGTGCCTGACAATGCCTTCTTCCCTGTAGTAATCATTAAAAGCATCCGAACAAAATTCACCGCCATTGTCAGTACGAAGCAATTTTACCTTCTTTTCAGTTTGTCTTTCTATCATAACTTTCCACTCTTTAAAAGCAGCAAAAGTATAATCTTTATTTTTCAGAAAGTAAGGCCACACTTTTCTAGAGTAATCATCAATAATGGTAAACATGTAACGAGCACCACCATAAGAGGGCTTACGAGACGGCCCCCACAAATCAGCATGTATATAATCAAGTGTACCTTTGGTGGTATGAACAGATGCATTGAATTTTACCCTCTTATGCTTCCCAAAAACACAATGCTCACTGAACTTCATCTTACCCACAGTGCAATCATCCAGCAAGTCTCTCTTGATCAATTCTGCCATACCAAGTTCACTCATATGCCCAAGACGCATATGCCAGAGATTAGTTTTACTTGGTTCATCATTAGAAACAGTAGCAGTAGTGACGGAACCATGTAAAGTACTTCCTCTAAGAACATATAACTTTGCAGAATTCATATCACCTATTATATGAATGAGAGAGCCTTTTGATACCTTACACACTCCACCTGAACCGGAGTGTCTGTACCCCTCGGCATCAAGTGTGCTGAGAGAGATGAGATTTCTGGCCATCCCTGGTATGTGTCTCACATCTTTTAGTGTGCATATCATGCCATCATGCATCTTAATCTGAACGGAGCCAATGCCCACGATCTCACGTGGGTTGTTATCTCCCATACGCACGACATCTCCACTCTGCACATACTTGTAAGAACTGAACTAATCTCTGTTAGAGCATATATGAAACGAGCATGCAGAATCAAGTATCCATTCATCACGACCAGCAACACAACCAGCAAAAACAACCAGAACATCTCCTGAATCAGAATTATCAACAGCGGAGACAACATAGGCCTTACCATCACCATCGGATTTATTTTTTGGTTTATACGTACCGTTTCTTTTCTCCTTATTCTGTAGCTTCCAACAATCCTCAATGACATGAGTATCTTTCTTACAATACCTGCAGAACTTATCCCTGCCTCTGGATTACAAACGACCTTTACCATTCTTGCTCTTGTCTCGATTATTGTTGTTGTTTTAGGTTTTCTGCTCGGGCCGTCCTCTAACCTGCAACACTTCGCCCTTGGAGGACGACACATCAGACTGAACCATACATTTCATCTTCTCCCTCGTCTGGAGGGCCTCATATACTTTCGTAAGGATTACTTCATCACGGCTTAATAGTATGGTATCTCAGAAATTTGCAAACGAAGTAGGCAGTGAGCATAACAGTAGAAGAGCTAAATCTTCATCATCATATTTTATCTCCATCGACATTAGGTCGGCAACGATCAGCTTAAAGATCGATATGTGGTTCATCACCGAACCACCTTCTTGCAGCTTGTGCGTGAACAACTTCATCTTCACGTGCATCTTACTAGTTAGATCCTTGGACATGCAGATCGATTCCAGCTTGAGCCAAAGTTCTGTGACAATTTTCTCCTGTAGCACTTCTTGCAAAATATCATTATGTAGATGAATTTGAATCAGAGACAGAGCCTTACGATCCTTCCGCTTCTCTTCAGCGGTCCATGACTTCTGCCATTTTCCTCCGAAACCGTCAAGCGCCTCATCAAGATCCTAAGATTGTGCCAGAATCACCCGCATCTTGACTTGCCATAGTGCAAATCTCTTCTTGTAATCCAGCAGCGGTAGATCAAACTTCATCGATGCCATCGCGAAACCCTAAGGTCAAACCAAGCTCTGGTACCACTTGTTATAAACGATAGGCAATATAAACAACGAAGAACAGTAGATCAAGCACAGGGGACACGAGATTTTAACATGGAAAACCCTCCCAAGGTGGAAGGGAAAAAACCACGGGCACCAGCCAGCAAATCTTTACTATATCGGGTGAGGTTACAAATGTCGGAGATTTACAACTTGGGGATACCCTAACCTGGGGGCCTTCTCGTATAGAAGTCTATAATACATATTTTCCATGAGAGAGGTGGTCCGTATATATAGGGAGGAAAAATCCCACACCCTCGTCTATTAGCAATATGGAACTAATAGATGGTGTAGTCCCTCTTAACGCTAATGGGCCGCTTCGCTTCGACCCAAACTTGAATTTGGATCATAGCTCAACAACTCGGAGGCTTGGTTACCTACGGCGGCCCTAGCCGCTCACCAACATCATCTGTTGTCAACGAGATTCCATGACAACTCGGATCTTCACGATTGCCTCCTACGGCGGTCTGCGATGAAACGCTGCAGTGATGTCCCTCGGCGACAACATCTCCAGCACGACTCCGGGTTTGCAATGAGCTCCGGCTCACTCAATCTTCATAGAAATCTACAGTTGTAAGCAGTGGCGTCCAACACACAACATTCAGCACGCGGAGTCTCCAAGAGCCAACCAAGGTTAACCACATGCTAGCTGAGTTCTTCATAAAAGCAAATCTGCATGCATGCATGACAAAGTCCCAACCAAGCACACGTCGACCATTAGGGCCTTGCATCGTGGATGGGTCACGTCGTCGACTAGCAAACAAGGGATGAAGGGAAGACGTGTGATCTACAGAACCATGCCTTTCCATATGACAAAAGCACAAAGGCCACGTTCACCAAGATCAGACAAGCTAAAAGTCATGGTCCGAAACGCCGCCGCCGAGTGACGTCAGCACTTTCACAAATCGCGTCCTCGGACTGCTACTCGACGCTGATTGACAAGAGACAACCATCATACGCCAGAATTCATCATGTTCTTGCAAGCCTCGACTGATATGACTGTTCGCGCACGGCTACGGGATTCTGTTCGTCCAGCAACGCGAAGACGCATGATGAGGACAAGCTAGCAAGCTGTGTGATTTAAATCATGCATACGTACATACTCGTGTCAGGCGTATGTGCATCTACATGAAAGCTTTACTCTGAGGATGCATATCCATCTAATCGGATACATAAGAGCATCTGAGAGTAACTCAGCGGACAACTGCAGACAACTAAGGCACTACTAGGCCTACACAAAGTTACTCGGCGGACAAGTGTGCTGATTCAAGTCGGATATAACACAACCATGGGCAGTGCAGGACACATCCCACACAAAGCAACTGTAGCAAGTTCTGGAGCCATCCGTTTGTACGCATATGAACTGCTGCTCATTCGTAACCCAACTCCAAGGCAAGATCAGCATACCATCACGACATGTTGGCTATTCCACTCGGCATTATCACGGCCTACTCGGCTCTCGGGGACTCGAATTCAAGGATGAAAGATCAAATTTATAAGCACTCAACCACTTGATGACAAGTGGTCATTGATCATTGCCTTCGGGGGTTTACTCACCTGCACCCTTGAGGACGTCTATAAGATCCTATAATCGACTACCGAGTAGTCGGATTGTAGGCTCGGGGGCTGCGGGATACATATCCTCAGAGGATGCATTCAAATTTCTTCGAAAAGGAATTATAGACAAGACTCTCCAACTCTTGGTTACAAATAGCAAGAGGCTCGGGGGCTACACTCAGTGAATGCACTTTTCCGAAAAGCGCACACCACTCAAAGATTTCAAGAAGCACTACATGGTTTCAATCGAGAAAGCACTCGGACAACGCTTGTTTCTACTCCGCAAGACCTAGAGAAACAAGAAGGCTTCCAAGTTCAACCATACAGTGCTCGGGGGCATGTGGGACATAGTCTCCGGGTACCCTGCAAGAAAGGAAGAAGATATAGTCCGACTAGGAATTCCCCACATGTAATTTTAGTAACATTGCTATGCTATAATCCTACTATGACTCTTATATTGTAACCGACTAGGAGACTTGCCTCCTGGGCTACATAAAGGAGGGCAGGGCTCCCTAAATCGGCACCCAATAGGAACAAACCTCACGGTCTAAACCCTAAGCGTAAGGCGCAATATACTATTCACCCCACACTGGACGTAGGACGCTATTCCGGTGGACCGAACCAATATAAATTGTTGTCGAGTTCTGCATACGCTTAAGCCCACCAACCATCGTCACAGGTAACCCCGTGATGAGTTGCCGGTCATCAAACACCGACGGTACCCGTTATAGTTGGAGTCGCCACTGTCATCGCTATCGCCGGCGTTGTACATCTCCTCGTCCGACGATGGCGGCGGCGTACGCCAATCTTGGAATTCAACAATCCTCAGCCGCACCAAGTACCTCAGGGTCGAGACCTCGTCGTGGATGATCTCCCAAGGCCTGAGATAGAGCGGTGAGCCATCGTCGTGCTCCTCCTCTGGCTCTAGAACGGCCATGATCAACTCGTCGGGGATGAGGTCCGGTGGGCACACCACGTAGAGACAAACAGCTCCCATTCATCGCCTGAGTCCCCAAGCACCTCGGGGTTGGCGATGTCGACCTACGCGCAGGAGGTGCCCAGGATGGTTTGGGCGATGTCAGCGGATCTCGCGTGGGAGGGGATGCCCTTCATCCCTACGATCACCCGGAAGCGAAATGCTCTAGTGGATGCCATGAACAAACCGGTCGATCGACGCCAATGCAGCTGTAATGGAGCAGCCGCTAGCCATGGGATGCTCAGCACAGTCTCCAGGTCTTCCGGCCAGGTGAAGCGTGCGATTAAGTTGTCCGGCCTCGTGTGATGAATGGTGACGGCATCATCCGCAATGCCAAAGTACTCTCCGAGCAGGTCACGCCGGCTCGCACCACAACTACTCACAAGCGGATCTGGATCTCGTGGGTGAGGCAAGGGAAAAGAAGAGAAAGGAGTCCGGGAGGAGGGGATTATGGGGGGTGCGGTGAGGAGCAGAGAGCTCGCAGAAGGTGGCCGGGGACTGGTGGTGAGGAGGGGAGAGCTGCGGGGGGTGGCTGGGGAGTAGCAATTGGCGAGGATGAAGATTGGGAACGAATGGATCTGGGGGATGACTCATGGGCGCGTGCGGAAAGGATAAGTCTGGCAATTTTTCGCCTCGTGTGTCCTTCTACCTCCGCTGCGCGCCAATATTTTCACCCGGCTCTCTAAGACGTGGGCCAAGCCATACGACTTGAGCGCGGGCTGATGTATTTCAGGTGCGGGGCTGGCCTCCCTGACGGTGTGAAAAGCTTTCCTGTCAGTGCAGCGCAAACGCAGGGAAAGATGAGGCTCTCATGATGGGTGGTGCCCGAGTTTGCCGAGTGTGCTATATCTGACACTAGGCAAACAAAAGGGTTTGCCGAGTGTTAGATATTAGACACTCGGCAAAGGATTTTTTTAATTTTTTATTTATTTTTCTCTTTTCATGGAGGGACACGTGGCGCGATGTTTGCCGAGTGCCGTAATTTGCCGAGTGTTTTTACCATATTTCCCGAGTGTCGGAGTTTGCCGAGTGTTTTTTAGTATAATTGCCGAGTGTCAGAATGTTTGCCGAGTGTTTTTAGTAAGGCACTTGGCAAACAGAGAGTTTACCGAGTGTCAGAATCTTTGCCGGGTGTTTTTAGTTTGGCACTCGGCAAAGCCTTCAATTCCGGTAGTGGCTGTAATGGAGCAGCTGCCGGCCATGGGATGCTCACAGTCTCCAGGTCTTCCGGCCAGGTGAAGCGTGCGATGAAGTTGTCCGGCCTCGTGTGATGGACGGTGATGGCATCATCCGCAATGCCAAAGTACTCTTCGAGTAGGGACTTCACGACTGTCGGAGACACCGATGGCCGCGTGCCGAGAACCAGCGCGGTCAAGGCGAGCGACAGCGCATCTTTCGCCGGCTGGAGCACCGGCATGCGGGGCACAACCACCAACGCGAGTAGCGACGTCCGCGCGCGCGTGAGAGGAGAGGCCGGCGGTGCTTGTACTCGCTACAGTAGGGAACGCGGGACAAGCTAGGGGTGCGCCAGGGCATCCACGCTCCCAGCGTTAACGTCGACGCTGGCAACAGCCTCGGGGACGATGTTGCCGCTGGTGGCGTCGGCACCATGAGTGTAGGAATTAGGACTAGCAATCACGAGCTTTGATCGGTGTCTAGCCTAGAACACGAGAAATCAATCGATGAAATTGATGAAGAACACTGTGTGCACCACGAACTGGCAACTGTCAACAGGGAGACAGTGCCCCTTTTCACTATTGATAAGTTTGATTACAATGCACGACAACTCTGGACTAGCTTACTGCTAACAAGTCTTAACTCTTGGCTTTATATCCCAGCCATTACGAAAGCACTCACACATACGAATAAACTGCTAAAACATGTATACAATGCGCCCTCAGCGCAACTGCCGCTCCACCGCGACGTCGTGGGCACGCTCACCGCGCGCCGCCTTGATTCGATTTCAAACTTTGAATCTCCCGCGTGACTTGCTGACTTGGCTTCTCCAGTCCACTCACCATACCAGTGCATATGCTGGATTAGCCCAACATACTCCCCCCTAATCCTGCTGTGCACTCACATCACGAACACCAATCAAGTGTTTCATCACCTCGAGTTTACCAGCTGCTAGAGGTTTTGTCAGCAAATCTGCTTTCTGTTCATCAGTGTTCACCCTCTTCACCACTATCTGTCCCCTTTCAATACATTCCCTGATAAAGTGATACTTTGTATCAATGTGTTTGCTGCGCCCGTGAAACACCGGGTTCTTCATCAAGGCAATGGCTGAATTGTTATCAACAAACATCGTCACTGTTCTGCGTGGTGTCGAGGTCAGTTCTGACAACAAGCTTCTAAGCCAAAGTGCTTGCATTGCTGCCACTGTGGCTGCCATGAACTCGGACTCGCACGTAGACAATGCCACTGTCTTTTGCTTCTGTGAGTTCCATGTTATCAGACAACCATTGAGATAAAAGGCCATCCCTACAGTGCTTCTCCTTCCCACAACATCTGCTGCATGGTCACTGTCTGAATAACCAGTCAACACCTCTGGATCTCCTCCTTTGGTGTACACAAGCCCATGGTTCACACTCCCTTTCACATACCTGAGAATTTGCTTTACTGCCTTCAGGTGCATGACAGTAGGTTTTTCCATATACCTGCTTGCAATACCAACTGAGAATGCAAGATCAGGCCTTGTGTGTATCAGATACCTCAAACAACCAATGACACTTCTATAGTCAGTAACATCTACTCTTTTCCCCTTCTTATCTTCATCCAGCTTAGCCCCTGGATTCATAGGTACTCTGGTAGAGTTACAATCCTCCATCCCAAACTTGGTGAGAATCTTCTTGGCATAACCAGCCTGTTTTCAGAGTGATAAAGTCTTCATGCTGTTCCACTTCTATTCCCAGATAGTAGGACAACAGTCCTAGATCACTCATTTTGAACTCAGCTGCCATTTGTTGCTTGAATTTCTCAATCTCCCTTGATTCACTTCCTGTGATCAGCAAATCATCTACATAGACTCCCAAAATTACAGCATCTCTTCCAGTTCCTCTCTTGTAAACTGTAGATTCACTTGGGCATTTCACAAACCCCAGTTTCCTCAAACTTTTGTCTAGTTTGATGTTCCAAGCTCTTGGAGCTTGTTTCAGTCCATATAAAGCTTTGCTCAATTTCAGAACACACTGTTCCTTCCCTTTTGTGACAAAACCTTCTGGTTGAGCCACATAGACCTCTTCCTCTAATTCACCATTAAGGAAGGCTGTCTTCACATCCAGATGATGCACTTTCCGCCCTCTGTTTGCTGCCAATGCCAAGATCACTTTTACTGTATCGATTCTGGCAACTGGTGCAAATACTTCCTCATAGTCAATTCCTTGTTGTTGCACATAGCCCTTGGCCACTAGCCTGGCTTTATGTTTAATAATCTCACCATCTGCATTTCTTTTCAGTTTAAATACCCATTTCAATCCAATAGCTTTGTGACCTGCAGGCAGATCTGACAACTCCCAAGTCTTATTCTTCTGAATAGATTGGAATTCACTATTCATGGCTTTCACCCACTCAGGATCTGTTGCTGCTTCACTATAGCTAGTTGGCTCATCTGTTTCAGCAAGTAAAGCCTCACTGTCTGAATCTGTCAATTCCACTATATATGTGTTTTGGTAGATTTCATTTAAACTCCTGAAATGCACTGGTTCCTCATCTGATAGATCATTCTCTAGCAACTCTGGGTTTAACTGTGCATCATTATGGTCCCTCAGCGCAACTGCCGCTCCACCGCGACGTCGTGGGCGTGCTCACCGCGCGCCGCCTTGATTCGATTTCAAACTTTGAATCAAACTTTGAATCTCCCGCGTGACTTGCTGACTTGGCTTCTCCAGTCCACTCACCATACCAGTGCATATGCTGGATTAGCCCAACAATGAGCGACTTGGGTGCCCGGCTCCGGGGCATCCATGGGGGTAGGCTGACTCTCGTGGGGCGACTCGTCCTCCGGCGCAACCGCAGACGGTTCCGGGTCGGCGACCGACAACCCGGCGGGACGGAGGGCTCCCTCTCGGTGGAGACCGAGCGCGCCGACATAGTTCCGGAGGCCGAAGAGCGGCGGCCGCCAGGAGAAGCCCGATGACGATGTGCGCCCTGGCCGAACCCACCGACATGAACTGGGGAGCGACCACGCTTGCCATCCCAGCGCCCAGCGACTGGAGGGAGAGGGCAGTCCCGAGCTTGATGACCAGGCTCCTTACAGTTGAAACACTTGGATGGCTGCGTGCAATCCGCCTTCACGTGATCGCCGGCCAAGCAGTTGAAGCATTTGCCGACGAGGTCCGGCGGCACCGGCCGAGACTCAGGTGTGACAAGCGCACGACGCCAGCGGCGCCGGCTGTGCACCTGCCGGTATCCATCGGCGTCTGGCACAGCCGACATGCGGACTGGGTGGACGACAACAGACACAAGTCTGGCCGGCGGCGGCGACCTGGCTGGCTGGGGTGATGTTTGCCGGGCATGAGCACGACGCGCGTCAGCCATGAAGCCGGGGTTGTTGCGACGACGGCGACGCCTGTGCTCGCCTGGGCAGACGGACCACCTTCCCGCGACTCGCAGGCGAAGGAGTGTCGGAGTGGTCGAGCGAGGCCTCGGAGTCGGAGAAGTGGAGCCTGCCACCTGAGCCCCCCGGCGACGCAGAGAAGGGTTCGGCGTCAGGGTCGAGGGAGCTCGTCCGGAGGACGTGGCTGGCGTGGGCAGCGACTGCTAGCGAAAGGAGTTGCTGGAAGGTGGATCTCGCCGAGCTACGAGAGGCTTCGTCCTCCTCGACCTCATCCGCCCAGGAGCGGAGGGAGGGAGAGCCACGTTCCATTGCTGGGTGGTCGGCGCGGGAGCAGCTGATCGCGGCGGGTGAGGCCGTGAGGGTGGACGCTGGGGCCGAGTGGCCGGCAGCGGGCGAGGGTGGACTTCGGGCCGGGGTGGCCGCCGGCGGGGAAGAGGAGGGGCGGGAGCCCTCACCTTACCTCACGCGTGCACCTCATTTGCCCAAGCTTGTATACATTTAATCAAACTAAAAAAGTCTGACTACTTAGAAAGTGAGATGTGTAATTATTTTGCGACAAAAGGGTTAAGCACGTCTAGCATGACCCCGTCTCTTTTGTCAGTAGTATCTACATCTACGTTGAGGAAAAGCTCGGGGAACTAAGGATGAATGTAGGTGCTGTTTGAAAAAGTTTCTCAACGACAACCATAGTCAAGCATATAGGTGGGAGGTTAAAGATTACTAGTCGTCAAAACATGTCCTCGCAGACTAAAAAATTAGTCAAAAAAACAATCTATTGCCATGGGTTTAAATAGCATGCAGCTATAGTAGCGCTGTTATTTCTGCCGCTATGTCAGATAGATCGCTACAATGCGCTTTAGCGTCGCTAGGGTAAGGTTTGCGTACGTGTGTTCATATTTCATAGGAATGAGTGTGCGTGTGTGTTGTGGACGTCTGCGTTATATTATGTAATTCTAAAAAAAATACTTAGTTGTGGCTTTAAAATAGCGGCACTATTTCATTTTCAGCTATAGCAACGACAATCTGGTTATTATCTATTTATCTTTTGTTACTAAGTTGGCATTTCGAAAGATCAAAAACTTGAGTTTCACTAATCATGTTATATTGTCATATTAAAAAATGTTTCCTAGACTCTTAGAACCTTGAAAACATGTTTTTCTTCATTAAATTTCATAATTTTCATGTTTAGTGAATCACTTAATTAATTGTATTTTTCATGGTTTTTAAACGGTCATTATCTGTCGTAGCTCCGCTGCAGGTACATTATAACTTTAGGGCTCGTTAGGATGGCACCCTCGCAGGCACGCACCTGCCAGGCAGCCGATCCTGGGTGACGACGTGCCTGGGAGGCACGATCCAAACAGCCACTTATAGCTCTAAAAAAGATGCCCCTATTTGCTATAACCCACAATTCTAAACCTTCGCTATTGTTACCTTGTTTAAAATGTGAAATTTTATTGTCCGAAGGTAGTATGATCTGATGAAAAGCTTAAGACCATTACACACCATCATTGATAAAGCTTTTTTTTTTTCTACGTTTTCTCTATGAAACTAAACTGATTTCTATTAAATTTTTGATATAATTTCTATAAAATTTTTATGTTTCAAATTGGCCATAAAAGTGAATGGCAATGCCAAAGTCTCACGGCACTACTAAAAAATAATTTTAGGAAACAAGAGTTCTTATTTTGGGAGGCGCTAACTTTTTTTGTTCGTCTCTATAAATAATTTTAAGACTCTCTCTCTCCCCCTTGACCGCCACCCTCAACCCACCCCGCTCGATGCCGGCCCCAAACCTCAACCCGTAGGCTGACCGCACCCTGCCCCTGTGTCCCTAGATCTTGCCGCCACCCTAGATCTCACGGCAAAGGGGCCTCGCGGCTTCCTCGCGCGAGTAGAGGATCCGGTGCTCAACTCAGAGGATCCATGGAGGAGGCGGCGGCCTAGCCACTTTGTCGTCGCGGTGAGAATGTTGTCACCACGATCATCATCTTCGCGCGGTGGCCCTGCCGCTGGCGTCACGGATCGGGTGATGACGCTCCGGAGCGTGCCACGGATGGCAATGTGGAACGCTATGAAGAAGCTCGTCTTCATGCTGGGTAACTCGATGGACCTCCGCCGTCCACCGATCGTCCAACATAGTATGGGCCTGTTCGCTTGTCTGAATTTTGGAGGAATCTGGATGGTTTGGAGAAAAAATAAGCGCATTAAGCCGGGTTTAAGGGCGAACGGGGCCTATGTCTTCATCTCGGCATCCTAGGTGAGTATGCCTTCGTCTTGGCTTCCATCGACTTTCACTCCCCTTCCTAGCTATATCGATGCTCCTTTGCAGGAGGTGAAGGAGCAAGCGGAGGTGGATGGATTGACGACGCGGCTATCCTGCCCATTCCTCGGTGGATGGATCAACGGTGAGGTGGATGGATCGACTGCGAGGTGGCTAGATGGGCTTAACGGCCAGGTGGATGAATCGACGGCACGGTGGCTAGGTAGGCTGAAATTTTTGTTTTTAAATAATTTTAGAGGCGAGCGTCTTAAGCACCCCGCCTTTCAAAATCTGAACTAGAGAGGCAGGAGAGGAGACCACTGCTATTTTTCCATTTCCAGTGATCAAGTTATTAGCCGCAGGGGAGCCCCATTCTTGTAGTAGTGTCAAGTGTGAGTGCGGCTAGCAAGCGCAGGCCCTTGCAAATGTAATTAATAATGCAAACGCTCCGCTAACCCCGTCATAATCCGACCGCAGCCGACCACAAAACCCCCTTCTCGCGTTCGTTGCTTTTCCCTCTTCACCAGGCTCAATTGGCACAGACTACACACAGCGCAGCCAAGCCCTGCAGAAGCTTGGAGAACATAAGGCCCTGTTTGATTGGGCTTTTGGCTTTGGCTTTTGGTCCTAAAAGCCAAAAGCTCAACCAAAGGGACTGTTTTTGGAGGGTGCTTTTTCGCTGCTTTTCCGTAATTTATTTTTAAAAGCTGATTTGACCCTATTTTTGGCTTTTGGCTTTCTGCTTTTGAAATTGGTGGAATAAAAAGCTCTTCTATAGCTTGAGAAAAGATAAAAGGTATATTTTATACTTGTTTAACTAAACAGTTTCAGCCTACAGCTCACACGCCCCCACGCCAGCTTTTCCACAGCTCACACCTCCATTTTTCCCACAGCCACAGCTCAACCAGGCATCCATGGCCCAGGCCATCGCCGCCGCCGCCGCCGCCGCCGCCGCCGCGGCCCAGGCCATCGCCGCCGCCGCCGCGGTGCATCCGTTGCCGCCGCCGCTAGCACGGCTCACCGTGGCGTGGTTGGCGTGCACCCACCTTGCCTTGGCTGCCGTCGACGCCGTCTTCTGCTTGTTCCTCGCAAGCATGTGGCTTCTCTTCTGGGTCCTGGCCACCAAGGAAATCGGGCGGCTTGCCTGCGGTGAGGGTTGCGCTGTGGTCACCGCGGCGTACAAGGTCGTCTCTGTAGCGGCGGGGGTCACCCTTGCGCTCGTCCTCCCCTTCAACGTCCTACTGATGGCACTGATGATGGCCCGCGCGAAGGCGGCGGCGGCGGCGACGGCCACTGACATTGAGGCAACGAAGGTACGGAATGGGGGAAAATAGTGCCTTTTGGATCCAATTTTTCTAGCGCGGCGATGCCAATAGGATAGGTGTCATCTGAAATTGGAAGCTTTTGTTGCATACGCGCAATTTTTAGCCTTGATTTAATTGCCTTTTGGTTCCGGTCCAGGAGCCTGCTCTGATTCTGAAGACATCGTATGCGGCAATGCGGGACACGCTGTGTGACTCTCTCGTTCTTGGACTCCTTGCTTCAATGGCGTTCACCCTGCTCATGCCCATTGGTGTTCTGGTGAAGGGGGACTCGCCCGTGATGGGGTGTCGTCGGGAGAGAATGGGTTCAGTGATCTATGACGTGGGAGCATTGGGCACGGTCATGGTGAATTGCTTCGTTTCATGCCCCGTTATGACAGTGAGGATTTGGAGGGCCTGGAGGATGGCGCGACATGCTCTGTGTTGTGGTATGCAGTTGAGGTATGCACCCTTTGCTCTGAGGCTCGTGTGTTTAGGCAGCAGATTTTTTTTTTTAATCTTTGTAGTTGCAGCCTGTTGACAGAAACCTTGAGCAAGCAATTCCTTTGGTTTTAACTATCACTTTATCAATTTTGGAATTGCAACTGTTAAGCATGAATAACTGAACCATTCCTTACCCTAAACGAGATTCCACTAAGTTGTTCCGTAGAATGGAGTAATGCCAATCTGACTAAAGTGGTCATAGATGTGTTCAACTCACCTGCAGGTGACAGTGGAAACTCTGTTTTATGAAATTAGGTGTAGTTTCCCCTTGATGTCTGCGAGCAATGATGCAGATGTTCAGTACCAGCTAGTAACGTATTACAGGTTTTGAACCGTTCTTAGAAATTTGTGCATAAAGATCTTCATTAGGAACTCTTTTGTCATTGAGTTGAAGTTGTAGCTTGTTCTGTTTATTTTGTCTCCACGCCATGCTTCCATGTTTAGATGAACAAAGGAAATAAAAGTTCAATTTCATACGTAAGTAAATTAGCATGGTGGGAACATTTTCTGTACTTATTCATTATCTAGTTTAATGTCGTCTCTGTGATCTGTTCATCTGCTCTATTTTTTTTAAATGTACTTGAGCACAGAGGTTTTGTAGTTTGGTGTCATCTCTTTTCACCCTTATCTACCTGAACTGCTGCTTATTTACCGAATGCAATTGGTAAGGAATCTTGTTGATAGTTCAATATGATAGTTCTTGATGTAACTTCAATTGAATGATAAAAATGAAAGAATAACGCTTGTCTGCTCTCCTCATATAACTACACAAATAATAGTGCTTGTCTGCTCTCCTCATATAACAACTACACAAATATTAAAGTAATCTGCTCACTAGTGAAAGGTATGTTTGCAAATTGGGGCATGAACTTGCATTCCAACCGTGGTTGCAAGTTTAATGTACGGGATAGGATTCAGCTAATATGTGCTAATTTTTTCCCAAATGGTCACCATTAGAGCGGTTAAATAGCTTGATGCAATCAAGCTACAGGGTACCAGCCACTAGCTACAAGTATGCTGATTCTACTCCTTAAAATTCAGAAGCATCTTAATTACTACGCTGAAGAGATGAAATCGCGATGGAAAATGCTTCATGTAAAACCCATTTGTACAACTCTATTATAGTTGTACCCAAGTATTTGAACCCTTTGATCCAAATATTAGCAACCACCCAAGAGATTTTCACCGTTGGTCACTCCTGGTCTAGACATGGTTGTTCACTAATTTGTTATGTAGGGGAAGTAGTACTGATTAGATCAGCACCCTACCATCAGTTTTATTTCAGTACATTGGCTGTTGACTTTTATGTGAGCAAGCTTTCTAAAGTTTTACCTTAGGCAATCTTTACACATTAACCTCTTATACTTTCTACAAATTGGAGTCTAAAATACTTTTGAGGTGAAATCTAAAATATTTGTGATGCGATATGGATCCGATTTTTATGCACATATTCTGATTAAGATGTTTAACTTCATTTTTGTAGAAAGCCTTGAAGTGGAGAGAGAGCTGTGAAGATGGAGGAGCTACGAGTACCTATGCTTTGTTGCTGAAATTATTAGTTCTTTTCTGTATCTTCTTATTTACGAAAAATTATCTTATTGCATTGTGGATCTACTGCTAGCATAAAGTATCCCCTATGCTATGAATTCTGCAAATTTGAAACTATGGTGTGTCCTATGCTTCTGGAACGTGTACTTTTAGAAGTGACAATGAGGAGAATGACTTTTGTGCTTTCCATCGATGTAACTTAACATCCTAGCAGGAGAAGATGCATATGTGGGTGTGAGGTGTGGTCATGCACATAGCCACCCTAGTTCGAGTCATTTTCAACATGAATTTGGGTGTTTATCTTGTTCTTAATGAAAAATTGTCCAGGTTGGTCACATTTTTTTTAAACGTCCTACATGGATGGATTTGACTACCAGCCCTGTTCTTTGTCATCTTTCGTCCTAGGCTAGATTTGCTGCGCTTCATCACCACCCTAGGCCACGTTGCCACGGTGGAGGGAGCAACATGGCGAGGAGCCTGGGATGAGGAGGCGTGTGGGACTCACTACTACAGAAATGAACTTGCGCAGCGTTGCATAATTGGCCTCCGTGGCGGGCACTGTTTTTGCATGCCACGGTAATTCGGTGGCCGGCCGGCCACTGAGACGCCCGCTGCGGTAAATGATTTACGGCATCGGGCAACCTTATTTGCTCGCTGCGGTAAATCCACATTTACCGCAGCGGACATCTTAACGCGTCCACCACGGTAAATCGATTTACTGTGGCGGACCTATTAATATGCCCGCCACAGAAAATACCTATTTTCCATGGCGGGCATATTAGAGAGGTCCGCCACGGTAAATCAATGTACCATGGCGGGCATCCTATAAAGCCCGCCTCGGTTAAGGCCGAGGCCCAATAGGCCCAGGGCGAGGCCCGTAGCGGGTACTGGTATAAAATGAGCACTTAGGGTTTCAGTCCTCTTACCTCTCATCCCCAGGCGCCGCTCCCACCTCGCCCACCTCGCGACCCGCGACAAGCACCTCCACCCCGCGACACACGCACTCCCTCCGTCGCCAGCGTGAAGGCCTCTCCCACCTCTCTCTCTCTCTCTCTCTCCTCTCCCACTCCCTCTCTCTCCCACTCCCTCTCTCTCTCCCTCGCCGGCGTGTGAAGGCCTCTCTGTGGCGCAGGGACAAGCGAGGTCACGCGCGCCACCACCTCTCCGTCGCGCGCGCCGCCGGCGTGTGAAGGCCTCTCCGCGGCGCAGCATCGAGCAAGGTCGCGCGCGCCACCACCTCTCCGTCGCGCGCGCCACCACGCGGGTCCAGGACCATGACCGGATCTGGCGAGGAGAGCGCCGCCGTGCCCGGTATCTCTCTCTCCCTCTCTCTCCCACCCTCTCTCTCCTCTCAGTACCTCCCTCATCTCTCTCTCTCTCATAGGCGAGGAGCTGCGTGGCGCGCAGGGACCACACGGCTGCGGATCCAGGCGGCCGCGTCGACTCCCTGCGATGTGGATCCACACGGCGGCGATTCTAGGGCGGCCGCGTCTACTCCCTGCTCCCACGACGTGGATCCACACGGCGACGACACGGATCCACGGCGAGACGGCCCCAACCTGCGGCGATGGCGTAGATCCTGCGAGGATGACCTCCCCGGCGGTAGATCCGGCAAGGTGGAGACCAAGGCGGCGGATCCAGCGAGGTGCGGTGGCGCCAGTATTGGGTTGTGAATGGGCTCGTTAGTGGGCTCGAGAATGGGCTCGCCGGCGGGTTCCTGGGTTTTTTTTTTTTTGAAACGTTTAACCGCGGCGGGCATCCTAACGTGCCCGCCGCGGGAAATCGATTAACCACAGCGGGCAAAGTAGTCCGCCGCGGGAAGGCCACGATTTACCGTGACCTTCTCACGCTGGCGGACGCGTTTGCCCGCTGCGCAAAAGCAAATTCGCCCGCCGCGGAAAACGTTTCTGTAGTAGTGACTGTGCGAGCTGGGCAACTGCCCGCAGACGATGGGCTGCGGCGTGCTCCGTGGCACGGCGCGCCCCCACCGTGAGTACCTATGCGGCGTGCGTGGTCACCGTCGTCCACCCACCCAGCATCAATGGACGCAACGCAACTGATCATAGAGTTGCTTGGCTATTCGCTAATGGCTAGCTCGCTCCTCGCTATAGACTAGTATAGCTTTGTGTGGCGTGCTGGGGTAGATCATGAGCAGACGGGAAGTAGGCCGGGTGAGCTGGACGCGTGACGGCCAACGACGAGCAGCACTGCTGCTACCAAGACAGTGACGCGAGCTATGCATGGCGCACAGGAAGGGAGGATGGGACGCTCGCCCTGGCGAACGAGTGCAGCAAGTGTAGCTGCGGGCCAGCGCCGAGACCGAGGCGCCCAGGACGGGGGAGATGAACCGTGGGCGTTGAGATCAAAGTAACGCAGGGACAGGGAGGTTTTTTCGCGTCCCCCTGCAACGCTGGAAGAGCGACTTGGCCAGCCAGGCAAAATGTGTATGGGTCTGTTTGGTATGAGTCTGTTTGAAATTTCATAGAAATTTCGTAGAAATTTCACAGGAATCAGTTTAATTTTACAGGAAAAACGCATGAACAGGAATTTTCCCCCGCAATCCAAACATGCCCTAAAACAGTGAACTTTTGGTCACGGCAGTGGCAAAAAATTAGGGACATGTACAGAACTGGCAATTGAGCCCGTGCGAAACGTAAGAATGGCAAAAAATTAAATATCCCGAACATGGATGGTATGGTGACATATAATGATATTCCCCTGATTGTAATCTTGGTGGTCAATGCAAGCATTGACTTATGTGGCATTGCTAAGGTTTGGGACCTATCGCCGCAATGATTGGAAGGTGGTACTCTGATGTCACTCGTTGGTGTTGTTGCTGAGTTGAAACTAAGCAATCGTTGATGACAGTTTTTAGAGGTGGACAATGTTGTTCGATGGCTCTCGATAAATGCTAGTGTAGTGTGTCTACAAGCTTGGATGTCAATAGGTATGCAATTGTACTCTCAATTTAATTGAGTGATTTCTCCGTCCCAAAATGAAAATTATGATGAAAAACAATTAGGTGTTGTGTTATCTTAATTGCTAAATGGTAACAGTCGATCACCCATCATTTAGCATGTCTGTTTAGACGTTTACATGGAGTTCAAGGGTTTTATAATGTTTCACCAAAAATATACATATTCTAGCATAGTAGCAAGTATACATATTTATCCATCTGAAAAATCAAGTAATATAGTAAAAGGTGCAAAGCACGAAACAAAAAAGACATTAATTCTCAAATATGAAATCAATACATTTCCGGTTGCAGCATCATAGGTCATCTTTACAGCACCAGGACAAATACAAAGGCATTAGTTTTTAGTAAGCACAAGCAGTGAAGCACTGCTGCACTAACTCTCTGAGTCATTTTTCATCATGAGAATTAATCTCTGTAAGAATGTAATGAATTTAAGTTTATATCTGAAGTCTTGAACTAATGGTATGAATTGAACTGAACAAAGGCAAATGTCTGAACATATGTAATCCAAAGTCAACACGCATATAGTCTATGTGTTAGAGTGTACCTATTCTTAGTGCTATAGTTAGGCTAGTGTACCTGGTTTTAGTGCTATAGATAGGTTAGGTTGCTCTTAGCCATTTATCGTAGCATGTAAGCATGCAGGCACTCTATATGTACCGACCAAGGATCCCAATGCAAATCAATCCATTCACGCATTCCCCAATCTCAATTCTCTTACATGGCATCAGTCGCGTTTCGATCCTAGCCACCACCGCCAGCTTCCGCAACCGCGCGCCCGATCTCCGCCGGGGGCAGCGCCCCAGTTTAGGTGCCCGATCCTATTGATTGGGCTGCCATCCTCGTCGTCGTCAGCACCAGATCGGGCCTTCTCGCGATGCCGCACCACCTCGTCGTCTTCTCCACTCTCGCCGTGGAGGACGCTAGGTGTCACCTCATCTCGCGGCGCCGTGGTGGTCGCCCGGGCCAGGTCGACCCCAACACCGAGCCGCCATGGTGGCGGCCGGTCACTATGCGCCATCCTCGTGCAACCCCGCGCAACTGTGACCCACCGTGCGCCTTGCGCCACCTGATCGGGTCGCACCGCCGTCGTCGTGCTATCTCGCTGGGTACACCCGATCCCCTGCTGGTGTATCTTTTTGGTTTGCCTGATCACGGATCGGGATTGAGTCACCCACCGCTCGTTGACCTCGCGCGTACTACTTCGGCTCGTCATCGACACCAGCGCCGAGTTATACACGCATCTTCTCCGAGCAATAGGTCTGCTGCTATGTCGCCTCATCTGGCCGCAGCACCGCCGCCCATGTGTCTGCTTCGCCGTTGCATCTACATCGCCGTCCCTTGTGCATCGACGACTATGCTGCACAATCCCTGCTGCGCCATCCGTCTGCACAAGGTCTTTGTGTTGTTGATTGGGTCTTCGTCATCGAGCTGCCCCTACCCGCGCCGTCGCTGAGCTCTGCTCACCGGTCCGGCCGCCGCCTCGCGTCGTCGCTGAGTCCTACTCGCCGATGCGTCCTCTCCCGCATTGCTTCTTCTTCGTGCAACACAACCACATGGTTGGGGCCCTCTACCTTGTATGTTCGGTATTGGCAACACCGGTGCGTCCTTTCGTCCCCGGTGTGTTGCTAGGTCTGACAAACCTAGCCACGCCTTGGCTCAGGCAGCTTGACTGCACCGACTTCGGCAGCGACCCTCCCGTTCCCACCCCGTCTGCCTCGATTGCGTCGTCGCCTTTCTTCTACATCCACGACGGCCTTGACTGCGTCAACTTCGGCATCGCCTCCTCCCAGGACGACTGCCTCGACCTGTCTCCGTCATCATTCTGGCACCCCTTGTGCGTCTGTAGCTCCATTGATACGGCAACCCAACCACAACTACATCGACCTTGGCTACCTCCTGCACGGCTTTTTCGAACACGGCAACTGCGCCCTTCAGCTCAGCTACCTCGACATCAGCACAAAGGGCTATCCTCTGCAGGAATTCTCATCGGTTTTCTCTGTAGTCCCAGGGTCTGCACTGCGCCAAGTTGTGACTGCGGGGGGACGTTCATTGACTTCTTCTCTAGTCTCACCGTCTGCGGTGCTCCCACTGTGGGGGGATGTTAGAGTGTACCTAGCCTTAGTGATAGTTAGGCTAGTGTACCTGGTCTTAGTGCTATAGATAGGTTAGGTTGCTCTTAGCCATTTTTCCAAAAATGTAATCATGCAGGCACTCTATGTGTACCGATCAAGAATCCTAACGCAAATCAATCCAATCACGCATCCATCCATTCATACCCGTGTTCACATTCTTTCACTATGTTGTGTATATATTCGTGGAACTGGAGATATAGGTTCTGAACTGTAATATACTCTATCAGAGATAGGACTGTCAGCTATCAGTTATACTCGTAGGCAGCCAGTTACATTGCTGCTATGTATATTATAATCTACTCCACGCTTCAGCATCAAACCCCACATTTGCTCATGCTAAAAGTAAGGTATTGAAATTTTAGCATCAAAATACCCCCCTTTACCAAAATTTAGCATGAATATTTAGATCTTAGCAAGATAATTTCCTTTTTTTTTTACAAAGGAGAAGTCTGTTCATTCGCATTCTCTGTAATCTAAATAAGCAAAGGCAAATAAGGTCTGGGAGCATATAGTATACATATTTGCGCTATCTGTAAACTGTAAAACCAACAGTAGGCCCATAGGAGGTACAGAGAAATAAAGAACAGGGAATGTCCACTGTAGTAGTAATTATGCAAAATTAAACAAATTTGAATATCCTAAAAGCATCTACCAAGGATAAGTGTGGTAATTTTCCATAGTTACCATAAGAGTTGAATCATTTTGTTTTAGAGCCTAGCTCAACTTGTTAGGTGAGAGGTGTGGTAATGCGCCCAACCACTCAGGTTTAAGTCCCCGTCTTGAACTGAATTTTGGATGCCTATTTTCTTTTGTTAATGAAAACCCATCTAGTTGCTCCTATGTTGGATCTTTTTTTTTTGTAAAATTCCTTTGTTTCCCAAATATATCCACAGTCTTAGAGATGCAAGGTAAGAACATATCTAGAATGTTTACATAGTTTTTAAGAAGCAAAGGAATTATATATATAACCTGCCAAATACACTGCTAGAGTATACATCAGAGATTCAGATCAACCAACACATTGCCAGCTCTCATGAGTGTTGAGGAAAAAAAAACTTGAAGAGATAAAACAACTACTACCACCTCTACGACCCTGTTTAGTTCCTTGGGACTACAAACTAGATACTACATTATAATCCATTTTAGTCCCTAAATTGTCAAACAAAGGGACTAAAAGAGGAACTAGTAGTCTATAGTACAGTAGTCCCTTGAGAGGTGCTATTTGGGACTACTGGACCAAATGGACAGCCCATACCCCTCAATTATTGCCAGCCCCACTGTCTCTCTCTCATCCCTCGTGCTGCTGCCCACCATGGAGGCATTGGTGCGCCTGATCCGCGCGCCGCGGGAGGCGCTCGCCACAGCCTCGAGCCGCCGCTCCTCCACCGCGCCGCCGAGGAGAGGCTGCATCTTCGTCGGTGAGGGGCGGCCTCGCCGCGCTGGGGAGGGGCGCCCACGCCGGGGAGGGGCATCCGCACCGGGGGAGGCGGCCTCGCTGGGCTGCATCCGCGCTGGGGAGGGGCGCCCGCGTTGTGCTGCATCCGCGCCTGTGTCGGCCAGCGCCAGGCTCGGTCGAAAGATAGAAGAAGGCCATTTTAGTCTTCGGAACTGCTAGCGCCCGAACGTCCGATCCGGGCGCTAGCATCCGGACGCTCGAGGCAGTTGCGCCTGACCGCGCCCGCCCGCTCGCTTCCGTTTCTCGCGCATGCCTTGATCTGCGCTCGTTTCCCCGACGCTTGCCGCTCGCGTCCCTCGCGCCCCTAGCTCGCCCCCACAGCCCGTCCCCACAGCCCACCGCGTCCGCCTTCGCAACGCCCCACGTGTGCAACAAGCATGCCCCATCGCCCCCTGACCATAGCACCCCCATCCGTTGACCCCCAACGCCTCCATCCACTATCCCTCCAGCGAGCCATGCACCCCCGGCCGCCCCCGTCGCCCCTCGGCCGAACAACATAGAAAGCTGGAATAAAACATGTGCAACAATACGGAACAACTACTGCAACATTAGGCTCAAGCAACTAAAACACCATGAACATATTATTGCAACAACACGGAACAACTACTGCAACATTAGGTTGAAGCAGCTAAAACACTATGAACATATTATTGCAACAACACGGAACAACCGCTACAACTGAAAGCTGGAATAAAACACGTGCAACAACACGAAACAACTACTGCAACATTAGGCTTAAGCAACTGAAACACTATGAACATATTATTGCAACAACATGTTAGAACTGTTGCAACATTAGGCTGAAGCAACTGAAACACCATGAATATATTATTGCAACAACATGGAACAGCCACTGCAACAGAAACAATTTGGAAAGTATTATTGCAACAATTAAGTGAACCATATGAAAACATCCTGATCAGAAATGATTGCAACGTCGTGTAGAAACAGGTGAAACATTTTGAACAAAGTGCTTGCAACAATCCTTTGAAACACTTGCAACATATCAACAAAAGTGCAACATGCCAGATGTACTTTTGCAATCAACCATATGATTCTACTGCAACATACCTCTAAAGCTTCTGAAACAATTGAAAAGACACAATTGCAACATGGGGGAAGAGAAGAGACCCTGGCGCGGGGAGCGCCATGGCTGCCGGATCTGCAGACGTCCGGAGCTCCTTGTGGGGGAGGACGTCTGGGGTGGGGAAGGGGGAGAGGGGCGCCGCCGGGGTGGGGGAGGAGGAGGGACACCGGGGTGCGGGAAGGAGCCACTCGGAGGAGGACGCCGGGGTCGGGGAAGGAGCGGTTCGAGCGGGGGCGGCACCGCGCGAGTAGCTCGGGAGGGGTGCGCTGGCGAGCGGCCTAGGCGGGGGCGGCACCGGTGAGCAGCTCATTGCTACCGCGAGCGGGGGCGCACGGCTCGGGCGGGGCGGCGCCGCGAGCGGCTCGGGAGGGAGCGGCGGCGAGCGTCTCGTTGCTACCCGAGCGTGGGCGCACCGTATGGAGCAGGCTGAGCGACGTGGGGCAAGCGGATAAGGATAAGCCACGAGCGAGTGGAGGAGAGCGAGCCACGTCTGGAGGTGAAAGTGAAGGGTGAGACGCCCGACATATATGATTACCGTTTAGTCTTTCGGCAGCTTTAATGCCTTTTAGTCCCCTCTACATCTTTACTTGAACTTGAAGTCTTGCGTTCATACTAGCTCCATGTGAAGCTAGCTAGCAGGAACATCGAGAGTGGGGAAAAGAAAGGAGAAGAAAGGAGTCGCAGGTGAGCAGAAGGAGAAGAAAAGGAGGACGTAGATTAGTAGGAGCTGGTGATTCCTGGAGCCTGACGATCCAGGAACCAAGGGAGGTCGGATCGGGTGTGAGAGATGCACAAAGTGAGACGATGACGTGTCGGTTTCTCAGCTCGCCGCGCCGTGTAGTGTGTACACTACGATTGGGCATATCCATCCATCAGGACTTGAGCACCTGAAAACCCCGTCATTCTGCTGAAGAGATGAAATCGTGATGGGAAATGCTTCATGTAAAACCCATTTGTACAACTCTATTATAGTTGTACTCAAGTATTTGAACCCTTTGATCCATATATTAGCAACCACCGAAGAGATTTTCACTGTTGGTCACTCCTGGTCTAGACATGTTTGTTAACTAATTTGTTATGTAGGGGAAGTAGTACTGATTAGATCAGCACCCTACCATCAGTTTTATTTCAGTACATTGGCTGTTTTGACTTTTATGTGAGCAAGCTTGCAAAAGTTTTACCTTAGGCAATCTTTACACATTAACCTCTTATACTTTCTAAATATTGGAGTCTAAAATACTTTTGAGGTGAAATCTAAAATATTTGTGATGCGATATGGATCCAATTTTTATGCACCTATTCTGATTAAGATGTTTGACTTCATTTTTGTAGAAAGCCTTGAAGTGGAGAAAGAGCTGTGAAGATGGAGGACTACGAGTACCTATGCTTTGTTGCTGAAAATATTAGTTCTTTTCTGTATCTTCTTATCTACGAAAATTTATCTTATTTCATTGTGGATCTACAGCTAGCATAAAGTATCCCCTATGCTATGAATTCTGCAAATTTGAAACTATGGTGTATCCTATGCTTCTGGAACACGTACTTCTAGAAGTGACAATGAGGAGAATGACTCGTGCTTTTAATCAATGTAACTAACATCCTAGCAGGAGAAGATGCATATCTGGATGCAATATCACACTGGACATGCTATGATCTTGGCTTTAGTTAATTTATTATAAATTTCTTCTGCAGAGATTTCTCTTAGCAAATCTAATATTGCTCAGCTTACTTCTAGTTCATGATGTAGGATGTGTTTAATATTTCTGAATCTGTAGATGTTAATTTGGCTTGATTTGTTTTACAGTTCTGCACATATATATTTTTTTTCATTTGTCCTACCTGATTGGGTGGGAGGTGTGGTCATGCACATAACCACCCTAGTTCGAGTCATCTTCAACATGTATTTGGGTGTTTATCTTGTTCTTAATGAAAAAATGCCTAGGTTGGTCACATTTTTTTAAACGTCCTACATGGATGGATTTGACTACAAGCCTTGTTCTTTGTCGTCATCTGTTGTCCTAGGCTAGATTTGCTGCGCTTCATCACCTCCCTAGGCCACACTGCCACGGTGGAGTGAGCAACATGGCGAGGAGTGGGGGAGGAGGGGCATAGGGGGCAGGAGGTGGGGTGTATGTGGGGTGGGGGGTGGGGGGGTGGGGAGATGAGGCGGTGATGGCGGAGGATGAGGGGTTAGGGAGGGTTTGGCGTATATACACTTGAGCTGGTTTCATGGCCGGTTCAAACCACTAACCAGTGGTGATAATATTTCAATGTCAGTTTTAATAGAGTTGATGGTAAAAATATTGTTGGAAATTTATGCAATAACAAAGGGTAAATTGGTGATGTGATATGGTTGGAGACATGTACATGGCCATTGTCACATTATTGAGTTGTGATGGATGTAGGACCATCACTTCGATTGTGACTCGTATTACTAGGTTTTGACTCATATGATGTGATGGGACATGGATATATGATTGCTAGAGACATCAGTGAGTCTGGATACATGTTAGAGAACACATTTAGAAAGTGAATGCTAATGGTTATGATTCACAAGAGTAAGATTACATCGGTAGAGAAAGATGACAATACTTAAATGGCTTCTCTACTGCCGCCATCCTAGGGGTTCTCTAGGCGCGACCAATACGCTTCCCCTCCTCCTAATGTGGTGGCTTCACCGGCAGTAGGGGTATAGGGTTTATATTGGATAAATTGTGACCTATGCACTACCTACGGCAATTCGTATCTTGACCTTATTTCTTGTAGAAACCTCCTGTGCAGATGCCTATTGCCCTGGTGTTTCTTCACGTCACTTCTATTTTTCGCCGGGTTGATGCGATTGGTGGGGATGGTTGTGTTGGCCCATTTGTATCTTTGTGTCATTAGCTCGTTGGTTATGATCTCGCGATCACTGGGAAGTTATTCGAGCTTCCAGCTCTAACATGGCTGGTATGGTGACAGAATGATATGATCCCTTGATCATATTCAAGGTGGCCAATGCAAGCATTGACTTATGTGACATTGCTAAGGTTTGGGACCTATCGCCGCAATGATTGGAAGGTGGTACTCTGATGTCACTCGTTGGTGTTGCTAAGTTGAAACTAGGCAATCGTTGATGACATCTTTTAGAGGTGGACAATGTTGTTAGATGGCTCTCGATAAAAGCTAGTGTAGTGTGTCTAGAAGCTTGGATGTCAATAGGTATGCAATTGTACTCTCAATTTAATTGAGTAATTTCTCCGTCCCAAAATGAAAATGAAGATGAAAAACAATTAGGTGCTATGTTATCTTAAATGCTAAATGGTAACCGTCGATCACCCTTCATTTAGCATATAGACTGTTTAGACGTTTACATGGAGTTAAAGGGTTTTATAATGTTTCACCAAAAATATACATATTCTAGCATAGTAGCAAGTATACATATTTATCCATCTGAAAAATCAAGTAATTTAGTAAAAGGTGCAAAGCACCAAACAAAAAGACATTAATTCTCAAATATGAAATCAATACATTTCCGGTTGCAGCATCATAGGTCATCTTCACAGAACCAGGACAAACACAAAGGCATTGGTTGTTCATAAGCACAAGCAGTGAAGCACTGCTGCACTAGCTCTCTGAGTCATTTTTCAGCATGAGAATTAATCTCTGTAAGAATGTAATGAATTTAGGTTTATATCTGAAGTCCTGAACTAATGGTATGAATTGAACTGAACAAAGGCAAATGTCTGAACATGTGTAATCTAAAGTCAACAGTCATATAGCTCTATATAGTGTATATGTTCGTGGAACTGGAGATTTAGGTTCTGAACTATGATATACTCTGTCAGAGATAGGAATGTCAGCTATCAGTTAGGAGTATACTCTTAGGCAGCCAGCTACATTGCTGCTATGTATTATAATCTACTCCATGACTTCAGCATCAAAACCCACATTTGCTCATGCTAAACGTAAGGTATTAAAATTTTAGCATCAAAATACCTTTAGCATGAATATTTAGATCTTAGCAAGATAATTTCCTCTTTTTTTACCAAGGAGAAGTCTGTTCATTTGCATTCTCTGTAATCTAAATAAGCAAAGGCAAATAAGGTCTGGGAGCATATAATATACATATTTTTGCTATTTGTAAACTGTAAAACCTACAGTAGGCCCATAGGAGGTACAGAGAAATAACGAACAGGGAACGTCAACTGTAGTAGTAATTTTGGAAATTAAACAAATTTGAAGATCCTAAAAGCATCTACCAAGGATAAGTACATGTGGTAATTTTCCTTAGTTACCATAAGAGTTGAACTATTTTGTTTCAGGCAATCCTTGTAAAATTCCTTAGTTTCCCAAATATATCCACAGTATCAGAGATGCAAGGAAGGAACATATCTAGAATGTTTACATAGTTTTTAAGAAGCAAAGGAATTATATATATAACCTACCAAATACACTGCTAGAGTATACATCAGAGATTCAGAACAACCAACACATTTGCCAGCTCTCATGAGTGTGGATTCACAAACAAAAAAGCTCTCATGAGTGTTCGAGACAAAAAAAACTTGAAGAGATAAAACAGCTACTACCACTCTACCAGTACCTCTACCTCTACCTCTACCTCTACCTCTACCTCTACTTGAACTTGAAGTCTTGCGTTCATACTAGCTACATGTGAAGCTAGCTAGCAGGAACATCGAGTGGGGAAAAGAAAGGAGTCGCAGGGGAGCAGAAGGAGAGGAAAGGGGGAAGTAGGTTAGTAGTAGCTGGTGATTCCTGGAGCCTGACGATCGATGAACCAAGGGAGGTCGGATCGGATGTGGGAGATGCACAAAGTGAGACGATGACGTGTCGGTTTCTCAGCTCGCCGTCGCCGTGTAGTGTGTACACTACGACTGGGCATATCCATCCATCAGGACTTGGGCTGGGGCACCTGAAAACCCCCATTCTGCTCAGCCTCTGCTCGCCGTCGCCGTTGCTCTTTTCCCCAAGTCTGAAAACCCCCATTCTCCTCCTGTTGCTCTTCCTCAAGTCTGCTCAGCCTCCGCGCCTCCGCCTACATTGCGAAGCTAGGACTAGGAAGGCAAGCTTCGAGAGCCCGCTCCCATGGCCGCCGTCGACGTGGTGATGCCGGCGCCGCCTCCGCCTCCGCCGGTGCCGGTGGTCCGCATCAGCCGGCTCGCCCTGGCCGCCGCCGACACCGTGGTGTGCCTGTGGATCGCAAGTCTGTGGGTCTTGCTGGCGAGCGTTGCTGCCGCGCTCATCGGGCGCCTCGCCTGCGGCTGGGGGTGCACCGGCGCTGCGTGGACGGCCGTACTTGTCTCCGTGCTCTTCGTTGCGATCGTCTGGCCCCTCTCCGCGCTGCTGCTGAGTAAATTCGTGGAGCCCTTCTACATCGACCAACTAAAGAAGGTACTCCTACCTTCGAACTCGAAATTTGGTGCCTTTTGCACCCAATTGCAGGTGTCCTTCGGACACTTGTACTCTGCTTCTTCTCAAATTGCTTGCCTTTGGTTGCACCGTGCGGCAGGGAGCGGCGGCGCTGGAACCTCTGACTCTGAGCGACGCCGTCATAGATGCACAGCTCGCCGCCACTATCGCTTTCGCCTTCCTCGAAGCTTTTGGCATTCTGCTGAAGCTATTGGCTGCCAATAATGATCCTCCTACAGCCAGATTTGCCTCTGACATCATGGTTGTGCCGCCCTTGGGCATCAGCGTCATGTGTTGCTTCGTTTCCATTCCGGGTTTGGCAGTGAGGGTGTGGAGGATGAGACGACACGCCAGCGCATCTGTGGTACCCATCTGAACGGAGTGATCAAGGTTTGCTCAAGTTATTCTGTGCTTACTAATAACTGAAACCCCTCTTTTATTTAGTCAAATTAAACGTGCTCATTTGCTTCTGGTTAGGCCAGTGATGTAGTAAGCTTAGCCTTTAACAAGGCTGTGAACTGTGCTTACTAACTGAAACCCCTCTTTTTATTTACTCATCAAACACACTCATTTGTGCCCTTAATCGATCGCTTCTGGTTAGGCCAGTGATGTAGTAAGCTGAGGCTTTATTAAGAAGGCTGTGAACTGTGCTCATAGAGTGTAGATTATTGACGCATTGTAACTTGTAACTTGTTCTATTAGTTGTGCGGTGTGCCTGCATGTCATGCTTCTGTATTTCACTGAACAACTAAAGGAGGTGATAGAATTATCTGTATGCAGTCATTGCAATTAGGTACTTGAATGTCGCCCACCAGGTTCTGTTCCACTTCATTTTCTTTTGTATAAATGCATTTGAGCACAGGATGTTTTGTGGTCTGGTATATAACAACTCTTTTTGCATTTTGTGCTGCTTAATTTATCTTCATGTACATTAGCTTATTGTACTAATAAAGGCTATTAGTAAGTGATATATTTTGTTGATAGCTCTTGATATAAACGTTACTTGCATCATAAATGGAAGAAGACTGCTTCTTTGCTCTCACAAATACAAATTACATTACACAAATTTTACAGCAGTCTGGTCAGTTGTGAAAGTGGAGAAGTGTATGGTTACAAATCAGACCAGCAACAAGTTTTAGAATTGTGTTTTGCAACTTCACTTTATATTATGCGATGTGAGTGTGGCTAATCTGTGCTAATTTTTTTTTTGTCCCCAAACGGCTAATAGCTGATTCTGGCAGTATAAAAAGGCCAATTTTTTCCTACTTATCTAAATTGAAGAACGTCTGCATTATGTTAAGTAGCTTGCTTATATCAGCCTATACAGAGTGCCAACCATTAGTTGCAAATTCGCTGATTCTACTCCTTCCAAAATCAGTAGCATCTTCAATTAGTATCCTGAAGTGGTGAACTGGTTATCCGTGGTCTCAACATGGTTGTTAATTAACATGGTATATAAAGATGAAAGTGATCATTAGCCCAGGACCTTACCATCAGCTGATCTTCTTTCAAGTGTTTGTTTTGAGTGAGCAGCCTTGTAAACAAGTTGCACTCCTTGCTCTAGAGCCGGTCAACGCATGAGTTCCTCTCTAGTGGCCTTGGGTCAAGTTTGAAAAGTGGAAGAGAGATACACCATTAGATGTAAAAGAGTGTGTGTGTTTGTGTGGTTGTATGGGGTTTCTAAACTCACTCCTTTACTCTTCTTAATATAATGATACGCAGCTGTCCTGCATGTTTGAGGAAAAAAAAACAAGTTGCACTTTAGGTGAACAAAGCTATTATTAACCTCTTGTACAGTATTAAGTTTGGGATCTAAATTTTTTTTTCTGATAAGTGAAATAAGAAACATTGTTTGATTAATGTCGATAAACATTTGTACATCTGTCTTTTGTTTTTACAGACAAAGCCCTTGACGAGAAGAAAGAGCTGTGAAGTCAGGCAACTACTACAAATACCGACTCTCTGTTCATGAATATATATATGGCTGATCCTAGAAGATAAATTATTTGAAGGAACAAATACTGCTACATATTTTCTGCTTCCTAAATCTCTACTCCACGAAATTTATATAGGCATTAGAATCTGCTGTTAGCATGATGAATTATGGAAATTTTAAACTATGATGTAGTATCTATGATGCAGGCATTATGGATCTTCGGTAGCTTGCTCGAGAGCTCATCAAAATCCATATAATTGCCAGTGAAAGTACGAAAAATCATAGACCTAGTCGACCGCTTCTGTTTAGGCAAGTGATGTAGTAAGCTGAGTCTTTAACAAGGCTGTGAACTGTGCTCATAGAAAGAAGATTATTGATGCATTGTAAGTTGTAACTTGTTCTATTAATTGTGCGGTGTGCCTGCATACGTCATGTTTCTGTGTTTCGCTGAACAACTAAAGGAGGTCATAGAATTATCTGTATGCAGTCATTGGGTACTTGAATGTCGACTGCCAGGTTCTGTTCCACTTCATTTCTTTTGTATGAATGCATTTGAGCTCAGGATGTTTTGTGGTCTGGTATCATCTCTTTTTGCAATTTGTGCAGCGTAATTTATCTTCCTGTACATTAGCTTATGGTACTATAATAAAGGCTATTGGTAAGTGATATATTTTGTTGATAATAACTCCATAAGATGGCTCCTGCTATAGATGCTACTTGCATCATAAATGGAAGAATAGTGCATCTTTGCTCTCACAAATACTAATTACACAAATGTTACAGCAGTCTGGTCAGTTGTGAAAGTGGAGAAGTGTATGGTTGCAAATCAGACCGGCAACAAGTTTTAGAATTGTGTTTTGCAACTGTACTGTATGCGATGTGATTGTGGCTAATCTGTGCTAATTTTTTCTTGTCCCCAAACGACTAATAGCTGATTCTGGCAGTATAAGAAGGCCAAATTTTTTTCTCACTTATATTGAAGAACGTTTGCATAATGTTAAGTAGCTTGCTTACATCAGCCTATACAGGGTGCCAACCATTAGTTGCAAATTTGGTGATTCTACTCCTTCCAAAATCAGTAGCATTTTAATTAGTATCCTGAGGTGATGAACTGGTTATTCGTAGTCTCAACATGGTTGCTAATTAACCTTCAATATAAAGGTGGCAGTGATCATTAGGCCAGGACCTTACCATCAGCTGTTCTTCTATATATCAAGTGTCTGTTTTGAGTGAGCAGCCTTGCAAACAAGTTGCACTTTAGGTGAACAAAGCTTATTATTAAGCTCTTGTACACTATTCACTTGGGGATCTAAATGGTTTTTTTATAAGTGAAATAAAAAAACAATGTTTGATTAATGTCGATAAACATTTGTACATCTGTCTTTTGATTTTACAGACAAAGCCCTTGAAGAGAAGAAAGAGCTGTGAAGTCAGGCAACTACTACAAATACCGACTCTCTGTTCATGAATATATATACGGCTGATCCTAGAAGATAATTTGGAAGGAACAAATACTGCTACATATTTTCTGCTTCCTAAATCTCTACTCCATGAAATTTATGCTGCCAGCATGATGAATTATGGAAATTTAAAACTATGATGTGGAGTAGTATTTATGATGCGGGCATTATGGATCTTCCTTAGCTGGCTCGAGAGCTCATCAAAATCCATATAGTTGCCAATGAAAGTACGAAAAATCATAGACCTAGTAGATAACCACCTCAGAACACCATCCACAGTCTTGGAAAGTGATATGGAAGTGAGGGACCGGAGGCAATCAGGTCATGTTTAGGCTTGTTAAAAAGAACAAATTGGTCATGCTTTAAATGGTTGCCACTCTATTGTTAAATTGGTACTAGCTATACTGGTCATGTGTTCAATGAAGAGAGGGGGGGGGTAATTAGATTGCTAGAAGAAAACCCCGCTCGTTACTACAGGACTAAATTAGAAATAAAATTATTATATCATTGTGGGTATGAGATATACTGTCAATACTGAGTAAGGGAATGTAAGGAACTTTCAAACAAATAGTACAGTGTGGATGACTTATATGTTGGTAGACTAAAAATAGTAGTTGCACTTAATCGGATGTTGTAAAACTTATAGGGGGATAACAACATCTTCTAGAGAAGGCTAATAATACCCCAAACAAATCGTACATGTATTGCAAGGTTGGAGACCTGAAGTCACCGTACCAGCAGGAAGGATGAGCAGAAAAGGTCCAGGAGCTACGGAGGAAGGAATGGCTGGCCGGATGGAACAAGTCATGCGGACGGAAAAGTCACACTACCGGACAGAGCATCTTTGCCGAGGGCCTGAGGATTTGTCGAGGGTAAATGCTCGGGCACTCGGCAAAGAACAACCCTCGGCAAAGACTCTTTGCCGAGGGCCAGACCCTCGGCAAATACAAGCACACGGCAACAATAATTCTTTGCCGAGGGCTAAGCCCTCGGCAAAGGTCCGGCCCTCGGCAACACCGCCTGACACGACGTCCATCCCCTGCCGTCAATATTTGCCGAGGGCATCACCGTTAGGCCCTCGGCAAAGACTTTTTAACCGTTTTTGAAAATTTTCTTTTAAAAAATTCTGTGCCGAGTGCCCCTGGCCCAGCATTCGGCAAAGACAGTCTTTGTCAAGTGCCAAGCTGGCACTCGGCAAATTTTCAATTTTTTTTTTTTTGACCCTAAATTTTTTGTTGGGCCCACCTACATTGTTTACAACTTCATGTTCAAATTTGGTGCTTTTTCTAGTTTTTTTTGTTATATTTGGTTGATTAATTTGATTATGTTGATTTTTTATATATAGTTTAAATTTGAATTGCAAGTGCATGGAATATTGTAATCTAGTGCTTCGAAAAATATTATTCATGGTATTTTGTGTATATTGAGTCTCTATCCACGAACTCGCATCAAATTTCGCGCATCTTCTTCACGTAACATGACGAGCCACTTGCCGGAAAAGTGTTTTAAAATTATATAAAGTCCATACGAAGTCCGAAAATCATGAAACTTATCGAGGTGTCATGTTATCGCATGTGTAGGCTGTGGTAAAAAATTGAGAATGTTTCGAGCAAGTTGCGACGTCAGATGCATAAAACCCAGACGTTTTATGCATCTGACGTCGCAACTTGCTCGAAACATTCTTAATTTTTTACCACAGCCTACACATGTCTGGGTTTTATGCATCTGACATCACAACTTGCTCGAAACATTCTCAATTTTTTACCACAGCCTACACATGCGATAACATGACACCTTGACAAGTTTCGTGATTTTCGGACTTTGTATGGACTTTATATAATTTTAAAACACTTTTCCGGCAAGTGGCTCGTCATGTTACGTGAAGAAGATGCGCGAAATTTGATGCGAGTTCATGGATAGAGACTCAACATACACCAAATACTATGAATAACATTTTTCGAAGCAGTAGATTACAATATTCCATGCACTTGCGCTCAAATTTGAACTATATATAAAAAATCAACATAATCAAATTAATCAACCAAATATAACAAAAAACTAGAAAAAGCACCAAATTTGAACATGAAGTTGTAAACAATGTAGGCGGGTCCAAACAAAAAATTTGGGCAAAAAAACAAAAAAAATTTGAAAATTTGCCGAGTGTTACTTTGGCACTCAAGAAAGACCTGCCTTTTGCCGAGTGTTTGGGCCAGGGGCACTCGGAAAAGAATTTTTTTAAAAAAAATAAAACATCTTTGCCGAGGGCCTCGATCCGGGCCTTCGCAAAGGCCCAAAACCTAAAAACCGACGCCGGCCCAAAATCTCCAAAATCCTCTCTTTTTCCCCGCCACGCCGCTTCACTTCGCCACTCCAGCCGCTTCACCTCACCGCCGCCGCCCCACGCTTGCCGCCCACACCACCACGCCTCCGCCACCAGCGCCGCCCGCCTCCCTGCCTCCCCCGCCTGCCCCCCGCCGCGCCGCCTCCCGCCGCCCCCCCCACGCCGCCCCCCCCGACCTCGGCCTCACCGCCGGCCGCCCCCCACCCACCCCCCCACCCCCCACCACCCCAGCCACCACCGCCGGCCGCCCTCCCCGGCCGCCGCCCCTTCCGCCCTCCTCCCCCCGTCGGCGGTGGTGTCGGCCATCCACGGCGCCTAACCGAGGCAGGCAGCCATTCGACTTCGCCGACGCCAGCTCCGGCGGCGACGCGGAGGAGGACGAGGACTTCATCCGCGTCGTGGAATACATTGAGCGGGCCCCGCTGTGTGTCTACGGGCGCGGCCGCTGCGCGGTGGAGTGGGACGAGCAGCGCGGCCGGTGGGTGTACGTCTGCCCGTCGCAGCCGGTGAGCCTCCACAGTCCACACTCACCTCAGTTGCTATTGCTTTATAAATCTCTTTCAAATGGTAACTGTTCTTGTAACTACATCTCAGTTTTTTTAATAATGTATTAATGCTGAGGGAGAGAGGGACGTAGGGGCATCAGCATTTATTTGTTTGCTTTGCAAGCTTCTAACAACCTCATCCTTTGAGTGACCTATTTGTATTCAGTCTGCATATCTGTTTCCATATAACAAGCTTAATAAAGGAATAAAAGAATGAGACTCCTGTTGTTTAGTTTTGGGGCACAATTTACAGTAGCTTTTTCCTTAGGAATGCAACTACTTCTGGGAAAGCAGTACTGTTGAGGAGAGCAACTATTAATATTTGGGGAGACAAACTATGTGCTTTTATGGGCACAACAGTTACCAGTTTAGAAATGCAACTGCTAGTTGAGTGGCTACTTTGTGTTTGGGTTAATAACCCTGCAAGTTGCCAATTGGCTGCGTCCCCCACCAAGTGATAATTTCTTTTCAACACCACATTGTTCCACCTAACCAGCAAGGCAACTATTGCCGATTCTCTAGTTGCAGAGATAACAACTAAGGACTAACATTTAAGTTGGTCAAGTAGTGGATGTGTATTGCCCCTTTTCCTAATGAATGTGCATTGACTGTAACTCTTTCTCATTAGCTAATTCATAGAGAATGTGGCGAGACAGACATAAAGGCTTATCCTGTAACCCGGAGGCAGTCCACAGAAGAATATTATCACCTCTATTTACGTTACATCTTCGTCCTCTCAAATATATACCTTTAATTTTCAGTAGGTCTGCCCAGATGGAGGAACCATTTTTTGTGGTTTAACAGTACCCACAGTGGAGTTATACAAATATTTGGCTCGAACAATATCTTCCCAAATGCCATTTTCATGTTCTAACTTCCATCACCACTTACAAAGAAGACCAATGTTCATTTTTCTCAAAATTTTTTATACCTGTCCTCCCTTCCTTTTGCTTTTACATATAAGCACCCATTTCAGATGATGGTACTTTCTCTTAGCTTAGTGGTACCACCTAGCAGAAAAAAAATTCCTGCTTTCGCTAATCAAGCTTCTTATCACAGTTTTAGGAAGCAAATATATGAACATATGATATATAGTGGAATTGCAGAGGTAGGTATTTATTAAGGTAGTCCTACTGGCAATTGATAAGGAGCTTGTCAGATGTCCAGTTTTTTAGCACTCATTTCCTCCGGTGGCAGCTAATCCACAACATGCAATATACTTGGGCTAACAGGGACCCCAAGGTATCTAACTAGGAAAAAATAGTTTGGGAATTGAAGAATTCAGCATGGTTAGAAAGTTTATCCTGATCCCTATGAATCAGGATAACTTCACTTTTAGCAAAGTTATTTTTTAATCCCAACATTAATTCATAGAGACATAGTAACAACTTGAAGTTTCTTTCACACTCCAAATCATTGGAATGAGATAATAGTGTCATCTACATATTGCAGCATCACAACTCCATTAAGAATTAAGTTTTCAGAATGGCCAACAACCATGTCACTATCCTGAGCCCCCAAAACCATTATAGTTAGAACATCATCAGCAAGAATTGGGGGGGTTAGTGCCTTCCTGTTTCACCCCTTTTGAGCTACTAAAATAACGTTCAATGCTGTCATTAAGTTACTACACAAACAGTTCCCCCTTTTACCACTTGTTTAATCCGATTACCCCAGGTATTAGAGAAACCTTTGATTTTAATAAGCACAAAAAGAAATCCAACTTAAGAATAATATGGTTTACCATTTCTTTTAGTGTCATGCAAAATCTCATGTAAGGTCACCACTCCATTCATGATATTTCTGTTTTTTATAAAGGCATCTTGTGTCGTATGGATGAGCTTATCAATGAAACGCTCAATTCTAAACATGCAATTTTTGGAAATCAATTAGTATATGCAATTTAGCAAACAAATCAGCCAAAACTGTTGAGTTCTATTTGCATCAGCAACTTTAGGGAACAATGTCATGACACCATAATTAAGTCTATCAACTCTAAGAGTGCGCTTATGGAAGTCCTAAAATAATTCCATGATGTCTCCATTCAGTACACCCTAACATGCTTTACGGAACTCAATGGGGGATATAATCAGTTATCAAAAAATGGGGACATAATCTAGTCCAGTAGCTTTGTTTGTTTCCATTTGAAAAGTGCATTCTTTATTTCTTCTTCAGTAAATACCTTTGAGTCATTTGTGAGTTTAAGTTATGCAACATGCCACTCTTCCAGAGCTATCTGGTTGCTCTCCCACATCTTTATCATCATGTTTTATGCCAGCTAATACCCTCTCTTTTGCCAAAAATATATCCTGGTAATCTCAATTATCCTTAGTGGTAGGATGCTATGCAACACGAGTTCAATATCGCATGTTTCCACTTCACATGGGATCATAATCCTCCTCCTCCTCCCTGGGCCAAGATTGTTATTGGAAAGTGGGTTCTTCATTACAAAATCACAATTGGATGATGACACCCCTAGATTGGTGCTATAATGCCCATTAGTTTTTGTGCTTTCTCTCAATGCCATGGATCGATTTTGATAAACAAACTTTCATCACCACTATAATATGAACTACCCTTAGTACCATAATTTCACTAGCTCTTTGCAACAATTGGCTATGCTTTGTGTGGTGGAATCTATAAGCTGAAACTCTATATTGCCAACAACCCTCAGGTTTTGTTGGTGCCATGGTCTCTTTCTATTTTTTGTCGCCTCGATAAATACCTTTATGGCCTCAAGTCAAGGCAGCGTCACGCATGGTTTAGTCACTTCAGATGGCATGGATCTCTGATGCCCCATCTTTATTTTGTTGAGCTCAGATGAAATTTGTTTCCATTTTCTATGAGTTCTTTGTGTCATACATTTGGACGCTTTACTTTTATCTTTGCATTGCTATGCACCTGTGCACCAGTGCACCCTACGAGGACATGTTAATTTCCCTTTCACGAGGACATGTTAATTTCTCTCTCTCTCTCTCTATCTATCTATCTATCTATCTATCTATCTATCTATCTATCTGTGGGGTGGGTATGTCCCTCTCCCTCCCTCCAAGTTTTGCATGTCATCAGATTGGTTAGGCTCCCTATATATAGCTGGTGCTCTGTGTTCTGTCATGGTCACATTAGTGCATCCCAAATGATAGCAATGTCCCCTTCAATCTCTGTAAAACAGTAAATAGCTAAATATATAAATAAAATTCAGAATCTCACCTCTAAATATGCATTATTTACAGATGTGGTCCTTGGACATTGGGCTACTAGATGGTTTATAGAGATGGAAAATTTAATGGCCACCTTTTGAAAATAAATCTAGGACATTAACATTACAGTTGCATAGCCCACTGGCTATTATATACTGATTCATATAATTTCATGTCTCGATCCCACCAATACCCTGCTTTGCATAAAAAAAAGCAACAGGTGGGTATTACATGTAGAAAAGAAAACCTCAATTATCACAAATCATGGGCTTATCCGACTCTGCTCGCAAAAAAAATTACGAAAACTGGCCACAATCTACAGCTGTTATGGACTTCTACTGGACCAGGCTGGTAGAAACAGTTTTCATCAGTTTTCCGTGAATGTCAACCGAAATTCTTAACTCTGACTCACGACCATGCTCCAACGTGTGGTTGCTAGATTGTTCTACCCATTAGGAAATTCTGTGCTTCACAGCCATCAGGTGGTGTAAGCTCTTCGCCTGGCCAAAGCTGTCTTCACTACCCTCTCTCATATGGTGAAAGTGATGATCTGAGCTGCTCATATCTGCTTCCTGCATGCCTCCTCTTCCCACTAGACAATTTCATCAACTTCTCGACTCTAGCCATTTCCTACCTTGATATAAGCGGACATCTGCTCGCTTGAGATTTCTGTGGCTGATTGAGCTGCTGCTACAGCTGCACAGCCCATCGGCTGCTATCTCAGAGCTGCAGCTGCAGACTACTGTATTTGCCGCTGTAGGAACGGCTACACTGCTGTTTGAGATGCAGGAACTATTGGCTGGCTGGCTGCTACATATAGTAGATAGTTTGAATAGATGAACGAAAGGTTCAAATTGACTACGATATCCCTGTTTTTTCCCTATCCGCGTCCTTTTTGTGCTAAGGCACTGTGAGTGCTACTGTGCTCCTGCTGCTAGTGCGAGTGCTACAGCTGCCCATCGTTGTCGGCCTTCGTGCCGTTGTGAATGTCGGCCTTCGTGCCGTTCTTTTTTGCAGGTTATGGAAACCTCACCGTGCAGGGGAGGTGCTGCCGAATTTTTTAAACAAATACTAACCTGTTGCCTTTTTATATTGCAGAGGATCCGTCGGAGGGGACCAGAGGACCCCGATCGTCTTCGTGGCGTTGCGGGTCTGCCTGCACCACGTCGCCTCGCCACTGCACCGACTCGACACCGCCCCGCTAGCCTGACCTCACCGGCACCTTAGGTATAACCCCTCTATCCGTATCATGGTCGTAGGTCGCGTAACCTAGTTTGAGATAGTCTTACCCAATGTGATCGAAATGGAAGTAGACAATGAAACGGAGGATGACAAGGTTGATGGAGATGTGCAAAATGTCAAGGACATAGAAATGCTCGACCGATTAAGGCTAGTCAATGACGACGAAGACAACATAGAACCTTCAGATAGTGTTGCCCATTTGGACAATTTTGACAGTGATGACGACACCTATGATCCTAATCATGAAGATTATTCCTAATACATGTAATACTACGTTTGTTTTAGTTTGTGTTTTCTTTATTTATTTTGAATCTATTTCTAATATATATACTAATAAGTCTTGTTCATTCTTTGTGATTGCAGGTGATGGCGAGTAGCCGTCCACGACGTGAGACGGCCTCCCTTTAAGGGAGACCACGCCCCCCCGTTTCAGACGAGGGGTCGGGGTTAGGGGTAGCGTCCATAGGAGGTCAGAGGAGGACCAGGGTCAGGAGGAGGAAGCGGACTCCTTCCCCGCCACCTTCAGACGAGGTGATGGAGGAGGAGCACGTGACGGCCACGCCTGAGGATGAGGTCGAGGACGAGGATGTCCAACAGACCGAGGACGAGGCGACCGAGGACGAGGCCGCCGAGGGCGAGGCCGCCGAGGGCAACAGTTCCGCTACCCCGACTGTCTACCAGCGAGGTCCCGCGAGCCTCCCTCAGCCTCCGCTTCCTCACAACCGGACACTGATTCGCCCTATGGCAAAGAGGTAAGTAACTATAGATGTTATCACAACTACTTCATATGATAATGTTGGAAATCAAAAGAGGAACTGATAAATTTTCTTAATCACTTGTGCAGTGCCTGGTTGGTTTTGTCGGGTACTTCTGCACGCTCCCCCGCGAGAATCCTTGGTGTTTTGTGCAGGAAATGGTACCCCGGCCTTGTGAACATGTCCGAGGACGTGCGGGAGCCAGCCTACACGTGGGACAGGTACCAGTTGGCCCCGGATTTACGTGTACCGCAACAAGCGAGGCGGAACTCTTGCGGAGTTTTGGGTAAGTCTCTCTCGCACAACATTTTCATTGGGCAAGTCTTTTATTGAAATAATGAATGGATACATCGGTTTTGTATGCGAGAGGTATTTCAAGCCGAAAGAAGGACTTGAGGCCTGGCGGATCAGTGGCTGCCGCCATTTTGTAGGGAAGTATCGTCACCGACATGCACCATAAGGCGCGTGCAGCCCACAGAGACTACTACGCCGTGGTGTTGAAGCGATCCATCAAAGAAGCCTGATGCAAGACAGTGGGCTGTCCCGGCCCAAGACCCTTGAGGTACACGAAAAACATTAATAATGATTCATTTTGAGATTAAGTCGGTTTAATTTTATCCTTTTCTATGTCAAATAATCGATGACTTGTAGGTGATTCCCGGTGGTGCCGATCCCACTCCGTGTCTTTGGGAGATGATCGTGGACAAGTGGTTGTCCAACGACTTCGCTCGTAACCACGCGAGGCAATGGGACCAAATGTCTCTTGAGAGGCAAGGTGCTACTCACCATCAAGGCAGCCGTAGCCTCCCCGCCTACAAACAATCATATGTAAGTGATTTCTTTTATCTTATTTGACGCTGAGTTCTGCCTTATTTCTCACCATCTTGCCGTCTTACTCGCAGGAGGCTGCACACCCGGGCGTGGAGGTCTCGGAGTTCTCTGCGTGGGCTATGTCCCACATGGGCAGGGTATGTCTTCCTCTGTCTCCTTCGACCCGTCGCTTGCAGCGAGGTGTACTCCGACCCGACCGTGCACACTAAGGTCCAAGAGTACACCTCAAAGGCGAGGGAGGTCCATGGGGAAGATTACGATGTGCGCACTGAGCCCATTGATGCAGAGACCATCATGAGGCTAGGAGGAGGCAAGAAGCATGGATGGCTGTGGATTGCAGACGGTGCCATCGACTCCACCACTGTTCCCTCTCTCGACGTGCTCCGAGCACGGAGCACGAGCTCTAGACAGCCCATACGCCCACGGCCTACTCCGTCACTGCAGCGGGTCGACGCTCTCAAGGTACATCCTGTTTTACTTATCATACGTTCATCTTTGCACACCTAAGTTACATTTGCATTATTGAAACATTGAAGTTTGTATTATAGGCCGAGCTGCAGGCCCAGAAGCTCATGGCCGAGGCTCAGAGCGCGCAGCTGTAGGCCCAGAGGGAAGCATTCGCGGCCCAGGAGAGGAGGATGCAAGAAATGGAGGCCTTCATGCGGAGTGTCCAGCAAGGGGGTGTACCTTTGCCATTGGCAGCTCCTCCACCGCCTACTTCTACAGCCACTCCTGTAAGTATGAAAGTTCACTCTTACTAGATGCTTCCTTGACATACAACCATGGTTGACATACAAATTTACTAGATGCTTGACATAGAAACTTACTAGATGCTTGACATAGAAACTTACTACATGCTTGCACTAGCTATGACATACAACCATGCTTGACATTCTCAATTTACTAGATGCTTGACATAGAAACTTACTAGATGCTTGCACTAGCTATGACATACACCAATGCTTCACATAGAAACTTACTAGATGAATCTCACACATGCAACCTCTTATCCTTTTTGCAGCCTCCGTCGGCGGGTTCGAATAACCCCGCTCAGGGGTCACCGAATGATGGAGCCTTTGCTTCACCATCGTGTCATAGGCCATCTTTTTGAGGAGTTGTACTTTGTCATGTGCTTGGACTTGAGCTTCACTTGTGGTTGTGACTTATGCTTGGACTTGATGGACTGTGGTTGTGAATTTGTGACTTGTGGTTGTGATATTTGACTTGTGGTTGCGATATGTTGTTATTTGAGTTGTGGTTGTGATATAATGTGTGAAAATGGTTTTGTTGTGATATATATGTGATTATTGTGATGTTTGTGATATATATGTGACATGTGATGTATATTTGAACTGTTTGTGTCAGTGGAATGCAAAAAACAAAAAAAAATTGCAATTTCGGTTGATTTGCCGAGTGCAATGGTCATGGCACTCGACAAAGCTGGGAAACTTTGCCGAGTGCCAGGACATTGCACTCGGCAATTTTTTTTTATAAAAAAAGCAAAAAATATTTGCCGAGTGCCAAGCTGGGGAGGCACTCGGCAAAGAGTTTTTTTAAAAAAAATTAAAAAATGGCTTTGCCAAGTGCGCGCCGCCGTGGCACTCGGGAAAGAGTTTTTAAAAAAAAAATAAAAAATGTATTTGCAGAGTGCCTTGCCGCCACGGCACTCGGCAAAGAGTTTTTGAAAAAAAAACGTCTTTGCCGAGTGCCCTAACTGTCGGCACTCGGCAAAGGCGCCGTTAACGGAGCAGCGGCGTTGACGGGTGCTTTTCTTTGCCGAGTGCCGCCGTTGGCACTCGGAAAAGGAGTTGCCGAGTGCCCGACAAATGGCCCTCGGCAAAGAGCCTCTTTGCTGTTAATTTTTTTTCCTAGGGCTCTTTGTCGAGGGCGGTACTCGGCAAATCCTTTGCCGAGGGCTTTTGGGCCTTTGCCGAGTGCCCTGGGCCCTCGGCAAAGAGGGCCCCTCCAGTAGTGTCAGAATCCAACTAATATTGTTTCTAGCCACGTCCTCATCAAACTAATTGACGATGTGGCAAGTTCAAAATATTTTTGGGATGCAAAATATTGGGGAGATGCTGTGGAGGAAACTAGTTTTTAGAAAACAATTATTTAAGAGAGCCTCCAATACAGAGTTTTGGGGGTTATATTTTTAGGGAACTCTTGGAGTTGCTCTAATGTACCACTTATAGAGGTATGACACTAGATAGTTTATATGTAGAGATTGAAGGGTTTGCTTTTACAAGAGGTATAGATATATGATGATGGAACATGAATAATTTCATATTATAACCTGCTGTGTACAATCTCACGAGTGCGCGTGGCAGGATCGTCCAAACAGATTAGCAAACGGTCCATTTCCGCTAACCCGATTCGTCAAAATCCAACCGCAGCTCGCATTCATTGTCGCAGCTCTTCCCCAATCATCACAGTATAATCCAGCCTCCACCGAAAAGGGGTTTACCCGCCTCCATAGCCGCTGCCACCGCCGCCGCAACCATGTTTTAAATAGCGAGCTAAGGCATTTAGCGGTATATCTCTAAAACAGCTAATAACGGAGCTATATTGAGCTATAGTGGGATATAGCGGCTAAATTATACATGAACATAAATAGCGGCACCATGTCTGAAAAGGCTATAGCAGGCTATAGTGACAGCTATAACGGGAGATTTAAAACTATGCACCGCAACCGTGCCCGAGCATCCTTCGCGCCCTTGCTGCCGCCAGCCCGGCGCATCTGCAACGTGGCGTGGCTGGCGTGCAGTCGCGCACCTGCCTTGCCGTCGGCGCCATCACCTGCTGCCTGTTGGTTCATCACGAGCTTGTGGCTTCTCTACTGGGGCCTAGCCGCCATCGAAATCGAGATGCTCGCCTGCGGCAAGGGCTACCCCGTGGTCGCCGCGACGTGCAAGGTCGTCGCTGTCGCCGGGTTGTCATTTTGCGCTCGTCCTCTCCTTTGGCGTGCAGCGTGCTACCGTTGATGATCCGCGTGGCGAGGGAGGCCAGCCCACCGACCAGGCCACCACCGACATCGAGACAACCAAGGTTCGAAGGGGGAAATAGTGCTTTCTGGATCCCAATTTTGCTCGCGCGCTGCTGTGAATTTGATAGGTGTAATACGAAATTCTGCGCCTACGGCAATTCCTGTTGACTTGTTGAGTTTGTTTCTGCACCAGGCGTCTGCTTCGAAGAACTTCGCCGCAATGCGCGAATCGCTGCGTGATCCTATCAGCTTGCTGTCCTCGTTTTAATGCAATTCATCCTGGTCCTGGCCGTTGGTGCTCTTCTCAAGGGGGGGCTTGCCTGGCAAGGGATCTTGTATGGAGAGAATGGGTTCAGTTATCTTTGAGGTGGGAGCATTGGGCATGGACATGGTGAATTGCTTTGTTGCTGGTCCCATTTTGTCATTGAGGACTTGGAGGGCATGGAGGATTGTTGGATATATTATGGGCTTGGTCCGTATAATATTTAATAAATCAAATAAAACTCTATGGTACGTAATATTAAGCGTTGTATGGTTTAATACCGTATGTGATTTTGACTGAACGTTTACTCAGCTTATATGGTTGAAAATTATCCATCTTAATTGAGAAGGTAAGAAAAGGACAAAGGGGTGCCACACGTGCACGCACGCCGCCGGCTGGGCCGGGCCAGGCCGCGGGCTGTGGACGTGGCGTGGCGGGCGGGCGTGGCCAGGTTTTGCCACTTAAATCCACGTAATCATGAGAGTTTCTCTCCTTGATGGTGGAGATGAACTGATTGCGTCAGTTACCGTCCGAGATCAGATTGTACCCAGCGGAGGGTCGCATGCCGAGGGCATCAGAGGCACCATTCGCACTAGTCGACATTAGAAAAAGGTTAAAAACTCCATCAGCCACGGTATTGGATCGATTTGCCTTGAAGATATGAAATAAGAAAAATCCAGTATCGACAGGACTAGTTCTTTTCCTTTGCTTATGCAGGGCAAGAATTTGTAGAGTTCAATCAGTACAATAAGAAATCAAAAAAAAAAATTGGTTAGGACACCCAGATTTGAACTGGTCCGAGGGCATAGGAGGCTCCATTCGCACTAGTCGATACAGTGCGTTGCTCGAAGTCGTGGACCGCAGTCGATGCAGGAAGATGTTCACAGTGCAGTCCCACGAACGGTCACCAGGAAGAAGACGCGTTAATGAGCAGTCGCGGATCGCTCCACAAAAACCTAATCACCGCTCACCCCATGCAAGGTTCTCAGACGGACGAGGGTTCCGGAGGCACCTACTCTCCCGCTACTCTATGCGCGCATGAGATATGGGACGGGGAAGCCAGAGGGCTGCTGAGCGGGCGGGCGTGGTCAGGTTTTGCCACTTAAATCTACATAATTGCGGGAGTTTCTCTCTTTGATGGTAGAGGCGAACTGATTGCGTCAGTTACCGTCCCTTTCGCTTTTCGTCTCCTGGGATTCTCCGCTGCATTTCTCCCTTCCCGTCGCAGCCATATATCCGTAGTCCTCCGTCAGTCCAGACCTCTGGCTTCACTTCCGAGAGAGACCATATCTCAGCAGTCCTCTAGCTTCCCCGTCCCGTACCTCTGCGCGCACGGAGAAGCGGGAGAGCAGGTGTCTCCAGAACCCTCGTCCGCCTGCAAACCTTGCATGGGGTGTGCGGCGATTAGGTTTTTGGGGAGCGATTCCGCGATTACTCGTTTGACATCTTCTCTTTCGCAGAACCCGTCTTCTTCCTGGTGATCGCTCACGGAACCCATTTTATTCCTGGTGATCCATTCATGGGACTACACTACGAACATCGTCCTGCATCGACTGTGGTCCACGACTTCGAGAAACGCACTATGTCGACTAGTGCGAATGGAGCCTCCGATGCCCTCGGCATGGGACCCTCCGCTGGGTACAATCTAATCTCTGTGATTACTGTACTTTACGCTTTTATTGTATCTATTTGTATGTCATGTCTGCATGCTGTAGCGTTCATTAGAGATATACACATGCATATATATGCTGTCACAAACCTGCTGATATTATATTTCTGGATTAAATTGACCATGAAAATGCCTAATTATCTAACAATTCAAAAACCTAATCTTAGGCATTTTTTTGTCAGTGGTTTTGCTGCTGCTTTGAAGCCAAATAATTTTGATGGCAAGAATTTCATGATATGGCATGCCAAGATGGTATTGTGGTTGACTGCGATGAATTGCTATCATGCCGTACAGGGGAAGCCTGAACGGTTTACTCCTGAGGAGGAGAAAAAGTTTTGGCTGCCGATAACCTATTTCGAGGCACCGTGATTAGTGCACTTCATCCTAAGTATGAGAAAAACTACATATCTTGCATATCAGGCAAAGAATTATGGGATGCTCTTGAGGCAAAGTTTGGAGTTTTTGATGCTGGTAGTGAGCTATACCTTATGGAGCAGCTGTATGACTACAAAATGGTTGAAAACCATTCTGTAGTCGAACAGGCTCATGAGATACAGGCGCTAGCAAAGGAACTAGAACATTTTCCATGTTTGTTGCCCGACAAGTTTGTGGCCAGCGGTATAATCGCTAAGCTGCCATCTTCTTGGAGGGATTTTGCTACTTCTCTAAAACACTAGAGATAAGAGTTTAGCCTGACTGAACTTATTGGATCTCTTGATGTTGAGGAGAGGGCGAGAGCAAAAGACAACCGTGGAAAAGGAGTTGAGTCTTTCGCTGTCAATATGGTGCAGAAGAAAAACTCATTTGCATCCCGTAATAAAAAGAAGAAGAACATGCAAGAGAACAACAATGCAAAGCCTAAGCAAAGTGCATAGTTTAAGAAGAAAAACAACAAGAAAGGTGGAGCTTGCTTTGTTTGCGGGAGTGATGAGCATTGGGCAAGTGCGTGCCCAGACTGCAAATATAAGCAAGAAAAGAAATCAGCAAACGTGGTGATTAGCGAGACTGGAGGAGGAACATCTGGGTATGGTAATTGTTTACCTTTTGTTCTTTCAGTTTGTCTTTCACCTGAGTGGTGGATGGACAGCGGGGCTAATATTTATGTGTGTGCTGATGTTTCTTTGTTTACTTTCTATCTGGCCGGTAGGACTGGAGCCTTGCTGATGGGAAACGGTTCGCATGCGCGTGTTCTTGGTGCTGGTACGGTCGTTCTGAAGTTTACTTTAGGAAAGACGGTGCTATTAAAGAACGTGCAGCATGTCCTCTCCATCAAGAAGAATCTTATTAGCGGTTGTCAAATGTGTCGCGATGGCTTTAAAATTGTGCTTGAGTCCAATAAGTGTGTTGTGTCAAGACATGGAACATTTGTTGGAAAAGGTTATGATTGCGGAGGCTTGTTCCCCTTATCTTTGCTTGATGATGTGTGTAATAAAGTAGTGAACAATGTTAATGTTTCGGATGAGTCGAATATATGGCATTCACGACTTTGTCACATTAATTTTGGCTGTCTCACGCGGCTTGTAAATCTGAATATAATCCCTAAATTTAACTTAATCAAATATTCTAAGTGCCAGGTGTGTGTGCAATCAAAGCAACCGCGCAAGCCTCACAAGGTTGCTGAGGCGAGGAACTTGGCACCATTAGAACTCGTTCATTCGGATTTATGCGAAATGAATGGCGAATTGACTAAAGGCGGTAGACGATACTTCACGACATTTATAGATGATTGTATTAGATTTTGCTATATGTATTTATTGAAAACTAAAGATGAAGCGTTGCATTATTTTAAAGTCTATAAAGCTGAGGTAGAAAATCAACTTGAGAAGAAAATCAAGTGTTTGCGGTCCAATCGCGGGGGAGAATATTTCTCAAATGAATTTTCTGAGTTTTGCGCGGTGTATAGAATTATTCATCAGAGGATGCCACCATACTCACCACAGTCCAATAGGATCATAGAGAGAAAGAACCACACTCTAACTGATTTGGTTAATGCCATGTTAGAGACTGCGGGACTATCTAAGGAATGGTGGGGTGAGGCTATATTGATAGCGTGTCATGTCCTGAATAGAGTGCTCACAAAGAACAAAGAAATTACACCATTCGAGAAATGGGAGAAGAAGAGATTAAATCTCTCTTACCTGCGAACTTGGGGTTGTTTGGCAAAAGTGAATGTGCCGATAAACAAAAAGCGAATGCTTGGACCAAAGACTGTTGATTGTGTTTTTCTTGGTTATGCTATTCACAGCGTGGATTATAGATTTTTAATTATAAATTCTAGTATTCCTGAGATGGTTGTTGATACAATCATGGAATCTAGAGACGCTACATTTTTTGAGAATGAATTTTCCATAAAAAACACCTAGCACGACTGGTCATGAATTTATAATTCCCCATAAACATGAAAATTTTACTCCGATAGAACAAATTGAGGAACCCTATATGCAAAATCCTAAGGAGGATGACACTATAGTCACTAGAAAGAGTAAGACACAGAGGACTACAAAGTCTTTTGGTGATGACTATATTGTATACCTTGTGGATGACACACCAACGACCATTGAAGAGGCATATTCCTCTCCTGATGCTGACTTATGGAAAGAAGCAGTACGGAGTGAGATGGATTATGTTATGTCTAATGGAACTTGGGAAATTGTTGATCGCCCTTATGGGTGCAAGCCTATAGGGTGCAAATGGGTGTTCAAGAAAAAGCTTAGGCCTGATGGTACTATCGAGAGGTACAAGGCAAGACTTGTGGCCAAAGGTTATACTCAAAAGGAAGGTGAGGATTTCTTTGATACTTATTCACCGGTTGCCCGATTGACCACAATTCGAGTTTTGCTTTCCCTGGCAGCCTCTTATGGTCTTATCGTTCATCAAATGGACGTTAAGACAGCTTTCCTAAATGGAGAGTTAGAGGAGGAGATCTATATGGATCAGCCGAATGGGTTTGTAGCAAATGGTCAAGAAGGCAAGGTGTGTAAATTATTAAAGTCATTATATGGCCTAAAACAAGCTCCTAAGCAGTGGCATGAGAAGTTCGACAGAACTTTAACATATGCTAGCTTTGTTGTGAATGAAGCTAACAAATGTGTGTACTATCGGTATGGTGGGGGTGAAGGAGTTATTTTGTGCTTATATGTTGATGACATACTGATCTTTGGATCCAGCCTCAAAGTGATTGAGGAGGTGAAGGAATTTTTAACTAATAATTTCGAAATGAAAGATTTGGGAGAGGCTGATGTTATTCTTAATATCAAGCTTCTGAGAGAAGGTGATGGTGGGGTAACTCTGCTACAATCCCACTATATGGAAAAGGTGCTGAGTCACTTTGGGTTTAGTGACTGTGCACCTGCTCCTACACCTTATGACCCGAGTGTGCTATTGAGGAAAAATCGGAGAATAGCAAGGGATCAGTTGAGATATTCCCAGATCATTGGTTCGCTCATGTATCTTGCTAGTGCAACAAGGCCTGACATCTCATTTGCTGTGTGCAAGCTGAGCCGGTTTGTGTCATACCCGGGAGATGATCACTGGCGTGCTCTTGAGAGAGTGATACGCTATCTAAAGGGCACTATAAGCTATGGTATTCGTTATATCGGACACCCAAAGGTGTTGGAAGGCTATTGTGATGCCAACTGGATCTCTGATGCTGATGAGCTTTATGCCACAAGTGGATATGTGTTTTCGCTTGAAGGTGGCGCTGTTTCCTAGAAGTCTTGGAAGCAGACTATCTTAACGAAGTCTACAATGGAAGCAGAACTCACAGCATTAGACACTGCTGGCTCTGAGCCCGAATGGCTTCGTGATCTCCTTATGGATTTACCGGTTGTTGAAAAACCTATACCGACTATTTCTATGAATTGCGATAACCAGACTGTGATTACGAAGGTTAACAGTTCTAAGGATAACATGAAGTCTACAAGGCATGTTAAAAGACGACTAAAATCTGTCAGAAAATTGAAAAACTCTGGAGTAATAGCGTCGGACTATGTTCACACGTCTAACAATTTGGCAGATCAATTCACTAAGGGTCTAGCACGCAATGTGATAGAAAGTGCATCGAGAGAGATGGGTTTGACACCCACATAAAATTTACTATAGTAGTAACCTGTTCTATGTGATCGGAGATCCCGTGAAGTAGAATGGTGAAACAAGCTAGTAGTAAATTGAGAGGAAAGATCCTTAGTAAGACTCATTTTTGATGCATATCTTTCCATTCTGTAAGGCAGGTTGGTTTTTACCTTAATGTGTTCCAAGTGGCTTGCTAAAGCAAAGATGTTGTCCTACAGAACATCTTTTGAGAAATACACCTATATGAGTTAGACTTATGGTCACAGTTTATGAGATTTGGGTGATCTCTAAATACTCATGAAAGGCACTAGAGTATGACTTATATGCTTCAAATAAAGGGGATGCCTTTTGCAGCCAAGTATCAGCTAAGGACTTTAGTGATATTCACCTCATACAAAACTGGCAATTCAAGGCTTAGTCCATTGTTTAGTTGTGACTGAGTGAAACTATTGCTCTAGATGGATGTTCAACTTAACAGTCTCCATCGAAACACTAGTATATAAAAGAAATTTGGTTTTGAGACTACTTTGTTACAAACCCAAGAGTTTGATGGGGATTGTTGGATATATTATGGGCTTGGCCTGTATAATATTTAATAAATGAAATAAAACTCTATGGTACTTAACATTAAGCATTGTATGGTTTAATACCGTATGAGATTTTGATTGAACGTTTACTCAACTTATATGGTTGGAAATTATCCATCTTAATTGAGAAGCTGAGAAAAGGACAAAGGGGTGCCACGCGCGCGCGCGCCGCCGCCGCCGCCACCGGCCGGGCTGGGCCGTAGCGTGGCAGGCAGGCGGGCGACGAGCGAGCGGGCGGGCGTGGTCAGGTTTTGCCACTTAAATCTACATAATCGCGGGAGTTTCTCTCTTTGATGGTGGAGTCGAACTGATTGCGTCAGTTACTGTCCCTTCCTCTTTCCGTCTCCTAGGATTCTCCGCTGCCTTTCTCCCTTCCCGTCGCAGCCATATATCCGTAGTCCTCCGTCAGTCCAGACCTCTGGCTTGACTTCTGAGAGAGACCATATCTCAGCAGTCCTCTGGCTTCCCCGTCCCGTACCTTTGCGCGCATGGAGAAGCGGGAGAGCAGGTGCCTTCGGAACCCTCATCCGCCTGCGAACCTTGTACAGGGTGTGCGGCGATTAGATTTTTGGGGAGTGATTCCGTGACTGCTCGTTCGACATCTTCTCCTTCGCGGAACCCGTCTTCTTCCTGGTGATCTCTCGCGGAACCCGTCTTCTTCCCGGTGATCCGTTAGTGGGACTGCACAGCGAACATCGTCCTGCATCGATTGTGGTCCATGAGTTCGAGCAACGCACTATGTCGACTAGTGCGAATGGAGCCTCCGATGCCCTTGGCATGGGACCCTCCGCTGGGTACAATCTAATCTCTGTGATTACTGTACTTTATGCTTTTACTGTATCCATCTGTATGTCATGTCTGCATGCTGTAGCGTTCATTAGAGATATACACATGCACATATATGCCGTCACGAACCTGCTGATGTTATATTTCTGGATTAAACTGACTATGAAAATGCCTAATTATCTAACAAGGATTTGATGCGCTACTGCAGCTGAGGTATGCATCCCTGTGTTCATGTTTTTAGTCTACATTCGCAGTGTGTCGACAGAAATGTCAAGCAGGCAACTTATGTAATTGCTATCTGTTTATCAGTGTTGGAACTTATTGGAAATGTTTAGCATGAATAAATGGTGTATATTGAACAATTCCTTGTCCTAAAGGAGATTCCATTAAGTTGTTCTGTAGAGTAATGCTTATCTGAACAAGTAATCATAGATGCATTCAAATTCAATGATACAACTTATCTGCAGATGAAAACCAAATTAAAGTCTGTGTCTATGCAATTAGGTTCACACTACTACACAAACAAATATGCGCAGCATTGCACTTTTGCACTCCGTGGCGGGCACCTATTTTTGCCCGCTGCGGTAAATCCCACGATTTACTGCGGCGGGCATTTTTTATTTACCACAGCGAGCACTTTTGCCCGTCACGGTAAATCGATTTACCGTGGCAGACATATTAAGATGCCCGCCACGGTAAATACCCTATTTACCGTGGCGGACAACGTTAAAAGCCCGCCACGGAAAAGGCCTAGGCCCATCAGGCCCAAGTTGGCCCGATATTCGTCTACACGTATATATAGGTATACTTAGGGTTTCGGGGGGCGCAGTCAGCCTCCCCACTCTGTTCCTGTCGCGCAGTCGGCCTCTCTTCCTCCCCACTCTCTTCCTCCTCCCTCTCTTCCTCCCCACTCTCTTCCTCCCCACGCGCTCCAGGTCAGGCCGCCCCGACGGCGGCGGTGGAGGCCCCGACGGCGCCCCTTCCTCTCCCTCCTCCGGCTGGCGTGGAGGCCCCGACGCCGGCATGGAGGCCCCGGCGGCGGCGGCAGATCCGGCGCAAGGTGTGGAGCCCTCTTTCTTCTCTCTCAGATCAATGGTGGATCTTGTCCCTCTCACACTCGCACCCTTGCAGATCCCCGACGACGGTGGCGAGCAGCGGCGACGGGTGCTCCTCCGCGCACGGTGGCGAGCAGCAGCGTGGCCCATCCGACGTGGATCCACGGTGGGGCGGCGCCAACCCGCCGCGACGGCACGGATCCATGGAGGGGCGGCCCCAACCCGCCGCGACGGCATGGATCCACGGAGGGGCGGACCCAACCCGCCGCGACGTCACGGATCCACGGCGAGGAGTCGTCTCCCTCCCACCCAATCGACGGCGGCACAGATCCGGTGGGCGTGGCACCCACCCTGGCCCTTCCTCTCCCTCCGGCGGTGCGGCGGGTTGGAGTTGTGGCGGATCCAATCGACGGCGGTGGATCGACGGCGGCGGCGGGATCTAGGTTCAGTGCGGCCCGGATCCAAGCCCGTGTGGGCTTTTTTTCTTTTTTTTTGTTTTTCCTGAATGATTTGCCGCGGTGGGCGTTCTTATGTGGCCGCCACGGTAAATCGATTAACCGCGGCGGGCAAAGCTGTCCGCCGCGGGAAGCCACGATTTACCGTGGCCTTTCGGCGGCGGCGGACCGGTTTGCCCGCCGCGGGAAACCCAAAACGCCCGACACGGATAAATATTCTGTAGTAGTGTCGGTTGCCTGTTTATCTGTTTTGTTTTCAATTAGCAACCATGCAATTAATCTGAGCGATCATAAGTTGTGCATGGGGGGATCACATTCTTTGTGCCATATTGGCACATTGATCACCATCAATTGGAGTTTCCATGTAATCTCTTACTGGCCCCATTGAGTGATGGTAGTGCTAGTTCTGATGGATGGCCCATGCATAGTCCAAGTTAGCTGGTCACACAGCTTGTACAGGTCATGATCAATGTTTTTTTTTGTTGTTTCACTTTCACCATTAAAGGCATATAGATCAGTAAGATGACAAAACTCGGGCGTTGCACCTCTCCTGCTGGAGAATAGATCTCTGTCGAGTTGATATCACATTAGACTTAGCTTTGCATGAACTTTGGGCGATCTAATTTCCTTGCCTTTTGTTTGTGTGTGGTAAACGTCTCTTCTGTGCTTTTCTTTAGGTAAATCACCATTGTAAAATTACTTTGTAAACTCATGTGTCTCCAAATATGTTTCACACTCATCTGTTTTTTTACACAAACTACGGAGGGGAGAGCTTCCCCGCATGGATATATTAATTTATCATCAATGGCCTCGTTTTTAGGGAAACAGGGTGGCCTCGTTTTTAGGGAAACAGGCAAAAACCCTGGTCGCCCGGTTAATTTTGGAAAAAAGGCTAAAACCAATACAATGGCCCTAGCATAAGGGCTAGATTGTGGCATGTCCACAAATACACTAAAAAGAGAGAAAATTATGACACCAAAGTACAGGCACTCTTCCACGATGCCTCCATGGAAGTGGAGGACGCAACAACGTAATCATCATCAGCCAAGCAACAAGACACAAAGCTGCAGGAGCTTGGCAAGGCTTTCGCCGGAGCCTTGTGCCGAGGGGTTGAACGGGTCGACCATGCAGAAGCAGCATAGCAAGTTCTTCAGTGACGCCTTCAAGAAAGAGATCTCATCGCTGGCCCAGACTAATCTGAGCTAGCTTTCGCTCAGAACCTATGCCACCCGCGTCTGGGGGAGGTGCATGCACCGGCGAGCGTACACGTCTGGATGGAGTGGTGTGCCGGTCGCCGCAACATCGCGCGGAGCCGTTGCTGGACTCGTCCGCGACAGTGGGGGCGCGCACCGGCAAGCATCCTCGCTGGACGGAGGGGGTGTCGCTTGCGCCTGGATGGGGGTCGGGGTGCCAGTTGCCGCCACACGTCGCGAAGCCGTTCGGACTCGTCCGCGACGATGGGAGGCGCGCACCAGCAATGCCGGTCGCCGCCACATCGTGGAGCCGTTCGGACTCACCCGCGATGATGGGAGGCACGCATCGGCAGTGCCGGTCCCCGCCACACCTTGTGGAGCCGTTCGTGTTAGTTGATCTCCACCATAGGCCCAACGGCCTATTGGGCCCTTATCTCTGCTCCCTGATCGGGGGAGCCCAACCCTAATCCGGTTGGTGGGCCCCTGTCGCACAGCACACATAAAAGGAAGGTGGGGGTGAGGGCTCGGACTACGAGGTTGACCGGAGCCGCCACACCCACCTACAGACAAACCCTAATCCGATCCTAAAGCATGTTGCCAGCAACGGGATGTGCCCCACCACTGCCGTCGCCCCTGCAGGTCTACACCGGCCCCTCTAGACCACCACGGTACCTCGCCACCGAGCCAGAGCTGCCTCGACATCGGTGTCCGCGAGGTCACGAAGCTATTGTCCACGGTAGATCTACGGGTTAAACACAGAGGTACAATTCCTGCGATCCTAACAATGGTATCAGAGCTAGGTTCACTCTATGTAACCCTAACCCTAGATTAGGTACGGGAAAAGTGGACACGGTTTCAACAAAGAACCCTAGCATAGGGTGTAGATCTAGGGTTTTAGATTGAAAAACAATGAAAATGCCCGATCCAGATCGGATCGGGACGGAACTCGAACCCTAAATGGAGAAAGAGGACGGTCATGAGGCTACCTACCTGGAGCCTGGCCATCCTATCACTGCCGTCGACCAAATCCATGGCCGACGAGAGAGAGACAGAGCCGCCGGGCTGGGTAGCCTAGCACGCGAACAACAGGGCACCGTCACGTGACTACTCGACGGCGGCGTGCTCCGCAACTGGGCGAGCACGCACGCCGGCGAGGAGCTCCACGGCGGTGCCATCTCGTCTTCCTCCTTCGGTCACCATAAAGTGGCCGCCGCTCGTCCGCCGCAGCGCATGAGAGTAGGAAGAGGAGAAAGAGAAAGAGAGAGGCCAGGGGAGCCACGGGCTCGAACTCCGGTAGATCAGTCCAAATCGGAGAAAGAAAAGGAAAGAGATTCGGATGAACTCCGAAAAGGAAAAGAAATCAAAAAAGAAAAGAAACCCTAACCCTAACTATCCCCAATCGGTCGAATCGAAGAACAGGAAAAGAGAATCAAAACCGCAGGGGAAAGAAGGGGAAGGGGGTGGCTTACCTCGCCGCCGTGCAGCGTTGCTGTCACGCCGGCGCGCGGGAGAAGAAAGGCTGAACCGGGGCAGCTGCTCGCTGGGCTCGGAAAAGGGGGCGCACGCTCGGTTGTGGAGCACGCGGGCTCGTTGGGGAGCACGCGCGCCGGCAAGGGGGCCGGCGATGGCGCCAAGGCTCGCTCCACCGCCTAGCTCGCCATGGTCGCTGCTCTCGCTCTCGCTCGGTTGTGCTCGACTGCGAAGAGAGAGAGAGGATCGGAGCAAATGACCTAGGGTTTCCATCCGTCGCGGCCCGAGCGTGGTTTTGACCCCGCGAAGCCTGCGGGTGACCGTCGGATGCGATCCGACGGTGGTGCTTGATCGGGCGACCACTGCGGCCCAAAGTGAGGAGCGATCGCTGCTAGCAGTTTTCTTTGGCCCAGCCCAGTTGTGGCTCAGGTGCGGCATCGCAGAATAGATAGATGGGGCCGATTTGCCGCATACCGGACCAAGGAATAGTAAAGAAATGAATCAATTTTCATTTTTTTTCTTTTTTCAGTAAATTTTTATTTCCTGAAAATTAGAAAAATGCAAATTGGATTAAAAGAAAAATAGAAAAATGTATTTTACCTATGGGTAAAATTCAAGAAATTGAGTATACGTTTTCCGCTGCTAAAGAAAAAGTATATTCTCCAATGATTTTGAAACCTACATGATATTTAACTGGAGAAAAGAAAAGTTTTCCAGTAAATCTTTATTTCCTGGAAATTGATTAATGGATTAAAGGAAATAGAAAATATAATTTTTCCTATGGGTAAAATTCAAGGAAAAGAGAATTTTTCCACAGCTAAAGAAAAGTTGTTTATTCTCTAGTTATTTTGAACCAATGTGGTATTGGAGAAAAAGAGTTTTGATATGATTATGATGTTGTTATTTTCTGACCAACGTTGTTAATAATAATATCATAATTGTAATAATTTATGCATTAATTCTACTTCTGCCCAACGGTGATGTAGAATTAGTGCATGAGAACAGTTATAAAAGTTAATGATTTATGCATTAATTCTACTTCTGCCCAACGGTGATGTAGAATTAGTGTATAAGAAAAGTTGATAACAGTTAATGATTTATGCATTAATTTTGCTTCTGCCCAACGGTGATGTAGAATTAGTGTGTAAGAACAGTTGTGAAAGTTAAAGATTTATGCATTAATTCTATTTCTGCCCAACGGTGATGTAGAATTAGTGTATAAGAATAATTGTATGTTTTGATTTTGACCAACGTTGGAATCAAGGCATGCAAATGATGTTATTTTTATGTTAAGAAAAGTTTTGACCTGGTTTTCATCTTGTTTGAGGTGGACTGGGTAGTGTGCCACTTGGGCAACTAAAGAGAGGGATTTTGAATCCCAAAAGATATCCTATGACTCCTTGGGCATAGGAAATGAACACTACCAACAAGAAAAAGTTTAGCTATGATAAAGAACATGATTGAGCTTGCAATTGTGGGCTCAATCTCAGAGTGTGACACGGTCACCAAGTATCTCGATAGAATAAAGAGTCAGTTCACTGGCACTTCAAAGACATATGCTACCCAGCTGATAAAGCAGCTAGTGACAGAGTGTTACTCTGGAAATGGTGGCATAAGAGAGCTCATGATGCGTTGTCGAAATTATGGCCCTGTCGTTTAGGCCATATTTCGAGGGGGAGAATAGAAAGACAAGCTAAGAATGATATTCTTCCTCCATTAGAGCTCTCAGATTTAGAACAATGCAGAGAATGCATAAAAGAAAAAGTATGTAAAGCTAAGAATGATATTCTTCCTCCATTAGAGCTCTCAGATTTAGAACAATGCAGAGAATGCATAAAAGAAAAAGTATGTAAAGAAGATTGAGAAAGATGACAAAAAAAGCGCAGGAATTTTATAGATTATTCACACAGACATCTGTGATCAGCTTTCCTGTAAAGAGTGTGGATGGTTATGATTCGTTCGTAACATTCACAGATGATTACTCCCATTATGGCTATATTTATCCAATCAAAGAAAGAAAAGATATATTGGATAAATTTAAGATATTAAAGATTAAGATAGTCAGGTCTGATCGTGGAGGAGTACTACGGTCGGCATACCCTAAAAGAATAGCATAGTAGCCCAGTATTCTATACCAGGTGAACCTCAGCAGAATAGAGTAGCTAAAAGAATCAATTGTACCCTGATGGATATGGTGGGCAGTATGATAAGTTACTCCACCTTACAGTTGAGCCTGTGGATGGAGGCGTTAAAAACCTCATTCATATTCTCAAAAGAGTATCAAGTAAATTGGTGCCCAAAACACCGTATGAGTTGTGGACAGAAAATGTATCCTCACTAAACCACTTGCGTGTGTGTGGGGGAGCCTTGCTGAGGCTAAAGTATTTAACCCAAACATTGAGAAGTTAGATCCCAAAACAGTAAGGTGCCATTTCATTGGCAACACAGAAAAGTCAAAAGGTTTTCGTTTTCCACTGTCCAGAGAGACATACAAAGTTGTGGAAACGAGACACGCTGTTTTCGTAGAGGATGAAAAGATGAGGGGGAGCATGGTAGCTCGAGAAATTGTCCTTGAAGTGGAGCGGGTGTATGCGTCCACTCCAATGATTCATGAGCCATTTTTCTCACTACCTGCTATAGCTGCACCTGTTGTTATCCCACCAGTGGCAACAATGAGTGAAAATGAGGAACCTGTTCTTCAGGATCCAATAGAACCAATTGCCACACATGAGGGGGAGCAACAGCAGCCTCAAACAGAAGATGTGCCAAATGTGGAGGCCCCTAAAAGGTCTCAAAGAGTTAGAAAATCAGCTATTCCTGCTGATCATGAAGTGTACAACACTAAAGAATTTCAAATGGAGGATTATCAAAGCCTCGTTTGAAGAAGCCATGAGTAGTGATCAGTCATCAAAGTGGCTTAAGGCCATGGAAGATGAAATGAAATCGATGAATGTCAATAAAGTTTGGGTTTTGGAAATAATTCCTAAAGGAGTCAAAACAGTAGGCTATAAATGGGTCTACAGAATAAAACTTGGCTCTCAAAGGAATATAGAGAAATATAAAGCGCGACTTGTGGCAAAAGGCTATATGCAAAGAGAAGGGATTGATTACAATGAGACCTTTTCTCCAGTCTCATGTAAAGTTTCCTTCAGAATCATAATGGCATTAGTGGCACATTACGATTGAAAATTATATCAAATTGATGTAAAGACGGCATTTCTCAACGGAGACTTGGAGGAAAATGTTTACATGGCACAACCGAAAGGTTTTGTCATGGAAGGAAAAGAACGAATGGGATGCCGCCTAAAGAAATCCATTTATAGATTAAAGCAAGCTTCAAGACGGTGGTACTTGAAGTTTGATCAGTCAATAAAGAATTTTAGGTTTTAAAGAGAATGTAGAGGACAATTGTGTCTATGCAAAGTTTAAAAATGGGAAGTTTATCTTCCTTGTCCTGTATGTAGATGATATCTTACTTGCTAGTAGTGATGTCAGTCTACTACTGGAGACAAAGAAATTTGATATGAAAGATCTTGGCGAAGCCTTGTTCGTTCTAGGGATCGAGATTCACCAAGATAGAAGAAAAAGGGTATAAGGACTATCACAAAAGGCATACATGGAAAAGATCTTAAAGAAATTCAGTATGCACAAATGTAGTCCCTCACCTGCTCCTATAGTCAAGGGCGATAGATATGGGGATTTTAAATGCCCCAGGAACCAATATGAGCTCAATCGATAAAGTGAAAGTGGTTCCATATGCTTCAGCTGTCGGAAGCTTGCAACATGCTCAAGTATGTACACGCCCTGACTTGGCATTTGTTACCGGGTTTTACTTGGCAGATTCCAGAAGAATTCTGGAATAGAACACTGAAATTGATAAAGAAAGTCTTGCGTTATTTTGCAAGGAATGAAAGGCCTCATGATGACATATAGAAGATCTGATTCACTCCACATGGTGGGATATTCAGATTCTGATTATGCGAGAGTGAATGCATATCCAGACATGGATTTTCTATCATCTCGCAAAGGGGAGCTATTTCATGGAAAAGCTCAAAGCAAACTGTCACTACATCGTCCACAATGTATGATGGTTTGTAGCGTGTTATGAGGCAACGGGCAGGTGAACTAACGAAGTTCATACCCGGTTTGAAGGTGGTTGACGACATCTATAAACCACTAAAGTAATACTGCGATTATAATCTGGCAGTACAGGATGCTCACAACATAAGTCAAGTGGTGCTGCCAAACACATTGACATGGAGTATTATGTTGTGAAAGATAAAGTCCGGGATCAAGTCATAAATCTTGAGCATATAAGTAAAGAAATGATGCTCGCGGATCCGCTTACAAAAGGCTTACCACCCAACATGTTCAGAGGACATGGTGTTCAGAGAACATGAAGCTAGCTTGGGTTTAAGGGAAAGCCTAAAATATTCCTGGACAAAAGAAGGTCCAAAGATAAATATCTATTTCAGAACAGAGTAGTGAGTTGTAGCTGTTAAGTCTATCGGCAATGGACCGTGACGATGAGACATGCTCTATGAGTTAATCTGTAATGGAATGAACAAAAGTAAATGATATGAAAGTGAAAGATGGAATGAGATCAAGGGGGAGAATGTTAGTTGATCTCCACCATAGGCCCAACGGCCTATTGGGCCCTTATCTCTGCTCCCTGATCGGGGGAGCCCAACCCTAATCCGGTTGGTGGGCCCCTGTCGCACAGCACACATAAAAGGAAGGTGGGGGTGAGGGCTCGGACTACGAAGTTGACCGGAGCCGCCACACCCACCTACAGACAAACCCTAATCCGATCCTAAAGCGTGCTGCCAGCGACGGGATGTGCCCCACCACTGCCGTCGCCCCTGCAGGTCTACACCGGCCCCTCTAGACCACCACGGTACCTCGCCTCCGAGCCGTAGCTGCCTCGACATCGGTGTCCGCGAGGTCACGAAGCTATTGTCCACGGCAGATCTACGGGTTAAACACAGAGGTACCAATCCTGCGATCCTAACAGTTCGGACTCGCCAGCGACGATGGGAGGCGCGCACCGGCAGTGCCCGTCACCGCCACACTTCGCAAAGCTGTTCGGACTCGCCCGCGATGATGGGAGGCGCGCACTGGCAATGCCAGTCGCTGCTTCACCTCGCAGAGCTGTTATCAGGCTCGCCCGCGATGATGGAAGGCATGCACCAGCAAGCATCAAACACTCTCATCTGTGTTTGATGATGTTTATATTGTTCGTGTAGTGGTGCTCAACTCTGAGTCCAGTTTTTACATGTAGCTGTGAAACGCAGCAATTTCTAATTAATGTTACATATTTTATTACAAATGAAGTAATGATCTGGTGAGGACAAGTGTAATGGTATCATTTTCATATAAAATATCAGCTCTAATTCTTCGTGCACATGTGATATCTGCTGTTTCATCATGCTGCTGAGCAGAGTTGGAAAGCTCCGTGGATCCAATACTCCTCTGTTTGTGGCGACCCAATCTCTCGGAAGTCCAACAGCGTTTCTGCAGAGCTAGGCAGCTAGCTAACCTAGCCTGAAGTATGAAGAAAAATGTGCGCTTCTCTTATTTGGACCCAAAGCAGCGACACCATTCAGCGTGTACTGCAAGAATTATTGCACTCCCTCCATTTTAAATTACAAGTCATTTTAACTTTTCTAGGAAAATAGTTTTTTACTGCATACCTGATTATACATTGTGTCTATGTCTACATACATAACAAAAACTATGAATTAAAAAACTCAAAATAGCTTATAATTTGAAATGATTGTCACATAGAAAATATTATTAACATTTATGATTTTAAATAAATAATACTATGAAAATATATTTATTGTGAGTCTAATTATAACTAATTGGTATCATAATTTTTTTGTTTTTAGTTTAAATTAAAATAATTTTGACCTATTACAATTTTTTTTGCAATGAAAGAAGAATTATATTAGATAATAGCCGGGTACATCAACACGTTATAAGTACTCTGAAATACACTACATCTATTCAGAAACTGATTTTCATCTAAACTATATCCACATTGTGAATAGCTCCAAATCTCAAAACTAAACCTGTATGACGCTCTGCGGTATGGATGACCGCAGAGCCAAACACTCGGCAAAAGGCATGAGAACAAATGGCCAACGAACGACGGCCACATTCATGTAGGGAGAATTAAAAAAATTCTTCTTTCTGGTGTCTTTCTTCTTTTTTCTACCACCGAAAAATAAGGAAGACCGATCTAAAACTTATTCTCCCTAGTCCTTCATCATGGCCAAATCTAACTGCAACAAAACGGAGAGGATACCGGAGAAAATTATTTTATAGCAGCGACACCATCGCCGCCTTGATGTCGTCGTTCGGAAATAAAAGTCTCCATGTCATCATACCTGTAAGGATGCTAACGCCGTAGTTGTCGCCCCCATCTTCAAACAGAGCCGTCATGGAGAAAACGATCTACCCTCGTCGTTGCTGGAGAGGAGATCAATCCCCAATAATACCAAGAAACTTGGCATGGAGAGACCTTAACTCTAAGGACTCAATCTACTAGAAAAACTTATTAAAACTACTGAAAAAACTTATTAAAAACGATGGATCCCCACTCCATCTGACCTCTGTCGATATGCCGGAGGGGGGAGGGAGGGGGACCAGCGGTGGTGCTCCGAGTCGCGAGGGCGAGGGCGAGGGTGAGGGCGACCTATTACAAAATTAGAGGAGGGATTACTCACCAAAAGGCATGTTGCAGCGATGTAGATACACTTGTTACTTTCCAGCTATTGTCCCCTCTCACGGTCGCAGCGACGGCAGCAGTTGTAAACGAGTGTGTAGCCGAACAGGCTCAAAACTTTCCTTTATTTTAGACCAGTAAAGTAAGCAAAGAAGAAGTTACTTTCTTTGTTTAAAATGCCAAATTTATTGACTGGAGGTAGTATGATGGAAAGCCGAATACCATTACACGTCATCACTGCTTTGCATTAGCGAGTCAATGACCAAATCTCAGAACCAATACAATTTATTAGTACAAGTCACGAGCGCGGCCAGCAAGCTACAGGCCCTTCGAAACGGATTAGCAAACGCTCCATTTTCCCTAACCCCGTCATAATCCAATTGTCGTCGACCATATAAAACCCCCTTTTTCACAGAAAATTAATTACTAGTGTCTCGATGTCCGATCCGGACGCTAGCGTCTGGACGATCATGCCAGCTGCGCCCGACCGCATGCCTCTTCACGTGGGGGCCCACGTCGCTCCATTTTTCGAGCATGCGTGCGCCCATGCGGGGCTACGTCTCGATCTGCGCTCGCTCTCATTTCCCGCGCCTCCCGCTCGTGCCCATAGCTCCCAGACGCATGCATGCGGGCCCAGCACCTGCAATAGGTGGCTGTGGCAGGTGGGTCCCACTACAACATTCAAACACCAAATCTACTTTTGCAACATCCAGATAAAATATTTATAACAAACGTCTAAAATAAATGAAACATTTAGGACATACAGTTGAAACACCATTGCAACATGTGTAACATCCCGATCTACTTTTAAAATATCCAAATACAACACTTGCAACATACAAAAGATGACAGATGAAACACACGAGACATGCGCCAAAACACTTGCAACATAACCATTGCAACATGTGCAACATCCCGATCTATTTTTGAAACATCTAGATGCAACACTTAAGACATGCTTTGAAACACTTGCAACATTTTGTACAAAAAAATAGATGAAACATTAGAGATAGACGCTGGCAACATATGTGTACAACTATTGCAACAAATGTAACATCCCGATCTACTTCTGCAACATCCGCATGAAACAATTGAAACGAACATCTAAAATAACTGAAACACTTGAAACATAGGCTTGCAACATGCCTGAAAACGTCCAGAAACACTTGAAACATAGCGTCACCGCACGACCATGACATACCTGGTGGGGAACTGCGGTAGATCGGTGAGGAGGACAGGGAGCGGATGGAGTGGCAACGGCGAGGCCCAGCCGAGCAGGGGGCCGAGGAGGGCTTCCGCCCAGAGGAGCCCCACGAGGAGCGCCATCTCCGAGGCCACCCCCGACGCCGTGGGCTGCTCTAGCACCCTTGCCACCGCCGATGGCATGTACCCGATCGGAGCTAGCCAGCCAGGCTGCGACGGGGTGAGGGTATGGACATGGTTGTGCATGTGTGGGTGACGGTGGGGGTGGGGGAGGAGATGAAGCGCACGGCACGGTGCAGGATGGAGCACGGCGCGAGAATGGAGAGCCAAGCGTCGCGGGCGGGAGCGAGCTGCGGGGAAAGGCAGCGGCAGCGATGCGAAGTGCGGGCACAGTGGCGATTCGAGACTAGGTGCGGCTGCGGGGTTCAAGAGGAAAGTGAGCGGAATTTTTTTATTTTTTTAGCAACGCGAGCAACCGTACGTATGACTGTGTTGGGCCGTTCGGGCGACGTCGAGGCCCACCAACATGGGCGCCCGGACGATCCATTTTTCGCATATTCATCGCTTTTCCCTTCCCACCGCGTTCATTCCCCAGCTACATCGGTGCTCTTTTGTAGGTGAAGGAGTCGGAGGTGGATCGATCAACAGTGAAGGTGGATGGATCGATAGCGAGGTGGCTAGATGGGCCCGGCAGCAAGGAGGCAAGATGGCTCAGCGGTGAGCTCAGTTTTTTGTTATTTTTTAAATTGATGTCTAGAGATAGACATTTTAAACTTTCCCTTTCTCTCGAAATCTAACTAGAGAGGCGGGAGAGGAGACCGCCTCTGTCACCTTTTCATTTCTAGTGACCATATTCTTGAGGCGGCAGAGGAGTGACCATGTTCTTGAGGCGCAAAGAATTGAATTTGAACCTATCCAAAAAGCATTCCCGTAGTAGTGCGAGTGCGGCTAGCAAGCTGCTGCAGGCTCTTGCAAACGGACTAGGAAACACTCCCTTTTCGATAGAATCTGTCTACCTCTCACCAGAGTATTTTGAGCTCTCCTGACACCCGATTTTTTTTCTTTACATCTTCTTCCTCCTCCCGACACGTCGCCGCCACCCACCGCCCAGCGCAACGCCACGGCGCGATAAGGTATTGCAGAGAGCTCCGCGGCAGTGGCCACCCTACTGCGCCCACGGTGACCTCCACCTTCCCCTCCCTTGCCGCCATCATAGCCATGGCCGCCCCCATGCCAACCTGTCCGGGTCGCCAACTCTAATGCCCGGTCCGGTGGTGTCACCGTCGCCTTCGCCTCGCCGACATCTCTCTCTTCCCCACTGCCTGCCTGGTCTGCCCTGTCGTCCAAAAATTTCTTTTAAACCCGGTAGAGATCACTACGTAAAAAACGATTTTTAGTAACGGGAGGAATTTTTATTAGGGGCGGCTGGTGATGGAGCCGCCCCTACAGTGGCGTGCTCGGGAGCCCAGACACCAGCTGCCCCTACAAATAGAACAGCAGGGGCGGCTGGTGATACGAGCCGCCCCTACAAATAGGTCTGATTTGTAGGGGCGGCTCAATCACCAAATTACCCCCAGTGTTTCTATTTGTAGGGGCGGCTGAATCACCGACCGCCCCTACAAATGCCGCTGTATATATATCGGCCACAAAATTCTCTCACCTTCCTCCTCTCTCTCTCAGTCTCTCTCCTCTTCGCTCCCTCTCTCCCTCGACGCGGACAGGGCGGCGGCGGCGCCTGGCGCGAGCGGGCGCGGTGGCTGCGGTCGCCTTTCTCCACCTTCTCCTCCCCCCATTGCACCATTTGCTTACTCGGCTCCTCCCCTCTGTCCCGGATCTGAGCCGAGCTGCGCTCTCCGCGCGCTAGTCACCGCCCACCGCCCAGGTCTTGTCGCCCCGCGCAGATCTGCTGCTGCTCTGAGGTAAATCGTTGATTGCTTGAACCATACCCGGTAGATCCGGTATCTCCTCCTCCCCATCCCCTTCTCACGCGACGCAACTCAGATGCCTCCCCATCGGAACCCTAATCCTCTCAGGCGCCCGGACTCAGATCCGTTTCTTCTCCTGCTGGTGGTAAGTGAACCTAGCTTCCTTGTTCCGGTTGATTTGATCTAGGAGCTCGAGTTGTTCTTGGGGGCATTTCTTTGCCGTGGCAGTGCAGTCAGATCCAAATCTGTCTCCCTTTGGATTTGTTTGCTGCGGAGTGCGGAAGTACGGAGAGTGATGCGCTGCTAGCTCTTAATCTCTCCACCGTACCTCTTTTAGCTTCTTCGCTTTCTGCCATGGGCGCTAGGCAAGATCGATCTAGCCAAGCTGCCGATGCGGTTTGTTTTCCAGAAGTTTTGGGGGATTCAGCTCGAATTTAATGTCCCGAATTTATTTTTTAAGATCCATGACCCCAAGTGATGAGCAACTCGGCATGTTCTTGTTCTTGCCTGGTAGTTGCTCGCAGCCATACCAATTGTTTTGTTTCCCCTTTTTCTCGAGATGGGATTACAGTTTTGCATTGACAGCTGCACCAATTGTTTTGTTTCCCCTTTTTCTCGAGATGGGATTATAGTTTTGCATGCATGGCATCTGAACATTGTGAACATACTTTTTACTCAGGTCAACATCATGATGGCTACTTTGGGGAGGACGAAGTGGCAAGCTGTAACAACCTTCATCGTGCTATGCATCTTGTCATCCATTTGCATCTGCAAAGCGCAATTCACGCCTGCGGACAGCTACCTTGTTGACTGTGGGTCCTCCAAGAGCACAATGGTTGGCCGGAGGACCTTCTCAGCGGATGGCGCATCTCCGGTGAAGGTGTCCACCTCCCAGGATATACTCGCATGCACCTCAGCAAATGGGGTGGCAACAACTTCAGATAATGTAGTCTCTATCCTGGATGTGGATTGATATGATATTCACCAAAGCACATGTTTCTGTTTTGTGCTTAGATCTTCTACTAATTTCTTTCACTAAGTATACTAAGGATTGATCTGATATTCCTTTTTAGGAGAAATGAAGTTTTTTTTAATTTAGTTTGATCCAACTGATCATTTTAAGTGGATGCTATATTACTTACAGGATGAAATTAAAGAATTCATATGCTGGACTGGATCACCTGGAATTGTAAGGTTAAGGTGATGTACTTTAATCCGCTAATCAAGTGTAAAACATGATGTATTATTTCCTGATTTACTCAATCCGTGCAGTTATGCCCATCTGTGCTTAGATTGCTTGTTTACTTGTAAGTGTCAGTACTTATCAAACTAGATGAAACACAAGTTGCTGCTTTGATAGTTATTTGCTGGTTATGATCAGTTGCAACTTGTGGAGCTGTTCCAGGTCATGCTACAACATAACTGGATGTGAAAAGTGATTTTTTAGATAAATCTGAGCCTCTACCTTCAAGCATTCATGAATGTGAACCAATATACCAAGGTGAAGAGCACGTACTTGGCACCACAAATATGGTGTATGAAAATCAAGAGCCAGTGTATGAGGGGGAGGTGGTTCTTGCTGAGCAGGCTGACAAGACTGGGGAAAGCAGCCCTTCCGTGGATGACAAGGCCACAGAACATCAATGTGAGATTTTTTTTTGTTATTGACTTTTGTACATGCGTGAATCTCTTTGTACAATGCAAGAATTACTATATTTGGCTTCACACTTAAATTGATTTATTTTTAGGGGAGCTGATTGATAATTTTCTGCAGAACACTGCTAACTAGCTGACTGTCTATGGGTATATTTCTAATAATCTATGGTTTAAATACATGTTCTCAATTGTATTCTCATTTATCACATTGTCAAATTTCATTGTCGCGGTCTCTTCTGTTTACAAGAGGGACTTAACGAAAGTGAGCTTTGTGTCTTCTTCCGTAGTTTGAGTACTTGAACTGGAGTTGTCTTTATTTCTTATGTATATTTATTCTGCAGTACAACGAAAGTCTATATCTCCTAGCAACTGATCAAGGTTTTATAAGCCAAACTGATTTGGTATGGCAAAGGTTGGTATAGCAATAACTTTCTTGAACTTCGACTATTTGATGGTTTTTCTGTCATTGTGTATTGGACTGTCGGCTTAGCATGTACTTGAATGACCAATATATGCCTTACTGTGATTTTGAATGTGCTCAACGTGCTGAATCATCATAGATGTGCACTCCTGAGTCACTTTGCATGTGTTATCTAAATTCTAACGCTACCACATTGGCCCGTCTGTTTGACAGTTCCAGGTTTCAGGCTTCCAGCCATTTTCTATTCAGTCATATAACTGATCTAGGTTCATTTATCTCTTTCCAAAACAACAATATTCACAACTGAAGGATTCAGAACTAGAATAGTCTAAGCACTCTTGGACTAATTTACTAGTATAACGGCTTCACATAGAGACAATATGTGTTTTTTCCTCATTTAGTTGATATTTCTTACAACTTTATGCAAAACCGTAATGTGATCCATTTGGCTTCATTTTACAATGAAAAGGCTCTTAAAAGCCAGCTTGATACCAGTCCTTCGTATGTGTCCATTTGGTTAGTTGTCTTGCCCTGGCATTCTATTCTAAGCTATCTTGCTAATGCTTTTATGATCTGTGTGAAGCTAATGATCGCGGTTTTTATCTCATCTTTTCAGAACTTGTTTCTGTATGGTTATGGTGCGATATTTAACTTTCTTGGGCTTGTGATCACTGCCATCATCCAAGGTAATTATTGAGAATGCATGTCTACTTGAAAGCAACGTGCTTATTGCATAGTCGTTTTAAAATGTTCTATTGAGTTGAGCAAAGTTGTCAATTACTCAAGGCTATATAAATACTATTTTTTTTAGATATCGTGTCGATTGCCATACAAATTGAGCCCTGATATTTGTTATATATCGTGTGAAAGGTCTATATTTTGATAGTAATGCTTGTTCATGTGAGATTGAACGGTCTAGTTTTTTTTGGCAAAGTAGTCCTACAGTCCGAGTCCTGGAATTGACCCAATTTTATATATGGTTAAGTATTCATACATAAACTTCGATTCTTGTGTAGTTACAGCCTGCAGCTACTATTTTTCCAAAGCACTTGGATTTCAACAAGCTAATTTACAAAACAGACCCCACTTGATAATGCTAACATGGCAGTCTGAAATATTTTTCTTCAGTAAGAACTGCATTCAGTTAATGCGACATGGAAGAATTGTCCATATTCTGAATGGATGTTGCACTAAGTTTCCTTGTGCATGCTAATTTGTGATCTAGTGTTGTATCCTGATGACTGAAGGCAGTGAGACGAATCTTACTTGACCAATGAGTCTATGTCTAAGGAATATTTTGTGATCTAGTATTGCTATGTGTCAATTAGGATGGCCAGCTTCATAGTAAAACTATGTATCTATGCATCTAGATATATGCTATGTCTGAAACAGAGGGAGTAGCACTATTGCCATGTTTGTAATACTAATTTGTAGTCCTTAAGAAAAGGGTCACTCTTCTTTTTATTGCCCAACTGCCACAGTTTAGCTCATCAATCATCATTGCATGTAAAATGTCTTTTTATTCAGGTAATTGAGAGGAAACCTGAGCTAGCTAAGCTAGAGACACTTGATTGTGGGAAGCCTTATGATGTATTTGTTGGGTGGGCCATTTCAGTTTATTGTGTCTAACTGTCTATGTATAAGATGTTGTTGACTAAGTAACTGATTTACTTACATTTATGTTTCTTCATATGTTCTTGCTTTACTTATTCTGATTCTGACTCTAAAGCCTATTGTATGGAGAACAACGTGAATTGTAAATTTAATTTTTTTTGGCGGAAAAATGATTTGTAGGGGCGGTTGGTACTGTAGCCGCCCCTACAAATCGATTAACAAAGCGGCTGGTGTTTCAGACCGCCTTATAAATCGATTTGTAGGCGACTACAGTAACTAACCTTTACAAATCGATTTGTAGAGGCGGTTGGTGTTACCAGCCGCCTCTACAAATCGATTGTAGGGCGATCTGGGGAACCCCCTACAAATGCATGATTTGTAGAGATGGTATGGTAGGGGCGGCTGACCGAACCGCCCCTACAAATGCACTGTAGCCGCCCCTGGAAATCATATTTGACGTAGTGGATGTAGAAGAAGAAAGGAAGATGAAAAAAAAGAAACCGAGTGTTGGAACACTTCGACTATAGCTTTTCTATACCGCTAAACGCGTCCTAATCCGAGTGCAGCCGACCGTAAACCCACTTCTCGCATTCGTCGCTTTCCCGTCCCTACACTGCTTATTTCCCATTTCCACAGTACACAGAGGCAGCCAAGTAGCCAACCACTAGAGGAGGAGAAGCTTCGAGAACCTAGGGTTTTGCCACCTCCATGACCATCGCCGCCGCTGCCGCCCAGGTGCATCCCTCGCCTCCGCCGCCAGCACGGCGCACCGTGTGCGCGTGGTTGGCGTGCACTCACCTCGCCTGGAGCGCCGTCATCTGCTTGTTGCCCGCAAGCCTGTGGCTTTACTTCTGGGGCCTGGCCACCAAGGAAATCGGACGGCTCGCCTGCGGCGAGGGCTGCGCTGTGGTCACCGCGGCGTACAAGGTCGTCTATGTAGCTGCGGTCACCCTTATGCTCGTCCTCCCCGTCAGCCTGCTAGGGGCACTGATGATGTCCCGCGCCAAGGCGGCGGCCGCGGTGCCGGTGGCGCCGGCGGCCACCGACATTGAGGCAACGAAGGTACGGAAAGGAAACAATAGTGCGTTTTGGATCCAATTTTTCTGGCGCGGCAATGCGAATGGGATAGGTGTCATCTGAAATTGGAAGCTTTTATTGCATCCGCTCAATTTTATTCGTGATTTAATTGCCTTTGGTTCTGGTCCAGGAGCCTGCTCTCAAGACATCCGATGCGGCAATGCGGGGCGCGCTGTGTGACCCTGTCACTCTTGGGTTCCTTGCTTCATTGGCGTTCGCCCTGCTCATGCTCATTGGTCTTCTGGTGATTGGGGACTCGCCCGTGATGGGGTCTCGTCAGAAGAGAATGGGTTCAATGATCTATGTCGTGGGAGCATTGGGCATGCACGCGGTGGATTGCTTCGTTTTATGCCCCCTTATTACAGCGAGGGTTTGGAAGGTCCTGGAGGAAAGCGCGACATGCTCTGTGATTTGGTATGCAGTTGAGGTATCCACCCTGTGCTCTGAGCCTCCTGTGTTTACGATGCAGAAATATTTTTGGTATCTGTGTAAACTTTTCCTGTGCAGTTGCCGCCTGTTGACAGAAACCTTGAGCAAGCAACTCCTTTGGTTTAGCTATCGGTTTATCAATTTTGGAGTTGCAACTGTTAAGCATGAATAAGAAGGGCGGCCTGGTGCTAGAGTCTTACCGCCTGTGACCGGAAAGGTCCCGGGTTCGAGTCACAGTCTCCTCGCATTGCACAGGCGAGAGTAAGGCTTGCCATTGACACCCGTCCCCAGACCCTGCACAGAGCGGGAGCTCTCTGCACTGGGTACGCCCTTTAACTGTTAAGCATGAATAACTGAACCATTCCTTACCCTAAACGAGATTCGACTAAGTTGTTTCGTAGAATGGAGTAGTGCTCATCTGACTAAAGTTGTCATAGATGCATTCAACTCACCTCAACTTGACGACGGAAACTCTGTTTATGAAATTAGGTTTAGTTGCCGCCCCTTGTTGTCTGCAAGCAATAATGCAGATGTTCAGCTACCACCTAGTGACGTTTTACAGGTTTTGAGACCTTAAGAAATTTGTGCATAAAGATCTTCATTAGGAACTCTTTTGTCACTGAGTGGAAGTTGTAGAGTCCTTGTAGCTTGTTCGGTTAATTTTATCTCCACACCACGCTTCTATATTTGGATGAACAAAGGAAATAAAAGTTCAATTTCATACATAAGTAAATTAACATGGTGGTAACATTTTCTATACTTTATTCATTGTCTAGTTTAATGTCGTCTCTGTGTGATCTGTTCAACTGCTCTATTTTTTTAAGAAAATGTATTTGAGCACAGAGGTTTTGTAGTTTTATCTACCTGAACTCCTGCTTATTTACCGAATCCAATTGGTAAGGAATCTTGTTAATAGTTAAATATAGTTGTTGATGTAGTTGCAATTGCATGATAAAAATGAAAGAACAGTGCTTGCCTGCTCTCCTGATATAACAACTTTTTCTGCTCTCCTGATATAACAACTACACAAATATTAAAGCAATCTGCTCACTAGTGAAAGATATATGGTTGCAAATTTGGCCATGAACATGCTTTACAACTGTGCTTGCAAGTTTAAAGTATGGGATATAGGATTCGGCTAATCTGTGCTAGTTTTTTTCCCAAATGGTCACCATTAGAGCGGTTAAATAGCTTGATCCAATCAAGCTACAGGGTACCAGCCACTAGCTTCACGTATGCTGATTCTACTCCTTAAAGTTAAGAAGCATCTTAATTAGTACGGCAATACACTGAAGAGATGAAATCGTGATGGAAAATGCTTCAAGTACAACCCATCTATACAACCCAAGTGATTTGAACCCTTTGATCCATAAATTAGCAACCACCCAAGAGATTTTAACCGTTGGTCACTCCTGGTCTATACATGGCTGTTCACTAATTTTTTATGTAGGGGAAGTAGTACAGATTTTAACTCTGTTTTCTGAAATTAGGTTTAGTTTCCCCTTGATGTCTGCGAGCAATGATGCAGATGTTCAGCTACCAGCTAGTGACGTTTTACAGGTTTTGAGACCTTAAGAATTTTGTGCATAAAGATCTTCGTTAGGAACTCTTTTCTCATTGAGTGGAAGCTGTTACAGAGTCGTTGTAACTTGTTCCGTTAATTTTGTCTCCACACTATTCTTCTATGTTTAGATGAACAAAGGGAAAAAGTTCAATTTCATACGTAAGCAAATTAACATGATGGGAACATTTTCTGTACTTTAGCCATTGTCTAGTTTAATGTCGTCTCAGGTCTCGAGGCCGCGGCTTTGCCGAGTGTTTTTACACTCGGCAAATAACTCTTTGCACTCGGCAAAGTCCGCTCGGCAAAATTTTTCTCGGTAAAGGGTCTTTGCCGAGTGCTTTTTATCCGGGCACTCGGCAAAATAAAAAAAATTTTGCCGAATGCTTGGGGCGGCACTCGGCAAAATATTTTCGGCCGTTGCGGCGCCGGCCGTTAACGGTTATTTTGCCGAGTGCCCGACCCAACACTCGACAATTTTTTTTTAAAAAATTACTTTGCCGAGTGCCCCAAAAGTACTTTGCTGAGTGCCCCTGCCTAGGCACTCGGTAAAGTTTTTTTTTAAAAAAAATTACTTTGCTGAGTGCCCCTATCCAGCCACTCGGCAAAGTTTTTTTTTAAAATAATTTCTTTCCGAGTGCCCCTATTTAGGCACTCGGCAAAGAATTTCTAAATTTTTTTAAAAAAAATACTTTGCCGAGTGCCGCGCCGAGGCACTCAACAAAGAAATTTATATTTTTTTTTGAAAAATCTTTGCCGAGTGCCTTGCCCATGGCACTCGGCAAAGACCCCGAGAATTGCAATTTTTTGTACATTCCATTGTAACAAACAATATATATATATTGAAAATCCATCACAAATGCACCAAAGTTCAACATCACAAGTTTATTATTACAAGTTCAACATCACAAAGGTCAACATCCCTACTGCGGCGACGGAGACTGCAGGTGTGGCCTCCCGGACTGCGGCGAAGGGTTGACGCGATCAGCCGCCGGTGACACGGGAGCGGGATTGTTTGAACCCACCGACGGAGGCTGCACAAAAGAGAAGAGATTGTATGTGTTAGACTCAAATTAAAAATTTCGGCAGCACCTCCCCTGCACGGGGAGGTTTCCAACCTGCAAGAAACAACGGCACAAAGGCCGAAAATCACAACGGCACGATGGCCGACAATCCCAATGGCACGAACGCATTAAACTTTCATACTCACAGGAGTGAAGTGTCGAACCAGAGCTGGAGCTAGCAAGTGCACTTGGACACCCGATACTTGCCCAATGGTTTGCATGATCTGATACATGTCCGCCATCTACTTCTTCGTGGCCTCCAGCTCTGCGGTCAGGTGCGCTTGCGTCTCCCTTGTCTCTGCCAGCTCGGCCTGCAGTGTTTCAATCACATGTTTCAGTATTGCAAATCTGATCAATATGTGTAACGTTCAATGCACGACGAGTGAAACCGGAATTACCTGAAGTTCGTCGACCCGCGACAGTGTTGGAGTAGGCCATGCACGTATGGGAAGGCTTCTGGCCGTGCTCCATGCCCTCACGTCGGAGAGAGAGGGTGCAGAGCTCGAGGAGTCGGCGCCGTCTGCAATCCACAACCGCCGGTGCTTCCTGCCTTGCCCCATCCTCATGATCACCTCTGTCTCAAGGGGCTCAGTGCTCAGATTGTGATCTGAGCCATGGAGCGCCCTAACCGCATCCGCGTAGTCTCTGACCTTAGCGTGGACGCTCGGGTCAGAGTAAGCCTGGGCAGTGGCATCCGGGTTGAAGACGACACCGGATTTCACTGGGCCCATGTGGGACACAACCCATGCCCCAAACTCCGACACCGGCATGTCCGGGTGTGCCACCTCCTGCGAGAAAGACGGCAAGATGATTAGAAATCAGGCAAAATTGAGCGTTAGAATAGATAAATGACATTTCATACAAGTGCCTGCTTGAATGCGGGGAGGTTGCGGCTGCCTTGGTGGTGAGTTGGACCGGTCCTCAGTGCCCGCTTCCACTTGCCTTGCTCGTGCTTTGCGATGTATGCCGGGTCAAGGTACCTGTCCACGATCCTCGACAATGCCAATCTATGCGACATGCACCACGAGGCCAGCACCTACACATCATCAAGTGTTTGACATATAAGAAGATCAATTCTGGACCTACTAAATCTCAAAACGAATCAATATTATTCACCTACCTGAAGGTACTGCTCCTTGGTCAGCGCCACCTTTCTTGTGCCAGTTTTGTTGAGGGGCTCTTTCTTGATGGGCCTATAGTAGTCGACGTGGGCCTGGAGTCGCGCCTCGTGAATCATATCGCCGACGTACTTCTTACAGGCTCTGTGTGCCGTCTGATCCGCCAGGGTCTCTCGACCTTCTTCGGCCTTGAAGTACCTCTGCATACAAACACGATGTATCTGTTCATTATTTCAATAAAAGACTTAACCAATGGAGGAGATGTATTGAGCTATGTTGTGAGACACTTACCCAAAAGTCCACCAAAACCTGCTCCTGCTTGTTGTCCTACTCGTCATCCAAGCCGAGCTTGTACCTGTCCCACGACCAGGCCGGCTCCCACCTCCCCTCTTTCAAGTCCACAAGGCCGGGGAAGTGTTTCCTGCATAGACATCCTAGGACGGTAGCGGGGGTGCGTGGGGGGTCAAGAGCACCCGACAGAACTAGCCATCACCTACATAAGTGATTAAGAAAAATTATAAGTTTCTCTTTTGATTTTCAACGTATCATATGAAGTACTAGTGATAACATCTATAGTTACTTACCTTCTTCCCACAGGACGAACCAGTGGGTGTCGGTCAGGAAGCGGAATCGGAGGAAGGCTTGTGGGACCTCGTAGGTAGGGAGCCGACTGAGCAGAACTGTCCTCCATCTGCTGAGTCCCCTCGTCCCCCGACGGAGTGTCTGTGGTCGTGCCCGTGGCTGCCACGTGGTCCTCTAGGGTAGGAGATGGGTCCTCTGGCTGGTCAAGAGCCGGGGGAGGAGGTGGGTCCCTCCTAGGGCGACCTCGGCCCTCCCTCCCTCCCTCCCCTCCCCCCCGTGTTGGGGCGACCTAGCCCCTGCTCTCGCCACTGGGGCGAAGACGCCCCGCCTCCATCAGAGGTCCGTAGCCTCTCTCTGTACACCGAGAGCACCTACCTCGGTGAACGGTTGCCCACCATCTTTGTTCTATCACCTGCAATGTACAAAGAATGAACAACAAGCGTTAGTACATACATGTCAAATAGTTCAAAATGAATAAACATAACAAAATTTAATAAAAAACATAGTATTACATGGTTTAGGAATAATCTTCATGATTGGGGTCATAGGTCTCATCATCACTGTCAAAATTGTCCAAATGGGCAACACTATCCGAAGGTTCTATGTCTTCTTCATTGTCTTTGCCTAAATGGAATCGCTCAAGCATTTGAATGTCCTTCGGATTTAGCACTACATCTCCAGGGTCCTCGTCATCAACCGTTTCATTGTCTACTTCCATGGCGGTTGTCACACCGGGTAAGACTATCTCAAAGCTCCCTTGTAGCCCATCTTCTTGATAGAACTCTCCATCATATGTGTTTGTGTCGAAGGTGTAATCTTCATCGTTTGGAACAGGTAGTTTACCGTGCGAAGATACCTAGTGCACAATAGACCAACCCTTAAGATGGTCTTTGTCTTGGCACGCGTATGGCGTATGATACACCTGCATGGCCTGTTGAGCCACAATATAGACATCTTTTCCTTTATAGACGGAATCATGCCTAATCTCGACTAGCCCAAGATGAGGGGTCCATCTCATTCGTCCAGGATCAAACTAGTGGCACTTGAATATGATAGGAGTAAGAGGTACCCGGCCCTCATATTCAAGTTCATAGATCTCCTCAATTATTCCGTAGTATTCGACGTCATTAGTGCCCGGCGTAAAAACTTGGCTGTTGGTGGTTTTCCGACCGGGCCGAGTCTGCTCGTGTCTTGACATGTGGAAGCGATATCCGTTCACGTCATAACCGGTATATGACTTCACCCTTAACTTGAAGCCGTTTTTAACCTATCTCAACTCATCACTCATGGATGCATTGGTTTGCGCCTACAAGCTCAAGCATGATACATCGTTATACTATTGGAACGTATGAGCTACTAAGGAATATCGACGAACGTATGACCTTTTGTTTGAACCAAGAAATGAAATCAGGCCTCCCAGCTCCCGCACCCTCTGAAAGAAGGGTATCATGTTCGTGTGGGGTAGGATCCCTTGATTGATGCCACTCTTGACGAACAAATTCCCTGTACCAAAGAGAATCCATAGGCTTCGATACAGAATAGTGACGTCGTATTGAAACAAGTTCGTTGAGAACTTACTTAATGAATGGCGCAACCTTGACAAGGTTGGTGAACACATATAGCGTGATTCTGCGCCACTCTTCTGGATCTAATCTCTTGGGGGTCGATCCACTTGCGCTGCCTAGTTGGCATTTGAAAAGGCTGAGGGTCGATTCAACTTCGCCAGCATTGTAACGAGGGGGTGGATTATGCTTGCTAGGAAGGTTCGGCTTGTAGTAGGATGTCGTGAAGTTTGCAACCTCCTCCCGAATGCTTGCCTCTACAATGGAAGCCTCAATTCTGGCTTTATTTGTACATTTCTTGCAAAGAGTCTTTAGACATTGCTCGATTAGATAGCACCAATGGGCCTGCATGGGCCCCCCAACCATGCCTCGGTCGGGAGGTGCACAATCAGATGCTGCATCGGCAAGAAGAAGCCGGGTGGAAAGATCTTCTCAAGCTCACAGACCAACTCAGGTGACATAGTTTCCAATTCTGTAATGACGGTCGAAGATAGCTCCTTGGCACAAAGCTGGCGAAAGAAGTAGCTCAACTTTGCCAGCATTAGCCAGAAATGCTCAGGGACATAGCCTCGAACCATCGACGGAAGTATCCGCTCAATCCATATGTGGTAGTCATGACTCTTCATCTCGTTGACTCGCAGAGTCTCTAAGTTCACTCCCCTGCTTAGATTCACTGCATACCCATCAGGGTACATTAAATTCTTGATCCATCGAAGTACTTCCCTCCTTTGATCGATTTTCAAGACATAGGGGGCCCTAGGCCTTCTCCACTGCTTTCCTGTTGCAGGAGGCCGCATCTCTAGGTTTGGCCTATTGCACAACGTCGTCAGGTCCACTCTAGCCTTAGGGTTGTCCTTAGACTTGTCAGTGTCCATGAGCGTTGCCCAAAGTGCCTCAGCGATATTCTTTTTAGTGTGCATGACATCAATGTTATGGGGCAGTAGGAGGTCATCGAAATAGGGGAGCCTCGTCAAGCCAGACTTATGAGTCCACATATGTTGCTCACCATATCCTACAAAACCACCATCTTCGTTGGGCACAAGAGCATCTATCTGAGCACGAACCTCCACCCCAGTCCTCAAGCGCGGTCTAGGGTCCGTCACTTTGACACCTTTCATAAAGCTCTTGACGTCTTCTCTGAATGGATGGTTAAGAGGGAGGAATTGACGATGTTTGTCGAACGACGAATACTTGCCACCCTTCTTCAATCATATGAACCTCACAGCTTCCTTGCATATTGGGCATGGGAACTTCCCCTGAACACACCAAGCGCACATTAACCCATATGCCAGGAAGTCGTGCAGGGAGTAGTGGTACCAGACGTGCATTTTGAAGCTAGTCTTCGTAGCTCGGTCGTATGTCCACACCCCTTTGACCCAAGCATCGATCAACTCATCTATCACAGGCTCCATGAAGACACCCATATTACTCCCCGGGTGTCCAGGGATTATCAACGACAGGAACATGGTATGCCGTTGAAAGGACATGCCGGGGGAGGGAGATTCAGGGGGATGACGAACACGGGCGAACATGTGTATGGTGCAGCCATCATGCCATATGAATTGAACCCATCTGTTGCCAGCGCGACACGTACATTACGAGCCTCCTCTGCTTTGAGAGGATGCCACGAATTGAAGTACTTCCATGCATCATCATCGGATGGATGTACCATCTTCTTAGGATTGTACCGTGTGCTGTTTTTGTGCCATGTCATCTATTTCGCGGATTCCTCGGTCATGAATAGCCGTTGGAGCCTCGGCAGGAACAGAAGGTGTCGTAGGACTCTCATGGGGATCTTAAGCTGCCTCTTCTGGCCATCGCCTGAGTCTACCTCCACGTACCTAGAGGATTTACACTTTGGGTAGTACTTTGCATCCGCGTGTTGTTTCCTAAATAGGACTCACCCCTTCGGACAAACATGTATCTTGTCATATGGCATCTTAAGTGCAAGAAGGAGCTTCTCTGACTCGTATAAGTTCTTCAGCATAATGTGTGTCTTCGGTAGCATATCGCTCCACACGACCACCATCTTGTCGAAGCCTTCTCGACTTAGGTTTAACTCGGCCTTCAACCCCATTACGCGACCAATGGCATCCAGCTGAGAAACATTAGTATGATCGTGAAGGGGTCTCTGTGCCGAGTCCAACATCAGGTAGAAGGCATATGCGGCAGCCTCCATCTCCTCCTTGTCACGTCCTTCAGCTAACTGAGCTTGGTGCGTGTCATCCAGCATGTCTGCTACCCCGGCATCATCATCGAAAGCCTTGAGCCATGGTCGCACCACCTCCTCCCTGATACGATCGGCTTCACCATGGTGGATCCACCGGTGGTAGCCCGGAGTAAATCCAAACTTCACAATATGTTTACCCATGGTTAACCTATCTTTCCTTCTTCTGTTGTCACAACCGCTGCATGGACAAACCACTAGAGAATGGTCTCCAGCACTCTCGCCAAATGCATGCTGTAAGAATTCTTTGACCTTGACTATAAACAGCAAGTTGTAATCGTGCTCGTCTCTCCGGAGCGTGTACATCCACTCATGGTCCTCCATCCTTTAACAGACGTATCAACACATATGAGTCACCATCAATTGCATCTACGCGGTGTCCCTACTCTCTAATAGGTGAGGATAGGTCCTAATCCCACCTGCAGATCCGTAGATGAGGTTAGTTTCCATGCTCCGCTCCTATCCGAGACGGAATTTCGGCAGCACCTCCCCGCTGTTCTCCCGATACACGTCCTGCAAGGGAGAGTGTGTATCCGGAGAACAATAGGGGGGTGATGCCGAAACACCGTCTCGGACCGGAGCGGACCATGGAAACTAACCCATCTACGCATCCACGGGCTGTCCAAAAAACGTGGACAATCCGAAACAGAAACGCTCGCAGATATGCAAAGACCTACATAACTCCGACCGTATCTCTTTCAGACGGGAGACGCCTAACTGGGATCAGCGACCTAAGACCATGATACGGATAGAGGGGTTATACCTAGGGTGCCGGTGAGGTCAGGCTAGCGGGGCTGTGGCGAGTCGGTGCGTGGATGCGCCGACGGACAGCAGTGTGCACTCAAGAACCGCCGACGGCAATCGGGGTCACCGAGGTCCCTCCACCGGGGCCTCCTCCTGCATAAAAAGGCAATACATTAGTGACAATTGAAAATTTTGGCAGAACTTCCCCTGCACGGGGAGGTTTCAAAAACCTACAAAAAAATCGGCACGAAGGCCAACATCCACAAACAACGGCTCGATGACCGAAAACCACATACAACAACTATTACTACTAACAAGGGCTCGATGGTCGACATCCATTGCACGATTTGAATAGAAAGGGAAGGGCGAACCTAGTGTGCTCGTCGACGGTGGGTGGAGTTGGGAGCGGGGCACCGAGGGCACAACACCACCGCTAATGAGGCGTGGACAGCGGCCGGGGCTCCTCCTCCCTTCTTCCTCCTCCCTTCTCCTCTCCACCTCCATTCTCCTTCTTCCTCCTCCCTTCTCCTCTCCTCCCTCCCTTCTTCCTTCTTCCTTCTTCCTCCTCCCTTCTCCCTTCTCCCTTCTCCCTTCTTCCTCCTCTTCTCTTCCTCCTCTTCTCCCCTTCCCTTCTCTCCTCCTCCCTCTCCTCCTACCTCCCTCCCTCTACAGGCGGCTAGGGAAGGGACGGCCGGACACACGACACGACCATGCCGGAAATGGCCGGCACCACCACCAATCAACCACCTGGGCGGCCGAGGCGGGGGGCCAGGGGGAGTTGCTGGGGGCGTCCGACGGTTGGGGCGAGGGCAAGGGTGGCGGGCATGCCAGGGCTGGCACAAAGAGAGCTGCGCGCAAAGCAGATTACCGCCGCGAGGGCTCGGCAGTCTCATGGTGGCGGGCGATTCACGGCGAGGGCGTGAAGCAGCGGCGGGGTGGGCACGACGGGGGGTGTGGGAGTGGGGTGGGGTGGTCATGGGGCGTGACTTAGGTTGGCAGCAGGGTTGGTCCGGTGGGCTTTTAGTGCCTAGTTTTTTTTTATTTCAACTTTGGCGAGTGCCCCCCATGGCACTCGGCAAAATATTTTTTTTGATTTTGGGCCTAAATTTTTTCATGGGGCCTTGTGACAGCATTTCAAACTCCACATGTGAGATGTCTGGGTTTTTGGCATCCGATGTCACAACTTGCTCGAAACCTTCTCAATTTTTACCATAGCCTCCACATGCGATAACACGACGCCTCGACAAGTTTCATGATTTTCGGACTTCGTTTGCATTTTATATAATTTAAAATCACATTTTCGGCAAGTACCTCGGCATGTTACGTCAACGAGATGCTCGAGATTTCATGTGAGTTCCTAGATACGGCCTAAACATACCCTAAATATCAAATATCATGAGTATCAATTTTTGGATGACCAAAGTCCATTATTCCTTGTACCTGCAGTTCAAATTTGAAATATCCCAAAAAATTCGACGAAACGAAATAAACTAATGAAATATATCAAACAAAGTCAAAATTACCCCAAATTTTAAAATAGAGTTTGAAATCTTCACAAAAGACCCCAGAAAAAAATTTGGGCACAAAATAAAATAAAAAATTTGTCGAGTGCCATGGGGGCACTCGGCAAAGTGGGCTTTGCCGAGTGCCGGCCCAGGAGGCACTCGGCCAAATATGATTTTCAAAAATAAAAAAAAAATTTGCGAGTGCCTAGCACTGGCACTCGGCAAAATAAGTTTTAAAAAATTAAAAAAAAATTGCCGAGTGCCCAAGGCTTACACTCGGCAAAATATGTTTTTAAAAAATAAATTTTTTTTTGCCGAGTGCCTGTCTGGCTCTCGGCAAAATAAGTTTTAAAAAATAAAAAAAATTTGCCGAGTGCCTATCTCTGGCACTCGACAAAATATTTAAAAAAACAATTGCCGAGTGCCATGGGTTGGCACTCGTCAAAATATGTTTTTAAAAAATAAAAAAAAATTTGCCGAGTGCCTGGGGCTGACTCTGGGCAAAATAAGTTTTTTTTAAAAAAAAATTTGCCGAGTGCCAGCCGTTAGGCACTCGGCAAAATCTGACGGCAGGTGGCCGCCGTCACGGGCCGGGCACCTTTTGCCGAGTGCCGCGGCACTCGGCAAAGCCCAATTTTGCTGAGAGCCAAGCTTTACCGAGTGCCTGACACTCGGCAAAGCCACCTTTGCCGAGTGCTTTATTATGCCGAGTGCGGCACTCGGCAAAATATTGCTTTACCGAGTGCCCCGATAAAAAAACACTCGGCAAAGTCTCAGGCACTCGGCAAAGTCCAGTTTTCCAGTGGTCTGCTCAACTACTCTACTTTTAGAAAATGTATTTGAGCGTAGAGGTTTTTTGTGGTTTGGTGTCATCTCTTTTCACCCTTATCTACCTGAACTGCTGCTTATTTACCAAACACAATTGGTAAGGAATCTTGTTGATAGTTCAATATGATAGTTCTTGATGTAACTGCAATTGCATAATGAAAATGAAAGAATAATGCTTTTATGCTTTTCTGATATAACAACTACACAAATATTAAAGCAACTAGTTGAATTCCCAAGCGTTGCTGCAGAAATTTGAAGAATGATTTTACATAGACAATGGTGTGATGTGCCAAAAATGAGAAATCACATAGGAAGGAATACATTTAAGTGTTTTTGCTTTAAAAATATATAATGCAAAGAGCTGTCGTATGCTCTAGATTGGCTTGGTTGGGCTCTCCTATCTTCTGCATGCTTGTAGTACCTGCATGAATAAAGTGCTTGCGGTGTTATCTTTTACTGCTTTTCTAAAAGCAAATTGGCAAGTACCTGTGTGCATAATTAAGGTGCCCAAGTAGAAATGGAATCAGCTTATCTGCGTGGAAAGCATGTAGTACGATGTGTTGCCAAAATTGAAATTGCCAAAGTTGAAAGGAATACATAAGTGTTTTTTTGTTTTATAAAAAGAGTGTCTATCTGTCATCCGTGTGTTTCCATCCCACCCCACATTTTTTTTCTTCACACCGTTCTTCTTCCTCCGATCCTCCAGCCCCACCGCCGTTCCTGCTCGTCCTCGTCCTCGCCTCCGCCGCCGACCACCACCTCGCCGCGGGCACTAGGGTTTGTCGGAGCTCCGGTGAACCCTAGAGCCTGCGGCGGCCTCCCTCTTCACCTCCCCGCCCCCACTGCCGCCATCTTCTCTAGCTCCGGCGAGCTCGCCTGCCGCCATCTTCTCCAACTCCGGCGATCTTCCCCCACCCCTACCTGGCCCGGCCGCCCCTACCACCGTCAACTCCCCTAAACCACCCGACCACCATCCCCACCACCTGGCCTGCCTGCCTCCCCCCGGCCGGCCCCTTCTATACCCACCGGAGTTGGAGAAGAAAGAGGGGGAGAGCTCGCCGGACCCTAGCCACTGCTACAGTGTCTCTTCATCTCCGGTGGAGTGGAGGAGGAGGAGGACGCCTACCTCGTCGGCGCCTGTGAGTTTGGCCGCCGCTCCTGCCGGAGAGGAGGGAGGAAGGAGCCACGAGCTCGGCTGAGCGCGGGATCAGACGGCCTCCACCGCGTCCCCGCGACGGATCCAAGGCTCTAGAAATCGCGTGTGGGGAGCTACTAGAACACTTGGGTGTTCTATAGCTTTCTCGTATAAAAATGCAAAAGCTGACATATCCTTCACTTCGCCGGTAATACGAGAGTGTTGCCAAATTGCTTTAAAAAGGGTGCTGCCAAATTCTGATGTGATTATACAAAACCACTAGAGAAAGTCTTAACGATCTTACCGGTGGAGGGAGGATGACAGACAATTGTGTTATTTGCTAAGATATAGAAACATAACAATCTAAATAATCAAGGTGATGACTGATGATGTATTATTCTTTTCCCAACTGAGACTAAATCCAAGCACCAGCTTTGTTGCCTGAAAAAGCATTCCGAAGGAACTAAATCCACAATTCAGCTGGAGTGCTGCGTGTAGTACAAATAGTACGGACCTGGTGCACGTGATTTGGAGGAATGCTTGCGGCATTTGTGGTAGCTATGATGCCGGAGGAAACATTGCTAGCGCCAGAGGCAACATATATAGGGACGCAATATGACAGTAGTACGTTTTAAGTGTGGGATAGGAAGAGGAAAGGACATGGACGGTTCAAGTACATGTATGTACATCTTTTGGGTGATTATTAAGGGGAGCACGATAGAGTTGTTAGGGAGGAAGAGTGCTAGAGAAGACAAAAGGTTTGGACGGTCAGATCATTGAAAACAGAGTCGATCTGATGGCTAAAATTATTCTGATGATGTGGCTGATAGTTCACTATGATAGTTCTTGATGTAACTGCAATTGCATAATAAAAATGAAAGAATAGGGCTTGTCTGCTTTTCTGATATAGCAACTACACAAATATTAAAGCAATCTGCTCACTAGTGAAAGATATGGTTTCAAATTGGGGCCGTGAACATGCTTTACAACTGTGCATGCAAGTTTCATGTACGGGATAGGCTTTTGCTAATCTGTGTTAATTTTTTCCCAAATGGTCACCATTATAGTGGTTAAATAACTTGATGCAATCAAGCTACAGGTTATGCTGATTCTACTCCTTAAAATTCAGGAGTATCTTAATTAGTACTCTGTAGAGATGAAATCATGATGGAAAATGGTTGACGTACAACCTTTTTGCACAACTCTATTGTAGTTATACCCAAGTGGTTTGAACCGTTTCATCCATAAATTAGGAAGCACCCAAGAGATTTTAACCATTGGTCACTCCTGGTCTAGACATGGTTGTTCACTAATTTGTTATGTAGGGGAAGTAGTACTGATTAGATCTGCTCCCTACCATCAGTTTTATTTCAGTACACTGGCTGTTTTGACTTTTATGTGAGCAAGCTTGCAAACAAGTTTTACCTTTGGCAATCTATCTTTACGCATTAACCTCTTATACTTTCTACGTGTCGGAGTCTAAAGTATTTTTGTGACGCAAAATCAAAAATATTTGTGATTCAATATGCAACCAACTTTTTTATGCACCTATTCTGATTAAGATGTTTGTCTTCATTTTTGTAGACAAAGCCTTGAAGTGGAGAAATAAAGAGATGTGAAGCTGGACAAGGAGCTATGAGTACCAATGCTTTGTTGCTGAAAACTTTTGCTTACATATTCGTTCTTTCCTGTATCTTCTTATCTCCGAAAATTTATCTTGTTGCCATTATGGATCTTCTTCTAGCCTAAAGTATCCCCTATGCTATGAATTCTGCAAATTTGAAACTATGGTGTGTCCTATGCTTCTGGAACGTGTGTACTTCTAGAAGTGACAATGGGGAGAATGACTTTTGTGCTTTTCATCAATGTAACTTAACATGCTAGCAGGAGAAGATGCATATGTGGATGCAATTTTCAATATCACACTGGACATGCTCTGATCTTGGCTTTAGTTAACTTATTGTAGATTTCTTCTGCAGATTTCTCTTAGTAAATCTGATATTCACTACCAGACAGAGCATTTTTGCCGAGGGTCCGAGGATTTGCAGAGGAAAATGCTCGGGCACTCGGCAAAGAGTCTTTACCGAGGGCCTGACCCTCGGCAAAAAACAGCCCTCGGCAAAGACTCTTTGCCGAGGGCCAGACCCTCGACAAAGACAAGCACACGGCAACAATAATTATTTGCTGACACGATGTCCATCCCCTACGTCAATCTTTGCCGAGGGCATCACCGTTAGGCCATCGGCAAAGACTTTTTAACCGTTTTTGAAAATTATCTTTTAAAAAAAATCTTTGCCAAGTGCCCCTGGACCAGCACTCGGCAAAGATAGTCTTTGCCGAGTGCCAAGCTGGCACTCGGCAAATTTTCATTTTTTTTTGTTTTTTTGACCCCAAATTTTTTGTTGGGCCCGCCTACATTGTTTACAACTTGATGTTCACATTTGGTGTTTTTTCTAGTTTTTTTGTTATATTTGGTTGATTAATTTGATTATGTTGAATTTTTATATATAATTCAAATTTGAACTGCAAGTGCATGAAATATTGTAATCTAGTGCTTCGAAAAATGTTATTCATGGTATTTGGTGTATGTTGAGTCTCTATCCACGAACTCGCATCAAATTTCGCGCATCTTCTTCACGTAACATGACGAGCCACTTGTCGGAAAAGTGTTTTAAAATTATATAAAGTCCATACGAAGTCCGAAAATCCTGGCCACCCACGCCCCCAGCTGGCTAGACCCTCGAGGAGCAACCCCGCTGCTGTCGCACCCTCGCAGAGCGATGCCATCTGGCGTCCGCCCCTCGCCGGGTGACCCCGCCGCCATCCGCCCCATGCCAGGAGACCCCGCCACCGTCCGCCCCTTGCCAGCCGACCCCGCCGCCGTCCGCCTCTCGCCGAGCTACCCCGCCGCCGTCCACCCTCTCGCCGATGGACCCCGATGACGTCCGCCCCTCGCCGAGCGACCTCGCCGCCGCCCCTTCCTCAAGGAGCGACCCCGCCGCCGTCCGTCCCCAGTAGTCCGCCCCTCGCCGGGTGACCCCGCCGCCGTCCTCCTCTCGCCGAGCAACCCCGCCGCTGTCCACCCTCTCGCCGACGGACCCCGACGACGTCCGCCCCTCGCCGAGAGACCTCGCCGCCGCCCCTTCCTCGCGGAGCGACCCCGCCGCCGTCCGTCCCCAGCAGTTCATCATATACGTATGTGCCAACTTTGATGCTCTGTTAAATTTGTCCACCCGCCTACCTACCTAGTTAACCCCCGCCCCTGATACCCTGCCCCAAGGAGCCAAAATCCTAGCCGTTTAGTCCTGGTGTTGGCGGTTGCTGCTAACAAGGGTTTGATGTATTTGTTCAATTTTTTTGAATGAAAATAGAGAAGCCCTGGTGACAAGAACTGTGATGATCCACTTGTCCGCATGTGTTAGTTGCCTCTTTACAATACAATATTCAATTGGTGGAACTCTCTTGGTATATTGCTGATGATGTTTGTTCAACTGAAATAATGAAATTGTCTGTTTTGGTTGTCTCTGTATTTCGTGTGTGCTTGCTGCTGCTGGCTGGTGTGTGGTCCGATAATTTTCTTTAGTTTATAAATGTTCGAGTTCGACATTGTTGAATCTGTTATATTTTTTTATGCAATTGATTTTACTCATCGGACACTAGCATGATACTCGTACACAAGTCCAATTTTCTTTTACCTGTTTGATACACTGGGATACACATCTTTATTTTACCATCAAGTATGTAACCTGATAACCAATTCCGTAGTAACCTAGTACGGTCCCTAGTAGCAGTAGTATCTTCTAAATGTAATTTGGAGTCGCTATAAAATTTTGAGTACAAAATCACCTCAAAGAAAACTATAACAATCTTATATCTTAACTGCTATGTATCTGCACATTGGATTTCTGTGCATTCTTCCTTGGATTGGACAATTTGACTAGTATGAGCATGAACCCTCCCTGGGTTATGCTTGACTGTTAGTTTCTTTTAGCTATAGCCTTGTCTTTCTATGGATGAAATTAACTCTCCCAGATAAAGTCCTTCCTTAGACTATTGTTAGAATGGTTGGGGTTTGTACTTGTCTAATGTACTGGATATGCACTTCCAAAATTGATTTAATTTTAGCAGACAAGTGACATGGCTTGTTTTATGTTTTAATAGGTTACGCGGCCACCGCTCCCTGCCCCGCCCTGCAGTCGCCGTCCATCTTGCCCTCCCGCCGCCCCACACCTTCGACTTGCCATGGTTTTGGAAGGTATAAGATGTGTATGTGGTTGTCGTCCATCATGCCATTGGTTTGATGTGTATGTGGTTGTCGGCCATCGTACCATTTGTTTGTTGCAGGTTTTGGTTACCTCACCGTGTAGGGGAGGTGCTGCCAAAATTTACAATTGACACTATTATGTTCATTTGTTGCAGGAGAGGCTATTGCAAGGATTATTCTCCACCGTCCTCGACTCGTCACTTTGCAGGACAGCAAGGTGAGGCATCCTACACCCCTCTTTTCATATCATGTTCATATATCACGTAACCTAGCTAGGCGTCTCCCGTTCGAAAGAGATACAGTTGGAAATATGCAGATCTTTGTATATCTATAACCGTATCTATTTCGAATTGTCCACGTTTTTTGGATAGCCCGAGAATGTGTAGATGGAGTTAGTTTCCATGCTCTACTCGGATTCGAGACTAAGTTACAGCAGCATCTCCCTGTTGTTCTCCGGATACACAATCTCCCTGCTAGGACGTGCATTTGGAGAACAACGGGGAGGTGCTACCGAAATTCTATCTCGGATAGGAGTAGAGCATGGAAACTAACCCCATCTACACATCCTCGGGTGGGATTAGGACCTATCTTCACCTATTAGACATTATAGGAACCTGTCGATGCAATTGATTTTTATATTACTTGCTGATATGTTAGAGGATGGATGACCATGAGTGGATGTACATAGACCGCTCTAGTCAGGGTTCGTTCACCGATGAATTGATTGAGAAGACCGATGCTTTTTTGGAACTAGCATTTGCAAGGGTTAAAGGAGCGCGTGGCACTTGGTGTCCCTGCAACATTTGTGCAAACACGCGTCGACAAACAAAGGTGGTCATGGGTAAACACCTTTGCAAGAATGAATTTACGACGGACTATACCCGATGGATCTACCATGGTGAATCCGATCGTGTGAGAGATGAGGTCGTGAGATAACGCATCAAGGATTATGATGCTGATGTTGGGGTAGGAGACATGTTAAATGACTATCATGAAGCACACTTCATGAAGGACTTAGGGAGGAGGAGCCAGAGCCAACCACAAAGGTGTATTACGATATGTTGTCTACGGCACAACAACCCCTTCACGGGCATGCAAAGGTTTCTCAACTGAATGCCATTGCACGTCAAATGCCATAAAGTCCCAATTTAGCTTGAGTCGAGAAGCCTTCGATGTTATGCTGACAGTTGTTGGTAGCCTACTCCCGGATGGTCACATCCTGCCAAAGAGCATGTATAAGGCACAAAAACTCCTTCGTGCACTTAAGATGCCATATGAGCAGATACATGCTTGTCCGAAGGGATGCATCTTATTTAGGAAAGAACATGCGGAAGCAAAGTACTATGTGAAGTGTAAATCGTCTAGGTTCCTGGAGGTAGACTCTAGTGATAGTCAGAAGATGCAACTCACCATCCCCGTGAAGATCCTACGGTATCTTCCATTCATACCGAGGATCCAACGACTTTATATGACTGAGGAATGCACGAAACAGATGACATGGCACAAATACGAACGTCGATACAATCCTGAGAAGCTGGTGCATCCATCTAATGGTGAAGCATGGACAAGGTTTGATATGATTCATCGTGAGAAAGCTCTAGAGGCTCGTAATGTATGTGTTGCGCTGGCAATAGATGGGTTCAATCCTTATGCAATGGCGGCTACCTCATACACTTGTTGGCCCATGTTCGTTATCCCTCTCAATCTCCCACCTAGAGTCCTCTTTCAACGACAGAACATATTCTTGTCGTTGATAATTCTGAACACCCAGGGAATAATATGAGTGTGTACATGGAGCCTCTGATTGATGATTGGGTCCATGCTTGGGAGGAAGGGGTATGGACATACGACCGAGCTACAAAGACAAACTTCAAAATGTATGTTTGGTACCAGTACTCCCTGCATGACTTTTCGACGTATGGGATATTCTGCGACTGGTGTGTTCACGGGAAGTTCTCATGCCCAGTATGCAAGGCGTCTCTGATGTTCATTTGGTTGATGAAGGGTGGCAAGTATTCTTCGTTCGACAAACATCAACAATTCCTCCCTCTTAATCATCCATTCAGACGAGACATCAAGAACTTTACGAAAGATGTAGTAGTTGAAGGCCCTGCACCCTAGATGATGATTGGTGCCGCGGTTCGTGCTCAGTTAGACGCTCTCGAGGTTAATGACCAAGGAGATCATTTTCTAGGATATGGTGAGGAACATGCATGGACTCACAAGTCATGCTTGTGGAACCTCCCCTATTTTGATGACCTTCTACTTCCACATAACATTGATATAATACACACTGAAAAGAATATCGCCGTGCCAATTTTTGGTACAATCATGGACATTCCTGATAAGACAAAGGATAATGTTAAGGCTAGAGTGGATCAGGCGAGGTTATGCAATAGACCAAAGCTAGACATGGCGCCTCCCAGAGGCGGGAAGTCATGGAGAAATCCTAAGGCCGATTTTGTTCTAACGAGGGCCCAAAGGAGGGAAGTACTAGAATGGTTCCAAACGTTAATATTCTCTTATGGGTATGCAGTGAATCTGAAGAGGGGAGTGAACTTAGCTACTTTGCAAATCAACGGGCTCAAGAGTCATGACTACCACATATGGCTTGAGCGGCTACTGCCGGTGATGGTTCGAGGCTATGTCCCTGAGCATGTCTGGATAGTGCTGGCGGAGTTGAGCTATTTCTTCCACCAGCTTTGTGCCAAGGAGTTATCTCATACCATGGTTGTAGACATGGAAAGAATGGCGCCTGTGTTGCTCTGCAAGTTGGAGAACATCTTTCCACCTGGCTTCTTCAATCCGATGCAGCATTTGATTTTGCACCTCCCGTATGAGGCACAAATGGGGGGGCTGTGCAGGGCCGTTGGTGCTATTCAATTGAGAGATTTCAAAAGGTTCTTCGAACTAAATATAAAAATAAATGCAAAATTAAAGCATCCATAGCAGAGGCATACATTCTGGAGGAGGTGTCCAAACTTCACAACAAAATACTATGCTAACAACCTTCCTAGCGTGCATAATCCACCCCCTCACTACAATGCTGGCGAAGATGAATCGAACCTTAGCATTTTCTGAGGGCAACTAAGAAGTGCAAGTGGTGTGACTAACAAGACCTTGAAACATGAAGAGTGGCGCACTATTATGCTATATGTGTTGACCAACCTATCCGAAGTGGAGCCGTACATGCTATAAGTTCTCAACAAACTTTTTCTCAACTAGTCACAATTCTATGTCCAACTCCCTTGTTTCTCGTTGGTACAGGGAATTTCATGAACGATTCTGGCGTGAATCAAGGGAACCTACCCCACAGGAAACTTCAACCCTTAGAGAGGGTGCGGGAAATGGAATGGCCGATTTCATTTCTTGGTTTAAACAGAAGGTACTGTCCATTTTGGCTCGTACTTAGTTTGACATTACAAGTTGCTCGTACGTGCGACTAATATAACAAACTACCCTGCTTGAACTTGTAAGGACAAACCGATGCATCTATGAGTGCCGAGTTGAGACAGGTTGCCGATTGTTGTGCCTATAGGGTCAGGTCATTTACCGGTTATGACGTGAATGGATATCGCTTTCACACAACAAGCCACGAGCAGAGTCGGCCCAATCAAAGAACCACAAATACCGGAGTTTTTACGCAAGGCTTAGATGGGGTTGAGTATTACGGAAGAATTGAAGAAATATATGAACTCATGTTTAATGGTTGCAAACCTCTTAATCCCGTTATATTCAAATGCCATTGGTTTGATCCTGAAGTAGTGAGGCGGACCCTAATCTTGGGCTAGTCAAAATTCGACAATCATTCATCTTACCAGGAGATGATGTCTATATTGTGGCTCAACAGGCAACGTAAGTTTATTATCTCTCATACCCGTGCCAAACTGTAGACCGTCTTAAGGGTTGGGATGTTGTGTACAAGGTATCGCCACACGGTAAACACCTGTTGCAAACAATCAAGATTACAACATAGACCCCAACACATATGATGGAGAGTTTTTTCAAGAAGATGGGCTCGAAGGGACTTTTGAGATAGACTTAACCAAAACTCAGGGTATGGAAGTAGACAATGAAAGTGGTGCTGACGAGGACGCCAGAGACGAGGTTCAGAATGTGAAGGACTTAAAATTACTTCAGCGATTACATTTAAGCAACGACGGTGATGACGACATTCCTCCTTTAGAGCACGGGGATGATTATATTGACATGCGTGATAGTGATGATGAGACCTATGATCCAGCTAATCCCGATGATGATGATTATTTCTAATACATGTATGATCCGTGCTAATTGATTTATTATTTGTCATACCATGTAATTTTGTAAGTATGTTTTGTTTATTTTGCATCTATTTTGATGTATTATCTGTACTCATTGGTTTACTCTTTTTAATTGTAGGTGATTGAACAATGGTGGGCCGTATGAGGAGGATAACGTCGCTTTACTCAAAAGCGACAACGACTAGTAAAGGGTCCGATGCAGCTGAGGGGTCCGGTAAGAGACCTCGGGGTAGACCCAAGGGTCGAGGGAAGGGTGGAGGCAAGACGAGGCCACCATCCCATGTACTTTCGTCGCCGTCTGAGTTACCTTCCGCTCACTCATCCTCTGAGGAGGAGGAGGTATAGGTGGAGGAGGAGGAGGCAGGGGTGGAGGAGGAGGCAGGGATGGAGGAGGAGATAGGGGGTATCTCTTCCTCTACTTCGTCGCGTGTGTGTTTGCGAGGTCCCTCAACCCCTCCCAAGGCGACCGATACTTCTTGAGAGACGCCCACTAATTCGACCCGATGGAGACAAGTAAGTAACTTTATATGTTATCACTAATTTTTCGTTTGATATGTTCAAAATTATAATAGAAACTAATAATTTATCTTAATCACTTGGGCAGGGGTTGGAGGAAGGTCGGTGGGGGTGATCACGCATGCCATGTGAACGGCATCCTTGGTCTTTTGATCAAGGAAAAGTTCCCTAGCCTGGTGCAGTTCGGCGGAACTATCGAGCCGGCCTACACGTGGGCCCACTATTCCGCCATCCCCGATACCACTGATCAGGATGGCAGGTGTTTCGCCGACAAGGCACAGCGTGTCAAGGCCGAGCTTTGGGTAAGTGTTTCTCGCACTACATTGCTTAATACATCGCATTGATTGGACATTCTTGAAATAATGACTGGATATATCATGTCTATATGCATGATTTCTTTAGATGCGAGGAGGGATACGAGGCCAAGGTGGATGCTGTGGCTAACAAAGCCGCCAAGAAACTCGTCAAGGACATGCACTATGAGGCGCGCATCCAGGCCGTGATCCAATACCGCGTGGAATTTCTTAGAGATAGGATCCCTAAAAGGGCAGCAAGAACCATGAGCCTGACCTCAAAACAATACCTGAAGGTAAATATAGAACATTAATACTTATTTTTTCTAAGATTAATTATGCTTAATTTCATCTTCTTATATGTCATATACTTGATGACGTAGGTGCCTCCGTGGTGGTGCGCCTACGATCTGCAGTGCTGGGCCCGGATGGTGGATAGGTGGTGAGACTCCATGTGGGAGGAGAATCACAAGGCTTGCTAGGAGCGGCGTTTGCTGATGCCGGGTGCACCACACCATCAAGGCAACCTCAACCTCTCAGAATATGCAGCTAGATGGGTACGCGAATTCATTTCTTTATTCTAACGCTCAACTCTGCATAATTTCTAATCATATTGCTTTTTTGTGCAGTCGGCGTCACATGGTGGTGAGCCTTGCCCCCAGTTCGTGGCATATGCTTTGGCCCACAAGGGGAAGGCGACATCCGACGTCACCTACAACTCGGAGGACCCACCCTCGGTGTACAACAACGAGTCCATCCACAGCCGTCTCGATGGATACACATCAATGGCAAGGCAGGTCCATGGCCCAAAGTACGATCCGAGCGCCCATGACCTTGATGGAGAAGTGGTCATGAGGGCGGGAGGAGGCAAGAAGCATGGCCGGTTCTGGATTGGCGACGGCACCATCGACACGGCTAGTACTTCCACTCTCTCCCAGATTCGAGCATAGAGCACGGGTTCTCACGGCCGGACTCTACACGGTTCCAGATAAACACACTCTAGGTTATTTCTGTTTTATTCATTGTTCATTGATTTTTACATACTTTTGCATTGCATTGTAACATTGGGATGAAATATTGTAGGTTCAGCTAGAACAAGAAACAAGGCGCCAGGAGGAGCTAGAGGCGAAGATGGAGGCAGAACGACTGATGATGGAGGCAGAGCGGCAGAGGATGGAAGCAGAGCGGCAGAGGATGGAGCTGCAGATGTTTGAATATATGAGGGGTGTTTATATTGCAATCGATCAACCTCCACCACCGTTTTCGGTCCCTCCTCAACCTGCTCCAAATACTGTTTCAGGCACTGTGAGTCGCTTTACAACCTTATAATCTAGTTTATGCAGAATTAATCTTACAAAAATGCCAAGACACTAGAAACTTAGTGACTAATGCTATATATTTGTTACCAACTAGTACTTAAGCAATCATACTAGAGCACAATGCAACTGAGAAGATATTGCTGATAGTTGTAAGGGTTATACTAGTTAGGCAGCAAAGAGACCATACATGTTGTTTAATCTTGTCTCACAAATGCAATCTCTTCTCCTTTGTGCATCATCAATCGGCGTCATCAAATGAGCCTCATGACCCAGCCTTGTCGCAGTGGAACTCGTGGCCTAAGTGACTACTTGTGATTTTATTTGTATTTGCATTTGTGGATTACCTATCACTACTTGTGGTTGTGAATGAACCTACTTGTGATTCTGAAGTTTATTTACATTTATGTGTTGTCGATATATCTATATGAACTGCATGTGATGCCTATTGTGAACTATCTGTGATGGATGTGATGTTTATTTGAATGTGGTACGTGGCTGCGACCGAACCTAATAAACTGATTATTTATGGCAGCTTTGCCGAGTGTAACACTCGGCAAAGAGGCCTTTTGCCGAGTTCCAGGGTTAAAACACTCGGCAAGTGTACACGTGGCAAAATTCTGTGCATTCTGGGACTAAAATGGCTTCTTTGCCGAGTGTCTGCGCTATGACACTCGGCAAAGAAGGAAACTTTGCCGAGTGCAGGTAGTTTGACAGACGGCAAAAGGAGGAAGATTTGCCGAGTGCTGGGAATTTGACACACGGCAAAATGAGAAAGCTTTGCCGAGTGTCTAGGAGTTGACACTCGGCAAAGGATGCAGGTTTGCCGAGTGTCTGGGAGTTGACACTCGGCAAAGACGTCGTGACCATCTCCGCGCCGTCGCGTTACTTTTTTTCGCCGAGCGTCCGTTTCATCTCTCGGCAAAGTATTTGCCGAGTGTCCGATAGCAAACACTCGGCAAAGAGGCGTTTACCGACACTGTAGATGTCGTGTGCTATTTGCCGAGTGTTACACTCGGCAAATCTTTTGCCGTGTGTGTTTTTGGTCTTTGCCGAGTGCATGTGGCACACAACAAACTCGCTGTTTCCGGTAGTGACATGTAGTTAACTAAGTCATAATCATAAAAATCCAGCATCAGATTCATCCTAGATGTCATAAACAATCAATCTGGATCCTTGATAACAAATATAAATTTGAATAATTTTATTTTGCATGTTTAATTAACTCTGTACTATGAACATGGTTTTCAATGACCTTTAGGAACATTGTCACATGTTGTATCATTGTACATTCACTAATGGGGACCCCAGAGCCCCTGATCACTAATGAATTCCCCCAGATATATTATGGTCTATTCTTGCACGCATGTCATAGTCAGTAGCCATTTATTTTAGTAAAAAGTTTCCTATTATTTTCCACATTGTTGTTGATATTATTCCTTCTCTAGTAATGAAATGATAATCATATCCAAGATAACATTCATATACCAAAGATGCAAATCTGAGTAGCACCTGACCAGCCAACAGTTCTGTGTAGTTGAACTGGTGATTCTTTTAAATGCTTGAGAGTCTGCAAGCATTTTTATTTCTCAAAACACAATCTCTCAGCAGCGGTGGACCTAGGATTTTACTGCAGGTATGCCGCTATAAAAATTTTGTATGGAACTCGGTAAAACCATATCCTAATTCGGTAAAACCATTTTTTCGAGAACAACTTCGTTGAGTTGTGTTTCACTAAGAGGTGTTAATTCGTTAAAACCACATACATTAAATAACATGATAAGCGTTAAATTAAAAGATTAAGCTCGAAATGGCAACAAGACGATATAAATAGTTCAAATGAATACAAATAGTTTGAAATATAGTCTTAAAAAAGAGACTTACAATTACCTTCTGACTTGTTTACGTTACGGCCCGTCGCTTTTTGAATGATATAAATATCTCGATTATGTCATCTTTATCCGCTTGGAAGAAAATATGCCGCTCAATGAATGTAACTGACAAACATATAAAATATTGCTTGAACGAACTCAAACTGAAATACAAACAAATCACTCATAAATAAATAAATAAAGTATGTAAGTACACAAGTTTTTTTTAAAAAAAAACAAGAAGAAGATCAATATATTTTTTCTGAATCTGAAGAAGATCAATCTTAAACCAACAAGCAAATTAGCAAACTGCCGTGACCTTTCGTGGCTTCGTCTGACACTGACGTCGCAGTCACGCGGTGCGACAGTGGCGGCCTGGGCATCTCACGTCTACCGGACGTTGCACACTTGCAGTCGCACTTCGCCGACGTCGGAGGCCCTCGGGCGTCGGGCACTCGGGCAGTGCCGGGCCTAGCTCGCCGCGGAGCCACGGTGTAACCAGCAAGCTCCGTCTCCGTTAGTCCACGGCCGGCGTGGCACTGCCGCGCGTCACGCGGTGCGACAGTGGGGCCTGGGCATCTCACGACGGTTCCTTCTCGACGACTCGATTTCGATTTCTCCTAGTTCGACCGGTGTAACCAGCAAGCTCGCGGCCGGCGTGGCGCCGCGAACTGCTGGGGTAGCCGGAAGGGCCTCGAAGACTCGATTTATTGGACCGTCGCGTGCGCGTGGATTGCGGCATCGAGGCGGAGTTACACCGCGTGCGCAGCCTAGAAGCCGAACCGAGAGGCATCGGGCGTGTGGCTCTTCTTTTTTTTATATACAAGGTAGCATGCCCGTGCGTTGCTACGAGACAACTAAACTTTTATACTAAAAACACAAGGATCGCACGATAAGATAATAATACTATAAAATTAAATACCAACGTTAAAACGATATTTAATCAAAAAACAAAGTTTGTGAAATTAACGCAGTCATGGAGAGCGCGGCTTCGCAGGCTTACAAACTCTATTGTATATCTATATAGACCTTTCCGTGATGCGGGTAAGACAATATTTTATATCAGCAGGAAGAAATATCCGATATTCATTTCTTTCGTCCGCCAATAAATTCATGAATAAATTCCACCACATCACAAGGCTCACATTTTAGTGACCCCTATCCTGAGCAAGTAATGCCCTGCCATGAATGGCCACAGGGATCACCACCATTCGCCTGCCAACCTCTGAGCTGCCCATGATAATTCAGACCGTGAAGAGCGTGTATTGCCCCGGGCTAACACCACGATCACATTTTAGGTGATGCAAAGTAACAGCCAAACGCGGTATAAAATAAATAGATTGAAGATTCATAGAAAAAGGAGTGATACAAACTTACAAGGTTATTATATCATTATCAAAAAGGATCAAACTTATGTTGTCCAATACAACAAGGATTAACTTAATCTATGCCTCGATATATATTGTGTTTCTCTCCCCGTCCAACCTAAGACCAACTATCCAGTTCCAGTTAGCAGATGTTGTAGAGCTTCCCTACATTGAACCATTTTGTTGTTGAGACAGAAACAACTCAAGGCTAGATTTGCAGTGCTGTGCATCCAAATATGGTTGATATTTGCATTTTCTTGAGTGAGAAGTGGGAACACATGCATGTTGCCTGGTGAACAGTCATATGGTTCCATTCCCATGGTAATCGGTTTCTTCTTGACATAGGAAGAGAACATAAGCATTGATTTCAAAGACGAAAAGACCACAAGCAGAGTCCTTACCATAATTCCGCACTTCCGCGGGGTGGAACCTGAAACCTCTTGCAGTTAGCTAATGGTTGGCTGTGTCTTTGGGCATGTCCACTGGCCAGCATCTAACCACTTTTGATGCTTCTTCTCTCTTTAGTCTGCAAATCAGGTGAAATATGGACTGTGAGACAATAAATCCCGCTTTGCAATCAGGGAACATGAATTGCATAGCACAAAGCATACCCTCAGGCTCGCAATGATGACAAGGTCAGTAATGATCTCCGGTGATATTGGACAGAGAAATTCATTTGGGATCATCAAAGATGGGCATTTCTCTAGATATTTTGGTATGGAGACATCCCAAGGATGTTCTTTTCGTCGATGCCTGTAATCTCCTTGAACTTGTTGAGGAGTTCTATTATGTGCTTGGTGCTTTCTGGTTGGTGGCCATTCCTCTCGTTTATGAGCTTTTTAATGGCCATAGTCTCTGCTATAAAATCCACCAGGCTTTGCAGCTTGAGTTTCTTGGCTAGCATTTCCAATACAGCTCTATCTGCATTTGCTTCCTCCTAGTTCTGGAGTATCATCGTAAAATCCATGGAGAGTTCCATGTCCTTGTGCATTGATGAGGTAAACATGAAATCACCAAAGTAGTTGCGGTTTGCATCAGAAAAGAGAACACGATGGATCATTTCATTTTACCAAATGTTGGCAAATAATGCATGTATATTACGTGTTCCTTGACTTCATCGGAGATGCCAATCTCAGAGTAAGGCATCACATCCAATGCAAGAGTCGGGATGATTACTTCTTCTCATGCACGGCCCTGTACTGCTCGAGCACAACTGTAGCTGAATTGAGCCTAAGAAATTTCACTGTGCAGATGCCAACAAGTTTTAAGTGTGGAACTCACAATACTTCTTATACCATTGGTTATGTGATCCGATAATGCATGGCTTTTTTTATGATACTTCTTTTCGCAAATGCTTGGATCTCCAACTTGTTGTCACTGGTCCTTTACAACATTGACCTGCAGCAATTACCTCCTCATGTACAATCAGTTGTTCAGATAGAACGTTAGTAAAGCCAAATTATATCGAGGATTGAAAATTAATGGAACCTATCACCATGAACAAGCAGTGCAGAGTAACAAAATATGATAAAAGATATCCCCTTAAAATTGATTTAGGCATTACCTTGAAAAATATAAACCATAAGGAACCAAACAACTATTAAGTTATTTCTTAGTAGGGAAAACTAAAAACAAATGGACGGAGTGTATAGGTTCTTATTCATGCAGATCATTGTCAATTCAAAAGAAGACATCATGGCTGACTATAAAACTACAAGCGATGCAACTAAGGACACGTAGGAAACCAATAATTAACTACATGAAGACAAAAGAAAAGTAAATTTTACTTAAAATGCCACTGAGAAAATCACAGCGACACCCTATTCTATCATGATTTTCATTGTGCAAGGCATCCTGCAGTCAAGGCATCAGTCACTCTTAAAGCTATGATCTTAAAATTACAAAAGAGTGTTCATGTAATGGACAAATAAGGCTACCTTTAGGTTCTCAGTCCCTTAGATTAAAGGAAGTTTTTAAGACCTTGATCCAGCTCTGGTTTGACTTCTTGTAATTAGCTTCCTCTCCCTGTAGCTGTTGCTGCCTCCTTGTTTTTTTCTTCTTCTTCTCCTTTCTAAGTTGAGTGGCACTCCGTTTTTTTCTCTCAAGTCTTTTATAAACTCTGCACTCCGGTGTCAAATTGTACTGCCTTCTTTTTTTTTTTTTTTTTAAAAAGGTACCTGTAGCTGTAGGTTAGCCTGTGTGGTATCTACAGTACCCATGGTGAAGTCTTCATTCTCTAAGTTAATAAAACCAATCTGAAATAAAAAGAAACAAAGTACAACCAAAAGAGTTAGCTTTGATAAATATAAAGTTCCTGGTGTCTCATATTACATTGATAATATTAGGTCCAAAAGTGTTGTGAAAGCACATCATTGCAAACTATGGATCAGCTTTGTCAGGTTACAAAAAAAACTTATGCAATTGCTATTTTTTCTTGGCCGCAAAAGAATAAATCAATTTTGCCTGTCACTATTCGATCCAAATAAACAAAAGAGCTACTTGTCAGGTCCCTGTTCTATAAGTTTTTGTTGGAAGTGCCCAGCCATACTTAATTTTTTTAAACAAAATGTGTATTTGTTTAGTCTGAACAAATTAGCATGGGGAAGCTCGTTTGCAGCCTTGTCAATATTGTCGGCAGTTTTCTTAATGTTCTAAATGAACTGCTCAGGATAGTGCATAAGACAACTTAGATTTCTTGCAAGGAAATTTATTTGGAAGTCTTCAGTAAAGTCGACACAAACCACATGATGTAGTACTGCACATCACCCTGATCAACAGTCAAATTGGATGCATCTCAAGACAAACGCAAAACAGCTAGAAACCAAATATCTCGATAATATCTCTTGCTATATATAGTACCTTCTGATCAAGCATAGGCTGCAAGTGAAAGAGGTTCCTTAACTTTGTATCTGTTCAAGTGAGGTGGGCTGGCCCCTAGACACCAGTAACGGGGCATAATTAGGCCAACTGTGTGCATGTGCACCAAGCTGCTCCTAGGCCATGGCCAGTTGCACCTACGCCATGGCTACCTGCCTTTCTAGTTCCCAATTTTGCAGAATCATCAGTGATGCAAATGCAAATCGGCCACAATTACTCTGATACTATTGATTTACCACATCACATGTGTAATCGGCCATCAAATATATTGATATTGCTATTCTGAAATCTGAAACCAGTGACTCTGAAACTACTAATTTAAATCTAAAACCAGCTCTCCTTCCGCACGGGCCGCTCTCGGCCCAGGATGGTCCAGATGCTAGGCTGTAAATCCAGCTCAACAAAATCTAATATTACAGTGGCAGAGCCACAATGCAGAATGAGCATACAATCGTATCACCTTCATTTTTTTCTCAAAAAAATAAATATTACCGTGTGAAGGCGTAGTAAAACGATTCCAGTGCATGATGAATAAACGAGCTAACTCAAATAAGAAAACCACAGAGACAGTGCTAACTGCTAACATCAGTGACAATCACCAATGACGATTGAATACACTTTCCCTGCAATAATAATAAAAACTATGAATCCCATGCCATTAACAAAAGAAAACCCTGCCAAACTATTTATCTAGCAGGATATACAAATGTGCAGTATCTGTGCCAAAAAAGAAACATAACAGATGCCACAATCCAATTTTTTCGTTAATAAATATGCATGCTGTAATTACTCAAACAAAAAATTATCAAGCATTATCTGGGTACCATCCGAGAATGGCTTGAGGTCAGCTCTAGAAGCGAGGTCATGAAAACATTCAGGGTCTGAGATATCTTGGTTAACTCCACATTGTTGCATGAGTCAAAAAATGTGAGAAGTAGGCTAGAAGGATAATTTGTGTACCTTTCATGACATACACCAAAAAATCCATTCAGAGTGCAAACAGCCAAGAACCCAACATTGTAATCCATATGAGAAAAAATGTATGAGAACGTGTGTGGAAGGCCAGAAGTGATCAAATTATGGAGCACTAATGTAGCTACAGGAACATCTTTTTCTTTGTTAGTGAGCTAAATAGAGCGTGTCAATAGGAATTTAAACTATTGGTTATACTAAATGTCTTAATAGTTTGCAGTAGATCCATATTTCTAGTAACATGGCTCACTTTTAGCGAACATTTAGAGAACCAATTACAGTTAGTGGGGAACACTTGTAACAAAAAAATAATAATCAGAAAAGAAGTTTAACCAACCAGCCCAAATTCATTCAGGAGCCACTGCCAACAGGAATACAAAAGGCTAAGTTGTAAGTTCAGAATTAATTTGTTGCATTAAAAAAAGTTCAAAACTAATTTACTCACCTCCCATATTTACTAAATAGGTTCTCAATGTCAGTTTGCCAAGTATGATGGGCAATGTAGCAGACGAATAACTTGGTGTTACTAACTTGTTGACCAGATGGATCATATCGACATATTTTGTGCTGCAAGACAAAGAAAAGGTCAAGATACCCGCACAGAGGATATTTGTGCGAGAGCTAACAGATATGCAAATAGACTTGATACATGATACGTCAATTAATTGGTCTACCTTTACCAAATCATGTTGCTCCTATTCAAGTTCCATACATAACACACATGAATAAATTACTTCTAATGAAATATTTCATAATAGTCAAGATTGATTTAGGATGATATTCCATACCTAGTCAGACGTTATGCTCCATCGCTACATGAGCGTAAACTGTTAGCGGCAAATTAAAAGATCATCATCCTCCATAGCTTCATGAGTCTAAAGTGAAGTTGAAGTTAAAAAAATCATTAGGCTCCATAGCTTCGTGAGCTTAAACTGAGGCTAAAGATACAGGAACATGTACACATTGAATCCATGTTGAGAAAAAATGTATCTGAGAATGTCCATCTAAATTTCAACATCAGTAGTTGCACCCAAGCCAGAAAACCACATATCTTGATCCCATTTGCACTATCTATCCAAATGCCACCAAGATGGGGAGGATGAAGAGCAGAAGGGCTAGGAACATTCAGTGCAAAGCACACAGATCTACAGAAGCAGATCTAGTAAAGGGCATGGGTGTGAACGTGTACGCATGATAAGCTTTGGAAGGGATCGAAGACTGCAGGCGTAGATGCAGTAAAGGACGTGGGTGTGCACTTGTACGCATGATAATCTTTGGAAGGGATCGAAGTTAGCAGGCATAATACATGTAGACACATGCAATTAGATCAGTGCAGAATAAAAATAGCCAATTAGCTTAAGTTAGGGTTTGGTGCTCGGTTTCACACTTTCGCACAGCTGGAACGTGCCGGCGGGCTATCCTGGAGGAGGCCTCGTCCGACGGCGTCTAAGGATTAGGGTTCGGTGCTCGGTTTTGCACTTTCACACAGCTGGAAGGGATGAGAAGGGATTGGCACACCTGGCGATCCTGCTGCGTAGCGTCGGGGCAGCGGCGGGCGATCGTGGAGGCAGCGGCGTCCGGTGGCGTGGGGTCGGCGGCGCAACTCTGGTGTCCGGTGGCGTCATAGGCCGATCGATGGATCGGGATTGAGGAGGATGGAGCCGAGGTCGTGAGGAGGAGGCCGCGGTGTCGCGAGGTCTCGTGAGGGCGTCGCAGGAGGAGGAGGAGGCGGCACACCAAAAAGTGTCCAAAAAGTGGCCACGGTCCGGTGCTTCGAAAGAAGAAGAGTCGCGGTCGCATGTTGTTGGCAGAGAGGCAGACCCAAAACAAATGTCACACCAAAAAGTGTCCACGCTTTGTTCTTTTTAGTTGTAGGAGACTAGCAAAATTGCTCCTGCATTGCAATGGGAGAAAAAAAGTTATCAATATTAATAGACAGCAAGGACAGAACCGTTATATATCTATTTATCTTTTATATTATATCACTTTATAAAATTTAAAATCTATAATTTATTTTATGGTGGCCATGACATCCACAATATAAATTAACATCGACGGGCCTGGGCTCTGCCCATAAATTAATTTTATTCCTAATCAAAGCTACATCAAGAATTTAGTGATGGGAGTATTTATTTATTGGAAAGAATCTAGAGTTCAAAGAGCAATAATATTATATTTATTGTTTTATTTTTATTTATAGAAAAGTTTAGGTTCCCTCTGAATCTGAGCTTGATGGTTACCGCAGTCCCTAACCAGATAGCCATGGTTGCTGGCGACGCCGTGGATTGAAGTGTTAACTTATGTTTCTAGTGTTTCATCTGAATGTTACAATGATAAGATACGCATGTTGCAAGCGTATGTTTCAAGTGTTTCATGTGTTTTCAGATTTTTGTTTCTAACGTTTCATCTAGATGTTTCAAAAAGTTGATCTGGTGTTGCACATGTTGCAATGGCTATACTCGCATGTTTCAAGTGTTTCATCTGTTTTCAGACGTATGTTACAAATATTTTATCTAGATGTTTCAAAAGTAGATCTTGTGTTGCAGGTTAGTGTCCACCTTCTGCTACTGGTGCGCTGTCGTGGTTCACGTGGCGGCGCCTGAGGTCTGCAGACACCTCCACAGCGCACATCCACAAGCAGGGTAGGTGGACACTGGGAGCAGTTCCGCCGTGCAGACGTGAGATGGGCGTAGGGGCGCGGTTCTGCCGTGTAGTCCACGGGATGGGCGTGGGCCGTGGTTTCGGACTCTAGCGCTGGATGGGAACAGGACGAAGCGCGTGGGATGCAATGCGGGCACGGGGTGTCGGAGCTATGTCTGGACGTGGGCCTAGGGCTGGATGTCAGGGCGCTAGCCTTACCCATAAATTAATTTTATACCTAATCAAACCTACATAAAAAATTTAGTGATGGGAGTATTTACTTATAGGAAAGAATCTAGAGTTCAAAGAGCAATAATATTATATTTATTGTTTTATTTTTATTTATAGAAAAGTTTAGGTTCCCTCTAGACCTGAGCTTGCTGGTTACCGCAGTCCCCAACCAGGTAGGCCATGGCCGCCGGCGACGCCATGGATTGAATTATTTCAGGCATTTCTAACTTATGTTTCAAGTGTTTCATCTGAATATTGCATATGTTGCAATGGTAAGAGATACATGTTTCAAGTGTTTTATATGTTTCAGATACTTGTTTCGAACGTTTTATCTAGATATTTCAAAAGTTGATCTGGTGTTGCACATGTTGCAATGGCTATACTCCCATGTTTCAAGTGTTTCATCTGTTTTTAGATGTATGTTACAAATGTTTTATCTGGATATTTCAGAAGTAGATCTTGTATTGCAGGCCACTGTGCACCTGCTGCTGCTGGTGTGCCATCATGGTTCATGTGCCGGCGCCGGTGGCCTTCGGACACCTCCACAACGCACATCCACAAGAAGGGTAGGTGGGCGCTAGGCGTGGTTCCACCATGCGGACGTGAGATGGGCGCGCAGCGCGGTTCTGCCATGTAGGGCGCGGGCCACGGTCTTGGACATTGGCGCTGGTTGGGAATGGGACGAAGCACGTGGGATGCGATGTGGGCACGGGGCGCGAGAGCTACGTCCGAACGTGGGCCTAGGGCTAATTTTAGTCCTAATCAAAGCTACATCAACAATTTAGTGATGAGAGTATTTATTTATAGGAAAGAATCTAGAGTTTGGAGAGCAATAATATAATATTTATTGTTTTATTTTTATTTATAGAAAAGTTTAAAGTTCAAAGAGCTATAATATTACATTTATTATTTGTTTTTGATGTTTATATAGAAAAAATAAGAGAAAGAAAAAGAACAAGGATGGAACATAAAAACAGAAAAGAAATCGTGGGTGGCCATGTTGGTGTTTCCATGGTTGGCTGAATATGTGGTTAACAGACACGGTGTCTGGGTTATGATACCACAAGTATCTCAAGGCATCGATTAGTTAGCCGATCGGGTGGCCCACGATATGCTAGCTAGTATAAGCCCAAATGATGGAGTCCTAGCTAAGCTATGTGGACCTGGGCCAAACATTAAGGCAAGGGTTGGCCACGACCTCTTCCTTCTGCCTTCACCACGCGTGCTGTGCAACTCCTCACGACCTCTCCTCCGTCCAGACCCCTAGGGGGAATAGGGAGAGATCAAGCCCCACTAAGCACGTCTGCTCTAACAAGAGCCGGCACGCCGCATTGACCCAGCAAGGACCGAGGGGACAATAGTCCCCTCAGCCTGGCCAGACGCCATCCCCGCACCACGTGGTGCAGACAAGACAACACCGCCAGGCAGTGGCGGTCAGTACGGTGACCCATCGTCCAAATACAACTTGACGAGACGTGTATGACCCCACCCACTATCGGATGGGGCTCACGATGGTGCCCTTGACTTTTGAAGCCATCCAAGCCAACGAAGGCCATGACCCCAAAGCTCAGGATCGTGGCCACCGACTCCACAAGCAGCAAGACGATCAACAAAGGCCACGGCGAGACCATGTCGTGTAGGACGGCTGGCAAACCACCACCGTGCCTACAGTGCCACCACGGCTGGCACGGTAGCACCACTCCACACCATGCCGCGATGTGGGCACAAGACCATGACGACAACCACGCCCAGACGTGCGCTACACCAAGACAAGATAGCGTTACTTGCAAGCCAAGTTAGCTAGGTTCTCTCCCTCAGGTTCACGACCCTTAGTTAGGAGAACCTCCATCTTTGTACGTGACCTGGCTCCAAACTCTATATAAGGGCAGCCAGGGCATCCATCCATAGGCATCAGACTCCTGAAGCTCTCATTCGGGTAGTCCATCTTCTAGCTCTAGCTCTCCTACCTCTTTCACTATTCTTACACCCCCATTGTAAAAACTTTAGAGCATTCAAGCGAGGAACACGCACTCGATCATCTCTGAGATTGGATGTAGGGCTTCGGTCTGAACCAGTATAAATCCTTGTGTCTTTTGGATGCTACCATCGTCTTCCTAGAGCAGCGCGATATTCATATAAATTCACTAGTCGGTCAATAAAACACTGACAATTAATGCGATAGGTAGGGGACGGCCATGCACTCTCATTGTTGAGAATGAAGCGATGGCTCCCTGCACCTACGTTAGATTTGCTCTTCGCGCAACCCTCGGTGTCCGCATCCGCTTCGGAAGCCTCAAGTTTGCCGATGTTGATGGGCCAGCACCCATTAACGATCTTCTCCCCGGTCAAGCTCTGCACTTCGGGGATCTAGACTTCATAGCCAACCACCTGGGTTAGCTATGCCTCTGTGAAGAGAATGTGGCCCCACTGCACATCCCGACACTTGATCATGAACTAGCTCGTGCTGGTACCGTGATCAACTCTGACGTGCTAGCGGGCAGAATCGACACTTATCTTGGGATGAACCCTGAGCTAGAGCTAAGCGGGCATGTCTTCTACATGTTGGCAGACGCTTTCGCCTAGTTCTCTAGGAGTGAGCCCATGCCACTAGATGCCAAATTCTAGGACCCATGCATTGCACTATCCTCCAGAATGAGGGACACGGTCGTACTCTTTGAGCGAGAGCTAGCTAGGCGCAATGGCCATATGATGATTTTAGGCCCCTCCGGGTTTGTGGGGATGATGGAGCGAGATCCAGAGTCCATCTAAGACCTCCTGCCAATGACCCCGGGAGCACGAACTCCGTGTCCAATTCTAAGGGGAGGTGTCATCCGCTGAGAGAATGCAACGTGTTGCACCTCTCAAAAGATGGGGCGGTGGTGGGGGGAGGCATAGAGGACGATGCCTATCTGAATCCACGCACCCACGGGGAACATGCGGAGTATGACCAGGAGCGCCTGCAATGATCTAGGGCCCATTAAGCCGAGCAGGCCAATGAACGCCGCGACGACGGATGCCCTAGCCCACAACACTTCAATGCTAATGGCACACGGGCACGAGCATGCCGCGTATACAACCAAATCCAACAAGGAAAGAGGGAGTGCCCACCTTCCCTCGAGCTAGCCACAATGTCACGGCGGCCACCATGATCATGCGAATGGCTCTTGAACCCTCGACTAACGAAGGAAAGCGCGTCCATAAGGAGCTGCGAGGCCTGCTAGAAACCACGGTGGTACAGCAGGCTCAAAGCTCTGTGGAGAGGCGGCACCTGAGGCTAGCCTCATGCACATCTCCTCCACATGTGGCACCCTTGAGGCAAACCATGCGCTGAGCATGCTCTAGCTCGGTGAGGACGGTGCGGTGCGCAGGCGAGAACCTTCCCCGGCGCGCAACCGCTATGTCAAAAACCACAACGCCAGTCCCGCTCAAGGCACCAGACGCCCTGGAAAGGACTTAGCGAGTAAGGATTTGCTGCACTATGGCGACAATAACCTGAACAACCATGGATCATACCCCAATATCCGAGATGCTCGGCGTAGTCCGAGCCCGGACGCTAGCGGCCTGCAGGTGTTCGTGAAGAGGATCTGGCAGATGCTGTTCCTGATGCGGTTCTGCATGCCGCCGAACATCGTCAAGTACTATGGGGACACCAACCCCACCATATGGCTAGAAGACTTCCGCCTCGCCTATTGAGCAGGTGCGGTGGACGATGATCTCTTCATCATCCAATACTTGTCGCTCTACCTCACGAAAAGTGCCTGAGCATGGCTCGAGCATCTACCCATGAATAGCATCCACTCGTGGGCAAACTTCAAGCGTATCTTCATGGGGAACTTCTAGGGTACGTACATGCGCCCTGAGAACTCCTAGGATCTCAAAGCCTGCAGGCAAAAAGTGGGAGAAACTCCACGAGAGCACATCCACCGCTTTTCCAAGCAATGCAATGAGCTTCCTGATATCGTGGAAGTGGACGTGATCAGAGCATTCATCTCTGGCATGACCAATGAAAGCACTCATCCATGAGTTCAGACGCGGCAAACCATGGACGACATGGGAGTTTCTCGACCTCACCACAAGCCATGCCTCCAGCGAGGAGGCCGTCCGGGCAATCTTTTGCAAATATAAGGGTAAGGTTCAGGCCAAACCCACAGACAAGGCTAAGGACCGCAATCGGTGAGGGAAAGGCAAGAAGGACAACAGGAGGCATCATGACAGCGAGTTTGTCGCGGTGGTCAACAAGGTCCACAAGCAGAAGACTGGCAAGCTCAACCATGTTAGTTTTGACAAGATAGTAAAGTTACCATGCCACAACCATGGCTACCCAGTCAAACACACCCTTGAAGAGTGCGACCTCATCAAACATTACTTCAAGGGCAACTACAAGGCAACCGGCATGGATGCGCCATCTGGATCCACCGGCGATGAGGGAAACAGGGATGCGTATCCTGACCCGAAAGGGTGCCACATGATCTTTGGTGGACCAGCAGCGTACGAGTCCAAACACCAGCAAAAGCTCATAGACAGGGAGTGTTGGCATTTCTTAGCGTCACTACCAAGTATGGAGATAGAATCCATCCCTGGCAATGGCACCAGAAATGCCTTTTGGCAATACTTAGCAACATCACTAATAAATAGCAATGCCTCTAGGTAAGGCCTTGATAGTTCCTTAACAATTTTAGATAATTATCCGCAAGCACATGGAGCTATCATTGTAACATTTCACCTAGAAGTATTCAGGGTATCATTATTTATATTTTCCCAAAGGAAGGCATTAATTGATTAAGAGTCTAGCATAGATATGAACTTGAATAATATACTTGCAATTACACCAATGTTTATAATAGGGGTAAGAATGATAATCTCAAGATAGTGGACACAGACACTTGGGCATTCCTCAAAGGATAAAAGAGAAAATAAAGAATAAAAGAATAATCCTAAGCAGAGCAGGCATCTTCTAGTATAGTCATACAAAGATTAGTTTATAATTATATAAGTTACATAATTAGTTTTAGTGCTAAGTGTGAAGCAGGTTAGGAGACTACCGAGTATTGGTCTGCCAGCAACCTCATGTAGCATTTTAGACTCCTACACCCCAAATGAATGTGGGGATTACAAGTGACGGACATGGCTGTCACCACCTGCCGTCTACCACCTCAACCATGGAGAGGGAAATGTATTCACCTGTCTCTCCATACCCGAGCACAACGCCCGTGTACACAGAAACTACCCAAATCCCACAGGACTCCGACCCTATGGATTGACAAGTAAAAGACTTGGGCACACCCGAAGGCATGATGAACCGCCACATCAACTTAGCTCTAATTCCAATTATACAAGTTATATGAATGGTTAAGCATAAAGTCGTGTATGCTATTCTCATAACATACAAACTATACACTAGTTCATATGTGAAGATCATAACATAAAGACTATACTATAGTTCATAAGTATGACTATAATTATAAGATGAGAACATGACTTTGGAAGAACTCATATTTCTATTCATACTAAGAATCTCTTCTTCCAAGGAGCCAAGCCCTCCACGGTAGCTTTGCCTTGCTCTAAACTACTAAAAGGTAAAATGTAAAGGTGGGAATAAGGAGTTGCTCAAGAGGGGTGTGTGTGTGTGTTGAGAGGGGGACTCTACCCCTCTATTTATACAAGGTCCTAAGGTGGTAAGGAGGAGCTATTTGGCGGGAACCCCAGTCTCCACTGCCTCTGCATGTCACCCAGACACCGACGTATGAAGCTATGGCTAAGAGGTGCCAGGTGGGGTGCGCCCGCACCCTGATCGATCCGTTTGCCACTGCCTTCGCATGGTAGACTATGGACTGGACCTGGGCTGCTCCTTGGGTGGTGTTTCACCCAAATATTATGGGTAGATGGGCCTTCTCATTTATTCCTTTTGCGTGACTCAGTGTTATGCTTTGTCAGAAAGCACCCTTTTGGCATATTTCCCCATGTATTCATGTTTATGTCCTGCAAAAATAATAATCTCCAAATACATGTGGAACTCAATCAATAGTAAATGCATATGTGCTCAAGATTGCTAGTTTCTCCTCTTTTTATGTCTTGATTGGCGGTCGGATTTGGTCATTAAGGACTACCAATAGGGAGGTCAACACGGCCGCCCTAGGCATGGTCGTGTTGGCTTTCCAAAAATGGTTGGAGACTGTGATCACTTTTGACACAAAGGATCACCCCGATCACATTCCGCAGCCGGGACATTTTCCCCTTGTTGTCGACCTGGTCATCATCAAGACCCGCATGTCTTGTGTCCTCATGGATGGCAGGAGCATCCTCAACCTCCTCTACACCAAGATCTACGATGCCATGGGACTGTCGTGAGTGATGATACGTCCATCTGGTGCTCCGTTCCATGGAGTCATACCCGGGCTTCTGGCCATTCCCCTCAGGAAGGCCGACTTGCCCGTAATGTTCAGAGGTCGAGCAAACTTTCACACGGAAATGCTCACCTTCGAGATAGCGGACTTCCCGATGTCTACCATGCCATCTTAGGGAGACCATGCTATTGGCATTTCTAAATGCAATCACCAAGTATGGAGTTTTTAAGTCCATCGACAGCAACGGCGCTAGAAATGCTTGTTGGCATTTCTTAGCGTCACCACTAGGATTTGTGTTTCCTAGCAGTGGCACCAGAAACGCCGTGACGATATTTCTGAACACATGCAGAAATATTCCACAAGCGTATGGATATATCGTTGTAGCATTTCACCAAAAAGTATTCGGGTATCGTTCATTTATATTTTCCCAAAGGAAGGCATGGTGTAAGAGTATCTAGTAGGGACATGGTCAAGATAACATGACTGTATAATAGACCAAAGTTCATAACAGGGGTAAGCCAAGATAAATGTTGGATAGTGTGACACACACACTCAAGCCAATCTCAAGGATAAAGATAAAAGAAAGAATAAAGAATAAAAGAACATACCTAAACTAGAGCAAGCTTATCTTGTATAGTTATGCTAAGATGAGCAGATCATGCAAATCCGATTGGAGCTTGATGTTGGTGGGTGCAATGCTTCCTTAGGTATGTGAAGACATCTTTTCAACTGAGAAACATGGAAGACATCGAATATTGCACTCATCTCAGGAGGAAGTTGTAACTTGTAGGCAACATTTCCTTTCTGTTCAATAATCTTGTATGGCCCTACATATCTAGGCGCAAGCTTTCTTTTTACTCCAAATCTCTGCACTCCCTTCATGGGCGACACTTTTAAGTATACATAGTCTCCCACTTCAAAAGTTAGTGGTCTTCTTCTTTTATTAACATAACTCTTTTGTCTTGATTGAGCTGCTTTCATATGCTGTTGGATAATGCATACCTGTTCTTCAGCTTCGGTGACAAAGTCAATGCCAAAATATCTTCTTTCTCCGGGCTCAATGCAATTCAATGGAGTTCTACATTTTTGACCATAGAGGGCTTCAAAAGGAGCCATCTTGATGCCCGCTTGATAATTGTTGTTGTAGGAAAACTCGGCTAAAGGTAGCCATTTCTCCCATGAACCCTTAGAAGATATAACATAGGCTCCCAACATATCTTCTATGACCTGGTTCACTCACTTGGTGTAACAAACTAGGTTTTTTGAGAAGCCAAAAATACAAACTTTTTAAAACTTTTCATGCAAATGTGTGAAGCATATAGATACTAGGTCAAACAAAGAATAATTTATAAATAAATTGTTGCATACATATAGTGTTGCTTGTAGGAGTTTGTTGGAGTTCCTTAGTTGGTTTAGGGTTTTGTGTTGGAGAGCACAAGTCCGTAGCAAATCCTTTTGACTCCTTCTAGAATCTCTCATGAATCCCTCTACCTCTCTCTCTCTCAATTCATCTCTTTAGTTTCGAACACCTTGACCTAATTTCTATAGTCAACCAACTATCTTTATCAAATCAATGCACGTGAGTTGTCAACCCTTGGCATGGACCCTAGAGCCTTAAGTGACCCCTAGAGGACCACACTAGGAGGTATACATGTTGGCAACACATGTATTCCAATGTGAGAAACCCATGGCATAGAGTAGGATAGAAATAAGAGATAGAAAAGGAAAATAAGATAGAGGAAAAAGAAAAGGGGCATCTGGCCCGAGTAACCGAACCAGCCCAACTTGGCCCCCCTGCTTCTGGCCCACGCAGGAAGCAACAACAGTAGCACCGTAGCCCAACTTGCCACCTTCTGTAGCTCAGCCCGCCAACCGCCGCCGCTGCCTACTGCTTGCACCCACAGACCGCACGACCCAGCCAGCAGGCTGGCCCAGCATGCGAATGCAGTAGCACAGCCTAGCCCAGCAAGAAGGCCCAGCTGCGCGCCTGATCCAAGACGGCTTCGCCTTCCTCCCACGGTCGCTGACAGCATGACCCCGCCGGTCATCCCCTTCCTCCAACCACTCCCCCTCTCCTCTGCTTTTCCAATGAGCCCACTAGGCAACTGCTGTTACAGCGGAGATCCCAACCATCCCTATTCATACCGTCTCGGGGGCCTGCACGGATGGGCGCCACGCGGACATCCCCTGCCCGATAGGGTCACGCACCGTGCGTGCTCAACGCATGGGCGCCAGCTCTACCATGACCATGCCCCGGCCATGAACCTGCCCCCTCCTTGTCCCCTGCTTTTTGGACCATGAATTTCAGCTTGGAGAGCACCGGCACGATCGTGATCGTGTCACGACCCTAGAACCCTAGCCTCAGCGCCTCGCGTCCCTTCGATCGCCCCAACCCCATCTCGTGCCATTGGCCAAGACCCTATGGCACCATGGGTGCGCCGTCCTATAAGTAGGACACCCCGAAGCCTCGGCCACTTCCATCCGCCCCGCCGCTTCTATGGCAAACCACACTGTGGCAGAACCTCCTAAGGAATTGGGCCCACATGCACCTATCGTTGTCTTAACAGACCTCGGGTAGCGTACACGAGTTCCCAACAACTCAACAGGTCTGTCGGGTGTCCTTGGGAAACCCGAATCATCCATGTTTCTCTTTTTAAACAGGATCCCAATCACAGTCATTGCAGATTACAACAGTTTATTCAAATATATACCAGAGTAAAAGATAGCGGAAGTCTTAAGATAGTATTATTACAAACCAGTTGTTTTCAAACTTACAATACCATAAGTGTCATACGACCATAGTAGCGGGATAATATTACATTAACTTTATTTATCATACAAACTAGTGCCTTGTCCAAAGGCCATTCATCACTCCTCATCGTCATTGACTTGAACACGGACATGCAAAGCGGGGACCAAAACAAGCTGCGCATGCGACTCACCGCAACAAGGGTTAACAAACCACGAGTACAAAAGTACTCAACAAGACTAACCCGACGTAACGTGGTGTAAGACTTTCGAGATCAGGATTTGGGGCAAGGTAAGGATGTAGCAAGATTCAAAAGTTCTTTGCCAAAAGCTTACTATTCTTCATTCTATTTTCAAGTTTACCACTAAGTTCTTTTAGTTCATTATCTCAACTAAATATACATTTCCCATATTCCATTCCTTCTCATTCCGTTCTTTTTTCTCATATTTTAGTAATTCACCAAGATCTTGCATTGCTTCAGAATGAATCGAGTCTCCATATCCATGAACACCGGCAATTCAATTGATTCAAGTCCCAAATGGGATTCCTTATCACACGACATATGTAGAACTTAATCTTGCATATATCAACCTCGCTACCGGATCCTCCTATACTAAGCCGTCTCCACGCCACCCGAGAGCACAACACACCTCAAATCCGGCCACATTCCAGCCACGAGGGTACACGCTACTCCCCATCTCTCCACTCCCGGTCTTGCGGGCATTCGTCTTAGCATCGGATTAGCCAAGTAGGCTTACCGGAGTATGTGACCAAGACTACAAAGTGTCTCGTTCGTAAGATCCACAATGAGTGGCCTTTAAGCGACATAGTTGGCAACATTACCCATCATTCAAGATAAGTCACCCACTAGTCTCTATTTCATTCTACATTCTTTCTTTCTTTGGCCAAGATGCCATCTTTGATTGTATCGAAATTTTTTACTTTGAAAGCCTACCATAAAGCATACTAAGCACACTACGCCTTTATAAATGAAAACATCTTCAAGGATGGTAAACAAGTAACAAGGTAGGTAATGCATCAAGTAGGTAAAATTTGAAGTAATCAACTTAATGCAGTAAGTAACATAGGTGATAAACTTTTCAAAGTAACAAGGTGATGGCTTAATGCATAAACCGGGGCTTGCCTTCGTTGACGATCTCCGGTTCCGGATTAGTACCACAATTATCAAATCTCGTGACAACCGGGGATTCTTCCAGAACTTGCTCAACTAGAATCGTTTCGTTCTCGGGTTCTACACGAAATGATAACATATGCTTTAACATGATGATAAGGTAAACATGATGCTTTCACGGCACATGAAATGTAAAAACACCCGCAAACGATTTGATTTCGCGGTATAGTTGCAAGCCAACAAAACCAACCTGTAACCCTATCATTAAGAACCACACATGTGACTTGACCTAATGGATCTTGGAACCCTACTAGTCACAAAACATGACCAAAACAAGATCCAACACTAATCAAACACTTAGGGTTTGCTTTTATTTATTTTTGAATTAATTTGGAATTAAGCCCAAAAATTACCTTGTTCCAAATGACCTGAAAATTTTATGTAAGCTTCCTTATGACAAATTAGTGTACCAAAACAAATTTCATAATTTTTTGAATTATATAGTGACTTACAAAAATCATGGAAATTGCATTTTTCAATTAATGGACTGAATATTTGATCATTCAAAATTTATTCAAATTTCAAGTTTCAAATTTTTAAATCATACTAGAACATGTACAGAAGCTACACAAAAATTTTCAGAATTTTTGGATGTGTAAATAAATTCCTACAAAATAGCAAAATTGCTGCACTATTCAAAATCAGAAAATAACCAAAGCTCACTATTCTTCTTCCTCAGCATCACTGACAGCCTGACCCCACACGTCAGCGACAGTGGGCAAGACGCGGCGGCGCGGCCAGCTCCGGCCAGCAAAATGCGCCGGTGGTGAATCTCCGGTGAGACGGACTGCTCCTACATGATCTACATCAAGTCGCGCATCTATCCCAAGCCTCAGAACAGAAAAGGGCACACCGGATGGCACTCAACGCCGGCCATGGCGGCTCGGACCCGACGGCGGTCGATGTAACTAGGGCTACGGTGCAGTAGAGTCAAAGGAAGAGTGAGTAACACGCTCAGGAACCCACCGTGATCACGATGATGGGCTTGGTGCAGTCGGAGATGGTCTGGAGCAGCCTGGCCACGGTGAGGGCAGTCGCGGCGGAGCTCCGACCGGTCACGGGGAAGACGGGTTGCGCCGGGTGATTCCGGCCAACACCAGCGACGAGAGCAAGTCGAGGAGGAGCGCAAGACCAATGCGATCACGATGACGTAGCTAGGAACGACTGACGCGGCTCGACGAGGCCTACGACGAGCAGCGGAGCTACACGGTGGCAGAGCAGAGCAGAGGGGAAGAATGGGAGCGACGGCGGCTACTGTGGCTATTTATAGCCGGGATGAGCTCGCCCGGCTGCGACAGCGCACAACGGAGACGCCACGGCGACGGTGACGTGCCTGCGCGCGGGAAAGCGGTGAAAAATGATCGGCGGTGACCCCCCGCGTGGCGCCGGCGGCAAGCAGTGAGGTGGAGATGATTTTTGAAATAATTACAGAACTGCCACTGCATTCATTTCTCAAATTACTCAGAAATTTTCTAAAGAAGTTGAAAATCTCCAAAAATGAAAGTTGTTCAATTTTTCCAGTACTACAACTTTGGTTTAAGAAACAATTTCAAATTCTGCCTCCATTTTGAAATTCAAATTTGGGGTACATTTAAAGATTTGAATCATTTCAAAATTACTCCAAATTTTATATGTAAACTTGAAAAACTTTGAATACCAAAGTTGATCCTCATAAAATAATCTCCAACTTTGCTTTTTGCCTCAACCCCAAATTCCTCATGGATTTTGAATTAGTTAAAAGGGGCAAAAAAGGACTTTTATAATTTGAATGTGAATTCAAATTTGATTTGTCTTCCTTTTACTTAGATTTTGATTTTGACCAGTAACATGGCCCATTAGGATTATTTGAGTCAAAGGACATATGACCTCACATGATCACATGAAATTTAACCCCTGTGGTCATGATCTCAGATTTAGGGTTTTTGAAACACATCACATGAAATAACAACATTATGAAATAAACCTTATTTAGTGAATGCATTCAAAACTTTATACTAAATGAATGCTTTGCAATGCACATGATGACATGTCAAATTTTAGTATTAGGTCAAAACACCGGAGGTGTTACAACCTTCCCCTAAAAGAAATCTCGTCCGAGATTTAAAACTTAAAACTAAGTAATGGAAAAGGAAATGTGTCAAACTAACACATTACAACTTTATTCAAAAGGCTAGCGAGGGGTTTTCCATTCATTAATAACAAGACAAGTTACAATATAGACAAGGTATTGCAACTAGATAGAAGCGAAGAAGTCGGAAAGTTCTCTTCTAAGTAATCCTCGGACTCCCAAGTAGCTTCATCTTCCGTGTGTTGATTCCATTGTACTTTGTAGAACTTGATTGTATGTCTACGAGTGACTCGATCTTTCTGATCTAAGACTCTAATGGGGTACTCGGCATAAGTCAAATCAGGTTCTAATTCTACATCACCAAAGTCGATTTCTTGGTCAGGTACTTGAAGACACTTCTTTAACTGAGACACATGAAAGATATCATGTACCGCTGACATGTGATCTGGTAACTTGACGCGATAGGCGACTGGTCCACATCGTTGTTGGATCTGAAAAGGACCGACATAACGGGGCGCCAACTTTCCCCGAATCCCAAAACGATGTACTCCTTTCATTGGCGAAACCTTGAGGTAGACATGATCTCCCACTATGAATTCTAGAGGTCGCCTCCTCTTATCAGCATAGCTTTTCTGTCGGGATTGAGCTACCTTCATATTAGCTTGTATGAGTTTAACCTTCTCTTCTGCTTCCTTGACCACATCCGGTCCAAAGAACCAACGTTCTCCAACATCTGACCAATGTAAAGGTGTCTGGCATCTACGACCATACAATGCTTCAAATGGTGCCATTTTAATGCTTTCTTGATAGCTATTGTTATACGAGAATTCAGCTAAGGGAAGGCATTCATCCCATATAGCACCATAAGAGAGAACACATGCTCTTAACATATCTTCAAGAATTTGATTTACCCTTTCCGTCTGTCCATCGGTTTGCGGATGATAAGCAGAACTACGGATAAGTTTAGTTCCCAAAGACTCATGTAGACTTTTCCAAAACTTGGATATAAACAATGACCCTCTGTCAGAGACAATGGTCTTGGGTGCCCCATGCAGACTGAAGATTCTATTCAGATAAAGCTTTGCATACTGCTCCGCTCGATATTTATCTCTGACTGGTAAGAAATGAGCTATCTTGGTTAGGCGATCAACAATAACCCATATTGAATTGTAGCCTGCAGATGTCCTAGGCAACCCTACTATGAAGTCCATACAGATATCTTCCCACTTCCAAGATGGAACTGGCAAGGAATGTAATGGACCCGCAGTCTTCATATGAACTGCTTTGACTCTCTGGCAAATATCACACTTGGCCACATATTGAGCTATTTCTATTTTCATTTTGGTCCACCAATATCTCGTTCTCAGATCATGATACATTTTGTTGCTACCTGGATGAATAGAGTATCTTGTAGAATGAGCTTCATCAAGAATCTGCTTTCGCAGCTCCAGATTTTTGGGTACTACCAATCTATCTTTAAACCATACGACATCTGATTCATCAATCTTGAAACATGTTGACCTTCTAGATCTGACTTTATCCTTGATATGGGCTATGCCCTTACTTTTCCATTGAGCAGCAATGATCTGATCTTTGATAGTGGACTCAACTGCAAGATTAAACAGGGAACCTGGTTCTATGATTTGTAAATTCAGATGCTCCATCTCTTGACACAATGTTCGTTGCATAGGTTTCACAGTCAGACAATGGCAATGACTCTTGCGACTCAGGGCATCGGCAACCACATTCGCCTTGCCCGGATGATAATGCACTTCTAAGTCATAATCTTTGATAAGTTCTAACCATCTTCTTTGCCTCATATTCAACTCTGACTGAGTAAAGATATATTTCAAACTTTTGTGATCCGTATAGATATGACATATATTGCCCAATAAATAATGTCGCCAAATCTTGAGTGCATGAACAACAGCAGCTAATTCAAGATCATGGGTGGGATAATGTTCTTCATGTTTCTTAAGTTGTCTGGAAGCATATGCTATGACTCTGCCTTCTTGCATAAGAACACAGCCAATACCAATTCCAGATGCATCATAATAAATATCAAATGGCTTCTCGATATCAGGTTGTGCTAATACTGGTGCAGTTGTCAGCAACTTCTTCAATGTCTGAAAGACCTCTTCACATTCTATTGACCATACAAACTTAGTTTGATTTTTCAGCAATCCAGTAATTGGCTTCGCAATTCTGGAGAAGTCAGGGATAAACCGACGGTAATACCCTGCCAACCCCAGGAAACTACGAACTTGATGTACAGTTGTAGGTGCTTTCCAATTAAGGACTTCTTCTACCTTGCTCGGATCAACAGCTATACCTTCAGCAGATAACACATGACCCAGAAATTGTACTTCCTCTAACCAAAATGCACATTTGCTGAATTTGGCATATAGTTGGTGATCTCTTAATCTTTGTAGAACAATACGGAGATGTTCCGCATGTTCCACTTTGCTCTTAGAATAGATCAGAATGTCGTCAATGAACACTACTACAAACTTATCCAACTCAGGCATGAAAACTGAGTTCATCAGGTACATGAAGTGAGCCGGGGCATTGGTCAACCCAAAAGACATGACTAGATACTCATATAGACCATATCGAGTAGTGAACGCTGTCTTTGGCACATCTTCTCGTCTGATCTTAATCTGGTGGTAGCCTGATCTCAAGTCTATCTTCGAGAATACCTTAGCTCCCGCAAGTTGATCAAAAAGCAAATCAATTCGGGGTAAAGGATATTTGTTCTTAATGGTGACTTCATTTAATGGCCGATAGTCAACACATAACCTTAAGGTTTGGTCCTTCTTCTTCACGAAAATAGCAGGACATCCCCAAGGTGATGAACTGGGTTGAATGAAACCCTTGTCTAACAACTCTTGTAGTTGCATTTTTAATTCTGCTAATTCTTTCGGTGGCATCCTATATGCTCTTTCGACACCGGTGTCATCCCCCGGTTTCGTGATCAATTTCGAACTCTACGTCTCGATGCAGTGGCGTACCAGGCGGTCAGTCATCGGAAAGACATCCGTAAACTCACCTACCACTGAAATTTTCTCGGCTCCTTCAACAATAGTTGCACAGACTGTTTCAATTGTACTTTTAGGAAAGGGAAGTTGGATGAGAAGTTGGGTTTTGCTGCCAGGTGCATTTACCCTTACGGTTCTATGCAAGACATCTATGATAGCCCGTGTTGGGTTAACTAGTTCATACCAAGGATCACATCTATATCTTGATCCTTTAATATCAAAGATATTGGTAGGGAACTCATAACCTCCCAAATCAATAGGTACATGCTTGAACTACCTCCCTTATAGATTCGTCCCCCAAGCGCATCAGATATGATAGGGACTCTTTTTGTTTCCCCAATAGCTATCCCATGCTTCACAACAAATGTACGATTGATGAATGTATGGGATGCACCGTAATCAAATAAGGTAATTGCAGGATGCTTAGCAATGGGAAACATACCCATCATTATCGGTTCTCCTTCTCGAATAGCCTCCACTTGAGTATAGAAGACCCTTCCGCTTTTCTTCTCGGTCATCCCTTTTTTGTTCTCGAGTATTACCCTTGTACCGATTCTACGAGCTAGAGTAACAGGGCTTTGGGTGTATCAGATTGTTCTTTCTAGGATATGGACATTCTCGGGAAAAATGCCGGGTTTACCACAATTATAGCATGGAAAATTGTGATTACGGGAGTAACATTGCGGTTTGCATTATTTGTATTGTTCTGCTGTTTGCATGCGCGCTTGATGAGTATAAAGGCGTATTAATTGCGGGGCGAATAAAGATTTGCTTTGCTCGCTTTGGCTTTGTTGTGGGCGAAATGGTGCACGCCATGATTCCGAGGATGGTAGATCACCTTTTGACGCTTTCCACTTGATGATCCGGAAGCAAAGGACCTCTTTTCTTCGCCTCCTTGTGTCGGCGATAATTCTCCTCTAAAGCGATAGCAATGTTGATAGTCTCATGATAAGTTGCGTTGCCACAAGTTGCCATCATGGTCTGAAGTTTGGTGTTTAGACCTCTCATGAAATGATTCTTCTTTTTCCCGTCCAAGATTCACATACTCTATAGCATACTTGCGACAATGATTGAAACGCCCTACATAGTGCATCACCGGGTGCTCCCCTTGCTTAAGAGACAAGAACTCTTCCAACTTCATGGTCATTACACCGTCCGGAATATAATGTGCCCTGAAGGCATCCTTGAATTCCCTCCAGTTGATTTGGTGACCAAAGGCTGCATCGCCACCAAATTTACCCACTGCACCAAAGCTCCTCGGAGTTGTCGTGCATAAACCTGGTTTTTGAACCTCGGTACAGTGAATCAGCTCGAACTTTTGCTCTATTGTCCTAAGCCAATCGTCAGCTTCTAAAGGTTCGTCTGCTTTAGAGAACACAGGTGGACGTGTGTCAGTAAAATCCACATAGGTTGACTCGTCATTTCCATTACGATGACCATGATTAGGGTATGGTGCCTGCTGGTTCCGCGCCAATTCCCTTAACAGCCTAGCATTCTCTGCCGTGGCATTGATTTAGTCTTGGCTATGGCATCTGCCATAGTCGAAGGCATTGGTGGAGGACTTGGGCACTCATCATCGTCATGTGAGCCACTAGCACTAGTTCGGGTGATAGGACGAGGCATCTGTTAGAGAACACGTTTACTTACATTATTCTTTATTAAAAGCATTTAAAAGGTTTCATGCTACAAAGGGTTACTTATTTAAATTACATGTCTTGTATCCCACAAGACAACCCTGGTTTACTAAGAAAGCAGTAAAGGAACTATTACTACTCCGAGCTCTTAGTCATCAAAGATCCGTGCCCATATCGGATTTAAACCTCACTTTCATCCGAGAAGTACACTAACTCCTCGTGATCCTCCTCCTCTTCTTCATTCTCGACTTCTCCCGGAGCTACAATCATTTCTTCATCTCAGAACTTCACCATCCCCATGAGGTGGATGAAGTTGAGCGTCATGAGGGTGGACATTCTCATGAAGAATGGCATTGTCCATCTCTAGGTCTTCTACGTAGAACTCCAACTCATGGACGCGCGTTCATTGGCCGCATCCTCTCGTGTCCAGTGCTTCATTCCTCAACTCGGTATTCTTGGTGACGTCCCTTTCCATTTCCGCCAGCTTCTCTTGATCTTTTACATGAGCTCGACGAAGAGTGTTGAGCTCCTTGGTAATGTTCTCCATGTTGGCGGAATTGCTTGAAGATCCTTCATCTCCTAGGATCCTGGAACTTCCTTCACCAAGCTCACGATTACGCTGTGCCAGCTGGTGACGAGGGACTCCGTGAGGTCCAAAGTGGACTTGCGTGCGCTTATCTTGGTCTTTGCCATAGCCCAGAATTTAGGATGGGACTATAAGGATAGCTTGAGGAGCATGGAGGTTAGCAAGAATGGGATTGACATTACTTACCCAACCACTTTTAAGGGGAATTATTATGCAAGGTGTTCAAGCATGATGTATGAATCGATCTTACGAATCTAAGTACAAAAGATTAATATAATCATAAGTACTAGATTTTCATAATACATAGGACAAACCTAATCATATTATCCGCCACAAACTTTCAAATAAGATAGGATTGAGGCTAGATTAGAGGAAAGAAGAAAGAAATTTGAACCTTTAAAATATCAAGTTTACTTTCTTTGATCCAAATCAATTTGAAGGTTTTCCAAGGTAACCTACAATGATCTTAGATAGGACCTGCTTCGATACCACTGTGGCGAAACCTCCTAAGGAATTGGGCCCACATGCACCTATCGTTGTCTTAACAGACCTCGGGTGGCGTACGAGTTCCCAAGAACTCAACAGTGCATCGGGTGTCCTCGAAACCCGAATCATCCACGTTCTCTTTTTAAACAGGATCCCAATCACGGTCATTGCAGATTACAAATGTTTATTCAAATATATACCGTAGTAAAAGATAGCGGAAGTCTTAAGATAGTATTATTACAAACCAGTTGTTTTCAAACTTACAATACCATAAGTGTCATACGACCATAGTAGCGGATAATATTACATTAACTTTATTTATCATACAAACTAGTGCCTTGTCCAAAGGCCATTCATCACTCCTCATCGTCATTGACTTGAACACGTATATGCAAAGGGGACCAAAACAAGCTCGCAGATGCGACTCACCTGCAACAAGGGTTAACAAACCACGAGTACAAAAGTACTCAACAAGACTAACCCGACGTAACGTGGTGTAAGACTTTCGAGATGCAGGATTTGGGGCAAGGTAAGGATGTAGCAAGATTCAAAAGTTCTTTGCCAAAAGCTTACTATTCTTCATTCTATTTTCAAGTTTACCACTAAGTTCTTTTAGTTCATTATCTCAACTAAATATACATTTCCCATATTCCATTCCTTCTCATTCCGTTCTTTTTCTCATATTTTAGTAATTCACCAAGATCTTGCATTGCTTCAGAATGAATCGAGTCTCCATATCCACGGAGCACCGGCAATTCAATTGATTCAAGTCCCAAATGGGATTCCTTATCACACGACATATGTAGAACTTAATCTTGCATATATCAACCTCGCTACGGATCCTCCTATACTAAGCCGTCTCCACGCCACCCGAGAGCACAAGACACCTCAAATCCGGCCACATTCCAAACCCACGAGGGTACACGCTACTCCCCGCCATCTCTCCACTCCCAAAGGCGCGGGCATTCGTCTTAGCATCGGATTAGCCAAGTAGGCTTACCGAGTATGTGACCAAGTACTACAAAGTGTCTCGCTCGGAAGATCCACAATGAGTGGCCTTTAAGCGACATAGTTGGCAACATTACCCATCATTCAAGATAAGTCACCCAAATAGTCTCTATTTCATTCTACATTCTTTCTTTCTTTGGCCAAGATGCCATCTTTGATTGTATCGAAATTTTTACTTTGAAAGCCTACCATAAAGCATACTAAGCACACTCACGCCTTTATAAATGAAAACATCTTCAAGGATGGTAAACAAGTAACAAGGTAGGTAATGCATCAAGTAGGTAAAATTTGAAGTAATCAACTTAATGCGTATAAAAGTAACATAGGTGATAAACTTTTCAAAGTAACAAGGTGATGGCTTAATGCATAAACCGGGGCTTGCCTTCGTTGACGATCTCCGGTTCCGGATTAGTACCACAATTATCAAATCCCGTGACAACCGGGGATTCTTCCAGAACTTGCTCAACTAGAATCGTTTCGTTCTCAGGTTCTACACGAAATGATAACATATGCTTTAACATGATGATAAGGTAAACATGATGCTTTCACGGCACATGAAATGTAAAAACACCCGCAAACGATTTGATTTCGCGGTATAGTTGCAAGCCAACAAAACCAACCTGTAACCCTATCATTAAGAACCACACATGTGACTTGACCTAATGGATCTTGGAACCCTACTAGTCACAAAACATGACCAAAACAAGATCCAACACTAATCAAACACTTAGGGTTTGCTTTTATTTATTTTTGAATTAATTTGGAATTAAGCCCAAAAATTACCTTGTGCCAAATGACCTGAAAATTTTATGTAAGCTTCCTTATGACAAATTAGTGTACCAAAACAAATTTCATAATTTTTTGAATTATATAGTGACTTACAAAAATCATGGAAATTGCATTTTTCAATTAATGGACTGAATATTTGATCATTCAAAATTTATTCAAATTTCAAGTTTCAAATTTTTAAATCATACTAGAACATGTACAGAAGCTACACAAAAATTTTTAGAATTTTTGGATGTGTAAATAAATTCCTACAAAATAGCAAAATTGTCACTATTCAAAATCGAAAAATAACCAAAGCTCACTATTCTTCTTCCTCAAGCATCATCATGACACCCCCCCACACGACGACAGTGGGCAAGACAAGACGGCGCTGGCCAGCTCCGGCCAAAGAAATGCGCCGGTGGTGAATCTCCGGTGAGACGGACTGCTCCTACATGATCTACATCAAGTCGCGCATCTATCCCAAGCCTCAGAACAGAAAAGGGCACACCGGATGGCACTCAACGCCGGCCATGGCGGCTCGGACCCGACGGCGGTCGATGTAACTAGGGCTACGGTGCAGTAGAGTCAAAGGAAGAGTGAGTAACACGCTCAGGAACCCACCGTGATCACGATGATGGGCTTGGTGCAGTCGGAGATGGTCTGGAGCAGCCTGGCCACGGTGAGGGCAGTCGCGGCGGAGCTCCGGCCGGTCACGGGGGAAGACGGGTTGCGCCGGGCGATTCCGGCCAACACCAGCGACGAGAGCAAGTCGAGGAGGAGCGCAAGACCAATGCGATCACGATGACGTAGCTGGGAACGACTGACGCGGCTCGACGAGGCCTACGGCGAGCGGCGGAGCTACACGGTGGCGGAGCAGAGCAGAGGGGAAGAATGGGAGCGACGGCGGCTCCTGTGGCTATTTATAGCCGGGATGAGCTCGCCCATTGCGACAACGCACAACGGAGACGCCACGGCGACGGTGACGTGCCTGCACGCGGGAAAGCGGCGAAAAATGATCGGCGGTGACCCCCCGCGTGGCGCCGGCGGCAAGCAGTGAGGTGGAGATGATTTTTGAAATAATTACAGAACTGCCACTGCATTCATTTCTCAAATTACTCAGAAATTTTCTAAAGAAGTTGAAAATCTCCAAAAATGAAAGTTGTTCAATTTTTCCAGTACTACAACTTTGGTTTAAGAAACAATTTCAAATTCGCCTCCATTTTGAAATTCAAATTTGGGGTACATTTAAAGATTTGAATCATTTCAAAATTACTCCAAATTTTATATGTAAACTTGAAAACTTTGAATACCAAAGTTGATCCTCATAAAATAATCTCCAACTTTGCTTTTTGCCTTAACCCCAAATTCCTCATGGATTTTGAATTAGTTAAAAGGGGCAAAAAGGACTTTTATAATTTGAATGTGAATTCAAATTTGATTTGTCTTCCTTTTACTTAGATTTTGATTTTTGACCAGTAACATAGCCCATTAGGATTATTTGAGTCAAAGGACATATGACCTCACATGATCACATGAAATTTAACCCCTGTGGTCATGATCTGTATTTAGGGTTTTTGAAACACATCACATGAAATAACAACATTATGAAATAAACCTTATTTAGTGAATGCATTCAAAACTTTATACTAAATGAATGCTTTGCAATGCACATGATGACATGTCAAATTTTAGTATTAGGTCAAAACACCGGAGGTGTTACACACACCATCACCACCCACATGCCCGAGCCCAAGGAGAAGAGAAGGAGGAGAAGGGAGGAAGAGGGAGAACGGGAGCTTGCTGGTGCCGCTCGAGACCGCCAGAGGCGAGGACGCCGCTGAATGCCCACGATGACGTCGCGGTCCTGCCATCACCGCGTCGCACCTCCACAGCCTCGACCCTCCACTAGCACCTGCCAAGACCACAAGAAGGAAGAAGGAGGGAGCACCAGAGCCGCCGGAGCCATCCCTGACCGCCGGAGCCCGGAGCGCCGCCCCGATCGGCTACAATGACGTAGTAGCTCGGCACGGCACCGCATCGGCTCGTCACAGCTTCGCCTCACCACCGCACCACCAGCCTTCCCCTTCGAGCCCCACGGTGAGCCCCGACCTCCCCTGCTCACCGGTGTAGTCGCATTCGTCACCGCGTGCCGCGTTCCCGCTTCACGGGGCTAAAAGGCCGGTCCTTGCAACCCCACACTACCCCACGCCCTCGCACACACGCGCACGGGCCCTCTGTTTAGCCAAACCGAGCCATCGGCGCACTAGAACACCGGCGAGGACCCGACCTGCCCACGATGGGTGCCATGGCCACATGCCATCCATGGCGCCGCCATGTTCTGGCCAAACCAGGCTAGAATAGTCCCCATGACCCCTGCGTTTGGACTCGCCCCTCCATGGGATGCCTCAAGACCCTGCCCTTTTGCCCGGTGAGCAACCGGACCCCTTTGTTCTGCCTTGACCGCCATGGCCATCATGGCCAGGGCCGTGCCCTATCGCTGTCGCGTTTCGGTGACACCGGACCTGTAGAGTTTCCCCAACGACCCTGGACGAGCTCGCCTTACCGAGGAACGCGCTAAAGCCTCGCCTCGGCCTCTACGAGGACCGTAGATGCCCCGTCACTGTCGTCCCGGGCACTGTGCCACCGTCGTCATGGCCGGCCGCGTCCAAGCCCCCGCTGCCGCCATCGTGGCATGACTGTTCCGCCCCGTCGTGGCCAGCCCGCACCGAAGCATCCCCGGCTGCCCCTTATGTCTTAGCCGCGCTCGCCGTGGCACGGGGAAGCATTTAGAGCAACCCTGATGCCCTACAATGCACCGCGGCCGCCGCCGTGATCCGCCATGTCGCAGTCGCCGGCCACCTTGAGCCCCAGCTGCCATCTTCTAGCCCACCAGAGTACTCGCCACTGCCCCGTGAACCCTTAGCGCCCTATGTCCGTGCCTCCGAGCCACCAAGTCGCCCGGGGGCATCAACTCGCCACCGGTGGGGTACTCCGTCGGGAAACAGAGGAGCAAGAGGAAAGGAGGAGCAGCAGCGTGGTGCACCGGTTTCATGTGAGCCCAAGACCAAGGGAGAAGGAGATGGACCTAGACCACCATGAACCGAGCCTTGGTCCACTGGACCCTACCTGACGGTGCACCGTGAGCCACACTCGTGGACCCGAGCCTAGTAGGAGCCCAGCGCCGCCACGCGGACCGCCTAACCAGCCGACACGTGTCCAGGCCGGGCCGGCCCAAATCGGCCCATATCCGGCCCTTGACCCGGCCCTCCGGTGCCCACTTGAGCCCGGTTAGTGTTGACCGTCGACCGATCAATGTTGACTGACGACGTGGTCCCACCTATCAGTGACTGCATGCGCCTGGCCCAGTCTCGTCTGCCACGTGTCGAGCCCTGGATTATCCTTCCTTTTTCTTTTTCAAGAAAAGGATTTAACCTTTGGAAATTCATAGAAAATCCATATGACCTCAGAAAAATGTGAAACTAGTTCCCACATTTTTCTAAAATCGAGCTCTACGCGGTGGACTTGTGCCCACTTGTTGTTTGTGCCGCAAAACTCAAGACCGAGATCTGCCTCTCTTTTAGACTTGCAAATGGCCCCGACGCCTTGGCCGAATACCCTCGTCGCCAACCCTAGTCAGTGTCCTCTACAAAGAGTAGCCACCCTCTGCCACTGCTGCCATGCTCGGCCAAAGAATAGCCAGCCCTTGGCCACCTATAGCACGCTGCAGCTAGTCAGAGCTACCAGCTAACCACAACATGCAGCAAGCCACACACCTAGCCACGATGGGCCGTGGCTGGCGTGGCTGGCCGAGGCAGCCATAGCCCTCTGGGACAAGTTACAACAGCCCTTGGGCCTCCACATCTTTGCCGCGAAGTTGAATCCTAGTCGAACGCCATTCCTGACACCAACGAAAGCCCCTTCCTGCTCATTCTTATACTCGTTCGTACACTTATAATACGTGATCTTGATCTATCTATATCTGTCTGCGCCGTGCCTTATGCAGGTCTACCCATCCCCCCTTGCTATGGATATGTGCTACTCCATTCGTGTGGTCGTGTCTTGGCTCTTATATTGGGTTGTCGGGATTCTTGTTCTTATGTTGTGCTTGTTTGCCTAAGGACCGTGCCTTCAAGCCGGTCGAGGGATAGTACCTCGTTCGACCATTTTGGTCGTGGGTTCGCCCCACCGTGGCCGTAATGGCGAGCATAACTCGCTCCCTCGCTTTTAGTTGTCTCGAACGTACTACAATTATTAGTAATCCGATTCGGCCCTAGGACCTGGCCATTGTGGACTGAACATTGGTGCGGATATCACCCGCACACAATGAGCCCTTTGTGGCCTAACTTAGTGGACGAGTCGGGATATGATGATTGTAGGAGACGGATGTCAACTCGTGTAGGTTAAGCTCATGGCCGCGAGATGCCTCGCCATGACCATCGGGCTCTACCTCTTTTCGCCTGAGTTTATCCTAGCCACCTTATATGATTGCACCACCTTGACCATAGCATTCCTTCGGATCTAAGCAGTGACAACCGCACCGCTGCGAACCGAGGGAATAGCATTGTGCCATTTAGTTGCACGGTCGTGATGCCCTATGAGTTGGTTTGGGTCATGGGACTGTACCTCTTCTCTCCAACCTTCGTCCGTTCCATGACAAGTTGGTCGAGAGAGTACAGATTCCATTCTTCTCTCATTTGGTTCTCAATCCTTGTCGATCTAGTGAGATGTGGATTGATCCCCTTGCTTGTTTGGTGTTTATTGCGCTCTTGATTCCATTCCCTTGATTCTCGTCGGCTTCTATAGCGAGTGGATCAAAGGAAGACGAATCTCATGTTCTTCTCTTTTGGTTGTTTTGTGCTTAAGCCCTTGTATGTTTGTACCCAATTGGACCATAGCATTTCTGTGGTTCTTGCGGTGACAACCGCACCGCTAAGAACCCTAGAGATGTCTTAGTGCATTTAGTGCACCTAGGTCCTACAAGTGGATTGGGCAATCGTGTCCTTTTGTGTGTTACTCCTTTCCGATGCCTCGTCCTTTGCCATGGCATATGTATTGGAGGAAGTAGACCATTGCCCTGCTTTTCTCTCTTGTTCCACCCTTTCTTGGTTCTCGTCAATTACAATGGCGTACGGATTAAGAGAGACTAGAACTGTTTAGCCGCTCCTTTCGATTCACGTCAATCTCTATGACGCCGGATCGAAGGACCGCGAGCCGTGGTGTTTGCTTAGGATGAGCTGAGGTCTTGGCCATTTATCTCAAAGCCGTACAGGTCAATCAAGATCAACCTAGGAAGTACTAGCTAGGCCTTGATTTAAGCTCGTGCTTAACAAATAACCACTCTTATTTCTTGGCCTAGGGATCGGACGTCCACCGAGAGGGCTAAGTCGTTCCTTTTGGTATTCCTTCGGTGTTGTTGATCTTCTTGCGTCTTGCCGCCTTTTAGAGTATTGATTGTTCTCTTGCCTGGTGTGTGTCGCTCTGTGGACTAGTTGCGTCGATCGGACCGGAACCCGCGGGAGAAAGAGAACATGACTGACAACAGGACTGTGGAGTGGAGTTGATCTGGGAGGAGGAGACCTTGCTGATCGACTACACTGACTAACGAAGATTTGTACCACTACTACCTCGACATCGCAGGTGTCATGGCAGCACCCTCTTTTAGAGAAACCTATTAGACATTGTATAATATCTAGAACTGCTAGCGCTTTATATTTAATCATTTGCTAGTATATTGATGCATGCTACTACCTGAGCCATTATCACCATGATGCAACCCACTCTACCACGTCACCCTGCTTTGCGCATTCGCTCAATTATACATGCTGACTTGCCTGCTTGCTTGCATATTACACAACTATACTTATTATTAACTCCACTTCGTCTTATATCGGGGATGTGATGCTGGTGGTGAACCCCTGGGAATGGTTTGGCTTGGGAAGCCGGACTCGATGGTGTATGAGCGTGCTACGTGTGTGCCTTGGGTGCGTGGAGAGTGAGGGTTGCATCAACCGAGCTGGAATAACGACGAGCCTGGGGCTAGTCTTGCCATGTGGTGCTACCTGGGCACTCGAAATGGGATACCTGTGGCGGGTAAATGGTAATTGGAGGTGGCCTTGGGTGTGAACCTATGATGGGAGGAGCCCAGGGTGGAGGTGCTGTGGTGGCACGTAAAATGGAAACCCTGATGAAGACATTCTGGCTTGGTCAATCCTTAAGGACTTACTAGTACTCAGACTCACCGAGAATCCTTTATATCCCACTCGCCCTATATGGCGCGGGACGGTCGTACTACTTGGTAGAGCGATGCCACTACTACTAGGCTGAACGTGTGCAAGGAGGTACGGGGCGCGCGGTTTTTCCCCCACACCCTTCCGAGACTTCAGGAGGCCTTGTGGACCCGGCTCTTGACATCCGGAGGGCCCCGGCTCTGTCTACGACTCACAATATCAGCCATCCCAGACTAGACTTGGGATGTTCCAGGGCTAAGAGGTAGGGTGGCATCCTTCTAGGCTAGCAAGCGACCAGAATTTTTCCTAGGAGATTCTAGACTCTGAGGATGGCTAATCTTGTGGGCATGTAAAACCTCTGCAGAGTGTATGGTTGATCGATCGATACATATGCCGACTTGTCGGCTATGGACCTTTCTTATGTTTCGCTTGAACTAGATAGGAGATGAGTCCTTCTTTCCTCCCTCCAGGGTTTGGGGTATTACCCGGTCGTGAGCCTTAAGTCTGCGGGCCATTGAGACAAGGCCAAGAGGGAGTTGGCCTGTCGACCTGAGTGTGTGAGATGAGATATGGTGTGGTGGTGTGGAGATGGTTTGGGATGGATGGTTGGTGGATGGATATGGATGGTGTGGTGGTGAATGTGTTAAAAATTGGATATTATTATTATATTACTAATGTTATTTACTTCTCATGCGCTAAGAATGCAAACCACAGCCAAATATTAGGATCACCAGATCCCTTGTTTCTCTTTTCCACTAAAGCTCATCGGTGCTGACCATGGCCTGCACACATCTGGCGATATGTAGATTTCCTGCTTCTCAGAGATGCTGACTTTAGAAGGATTAGGAGGTCTCATGCCTACGCTCAAGTTTGGTTCAAGAGATGGAATCTATGCTACACTACGCCAACTCTGATGATGCCCATGAAGGAGGAGCCTTCACTCGATAGTCTTCCGCTAGATTAACTCTGTAATAGGTGTGTTCCCCAGTGATGTAATATCTTGTATTCTAGTAATCTTACGATGTATGACTATGACATCGACTAAAATATGATAATATGATGGAATCAGTTCTTGGTTCTATCATATTAAAATTCATTCTATGGATTTTCCCTTCAAGGAAAATTGAGGATGTTTCAGTTGGTATCAGAGCCATACTTGACCTTAGGACAAGACCTTTAGGACCAAACACTAGTATAATAGCTAACCATCCTGTCTGTTGTAGAGTTATAGTTGCTAACACTTGTTTCCCCTTCTATGCCTTGAATTCTGAAGCTAACTGACCTTCCCTTTTCTGAAAAGTTGACCTTAGGTAATATACCACTTTTTTCGCCCACGTTAGAACGATAGATGTGTGAGACTTGAAGGCTTAGGAGTCACCTCAAGTCAACACTATGCATATAGGAGTTGTAATGTTGCCTGATTGCCTAGATCTTATGTGGTTGAGTTTCTTGTGCTTCTTGCGAATTCTATTATCTGAGTGTAGGTTATAGAAGCTATTTTATTTACGTGTGACTCCAGGACCCTGGCTAACCTAGCAGGCTATGAACCCAGACCGCCATATGACTAGACAAATGACCTTGACTACCAATTGGGGCTATGCAATCGATGCATCATATCTTCACCAATCCATTTCAAAATTGTTTTTGGGTTTTAACTCAAAATGCATTTTTCAAAACGTCCCTCCCCATTTTTGGTTGAAAAGTCCCCTCTTGAACAAGAGAAATTTCGTTTCAAAGTAAAACAATTCCAAAAAAAAACTCTTTAAAAGATCTTCCCTTTTACAAAGGAAATAAACTCCTTTTCAACTTGTTTTGAATTCAAATGCTATCTACAAAATAATTTGACAAGGCCTGGACAAAACACTAGATCTGCAGAAAATGGTAAAGCACCTTGGGAACCTATTACAAATTTGGATCGAGTTCTCGATGCAAACAAAAGGACGACAATTCCTTTTGTAAGTTTCTATGGAACAACTACCCCAATCAAGAAGCAATACGAAAGAACTATGGACTTCAGAAGCAACACCCTGCGTCATCACCGACCGAGCAACACCTTAATCTCGGGGACGAGATTCTTGTAAGGGGGGTGGACTGTAACAAACCAGGTTTTTTGAGAAGCCAAAAATACAAACTTTTTAAAACTTTTCATGCAAATGTGTGAAGCATATAGATACTAGGTCAAACAAAGAATAATTTATAAATAAATTGTTGCATACATATAGTGTTGCTTGTAGGAGTTTGTTGGAGTTCCTTAGTTGGTTTAGGGTTTTGTGTTGGAGAGCACAAGTTCGTAGCAAATCCTTTTGACTCATTCTGGAATCTCTCATGAATCCCTCTACCTCTCTCTCTCTCTCAATTCATCTCTTTAGTTTCGAACCCCTTGACCTAATTTCTATAGTCAACCAACTATCTTTATCAAATCAATGCACGTGAGTTGTCAACCCTTGGCATGGACCCTAGAGCCTTAAGTGACCCCTAGAGGACCAAACTAGGAGGTATACATGTTGGCAACACATGTATTCCAATGTGAGAAACCCATGGCATAGAGTAGGATAGAAATAAGAAATAGAAAAGGAAAAGAAGATAGAGGAAAAAGAAAAGGGGCATCTAGCCCAAGTAACCGAACCAGCCCAACTTGGCCCTCCTGCTTCTGGCCCACGTAGGAAGCAACAGCAGCAACACCGCAGCCCAACTCGCCACCTTCTGTAGCACAGCCCACCAACCGCCGCCGCCGGCCTACTGCTTGCACCCATAGACCGCACGGCCCAGCCAGTAGGCCGGCCCAGCATGCGAATGCAGTAGCACAGCCTAGCCCAGCAAGAAGGCCCAGCCGCACGCCTGATCCAGTATGGCTTCGCCTTCCACCCACGGCCGCTGACAGCATGACCCCACCGGTCATCCCCTTCCTCCAACCACTCCCCCTCTCCTCTACTTTTCCAGCGAGCCCACTAGGCAACTGCTGTTACAACGGAGATCCCAACCATCCCTATTCATACCATCTTAGGGGCCTACACGGATGGGCGCCACGCGGACATCCCCTGCCTGATAGGGTCACGCACTGTGCGTGCTCAACGCATGGGCGCTAGCTCTGCCGTGACCATGCCCCAGCCATGAACCTGCCCCCTCCCTGTCCCCTGCTTTTTGGACCACGGATTTCAACTTGGAGAGCACCGGCACGATCACGATCGTGTCACGACCCCAGAACCCTAGCCTCAGCGCCTCGCGTCCCTTCGATCGCCCCAACCCCATCTCGCGCCGTTGGCCAAGACCCTGTGGCACCATGGGTGTGCTGTTCTATAAGTAGGACACCCCGAAGCCTTGGCCACATCCATCTGCCCCGGCGCTTCTATGGCAAGCCACACCATCACCACCCACCTGCCCAAGCCCAAGTAGAAGAGAAGGAGGAGAAGGGAGGAAGAAGGAGAATGGGAGCTTGTCGGTGCCGCTCGAGACCGCCAGAGGTGAGGACGCCGCTGAACGCCCATGATGACGTCATGGTCCTGCCATCACTGCATCGCACCTCCACAGCCTCGACCCTCCACTCGTGCCTGCCAAGACCACAAGAAGGAAGAAGGAGGGAGCACCAGAGCCGCCGGAGCCATCCCTGACCGCCGGAGCCCAGAGCGCCGCCCCGATCGACTACGTTGACGTAGTAGCTCGGCACGGCACGGCACCGGCTCGTCACAGCTTCGCGTCACCACCGCACCACCAGCCTTCCCCTTCGAGCCCCACGGTGAGCCCCGACCTCCCCTGCTCACCGGTGTAGTCGCGTTCACCGCCGCGTGCCACGTTCCCGCTTCACGGGGCCGAAAGGCCGGTCCTTGCAACCCCACACTACCCCACGCCCTCGCACACACGCACACGGGCCCTCTGTTTAGCCAAACCGAGCCATCGGAGCACTAGAACGCCGACGAGGACCCGACCTGCCCACGATGGGTGCCATGGCCACATGCCATCCATGGCGCCACCATGTTCCGGCCAAACCAGGCCAGAATAGTCCCCATGACCCCTGTGTTTGGACTCGCCCCTCCATGGGACACCTCAAGGCCCTGCCCTTTTGCCCGGTGAGCACCCGGACCCCTCTGTTCTACCTTGACCGCCATGGCCGTCATGGCCAGGGCCGTGCCCTATCGCTGTTGCATTTTGGTGACACCGGACCTGTAGAGTTTCCCCAACGACCCTGGACGAGCTTGCCTTACCGAGGAACGCGCTAAAGCCTACGCCTCTGGCCTCTATGAGGACCGTAGATGCCCCGTCACTGCCGTCCCTAGCACAGTGCCGCTGTCGTCATGGCTGGCCGCATCCAAGCCCCCGCTACCACCATCGTGGCGCGACTGTTCCGCCCCGTCATGGCTAGCCCGCACCGGAGCATCCCCGGCTGCCCCTTATGTCTTAGCCGCGCTCGCCGTGGCACGGGGAAGCGTTTAGAGCAACCTCGATGCCCTGCAACGCATCGCGGCCGCCGCCGTGATCTGCCACATCGCAGTCGCCGGCCACCTTGAGCCCCAGCTGCCATCTTCTAGCCCACCAGAGTACTCGCCACTGCCCCGCGAACCCTTAGCGCCCTATGTCCGTGCCTCCGAGCCACCAAGTCGCCCGGGGGCGTCAACTCGCCACCGGCGGGGGACTCCGTTGAGAAACAGAGGAGCAAGAGGAAAGGAGGAGCAGCAGCGTGGTGCACCGGTTTCACATGAGCCATAGACCTAGGGAAAAGGAGATGGACCTAGACCAGCATGAACCGAGCCTTCGGTCCACTGGACCCTGCCTGACGGTGCACCGTGAGCCACACTCGTGGACCCGAGCCCATTAGGAGCCCAACGCCACCACGCGGACCGCCTAACCAGCCGACACGTGTCCGGGCGGGGCCGGCCCAAATCGGCCCATATCCGGCCCTTGACCCGGCCCTCCGGTGCCCACTTGAGCCTGGTCAGTGTTGACCGTTGACCGGTCAAGGTTGACTAACGACGTGGTCCCGCCTGTCAGTGATTGCATGCGCCTGGCCCAGTCCCGTGCTGCCACGTGTCGAGCCCTGGATTATCCTTCCTTTTTCTTTTTCAAGAAAAGGATTTAACCTTTGGAAATTCATAGAAAATCCATATGACCTCAGAAAAATGTGAAACTAGTTCCCACATTTTTCTAAAATCGAGCTCTACGTGGTGGACTTGTCCCCACTTGCTGTTCGTGCCGCAAAACTCGAGACCGAGATCTACCTCTCTATTAGACTTGCAAATGGCCCCGAAGCCTTGGCCGAATACCCTTGTCGCCAACCCTAGTTGTGTCCTACAGCAGCAGCCACCCTCTGGCCACCTGCTGCCACGCCCGGCCAGCAACAGCCAGCCCTTGGCCTCCTATAGCACGCTGCAGCTAGCCGTAGCCAGCCACAGCAAGCTGCAGCAAGCCACAACTAGCCACAGTAGGCCATAGCTGGCCGTAGCTGGCCAGAGGCAGCCATAGCCCTCTAGGACAAGTTACAATAGCCCTTGGGCCTCCACATCTTTGCCGCGAAGTCGAATCATAGTCGAACGCCATTCCCGACACCGACGAAAGCCCCTTCCTGCTCATTCTTATACTCGTTCGTACACTTACAATATGTGATCTTGATCTATCTATATCAGTCTGCGCCGTGCCTTGTGAAGGTCTACCCATCCCCCCTCGCTATGGATATGTGCTACTCCATTCGTGTGGTCGTGTCTTGGCTCTTATATTGGGTTGTCGGGATTCTTGTTCTTATGTTGTGCTTGTTTGCCGAAGGACCGTGCCTTCAAGCCGGTCGAGGGATAGTACCTCGTTCGACCATTTCGGTCGTGGGTTCGCCCCACCATGGCCGTAATGGCGAGCATAACTCGCTCCCTCGCTTTTAGTTGTCTCCAACGTACTACAATTATTAGTAATCCGATTCGGCCCTAGGACCTGGCCATTGTGGACTAAACATTGGTGCGGATATCACCCGCACATAATGAGCCCTTTGTGGCCTAACTTAGTGGACGAGTCGGGATATGATGATTGTAGAAGATAGATGTCAACTCGTGTAGGTTAAGCTCATGGCCGCGAGATGCCTCGCCATCACCATTGGGCTCTACCTCTTTTTGCCTGAGTTTATCCTAGCCACCTTATATGATTGCACCACCTTGACCATAGCATTCCTTCGAATCTAAGCGGTGACAACCACACCGCTGTGAACCGAGGGAATAGCATTGTGCCATTTAGTTGCACGGTCGTGATGCCCTATGAGTTGGTTTGGGTCATGGGACTGTACCTCTTCTCTCCAACCTTCGTCCGTTCCATGACAAGTTGGTCGAGAGAGTACAGATTCCATTCTTCTCTCATTTGGTTCTCAATCCTTGTCGATCTAGTGAGATGTGGATTGATCCCCTTGCTTGTTTGGTGTTTATTGCGCTCTTGATTCCATTCCCTTGATTCTCGTTGGCTTCTATAGCGAGTGGATCAACGGAAGGCGAATCTCGTGTTCTTCTCTTTTGGTTCTTTCGTGCTTAAGCCCTTGTATGTTTGTACCCAATTGGACCATAGCATTTCTGTGGTTCTTGTGGTGACAACCGCACCGCTAAGAACCCTAGAGATGTCTTAGTGCATTTAGTGCACCTAGGTCCTACAAGTGGATTGGGCACTCGTGTCTTTTTGTGTGTTGCTCCTTTCCGATGCCTCGTTCTTTGCCATGGCGTATGTATTGGAGGAAGTAGACCATTGCCCTGCTTTTCTCTCTTGTTCCACCCTTTCTTGGTTCTCATCAATTACAATGGCGTACGGATTAAGAGAGACTAGAACTGTTTAGCCGCTCCTTTCGATTCACGTCAATCTCTATGACGCTGGATCGAAGGACCGCGAGCCATGGTGTTTGCTTAGGATGAGCTGAGGTCTTGGCCATTTATCTCAAAGCCGTACAGGTCGACCAAGATCGTCTCGGGAAGTACTAGCTAGGCCTTGATTTAAGCTCGTGCTTAGCAAATAACCACTCTTGTTTCTTGGCCCAGGGATCGGACGTCCACCGAGAGGGCTAAGTCATTCCTTTTGGTATTCCTTCGGTGTTGTTGATCTTCCTGCGTCTTGCCGCCTTTTAGAGTATTGATTGTTCTCTTGCCTGGTGTGTGTCGCTCTGTGGAGTAGTTGCGTCGATCGGACCGGAACCCGCGGGAGAAAGAGAACATGACTGACAATAGGACAGTGGAGTGGAGTTGATCTGGGAGGAGGAGACCTTGTTGATCGACTACACTGACTAATGAAGATTTGTACCAGTACTACCTCGAGATTGCAGGTGTCATGGTAGCACCCTCTTTTAGAGAAACCTATTAGACATTGCATAATATCTAGAACTGCTAGCGCTTTATATTTAATCATTTGCTAGTATATTGATGCGTGCTACTACCTAAGCCATTATCACCCTGATGCAACCCACTCTACCACGTCACCCTGCTTTGCGCATTCGCTCAATTATACATGCTGACTTGCCTGCTTGCTTGCATATTACACCACTATACTTATTATTAACTCCACTTCGCCTTATATCGGGGATGTGATGTTGGTGGTGAACCCCTAGGAATGGTTTGGCTTGGGAAGCCGGACTCGGTGGTGTATGAGCGTGCTACGTGTGTGCCTTGGGTGCGTGGAGAGTGAGGGTTGCGTCAACTGAGCTGGAATAACGACGAGCCTGGGGCTAGTCTTGCCATGTGGTGCTACCTGGGCACTTTGATGAAGACGTTCTGGCTTGGTCAACCGAGCTGGAAACTTTGATGAAGACGTTCTGGCTTGGTCAATCCCTAAGGACTTACTAGTACTCAGACTCATTGGGAATCCTTTACATCCCACTTGCCCTATATGGTGCGGGATGGTCGGACTACTTGGAAGAGCGATGCCACTACTGCTAGGCGAACGTGTGCAAGGAGGTACGGGGCGCGCGGTTTTTCACCCACACCCTTCCGAGACTTCAGGAGGCCTTGTGGACCCGGCTCTTGACATCCGGAGGGCCCCGGCTCTGTCTACGACTCACAGTATCAGCCATCCCAGACTAGACTTGGGATGTTCCAGGGCTGAGAGGTAGGGTGGCATCGTTCTAGGCTAGCAAGCGATCGGAATTTTGCCTAGGAGATTCTAGACTCCGAGGATGGCTAATCTTGTGGGCATGTAAAACCTCTGCAGAGTGTATGGTTGATCGATCAATACATATGTCGACTTGTCGGCTATGGACCTTTCCTGGGTTTCGCTTGAACTAGATAGGAGATGAGTCCTTCTTTCCTCTCTCTAGGGTGTAACAACCAAAAACTCCACACACCAAAAATACCAACTACAAAATTTTTCTCAAAACTTCCATGTGATGATGAGTGTCATGTATGCAAACCCAACCTAAGAGATGCATTAGGTCTAACCCCAACCCAAGTCAACACATAAGCATGGCATGTCATTAGTTAACTGTGTTTAATTAAAATTGTAACAAATAAAGTATTGCATACATTGTTAATTCAAATTATGATTTGGATTTCCATTTGCTTTATGTTATGCTTAACAACTCCATTGAAGTAATAAATCATAAAGTAATTATTAATTGAATCAAAAGAATAAATGCTTAAGGAGAAAACTAACCCTATTTTTGTATAACAAAACCACATTTATTTTTGTTATACAAAATAGCTAAACAAAATTCCCTAAACTCCAATAAATAGGTTACATCAATTTTGAATTCATAATTCAAACCAAATTTGAATTCAAACAAAAGGAGAAGAAATGAAAAAACAGAAAAAAGAAAAATAAAAGAAGAAGGAAGCCTCACCGTGGCCCAGGCCCACTCAGCTTCACAGCCCATCCAGCCCCACCGTGCCAACCGACATGCCAACCGCGCCGGCCTTCACCCAGCGCGCGCGCGGCCCAGCTTGCGGCCCAGCACACGTCGCCCACGCCCGCGCGTCCTCCGCTCGCTTGCTGTCACTGCCGCCGGACACCACGCGTCAGCCGCATGTCACCCACGCTCGCGCGCCTCTCCGCTTTCTCCTTGCTGCCGCTGCCACTTGGCCCCGCATGTCAGCCACCCCCGTCCACAGCGTTGTCTTCTCCACGCCCACGCCCAACCGCCTGCGCGACCGAGCCCCGACAGCGGTGGCAGGGCGGACCAGGGGGTCACGCCCGGGGCATGGCCCTGTCTCCCTTGCGCCACACTCACGCAACCTCACGCGAGCCGTCTGATGCATCGCACGCCCCTCCACCGCTCGATCGCCGCCCGCCATGGGAGCATGGAGCTCGGTTATAAAACCCCGGCCTCGGATGGCCGAGCACTCTCCTGTGCCCCGTCGCCACCTTGTGGCCATCCACAGCACACCTGAGCCAAGATAGAAGAGGGAGAAGAGGAAGAAGGGGGGTGGGGGGAACGCCAAAGCTGCTGCGAGGGGGAAGAGCTTGCTGAAGTCGCTGGAGCCGAGGGTGACGCCGTCATCCTCATCACGGTCGAGGGTCGGCATGGCACTGCTTCTGGAGCTACCCGGCCGCAACCCGCCACTACACCGCCATCCTATCTCCTACAACACCTACGGTGAGCCTCCCGGTCTCTCCCTGCTCGCCGCCGGACCTTACCATGTCGGCCATGGCGCTCCACACCGGGAGCACGTAGGCTAGGGCCGTCTCCGGCCTCTAGGAACACACGCACCCACGCGCACACCCGCGACCACGCCATGACCGCCCTACCGGAGCCCCATGGTCCACCCGCGCGTGCACGCCGCACTCACGATGCCGCCGTCGTACCGTGCACCACCACTCACGCGCCCGACCGCCTCGCTGGACTAGGACATAGTCGCAGCACCGCCATGATGTCCGGAGAATAGCCACGTAGACCGAGTCGTCGATAGCCGACCGCAGTGACTTGGCCACGTGCACCAGACCTCCGCCATGGCCGAAGCAAGCCGCTGCCGTGGCCAAAGCCACCGGAGGCCCTGGAGGACCCCTCGACCTGCCCAACATGCCCGCTGGAGCATTATGATGCTCACGCTCACACACACCACAAACCCGGCCTATGCCGCTGCACCCGCGCCACCCCCGCACGCCGGTTGTGCTCGAGCCGCCGTTCGCCGTGGCCTGCGACCTAGGAAGCCCTATCCGTCGCCCCGACCCCACCGTTCCAATCACCATGGCACGGGGAGACTTTTCCCCACCTCAATTGGACGCCTAAGCCGTTGCGGGAGCTCACCGGTGAGCACATCACCGGCGGGAGCACGCCGTGGAAGAAACAGAGGAGAAGGGGACGAGTTGAGCAGCGTAGCCCTACACCCGGTGCACATGAGCCAAGCCGAGAGGGAAGGATGAAGGACTTGGTCCACCATGGAGCCTGCCTTAGGTCCATGGACCGTGAACTTGGGTCCACCATGAGCCACGCTCACGCCCACAGCTAGGAAACGAAGCCTAGTAAGAGCCCAACTGCGCCACGTGTCCGGGTCAGCCCGGCCCAGACCGGCCCAAATCCATCCCTGTCCAGGCCCAGTTTGGACCCGGCCCATGTTGGCCGTTGACCGATCAACGCTGGCCGTTGACCTGGCCCCACATGTCAGTGGCACAGACACACTGGACCCACACGTCAGATGCTGACGTCATGTTGACGACGGGATGACATCACGTGGGACCCACCTGTCAGTAGCAACATGGGCGAGGTGACGTCATGCTGACGTCACACTGACATCAGCTGCTGATGTCAGCAGCCCTGGCCCCACACGTCAGTGACCCTGACCGTTGACCGTAGACCGTTGATCGTTGACTGACGTTGACCTTGACTGGACCCACATGTCAGTGACCCAAGAGCCCGTGGACCCCACCTGTCAGCTCGGAACCGAGACGAAGACGTCATGCTGACGTCAGCATGCCACGTGGACCAGTCACAGCGTGACACGTGTCAGCCCAGGATTAATTCATCCTTTTTCATTTTCAGAAATGGATTTAATCTTTGGAAATTCATAACTAATTCATATGACCTCAGAAAAATACGAAACCAGGACCAAAATTTATCTAAAATCAAGCTCTACGCAATGAACCCATGTTTGAGTGCATTTGGCTCTTTTGAATTTTTATTGTTTCTTTGTGCCATTCTATAGACGTCGCTAACGTGACTATAATGCGATCGTTTGCAGACTCGGAGGAGAACCGGACAGACAAGGATCGTGAGTACCGTGAGGAGTATGGAGACGACTACACTAAAGGTGCCACATCCCACCCAACCTCGTAGCACCTATTACGCATGGCTAAAATAGAAATGCTAGTGCTTTACTTTATTGTTGTAATCACACTATGATAGGACTTGCATGGTAGAATGCTTTCTTGATGGCCTTTACCTTGACGCAACCTTACCCCTGCTCACCCTGCTGTTACGCTAGTCACACGCTTGCTATTATATTTCATTGCTTATTACTTCTACTACGCTTGCACTACATTGATGCGTGGTGGAAACTAGTGAATGGGGAGAGTGTTGCGTGTGTGACTTGGGTGCGTGGAGGGTGAGGGTTGTGTCGACCAAGTTGGAGTATACGACGAGCCTGGGGCAAGTCTTGCCGTGGGGTGCTACCTGGGCACCCCTGGAATGGAATCCTGTGGTGGGTAAATGGTATATGAGGTGACCCTGGGCGTGATCCTGTGATGGGAGGAGCCTAGGGTGGAGGTGCTGTGGTGGCACGGTAAATGGAAACCCTGATGAAGACATTGTGGCTTGGTCATCCCTAAGGACTTACTAGTACTCAGATTCACTGGGAAGCCTTACGTACCACTCGCCCTATATGGCGCGGGATGGCTGGACTACTTGGTAGGATATTGCCACTACTGCTAGGTTGATAGCAGACAGTGTAAGGAGGTATGGGGCACGGAGGATTTCCCCCACACCCTTCCGAGACTTCATGGAGACCTTGTGGACCCGGTTCATGACTCACAGTTTCAACCACCCTAGACTGGACTTGGGGTGTACCAGGGCTGAATGGTAGAGTGACATTATCCTATGCTAGCAAGCGGCCAGAATCAGCCCAGTTGACGACGGTCAGCGAGAAAGGCGGATCTTGTGGTTATGTAAAACCTCTACAGAGTGTATGGTTGATCGATCGATACATATGCCGACTTGTCGGCTATAGACATTTCCTGGGTTTCGCTTGAACTAGATAGGAGATGAGTCCTTCTTTCCTCCCTCCAGGGTGTAACAACCCAAAAATCCACACACCAAAAATACCAACTACAAAAATTTTCTCAAAACTTCCATGTGATGATGAGTGTCATGTATAGAAACCCAACCTAAGAGATGCATTAGGTCTAACCCCAACCCAAGTCAACACATAAGCATGGCATGCCATTAGATAACTGTGTTTAATTAAAATTCTAACAAATAAAGTATTGCATACATTGTTAATTCAAATTGTGATTTGGATTTCCATTTGCTTTATGTTATGCTTAACAACTCCATTAAAGTAATAAACCATAAAGTAATTATTAATCGAATCAAAAGAATAAATGCTTAAGGAGAAAACTAACCCTATTTTTGTATAACAAAACCACAACTATTTTTGCTATACAAAATAGCTAAACAAAATTCCCTAAACTCCAATAAATAGGTTACATCAATTTTGAATTCATAATTCAAACCAAATTTGAATTCAAACAAAAGGAGAAGAAATGAAAAAACAGAAAAAAGAAAAAGAAAAGAAGAAGGAAGCCTCGCTGTGGCCTAGGCCCGCTCAGCTTCACAGCCCATCCAGCCCCACCGCGCCAACCGGCCTTCCAACCGCGCCCGCCTTCACAAAGCGTGCGCGTGGCCCAACTTGCGGCCCAGCACACGTCGCCCACGCCCGCGCGTCCTCCGCTCGCTTGCCGTCACTGCTGCCGGACCCCACGCGTCAGCCGCATGTCGCCCACGCCCACGCGCCTCTCCGCTTTCTCCTTGCTGTCGCTGCCACTTGGCCCCGCATGTCAGCCACCCCCGTCCACAGCGTCCTCTTCTCCATGCCCATGCCCAACCACCCACGCGACCGAGCCCCGACAGCGGTGGCAGGGTGGACCAGGGGGTCACGCCCGGGGCATGGCCCTGTCTCCCTTGCGCCACACTCACGCAACCTCATGCGAGCCGTCTAATGCATCGCATGCCCCTCCACCGCTTGATCGCCGCCCGCCATGGGAGCATGGAGCTCGGTTATAAAACCCCGGCCTCGGATGCCCGAGCACTCTCCTGTGCCCCGCCGCCACCTTATGGCCGTCCACAGCACACCCATGCCAAGATAGAAGAGGGAGAAGAGGAAGAAGGGGGGAACGTCGAAGCCGCTGCGAGGGGGAAGAGCTTGCCAAAGTCGCCGGAGCCGAGGGCGACGCCATCGTCCTCATCATGGTCGGGGGTCGGCATGGCACTGCTTCCGGAGCTACCCGACCGCAACCCGCCACTGCACCGCCATCCTATCTCCCACAACACCTACGGTGATCCTCCCGGTCTCTCCCTGCTCGCCGCCGGACCTTACCATGTCGGCAATGGCGCTCCACACAGGGAGCACGTAGGCTAGGGCCATCTCCGGCCTCTAGGAACACACGCACCCACACGCACACCCGTGACCACGCCATGACCGCCCTACCGGAGCCCCGTGGTGCACCCGCGCGTGCACGCCGCGCTCACGATGCTGCCGTCATACCGTGCACCACCACTCGCGTGCCCGGCCGCCTCGCCGGACTAGGACATAGTCATAGCACCGCCATGATGTCTGGAGAACAACCGCGTAGACCGAGTAATCGATAGCCGGCCGCGGTGACTTGGCCACGTGCACCAGACCACCACTAGACCTCCGCCATGGCCGAAGCAAGCCGCCGCCATGGCCAAAGCCACCGGAGGCCCTGGAGGACCCCTTGACCTGCCCAGCATGCCCACTGGAGCATTATGACGCTCACGCACACCACAAACCCGGCCTATGCCGCTGCACCTGCGCCACCCCCGCACGCCCCGGTTGTGCTCGAGCCGCCGTTCACCGTGGCCAGCGACCTAGGAAGCCCTATCCATCGCCCCGACCCCACCGTTGCTATCACCATGGCACGGGGAGACTTTTCCCCACCTCAATTGGACGCCTGAGCCGTTGTGGGAGCTCGCCGGTGAGCACATCACCGGTGGGAGCACGCCGTGGAAGAAACAGAGGAGAAGGGGACGAGTTGAGCAGCGCAGCCCTACACCCGGTGCACATGAGCCGAGCCGAGAGGGAAGGACAATGGACTTGGTCCACCATGGACCCTGCCTTAGGTCCATGGACCGTAAACATGGGTCCACCGTGAGCCACGCTCACGCCCACAGCCAGGAAATGAAGCCCAGTAAGAGCCCAACTGCGCCACGTTGTAGCGCCACAGGACGCCACATGTCCGGGTCAGCCCGGCCCAGACCGGCCCAAATCCATCCCTGTCCAGGCCCAGTTTGGACCCAGCCCATGTTGGCCGTTGACCGGTCAACACTGACCGTTGACCTAGCCCCACATGTCAGTGGCACAGACACACTAGACCCACACGTCAGATGCTGACGTCATGCTGACGACGGGATGACGTCACGCAGGACCCACCTGTTAGTAGCAGCACGGGTGAGGTGACGTCATGCTGACGTCACGCTGACGTCAGCAGCCCTGGCCCCACATGTCAGTGACCCTGACCGTTGACCGTAGATCGTTGACCGTTGACTCGCCGTTGACTGACGTTGACCTTGACTAGACCCACATGTCAGTGACCCAAGAGCCCCTGGACCCCACCTGTCAGCTCGGAACCAAGACGAAGATGTCATGCTGATGTCAGCATGCCACATGGACCAGTCACAGCGTGACACATGTCAGCCCAGGATTAATTCATCCTTTTTCATTTTCAGAAATGGATTTAATCTTCGGAAATTCATAACTAATTCATATGACCTCAAAAAAATACGAAACTAGGACCAAAATTCATCTAAAATCAAGCTCTACACAATGAACCCATGTTTGAGTGCATTTGGCTCTTTTGAATTTTTATTGCTTCTTTGTGCCATTCTATAGACGTCGCTAACGCGACTATAATGCGATCGTTTGCAGACTTGGAGGAGAACCGGACAGACGAGGATCGTGAGTACCGTGAGGAGTATGGAGATGACTACACTAAAGGTGCCACATCCCACCCAACCTTGTAGCACCTATTACGCATGGCTAAAATAGAAATGCTAGTGCTTTACTTTATTGTTGTAATCACACTATGATAGGGCTTGCATGGTAGAATGCTTTCTTGATGGCCTTTACCTTGACGCAACCTTATCCCTACTCACCCTGTTGTTAGGCTAGTCACACGCTTGCTATTATATTTCATTGCTTATTACTTTTACTACGCTTGCACTACATTAATGCGTGGTGGAAACTGGTGATTGGGGAGAGTGCTGCGTGTGTGACTTGGGTGCGTGGAGGGTGAGGGTTGTGTTGACCAAGTTGGAGTATACGACGAGCCTGGGGCAAGTCTTGCCGTGGGGTGCTACCTGGGCACCCCTGGAATGGATACCTGTGGTGGGTAAATGGTATATGAGGTGGCCCTGGGTGTGATCCTGTGATGGGAGGAGCCCAGGGTGGAGGTGCTGTGGTGGCACGGTAAATGGAAACCCTGATGAAGACATTTTGGCTTAATCATCCCTAAGGACTTACTAGTACTCAGATTCACTGGGAAGCCTTACGTACCACTCGCCCTATATGGTGCGGGACGGCTGGACTACTTGGTAGGATATTGCCACTACTGCTAGGTTGATAGCGGATAGTGTAAGGAGGTATGGGGCACAGAGGATTTCCCCCACACCCTTCTGAGACTTCATGGAGACCTTGTGGACCCGGCTCATGACTCACAGTTTCAACCACCCCAGACTGGACTTGGGGTGTACCAATGCTGAATGGTAGAGTGGCATTATCCTAGGCTAGCAAGCGGCCGAAATCAGCCCAGTTGACGACGGTCAGCGAGGAAGGCGGATCTTGTGGTTATGTAAAACCTCTGCAAAGTGTATGGTTGATCGATCGATACATATGCCGACTTGTCGGCTATGGACCTTTCCTGGGTTTTGCTTAAACTAGATAGTGAGATGAGTCCTTCTTTTCTCCCCCTAGGAGTGAGTGTTCGGACGTAGCCAGGGGCTACGGGCCTTGAGACAGTGCCGAGAGGGAGTTGGCCTGTCGACTGAGCGATGGTATGGGTGTGGTATGGTGATGGTGTGGAGATGGTGGTATATCGATCCTAGGATCGACACCTGGCTCTGGAATGGGAATGGGGTGGAATGTGTGTGGTAATGGTGTTAAAACTTGACCAACTGTTAATATATACTTGAAATGCTAATACATAGGAAACCCCAGCCTTATAGGTTCCTTTTGGTTATATCCAACTTGCATCCAATTTCCACAAAGCAATGCTCATAGGGTTGGGAGTGGCCAGTACAAATCGTACTGATAAATTTTGGCACACAGGTTCTACTAAGGAGTATAGCTCCGAGGAGTTTGACGGTTGAGGGGTTCATTCCTACGCTCGAGTTTGGCGATCTTATCTTCAAACTATTCTGAATGGATGCTACTTTTGATTCCGCCAATGCGGCTATGTAATAATTTATGTAATTCCGCACTATTTATACTCTGATATTATCGTTGTATGGATGTGATATTCGACTAGAATTTGGGTAATATGATCTACAACGGTCCTATTACACTTCAACTCTGTGGATTTCCCTTCACGGAAATCGGGGTTGTTTCACAGGGTTTGGGGTATTACCCGGTCATGAGCCTTGGGGCTGCGGGCCATTGAGACAAGGCCGAGAGGGAGTTGGCCTGTCGACCTGAGTGTGTGAGATGAGATATGGTGTGGTGGTGTGGAGATGATTTGGGATGGATGGTTGGTGGATGGATATGGATGGTGTGGTGGTGAATGTGTTAAAAATTGGATATTATTATTATATTACTAATGTTATTTACTTCTCATGCGCTAAGAATGCAAACCACAACCAAATATTAGGATCGCCAGATCCCTTGTTTATCTTTTCCACTAAAGCTCATCGGTACTGACCATGGCCTGCACACATCTGGCGTTGTGCAGATTTCCTGCTTCTTAGAGATACTGACTTTAGAAGGATTAGGAGGTCTCGTGCCTACGCTCAAGTTTGGTTCGGAGATGGAATCAACGCTGCACTACGCCAACTCTGATGATGCCCATGAAGGAGGAGCCTTCACTCGATAGTCTTCCGCTAGATTAACTCTGTAATAGGTGTGTTCCCCAGTGATGTAATATCTTGTATTCTAGTAATCTTACGATGTATGACTGTGACATCGACTGAAATATGATAATATGATGGAATCAGTTCTTGGTTTTATCATATTAAAATTCATTCTATGGATTTTCCCTTCAAGGAAAATTGAGGATGTTTCACTTGGTCTATCTCAAAGTTTGTGGATGATATGCTGAACTTCTGATTAGTTTAGTTCCCAAAGCCTGGTGCAAGTGTTCCAAAAAATGAGCTATAAACTATGGTCCGCGATCTGAGATTATGATCCTTGGTACTCCATGTAGTCTCACGATATGAGAAACGTACAACTCAGCATACTTCCTAGCTAGATACCTTGTGTTTAACTGGTACAAAATGTGCTGACTTGGTGAGACGATCTACAATGACCCATATGGAATCATGACCTTGTTGGGAGGCCTATAATAAAGTCCATACTTGTTTCCTCCCATTTCCAGCCTGGAATAGGCAATGGCTGAAGTAATCCAGTAGATTTCAAATGAACGGCCTTGACTTTACCGCAATTATCACACCTAGTGACACAGGCGGCGATCTCTTTCTTCATCTTGGTCCACCAAAAACATGTTTTCAAATCTTGATATATTTTGCTACTACCCAGATGGATAGACAACTTGGATGAATGAGCTTCATCCAAAATTTGATTTCTAAGCTCACGGTCTTTCGATACCACGAGTCGGTCCTCAAACCATAGCACACCTCTTTCATCCAACCTAAAATGCTTGGTTTCTTCTTCTTTCATCTTTCTCTTGATGTGAAATACACCTACATCTATCTTCTGCAGTTCTATGATTTTGCTCTCAAGTGAGCAACTGACAATGATATTGTGCAGCACAACAGGATGTAACAAATTAAATCCATCTTCCAACAAGGCTTCTAAAGTGTTGCAATGATATTTCTGACTAAGTGCATCTGCTACAACATTGGCTTTTCCCGGATGGTAGTGCACTTCTAAATTATAGTCCTTAATCCGCTCTAACCAACTTTGCTGCCTCATGTTCAGCTCAAGGTTGAGTGAAGATATATTTGAGACTTTTGTGGTCAGTATATATGTGACATACGTTTCCCAACAAATAGTGTCTCCATATCTTCAACGCATGAATAATTGCTGCAAGCTCTAAATCATGCGTAGGATAATTGATTTCATGCTTTCTTAACTGTCGAGAAGCATAGGCAATAACTCGACCTTCTTGCATGAGCACACACCCCAAACCTATACCCGATGCATCATAGAACACATCAAAAGGCTTTTCAATGTCGGGTTGTGCTAGAACAGGAGCTGTAGTTAGCAAGGTCCTTAGGGTGTGAAAAGCGGCTTCACACTCTAGCGTCCAACTAAAATTTTCATCCTTCTGAAGTAGTCTAGTCATGGGCTTTTGTATCTTGGAAATATCAGGAATGAAACGATGATAGTAGCCTACCAGTCCTAGAAAACTCCAAATTTCATGAACCGAAGTCGGGGCTTTCCAATCTGTTTACACCAAAATTTGGGAAGAGAAGAACGCGGGAACTCGAAGCTTCCAAGATTGTATCATCAAGGGATCGATCAGATGTGAATCGATATCAGCCGGTTTTGATGCGGTATTGGAAATTGGCTATTTTATAGATGACGTCAGCACATAACATCAACGGATTACGTACATATGGCATCAGGGGAGGAAAATATGTTGGACTCTACAAAAAGGAGAGGATTAGGGTCAAAGTTATCTTAAATTAGGAATGTTTTCTTTTATTTCAAAGATTATAATAAGTCGTGTTTGAGTAGGATTCATATTTAAGTTCCGGGTATAAATATTGGACCTCGGCTATTGTAAGAGATATCCAATCAATCAATACCAATTACTTTTTTTGGCTTCACGCCAACCCTTAGGAGTATGAGTACTATAGATCTTAGTGAGTTCTTCAACAAGCAGGGCTGCATCAATCCGGTCGACCTCCAGCTTGTTTGTAAGTACCGTCATGGCTTATACTTTTGTTTGTAAGGCTGCATTGGTCCGGCCGACCTCTTACGAGCTCTAGTATAAGTTAGTTATCGATCCTTATCTAGTTCAAGTATGGCTGCATTAGTTAAGTTCGGCCTCCACTGCTCGAATTAGATTAAGATCAAGTTATCGGCTCTACCTAAGGGTGGCATCCTTCGGGTAGATTAATTAAGTTACTGATCTTGCTGATGTTCTTGTTGTCATTAGTTTTTAGCAATATCAACCTGCCCGATCGAGACCGATCTAGATCGGCCTCACATCCTTTTAGTCCACCGTTTATTTTGTCACATTGCGATGGTTCTTACTTTAAACGACGGATTATGTTTTATTGGCCGTTCTACTTCGATCTTGATCGTGCATAGTACGTGGCTAAGGCATGTCTGATCTTGAGAAGGTTTACTAGCTAGTTGAATCTGGTCTATAGCTCGCTATTATGGCTGTAACGATCCGATTGCTAGTACTTTAATGTTTATAGTGTGTCTTCATAATTCTGTTAAATGTGAATAGATCTATTTATTTTAAAGGTTTGATCTGTTATCTTTATCATGGCTGCCATCGATCCGATCGAACCCCACTATTAAGGATAACATGTTAGATTTGATAAGTTTATAGATCTGTCCATATTAAACAGTCGATTGTTCACATGCTGTAATCCTTTTTCTAACTCAATCGGCTATTTTAGCCGATTCGCCTTTGCTTTCACAGATATGGCACGCCTTCATGAACCTATTGAAGTATGGTCGGTTCTATGGATTTTCTGGTTCTAGACTATCATCATCATCATAGCTGCATCAATCCGGTCGAACCTCACTATTGATGGTAATAGATTAGATCTAGACGGTTCATAGATCTGTCTATATCAAACAGTTGATTGTTTGCGTGGCATATCCCTTTTCACCGGATTCATTTGCTCTACACCACGTATTGATCAAATCTAATTTAGCCAGTGATGTATCTTTGATGCATACATGTTAATGGCTTAAGGGAAAGGATCATTAAAACTACGTGCATTGTATTCGTTACTATAAAATCAATCATTACCCATGAGCGTTACAGTCCTTAACAGTCGATTTCTTCTCATATCGGCTATTTAGTCGATTTTCCTGTCTGGCTGCTCCTGAAGCGACACACTTGGAACTGTCTAGGCAAAACCAGCATGTTCCGCCCTAAATTACTGATAAACTTTCTCTCCTTGTCAATTGCAGGTCAAATTGACTGGCACACCCTTGGGAATTCATAGGATCGACTGGTCCTGCGTTGAAGCCAGGCAGATCTCTAGATCATTCTGGCTTGCTGCTTGTCCACCAGGTGCGGCTACCATGTTTTCACGCCGACACGCGTTCTGGCTCGCCTGGTGTGACCCCACAATCGTCATGGCAATTCACAACAACAGGGACATTCTTATGGTGCCTTATGATGACCTACCTGATGAGGATAAAGATGTCATCAGTAAAGCTATAGAAGAATTTCAGAACAAGTGTTTGTTGTCCTGCACCAAGACACGTGACAATAAAGTTGTTTAGAAATATCCACTACCAAGAGTTTTGATGCATGGGCAGTCAGATACAGACGAAGCTGATGATAGGCGTTTTATTCATAGATGTTGTAAACAAATCTATTCATGATGCCATGTTGAACCATAATACAGCTTTCTTGAACACATTCCATAATACCATGAAAGAGGTGCTTCATGGATGTCCAATTGATCAGGTTGGACTGGCTGATTACAACATTCCATATCAATCGACTCAGGGGACTAATCAAGCTGGTACTAGCCATCAAGAAGCAACACTAACTGGTAATGATGATGTCTAGGCAGTTCAGGGCTTATCTGAGCAAGTTCAAGGTACCACTAGTAATCAAATACAAAATAATCCTGGATCATCAGTGTAGTATGTGCAACAGCCAACGGGGCAAGTTCAGAATCAAATGGTTAATTTTGGCACATTAGGCTAAATACCATCGTCGGCTCAAAAAATAGCGCCATCAGTTCAAAGGATTCATAGACATACAGAACCTAACATTTACAACCAGAGACTTCAAGCAGCAAATTAGCAAAGGACCCAACAGATAGAGATTCAACAAGGATATCATTATGGAATAGATTACAATACCCTTCATATGATTCCAAATCCGGGGTATCAAGGTACCCGAAATTTTAATCCGCAGATGGGTCAGCAATTACAGAGAAATTCAGATTCAAATGCTGATGAGTTGTTGCTCAGAGTAACCAAAATAATGAAGAATCAATTCGGTTTAAAACCAAAAGGGCAGACCTTTTCGTACAAACGTCCATATTCAGAGTGGTATGATTTGGTTGCTCTTCCTACAAATTACAGGCTCTTGGAATTTGCTAAGTTCACTGGTCAAGATAGCATGAGCACAATAGAACATGTTTGTCGATATCTTACACAGTTGGGCGAAGCATCCATTGAAGAAGCTCATCGAGTTCGTTTCTTCTCCCTGTCTGTAACACCTCGGGTGTTAGCCTTGCATAAATTGACTTGCATAACATGAGCATGATCATCACGCATTCATAAACCAGCATTTACAATTGGAACATTGAATTGAAACATATGCAACGTTGCTTGTTATTGCATGTTTCTTTGTACATATGCAAATGATCATGAATGTAAACATGTACTTGGTAGATTTGAGTCACCAAAATATTTTTGGCAATGCTTAGGTTCACAAATGGAACATGGATCATGAATGTCATTTTCCATGGTCAAGTCTTTAAGGCATATTTCATGTGATTAAGTTAAATAGCTCTATGAGTGACTACTACATAAAGTGATTGAATGACCTTGCAAATTGCTTGAACATGCTCAGGATATCATTATGAACAACTTTGGTATTTAGGACTAGGGCTAGTTTGGTCATTTGGTCATGGTTTGAATATGTATCATGATTTCAAAGTGACATGTTTGACTAAAGTTGAACTAGGTGTTAGAGACCTTGCATGGAGGGGTTCACTAAAAGCAAAGTTGTAGTGTTTGACATTAGGAACAACTTTTATTTTTATATCATGGACTGATTTAGCTTCTAACATGCTTGAATTGGGGTCACAAAAGTCAACAAATAACTGTTGTCAACACTTAACGAATTTTTCTAAGTGCAGGGGATCACAGACGACTGACAAGCCGACTTTGATCATGATTTTACTCAGTTTACGTTGAGAATTGGAACACGATCATTGAACAACAATTGTAACTGGTACTTAGGTCTACAAAGTTGGTTTAGTAACCTAGCGCTAATTCGTCACGGATTGGAAGATAAATCATCACTAAAACTTGTCGTCAGGATCGGTACCGAGGTTAACTGACGAACTGAATCACGGCGTCGTGGCCGACCGCCGTCAGGCCTTGGCCGCCGTGTGGAGGGGAAAACGGCCGCACGTCGCCTCTGCTCTGCCCAGCCAGGCCACGATGCGCCTGGGCGCGCCTACATCATGCCAGCTACCGCCCGCTCCCTCCCAGCGCTCCCATTTCGCTTCTGGCTTCCTTTTTCACCGCAAGCACAGCAGCGAGCTCCTCCCCGCCTCCGCCGTCGCCATTAGAGACGCCAGCTCACGCCTGGCCACTCCAGCACCACTGCAATAGCTCCACCGTCTCCCCAGCACCCCGTTGCTTCTTCCCGTGCCCGCTGACAGTGCTTGGTAAGCCACCGCAACGCAAGCAAGCTCGCCGGAGTTCCGCCGTGAGCCCCGTCGTCGTGGCCACGCCGCCACAGTCCTCTTCTCGCTCCGTTAGCTAGCGCGCTAGGTCCCCCAGCGTTCATAGTTGCTTGTCCGCACCTTAGGTTGAGCCGCCGAGGTCGTCGCCGGCGTACCGCCGACGTCCAGCCCCACCGTTCCGCCATGGTCGCCGCCGTCAGCTCTAGAGTCGACGACAAGGCCAGCCAAGTAGCTCAATAGCTTCGCTAGGTCGCATAGATCGTGTAGGGAAGATGTTACCGCCGGCAGATTCACCGTCGACGAGCTGTGGTCGCGCGGGCTTGCTCTGCGCCGCCGGCTCTGTTTTGATCTCACTGACCGGTGGGCCCAACTGACACGTGGGTCCCCGCTGTCAGCGACAGTAAGAGATAGGATAGGTCATTATATTCTAGATTTTGACTTGTTTTGTGAATTTTGTATCTTTAGGTTGGTAGCTCCTAAATTTCTGAAATAAATTTTGTAGTGTTCCTTAGGAAGTGTAGTATTTAGGAAAAATATGTTTTTAACATTTACAGTAGAAAGTTTTGGAGATTTAAATAGGGATTTGAAATGTGCTTTTGAATGCATTCAAATTTGTTTATTTCATATCTAGAGTTCCTGTGCTCCAAAAATTATGAAATTTTTGTGGTAAGCTAATCTTAGAATATATGAGCTCTGGTAAAAATTTGGGGACTAGTGCATGGGTAGATTTATAGTTATAGATTTTTCTTTTATGGATAGTCAATCCTTGCATAAATTTTTATAAATTATTTATGAGTCCAAAATTCATGAAATTTGTTGGAGGTAATCCTAGTACTATATGGATGCTAAGAAAAATAGGAAATCTATTGCTTGACACTTTTCAAAAGGGTTTTCCATTTATGCTATTTCAAGCCTTGCTGCCTTGTCATTTTTGCATAGGATGTTCTACTTGGTAAAATGACATGAAATTTTTATAGTAGTCCTTTGATAGCATTAGTAAGGCACTGTAAAATTTTGAGAATTTATTAAGTACTTATGATATATATTTATTATTTAACCTAGATATATAAATAAAATGATAAAGGCAATTAAGTAAATAGTTTGGGCTTCACCATTATATGATTCTAAATGTAATTGGTATGCTTAAACTGTTGGTGAATTCTATGTTGTCAAATTTTGAATGATTGCATGAAGTAGAAGTATCGTTACTTTATGTTGCATGTTGAATAGTTTCCGGACTGATTCTAGAGTTTGATGAGTGGCATGTTGAAAATGATGTGTACTGTAAAAATGGTTAATAACAAAGTTGTAGAGAATTGGATAAGCTTTCCAGAAAGTCCAGGATCACTGTATTTGGATTAGTGGAACTCCAGTTATGAGTGAAACAAGTAGCTACTGTTTGTGGCATGGTCGATGTATTGTAGGAGTAACTAAGTAATAATCGAGAAGAGATATGCACCTACTCAATAAATATGATGCACTTGTTAACATTTATGCATTCATAATACTTATGCCATACTCATGCATCCAGGATCGGAGGAAGAGATCACGTTGCTGGAATTCGAAGAAGCGAGAGGAAGGGAACCAGCGGGGAGGATCCGCAGGCCGTAGCTCGAAGGCGTGGAGCGAGAACCTGAAGAGCTTACGGTGCCCCCGACCACCGCCCTACTTCCTTTCTACGAGGCAAGCCCCGGAGCATTATAAGTCTCCTAGTAATTTGCAAATGTTTACTTAAGTACTTATGATTGCTGCATTAGGTTATAAGAGTTGAATGAAACCACTTGATGCATGTACATTCCTTGTCCGGATATTACACCTTTAACCGTATATAGGTCCGAGGATCGAATAAATGCTTAGCCCCTGCTTAGACCGGTAGAAGTCGGGTGATTTCCTATCACCTGCGAGATATAGGTGGATACCGGAGCACGGTTGGTTATAATTGCTGTCGTGGAAAAGAACCATGGTTAATGTAAATGGAGACCGGGCGGGATGTCGATAGAGAAGCAACAAGACATGGAGGTCTTGGGTGTGGATCTATCCCCGTCTGTGTCGATCAAGGACCGTACCGTTGTTGGAACTTCTGACAAGATTGAACGCATGCCTCTCACTTAGCTGGCGGATAATTCGTTTTACCCGAGTAATTCAACTCGGGCCGAGAATCGCTTACATTGTGCGCTCCTTCCGGGAACGATCGGTGAGCCAAAGGGCGGGCTTGGCACGAGCATCCCGGCATCTGGTGTTCCAGTTGTGCGGCGACGTGGTATGGACCCGCCAATGTGTACCGAGTTGTATCAAAGGTGACCTAAGGCTATCGTGGTTTGGTAGACCGGGTTTGTGTTAGGAATAAATTCCCGGTGGTTTGAAATCGATTGAATCACCGTCTCTCCCGGATAGTGAGAAACTTGGCTAGCTCCAACATCGTAGTAACTGTGTTATGGAACATGATGGTTCGGAGGAAAATGGAATTACAATACCTGCTATGGTTACTATTGTATGCTTCTAAAGGATATACCACATGTTTGGCACAGGATAGTTGCTAATCTAGAAATGGATAGTGATAATTAACTTGGAAAAGGAATCATAATTGTACAACGGATCAGTTGCCTTTTTCGCAAAATGTTGTCAAGTTACGTCCACTTATACAGCCTTGCATAATCCTTGGAGTCATTTTATTTCTGGTTCATGACGGGTAAGTCTAGCTGAGTACCTTCTCGTACTCAGGGTTTATTTTCCCATTGTTGCAGATGGCACTGTGTATCATGGTTATTGCAAGAGTTGCTTCTATCCCGCTGTGGATGAAGAGTAAGCCTTGGGCAGGCTTCTTTAGTAATTCCTATCCTTGCTTTTGTGGACCGTGATCTAGCTTGGCACTGTATCAAACTATGTTGGAAAACTTTATCTTCGAACTTATTTGCTTCCGCTTTATTTATCAAACTCGGTTTGTAATAACTTTTATTCGTACTCTGATGATGAAAAGTATCTGTGAACTTTATGTAATATGTGGCATGTATGTTGAATCCTGTACGATCTTGGTTGTTGTAAATCGTTTATCGAGACCCGTCGTGGTACTTGACGGACTACCGGGTTTATATGGGTTCAAGTATGACAGTGCGACCGCTTGCGGATTGCCATTGTACTTGTATTCTTATAAATTGGTCGGTTCTGCGACAGCTGGCATCAGAGCAAGATTCAACGTTAATTGTCACAAGTGTATTTAAAACAAAAGTTTTTGTTTTCTGAAAACCCTTCTCTAGCAACTAATAGTTATATAATAGGTACTTGAAATCTAAAGTGTGCCAATGATCACTTTCCTTATGCCCAAATTAAGGACTATTAGGTGGTTATTTAAGTACTAACATGGGGGTTTTTACTTCGTCATCCATACGGCGTGCTATTGTATGGATGCCATTCACTTGAATGGTAATGTATGGATCAAATGCCTCTACGCCAAGGTAAGATGAGTGTATGACCGCAAGATGTGAGCATGCGGTCAGGAAGAGTTAGCTTTGGTACGGCTATGTATGCATGCTTGCATGTGTATATGGTACGCATTTAATTGTGGGTTAAATTATTGTCGGGTAGATTGATACGGAAGTATATGTATGGGTATACATATATGGAAGTATTTACAATTACATTATGCATATTCATTATGGGTTTAGGGCTGAAATAAAATTTTATGCAGGTACACTAACAACGAAACGTGTAGCTCGACTAGTTACGCTATTTATGAGAGAACGTATGTATGCCACCGTGTCTACCGCTAGAAACAAATTTTCCTAAGTTTGTGAGGACGTACGGAACAAGCATGCATCATGATAATTACCATGCACATAATTAAATTGTTCCTCCCCTTATAAAATTCTTACTCGGTTAAGTAACTCTTATCCATTATGGCATTGTCTCACCAAAGGGTACATGTTAATGGTGCAGATGGCACGCACCAAGCGCATCGCTTCGCAAGTCCACCGGAGGCGTGAGCTCCCGCCGTCGGCTTTGCTCCACGTGCCGTCAACGTCACACATTCCTTGGAGAGTTTGGGATGCCTACACTCTTGTGGAGAGTGCTCAGTTATGTAGGCTATCCTGATGGAATGGAACCCCGCTACTTCTGGGTGAATGAGCAGTTGGGGGAAGGTCTCTTAATTCTTTGTGGAGGCCGTTGTTCGTCCCCGAGGTGACGATTTTGAGTGGACCGCTGGTGTTATGAGTCAACCGGGCAGGATCTGCTGAAGAAGCAACAAGGAGGCAGCCTTTGGGATCCTGAGGGACATCATGGATCGTTTTCCTCGTGAGTCGCAGCCGCTTTTGGTTGGAGTCTTCCAAGAGGTAACCCTCCACCGACTCATGGCAAAGCAGACAAGAGGAAAATCTTTGGAGATTGGTGCAGCGGAAGGGCGAAAAAGGATAACCCTTCCATGAGCGCCATGTTCGCAATGATGAGAGTGTTGGATGGAGTTAAAGGTAGCCTCAGACGTGTGTCTGGTGCTCTTGGCCATGCCCGCGAGGACCGACGTCAGCTTCAAAGGGAGCACGACGCCGAGATTGAAAGGCTCACTGAAGAGATGACCCGGTTAACTCAACAGCGAAATGCAGCTTGGACAAGGAAAGATGTCCTGAGAGCTTGACAGTTTGAGCTGGGACAACAGCTGGCTAATGCGGAAGAATACAACGATAATCTGCATGAAGAGGTTCATCTACTGAACAATCAGCTCCACCCTTATGTCCCACCTGGAGCCGCAGAAATGGATCTAGAAGGGTACGAGGAAGGAGAAGAAGAAGTGGAGCCTGAAGAAGAAGTAGATCCTGAGGAAGGAGATGATTCTGCGTCTGACCTCGATAGTGATCATGATGAGGATTAGATCGCTTAGCACTTAGTGGAAGGACTAATGTATCACCTTTATTCATGTAATGGACCTGTAGTTCGAAGTTGGCATTAGTAACTAGACTATCATGTAATGTTGATTAAGTGCACCTTTGGTTGAACATCAATGCAATTCCGTTCCTTGTTGGTGATCACAATTTAACTTTGCATGCGTTATGAGCGCGATAAGTGGTCAAATTGGGGATGCCATGTTGCGAGAATGAATTGTTATGACTCTGTTTTTATTGCGAATTTGAGAATTTCTCCAGTGATTTTAGTTTGGCATGATTATGATTCCTCTGCAATCTCTTGACATCAACCAATAATCGCTTATTGTTGCAACTTCGCAGATGACGCGCACCCGTGCTAGAGCTGGTAGCAGTCACGATGGCAATGGTGATGACTTACCACCACCACCGCCAGCCGTCCCGCTTCGGGAGTTCTTTGCTCGGTTCTTGGGGAGCCAAAGGACAATGGAAGAAGCTTTGCGCCTTATCACGCAAAAAACACCGCTTTCGTGGCCAAAGACAACTGTGGGCCGAGCCAAATCAACACAAAGACATTCAAGGAGTTTACGGACACGAAGCCTCCGATCTTCAAGGTGGTGAGGAACCACTGCAGCCGATGAGTGGCTGAATACCATTGAGCGAAATTCCGTCTGTTGAGGGTCACGGAGCATCTAAAAGCGGTATGCTTCTTCTCATCAATTGCAAGGACCAGCGGGGATCTGTGGACACACTTCTGTCATCTCTCTGCTTTAATGCGCGAGTGACACGGAACAGATTTAAGCTGGCTTTTAGGGGACACACCATATTCCCTAGGCCTGATGCGCATGAAAGCATCCAATTTATGAGGCTCACTCAAGGGACAAAGTCACTCACTGAATATATGCACGCATTCAACAACTTGTCCAGATATGCTCCTGGTTTTGTGGATACCGAGGAGAAAAAGATAGAGAGTTTCAAGCGAGGTTTGGGTACTAAACTGATGAAGACCCTGGCCAATTCTCGATGTGCCACGTACAATGAGTTTATTAGTGATTCCTTGACCCAAGAAAACCAACAACAACATGCATGCGATTGCTAAGGGTCGCAAGAGGACATATGAGGCCGGTGCATCCGGATCCTTCCATCAAAAGCGCCTATCACACAGCTAGGCCACAATTCCGTCCCACCGCACCCAAGTTTAGGCCTCCACCACCAAAGCTCGAATAACAAAAGCCACGAAACCATTCCGTAAATGCGTTCACTATTGCCTTACCAAAAGGAAATGGCAATCGTGACAGCTCCACAGATTCAAAGTAATCAACCATGTTTCAACTACAACCAACTGGGTCATTGGTCCAAGGAATGCCCCCACCCCAAGAGGAATGGCAACCCAAATCGAGCAATCGAGGCGGTGTGAATGCCGTGGCACGTCAAGGACAAGTGCATTATACCGCTGTGGAGGAAGTGCCCGCCGGAGAAGTTGTCACGGCTGGTATGTTTCTTGTCAACAAGTATCCTGCTGTTGTTTTATTTGATTCGGGAGCTTCTCATTCATTTATGAGTCAAGCATTTGCATCTAGACATGGTCAAGAAATAATTGAAGTAAACAAAGGGGGTTTTAACATAAGTTCAGCAGGGGGCTCTTGTTACTACAAAAAGATAGTCAAAATGTACTCATCATGATACAAGGGAGGAGTACACCACGGATTTGATAATATTGCCGGGTTGTCAATAAGTGTAATCTTAGGCATGAATTGGATGAAGGATCATGGTGTTCTTATTGACACTAGCACTTCCGTACTATCATGTTGAGAGAACCCACGGGAGGGAATGCTTTTCTAGTTCCACTCTCCGCGATTTGAACCCCAACATTTAGCTTGTGCTATCCAAGCCACCACACTTAGTGATATCCACATGGTTTGTGAGTTTCCTGGATGTATTTCGGAGGAGTTACCGGGCTTACCACCGATAGGGACATGGAATTTAAGATTGAATTAGTGCAGTACCGCACCCATATCCGAAGGCCCTATAGAATGCCACCCAATGAGTTAGCGTAACTTAAGGTTCAATTGCAAGATCTATTGGACAAAGGTCTTATCCAACCTAGCTCATCTCCGTGGGGATGCCCAAAGATTGTTTGTGAAAAAGAAGGATAAGTCACTGAGAATGTGTGTAGATTACAGACCACTCAATGCTGTGACCATCAAAAACAAATATCCATTGCCCCGCATCGACATCTTGTTCGATCAGTTAGCGAAGGCAAAGGTATTCTCCAAAATTGATTTGAGATCAGGTTACCATCAGATAAAGATCAGACCGGAGGATATCCCTAAAACTGCTTTCTCTACTAGGTACGGCTTATACGAGTATTTGGTTATGTCTTTCGGACTAACAAATGCTCCAGCCTATTTCATGTACCTGATGAACTCGGTATTCATGCCCGAACTTGATAAGTTCGTGGTCGTGTTTATTGATGATATATTGATTTATTCAGAAAATGAGACCGATCATGAGGAGCATCTGAGGATTGTCCTATCCAGACTGAGGGAGCATAAGCTATATGCCAAGTTTAGCAAATGTGAATTTTGGATGAGCAAAGTACCTTTCTTAGGTCACATTTTATCAAGAGATGGAATCTCAGTAGACCCATCCAAAGTACAAGAGGTTATGGATTGGAAAGCCCCAACTTCGGTGCATGAAGTTCAGAGTTTCTAGGGTTAGCAGGATACTATCGTCGGTTTATTCCAGATTTCTCAAAGATAGCTAAGCCTATGACCAGACTACTTCAGAAAGACGAGAAGTACAAATGGACACCAGAATGTGAAACAGCTTTTCACACCCTCAGAACTTTGTTGACTACAGCACCGGTGTTAGCACAACCAGACATTGAAAAGCCATTCGATGTATTTTGTGATGCATCAGGAATGGGTTTGGGATGTGTGCTTATGCAAGAAGGGAGAGTAATTGCATATGCTTCTCGGCAATTGCGGAAACATGAAGTCAACTACCCTACACATGATTTGGAACTTGCAGCCGTTGTTCATGCATTAAAGATATGGAGACATTACTTGTTGGGCAATGTATGTCATATCTATACTGACCACAAAAGCCTCAAGTATATCTTTACCCAACCAAACCCGAACATGAGACAACGAAGATGGTTAGAATTGATTAAGGATTATAATTTAGAAGTGCATTACCATCCGGGTAAAAGCAAATGTAGTAGCCGATGCACTTAGTCGGAAGTCCCATTGCAACACTGTGGAAGCATTGTTGGAAGATGGATTCAACTTGTTACATCCTGCTGTACTACACAATATCACAATCAGTTGTTCACTTGAGGGCAAAATCATAGAGCTACAGCAGACAGATGTGGGAATAAGTCACATCAAGAGAAAAATGCAAGAGCAAGAAACCAAACATTTTAGATTGGACGAAAGAGGTGTATTATGGTTTGAGGACCAACTAGTGGTACCAAAAGATCGTGAGCTAAGGAATCAAATTTTAGAAGAAGCTCACTCATCAAAATTGTCTATCCATCCGGGTAGTAGTAAAATGTATCAAGATTTAAGAACCCATTTTTGGTGGACTAAGATGAAGAAAGAGATCGCAGCCTATGTTGCTAGGTGTGATAACTATAGTAGAGTAAAAGCCGTCCATATGAAAACTATTTGGACTACTTGACCATTGCCTATTCCAGGATGGAAATAGGAGGAAATCAAAGATGGACTTTATCACAGGCCTTCCAACGACGCCACAAGGTCATGATTCAATATGGGTTATTGTTGATCATCTCACCAAATCAGCACATTTTGTACCAGTTCACACCACATATCACGTGGGGAAATACTCTGAGTTATATGTTTCCCAGATCATGAGACTGCATGGGGTACCCGGACTATAATCTCAAATCGAGGACCACAGTTCATAGCTCGTTTACGGAGCACTTACACCAGAGCTTTGGGAACCAAGCTAATCGAGTTCAACTTATCATCCGCAAACTTCGGAGATGAACAGAGCGAGTGAACCAAATCCTAGAAGATTTACTTAGAGCTTGTGTTATATCTTCAAAAGGTTCATGCGAGAAATGGTTACCTTTAGCTGAATTCTCCTATAACAACAGTTATCAAGTGAGTATCAAAATGGCTCCATTTGAAGCCTTGTATGGCGAAAGTGCGAACTCCATTGAATTGGATTGAGCACAGTGAAAGGAGGTACTTTGGTATTGATTTTGTAAATGAAGCCAAGAGCAAGTACGTATCATCCAACAACATATGAAGGCAGCTCAATCAAGACAAAAGAGTTATGCTTGAAGCAGAAGAAGAAGACCACTAACTTTCAAGTGGGTGACTATGTATACTTGAGAGTGTCACCCATGAAAGGTGTGAAAAGATTTGGGATGAAAAAGAAGCTTTCACCCGGATATGTAGGGCCATACAAAATTTTGGAGCGAAAAGGAAGGTTGCGTATAAGTTACAACTTCCACCGAGAGATGAGTGCAATCTTTGATGTGTTCCATGTTTCTCGACTAAAGAAATGTCTTGAGTACCGGAAGAAGCTATTGCACCCACCAACGTGCGATTTCAATCGGATTTGACCTATGAAGAAAAGCCAATTCGAGTATTAGAAGAGATGGAGAGAGTAACAAGGAGTACGATTATTAAGTTCTATAAGGTGGTGTGGAACAATCATAGTGAACAAGATGCTACGTGGGAAAGAGAAGATTATCTACGAGAAGTTTACCCCACCTTTTTCCAAGAATGGTAGGTCTTGCAAATCTCGGGACGAGATTTTTATAAGGGAGGGGCTGTAACACCTCGTGTTAGCCTTGCATAAATTGACTTGCATAACATGAGCATGATCATCACGCATTCATAAACCAAAGATTTACAATTGGAACATTGAATTGAAACATATGCAACGTTGCTTGTTATTGCATGTTTCTTTGTACATATGCAAATGATCATGAATGTAAACATGTACTTGGTAGATTTTAGTCACCAAAATATTTTTGGCAATGCTTAGGTTCACAAATGGAACATGGATCATGAATGTCATTTTCCATGGTCAAGTCTTTAAGGCATATTTCATGTGATTAAGTGAAATAGCTCTATGAGTGACTACTACATAAAGTGATTGAATGACCTTGCAAATTGCTTGAACATGCTCAGGGATATCATTATGAACAACTTTGGTATTTAGGACTAGGGCTAGTTTGGTCATTTGGTCATGGTTTGAATATGTATCATGATTTCAAAGTGACATGTTTGACTAAAGTTGAACTAGGTGTTAGAGACCTTGCATGGAGGGGTTCACTAAAGCAAAGTTGTAGTGTTTGACATTAGGAACAACTTTTATTTTTATATCATGGACTGATTTAGCTTCTAACATGCTTGAATTGGGGTCACAAAAGTCAACAAATAAGCTGTTGTCAACACTAAACGAATTTTTCTAAGTCTCGGGATCCCGACAACTGACAAGCCGACTTTGATCATGATTTTACTCGGTTTACGTTGAGAATTGGAACACGATCATTGAACAACAATTGTAACTGGTACTTAGGTCTACAAAGTTGGTTTAGTAACCTAGCGCTAATTAAGTCATGGATTGGAAGATAAATCATCACCAAAACTTGTCGTCGGGATCGGTGCACCGAGGTTAATCGACGAATCGAATCACGGCGTCGTGGCCGACCGCCCGTCGAGCCTTGGTCGCGCGCGTGGAGGGGAAAAACAGCCGCGTGCGTCGCCTCTACTCTGCCCACCAGGCCACGATGCGCCTGGGCGGCGCCTACATCACGCCAGCCTACCGCCCTCCTCCTCCCGGCGCTCCCATTTAAACCTTCTTCTTTCTTCACACCGCAGCAAGCAAGCAACGAGCTCCTCCCGCCTCCGCCGTCACCATTAGAGACGCCAGCTCGCTACCGCCACTCCAAAGACCACCGCAATAGCTCCACCGTCTCCCAGCAGACCCCGTTGCTTCTTCCCGTGCTCACGACAGCGGTTTGGTAAGCCACCACAACGCATGCAAGCTCGCGGAGTTCCGCGTGAGCCCCGGTCGTCGTATGCCCACGCCGCCACCCATCCTCCTCCTCTCCGCCTGTTAGCTAGCGCGCTAGGTCCCCAGCGTTCATAGTTGCTTGTCCGCACCTTAGGTTGAGCCGCCGAGGTCATCGCCGGCGTACCGCCGACGTCCAGCCCCCCATTCCACCATGGTCGCCGCCATCAGCTCTAGAGTCGACGACAAGGCCGGCCAAGTAGCTCAATAGCTTCGCTAGGTCGCGTAGATCGTGTAGGGAAGATGTTACCGCCGGTGGATTCGCCGTCGACGAGCTGTGGTCGCGCGGGCTTGCTCTGCGCCGCCGACTCTGTTTTGATCTCACTGACCGGTGGGCCCAACTGACGCGTGGGTCCCTGCTGTCAGCGACAGTAAGAGATAGGATAGGTCATTATATTCCAGATTTTGACTTGTTTTGTGAATTTTGTATCTTTAGTTTGGTAGCTCCTAAATTTATGTAATAAATTTTGTAGTGTTCCTTAGGAAGTGTAGTATTTAGCAAAAATATGTTTTTAACATTTACAGTAGAAAGTTTTGGAGATTTAAATAGGGATTTGAAATGTGCGTTTGAATGCATTCAAATTTGTTTATTTCATATCTAGAGTTCCTGTGCTCCAAAAATTATGAAATTTTTGTGGTAAGCTAATCTTAGCATATATGAGCTCTGGTAAAAATTTGGGGACTAGTGCATGGGTAGATTTATAGTTATAGATTTTTCTTTTATGGATAGTCAATCCTTGCATAAATTTTTATAAATTATTTATTTGTCCAAAATTCATGAAATTTGTTGGAGGTAATCCTAGTACCATATGGATGCTAAGAAAAATAGGAAATCTATTGCTTGACACTTTTCAAAAGGGTTTTCCATTTATGCTATTTCAAGCCTTGCTGCCTTGTCATTTTTGCATAGGATGTTCTACTTGGTAAAATGACATGAAATTTTTATAGTAGTCCTTTGATAGCATTAGTAAGGCACTGTAAAATTTTGAGAATTTATTAAGTACTTCTGATATATATTTATTATTTAACCTAGATATATAAATAAAATGATAAAGGCAATTAAGTAAATAGTTTGGGCTTCACCATTATATGATTCTAAATGTAATTGGTATGCTTAAACTGTTGGTGAATTCTATGTTGTCAAATTTTGAATGATTGCATGAAGTAGAAGTATCGTTACTTTATGTTGCATGTTGAATAGTTTCCGAACTTATTCTAGAGTTTGATGAGTGGCATGTTGAAAATGATGTGTACTGTAAAAATGGTTAATAACAAAGTTGTAGAGAATTGGATAAGCTTTCTAGAAAGTCTAGGATCACTGTATTTGGATTAGTGGAACTCCAGTTATGAGTGAAACAAGTAGCTACTGTTTGTGGCATGGTCGATGTATTGTAGGAGTAATTAAGTAATAATCGAGAAGAGATATGCACCTACTCAATAAATATGATGCACTTGTTAACATTTATGCATTCGTAATACTTATGCCATACTCATGCATCTAGGATCGAGGAAGAGATCACGTTGTTGGAATTCAAGAAGCGAGAGGAAGGGAACCAGCGGGAGGATCCATGAAGCCACAGCCTCCTCGGCGTGGAGCGTAACCTCAAGAGCTTCCGAGTGCCACGACCACCGCCCTACTTCCTTTTCTGCGAGGCAAGCCCGGAGCATTATAAGTGTCCCAATAATTTGCAAATGTTTACTTAAGTACTTATGATTGCTTTGCATTAGGTTATAAGAGTTGAATGAAACCACTTGATGCATGTACATTCCTTGTCCGGATATTACACCTTTAACGGTATAGGTCCGAGGATCAAATAAATGCTTAGCCCCCTTAGACCGGTAGAAGTCGGGTGATTTCTGTCACTGCGAGATATAGGTGGATACTGAGAGCACGGTTGGTTATAATTGCTTTGGCCGTGGAAAAGAACCATGGTTAATGTAAATGGAGACCGGGCGGGATGTCGATAGAGAAGCAACAAGACATGGAGGTCTTGGGTGTGGATCTATCCCCGTCTGTGTCGATCAAGGACCGTATCGTTGTTGGAACTTCTGACAAGATTGAACGCATGCCTCTCACTTAGCTGGCCGGATAATTCGTTCCGACCCGAGTAATTCAACTCATGCCGGGAATCGTTCTGTTGTGCGCTCCTTCCGGGGAACGATCAGACTGAGCCCAAGGGCAGGCTTGGCCTGAGCATCCTGGCATCTGGTGTTCTAGATTGTGCGGCGCGGTACGGACCCACGAAATGTGTACCTGAGTTGTATCAAAGGTGACCTAAGGCTATCATGGCTGGTAGACCCGGGTTTGTGTTAGGAATAAATTCCCAGCTGGTTGAAATCGATTCGAATCGCCGTCTCTCCCGGATAGTGAGAAACTTGGCTAGCTCCAACATCGTAGTAACTGTGTTATGGAACATGATGGTTCGGAGGAAAATGGAATTACAATACCTGCTATGGTTACTATTGTATGCTTCTAAAGGATATACCACATGTTTGTCACAGGATAGTTGCTAATCTAGAAATGGATAGTGATAATTAACTTGGAAAAGGAATCATAATTGTACAACAGATCGGTTGCCTTTTTTCGCAAAATGTTGTCAAGTTACGTCCACTTATACAAATTTGCATAATCCTTGGAGTCATTTTATTTCTAGTTCATGACGGGTAAGTCTAGTGAGTACCTTCTCGTACTCGTGGTTTATTTTCCCATTGTTGCGAGATGGCACTTGTATCATGGTTATTGCAAGAGTTGCTTCTATCCCATTGTGGATGAAGAGTAAGCCTTGGGCAGCTTCTTTAGTAATTCCTATCCTTGCTTTTGTGGACCGTGATCTAGCTTGGCAATCAGTATCAAACTATGTTGGAAAACTTTATCTTGAACTTATTTGCTTCCGCTTTATTTATCAAACTTGGTTTGTAATAACTTTTATTCGTACTCGATGATGAAAAGTATCTCGTGAACTTTATGTAATATGTGGCATGTATGTTGAATCCGCAGACGATCTTGGTTGTTGTAAATCGTTTATCGAGACCCGTCGTGGTACTTGACGGACTACCGGGTTTATATGGGTTCAAGTATGACAGTGCGACCGCTTGCGGATTGCCATTGTACTTGTATTCTTATAAATTGGTCGGTTCTGCGACACTGTCCCTGTTAGGACCAGCTTTCACCTGGTTTTCATCGTTACCAGTTAATTCCATTGCCAATTGGTTTGACCTAGAGAAGAAGTTTCATACATATTTCTACACTAGGATAGGAGAAAAGAAAATCATAGATTTGACGACCATAAGGCAAAGAACTAATGAATCGGGTGCGAGTTTCTTCAGAGGTTCCGAGAAACCAGGAATTTATGCTTTTCATTGAATCTGACTGATGATCAGCTAGCTGCTTTAGTCATTCAAGGAATGTTGCCAACATGGAGAGAGAAGCTGCTTGGGCAAGAGTTTGACAATTTAGGTTAGTTGGCTCAATGGGTGGCAGCACTCAATAGCCAATTTCCAGAATATGCGCAGAGATACCCAATTCCAGAAGAATATCGCAATTACTGAAGCTTATAATCCATATTCAGTTAATTATGGCAATGAGGACAATGGAGAAGAAGAGATTGCTGTGGCTGAATGGAATTGGGGTAAGAAGACAGTAATGGTGCCAAATCCTTGGGGAAAAGGAGTTGAGGAGAGCTATGATTTCGATGTCACAAAATTAGACAAGCTCTTTGATTTCTTGCTTGAGAGAGGACATATCAAATTGCCTGCCAATCATGTTATGTTACTTCCTGATTAGTTGAAGAATAAGAAGTTCTGCAAGTTTCATAACGCTACTTCTCATTCTACTAATGAGTGGAGAATTTTTCAGCAATATATATAGAGGGCTATTCAGCAAGGAAAGCTTAAATTTGATACACCTCGGAAGATGAAAGTTGATGATAATTCTTTCCCAAGAGATTACAATATGGTCGATGTTAAGTTGCTCAAAGGAAAGACTAAAGTCCTAACATCAACCAGAGCAAAAGAAACCGGAACCGTCGATCCAAAGATGCAAATATCGCCTGATAAATATAGAGAGATTAAAAGGCGTCGTGACCAACATTAGAGCCGATATGAGCAGGGAGAGACGTTAAGGAATGGGGCAATAAGGCCGCGTGTCACATCTCAAATTTTGTTGAATAAATGGCAACGACACAAGGAAAAGGATTATCAATGTTGGTTAGAAGAGAAAGAATACCAATGTCAACAAGAAGAGGAGAGGTATGAAAAAAAACAAGCTGAATCACATTGGAATTGTCCTTTTTTAGACATTGTTGGAATGAATGTTTGAAATTGCCTACCAGAAATAATTGCTAGAGTGTAGTGAACAATATTGGAAGTTTAGGCAATCTCACGCCAACAGCCGGTCTATCCGTGCTCAAAATGAGTATCATCATAATAATATGGATCGACGCTTAAAAAATAGAAGTGTTCACAATTGGCTCAGGAAGCGAGTTATTGATAAAAACTGGGTTGATTATGAAGAAGAGGGTGATGAGGAAGAATATGTTTGGTAGGAAGGGCAATGGTGTCCAGGAGGTTTGACAAGAAGCTAGAAAAGAAGGGTACAATGCCTAAGGAACATAGAGCTAGAACAGGCTTAGGCATCTAGTAGATCTCAAGTGTGGCGTCATAAACAAACAGTCGATAGGGGTCAACCATCGGCTAATATTCAAATGGCTTTTCTGTTGCCGTTAGAATTTAGTGCTCTAGCAGACCAAGAAGTCTATTTAGATTTTGATGAATCGAAGTATGAGGAGATAGTTGCCAAGTTGATAGTTATACAGCAAGCTATATTCGATAAGCCAGTCAAGCGTCGGCACTTAAAAGCTTTATATGTAAAAGGTTTCGTTGATGTGAAGTCAATGAGCAAAATGTTGGTGGATAGAGGTGCTTCTGTTAATCTTATGCCTTATACTACTTTTTGGAAGCTTGGCAAGGGACCAGGAGATTTGATTGAGATCGACATGATGCTTAAGGATTTTGGGGGTAATACATCCAAGACCAGGGGGGCAATAAACGTCGAATTGACAATTTTAAGTAAGACTTTGCTCACCACATTCTTTGTCATTGATGGAAAAGGTTCATACAGTTTACTACTTGGTCGTGATTGGATTCATGCAAATTGTTGTGTACCATCGACTATGCATCAATGCTTGATTCAGTGGCATGGAGATGATGTTGAGTTGGTTCATGCTGATGATTCTGTGAGTATAGCAACAACTGATCCAATGTATTGGGAACTGGAAGACTTCAAATGTTTTTCTGGCAAGCTATGGGAAGGAGGCTTCATTAAAATCAATGATGAAAGCCAACAACCGATCCAACCAGTCGGCTCTGAGAGTTTGTTTTAATGGATAATCCAATAGATGGTACATATGGTAAACTAGGACATGGTTTTACGTCGGTCGATGAATTAGAGGAGATAGATATTGGTCCTAGAGATAGGCCTAGGGCGATGTATGTGAGTGCTAAGTTGGATCCTGAGTATAAGCAAGAGTTGATAGATTTATTAAAGGAATTTAAAGATTGTTTTGCTTGGGAATACTATGAGATGCCTTGTATAGATCGATCAATTGTTGAAGATCGGTTGCCAATCAAACCTGGATATCGGCCGTTTAAACAAGCTCGAGGAGATTTAACCCAAATGTTCTTGATGATATCAAAAAGGGACAGAAGGATTACTAGGAGAGAAATTTATCTGACCATGCCGATATGTAGAGTGGATATCGAGTGTTGTTCCTGTGTATAAGAAAATGGGAAGTTTAGAGTTTGCATCGATTTCAGAGATCTGAACAAGGCTACACCCATGGATGGTTATCCGATGCCAATAGCCGATATGTTGGTAGATGCAGCAGTTGGGCACAAGGTTATTAGTTTTATGGACGATAATGTAGGATATAATCAAATTTTTATGGCTGAGGAAGACATAGCAAAAACAACTTTTAGGTGCTCTGGCGCAATCGGCTTATTTGAATGGGTTGTAATGATCTTTGGTCTGAAGAGTTCTAGTGCAACCTATCAAGAAGCAATCAATCGAAAATGTCTAAAGGAATATTATCCTAGTGTTTGGATTAATACTTGACAGCCGATTTGTTCAGTCATCGACTCTAATAGCCGGTACCAAAAGGGTATCGCCTTTAGCTAAAAAATTACCCCAAAAGGGGGGAAAGCCGATACGATATCTATCGCCTGTAGAGCAAAAAACCAACATAGAAACTATTATGGTATACACAAGACATTGTAGAAAGTACACTGAGATACGATCATAGAAAAATAGAAGACTTTATTCACTGATTAGTTTGCCCTAAGTACAAACTAGTCAAAGACATTGTTTATCACATCCTGAGCGGATGTAATGTCCACGATGGCCTCCACTACATCAATGAAGTCCTCGATCAACTCCTCATGCTCCTCGGGGCCATCGCCCATCGGGAAACTAGTCTCCATGGTATGGAGCTCATACCCGGTCTGAACCTACGCCATAGCTAGCGCCATCGATGCGCCACGACGGACGCCATGGAGGGCGATCTCTTGGACACAGGCTGGGACGTCATGGAGGTAGGCATTGATGAAGAGACCCTGAGCACTGACGGGCACTGTAGCCACATTTGCCGCCAGCTGGAGGTTCTCCAACTGCACCGTCAGGGCTGGAGATCACAGAAACAAAGAAGATATCAAGGCAAAGACAGTGGAAATTAGAAGAAGAGTTTTCTTGGAGTTCATCTTACCCACCACCATGACGTCAGACTAGGCCAGCTACGCCCGAGTAGTGCTGGCCTCTTCCACGGCGATGAGGAGGGCGGCTTGAGAAGCCCCAAGGCAGATCTCAAGCTGATCGTTCTCCTGAGTTGCCTCAGAATAACGGTCCTAGGCTGCCCTCCACTCTCGGAGGAAACGCAGGGCGTCGTCACCATTGTAAGAATCGGAGGAGTTCGATGACGAGTCCGGCACGGAGGCGGCATTGGATGCAACATTGGATGGCTCGCCAGCCCTGGGAGGAAGTGGACAAAGGCTGTCATTCAGGACAAACCTATAAACAAGTTAGAGACATCCATTGCCTTGAGCATAGGATGTCGATCTCACCTCATATGATGGAGACACTGGCTTACTGGCAGGTTCTCCTTCGGAACCTCTTCCGCCACGCGCTTGCCCCGATTGTCCTTGCCAGCCATGGGGTTTGGTTAGATCTACTGAGAGGAGGAAGAAAACCGCTACAAGGTTTGTGAAGGCAGAGAAGCATAAATAACGGAGGCAGTTGCAAGTATAGATGTGTTTGAGGCCGAGCCCTCGGCTGGTATTTATAGCTACGGAGATGTGATGGTAGATATCACGAGACATGCAAAGAGTAACTGCAATTAATAGAAGGCGAAGCGCCACCTCACTAATGCCAAAGAGAATGCGGCGTTGATAACTGAGGATAGAAGATTGAGGAGTTTTCTTAATGAAGGCCATGTTTTTAGACTTAATTGGATTAAGGTCAGAGGTCTGGAATCGGCTATCTTCAAATCAGCTCTTTAGCCGAGACAAGAAATACAATAGATTAGCGGGAAATATGGTTCTCATTAGTTTCACACGAGATATATGTATTACAAGTAGTGACATAACAAATTCAAAGCATCCTGGATTGCCTCCAAAGCTTTCAGCTGAATAGCATCGACCTCTCCAATCTGTTGCTTGTCTCCTTTGGCTGAACTAGGAATGTTCTCAAGGCTGTTGTGGATGGCTTTAGCTTCTTTGACCTTGGTTAGCATCTCTTGTTTCTTCTATTTGATGGCGTTGGAGATTTGAACCAAGTTGGACTCATGGCAATTGATGGCGGCCTTCACACTTTCTAGTTCTCTGTCAAGTTTAGCACACCTAGCTCTCAACTGATTCAACTCTGGTTTGATTCTAGAAGAGGAATTCTTCAGATTATCAATCAGTCGCGCTAGCTCCCTAGCTTCTTGTTTATTGGAATACTTCTTGGCCATCAAAGCTTCACGGTCAGACAGATTCCTCTGAGCTTTTCTCACCTTCAGGGCTTAATCTTTGATGATGGATAAAGGAGTCAGAGCTTCAATGAGATTCGGGGACAAATTATCCCTGATAGCTAAGAAGATTCTTCTCATTGAATCTGCATCTTGAACCAAATTGGCTATATCTTTCTCGAGCATTGGCAATATGTCCCTTAGCCGATTTTTGGTCTCTTCTGATAAAGTCTCTTAGAGAGAGGTGGTAGATGAACTGATCTCTACTTCATCTATGTACTCTTGAAAATTTAAGGAGTAGCTCAGAGCTAGAGAACTAAGTGCCTACATATGAGCAAAGGAAATCTTGTTAAAAGGATCAGATCAGTTGATGATGAGATAAATGGTGAAGTAGATATAGTACCTTTTCTAGGGTAGCTTCTATCTGGAGAGGAATAGCTGATGATACACCAATGATATCTGGTTGAATCAGCTCTGAACTTTCAACATTGGTATCTGCAAACATCAAGGGAGATTTTTCAACTCATGATTGTTGTAGAAGGATAAAATAGATATATGATTTTTCTTACCATCAATTGTTTGCTGGACTAGCGAATTGATAGTCTGAGTATCAACATCAATCAAGTCACCTTCTGCTGATGGACTGTTCATATTCTGTTCTTGCACGGATATTTCCTTAGGGAGTGAAGTGGAAGGGTTGTCATCTTCTACTGTCTTGGAAGCATCAGTTGTTTCAACCGAATCGGCTCCTTTTGAGGATCGGGCGATGAAGGTTTGGTTGGTGCTAATTTAAATGCCTGGGACAATAGTTCAGCACCCAGAGCAGATTGGGACGCAATAGTTGATAACTATGAGAAAAGAATCGGAATGAGAAGTTGAATATCATTTTGGGAAGAGGATGAATTGTTTTACCTAAGCAGTTGATGGTCTCATTCTATGAAGTCTTTTCCTAGTAGTGGTTTTTTGGGTTACCCCTTGGGCAGCCTTGCGTTTTGAAGATTGATATGTTATGATTGTAGGAGTAACCTAGGTTTTCATTAGCTTCTTCAGTGTAAGTGCAATTGATCCCAGTCTTGAGGCTGACACGGCGGATAGTACTCTATTGCATGCCCTTTTGTGTCCACAATTGGGGGATTGAATTTAGCATCCTGCAAGGGAGTTCTGTTAGATAAGTTATCAAAAAGACTTTAGTAGATGATCTTTATGGAAGGAAAAGAGTTAGCTAGTTACCTCACTGTCGGAAGCAAAATCTTCATCTATAGCTATGCAGCTAGGATGAGCTGGCCCACAGAAGAGGTGGGAATACCACTCTTGCCACCAGGAGTTAAACAGGTTGGAAGAGAAGGTGACTCTTTTCTAGTCATGCAAGCAAAAGGAGGGAAGATCCGATCCTAGTTGAAAGACTCTGGAAGCTTCCATTACTTCATTGATACCTTCTCTTGGCTTCAGTGTATTCTTGAAGAAGAGTTGAGGAGGCAGCTAACCAAGGCTAAATTGATGGGCCACGAAGCAAGGATTGTAGAATTCATAAGTTGGAAGATTTTCTAGGAGAAAAGAACTAGTAGCCATTTTGCCACGTCCATGGCGAAATTCAGCTGGTAGTACACAAGATTTGATGATGCAACTAAAGATTGCTGCAACTATTTCATCTGAACAGCCTGATTCAAACCAAAATTTGACTGGCAGAACCAGTTCATTATCTTCATCTTCATCATAAGGCAGCCAAGTCAAGATGTTTGCATCAAATCCTCTGTAGAATTTCTTGAAGAGATGGCCTATGTCAATAGCGATTGTTATGGCTGATGCAGCTTCACCATAGTTCATGCACTGTCGAACTCTTCCTTCCTTCCCTTTGTAATCTTCAGCAAAGTTGGAAGAAGGAAAGCTCAGATTTCTAAGATCAGGTCTTACAATCTTGTGCATATATAGGTTCATCCATAATTGTATCAAACACCAAGGGCCACTAATAGTATGCACTGGTTCATTCTTCAGTAACTGGATAGCTACCTGGTGCATAAGATGATAAACAGATCCTAGCTTGTATTTTCCAAGGGGGGTTTCATTGCTAGTTGCTAGATGCTCTGCCAAGTATTTATGATTAAAAGTTAGACCACAAGATGACCCGCAGAAGATGAATCTTTCTAACCACATGTTCAGAAAAGCCACATGTTCTCTTTCGCTAATAGTCGATTCATTCCCAATGTGGTTCTAGATATAACTTTCCCATCCTGTGTAGTCTGATATTTTGGCTAGTTTCTTTGACCAAGCACCTAAGAATTCGTATGGCTGCATTGGTCTTGTTATTCTAAGGCCAGTCAACATATAAACATCGGCCAAAGTAATAGTCATCGGGACATGACCAAAGACGAAGGCATTCAAGGTGTTGGACCAAAAAATAAGAAGCAACAATTAGGAGTGAATCATTTCTCTCCATTCTGGACAGTGAAAGTGTTAGGCATTGGCTTAAATCATAAACTTCCTAGTCTCCACCCTTTTTGTCTAACACTCTATGAAACCAATCTCTCCATCCCTTAGGCATTTTGGACCAGTTTCTAAAGGGGGTTTTGGTGTTCCAAAAGGACAAATCTACTATAAATTGTTTGAAGGGGATTTGGTTGGTTTCTTGACTGATAAAATCAGATGGATCAGGGTCACCCATAGGCCCAAGATAATAGACATTGGGAGACAGCCGATGGAATCAAAATCTTGTTCCTCATCTCCTAGAAACCAGATAAAATAGATTTGAGAAGAAAGGAAACGTAGGGTAACAACTGATACTTGGAAGACAGGAAACTTGAAAGCATATCTCAGGGATGTGGTCGCTGGTCGCCATTGCAGCTAGGATGGATCCGAATCTGAGGAAGGTTACTTGAATAACAACTTGATAGAGTAGAGGATTTGCTAGGGTTAAGGCCTTAGCGATGGAGGCTTTGGTTGTTGAGGCTTGCTCGAGAAAGAAGAGGACAACAAATGGGCCGAGTAAGTTGGAAATGATACTGTTGAGGTATTATATAAAATTTAGACCGAGAAATCAGGAGTCACGCGTATATTTAGGAACGAACGGTTGTGACATGGTGAGCAGGTAAATAGAAATTTTGGAATAAAATCATTTTTATCCCAAAATAGGGGGGGCATGTGTTTACACCAAAATTTGGAAAGAGAAGAACGTGGGAACTCAAAGCTTCCAAGATTGTATCATCAAAGGATCGATCAGATGTGAATCGATATCAACCAGTTTTGATGCGGTATTGGAAATTGGCTATTTTATAGATGACGTCAGCAGATAACATCAATGGATTACGTACAGATGGCGTCGGGGGAGGAAAATATGTCATACTCTACAAAAAGGAAAGGATTAGGGTCCAAGTTATCTTAAATTAGGAATGTTTTATTTTATTTCAAAGATTCTAATAAGTCGTATTTGAGTAGGATTCATATTAAGTTCTGAGTATAAATATTGGACCCGGCTATTGTAAGAGATATTCAATCAATCAATACCAATTACTTTTTTTTAGCTTCACGCCAACCCTTAGGAGGAGTACTATAGATCTCGGCGAGTTCTTCAACAAGTAGGGCTACATCAATCCGGTCGACCTCTGGCTTGTCTGTAAGTACCGTCATGGCTTATACTTTTGTTTGTAAGGCTGCATCGGTCCAGTCAACCTCTTACGAGCTCTAGTATAAGTTAGTTATCGATCCTTGTCTAGTTCAAGTATGGCTGCATCGGTTAAGTTCAACCTCCACTTCTTGAATTAGATTAAGGTCAAGTTATCGGCTCTACCTAAGGGTGGCATCCTTCGGGTAGATTCATTAAGTTACCGATCTTGCTGATGTTCTTGTTGTCATTAGTTTTCAGTAATATCAACTTGCCCAATCGAGATCAATCTAGATCGGTCTCACATCCTTTTAGTCCATCGTTTATTTTGTCACATTGTTATGGTTTTTACTTTAAACGACGGATTATGTTTTATCGGCCGTTCTACTTCGATCTTGATCGTGCATAGTTTATGGCTAATGTATGTCTGATCTTGAGAAGGTTTACTAGCTAGTTGAATCTGGTCTATAGCTCGCTATTATGGTTGTAATGATCCGATCGATCCCCACTGTTGGCACTTTAAACCAGAGTATGCTAGTCGATAGATTTGCTTTCGACTAGGCGTGACCTTGGCAGTTTGCTATGCCTGCATCAACTAAATTGCTGACTGCCATTACTTTAATGCTTATAGTGTGTCTTCATGATTCTATTAAATGTGAATAGATCTATTTATTTTAAAGGTTTAATCTATTATCTTTATCATGGCTGCCATCGATCTAGTCGAACCCCACTATTAAGGATAACAGGTTAGATTTGATGAGTTTATAGATCTATCCATATTAAACAATCAATTGTTCACATGCTGTAATCCCTTTTGTACCTGTAGCTGATTCGTCTGTGCTTTCACAGATATGGCATGCCTTCATGAACCTGTTGAAGTATGGTCGGTTCTATGGATTTTCTGGTTCTAGACTATCATCATCATCATAGCTGCATCGATCCGGTCAAACCTCACTATTGATGGTAATAGATTAGATCTAGACGGTTTGTAGATATGTCTATATCAAACAGTCGATTGTTTGCGTGGCATATCCATTTTCACTGAATTCATTGGCTCTATACCACGTATTGATCAAATCTAATTTAGCCATTGATGTATCTTTGACGCATACATGTTAATGGCTTTAGGGAAAGGATCATTAAAACTAGGTGCATTGTATTTGTTAGTATAAAATCAATCATGACCCACGAGCGTTGCAGTCCTTAACAGTCGATTTCTTCTCGTATCGGCTATTTAGTCGATTTTCCTATCTAACTGCTCCTGAAGCAGCACACTTGGAACTGTTTGGGCAAAACCAACATGTTCCACCTTAAATTACTGATAAACTTTCTCTCCTTGTCAATTGCAGGTCAAATTGACTAGCACACCCTTGGGAATTCACAGGATAAATAGGTCCTATGTTGAAGCCAGGCATATCTCCAGATCGTTCTGGCTTGCTACGTGTCCACCCGGTGCGGCTACCACGTTTTCATGCCGACATAATCCATGACCTCTTGTACTTTAGATGGGTCTATAGAAATTCCATCTTTAGATAAGATGTAACCCAAGAACGGTACTTTGCTCAACCAGAATTCACACTTGCTGAACTTGGCATATAACTTATGTTCCCTCAATCTGGACAAAACAACTCTCAGATGCTCTGCATGGTCTGCCTGATTCTCTAAATAAATCAAGATATCATCAATAAACACAACCACGAACTTGTCAAGCTCGGGCATGAATACTGAATTCATCAAGAACATGAAGTAGGCAGGAGCATTCGTCAGTCCAAAAGACATGACCAAATACTCATACAAGCCATACCTAGTGGAGAAAGCTGTTTTAGGTATATCCTCTGGCCTGATCTTAATCTAATGATAGCCTAACCTCAAGTCAATCTTAGAGAATACCTTTGCTTTTGCCAGTTGATCAAACAAGATATCGATACGAGGCAAAGGATACTTGTTCTTAATGCTCACAACATTAAGCGGCCTATAATCCAAACACATTCTCAAGGATTGGTCCTTCTTCTTTACAAATAAAGCTAGACATCCCCATGGAGACAAACTAGGTTGAATGAGACCTTTGTCCAATAGTTCTTGTAACTAAATTTTAAGTTCAGCTAACTCACTTTGGTGGCATCCTATAGGGTCTTCTTGAGATAGATGCCGTACCTAGCACTAACTCAGTCTTAAATTCCACATCCCTATTAGGCGGTAAACCTAGCAACTCATCTAGAAATACATTAGGAAACTCACAAACCACTAGAATATCACAAAGGGTAGTGGCTTGGATAGCACAAGACAAGTTTTGGAGATCAAACCTTCGAGGAAGTGGTACTAGAAAAACATTACCTCCCTTTGGTTCTCTCAACATAATTGTCCTAGTGCTAGTGTCAATGAGAACCCCATGATCGCTCATCCATTTCATGCCTAAGATCACATCTATGGCTAATCCGGGCAATACTATCAGATCCATCATGTACTCCCTCTCTTGTATGCAGATGAGCACATCTCTGACTATCTGATTTGTAGTGATAGTAGCCCCAGCCGAACTTATACTATAGCCACCCTGGTTTACCTCAATTATTTTCTGATCATACTTAGATGCAAATGCTTGGCTCATAAATGAATGAGAAGCTCTACAATCAAATAAAACAATGGTGGGATGTTTGTTAACGAGAAACATACCAGTAGTGACAACCTCTCCCGTAGGAACTTCTTCAATAGTTGTGTAATGCATGTATCTAGGATGTGCCTTAGGATTGACCTACTTCTGATTACCCTAGTGTTGATTGCTGTTCTTCTTGGGATGGGGACACTCCTTGGACCAATGGCCCAACTGATTATAGTAGAAGCATGGCTGATTGCTCCTGGGTCCTACTAAGCTTCGTTGCCCTCTGTTTCCCTTGGGTAGGGCAATGGTGAACGCCTTATGAAACACCTTCCAAGGTCGGCTGGCCTAGGCTTTTGGCAGAGGAGGCCTAAACTTAGGCGATGGTGGATGAAACTGTGGCCTAGCCACCACTAGAGCTCTGGACTGGGAAGATCCTGAGGCGTCTGCCTCAGCTGCTCTTTTGCAACCCTTCACCACTGCATGCAAATTGTTCTAGTTCTCCTTAGTCAAGGCATCACTAATGAACTCATTGTATGTGGTACACCTCGAGTTGACCATAGTTTTCATTAGCTTAGTGCCAAGGCCTCTCTTGAAGCTTTCTATCTTCTTTTCCTCTATATCGACGAACCCTGGGGCATAATGGGACAAATTGTTGAATGCATGCATGTACTCCGTAAGGGTCCTGGTCCCTTATGTGAGTCGCATGAACTTGGCTGCTTTCATGCGCATTAGCCATGGGGGAATGTGATGTCCCCTAAAGGCTAAATTGAATTGCTCCCATGTGACCTGAGAGTTAGCAGGTAGAGATGATAGGAAATGGGTCCACCATATTCGGTGGGTCCCTGCAGTTGATGGGACACATATTCTGCCTTCTAATGCTCCGTAACCCGCAATAGACAAAACTTTTGCTCGATTGTGTTAAGCCATTGATCCGCCTAGAGCGGTTCTTCGGTCACCTTGAAGATAGGAGGCTTGGTGTCTAGGAAATCCTTAAAAGATTTGTATTGATTTGGCTCAGGCCCATGTTGCTGACGGGCGTGAGCAGTGTTCTACGTAATGAGGCGCAATGCTTCCTCCATTGTTCTCTAACTACCCAGGAACTATGCAAAGAATTCATTCATAGACGGTGATGGCAGTGGTGGTAAGTCACCGTCGTTGCCACCTTGGCTGTTGTCGGCTCTAGTGCGAGTGCGAGTCTTCTGTAAAGTTGCAACAATAAGTGATTATTGGATGGTGTCAGGAGATTGCAGATGAATTGTATAATCATGCCAGACTAAAATTACTGGAGAGAATCTTAAATTCATACAATAAAATAGAGGCATAATAATTCATTCTAGCAACATGATATCACCAATTTGATCACTTATCGGGCTCGTAGCGCGTTAACATGCATGTCATAATCCACCAGTAAAACAAAACTAGAATTTCATTAGAGTTCAACCCATAGTGAAACGACATGCAAGGTGCCAATATTACACTAAAGTCAATTCACGAATACCGAATTTCAAGCTATAAGCCCATTACATGACTAACAGGGATACATCTAGCGCTTTAACTAGTCACTAGGCGATTCTAATCTTCAGTGTGCTCACTGTCAAGGTCGGAGATAGGATCATCCTCATCCTCTAGCTCCACTCCTTCTTCCTCTCAACCGTCATCCTCGACCAACATCTCTAGATCTTCTTCTTCCTCATCAAGGATTAGGTGTAGTTGGTTGTTCAAGAAATGCACCTCATGCTGAAGATTAATCACCATGTTCTGGGTCTGTGCAAGCTACTGGCGCAAGTCCCTCTCGACATGGTCCTATTGTACGCTCAAGGCTTGGGTCCTATCTTGTTCTGCTTCTGCCATAGCTACACGGTTGTTTGCTAGGATCCGCTGGCGCGTACCTATGAACACCTCAGCACGGGTGGCCTCCAGTTGCTCCCACGGTCCTATTAGCACTGCCTAATCATCTGCTCTTGCCTCTTGGGTGGCAGCCCTCTGCTGATCAACTTGCTCCATCTGAGTGTGGAGATTTCCCAACGCTACATAAGCTTGATTAGTTTCCCATCGAGCCTCACTGGCTGCCTTTTTGTGCTTGCGCATACGCTTTTTAGCTTACACTATACAACTTCAGCTCTCATGAGCTTATCCATGCAAGTGGTATAGGATTCCTGCCAGAAGTCCCTGGTGTCCTGACGAGTATAGAACATCTTCATCACTGCAAACATTGCGCTCATAGCAGGACTAGAACTGTCTGCCCACTCATCCCGATCTCGGATCAATGCATTGCTGTTGTGCTATGCCCATACTGTTGTCGATGGATCCACCCGAGGAAAAGTACCAGCAGCACTGCCGGTAAGCTCATCCCCGTGCTGCTGACAAATCTGACTCATCACCTCAAAAGCCACTACTTGGGTAGCCTCCCAAGGAGTTCTTCCTTTAGATTCCACCCTCCATTCCTACCAGAAGGGTGCTTGGTTACGAGCTGGTATGGTCAGATATACTTCATACCATGGTTGTCCCTCCAGGTATACTTCGTTCTAGTAATAAAGGGGCGGTTTGTAATACCCCGCATAATGCAAGACTCTCCAAAGTAGGGCAGGAGTACCAAACATCAATAGAAAATTCTCACTTATAGCCAGTGCTGCCATCTGTACCAACAACATGGTGCAACTCTCGTGAGACAAAGTCATACTGGATAAGAGTTACATAACTGAGCAAGAGACTTATATGGGGAGGAACAATGCAAGTATGTAATAAAGATGATTTATCATGATGCATGCATGTTCCATATGTTCTCACAAACTTAGGAAAATTAAAGCTTCTAACGGCATACACGGTGGTATATATGCGTTCTCTCATATATAACATAACTAGTCGGGCTACATGTTTCGCTGTTAGTATACCTGCACAAGAATTTCATTTCAGCCCAACCCCACAATTATATATGCAGAATGTAAATCTAGGCTCTAGGTTGCAATCTAAATACTTCCATATATATACCTATATATATACTTCTGTATCAAAGCTACCCGAGAGTAAATACGTCCTATATATACATACAATTATGCATATACAATCATATTAAAGCTAACCCACAATTAAATACCTCCGTATATATATTCGACGTATATATACTCCAGTATCAAAGCTAACCCTCCCCATAGACCGCACGCTCACAACTTGCGGTCATGCCACTGTGATGATGATGGGTATCTTACCTTGGGCGTAGAGGCATTTGATCCATACATTACTACTCAAGTGAATGGCATCCATACAATAGCACATTGTATGGATGATGAAATTGAAAACCCCCAAGTTAGTACTTAATTAGCCACCTGAAGTCCTTAACTGGGCATAAAGGAAGTGATCACTGGCACACTTTAGATTCAACTCTATGTTTTAAACGCCTATATATATAGCTATAAGTGGCTAGAAACTAGTTTTGGAAAACAAAAACCTTTGTTTTAAATACACATGTGGCAATTAATGTTGAATCTTGCTCTGATATCAGCTATAGCAGAACCGACCAATTTATAAGAGCACAAGTACAATGGCAGCTCGTAAGCGATCACTCTATCATACTTGAGCCCATATAAACCCGGTAGTCCATCGAGTACCACAAAGGGTCTCGATTAACCATCAACATACAACCAAGATCGTACATAATTCAACATTCATGTCACATGTTACATAAAGTTCACAAATATAGTTCATTCCTCAGAGTATGAATTTAGGTTATTACAAACCAAGTTCGAGTAAAATAGTAGCGAAAGCAAATTAAAGTTTGAAATGAACATCTGCCATCATAGTTCAAATACAGTGCCAACTCATGATCACATCCATAAAAGCATATGAGAAGTATTAATAAGAGATGCCTACCTAGGGCTCACTCCTCGTCCACGACAGGACAGAAGTAGTTCTTACAATAGCCATGATAAACTGTACCATCTGCAACTAATGGGAATAAAACCCTAAGTACGAGAAGGTACTCAGCTAGACTTACCCGTCATAAACCAAAAATAAAGTGACTCTAAGGATTATGCAAGGCTTTATAAGTGGAGGTAGCTTGACAACATTTTGCATAAAAAGCTACTAATTTAGTTGTACAATTATCATTCAATCATCAAGTTAATTATAGCTATTCATCTCTAGATTAGCAACTAACCTATGCCAAACTTGTGGTATATCATTTAGAAGCATACAATAGTAAGCATTGCTAGTGTAGTAATTCCATGTTCATCCGAACCATCATTTCATAACACAGTTACTATGATGTTGGGACTAGCCAAGTTTCTCATTGTTTGGGAGAGACGGTGATTCGAATCGATTTCAACCAGCTGGGAATTTATTCCTAACACAAACCTAAGCAGACTAGATCAACGGTCACCTTAGGTCACATTTGGTACAACTTAGGTACACATTTCGTGGGTTCGACCAGCGCTGCACAATTAGGGACAACCAGCTACCAGGACGATCAGGACAACCCTACCCTTGGGCTCACATCTGGCTCCCCGCACATCCTTACTAACATCCAAAGTGCGCACTTTTATAGAATGGCGATAGGCCTGAGTTGAGCTACTCAGCTTCACGGTCGGAATGAGTTATCCGGCCAGCTAAGAGGCATGCGTTCAATCTTGTTAGAAGCACCAACAACGACATGGTCCTTAACCGGCATAGACGGAATCACATGAGTCAACCTACACATAGACTCCGCCCGGCCTCCATTTACATTACCCCATGGTTCTGTATCCACCTATATCTCACAGGTGATAGGAAATCACCCGACTTCTACCAGTCTAAGCATATATTCAATCCTAGACCTACACAGGGTTAAAGGTATATGTAACTAGACAAGGTAGTTCTATGCATCAAGTGTTTCTAATCAACTCTTATAACCTAATGCATCAAACATGAAAGACTCAAGTGATATTTTGTAAAACATAGGAGACTTAGAATGCTCCGAGGCTTGCCTTTGAGGAAAGAGGTTGGTCGGTGATCCGGGCACTCAGGGAGGTCCTTGAGAGTTTGCTCCTCTTCTCCTGGAGCTGCAGCCTGAGGCGTCTACCCAACTTATCCTCCTCTTCTTCCTCGTTGAACTCTAAAAGAGTTATCTCTTCGGACAATCCTATATGCATGAGCATGAAATAAGATATCACGAATGCATATTTTGATGACATGTATAATATGATATGATGTGATGAATGCATCCTCATAAGTGTTCTCAATAGCATTGTATTAAAGTAATAATAAGTTGCATCTTATTTTACTGAGTAGTTGCATCTTATGTAAATCATTTTCTAGACTACAAGACAGCAACCACTTGTTTTGACCATAACTGGAGTTATACACATCAAAATAATATGATTGAGGACATTCTAGAAATATTATGAATTTGCCTACAACTTTATTTTAATACACTTAATGTTATTCAGTAGTTATCTAGCTCAAACAATTCAATCATTCAAATCTGTCCAGAGAGCAAGCATTTTGGACAGCAGACTTCTAATAGCCATAATTCTTAAACCATAAGGCCTATGACTATGAAATTTTAGCACAAGGTAGATCAATAAGTTATATACAACTTTGTTATTAACCATCTTTACAGAAAAGATCATTAACATCATGAATTCATCACCACAACATAAACTATACATGCAGCCATCTAGTTGAATTATAAAGCGATAATTAACTAGTTGCATACAACCAATTACTTCTAAGCTTAACAAAGAACATCAACATATCATATGCATCTCAAGCACCACAGAAAACATCATGGTTAGACATTACTAATTTATTTATATCCATTTATTAATTTCCTTAGATAATAAGGTGATTTAAAGGATAAATATTTATAGTACTTAATAAATTCTGATAAAATTACAGTAGTCTACAAATGAGCTTAATAGTCTATTGTATAAATTTCATGCCATTTGGATAATTATAGCTACCTTTACAAAAATGACAACTTACATAGGATTATTTTAGCAAAAATAGTTTAGCATAGTGAAAAGTGTCAAGCAATAGATTTAATATTTTTCTTACTTTACTCCTGGCATAAGAATATTGTATAAAAATTTGTATGATCATATGTTATGTATTTTTACCCCAATTAATTTCACTAGAAACTAGCAATTAACTAGGATTAAATATGAAGACCATATTTCAAGTATGCTTACTATAGGTTTAGTATTTTTCCTAGCTAGAGCATGTCAACACAAGACTAGCAAAATTGGAATCACAATTTTATCACCTTCTTAGCTCAAGTTATGCAATTTACAAGATATAAACTACTTTAAAAGCACTTATCTTGCTCAATTTATGAATCCTAGAAAAAAACCCTAAATAGTATATTTCATATTTTAACAAATAGTATACTTCAAGATGAAACCAACAAAATTTGGTCCACCCCATTTGGACACTCCTAGCTCTAGATATGAATTTTTGAAACATGCATTCAAATCTATGAAATAAATTCAGAAAATCAAATTTAAAATCCGACTAATAGCTGGGGACCGCGGCCAATGGGACCCACCCGTCAGCGAGACCCAGACAGGGGACGGCGTTGACCGACGAGAACTCACCGACAGCGAGGTCTCCGGCTATAGCGTCTTCACCGTTGCACTCTTCTCACCCCCGCGCATCGAGTGGTAGGCTTAGTTGACTCGGTGGCTCACCGGAGCAAGCTCGACGGTGGCCATGGTGGATGGCGGAGGTCGGTGGCGGTACGCCGGCCATCTCTGGCTATGGCACACTCAGGCGAGGATGGCTACTCCATTCTGGTTACCTAGCGAAGCTACACGGTGCAGGTGAGGGCACGAGGTGGCGTCGGTGAGCTTGACCACGTGCATGGCCGTGTGCATGGTGCACGGAGCACAGCGATGCTCTCACTGTTTCGGATAGACGGTGGCAAAAGGTGGGTCTTCGTCATGCCACTAGCTAGGTCTAGGATTACTCAACCTAAGATGTGAGAGAAAGGAGGGAGACAGTGAACCAACTTAGCGGCGACGAGCTCGAGTGCCATGGCGGCCGCTCGCGGAGCGGTGACTCGTTCTGGCACAGTCAAGCGGTGGCGTAATTCCTAGATCCAGCCTAAGCCTCTAGACTCTAGCATGATGCTAGACTAGAGAAGATGGAGGCATGCGGTGCGGTGGAATGGCCAGGTCATGAAGAGCCGTGATGACGGCGACGGCCATGGCGAGGATAAATGCCGTAATACCTAGGGTCGATAGGTGATGCTGGTGGCTCGAGGAGGTGGAGGTGATGGCAGAGCAGCTGTGGCCGAGACAAATCGGTCAGCAAAACTACATCAGTGGTAGGTGGCTATGATAGACCTGCGGCAACGCACAACGAGCTCGGCGCGGTGCTTTGGCAAGGCAGAGCGAGCGGGAGAGGGCGAGAGCGAGTGAGTGGAGTGAGCGGCGAGTGCACGGCGCTTAAGTGCCCGCTCTGGCCTGACCAGCTGGGCCAGCACCGGCATACGGCCGCCATGCGACGATCATGGCCTGTGGCCTGTCGGCCACGACGCGTGCGCGCGGCGCCGATTCAGGCCTGCCATCGACGACTGACAGCATGACTTTGTGATCCTATAACTCCTAATTCATGGCAATTTAGCAAAAACTTCCTTAATAACCATTGTAGAGCTACATGAGATCTCCAACTTTGTTTTAGGAACCAACATCTAATTCTCACTTGTTTACAAACTACAATGCTCCAAAATGAGGTACTTTGAAACTGAAAACCGTTTCAACACTTAGAAAATTTCTTAAGTCACAAAACAACATTTTGTTGATACTTGTGAGCTCTATTTGACTATGTTAGACACTGAATTAGCTCATGACCCTTAAATAAAGTTTGTTACCCATGACAAGAACTACAACTTTTATTTAGGTCACACAGCCATGCAAACACTCTAAGCTATTGTTCAATTTTGGTCAAACTAGCATCATGAAAGTGGCATTTCAAATGAAACCAACACTTAGAAGTAAATTTGGCCTATGTCATGAATACAAACATTGTTCCATTTACCATCCTAGATGTGTCTAAGGTGTTTTCATGACCTCACAACCATCTCATACATTGGTCATACATGATTGCAAGCATAAGCATATATAAAATCAACATTTCATGTGATAACGTATAAGAATGAGATGAAATTTCATATGCTCATATTCATGAATGCTTGGATGATGCTTGTTCTCATGAAATGCAGATGCCAAATGCAAAGCTTAACACTAGGGTGTTACAAGCATGGCCGCGGTGGCAGTAGTAGGGGCAACGCGAGGCAGGGCAGCAGGGGCGTAGAGGCTAGTGGCTCGCTGTGGCCGGCCTCGGCCAAGCCAAGGATGGCTCGGCTGACCCGGCATGGTAGCGTAGCACACATGATGCAGCCATGTGCGCTATGTTGGGTAGCTCCACGCACAGCACTAGGCAGCCCGAGGCTGTGTTGTGCACGAATTTTAAAGCACTGATAAAAACTAAACTATTGAAGTTGAAACTAAACCGCCTTCACTACGCTAAAGAGGGCCTATTAGGCTACCAACCAGAGCTAAAACATGACACCACCTCTTAACTCAATTTCATAGGATTAGTTCCCAAACATGGTGCTGTCAAACTGTCTTTAGACTTGAGGAATTTTTTTAAGTCTTGAGCTAGATTCAATTTCAAGTTCCATTTCTAAGCTATTAGAAATACTAGCTAGCAATGTTATTTTTTCTACAGCAAGAGTTGCATTGTCATCTATAAAGTTTGTACTTCAAACTTTATTTAGGTGTCACACACATGTTCTATAATATTTTTGCTCAATAAAAATGGGTTTTCAACCCTACTAGACATAACATGAGCTATTGAATCAATTTTCATTTAACATTTTTATTATTCATTTTAGGTTACAAGAAATTTATCTACACACCCTATCACATGCATTATCACATAAACATGATGCTCATGACATGATTTAGAAGTTTGTTTAGGGCGTAACACCGAGGGTATTACAGTGGAGCAGTTGGATCTCCTCCTTGGTGGCTTGAAACCTTCTTCTTCTTGCCTTTTCCTCCTAGCTCCTTATGGCAAGGGTGAGAGGGCTCCTCCCCCTTCTAACCCTTACCTCTTGTGGATGATGGCCTCTAGGTGATCTCCACGGCCATCTCCTACTGCCTCCAAGCTCCAATCCCTTCTCCTTCCTTTCTTCTCCTCCTCCTTGCTTGAGTGTGGAAGAGAGTAGAGAAAGAGAGATGAACTTGAGAGAGAGTGGGAGTGCTAGAGTGAGTGGGTGAGCTGGTGAACTCTCTGCCTTGGTGCCACCACGAGAAGGACAGCTGTGGTGGTGTGGGACCAAATGATTCACAAGGTGACACCTCTCATTTCTGCATGGGACGATCCTATCGGACAGTCTGTCATGGTGGCAGACTCTTCGGTGGTGTTGGTTATTGACTGACAGAGTCTGAACTTTATTAGTGCATGCAGATGAACTAGCGGATAGTTCAGTGGTGCTGGAAGACTCTCCGTCAATCCAACCGTGAGCAGTTTGAATGCAGAGTTCAGTTTCTAATTATTTGATTTCCAATGCAAGAATGCTCATGATGCTGATGCTCACAAGGGTGTCAGGACTAGGTCGTGACACTTACGACACACGGCACTAGTCATCGTGCACCGCAAGGCATCTAGAAGATATCTTAAAGATAGAGATAGATCTATTTGGACTCTTTTGCATATTGTAATCCAAATAGAATACCTACCATATAGCTGGTCAGGATACTTTCCATATAACCCTACCCCTCCAGAGTATATAAGGAGGTGCAGGGGTCCTCTAGTCGGCACCCATATACAGATCTCGAGCTTAGCCTAGGGTCTCATATCTCATCATAATATACAATCCACCAAAGATACAGGACATAGGGTATTACGTCAAATTGACGGCCTAAACCTGTCTAAATCGTTGTCTCTGCGCCTGAGTCACCATCTAGTTTGTATCTCGCGCACCTCCACCAATTCATCTACTACCGTGGGCATACCCCTTGGTAGACTGCGGCGATAAACCTCGTGACCGATGCCATGGCCCCCACCTCTCTCTTTATATAGCGCTGTGTGACAGGGGCCCGCCGACCAGTGGTCGGTTAAGCGTCCCCAATCAGGACGCGGTCAAGGGGTTCGATTGGCCGTTGGGCCAATTGGTGGAGATCAAACTAACATTGCCATCAAAGCATGCCCTATTTCGGGCCTTCCAAATTGCCCAGCAAACAGCCGACACACCCCACAGACGAAACTTCTTGCCCAGCGGGAGCCATGCTTCACACCATTCCCAGCATTGAGAAATGGATGTGGGGATGTTAGTGGTGCCAAGCACAGTTGCAATAACCCCCCAAACTAATTTTGCAAAGTGACAAGAAAAAAACAAGCGATCAATTGTTTCAGTTTGATCACAGAAATGGCATTTGGGGTTCCCAGCCCATTTCCTTCTAATAAGATTGTCTTTAGTCAAAATAGCATCATTGGTCATTAACCAAATGAAGATTTTGATCTTTGGTGGAACTTTACTTTTCCAAATTATTTTATGAGCAGAGCCAGTATCAGATAGAGTCAAGGCATTATATAAGGACTTCATAGAAAACATCTTTTTTTTGCCAAGTTGCCAAAAAACTTGGTCTTCAGAGTTCTGAAGCTGAAAATTATCAACATCAGTCATGATGTTGTTCCAGCATACAAGCAGTTCTTCAGTGAGCCATCTTCTAAAAGATATTTGGACCCTGCCCTCTTTTACCTCAGCAACACTTATCTCTTTTTGCTCACACACAACAAACAAGGTGGGGGCAATATATGAAATGGGCTTATCATACAGCCAAGGATCACTCCAGAACCTAGTTCTTTTTCCATTATGAATGCTAATCCCTCTACCCTGAAGGTACACTTCCTTAACTTTAAGAAGGTCATACCAAATAGGTGAATCAGTGGGTCTGTGAGTTACTGAATGAATTGATTTGTTGTGGAGGTATTTTGCCTTAACAATATCCTGCCACAACCCTTCTTCCTGCTCCAATTTCCACCACCACTTGGCTAGTAGGCTCACATTCATCTTCCTTAGATCCTTGATTCCAAGACCACCTTTTTTCTTACTTCTACATATTTTAACCCATTTCCCTAAATGGTACTTTTTCTTGGTCCCACTACCTTGCCAGCATTGCAAACATATGGAAAACTATGTAGTGCAACATCGGGATATAATTACTGCAACATCACAAAAATATATAGTGCAACATTAAAAAACATGTGCTGCAACATCGAAAAATATGTACTGCAACAATGAAAATTATGTACTGCAACATCGAAAAAATATGTACTGCAACATCGAAAAACATGTAGTGCAGCATCGAAAGAACATGTACTACAACATCAAAAAAATTGTGCTACAACAACAAAAATTATGTACTGCAACTTCGAAAAAATATGTACTGCAACATCGAAAAACATGTCCTGCAACATCGACAAAAATATGTACTACAACATCGAAAATTATGTGCTGCAACATCGAAAATATGTACTGCAACATCTTAAGCAATAGTACTGCAACATCAAAAATATATGTTGCAATGACCCAAAAATCCCATTGCAATATTCAAAAATCATCTGTTACAACATCCAAAAAAACATTGCAACACGGGAGAAACAGCAAAAAAAGCATACAAAACAGCCCCTGGCCCATCACCTTTGAGCTCACTGGAGGAGGAGGGGGGAATAGGACCCCAGAGCTCGCCGGAACCCTAGCCACCACCACGTCCCTCAGATCCAGAGAAGGAGGAGGAGGAGGAGGGCTCAGATCCAAAGGAGGAGGAGGAGGAGGAGGAGGAGGAGCGCTCAGATCTAGAGGAGAAGGAGGAGAAGTAGGAGGAGGAGGAGGAGGGCTCAGATCTAGAAAAGGCCCGACCTACCTCGTCAGAGCCACCACCGTCATCCTCGTCTCTAGTGGGGGGAGCGGGAGCCGGTCGCTGGGGAGCACGGGGTTGCATGGAGATCGCGAAGGGGCGAGAGGCGGAGGGAGGGAGCACGGGCAGGCGCATGCGGCAGCGAGCCTGCGCGTGGGTGAGGCGTTCCCATCAACGAGACGGTCCGAAGAGCGGGCAGGCGTTGCAGGGGGAGAGCGAGTGCGGGGGAGAGCGAGTGTGGGGAAACGAGGAAAGGATGGATAACGTTTGGTGTGGCTTTGGTGCGTCCGTCCCCATCCGGACGTCCGCTATATATCATTATCGGAATGTGAAACTATGGGTGACCACTAGACCAGGCCTCTCTGTTGCGTTTCTTGCAATCTTGCTCCCTTTCAAACCCTGCACGAACAACAGCCGCGTACTGTGTCTTACGGGAACGAAATTTTAGGCCGTGTCATATCGGATGTTTGACACTAATTTAGAGTATTAAACATAGATTAATTACAAAACTAATCGTACAAATTGAAACTAATCTGTGAGATGAATCTATTAAGTATAATTAGTTCATGATTTGATAAATAGGTGCTACAGTACATATACTAATGATGGATTAATTAGGCTTAATAGATTTGTCTCACAAATTAGTCTTTATCTATGCAGTTAGTTTTATAGTTAGCTCATGTTTAGTCCTAATTAACATCCGAACATCCGATGTGATAAGAACTAAACTTTAGTCTCTCGATCCAAACTTTACTTATATGAGCTAGCTGCCAAGTGGAGGCTGGAAGCAGACGCACTTGCTGTTCAGCAGTTGCAAACCCCAACCCCCCCCTGCCCGGTGCACAAACACCGTACCCATCCAGGTGTCGTTTGGATTTTGGGATATGGGACAGAGAGAGAGAAATGAATGAATGACTAGGGTTAAATCTCTACTATAACCGACCAATCAAAATTATACTAGATCTTTCCAGTAAAACGTCCTCCGCTGAGAGCCTCCAACCATTGTGTAAAAAAATGTACACAAAAAATTCATTTTTATTAAAATTAAAGGCTAACAAAATACCAAAACCCATCCGACGATCGATCACTCATGTGTGATGCCAGGCTTCTCGCCACCGTGCCCTCCGTCCCATGCACCAAAGCTTCAAACGCCGCCGCACCCCGCACGTGCTAGGCGACCAAGATCGAACCCTGTCCCCGATTGAATTTTCTCTCGAAGAAAAACGCTTCCTCTCACGGTGTTACCCCGCACGTCTCCAAAAATAAATAAAAAAGATTTCTTTCCCTTCTCCCCGTTGATCGCCCTCCTCTATCTCTCTCCCTTCCAGATCACGTCACGGATGTATCCGCGCCGCCGGACAAGGCAACCGCATTGATGGTGGCACGGGTTGGGCCACGCCGCGTCGGGCGTCTCCACCACCCAGATCCGCTTGTGCTCCACCGCGGCCAGCGCGAGGTGCACGACGCATTCACGGCGGCACCGGCCGCTAGGGACGAGGACGCGGCCACCTGGGTGTTCGACGTCCACAACGTCGTCTTCTCCTTCCGCTCCCTTAAGGCCGGAGACGGGACAAGGACGACGATGAGTTCCTGCCGCTTGAGATCCAAGACCACGATGAGGACGGTGACTTCCTGGTCACCAACATCCCTCCTCCTTCGGCGAGGCGCAGCTGCTATCCCACTTCACGCACGGATGCCCGGCGGCGCCAGGCTGCGAGACGCTCGGCGGCAGGCCACGACCCGCAAACCCTAGACATTGTGGCAGGCGAACGTTTTGGATGTGCTCCTTGAAGGTGACGAATCCATCTGATTATGATGCCTCCGGTTGCAATCCCTTCTAATGAGTAATGAGCTTTGGGTCTTAATTTCTGCTTTAAAAATTGCATAAATCCAAACAGGGAGTTGAATTCCTGTGGCATTTATTCTGCTCTATATAGTTTGGATGATTCCCCATATAAGGTTTGTTTATTTCCATTTTCTAAACAATAGTTCCTTGATGTTGCCACACTACAATACTTTGTTGCCTGCTCTTTATGGGTTCTAACTAGCATTCTGATATGTGTTCATCCAGGTTTCATCTAATCTTTCTTTTGATATCTTACATATGCATGATGCAATATATTCTGCTCAAAGATGACAATATATTCTACATATGCACGATAAGGTTTTGTGAGTACCTTAGCAATGATAACCCACATAAATCTGACCCAGTTGCATGTATCATCATTTCACTTGATTGAGAAAAGGTTAGTTTGTTCTGCCACCATGCAGGAGTTGTGGAGACTAATAGGTACCTTCTGTACGAGGATACTCTGGAGCCCAAGTAGTTCCAGAGTCCAGACAATGATCTCTTGCTACAGAAAATGTTACCTGGATCTCTTGTTTACGAATCTACATCTCAGGCTAGATTTATAGCAAAAGTCTCTAATCGAGGGGATATGTTGATCTTACCTTTTTTTTTTGTCTTGGCAGGACTTATGAATCTATAGCGGTACTTACACTCATTTGCTTTGTCTTCTCACATACATATTTCATCTCGCTGGGACTTCAGGCAAGCCTGTGGGCTATTGGCAGCCGCTTCTGGTATGTGTTCCCTATGTCAAGGATAATGCAACTATTTTGGCTATCTCAGAAATTAAATCGTGCTTTGTTTTTAAATGGGCATCTTATTGTTTTCAAGCACTGCATGGAAGAAGAAACTATTTAGCGCTTTTTCTTTGCTTATGTCGTAGCTAAACAAATGTAGATCCTAGACATTTTGATGTATGTGTGCTATATCTCCTTGCTGCGACAAACAGAGAATCAACAAACAGACCAGCTTAATATTTCAAATCCTTCCTATTTGCCTCGGAGGTATATGATTGGTCCCTATATGATTTTGTCCTCTGTAGAGTTTGGCTGTTCTCATGTGCTTTCTGAAAAGCTATAACTTTCAGAAATGTCCTACTGTGTTTTTATTCAGAGCATCCTTTTCAGATCAGGTACAGAGATTCTTCTCTTCAGTGCTAGCTGATGCAACTTGTGCTTGCCTAAATATCTTGTCTAATTTATTCTCTGCATATGTTGTAGTTCTTAAGTTTAGCAGCTTTGGAACTTGTTATGTTCAGCAGCACATTAGTCCATTTGCAGCATGTTCTGGTCATCTCGGCAGGGAGCAATGATGGGAGATAGGAGCAGCATCTCAACCATCAGGTAAGCTGGAAAGTTGTACCACCTTTTCACCAAAAGTTCAGACTTTCTTGCTACTGTCGCCATTCTTACTTGTCTGCATAGTTTAATTTGCATTAGCTTATTAGTTTAGTGATCCTATGCTAGACTTGAAACTTGCATTGATTAACTTTCTCTTTTGTCACCATTCAGAAGTCTGTTTATCATTACACTTTGGGCACCACATAGAAGTCAGATTCTCTTTTTTACTCTCCACACAAGATCGTTTCTGCATGAATCAATTTAAGCCCTGAAAGCAGCCTTATCTAATTTCTCATTACATTTGGACACTATCCTAAAAACTTTATTGCTCCGGGATCTTGCTGAAATCGACAATGCCTTATTCCATCTTAACTAATCCGAGTTCCTGATCTTCAGATACATCAACCAGTACAAAAGAATAAGAGTTTATATACTCCCAGTTTTGGCTACTAAGTGACTGACTCTACAGCAGACCTCATACAGGACATGCTTCCATTAATTTGTCGTCAGCTTTTGACTCTGCTCCTTTGAGATACAGTAGGAATAGCCCTACCAAGTTGATTCTGCATTTTCAATGTGCCGATCTAGGTATGGTGGGACTTAGTAGTTCACTACTGCAGTTAGTAGTTTTTTGCTTTCATTTCATTGTGAAATGAAGTTTATGAGTTGCTTGGTGGTTTAAGCGCCACCATAGGTCTTTGCATTTGTGTTGAATCATATTGCTCGAGCACTTAAAACTTCGATGACAAATATTGCTTTCCACTTGCATCTCAGGTGGCTACATTGCTAGAAGTTCTACCAAATCGATTGACAGCTGATGTGCTGGAGCAGCTTCGTCTAAGTAAACAAGCATTGGTATAAAAACTAGCAATTTCAGCGGCCCCTTCTCAAACTTTATTTTGATTTATTTATGTATATACTCATGTGTTAAGGTTGAGCTGGGTTCACGAGTAGGTGACCTCAAACATATGCTTATTGATAGATTGAGTGATAACATGACCTGTTATGCCTTGCTATGCATGAGTGTTTTTCGGACTAAACTATGAAAAAAATATTAGTGTTTAGTTATTTTCATGTGCATCTCTGAGATGAACCCGTGGCGTTAGCATGGGCACTGTACCAGTGTGGTGTGAAGAACGAACAGCTCCCATCCAAACGTGCCACACTGGTAGAAGATAAGAAGAGGGGCAAAGGAGGAAAAACCCTCGTCCTCTCCTTTACCCCGGCGGGTGGCGGCGCATCGCATGTCCTTCCTCCGGAAGTCTTGAGCTTCCTCCTGCTTCCTCTTCATGAGACACTGAGAGAGAGAGAGAGAGAGAGAGAGAGAGAGAGAGAGAGAGAGAGAGAGGTAGCATACAGAGGCACCCTTCGTCCACCTCCGCCCCTCCGGCAGCGGCTCCGTGCCTCCATTGCGTGATCCACAGATCCAGTTCTGAGTTCTGCTACTTCGCGCTTGCTTGCTTGTGTGGATGCATTCGCAGTTCTGATGGTGATCTCATTCTCATCTCTCTGGCTTTTTTGTGCAGGTGAGGACATTCTCTGTGAGGCCGCGTTGGATGGCAACCTCGCTCGGCTTCTTCGCTTCACCGCATCGATCCACCCCTATGTCCCGCATGGGTTTCTCCACTCGGTAGCTGCATGCTCCTGCTCTCAATTACTAAATTAAACCCCTGTAATTTACGATTTTGTGTTGTGTTGTGGTCGTTGTACCTGATGCTCTCATCTCTTACTGAAGAAGGAGCTTTTTGGTGATAATAAGTTCTTGATGCTGGGAGTTCTGCCATGGCCCCCTACCATGACTGGATCATGTGTTAAACCCTGCCTTCGCTGGGTCTTTGGATTAGCGGTGTGGATGCGTAAGCTATTTGGTTGCCTATTGATATGAAGATCACACACTTAGAGCACGTTGCCATCCTATATTGTTTACATAAAAAGGAAGCTATTTACTCATGTATTTTTAGCTAATTGCGTTTGAATCTTTTTCATTGTGTCATTTGAAATTCTATTCGTGTTTGCATTTTGTTGCAGTTCTGTTGTTTCCATCATCACTTGTTCACTTAGTGTGGTTCTTATTTGCAAATGTACGTTGCATTTGTTTGTTATCCACTCCCTAATTTGATGACGCTTTGATGTTTGCTTTGAGATAAAGGGATTATAGAGACTCTTAACAAAATAAATGGTGACCCAGAAGAAGTTTTTTTTATCTTAACGTGGCTGGCTATGGGCTTCTGCACTGTGCGGCGTCTGGGGTCCATCTCGAGGTCTGCAAGTGCTAGCTGGAGGAGCTTGGGGTGATGCAAATATGACTGCACCGAAGGTCCTTCCCTAACTTTCCCCCTCTCTGCAAATTGACACTTATCATCTTTTACTACCTTTGGAACTTGTGTAGATTTATGGACTGTTTCTTTTGATGGCATGCATAACACCATTTATCATGGCCTCTGCTCAGTCTAATGTTTCTATTATGAAGTATTTTCTTGATCGAGGTGGTGATTTAATGACTGCAGATGAAAAAAGGGCGCTCAGTTCTACACTATGCTGCATGCACTGGTTACTCAGCTGTCCCACCACAAATACACAGACCACTTATGTTTTGTATTACGACGAATGGTGTTGTGATAGTACTTCAGGCCACAAAGCTGCTTGTGTTGTTCTTCGTTTTTCCAGTCATGTGGCTAATATAGTTACCTTCTTGCTTCTGATGTATCATTGGCCTATTGTGATAAGTTCACTCTTTTATCATGTTTGCTTGTAGAGTTGTAGTGCTGCAACTTGGTCATTATCAGTTGTCCATCATTATGTATTCTATTTATTCTATTGACCAAGACTAATGAACTCATCTCCCTTGCAGGAAGCTCTAAGGTAGCAGAGTTCCTTCTTTCAAAAGGAATACTGGTTAATAAAGACTATGGCCATGGGACGCCACTCCATGACGATGCTACCAATGAACAGGATAAGACTGAAGATTTTGTTGGACTGCCATGAAAATGCATGTGGCTATGCTTTGTCATATTCCATTGCCTTTTATTTTCCAAAGTTAATATGGATATATTTTGCCTACCAACTACTTAGATGACATGGACGTACATGTAAGATCAGTGGTTTAGAGCTGAGTCCAGCCTATCCTTTTTTATGGTAGCTCATGCTCCTTTCTTCTTCATTTTCTTTGTAGATAACTCTAGATAGATGATCTTACCTTATATGATGCCACTAGAGAGTTGAAAGAATCTGTATCATGTTACTAAACTGAATTATTCAGACAATAATCTTCCATATACATTGTATGATAGTGACAGTGAGATGTTGCCTCCTAGTAAACCTCTAGGATACCCCAAGACTAAAGATTATATTAGACTGTCATCGTTAAGGTTTTGATGATATTGAGTATTGTCCAGCTTCGCTTATTATTTTTGGGAGCTGTTTTAGTGATGAGTTTTACTGATTTGATAAGACATTGCACTTGTGACTAGGCAATAGGAATATCCTTTTGACCATCAATTCTAAATTTACCACTTAATGTTGATAGATGCATATAAGTATATTATTATTTTCTGTTGACTGACAGATATTGAGTTCTTAGGGGAAGGATACACCCTGTTATTGTGCAAAATTATATTTATATATTACTCTGAAAAGCTGTGGATAGTGGATACTATGTTTGACCATATAGTCCTTCGTCCTAGCTATATTAATTCTGTTCACTTGTGAAAGAAGACTGTCCATGTTCTAATTGCAGTTTGTACTTTGTAGTATACTAAGATCTAACCATATGCCATGCAAGTGCCAGTGTATGTCATATTCATACACACAAACACAAGTGTTGAACCAAGTATCTGTGTAATTCTTCAACCCAAGTAAGCGAAACACATGTACTCCCCTATTAATTTTTGTAAGGTACATGCATTTCAACATTCGAACTTTGGAAATTTAATCAACAATATGCATGTTTACTGATAAGAAAGTGATACCGTCAGAGTCCTATTGAAATTGCTTCCACATGTTTTATGATGCTATGGCTACTGATTATCTATCACAAAATAAAGTGGCGGGCAAATTGTTTTCATGCCTTGTATAATGGACTAATGGAGAGAGTATGTAGGCATTTCATTCCAAATTATAGGCCATTTAAGTTTTGTTCCATGTCAAACTTCTTAAACTTTGATTAAGTTTTTAGGAAAAAAAATGTTTAGCATCTACAATGCCAAATAAATGCAGTCTCAAGACATTTCATGGTGGCTTTAATAAAAATAATTTGATGTTGGTGCATTTTTTTCTATAAACTTGTCAAAGTTAGAGAAGTTTGACTTAGGACAAAACTAAAGAGATCTATAATTTAGAACGGAGGGAATATCTATCAAGTAAAAAATTCGTTTTAAGTTTTCCTTTCAAGTTTCTACCTGGTGTACTTATGGATGAGTTGATGTAGCAAGCTCTTTTTACAACTGATGGAGAAGGGTGGTGTCTCATCAAGGTTCAAGCGGGTCTGGATTTTTTGAAAAAAATTCTTGTCCTCTTGTCTTAAGTATTGCTGAAATACATCCCTTTGGATCTTTGCTGGAGGTTGACTTTTCTCCAAGTTGATATGTGACTATGTGAGCTAGTTGTTTGTAGCATTTTTAATACCCAATACATATGATAGTAGACGACATCAGTCACTAAGTATCTATGTTTTTATTGTTTGGTATTCCTTGTAACTGCATTGTAGGAATAATCCCAGTTGAAACTGCAACAGTACCTTTTTTGCATAGCCTGATTGCTTAACAGTGATGTAGTCTTCATTCTGATCGACTTCTATGCCAAGATAATAAGACAGCAAACCCAAATCTGTCATCTCAAATTCAGTCATCATCTCTTCCTTAAATGCCTTGATCTTTGATGGATTACCTCCAGTAACTATCAAGTCATCAACATAGACTCCAAGAATGACTGCATCTAAACTTTCACCCCTTGTGTAAACTGCTTGCTCACTCAAACACCTGCTGAACCCCAGCTTTTTCAGGCTTTTGTCAAGTTTGACATTCCAAGCCCTTGGTGCTTGTTTCAATCCATAAAGAGCCTTGCTCAACTTGAACACACAATTCTCTTTTCCCTTCACAACATATCCTTCTGGTTGTGAAACATAGACTTCCTCTTCTAATTCTCCATGTAAGAAAGCAGATTTCACATCTAAGTGGTGGACTTTCCACCCAAGATTAGCTGCAAATGCCAAGAGTAATCTCACAGTGTCCAATCTGGCCACAGGAGCAAACACCTCCTCATAGTCAATGCCAAATTTCTGCACATACCCTTTTGCAACTAGTCTAGCTTTGTGTTTCACCACTTGCCCTTCTGAATTTTTCTTCAGTTTATAAACCCACTTTAACCCAATGGGTTTCTTTCCAACTGGTAGCTTAACCAGCTTCCAAGTCTTGTTTTTTTCAATTGATTCCATCTCCTTATTCATTGCATCAATCCAATCTTGATGATTAGCTGCCTCCCTATAGCAGGTAGGCTCCTCAGTATTAACCAGCAAAGCTTCCACATCAGAGTCTTCGAACTCAATTTCAGTAGTATCATCATAAATTTCATTCAAAAATCTAAATCTCATTGGTTCATTGCTACTGCCTGAAATTGGTGTGGAATTATCTCCCCCAGATATACCATGTTGAGGTGTCATGAAACCTGCACCTGCAGAACCAGATTGATTGCCAGTTTGATTTTGCTCTGAAACTGGTAACTGTAGCACGTCCGATAATACTCCTGAATTGCCATCTGCAGCTTCTGTTTCAGTATCCACTGGACCTGTCTGCACATGCTATTCACCCTCAACATTGTCAATGCCTTCACCAGCAAAGATACCTGAATCAACTTCATCGTCGACATTGAATTCAACTGAATTATCTGAATCCAAAGCTGAATTCCAATTCCATATTTTTGCTTCTTCAAACACCACATCCCTACTGACAATAATTTTGTTACTGTCAGGATCATAGATTCTGTGTGCCTTACTGCCTTCTTCAACTCCAAAATACACTAAAGCTTTGCTCCTGTCATCAAGTTTCTTCAAGTGTGGTGCACTGGATCTTGCATGAGCTGTGCAACCAAACACTTTCAAATGCCCCAAAGATGGTTTTCTGTCAGTCCAAGATTCAAATGGAGTTGTGTCACCCAAAATCTTTGTTGGCAATCTGTTCAACAAATAAACATAATGCCTGACAGCTTCTCCCCAAAATCTTCCTGGTACTTTCATGCTCTTCACCAGTGCCCTGGCCATTTCCATCACAGTCTTGTTTCTTCTCTCAACTATTCCATTTTGTTGTGGAGAGTAAGGAGCTGTGAGTTGCCTTTTAATTCCAGCTTGTTCACAAACATTTGCAAACACTCCTGCTAGGAATTCTCCCCCTCTGTCAGATCTTAGAGTTTTAACTCTACATCCAGTGAAGTTCTCCACTTCTGCTTTGTATTTGACAAAGGCTTCCACTGCTTGATTTTTACTTTTCAGTAAATACACATTCATCCACCTTGAATGATCATCAACCAACAGCATGAAATATTTATTTCCTCCTGTTGTTGCCGGTGTAATTGGACCACACAAGTCAACATACACCAAGGAGAGCTTTTCTATTGCATGCCACTGAGCTACTCTAGGAAAAGAAGATCTTGTGTGCTTTGCCACTAGACAATCATTGCATACTTGCTCTGGATGACTAATTTCAGGTACACCATTAGCCATTCCTTTACTCACTAGTTGTTTCAGTGATCTAAAATTAACATGACCAAGATGACCATGCCAAAGCCAAGCCTGATTCTCAATGTTCACCATCAGACAAGCAGGATCTACTGTTTTCAGTTCTATCTTATACATTCTGTTCAAAGACCTTTGAACTCTCATGATAACTCTAACTGGGTTTTTCTCTGAAACTTCTAGCAAATCATCATCAAGCACAATTCTATGACCAATTTCAGTCAACTGACCAAGACTAATCAAATTGCTACGCAGCTTGGGAATGAAATACACATTAGATAACACCCAATGATCACCGGACTTTCCCTGAAACAGTATAGTTCCCCTTCCCTGAATCTCAATAGTAGAATCATCACCAAAACGTACCTTGCCAGTGATGGCATGATTCAGCTCCTTGAACTTTTGACGATCACCCGTCATGTGGTTACTGGCACCATTGTCTAGGTACCACTGATTCCCAGATGGAACACCTCCACCTGTCAGATGTAGCTCGGGCATCACCTTAGACTCATTCAGAAATGCTCCTTTCTGAACAGCAGCTCCTGACAGGTGCATCTGCGGTCCTGGCATCTCCATTTCCGCGAGCAACACTATCGGCTCCTTCTCCACGGCCTTTGCAAAGTGAGCCTCCTCCTTCTTCTTCTCTCCTGGGCATCTATTGGCATAGTGCCCATAGTTGTGACACTTAAAGCACTTGATGTGGCTTTTGTCACGCTTTCCCGCGACCTCCTTGCCAGCATCTCCACCGCCACCCCGGCCACCGCTACTACTCCCACGTCTGTGGCCATGACCTCGTCCGCCGCCATCTGGCTTCCTTGCCTTCCCAGACAAGTTGCCTCCCGCACTCTTCTGCTGGCTTCCCACTCCGCTTGGGTGAGCAAGACTTGCCCACCGTCAGATCGTGTGCCGCCGCCACCTCGCCGCGTGTGCTCTTTGAACGCCTTCAGCCGCCCCACTGCTTCGTCGAATCCCAATGTTTTCAGATCATAGAACTGTTCAATACCGGCCACGACCATCATGTACTGATCGGGCATGATATCAAACAACTTCTTGACCAACTCCTGATCTTCCAGGCTCCCCCCCAAACTACTGTATCTAACTAACATCGCCGTCAGTTTTCCCACGATCTCGTCTAGGGATTCACCTTCCTTCATTCGAATGGCATCAAACTCCGTCTTGAGCGTCTGCAACCTCGCGTCCTTCACCCGATCCGCCCCAACAAAGCGAGCTTTCAAGGAATCCCACACCTCCTTCCCCGTCTTCTTCTTGGCGACTTGCATAAGCAAATCATCAGGGATGCACTGAAGGAGATGTGCCTTGATCTTCCTGTCCTTAGCGGTCTGCTTCGCCGCCTCCGCTTCAGATAGCGCCGACGGCGATCCCTCCGCCGGCTTCACCACATCCCACTCCTCCCGATCCTCCATGATCGCCTGAACACGAATGCACCAACTGGTGTAATTCGTGCTCGTCAGGGTTGGGTACACCTGGCGCGCTTCCCCGCCGCCCCGCGCACCTTCTCCGGCTGGCACGATCGACATGGCTATGATCTAGAGTGTCTCCGCGAGTAACCTGGCCCTGGTACCAGATGTTAGTCTAGGATCTCGATTACTCGCTGTATAGTGGCTAGAATGATCAATGAACACAAGAACAAAGCACTCGAACACAAGAATGGTGAAGCAACCGCCTAGAGGTCTCCCGGGAGATGGTGCCCTTTTTCACCCACGATAGTTTAGAGTGCAATGAGCCTAACCGGATTTACAAGTGATAACACCACACACTGATGTCCCAACTCTAAATACATCGAGTTACCACACACGCTTTTTCTAAACAAAACGGCTAAAACAAAGATACAAGTCACTGAAAAATGCTGTCTTCAGAAAACCGCCTGATCGTGGGCGCGGTCACCACCATGCTGTTCCCGCTCTGGTGTCTTCCATTTCAAACTGAAATTTTCCCGCCTCCCATCACCTTGCTATCTCTGAGGCCCTGTTTGGTTGAGCTGTGGTTGTGGGAAAAAGCTGCTGTGGGCTGTGAGCTGTGGAAAAGCTACTGTGGGCTGTGAGCTGTAGAAAAGCTGAAAGCTGTTTGGTTAAACAAGTATAAAATATATCTTTTATCTTTATCTCTCTTGAAACAACTATGGAAGAGCTTTTTATTCCACCAATTTTGAAAAGCAGAAAGCCAAAAGCCAAAAGCAGGGTCAAACCAGCTTTCAAAAATGAACTACGGAAAAGCAGCTGCTTCTGAAAAAGCACAATCCAAAAGCAGCCCCTTTGGTTGAGCTTTTGGCTTTTGGGGCCAAAAGCCAAAGCTAAAAGCCCAACCAAACAGGGCCTGAGTGTGCCTTCAGTGAACACGTTTGTCAGGCTTACACCAACAGAACCAAGTACTGTCTCATGCTCAGTTGCACTGCGTTTACATCCATCATGTGGATCGTAACTACCTTTTGCTATATTAGTGGCTTGTCAGATCGCTCTATAGTCCACCTTTATAAATATTTTGCTTCTAGTATGCTTGTCAGTATTCAGGAACATGCTCTTTAGTGGACAGATGAAATCTGGCCTACATCAGGATCCTTTTACATGTGCAAATGAGCATCGAGGCTCTACAGAATATAGGATTATTGCTTATTATAGTTTATTATGTAAAATACGGAACAGATTAATCTGTCCTAGTCCATTGTCCAGCTACTGAAAGCTTGTAATCCTGTAGTTTACAAAGAAAAAAAAAGGTTTCAGAAGTGTGCTCACCTTATCTGAGTTGATTAAAAAAACACTCGATTCCAAGTTATAAGACGTTTTGACTTTTCTAGACAGCTTTTGCTATGTATTTAGATATTTACAACTACAATCCTAAGGTTAACTGCGACAGGGTAACTGGGCCACGTCGTTCAAAATCTTCTCAGCCATCCGATTTCGGGATCAACGCCCCAGGACCACCCCATCAACAACTACTGTTCACTGGATAAAAATTTCTCCTCGCCTCGTCTCTCCCTCTCTCTCCGTCTCTTCCCTTCCCGTAACTCTCTCTCTCTCCCCCCATCTCTCCCAACGCAGGCACGGTGGCGCGAGTGCACCTCGGCGGCGCCGGCCCTCGACGTGGCGCCGGCCGTCCTCCTCCTCCTCCACGCCCTCCTCACGCCTCGTGGATGTGCGGGCTGACGGCACCCCCGCTGGGTGTTGCGCCGGTGCGGAGGGTGGCCGCCCTGGCCACGGGCGAGAGCGCCCCCTCCTCGGCGACGTCCCTAGGGCCCGCCGGTGGCTGCCGGCACGGGTGCCACCCGGCGCTGCCTCCTTCCACCGATCCGCGTGTGCTCCTGTGGTCGACGAAACCCTAGCTGCCACATCTTGATGACGCCGGATGCATCGCGAGCCACGACCGGCACAGCCTAGGCGACCTGTGCGTGGCCTCGTCATCGCCGGCAGCGGTGGCGGCTTAGCTCGGCTGCTGAATCTGGTGGTACATCACCCTCTTCCCCTCCTCCTCGGTCTCCTAACTCCTCGCCAGATCCTCTCTCCCTCCACCTTTTCCCCTTTGTGCAGGTGATTGGGCGCCGTTGACAAGGACAGCTACTCTCTCAAAGTAGAAGTGGGGATGAGAGGGCGCAGCAAAAGGAAAAGGATAAATGGTGAGACTGTTTTCCACCCTGCCACTTCCATTATATTGTGTAATTCAATTGTGCCCCTAATGTGGAACCATGCTGAACATATGTAAATCTGGTGTGCCAGGTTCTAATATTTTTAGCTTCGGTATTACATGCCAGAACAAGGTTGTGAGATACGTCCTCAGATTTATGCTAAAACTACAGACAAATTGTGGTGTGGTGTGCTTAGCAGTTCTATAGGAACATTTGAGCAGTCATCAGAAGTCCCATCAGATGGTGTACCAAAACCCAATTTTGAAGTTGACCTCAGCTTACATGCTGCGCCAAGTGACCCTTAAGCATTCCTAGGATACAGCTTGCCAGCAATTCATTTATTTGCTCTTCTTAACTAAGTGCTCCAATTTTTTGTCCTTGGGAATGAACCGGGAACCAATTTTTAAATATTTTTGCCATCAAGAACACCATGCAATTCTAAGTTATTTTTAAATGCTTTATTGTTATACGGTTGTTTCCTAAAAAAGTGTTATGCATGAACTGCTTGTTCGGTTAAAATCTTGCTTAGGCGCTAGTAACGGTTGCTTGCTTCTGTTAGTCCCGAGATCTCAGGCACGGATGAACCGACCGCTCACCATCGTTGCCGACCACACACACTATGGCTGGAGGTAGAAGAAGCGAGGGAGAACAGAGCGCACACAAATAGCACAAGCACTAGCATTGGCCGGAGCTCTGCAGAGGAGATGGCAAAACTGAACTTGCTAGGGCTGACTTTGGCGCCTGCCCCTGCTGTGGCTACAGTGCGGCAGGGGAGCCTTTCGGCTCCTACCCCTGCCACGCGTACAGGCGAGGGAGCAGCAGATTACTTTACCACTCTTCCCTTAATCATGCTGCTAACCGAAGACGGCCGAGCGACTTGGTGAGGACGTCTGCGAGTTGCCGACCAGTTTCGGCGAACTCGATGACAATCTACCCTCCATCGACACAGACCCTGAGGAAGTGTAACTTGACGTCGATGTGCTTGCTCTGGTCGTGGAGAACCGGATTCTTCGCGAGGGCGATGGCGGGCTGGTTGTCTACCATCAGTGTTGTTGGGTGAGCTTCTACACCGGTCAGCTCACCCAGCAGCCGGCGTAGCCAGACAACTTGGCACGCTGCTGTGGCCACCGCCACGTACTCTGCCTCACACGTGGACAGCGCCACCACCTTCTGTTTCAGCGATAGCCATGAGATTGGAGCCGACCCAAGGAAGACGCGCACGCCAGAGGTGCTCCGTCGTCCGTCGATGTTCCCCGCCAGGTCTGCATTGCTGAACATAGCAAGCTACAGCCTACTCCCGCCGGTCCTGGGGAAGACGATCACCTAATCCACCGTCCTCTTGACGTAGCGCAGCAGCCGCTTCACCGTGGCCCAGTGGTCCTCTCGGGAATCCTCCATGAAGCGGCTAACGTAGCCCATGGCGAACGCAATGTTCGGCCTGGTGTGGACTAGGTAGTGCAGACCGCCGACAATGCTCTGGTAGAGTGTTGCATCTACTTTGCCACAGTACTGGCCTTCGTCAGCTTTAGCTGCTCCTCCATTGGAGTCACGCACGGCTTGCACTCAGCCATGCCGCTCCGTTCCAACAGCTTTGAGGCATACATGCTCTGACCGAGCGTGAGCGCCTCCTTCCCCTGGCTCACCTTGATGCCGAGGTAGTAGGATAGCACGCCGAGATCGCTCATTCAAAAATAAGCCACCATCTCGCGCTTGAAACCGTCAATGTCCTCTGCACACATGTCGGTGACGATCAAGTCATCCACATACACGCCAACAACGAGCTCCTCCTTCCCCTGTCGTCACGTGTAAGGCGCGTGCTCGGTTACGCACCGCGTGAACCCAAGCTCACATAGCATGGCGTTCCATGCTCGCGGGGCCTACCACAACCCGTAGAGATTCTTGCGTAGTCGGAGCACCCTATGCTCCGCTCCCTTGATGGTGAAACCTAGAGGTTGCCTGACGAAGACCGTCTCTGCCAGCACGCCGTTGAGGAAGGCCAATTTTACGTCCAGGTGATGGACGCGCCAGTCCTTCGCTGCTGCCAAAGCCAGCAGCAGTCAGATAGACTCCATGCGCGCTACCGGTGCAAAGACTTTATCAAAGCCGATGCCCTCACGCTGGATAAAGCCTCGGGCGACGAGGCGCGCCTTGTGATTGATAATGGCGCCGCGCTCATCCCGCTTGACCTTGTACACCCATTTTAGGCCGATCGAATGGCATCCTGGAGGTGGATCGACGAGCTCCCAAGTCTCATTTTCCTCGATCACCTTCATCTCCTCCAGCATCGTCCGTCGCCAATTTGCATTGCGCTCAGCCAGCATGAACATGGGTGGTTCCTCTACACTGACGAGAAGCAGCTTTGGGACATTGAGCAGCCGACCCACCAGGCCTGAGGACCATGTGTCGCCGACGATGTTGTCCAGCCTGCGGAACCGCACCTCCTCACCGTCGTGGAAGGCATCCATGAACTCAGTGATGTCGCTTGGAGGTGAGGCGAACTCGATCGGTGTCGATGGAGTCCCCTGTTCCACCGGAGTGGTCGGCACAGCACCTAGAGTGCTCGGCACCCCGGCTGTAGTGCTCGGCACTACTCTTGGACCGCTCATCACCACTCCTGGAGTGGTTGGCATCACTACAGGAGTGCTCAGCACCAGTCTTGGAGTGGTCGGCACCACTGTAAGACCTCTCGGATCTCCTATGGGAGCGTTTGGCACCCGTCCTCGAGTGGTCGGCACCACTGTAGGACCGCTCGGCACCACACCTGGAGTGCTCGGCACCCCTCCTGGAGCGCTTGGCACAGCCCTAGGAGTGCTCGGCTCTATTGCTGGAGTGGTCGGCACCTCCTCTCCAGTGTCTCCACCACCATGGATGACCAAGTGCTCGATGACGAAGGTGCTGGTGAAGCCACTAGCTTCCCCTATGCCCGGATTGTCCCACTCCCAGGCTGCCTCCTCGTCGAACATGACATCGCGTGAGACAACCACCTTGCCTCCAGATGGGTCATTGAGCCAGTATGACTTGGTACCTTCCTCGTAGCCCAGGAGCACCATCGGTGTGCTCCTATCCTCTAGCTTGGTGAAGGCCGACTTCGTCTTCCTAATGTGGCTGATGCAGCCGAATGTCCAGAGGAAGGACACGCTCGGCATGCGCCCATACCAAGCTTCAAATGGTGTCTTGCCCTTTAGGGCCTTGGTGGGCGCGCAGCGGTGAGGATGAACACCGCCGTGGTCACCGCCTCACCCTAGAACCTTGCTGGCATGCTCTTGGCCTTCATCATGGATCGAGCCATGCCAACCACTATCTGGTTCTCGCCACTCCACCACACCATTATGCTATGGCGAGTACGGTGTGGTGGTGTCGCACCACACCTTGATCCGCGTAGTACGTAGCGAACTCCATTGAAGTCAATTCGCCGTCGCGATCAGTCCGCAACACGCGTAGCTTTTTACCGCTCTCCGCCTCCGCGCGCCTTGAACTTCTTGATCACCTCCGCCACCTCGTCCTTGCTCGTCTGGAGTTGTAGCCACATATAGTGACTACAATCATCCATGAGCAGGAGGAAGTACCGCCGACCACCATTTGTGGCTGGCGTGATTGGCCCACAAGATCACCGTGGACAAGCTCGAGAGCATCCGTCGAGTGATACTTGGCCACCTTTAGGAACGGCAGCCTCCTCTGCTTCCTGGCTAGGCAGCTGTCACACAGCTCGCCTCCGTGCTTAATGTGGGGCAGCCCTCGAACCATCTTCTCTAGACGACCGAGCGTGTCGAAGCTGAGATGGCCGAACCGGGCATGCCATAGCCATGGCTCCTCGGTGTGCCATGTTGCCAGGCACACTAGCTGCTCCACCTTCAAGTCAAGTAGGTACAATCAATTACGTGAGCGTTTTACCTTCGCAAGAAGACGCCGCTCCCAATCCCAAATCTTTAGGATCCTGCTCTCAATCAGTACCTCGCATCCACGCTCGTCCAGCTACCCAATGCTGACGAGGCTTGAACGCAGCTATGGGATGTAGTACACATCCATCAGCGCGTGGTGCTCACCGTTCTGGCACCTGAAGATGATGGTGCCACGCCCTCAGATCACCACCCATGAGCCATCACCGAACTTCACCGTGCCAGTCACGTTACCATCGAGCTCGGAGAAGGCTTCCTTGGAGCCTGTAATGTGGTTGCTGGCGCCAGAGTCCAGGTACCACCGCTGCTCCTGTTCATCGCCCACACGTCCGAGGTGGACTTGGGCGCGCGGTTCATCGAGGTTGACAGCTTTCAGAGCCTTGACATGCCCTTCCACCTCCATCACCTCTCCCTTCTCCTTGGCCTCAACGTCGTGCAGTGCATAGAACATCGCCATCAGGAGAGTGGCCTCATCATCCTCATCAGCCTGCGCTAAATGAGCCTCAGCCTTCTTCTCCTGCTTGCGATTTGGGCACTCCTTTGCCTAATGGCCCGTCTTCCTGTAGCGTCGACAGTCGTTTGGGTTGACCTTCTTCTTCTTCTTCTTCTCCAAAGAAGCCTTGGCGCAATGCTTGCCATCGCCACCGCACCTGGAGGAGGCTTCCCCGAACTTCTTCTCCTTCATCCGAGCAGCCCACTCCTCTTCTATCCGCAGCAACAGCTTGCCGCTCGTCCACCGCCCGTAGATGGCCTGTCACATCCTCAATTATGAGGGTGGACAAGTCCAACATCATCTCTATGGAGAGAACGATCTGGATTTACTTCACTAGCATGGAGTGGAGGTACTTGGAGACCGCCTCTTCTTCGTCGATGATGACGCCGTGGCTCCTCAGCTTGCTGATGAGCGACTGCAGCGAAGGAGAAGTCATCCACCAACTCACCGTCCTTGAACTTGAGGGTGGCATACTCCTGCTTCAGTAGCTGGGCCGTCGCCTTCTTTGCGCCGTCGAAGCCGACGCACATCGCTGCAAATGGCATCCCACGCCTCCTTAGCAGAGTTCTTTGCCCCCAACGGCTCTCTGTACTCCACTGGCATAGTAGCGAGGAGAGCCTCCAACGCTGACATGTCATCTTCTTCGTTGTCGGTGCCCTTATCAATGGCATTCTAGAGCCGTCGGGCTCTGAGCTTGACCTTCATGGTCACCGCCCACTCGCCATAGTTGGTGCGAGTCAGCGTCGGCCAACTGGTGCCGTTGACCTCCGGCACCATGCGCACGATGAACTCCTGTCGTGGCTGGGCAGCCATAGCAGCGTCGCTACTAGCCGCCCATCTCCAAACCGTCGGTCATCGCCAGCGGTTAGTCCGACGACGGTGCTTGTACGGCTCTGATACCACTTGTTAGTCCGGAGATCTTTGGCACGGGTGAGCTGACCGCTCACCGTCGTTGCCGACCAGACACACTATGGCTGGAGGTAGAAGAAGGGAGGGAGAACAGAGTGCACACACACATAGCACAAGCACCAGCATTGGCCGGACCTCTGCAGAAGAGATGGCAAAACTGAACTCGCTCAACTTTACTGAGTTGTAGTGGGAAGTTATATATACAACTCTACCCATCTAATCCTAGTACACAGACATTCCAGTCTACCATGCTGCTACAATGACTAGATGTGACAGCTGTGGCTATAGTGCGGCAGGGGAGCCTTTCGGCACCTGCCCCTGCCGCGGCTATAGTGCAGCACACAGGGGAGCCCTTTCGGTGCCTGCCCCTGTCGCACGTACAGGCGAGGGAGCAGTAGATTAATTTACAACTTCTTAGCAAATGTGGTGCAGGAGAATGACCCACTTTGCTTCGGAAATCACTTAGCAGTCAGAAAATATTGTTGATCTTCAATCTTAGCCTGTGAAAGACCTGTGGTGTAGGTAAGAGTCTAAGCGATTTGATGTGTGCCTCTTCCTTTCTTGTGGTAATTCTTCAATTTATTGCCTGCTGATCATGTGTTTTCCTAACTTCAGTTAGATTTCGATTGCCCTAACCTAAGCCTTCACATTGCAGCTCCAGTTCAAACAACTATGCTCCTACTGCTATGAATGTACACTCCATTTTGCTGCAATGTAGAATCTAGATTACCTGAAATGTTATGTTGGTAACTTCAATTCCTCTGCATTTCTTTTGAAAAACCTAATTTATTGTGGATGTGACATCTTCACATGTCGATCTGGATCCAAATTTTGGATTCTCACTTATTCATACTTACTATGCCGTTTGCTTCTATATAAGTTTCAGCAGCAATACAGTGCTTCATGATGTCGTTTACTTTTAAACGACATCATGAAGGTCCCGGGTTCGAGTCGCGGTCTCCTCGCATTGCACAGGCGAGGGTAAGACTTGTCACTGACACCCTTTCCTAGACCCCATACAGAGCGGGAGCTCTCTGCACTGGGTATGCCCTTTTTATGATGTCGTTTACTTTTACCTGTTAGCTATTTCTTGAGCCCTTACCTCTTTTACAGTTTGTTTTAACAATTGGTAGTTTTTATTGTGATTTTAGGAAAAGACAAGTGCTACATCACCTCAACAGATTCCATTGTAGCATCAGAAATATCTCTATATTTTAAGATTACCACTAAGCTAATCTTGGTTGCTATGCTGTTTGCATGTATGTAAGTTGTAGTACCAATGCAGTGCTTCATGGAGTCTTTTGCTTCCGCCTGTTCTAAAAAATAGCTTCTAAAAAGCGATCACATTAGTCATATAGACTTCTACTTTACTGCCTATGGTGCGTTTTAAAAAAAACGACCACCTTATCAACTTATGCGTGCATCTTCCTGTCTGTATTTTACATGAAAAAAATGCTTCTTTGTACGCCTAATCTGACTAGGAAGCATTAGATGCAACCAAAAATTTGATGTTTGACTGAATATCGATCCATGGTGAGGGTCCTTCGTATAGCCTCATGTGTTTTGCATATATTTCCATACAAAATTTAGTCAGTCAATATCCATGTTCAGGGTTAGTGGTACATGTGCTGGTGTCTACTCTTTTTGGGTGTCTGTATATTTTTCTCTGAAAATTTGAACTGAATATATATGCCATGCACTACCTCAGTGTGTGGATACTCATATTCCAGATTGGTTCACTCATAGTTCTGTTCTGATGTCCATGGGAATGTTCTGACATGGGATTTATCAAATTCTTTATTTATTTGCATGGTCTGTGTTTTTTTTGGTACAGCTTAATTTCATTCGATTTGATTTCATATGTTGTGGTTACACACTATTTATGATCCAAACCTAAATCAAGGCACATGCTCAATGAGCGTGACTGTATTTTTTTTCTCATTTGTGATGACTCCTCTTCCCTGAATGCATTACTGTGCTGCTACTAGAAATAAAGTAATGTGTACCTTTTCTAGATTCCAGTAAGGTAGGACGATAAGCCCTGAGACTCATACTTTGTTGTATTTATCAGGTCTGGAGTTCACTGGTCCACACAGTTCAGAAATCAAATAGTTTGCATCCCCAAAAACAAGAAACATTGGTCAGTCTGCAGGAAATGGAATATTGCTCTTCACTGGTCTAGAGTTGTCAAAGAAGTGTTTCTTTTTACAAGTTAAGGGGGAAATTATGGTCATTATTAAACCTCTGTGATATCTTTAGTTAGCTGATCAAATAGAGCAATGTTGCTTGGAGCCACGGTGTCACAATCTTGTTACGTACTTTCTCCTTCTATTCTTTGCTCTAATTTCAATTATATATGACTCATTGCAGTGAAGGTTTAGATAGTTATTCATATTTGGTCTTATTCGTTTGGATCTTTGAATTTGATATTGCTTTGCTGGAAGAAATAGTGAGCTGTGCCTAATTCTCAGAGAGTAGATGTTCTCAAAAGGCAGACACCTGCCAGCTATACTAAAAATGTTTTCAACACACTATAAACTGTTGAATAGATTTCCTCCTAAATTAAATGGCCTGAAATAATTTTTGCTTCAATTTTGTTGCCTGCAAATGGAGGATGGAGAGAATCAAGCATTTGGAATGCTATCATCAATCATCAGAATGTAGATGTTCTGAAAAGGCAGACACCTGCCAGCTTTGCTAAAAATATTTTCAGCAAACTACGAACAGTTGAATAGAATTCCTCCTAAATTAAATGGCCCCAAATAATTCTTACCACGATTATGTTGGCTGCAAATGGAGGATGGAGAGAGTTAACTTTCCCTTTAATATAATGTTTATTTACCCTTGTGTTATGCATCATGTTTTCCACAGCAAAACTGAGTTGCTTATCATTTAGCGTTTCATCCTCATAGTCAAATTTGAATATATTTGTGTTTGATGCAGGCACTCCGATTTGTTCTCATGATGCTAGATATTTCAGTTCTTTGGTCCAAGTCCCTAAGCTGCTTCATCATGTGTTCTAGAGATAAGTACTTCAATGTTTAACCATACTCTTTGATCCCTAATTGCTAAAATATTCACAACTAATGCTTCCATATCACCTTTGAATTTGCTAAATGTTCACAAAATATTGTTCTATACATACAGCCTTGCCATCTACAATTTCTTCCTGCTCACCACGTCATCTGAACCTTATATAAAATGAAGCAAATGGCCATGGGTTTCATTCTTATTGCTCAAGTGTTTGCCAACAAAAAAAACACTGTAGGAAGTGAAAATATGAAATTGATAGTTAAACTCCCATCCCTATTACCATCTGCTATGATATGAAAATTAGTTTCATTTTTGGGTTAAATTCAGTGTTAAAACTCCCATACCTATTATCATCCGCAAATATATGAAATTCAGTTTCCCTTTTTGGGTTAAATTTAGTGTTGTTGCAGCAAGAAAACCAACGATTATTCGTGGTTGACCCAATTGAAAATCATGTCAGTTTCTGTTGCAATGATTACATGGCGCCTCTAAACTTAGGGTAGCTATCTGCTCTAAATTTAGATTGTTCCACCCATTCTACAAAACATTTTGTAGCGAGAAATGTTAGATAATCTACTGCTTCCTTGTGTGAACACACAGCAAGGGAAGGCGGCGCCGAAAAGGCCCCCTGTTGTGGTACTGTAGCCGCTATAGAGGTAGGCGCCGAACGGCTCACCTACCGCACTGTAGCCACATGTAGGGACAGGCGCAGAAGTCAGTCCTGCTGTGTTATCTAGTCACTGTAGCAGCATGAGAGTTGTACTAGGACTAGATGGATAGAGTTGTATAAATAGTTTGCCACTGCAACTCAACAAAGAGAGTTTAGATTTGCCATCTGCTATATAGGGCTCCGACCAACGCTGGTGCTTGTACTGTGTGTGTATACTCTGTTCTCCCTCTTCTTCTACCTCTATCCATAGTGTGTGTGGTCGGATAGCCTCGGTCGTGCTCGGCCATGGTTGGCAAGACTGGTGAGTGGTTGACTCACCTAAGCCGGTGATCCTGTGGGCTAACAAATGGTATCAGAGCCGTACAAGCGCCATCGCCGGACTAACCGCTGGTGATGATGAACGGTTCGGAAATGGGTGACAGCAGTGGCACTGCTGTGGCTGCCCAGCCACGACTGGCGGTCGTTGTTCGCACGGTGTGAGAGGTCAGCGGCACCAGTTGGCCGACGCTGACTCACACCAACTATGGAGAGTGGTTAGTGACCATGAAAGTCAAGCTCAGAGCCCGATGGCTCTAGAATGCTGTTGACATGGGCACCAACAATGAGGAAGATGACATGTCAGTGTTGGAGGCTATCCTCGCTGCTGTACTAGCAGAGTATAGGGAGCCATTGGGAGTGAAGAGCTCTGCTAAGGAGGCATGGGAGGCTATTGCGACGATGCGCGTCGGTTCCGACCACGCAAAGAAGGCGACGACCCAGCTTCTGAAGTAGGAGTACGCCAACCTCAAGTTCAAGGATGGTGAAACGGTGGAGGATTTCTCCCTCCGCCTGTAGACGCTCATCAGCAAGCTGAAGAGCCACAGCATCACCATCGACGAAGAGAAGGCGGTCTCCAAGTACCTCCACTTCATGCCGGCAAAGTACATCCAGATCGCTCTCTCCATAGAGACAATGCTGGACTTGTCCATCCTCACCATTGAGGATGTGATAGGCCATCTACGGGCAATGGACGAGCGCCTGGAGCAGGCAACAGCAACGAAGGACAGCGGCAAACTGCTGCTGACAGAGGAGGAGTGGGCTGCTTGGAGGAACTCCGAGAAGGCAACCTCCTCTAGCCGCGGTGGCGATGGCAAGTGCCGCGGCAAGAATTCTTTGGGGAAGAAGAAGCAGGTCAACCCCAATGCCTACCAGCGCTGTGGGAAGATGGACCATTGGGCACGGGAGTGCCCAAATCGCAAGCAGGAGAAGAAGGCTGAGGCTCATTTAGCGCAAGCTGATGATGATGATGAGGTCACTATCCTGATAGCGACGTTCTGTGCACTGCACGACATTGAGGCCAAGGAGAAGGAAGAAGCGATGACGGTGGAAGGACCTAGGAAGGCCCTAAAGGCTGTCAACCTTGATGAACCATATGCCCAAGTCCACCTCGGACGTGTGGGCACCGACCAGGAGCAGCGGTGGTATCTAGATTCTGGTGCTAGTAACCACATGACGGGCTCTAAGGTAACCTTCTCTGAGCTCGACGACGATGTTACCGGTATAGTGAAGTTTGGTGATGGCTCAAGGGTGGCTATCCAAGAGCACGGTACCATCATCTTTAGGTGCCAGAACGGAAGCACCGTGCGCTAACGGATGTATATTACATCCCACAGCTGCGTTCAAGCATCATCAACATTGGTCAGCTGGATGAGCGCGGTAGGGAGGTACTGATCAAGGATGGAGTCCTTAGGATCAGGGACCGGGAGCAGTGACTTCTCGCTAAGGTGAAGAGGTCCCTGAACTGGTGGTACCTGCTCGACCTGAAGGTAGAGCAGCCAGTGTGCCTGGAAGCAAGGCACACCGAGGAACCGTGGCTGTGGCATGCCTAGTTCGGACATCTCAGCTTCGGCGCGCTTGGTCGGCTGGAGAAGATGGTCTGAGGGCTACCCCACATCAAGCACGGAGGCGAGCTGTGTGATAGCTGCCTGGCCGGGAAGCAGAGGAGGCTACCATTCCCAAAGGCGGCCAAGTATCGTGCGAAGGACGCTCTCAAGCTCGTCCACGGCGACCTCTGCGTGCCGATCACGCCAGCTACAAACAGTGGTCGACAGTATTTCCTCCTGCTCATGGATGATTGCAGTTGCTACATGTGGCTACAACTCCTGACGAGCAAGGACGAAGCGGCTGCGGTGATCAAGAAGTTCAAGATGCGCGCGGAGGCCTAAAGCGGCAAGAAGCTCCGCATGCTGAGGACTGATCGCGGCGGTGAATTCACTTCGGTGGAGTTCGCTGCGTACTGCGCGGATCAGGGTGTGGTGTGACACCACACCGCACCGTACTCGCCACACCAGAATGGCATGGTGGAGAGGCAGAACTAGACGGTGGTCGACATGGCTCGATCCATGATGAAGGCCAGAGGCATGCCAGCAAGGTTCTAGGGTGTGGCGGTGACAACAGCGGTGTTCATCCTCAACTGCTCTCCAACCAAGGCCCTGATGGGCAAGACGTCATTCAAAGCTTGGTATGGGAGCAAGCCGAGCGTGTCCTTCCTCCAGACATTTGGCTGCATTAGCCACGTCAGGAAGACGAAGCCGATCCTCACCAAGCTGGAGGACAGGAGCACACCGATGGTGTTCCTGGGCTATGCGGAGGGTACCAAGGCGTACTGGCTCTATGACCCACACGGAAACAAGGTACTTGTCTCACGCGACGTCGTGTTCGACGAGAAGGCGGCTTGGGACTGGAACAGTCCAAGCACGGGGGAAGCTGGTGGCTTCAACATCACCTTCATCGTTGAGCACTTTGTCATCCACGGTGGTAGAGACGCTAGGGAAGAGGTGCCGAGCACTCTGGGAGGAGTGCTGAGCACTCCAGCGGCAGAGCCGAGCACTCCTAGGGTAGTGCCGAGCACTTTGGGAGGGATGCCGAGCACTCTGGGAGGAGTGTTGAGCACTCCTGGAGGGATGCCGAGCATGGCAGGAGTGGTGCCGGGAGGTTCTGTAGTGGTGATGACCACTTAAGGACGGGTTCCGAGCACTCCCGTAGTAGAGCCAAGAGGTCTTGCAGTGGTGCCGACCACTCTAAGACTGAGGCTCAGCACTCCTATAGTGGTGCCGAGCACTACAGGAGTTATGATGAGCTGTCCAGGAGTAGTGCCGAGCACTACAACCGGGGTGCCGAGCACTCCAAGTGCTGTGCCAATCACTCCGGCGGAACACGGAACTCCATCGATGCCGATCAAGTTCGCCTCACCTCCAAGTGACATCACTGAGTTCGTGGATGCCTTCCACGAAGGTGAGGAGGTATGATTCCATAGGATGGACGACATCGTCGGTGGCACAAGGCTCTCAGGCATGGCAGGTAGGCTGCTCATTGGCCCTGAGCTGCTGCTCATCAGTGTAGAGGAACCACCCACGTTCGCGCTGGCCGAGCGCGATGGAAACTGGCGATAGACGATGTTGGAGGAGATGAAGGCGATTGAGGAAAACAAGACATGGCAGCTCATCGATCCACCTCCAGGATACCGTCCGAATCAGCCTGAAGTGGGTGTATAAGATCAAATGAGACGAGCTCGGTGCCATTGTCAAGCACAAGGCACGCCTCGTCGCCCCAGGCTTTATTTAGCGCGAGGGCATAGACTTTGAGGAAGTCTTTGCACTAGTAGCATGCACGGAGTCTGTCCGTTTGCTACTAGCCTTGGCAGCAGCAAAGGACTGGGGCATCCATCACTTGGATGTTAAATCGGCCTTCCTAAATGGTGAGCTGGTGGAGATGGTCTTCGTCAGGCAACCTCCAGGTTTTGCCGTCAAAGGAGAGGAGCATAGGGTGCTCCAACTGTGCAAGGTGCTCTACGAGCTGCGGCAGACCCCACGAGCATGGAACGCCAAGCTTGACGCCACGCTGGGTGAGCTTGGGTTCCCACGGTGCGCAACCAAGCACGCGCTCTACATGCAGCGACGGGGGAAGGAGGAGCTCATCGTCGGCATGTATGTGGACGACTTGATCATCACCGGTGCGCGTGCAGTGGACATCAATAGCTTCAAGCGCGAGATGGCGGCTTGTTTTTGAATGAACGATCTCGGCGCACTCTCCTACTACCTCAGCATCGAGGTGAGACAGGGGAAGGAGGAACTCACGCACGGTCAGAGTGTGTATGCCTCCAAGCTATTGGAGCAGAGCGGCATGGCTGAGTGCAAGCCATGCGTGACTCCGATGGAGGAGCGGCTGAAGCTGACAAAGGCCAGCACCGTGGCAAAGGTGGATGCAACACTCTACCGGAGCATCGTCGGCGGTCTGCGCTACCTAGTCCACACGAGGCCAAACATTGAGTTCGCTGTGGGCTACGTCAGTCGCTTTAGAGAGGATCCCAGAGAGGATCACTGGGCTATAGTGAAGCGGCTACGACGCTACATCAAGGGAACGGTGGATCAGGGGATCATCTTTCCCAAGACCAGTGGGAGTAGGCTGCAGCTCGCTTTGTTCAGCGATGTAGACATGGTGGGGGACATCGACGGACGACGGAGCACTTCTTGTGTGCTCGTCTTCCTCGGGTCGGCTCCAATTTCATGGCTGTCGCCGAAATAGAAGGTGGTGGCGCTGTCTACATGCGAGGCAGAGTACGTAGTGGTGGCCACAGCGGCATGCCAAGTTGTATGGCTACGCCGTCTGCTAGGCGAGCTAACCGGTGCAGAAGCTCACCCACCAGCACTGATGGTGGACAACTAGCCCGCCATCGCCCTCACGAAGAATCCAGTTCTGCATGACTGGAGCAAACACATCGATGTGAAGTTCCACTTCCTCAGGGACTGTATCGATGGAGGACAGATCGTCATCGAGTTTGTCGAAACTGGTCGGCAACTCGCGGACGTCCTCACCAAGCCGCTCGGACGTCTTCGACTCACGGAGCTGAAGGAGATGATCAACATGGAGGGGGTACAAGGGATAGCAGTAGGATTAGGGGAAGAATTGTTAGATAATCTACTGCTTCCTTGTGTGAACACACAACAAGGGAAGGCGGCGTCGAAAAGGCCCCCTGCTGTGGTACTGTAGCCGTTGTAGAGGCAGGCGCCGAATGGCTCACCTACCACACTGTAGCCACATGTAGGGACAGGCGCAGAAGTCAGCCCTGCTGTGTTATCGAGTCACTGTAGCAGCATGGGAGTTGTACTAGGACTAGATGGATAGCGTTGTATAAATAGTTTGCCACTGCAACTCAACAAAGAGAATTCAGATTTGCCATCTCCTATATAGGGCTCCGGCCAATATGGGTGCTTATACTGTGTGTGTATGCTCTGTTCTCCCTCTTCTTCTGCCTCTAGCCATAGTGTGTGTGGTCGGACAGCCTCGATCGTGCTCGGCCGTGGTCGGCAAGACTGGTGAGTGGTTGACTCACCTGAGCCGGTGATCCTGTGGGCTAACATGAAATACTATTGTATACTTGGTGTTTAAACTGATGTATTATAGACTATCCCTATTGAACCATCGATTGGTTGCTCAAATCTGAATCCTAAATTTTCTTTATTAGTCTAAATCACAGTATGCGATTTAGTTTCTTTTTATGTCTTGGTCATACGCTTGCGGATGACAACACAGAGCTAACTTTTTCGCATGGCAATTTATAACTCTAGAGAGCGTTCTGATAGTCTGCTATCAACACTTCACAGTAGTTTTTTTTGTTATCGTTTTTTCCCAATCTCATTACTGTCCATATTCTTATATTTCCTTTTAAACCTCCAGGGAGAAAACCCGGGCCGTATGCATTGCAACAGGGCTCAAGTATTTAAGGTTCAGAGTTGACAGCATCATAGCAGACCTCCACTACTCTTTCAAACACACATTCTCATATACAGGTAAATGTATTTTTAAAAAAATATATATACACTTGCAAATGGACTTACAATGCTATTGAGACCTGAACATTTGGAAAATGCTTCTGCTAATTTATGGGACGGTAAAATGTTATATACAAAATCATATTACTAAACTGTAAGCTGTTTCTGTCTGAATATTGGCTCTATGTAGCTCTTTCTGGTTCTTGTCCCGTTGTATGGAAAGCTGCATCATCAAGCCTACAAAGTTTTTTATTGTTGTCAGGGGCCTGCCTGCCTGTGCAAGTATGTATCAACTATCAAGAAATGCTACTGCTATTTGGCTATTGCTCTATGGCTATGGTAACTATTACCGATGCCACTGATACTACTTCCTTAAAGCAAACCTTCTTCTCTATTGTTGGCAGAGATGACCTATGACACTACGTGTAGCTTGACAAGGTTTGCAGGTTTGAGACCGTTATGCTGGCAGGTAACTAGCATTGCTCGTTCTCTATCGCTGCCATCCTTCTTATCAGATGTTCTACATCATAATCTATTGACACCTTCCAAATTTCAAATACTTGAATGCTTCTTTATGATTCTAGCGAATCAAAGTTATCACTCTGATACTTCCATACATGTAAATACAGCTTTGGCCCAATGTTTCTACATATGTTTTTAAAACCTTTTTAGTTGTGGCATCAGGCGATGTAGTCATCAGATAGTTTTAGGATATGTATCCGACATATACAGACTGGATTAGGATTATCTTTCATGCACACCTTCAGCCATTTTAATTCTTATGGCTGGCCATTTGCAGGCCAGCAGGGGAGAACTGTACAGGAAGGGTCATGCACACCTTCAGCACAAGTAAGTGGGGCATGTCAACACTCAATTGGGGCTGGCCAGAGAGATTTTGCACCAGCTTGAAATTGCTCAAGACCATCGAGCCCTCTCTGGCCTGGAGCTCTGGTTGCGTAACAAACTCAAGCTGCACTCTCTGGCACTCTCGTCTCTGCAGCGCACCATTGCGCGCTGCCGATCTCACATCTCATGGCTCTGTGAGGGCGATGCCAACACAGCCATGTTTCACTCCCATACTAGGCATCGGATGAGGAAAAATTCCATATACAAGCTCACAACTGATGACGGTTTGGTTCTCACAAAACATGAGGAGAAGGAGCAGAATATCTTCAATTTCTATAGTACTCTCTTGGATGAAAATCTGGATCGGGGTGTTACAGTAAACTTGGAAGCACTAAATGCACCACATCTTGACCTATCCGAGCTAGATGATCCTTTCTCCGAGGAGGAAGTTTGAAAACTATCAGTTCCTTGCCTCCCGACAAGGCCCCCAGCCCCCGGCTAGCTTTCACCGAAAGTTTTACAAAAGTCTGCTGGCCTATAATTAAGCAAGATATTATGGCAGCAGCTTGAGCTTGTTTGGAGCAGGAATTTCAACAATTTTGAGCTTCTCAACTCTGCCTTCATCACTCTCTTACCAAAAAAGATGATGTCACGAGCATCGTGGACTACTGAGACCAATAAGCTTGGTGCATTCCTTTGCCAAACTCATAACAAAGTTGCTCGCTAATAGGCTTGCTGGTCGTTTGGATCGCTTGATCACACCAAACCAAAGTGCTTTTATCAAGGGTAGATTCATCTTGGATAACTTCATGTTGGTTCAGCACACTACAAAGTATCTACATCAGCAAAACACAGGCTCGCATTCTCCTAAAGTTGGACATCACTAAAGCTTTCGATTCAGTTTCCGGCCTTTTATTTTGGAAGTGTTGCAAAAGACGTGGGTTTTGGGTCTGCTTTGGTGTGACATCATCAGTGGGCTGTTAGCCTCTTCATCCACTCAGATCCTGTTGAATGGCTCTCCTGGGGAGAGAATTAAACATCTCCGGGGCTTAAGACAAGGAGACCCGCTCTCCCCAATGCTCTTTATATTGGCCATGGATGTTCTCTCGTCTTTTGTTTCGTAAAGCAACAAGAAGAACTTCTCCAACCCCGGCTAGAAGGAATATACAACACCGGATCTCCTTATATGCTCGATGACGTGGTCATTTTCCTTCGACCCTCGGTGAGTGATATCGAAATCACCCTAGATTTGCTGCAGCTTTTTGGGAGGCTTCGACTCCGAACCAATATACGTAAAAGTAATGTCCTTCCCATTCAAGTGTTCTGGAAGAGGACCGTGCGATCCGCTTGCGCATCTCCCCGCCAGATTTCTGAATTTCCTTGCAAATATCCGGGAGTGCCTCTCTCTCCACAAAGTCGACAAGAGCCCAAGTCCACCCTATCATTGATAAAATTGTCGATGATTGCCGGGATCGAAAGTGACCTCGCCACTAAAGTCGGTAGGAAAATTTTGGTACAATTTGTTCTCACCTCTATGTTAATATATCTGCAATGGCCCCGGATCTTCCTTCCGGCTTTGAAAGCGCTTGATAAGATCGTAAGGGGTTTCTTGTGGAAGGGAAGAAAAGATGTGAGGGTGGTCACTGTTTGGTTGCTCGCCCAAGGTAACCCATCCTCTGGAATTGGGGGGGCTTGGTATTTCACAATTACAACAGCTAGGGTGGGCACTCGTAATGAGGTGGCTCTGGTTGCTCAAAAACCGAGCCCGACAAATCATGGAATCTTTTTCCCATTCAAGTGCATCACTCTGTCGAACCTTTTCTCGTGCCATATCTTCCGAGGTCGGCAATGGTAAGAATACACTTTTTTGGACCGGATAAATGGCTACATGGACAGAGTCTTGAAATGCTTGCTCCTCTCTTGTTCAACTCTGTCTCTAGCCGCAGTACGTAAAAAAAGAAACGTGTATGACGCTCTTCTTGATGGTAGATGGGTTGCGGACATAAGAGGTGCCCGACCGTATGTGTGTTTTGACCGATTTTCTCGATCTTTGGGACTTGTCATGGCTGAGGTGGTGCTACAGCCGGAGTGGATGATTCTCACATTTGGAGGTTCTCTTCCACAGAAAGTACTCACTAAGTCGGCTTATGAAGCAATGTTCATAGGGGACACTCATTTCAAACCCCGGAAAGAATCTGGAGGAGCTTGCCGGTTCTTTATGTGGCTGGTTGCCCATAACAAATGCTGGACAGCTGATAGACTTGCTAGGAAGGGATTGCCGCATCCAGAGCAATGTCCATTATGTGATCAAGAGGAGGAGACGATTAATCACCTGCTTGTTTCCTATGTGTTCTCGCGCCAAGTTTGGTTCATTGTCTTCCAGCAATTTGGACTGCAGTGTCTTGCCCCACAACCTTGGGACCTGCTATTTGATGAGTGGTGGGAACAGGTGAACACTAGGGTGACTGATCTTGTAAAGCAAGGCCTGAACTCCTTGGTTATCTTGGTGGCTTGGGCCATCTAGAATCACAGGAACCGCTGTGTGTTTGATGGACAGCAACCTGAGCTGTATGGGTTGCTCCGTTCTATCAGGGTTGATCTATACATGTGGGATATGGCTGGGGCTCGAGGCATTTCTCAACTCCTCGCCCTGCAGCCTCCTAGTTGATCTTTTTTTCCTGGTCATGGGTAGCTCCTGGATGTAATAGGTGATCTAGCGTGTGTGTTTTTGTTTTTGTTGGAGTAACCAGTGTACTACCTGGGTGCTTTACCCTTTTTTCTTCTTAATATATTGATACGCAGCTCTCCTGCGTGTTCGAGAAAAAAAACTCCATTTCCAGCCTTATTTGCATATACCATGAATTTGAATTTATTTCTTTTACATACCTATTTGTTTATTCCATGATGATGGCACGTAATATATATGGGAAAATAAACTGCCTTCTTCACAGATGTGTAATTGCAATATCTCAGGTTAGCAGGTGCCCATCAATTTGGGAAGAAAAAAAAATGACATTTGGGAGTCCTTATTTTCATTTCTTGTCTACAATCTTACCCATATAGGTACAAGCATCAACTTCTATATGTTGTTTCTGCACACACAAAAAAAGCAGTACGTCACCCAATAGGATTGGCAACTATTTATATTTCTGAGTGACATAAAGTTGATACCTGAATCAGTTGCTATTAGAATTCTGTATGCCCATATACAACACAACTATTTTGTTTCATACAACGTTTTGGTTCAGACATAGAGTCATTGCAATGGTGGATAAATTTCAGACATAGAGCAGTCATCCTCCCAACAACAACACACTATTCTGCTCCTGAGTCTTAGTAAGGTTACTTATGATGTGTGTGTGCACATATCTTCTTTGATGTAATGGTTTTGATTACCCTTTTTCCCCTTGCTTAGGTGCTGTCTGTGTTATTACTTATATTTCAATATATATATCCAGTACGTTTTATCTGTCTTAAAAAATTTCTCTGTGCCTACTGACGCGCGCGACGGCGCGCTAGTACACTATGTCTAGATACATAGCTAAAGTAATGTACCTAACCAAAACGTCTTATAACTTGGAATGGAGTATATATGACATTCGAAGTGTGCTCACCGTATCTGAATTGTTTTCTTTTAATCATACACCTTTCATATACTTGAAGTTAGTACAATGCATTCTCTCTTATCATTTGCAGATAGATGGCCCAACAGACTCACAATCTTTGGATATTGGGATTCAGCGTCCATTATCGGAGCCTTATAGTATAATACAAAGGGATGTTGGATTACATTGGAGGCGTAGGATTTGAGTTTTCATGTAAATGGGGTATTACAAACATCTGATCATTCATAGCATTTCCGTTTTTTTTGGTGCAGAACTATATTTTTTTCATATGAATAAGAAAAGATGTTATATATCTTACAGGAAGACAATGAACCCGCTTAGACAGCATCAACACCACCCTCTCCAGTACCAAGGGCATATAATCCAACTGAGCCAGCAGCTAGAATTGAATATCAAGGCAGGATAACAAACCCAGTAGGGGCAAGTCGAGGGGTTAACCTTCATAGATTGCAAGACAGGGGCCCAGCCAATGAGGTACATATTTTTGGCCGACACTTGTCATTTATGCGCAGCCTATTGTAAAAATTCCAGTGAGAGTTTATCCATACTTATTATTGTTAATCCAGGTAAACAGACAACAACAAAGTACATCTACTAAGACATTTCCTGTGGAAGTCACAAAGCATTTGCGGATAAAGAGAAGGCAAGGCTCTAGGGTAAGTTCTGATGTCTGGGATCATTTCACTCCACATGAAACAGAAGATGGTCCAACTGCAGTATGCAATTATTGTCACCAAGTTTATATATGCAACCGATCTATTCATGGTACAAGCACAGTGCGTAAACATGTGATGAACCTATGTGCATTATCTCCATTCTGGGACCCTGAAAAACGAAGAAAGATCACACACGAAGACACCATTTCAGTATTGAAGACTGGCGTAAAGCACTTGCCAAGATGGTTATAGATGATGAGATGACTTTCAATGTTGTAGAAGGTGAAGGCTTCAAGGGTGACTCAAAGACACTTGAACCAAGATTTGATCTACGTTCCAGAATCACTGTGGCATGAAGATTTACCTAGAAGAGAAGACAAATTTGAAGCAGAGCATGAAGGGTCATTGGATTTGTTTCACGACAGATACATGGGCATCAGGTCAAAATCTAAACTATATGTGCTTGACTGCTCATTGGGTGGATGATTGGGTCCTTCAGAAAAGGGTCCTCAACCTTTGTTTGTTTCCCGACCACAAGGGTGAAACGTTTGGAGAAAAGATTGAAGAGTGCCTCTTGGAGTGGGACATTGACAATATATTCACTGTTACTGTTTTTTTTAGTGGAATTCACTGTTACTGTTGACAATGCTTCTTTGATGATTCTGCAATTACCCATTTGAAGTCAATCAGCAAGGACTGGAAGACGACCATTTTGGATATGAATTCATACATATCAGATGCTGCTGCCATATTGTTAATTTAATTGTCAAGAGTGGGCTAGAATTCATCGATAGCTCTGTAACCAAAATAAGAAAAGCTGTACGTTATGTGACATCCTTTCTAGGAAGGTTAGACCAGTTCAAAAAGTGTGGAGGAGGAGAAAATATCTGACAAAAGCCTTCTTTAGATGTTGAAACTAGATGGAATTCCACTTACCTCATGTTGGGATCTGCAGTTAAGTTTGAGAAGGCATTCTTTAGATTAGCTAAAGACAACAAGAGTTATTTATCTCATTTTAGTGAGGCTGGCATCCCAAATGTGCAAGACTGGACCTATGCGAGAGAGTTCATTGCAACTCTGAGGCCCTTTTGTGATGTGACAGTACGACTCTCTGTCTGGTGTAAATAGTGTTCCTGTATGCATTTTTGTGAACTTGAGGACTTTCCCTATTTCTAATTCTTAAACAGTTTCCTGTTGGTTTTCTAAACTCAATAGGTTACACTGGGTGCATTTGGATGTTCCTGCTGGTGTTACAATTGGAAGAAGCTATGCACTTTGGGTGCAATAGTTGGATGTGATAGCATTTTGGATGCAATAGTTGGATGTGATATGTTAGATTACATTTGAGTAGTATTCTTTGGATATTCAAGTTGCAATAGAGGATGCAGGCTGTACAAGCGAAGGCTTAGAGATTTGTTGGTTGGTTGCAGTTAGTACAAGGTCTCTAGTACAAGATGAATTTGCAAGCTGGTAGTAGTGAACTTGTACCCTTGCATTTGTGTCATTTTTACTTCTTAATCGAATGCACATTTCTACAAGAAATTTTGGTCAACATTGTTTTGATTATTGCTGTAATTCAAATCACAGTTTGACTGTACTCATGGCGTGCTATTTGTGGTAGCATGCTTCCTCTGGCGCCACATCAGCTGTCCTACATGGCGCTACATTAGCAACGATGGAGGTAAATCGGACTTTTACGATATTTCACGAAGGTCAATTAGCAATGTAGGGCGGCTCACATGGCATCACATAAGTCAAAACCGCTTTCAAAACCACTCGACGTAAGAGGAGTCTAAAAAACTGATTATCTAATTGTGGAAGGCAAATCAAACTCACGCAATAGTTGAGCCACCTAAATCCGAGACTTCAATCAGAGCCTCACTTTTGACTTGAGTCTTCTACTTTTCGATGTCCTATTTTCTAGACTCCACTCTAACAATATATCTTAAATCAGAGTCTATACTTTTTCTTATGACATGCAAGACCTATCATAACTATTTATTTAGTCCATTCATTCACATCTCCCTCTCCCTCTCCAGTCTCCACGTGATGGGGCTTGGCAATAGTGGCAAACTGGCGCAATATTCGGCATCCCATCTTTTTGTGTTGTTGTCTTATTTCCATGCATCGATGCTGATTTCAGAGTTGTCCCTCGTCCGTCTCCAAAGTTGCTCGATGACTTCTCTTGTCTTAAATTCAAATAACAAGCACATAAAGTGAAATGTCTACCAGGGATAAAATAAATAACTCGGACAGAAAGGACTGATCACTACCAAAAATTTCACAAATTAACAACTCTTCTCCCCATGCCCAAGTTCAGTTGGAAATGTGAACAGAAATTTAAATCATATTTGCTGGGAATATCAATGAAGCAATCCGAAGCTTCTAAGTTAAAATTATATCCCATAATAAAACAAATTAGTGTAAAACAAATAAAACTATATAACCAAAATCCTTATGATGAACCACATCGTTCAAACGTATAAGAGGACCAAGCACAAAACACCTTGGAATTATCTGAGTGCAATTTTAGCGTTCCAATGCAATATTCAAAAAGGATTGCATAGCCAGCATCTCACTGCAAAAGACATTCAAGCTGGCAGACTATGGAGTAGTATTCTAACTGAATATGGATTACACATAATTACATATCAGTACGCACCTTGAGAATTTTCATGCTGAACCCAAGCTCCTAGAAAACTGCCATCCAGTGCTCAAATTCCTTCCCAAGATTCTCATCTGAGCATGAAAGGCTCCATGGGAGGTGTGGTTCAGATAGTCATTCTGTGGTGTTACATGGTTAAAATTTCAACAAAACTGCTCCGCTCCAGCCTCATCTTCTCCTATTCCTGTTAATGGGAAGCCATTCACGATCGATACTAGTTTGACACTACTGCCTATTCAATCTGTATATAATTATAATGCACAAAATAATATAAATATGTATAAAAATATATAGTAGCTTCCATAAAATTATTTAGTATGGAACTATGGAACACCACACACAAGAATCAAGTGATGGACATTTTAGAGCAAGAAACAGCCACCTGAAATGGAGATGCATACAGTTATGAATTTGCTTGGACGTCTATCAACATAGACACACCTAACATTTTTCATTTTCCTGCACTATTCCTTTAGTTCAGCACTGCAGTTGCTCACATAAAGCTTCTGCAGTGAAGCTGGAAGGCCCTTTTCTGGTAGTGATTGTAGTCCTGGACAATCCTTGATTGACAACTTCTTAAGGGATTGAAAGCAATGCAACTCGTTAGGCAGTGATTAAAGATCAGGGCAATAGCAAAAGTCAAATACTTGGAAACATGTTGTTGGGGGCAGGCCCCACCGACGGGCACCCCATGGGGCTCATCCGCCATCCTATTCGCTCACTAATCGGTCTTGGCTCGACGTCACATGCAACATTTCGCCCGCGGGCGAAAATGACAGGCGCCAGGAACGTAATCGGTCTTGGCTTGACGTCACATGCAACATTTTGCCCACAAATAGTCAGGCATGGTATGGCCATTTTGTCAAGGCGGAATGAGGGCGGCGCAAGCCGCGTGGTATCAGGCCACACCCTAAATTGATTCCCCTTTCCGCCTTGGCGGAATGGCGGGCCAAACCGCAAGGTCCACCCAAGCCCCGTGGCTGACTAAGCTCCATTCGCTCCGATCGGCATGGTCAGGGCGTGGAGACGGAGCAAACTATTCATTCAGGCGAATAGGCACTGGTAATTCGTTTGATTGTTGTTGCAGGTTTTCGTCAATAAAGGAGTCACCCGCTCTCGTATGGCTGACAGCTCCTGTCCGCCTGGGGCCCACTTGGTCGGTCAGAAGGGCGACAAGAGGTGAGGCTAGTCAATTTCTCCCGAGCCGGCGCCACCTAAGGAAGACAGGGACTCAGATTGGCGAGCAAGCCCATGACAACAGAGAATATTCTCCAGATATTGTAGTAGTTATAGGGGCAGCTTTGTCCTATAAAAATGCCTACAGGCATGTATAAATAGCCCCCGTGAGGGGAATGTAAGAGGGAGAGAAACAAGTTCAATAAAATTGTTCATCTTGTTTCGCTCAAGTCTTGTTTTATCCACTTCTCGTGCTTGATTTCGCTTGAGCGGCTACCGGTGTTCGAAGGCCGTGGCCTAGAACAACATTGGCGCCCACCGTGGTTGTTGCTCGAGCTTATCATGCCACCAAAGAAGACGAAGATGGAGACGGACAAAACAGCACCATCCGCGGCTGCAGCTGTTGCGGCAGCAACGGAAGCAGCCGTGCGAAATGATGCAGCAACAGCTACGAAACCACCCGCGCCGCAGCCACAGATGGATAATATCGCAAACGCCAGAAGGCGACGTCGAAGAAGTCAAGATCGACCAAAATGGCGATGAGGTCGAAGAAGATGAAGACGGCGAGATCACTGAGCAAGCAAGAAACCTGAAGACCCTGAATCAGTACCAGCAAGACATCCTCAGACTCCAAAACGTGAAGGAGCAGCTGCTCAGGCAAGCCGCTGCCCGTAACAGAGCCGAACAGACATAGAGGGAAATTAGGGAAGCCAAAATCTAGAGGGATAGATTGGCGAGAGAAATTCAAGGATTGCAGAGAGCAGGAGCAGGAGGTGCCATCCGCGCTAGCGGAAACATTGTAATACCAGATGATAACCTCCTGGAAGTAGACGAAAGTGCATATGACCCCACTTCACCTTTGTTGAAAGAACTTCAGCTATATCCATGGCCAGCCGGCTACAAGCCCGCATTCCTGTCTTCGACGGAAAGTCAAACCCGAGGAAGTTCCTCGTGAGTTATGAGACCGCGGTAACATCAGTCGGGGGAGACGATCAAATCCTCGCACAGTCACTCACCATGGCGGTTGAAGATATCACACATGATTGGTATATTTCGTTGAAGCCGTTATCCATCAGGTCTTGGAGCCAAGTCAGAGCGGAGCTAGTTTCCACCTTCCAAGGATATCACCTGGGAATGAAAACAATGAGAGATTTGCTAAATTACATTCAGCGAGATGATGAATCACTGTTTGAGTTTTTGGAAAGATTCATTCAGACAAAAGCTCACATGCCAAACGCACCAGAGGAGACGGTTATAGCAGCAGCCGTGGAAGGGTTGGCCATAGGCCAGTGTGCAGCTCACTTCGCTAGGAATTACCTGTAACAACCCAAAAATCCACACACCAAAAATCACAACTACAAAATTTTTCTTCAAAACCCCATGCAATGTTGAGTAATATCTGTAGGAGCCAACCCTAGGTGTTGCATTAATTGTAACCCAACTAAACAATTTTATGAGCATGGCATGTCATTTGTTAATTATGTTTATTTAAATACTGACAAATAAAATATAGCATACATTGTTAACTCAAATGGTGATTTGGATTTCCATTTGCTTTATGTAATGCCTAACAACTCCTTTAAAAAATATAAAAATAATAAACCTTAAAGTAATTATTAATCAAACCAAAGAATAAATGCTTAAAGAGAAAACTATTTCTATTTTTGTATAATAAAACTACACCTAATTTTTGTTATACAAAATAGCTAAATAAAGTTCCTAATATATATAAAAGAATGTTGTGGGCATCATATCTAAAACTCCAATGAATAAGGTACACCAATTCTGAATTTAAATTCCAAATCACATTTGAATTTAAACAAAGGAGAAGGAAAAATAAAACAGAAAAGAAGAAAAGAAAAACAGAAAAGGAGAAAAGGGAGGAGCTAGCCTCGCAGCCCAAGCAACCGAGTCGGCCCAGCCTGCCTTCTACCACCAGCCGGCCCAGCTCGCCATCCCGGCTTCGCTGGCTCACGCAGCCACAAGCAGGCCTGGCCTGACCGCGCGCGGCCCACGCAGCCAGCCGCACGCCACCACGCCGTCGTCTTTCCCCGTGCTGGCTGACGGGTGGGACCTCCTCATCATCCCCCTCGGTCCCCTCCTCTACATCCTGAGAACAAAGCACAGATGTCGTGGGAGAAAGATCCGATGCCACCTCGGCCCCTCTCCACCGTCCGTGCCTCACAACCGACCATGAGGCCCCATTGGATGGGTGCCACGCTGGCACCGGCTGTCCAACAGGGTCACGCACGGTGCATGACCGCTGCCGCGTGCGCCTGCCATGGCCATGGCCGAGCCGTGACCTTTTCGCCTCCCTGTCCCCCGCCTTGTTGACCAAGGAACGCGAAATTGGTTTCGCCAACGCACCCGCGGCCACGTCGTGACCCCGTAGCCCTAGCCTCGACGCGATCATAGCCCTCCTCGCGCCCCTTGGCCATCCCAGCCGCTCGCTCCATGCCATGGCCGAGCTTCGGCTATAAAAGCCCCGGCCCCGGTTGCCCTAGCGCGATCCCGTGCCCCGCCACCACCTGGTGGCCATCCCCGCACACACCCGAGCCAAGAGAGAGAGGGGATAGAGAAAGAAGAAGGAGCGCCGAAGCCACCCGACGTCGCCGGTGTTGCTGCAGCGAGGACGTCACCCTGATCAACTACGTCGACGCTGCTGCTCAGCACTTCACGGCATCGTCTCGACACGGCCACGACCCGCCACTGCACCGCCATCCTTTCACCATCGACACCGAAGGTGAGCCCACGCACCGCCCTCTGCTCACCGTCACCGAGTGCACCATGGCCACCGACGTGATTTCCCCATCTAGGAGGCCCAACGTCCACACCTATTGCCGCCTCGGAGCACGGCACACTCATGCACACGTCCACGACCACACCTACCACCTCGCCAAGCCCCAAAGGACCGGGCACAGCGAAGCCCTGTATGCGCACCAAGCACGCTCGCCATGGCCGGAGCACGACCATGGCGGAGCTGTTCTGTCCGATGCAAGCTAGTAGAGGTAGGATGGATCGACTCGCCTTGATCGTGGGAAGCTGTAGAACGCCCAGACCACCCCGCCGGCGCCCCGTAGCGCTCCGACATGCCCCGCCGTCGTCACCGTACCGCCACGGACGCCGTAGTGTCCCTACCGGCCACATGGAGACTCAAAGCCCCGCCTGAGCCCCTAGATGCCCTCGCCGTGCCCCCACGGATACGTAGAGGCCTTTATCCGCCCAACCGAGCCACCAGGGAGCCCCCATGCATGGCCTCACCACCGACGAGAGCTCTGCTCCGGTAGAACACTAGTGGAGAAACGGGGGGCAGAGCTTCTCGTCCACCGTAGACCTGCCCGCGGTCCATGGACCAGCGCTCCTAAGTCCACTGTGGACCGTGCCTATGAACCAAAGCCCGTTAGTGGCCCACTGGGAGCCCAACAGCGCCATGTGGCATCATTCGCAGCGCGACACATGTCCGGGCCGACCCGCCCAAATCCAGCCCTGTCCCGGCCCAACCGCCCAGTTCGGACCCGGTCCGTGTTGACCGTTGACCGGTCAACGTTGACCGATTGACCGGACCCACATGTCAGCGACACAGAGACTCGGGACCCACATGTCAGTAAGTGACATCATGCTGACGTCATGACAACATCACGCGGGTCCCACCTGTCAGTAACAACACAGTCGAGGTGACGTCATGATGACATCACGGTGACGTCAGCTGCCCTGGCCCCACCTATCAGTGACTGTGATCCGTTGACTCACCCATTGACTTAACGTTGACTTTGACCGGACCCACAAGTCAGTGACCCAAGAGCCTCTGGCCCCACCTGTCGGAAATGATGACGTTGATGACATCATGCTGACGTCAAGATGATGTCAGCAGGACCCCACTTGTCACGTCATGCCGTGATGATGACGTCAAGATGCCACCACGTGGACCAGATCCACAGTGTGTGACGCGTGTCGACCAGAGATAATTTAGCCTTTTCCATTTTCAGAGATGAATTTAATCTTTGGAAATTCATAACTAATTCATACGACCTCAGAAAAATATGAAACTAGGACCAAAATTCATCTAAAATCGAGCTTTACGCAATGAACCCATGTTTGAGTGCATTTGGCTCTTTTGAACTTTCATTGCTTCTTTGTGCTATTCTATAAACGTCGCTAACGCGACTATAATTCGAATGTATGCAGACTCGGAGGAGAATCAGACGGATGAGGATCGTGAGTACCGTGAGGAGTACGAAGGCGACTACACTGAAGGTGCCACATCCTACCCAATCCCGTAGCACCTATTACGCATGACTGAAATAGAAATGCTAGTGCTTTACTTTATTGTTATGATCACACTATGATAGGACTTGCATGGTAGTATGCTTTCTTGATGGCCTTTACCTTGACGCAACCTTACCCCTGCTCACCCTGCTGTTAGGCTAGTCACACGTTTGCTGCTATATTTCATTGCTTATTACTTCTACTATGCTTGTACTACATTGATGCGTGGTGAAAAACTGGTGCTATATGGACTATGGGGAGAGTGTTGCGTGTGTGACTTGGGTGCGTGGAGGATGAGGGTTGTGTCGACCAAGTTGGAGTATACGACGAGCCTAAGGCAAGTCTTGCCGTGGGGTGCTACCTGGGCACCCCTGGAATGGATACCTGTGGTGGGTAAATGGTATATGAGGTGGCCCTGGGTGTGAACCTGTGATGGGAGGAGCCCAGGGTGGAGGTGCTGTGGTGGCACGGTAAATGGAAACCCTGATGAAGACATTCTGGCTTGGTCATCCCTAAGGACTTACTAGTACTCAGATTCACCGGGAAGCCTTACGTACCACTCGCCCTATATGGTGCGGGACGGCCAGACTACTAGGTAGGATATTGCCACTACTGCTAGGTTGATAGAGGATAGTGTAAGGAGGTACGGGGCGCGGAGGATTTCCCCCACACCCTTCCGAGACTTCATGGAGACCTTGTGGACTCGGCTCATGACTCACAGTTTCAGCCACCCCAGACTAGACTTGGGGTGTACCAGGGCTGAATGGTAGAGTGGCATTATCCTAGGCTAGCAAGCGGCCGAAATCAGCCTAGTTGACGACGGTCAGCGGGGAAGGCGGATCTTGTGGTTATGTAAAACCTCTGCAGAGTGTATGGTTGATCGATCGATACATACGCCGACTTGTCGGCTATAGACCTTTCCTGGGTTTCGCTTAAACTAGATAGCGAGATGAGTCCTTCTCTTCTCCCCCCGTGAAAGAGTGTCGGTCATAGCCAGGGGCTACGGGCCTTGAGATAGTGCCGAGAGGGAGTTGGCATGTCGACTGAGCGAGGGTATGGTTGTGATGTGGTGTTGAAGTGGAGATGGTGGTGTATCGATCCTAGGATCGAAACCTGGCTCTGGACGGAAATGGGGTGGAATGGGTGTGGGAATGGTGTTAAAACTTGACCAATTATTCTTATATACTTGATATGCTAAAACATAGGAAACCCCAGCCTTATAGGTTCCTTTTGATTATATCCAACTTGCATCCAATTTCCACAAAGCAATGCTCATAGGGTGCGAGTGGCCAGTACAAATCGTACTGATAAATTTTGGCACACAGGTTCTGTTGAGGAGTATAGCTCCGAGGAGTTTGACGGTTGAGGGGTTCGTTCCTACGCTCAAGTTTGGCGATCTTATCTTCAAGCTGTTCTGAATGAATGCTACTTTTGATTCCACCAATGCGGTGATGTAATAATTTATGTAATTCCGCACTATTTGTACTCTGATACTATTGTTGTATGGATGTGATATTCGACTAGAATTTGGGTAATATGATCTACAATGGTCTTATTACACTTCAACTCTGTGGATTTCCCTTCGTGGAAATTAGGTCGTTTCATTACCCTACCTCCGTAAGGGAGCTATTCAAGGTAATGAGACAATACGCAAGATCAGATGACTTGAAGAAGCGAAAAGCAGCAAGGAATTCATGGAGGCAAGCAAGCAAGGCCCCTAGGTCACCACCAACCCCAATCTAGCGAAATATGAGACCATTCCGCGCAATCAACAATCTACAAGAGTAGCTAGAGCACAACTCAGCGGAACAAAGTCTCCAAGGGCCACCACCTAACCAACAACACAGAAGTTTTGATCAATCTCCACGTGGTGGGCGAGAAGGATGAACTCCCCGCGGCAGACACGAAGGCAGAGGAAGGGGACGAGCCCCGAGAACACCATATTGCGCCATATGTGGTGAAAACGCGGGACATTTCACAAAAGGCTGCAAATATAGCAAAATGGCTAGAGAACTTAAGGAGAAAGACGTGGCCGCAAGAAGCAGCGAAACATCTAATCATATGTTCCACAACACTGGCCGTGAGACAGTAAACAATCAGGGTTATAGCAGCCACTATTCATCGACAAATAGCAGCGCTTTCTAGCACCCTACCTTTTCACACGGATAAGGCCAGCATCCGTACATCTGGCAGTAGCCGCTGTTTTCAGTATACCAACATTTCACCCGGATCCTAGGGCAGTCAGCAATTGCATGCTCGCTAGTTCAGCCAGAGCAGCAACATTCAAGTCAGCCTCAGCCCGCAAAGCAAGAAATTACTCAAGAACACCAAGCTATGAAAAATATCTTACAATCGCGAGGCCATATATTCGCAATCACTGGCAGATCAAACCAAGAGCACGAAAACAAGAGAGCCAGAAGGGTACCGCTCAGTAGGACGGCTTGGTCCATGGTGTCCATTACTTTTCATGAAAATGACTTTCAATTGCGGGATTTTCCACACACACAGATGCATTTATAGCAATAGCGAACATAGCTGGTTTCACTATACACAACATCCTCATCGACAATGGAAGCTCTGCCGACATCCTGTTCATAAAGCCTTTTGAGCAGATGAACCTTGACAAGTGAACGTTGGAGCCAGCCAGGAACTCGTTGATCAGTTTTATTGGGAAAAAGATAGATGCCTGGGGGGAAAAGGCAATCCCGGTCTCCTTCGCAGAAGGCGAGAAGGTTCGCACAGAAACCATAACTTTTGACATAGTCAACATGGATTATCCATACACCACAATCTTTAGGAGGGGAGTTCTCAGCAGATTCGAAATCATGATAAAGCAAAGCTATTTGTGCATGAAGGTGCCTTCCCCTTTTCGGCATCATCGTAGTACACAGAGATCAAGCGGCATCTAGGCGAATAGAGGGCAAACCGATCCTAGGTTACAGCCTTGTAAATGAAGTTTCCAAGAAACCGCCTAGCGAAGAATTAGACAGTGAAAACAAATTTGAACCAAGGGCCGAAGCAGCCGAAGACACTCAAAAAGCCCCATTGTCAAAATTGGTGCTAGAAAAATGCATGCATGTGGGGCTCTGACCTGGTAGAGCATGAAAAAGACAGGCTGTTATCTTTTCTCCACGAGAACCAAGACGTATTCGCCTGGTCGGCAAAAGACCTGCAAGGTGTCAGTCACGATCTCACATAGAACAACTTGAATGTAGCAAAAGGGGCGAAACCCAGCATGTAAAAGCTGAGGAAGATGTACGCAGAAAGAGCAGAAGCAACAAAAGCGAAAGTATATAGGTTACTCGACGCCGGCGTCATCAGGCCTATTTAGTACCCGGAATGGTTGGCCAACGTTGTAATGGTCAAAAAGAAAAACGGGAAATGGCGAATGTGCGTTTTCACCGATATGAACAAGTGTTGCCCAAAAGACCCATATTCGCTCCCAAGAATTGACAAGTTAGTGGATATCGCAGCAGGGTGTGAAGTGATGAGTCTATTAGATTGCTTCTCCAGGTATCATCAAATCTGGTTGAACCTGGATGACGAAGACAAAATGAGTTTCATCACCCCAGGAGGGACTTATTGTTACCGACGAATGCCTGAGGGACTACGAAACGCAGGCCCTACCTTTTCTAGGATGGCAGATGGTGTTTTTGACAAATTAAAGGGCAAAAATCTCATCGCATATGTCGATGACATCGTGGTCAAGAGCGATAAGAAGGATACCCATATTCAGGACCTTCCAAAAACATTCAAAAACCTACGAAAGGCCGGCCTCAGGTTGAACCCAGATAAATGCATATTTGGTATCAAGAAAGGCAAACTATACGGTTGTCTAGTATCGGCAAGAGGCATCGAAGCAAACCCTAAAAAGATAGCAGCGATAGTAAACATGAAACCACCAGCAAGCATGATGCAGGTACAGAAGCTTATGGGAAGACTAGCAGCACTGAACAGATTCATCTTGAGATCGGCCGAAAGAGGCCTACCATTTTTTAGAACTCTCCGAAGCTCAGATCATTTTGAATGGGGGCATGAGCAACAGCAAGCATTTGACAAACTCAAAACCTACTTAACCAAGTTGACAACTTTGTCCAAACCGTCACCATCTGCAATATTGTTGTAATATCTAGCAGCATCGCCAACAACCGTCAGTGTTGTACTGGTCAAAGAAAAGGAACACGGAAACAAGATGAAGCAGTTCCCAGTATATTTCGAGCTACAAAAAATAGCATATACTGTGGTCATGGCATCAAGAAAGCTGAAACATTATTTCCAACCTCATTGCATCAAAGTCCTTTCAGTGCAACCACTGGAAGCACTATTTTGCAACAGCGAAGCCATCGGCTGAATCGGAAAATGGGCCACCGAGTTAAACGAATTCGTAGTGGACTTCGAGCATAGATCCGCTATCAAGTCTCAAGCACTCGCATATTTCATCGTAGACTGAACCCCAGCATCTTATGACACAACAATACAATTTGAAGAACCAATTTGGATTGTGCATTGCGACGGAGCATGGGGAATGAACAACGTAGGAATAGCAAAACTTCGCTATGTAGCAAGGCTCTAATTCCTCACAACCAACAATATAGCCGAATACAAGGTAGTGCTCCTAGGGTTGCGAAAGCTCAGAGCTCTAGGAGTTAGGAGGTGCATAGTCAGATTGGATTCCTAGGTAATAGTGGGACATATCGAAAAAGAGTTCACTATGAAGGATCCCGAGTTGATCAAGTACTTGGCAGCGGTGAGAAGAATGGAGAAACATTTTGTTGGCTTCACTTTTCACCACATTCCAAGAAGCGAGAATGTGGAAGCCGATGAGCTAGCAAAAGCAGCTACGCAGAGAGCACCAATGCCAGCAGATGTTTTTATCAAGAGCTGTCAGTCAAAGCAATATGAGAAGAAGAGGAACGGTCCAACACCGTGCATGTCATCGCAAGTAAGGATTGGAGATGGCCCTTATTTGCCTACCTCAATGGAACCTATGAGCCACATAGCAAGCATGAGACTGATAGAATGAATTCCAGGACGAAACAATACTCCATCATATCTAGAGAGCTATACAAGAGCGGAATAGTTGCACCAATGCTAAAATGCATAAGCAGAGAGCAAGTAATCGAATTGCTAAGCGAAATGCATGCTGGAATGTGCAAAGCTCACAAGGGACCTCACAAAATAGCTCATAGAGCGATGAGACAAGGATTCTATTGGCCGACAACAGTAGAAGACGCAAAAGAGCTGTTCCACAGCTACGAAAACTACCAGATGTTCACCAAGAAGCAGAGAGCGCCAGCTAACCCAACCACGTCAATCATCCCGACATGGCCTTTACAGAGGTGGGAAGTCAATATTGTGGGGCCATTACCGACAGCGCCCGGCAACTTATGTTTCGCAACAGTAGCTTTAGAGTATTTCACCAAGTGGATTATGGCCAAGGGCACTAGCGAAGATCACTTTGGGTACCTTAATTAGTTTCATGTGGCAAAGGATCATCTGCCGTTTTGGGGTCCCGTCCAACATCATAGTCAACAACCGAAAGTAGTTCGATTGCACGGAGTTCAGAAATTTTTGCAGTGAGTTGGGGATCAAACTAGCATTCGCCTCAGTGAACCACCCAGAGAGCAACGGAGCAGTCGAAAGGGCAAATGGCCTGATTTTTAGTGCATTATCAAAAGCATTATTCGACTTCCCAAAAGGAAAATTGGCCTAGGAATTGGTTATTTCCATCTGGGGTCACAACATCTCGCACACTCGGACAACTAGGTTCACCCCTTTTCGCCTATTGTACAGCGAAGAGGCAATCACGCCAGAGGAGCTCAAGCTAGGGTCTTTCCGCACCCAAATTGCAGCAACCACTCCAATACAGTGATACGTGGAGATCAGAGCAATAGAAAATGTCAAGTTATATGCGGCGACAAACCTCGACAAGTATCATGAAGAAACAAAGACCTAGAGAGACAAGAAAATTTTACAAAAAAACATCAACCTAGGTGACATGGTGCTCATCCGTCAGCCAGACAAGCAGGGCAAGCTACAATCCCAGTGGTACGGGCCATTCGTGGTGGCGAACAACGTCAACCTAGAAGTTTACAGGCTACTCAACGAAGAAGGAGTTGAAACAAGCCACACGTGGAAGGAGAACAACTTGTGTCACTTCTATCCATAGCAATTTCGCCCTCAAACGGGTTGTAATTTTCTTTTCGTTATTTTTGTGAACTTTGAAAAAGGGGGTTCAACACTCTTTTTCCTCGCAGGGGAAGCTTCGTGAGAAGGCGTGGGGTTTTTTAACGAGGCGATCCTTTGTACCCCATTAATTAAAAATCGAACTCTCCCCACATAAGCTCCAAAAAGTAAGACGTCGAAACAAAACCTGACCCCGGTAGGTTCCGGATATCGACAACGGTAAGCGCAAAATCATGTTGCATTGTCTTACAATCGTGCGGAACGTCATGATCGAAAACCCAGCAACTGAAAAACAAGCCTAAGGGCTACAACAACTCTTCGTGTCACCAAAAAAGAGTGAGAGCGAAACAGGGAAGACCCCTATGCCAAAATGTTTCCCCAACCAAAAAGGAGTGTGGTCGAACAAAATAAGCCACATAGGCTCAAAACGTTTCCCCGACCAAAAAGGAGTACGGGTGAACAACAGAAGCTAGATAGGCACAAAAACGTTTCGACCAAAAAGGAGTATGGGCAAATGAAAGAAGCCAGAAAGGCTCAAAAATGTTTCTCCCCACCAAAAAGGAGTACAGGCGAACGAAAGAAGCCAGATAGGCTTAAAACCGATTCGCACCAATAAAAAGGAATGGCGACGAAATCAAAAGGCACAAAAGCCATAAAAAGCTTTCCACACCCAATAAAAGAGTAGAAAACAATGGCCACTATCTAGACCGTGCGAAATCCTATTCACATCATCAACAGAAGACGGGAGCGTCCCGAACACACGTACGTGCATGCGTTACAAAGGACAACCAAATTTAAGAAAGGCACCAAACACTAGCGTTAAATACCGCTACCAACCGCAACAACCAAAATTGATGACATCAAGCCCCGGAACCCTATAAATAAGAGGCCTCGGCACCCCTAGGTAGCATATCAAGTTTCAGTCTAGAGCAAAAGAATTAGGTTAGACACCAACGCCGCTCAAGTTAGGAGTGATAGCGAGAGGAGTTCTCGCCTATAAAGGTGATGAGTGGGCTTGAGAGAGTGTCATGGTTTTCAACATCCGCCGAAATAGCGAAGTCTCGATCGTGGGATAGAAGGTTGTACAAGCACAAGGCCGCCGGTAGCGAAAATTAGATGTTGCGAGAAACCACGTAAAGTTTAGGGTGCATACTATCCAAGAGGAGCATGCACATTATATTCGCCAGCCATGGAGCTGAAAGTTGAGGCAAGAGGATGTGGCCGCAGCATAGTGACAAGCAAACATGGAGGGATGTTGCAAGAAAAAACATAACATCCCCCCATATGACGAAACCACAAAGCAAGACCATGTACCTACATGAGATAGGATTCTTGCTGCAACTCTGCGCTGGGAAGCACGACATCACAACACCGCACGTCAATTTAGCTAATTCGCCCAGCAATAGTGCTGATTCACTCTGGCAAATTAACAAAACAAACTAGATGTTGCGAGCCAAGAAGTAGAAGGAAAGATACCGATTGTACATATCTGCCAATACACCTAGCCAGAAGTCAAATGTAAAACAGCCAAGATCAAAAAGAAAAATGAAAATATATCAAGATGGCGAACGGACCAGGTATCCTCTCGCCCTAAAGGTTGGGGGGACGGCGTCTCTCTTTTCGCCTAAGCAATATGCCAAGGGGCTAGCAGAGGAGCCACCTTAAGTGTCCGTCTTAGCATATCCCCTCGTCCCAGAGGTTGGGGGGATGACGTTTCTTCCTTCTGCCAACTTGAGAGTCCACCTCCATCCAAATCAAAACATATATATATACATATATAAAAAAAGCCACGCGCAGGGCAAAACACACAACATAAACGAATAGCTATACACAAAGACCCAACATATGAGATTACCAACACTAGGTAATGTCCATACGCCAAACTACACTTCGCCTCTCATAGGGCGAAGATAAAAGCTATACCGATAGTCTTCAAGATCCAATGTCATCTCCTTAACCGGCTCCTCCATAGGATCCTTGAGGCCGGATGTCGAGGGCTCCCCACGATTTTGTTCAGAATGCCTATGTCGGGCCCTCTGCTCCTCCAAAATAGTTAGATCAAATTCCGAATAGAAGTACCTATTAAGAAATCCTTCTTTCCGTAGATAGCGCCGAAATCGTGACCTCAAAAAACCGATCATGCTAGACCCAAGAAATGTGTAACACCCTAGTGTTAATATTTGCATTTGGCACCTGCATTTCTTGAGCACAAGCATCATCCAAGCATTCATGAACATGAGCATATGAAATTTCATCTCATTCTTATACATTATCACATGAAATGTTGATTTTATATATATGCTTATGCTTGCAATCATGTATGACCAATGTATGAGATGGTTGTGAGGTCATGAAAATACCTTAGACACATCTAGGATGGTAAATGGAACAATGTTTGTATTCATGACATAGACCAATTTTGCTTATAAGTGTTGGTTTCATTTGAAATGTCATTTTCATGATGCTAGTTTGACCAAAGTTGAATAGTATCTTAGAGTGTTTGCATGGTTGTGTGACCTAAATAAAAGTTGTAGTTCTTGTCATGGGTTTATTTAAGGGTCATGAGCTAATTCAGTGTCTAACATTGTAACACCCTAGGTGTTAGGCTTGCATAATTGCACTTGAATTTGCATGAGCACAAGCATTAAGCATTCTTATATGAACTTTTACATATGAAACATGCATTAGCTCTACAATTGTTATTAAGGATGTTTTTGCTAATTCACCATAGATTAGGAGTTATAGAATCACTAAGACCGATCGGGCCACAAGCCGCGGCCGTCACGTGGAGGCCACCCGCCGGCATCAGGCCCGTGCGTTAGGCCGACATGGGCATCAAAATGGTAGCAACACGTTTTCCCTCCTCCTCGCTCTCTCTCACTCGCCTCGCTCTGCCTCTCCCTTGCATTCGTCGTGCCCGGGCGGAACTGAGCACCGTCGCCATCGCCGCCGCAGCTTTGCCACGCTCGCACACCACTGCCACCGCAGCCATTGTGTAATAGATCATGCACACAGCTCTGCCACCACCTCCTCCACCTTGCCGACTCGCTAGCTCCACCATTCAAGCAAGGTAAGGCCACATTATGCGTCGTCGTTGCCACCATGGCCATAGAGCGCCGCCGAGCTCTAAGCTCAACGTGGCCAACCTTCTCCACCGCTCCTCCTACCTCCTTCTCTAATTCTCCCTGGTTCCATCACTGCCTTAGGCCATAGATGCACATGTCGTCATTGTTTAACTGCTACCGCCGCCATCACGCAGGAACACGTGCCGCCGCCGTGCGCGTCCGCCATGGTTGCAAGCATGCGCTCGCCTCCGCCGACTTCACCGGCCACCCCTAGCCCACTCTGGTACCCATTACCGTGTCGCCTAGAGGTGTTGCACCTTCCCCAATGATGGAGACCTACCTTCGGCCACCGTCTCGTCGGAACGGTGACACCACCGCCGTGCTCTGTGCGCCGCCGTGCCACCATGCACGTGGCCAAAGCTCACCGCCGCTTCACCGTGGCTCGATCCACACCGTAGGGCTCTACTAGGGTTTGTAGGTGTCGTAGACGCGCTCGCCTAGCCAAGCCGTTGCTGGGGATGGTCGGAGCACCACCGCGCGCCGCCGCCGAGACGCCATGCTATTCGGCAAGCTAGCTTCGGTGATCCTCCTAGCAAACCAAGGGTACCTATAGGTGCGGAATAGGATGGGGAACATGTTGGTGCCAACCTCATCGTCGCCGGTGACCTCGTTGTCGACGAGCTTCTCGCCGGTCAAGCCACGCCTCTATTCTGTGTCGCTAACATGTGGGTCCTGTTGACTCGCGAGCCCAGCTGTCAGTCGGTTTTGAGTTGTTTTCTAGATTTATTTTCATAGATTTGATTACAAACTTCAAAAATTCATATCTAGAGGTAGGAGTGTCCAGATGGGATGAACCAAAGTTTGTTGGTTTCATCTTGAAGTGTAATATTTGATAAAAATATGAAATATACTATTTATGGTATTTTTTTGGGAGAATTAATTTGAGCAAGATAAGTGCTTTTAAAGTAGATTATAGTTTGTAAATTGCATAATTTGAGCTAGGAAGGTGATAAAATTGTGATTCCAAATTTGCTGGTCTTGTGTTGACATGCTCTAGCTAGGAAAAATACTAAACCTACAGTAAGCATACTTGAAATATGGTCTTCCTATTTAATCCTAATTAATTGCTAGTTTCTAGTGAAATTAATTGGGGTAAAAATACATAACTTATGATCATACAAATGTTTGCACATTTTTTTATGCTAGGAGGAAAGTAAGAAAAATATTAAATCTGTTGCTTGACACTTTTCACTATGCTAAACTATTTTTGTTAAAATAAGTCAATGTAACTTGTTATTTTTTGTAAAGGTAACTATAAGTATCCAAAGGGCATGAAATTTGTGCAGTAGACTATTAAGGTCATTTTTAGTCTATTGTAATTTTCTCAAGATTTATTAAGCAATGGAAATATTTATCCTTTAAATCACCTTATTATCTAAGGAAATTAATAAATGAAAATAAATAAATTAGTTATGTTTAATCATGATGTTTTCTATGGTGCTTGTGATGCATATGATCTATTGATGTTATTAGTTAAGCTTAGAAGTAATTAGTTGTATGCAACTAGTTAATTATCGCTTTATAATTTAACTACATGGCTGCATGTATAGTTTCTGTTGTGGTGATGATTTCATGATACTAATGATCTTTTCTGTAAGGATGGTTAATAACAAAGTTGTAGAGAACTTACTGATATACCTTGTGTTAAATTTTCATAGTGATAGGCCTTATGGTTCAGGAATTATGGTGTTAGAAGTTGGCTGTCAGAAATGCTTGCTCTCTGGATAGATCTGAATGATTGAATTGTTTGACTTATATAATTGCTGAATCACATTAAGATGATTAAAATAAAGTTGTAGGAAATTTCATAAGATTTCCAGAATGTCCACAACCATATTATTTTGATGTGTATAACTCTAGTTATGATCAAAATAAGTGGCTATTGTCTTTTAGTCCAGAAAATAATTTACATAAGTGTTTGTTTAAGTTATTAGAGAAGAGATATGCACCTACACAGTAAAAGTAAATGTACCTTGTTACCATCTTAATACAAGGCTATTGAAAACACTTATGAGTATGCATTCATCGCATCATATCATATTATACATGTCATTATTTTTGCATTCGTGATATCTTATTTCATGCTCATACATATAGGATAGTCCGAAGGGATAAACCTTTTGGAGTTCAACGAATAAGAAGAGGAGGAACAGCTGGAAACACCTCAGGCTGTAGCTCCAGAGAAGAGGAGAAAACTCTCAAGGACCTCCCTGAGTGCCCGGATCACCAGCCAACCTCTTTCCTCAAAGGCAAGCCCCGGAGCATTCTAAGTCTCCTATATTTTATAAAAACTTCACTTAAGTCATTTCTATTTGATGCATTAGGTTATAAGAGTTGATTGGAAACACTTGATGCATAGAACTACCTTATCTAGTTACATATACCTTTAACCCTGTGTAGGTCTAGGATCGAATATATGCTTAGCCATGCTTAGACCGGTAGAAGTCGGGTGATTTCCTGTCACCTATGAGATATAGGTGAATACCGAAGCACGGTTGGCTATATTTGCTATCGTGGAAAAGAACCATAGGGTAATATAAATGGAGGCCAGGTGGAGTCTATGTGTAGGTTGACTCATGTGATTCTGTCTATGCCGATTAAGGACCGTACTGGTGTTGGTGCTTCTGACAAGATTGAACGCATGACTCTCACTTAGCTGGCCGATAACTCATTCCGACCGCGAAACCAAGTAGCTCAACTCAGGACGGGCCCCGTTCTATAAAAGTGCGCACTCTGGATGGTAGTAAGGATGTGCGGGGAGCCAGATGTGAGCCCAAGGGTAGGCCAGGCCTGAACATCCTGGCAATTGGTCATCCCTGATTGTGCGGCGCTGGGTGAACCCGCGAAATGTGGACCTGAGTTGTACTAAAGGTGACCTAAGGTGATCGTTGATCTGGTCTGCCTGGGTTTGTGTTAGGAATAATTTCCCAGCTAGTTGAAATCGATTCGAATCACCATCTCTCCCGGATAGTGAGAAACTTGGCTAGTCCCAACATCGTAGGAACTATATTATGGAATGATGGTTATGATGAACATGGAATTATTATACCGGTTATGGTTACTACTGCATGCTATTAAAAGATATACGACATGTTTGGCACAGGTTAGTTGTTAATCTAGAGATTATAGCTATAATTAACTTGATGACTGAATTATAACTGTATACTTGAATTGGCAATCTTTTTATGCAAAATGTTGTCAAGCTAGCTCCACTTATACAGCCTTGCATAATCCTTGGAGTCACTTTATTTTTGGTTTATGACTGGTAAGTCTAGCTGAGTACCTTCTCGTACTTAGGGTTTTATTCCCATTGTTACAGATGGTATAGTTTATCATGGCTATTACAAGAACTGCTTCTGTCCCGCCATGGATGAGGAGTGAGCCTGGGTAGGCATCTCTTATTAATCCTTCTTATATGCTTTTGTGGAAGTGTGATCAAAGGCTAGCACTATGTTTAAACAATGTTGCAGATGTTGGTTTTCAAACTTTTAATTTGCTTCCGCTACTATGTTACTTGAACTTGGTTTGTAATAACCTAAATTCGTACTCTGATGGATGAATTGTATTTGTGAACTTTATGTAACGTGTGACATGTATGTTGAATCATGTATGATCTTGGTTGTATGTTGATGGTTAATCGAGACCCTTAGTGGTACTCGATGGACTACCGGGTTTATATGGGCTCAAGTATGACAGTGCGGCTGCTTGTGGGCTGCCATTGTACTTGTGCTCTTATAAATTGGTTGGTTCTGCTACAAAATGTCTCGCGGTGGTGAAGCCACGAAGTGCCTCCAACATAAAAGCCATTGCAATTAATCATAAGCGGATAAGTATACAAGGGTTGCGCAGGCTCATCGTCCGGAACCTACGCACCAAAACCACAAAGAGTTTAAATTGTCTTACAAACATTCAATCGAACAAAGTTTTCTAGAAGTTACAAACATCAACTCCTAAATATCTACCCCATCTTGAGCAGCGTTGTCTCTAGGTGTGCCTGAGTTGTCATCGCGTGGAATCTCAGCAGCCGAGGTTGGCGGGGCCTCAGTATCCCCAGAACCGCTCCCAGCCACACCCTCACGGGCGTTCCGCTCAGCAATGTACTTCTTTACCTTCTCCTTGATCACCGCATGATTTTCAACGGACTGCATAACACACACCCAAAACTCATAAATACCTATCTAGGCAACATATCGCATATAGGAAGGCAAAGCGAAAGCAAAATGATTTCAAAATATAAGAAAACCTTGTCATGGCTCATGGCAGCCCTTAATAAGGCAAGATCCCTGCCTCTAGGACGCTAGAACCCTTCAAAGAATCTTTGCCTAGCATCATGAGCATGGCTAGGGGTGTTCTAGTAAGTCTACGGGTCCTTGATCTTGAACTTGTCAAGATGATCGCACCCAAACTCTTCCAAAGCCTGAGCGAAGGCACAAAGTGAAACAAAAGAGGCGTACTCCCACCTGATGGTCATGTAATCACTCACGGTGGCCAGCTCATTCGCCAGCCACTCCATGAAATCAACAATAGGAGCATCACGGGGAGTCTCCAACTCTTTGCCTACGCTCTCAATGAGATCCTTGTATACATTTGCCACTCTCTGGGCATCGGTGATGACCTTGTTGCGCTCAACACGTTTCTTCTTCTGATAGTCCCTAAAGTCACGACGCATCTCCTCGGTCTGCTCCTCTGCAGTCTTGCGAGCGGCCTCATTCTCTTTGGCTAGCTTTTTGGCTGCCTCCAGCTCCCGCTTGAGAGCTCGGATCCTTTCATCCTTAGCAGGAAGATCCTTCTCCAGCCCTGGCAAAAAGCCCACCCTAGGTGTTGGAGCCAATGAGCCAGGAGCATGGCCTATGAAAATAAAAAAAGACACATTATCGGTGCGAAAAGTGACCAACAAGTAAATATTTGTAGTTTTGCCGTACGTTGTGATCAGATGTGGCCTAGCACTCAATGACATAGGGTTTATACTGGTTTAGGCAACATGCCCTGCGTCCAGTTTCAGTCGGTCGGTGACTTTAATCCTGAGCCTAGGTGCTCGAAGTTTGTTGTGGGGTTACAAACGAGTGGGAATAAGATGGGGGTGTTAGAGGTCCGGTCGGACTCTAGACTAAAGAGCCAAGAGTGATGGGAGCTCCTACGTGCGCTAAGTATTGGAATGTATGCCCTATGTAGCTTTCAAGTTCTAGAGCCATGGAGCTATTTGAGTGCTCAGAATGTCTAAAGCTTAGCAGAGAGAGAGTCAAAATGCCCCATCCTTTAGGAGAGAGCGCATCCCCTTTTATAGGTGAAGGGGACGACCTTACAAGTTAGGAGAGAGATTGTGTGTGTGTGTGTGTGTGTGTGTTTCCTAGTCTTGTTGCCCACGCTATCGGGTACAAGATGGTTTGTCGGTGCCCACAATACTGTTGACGCCTTAGATGCATGTGGCAGGCTCTATCGTGTTCTTCTAGTATGGCAAATGTTGATGCCTACTATACTATAGGACAAATGTTGGCGCCCACAACACTGTTCGTGTTCTGACATGTCTAAAAGGTTGCAAAGTACCCTTCTAACATGGCCTGGCAGTACTGTCCTGCAGGTGTGCAGGGTACGGTCCTCGGTATTGTGTTTGACTTGAGCGCCTTGCCTTATCTGCTCTGCCTGATTCTTGGGTCCCCATCGAGCGGGTGTCCCCGGTCGGTCGTTCCTAGTCGGCTGTGACCATGCCGGTCGGAGAAGGGCTATAAGCAGAGGTTCGGTGTATTCTCAGTCGGAAAAGCTAGTCAGAGTCGGAAGCGAGCATCGTTCCCTCCTTGGCCACGCCTTCTGGTCAGAAAAGCGGGTCGAAGTCGGAAGCGAGCATCGTTCCCTCCTTGGCCAGGCCTTCCGATCAGAGACTAGATCGCTCTTCTGGCCTATCATTTGGTATCTAGGCTGGCCTAGGAGTCGCGTGTCATTGTAATGTCGTCTGTTGGGCCAAGTTTTTGCTGGGAAGCAGGCCCATCGGAGACCCTAGGTTTATGAACCCGACAGGAGCCCCCGAGCCCTTTTGGGACTTCTGTGAAGTCACGAAGGGGCTGTTTATACTCATTGTACGAGAGCAACGGATGGGTGTAAGATCGTGAGTCGCCATTGGGCGTGATAGAGCGCGGACCCATGCGTTGGGCTTTGCCGAGGGGTCAGTCGTGATGGAGCGTGGACCCAGGCATCGGACCAATGAACCAACATGTTGGTCAGCGGTCGTACAGGGTGTAGGCAGCATAGTGACCATGCATCCATCACTGCGAGTCGATGTGAGTCCCCTAGAACATCATGTTGTGGAGATAGGTTGTGCTAAGACACGACCGCTCCCTGCATGATGTCAGAAGTTTGACCTGGGGTTGTACTCTCTAGCCCATAGTGGTTGGTGGTGGCGCGAGCTTCCGTTAGGGACCATGTCCGAGGGATTGTGCGAAGTGGGGGCAACCCTCAGACGTCGGGTGAGGTGGAGCCAGCCCCCAAACGTCGGCCAAGGCGGAGCCTGCCCTCTGGGTCTGACGAGGCGAAGCCCAGCAAGGGGCGTGGCCTTGGTTGTCCTAGAAATCGCCTAGGGTATTTTTTGACTTGCCAGCGGGTGCGCGCGAGCGCACCCGGTGGGTGTAGCCCCCGGGCGATTTGGGTAGAATCGCTTAGGGTTTTTTTTATTTGCCAATGGGTGCATGCGAGCGCACCCGGTGGGTGTAGCCCCCGGGCGATTTGGGTAGAATCACCTAGGGGATTTTTCGACTTGCCATCGTTCTGAGCCATCATTTCTGGGGTCGCGAACCCAGGCGTCGGGCGCCAACCCAAACATTGGGCATGGTCGGGGGGTTGAGCGTGATGGGGCATGGACCCAAGTGCCGGGCATGGCCGAGGGGTTGGCCTAGTTTCATGCGTTACCCCATCCGTGGTTTCCACAACCGAAGGGGCTGAGCTAACATCGCTTGCCTCGATGGCTCGAGTGACGCGCTCGGTGAGCTCTCTAACGGGTATCTCCGAGTGGAATCCGGGTCCATCGTTCATAACGGGGTCGGCATCGCCCTCATATGGCATTCCTCTGCTCCTTAACCCGCTTCCCGGTAGATGCCGGCCATTTCAGAGACTGACTCTGGTGGCCCACTGCCTCCCCTTGATAGAGATTCTGTGGGCATGGCTCGAGGTTAGGATCGAACGAGAAGGTTGAGACGACCCTGTCTGCTTTCGAGCAGATCGGGCGAGGGCTACTAGGGCTCATCTACGTTTTCTCCCCTAGCTCTATTTGACGCGAGGCGGCCTTAAGCCCTTCATGCGTGCCGACCTTCGAACCCCGGTCGGTCGTCGCTCATGTCAAAAGAGGTGACTACCGCTTCGTGACGCAACATGAAGCGTTGTGATGCATCAATTGCATATGCAATGCTTTCGATGTATGGGATGAATGAATGATTGCATGGATGAATGTGTGAATGCGTGTATGAGGAAGGATGAATGAATGATTATGCATTAGAAAATAAAATAAAGTATGAAGGTTTGGTAAAGATACCTTGATGACTCGATTGGCGGGTTTGAGGAGCTCTTATCAGATATGTCCGAATAGGATCCGTGTCCATCATTCGTGACGGAGTCGACGTAGCCCGCATGGGGTATCCCACTGCTCCTTACCTATCTCTCGATAGTCGCCTGAGCCGTTCGATCGACTTAGGTAGCCCATTGGTCTTTCCTCGACGGAGATCCTATTGGTGGGCCCTTCCAAACCCTGCCTGGGAAGGCGGAGGGCCGTTTGCATGCGGTTGCACCTTGTTTCCTATGCCTGGGTTGTGGTAGTGGTGGGCCCAACCCAGGCCACATCCCATTTTAATTGGGCGATGTTTCGTTGGGCAGGGCACATCCCATCACATGCCTATCCGCATTAAATAGGGGAATGGAGAGGGTTTTCATCCCATTCCTTTGCCTTTCTCCACCTCCCGCCTCTCCTCCTTCTTCCTCCTCACCAAGCTTGTTCGTGCACCATGGCGGTTTCTAGGAGAGAGAGGGTAAAGCGAGGGAGAGGACAACTCACTGATTTGTTCGTGAATCCAGAGCACGATGTTGAACTGGAGGCCATCCAACATAGACAAGGTGGTGCTGGCCGCCTTCGTCCGAGAAGGGGCTGCTCCTGCCGAAGGAGGTGGCGCATTGGAGGGCTCCTGCTCCAGGGGAAGGTGTTCCACGACCACAGGCTAACGAGGTTGTCTCCTTCCTCGCCTTCCACGAGCATGGGCTTGGATATCCCACGCACTGGTTCTTGAGCGGACTCCTCAATGAGTGGGGCCTAGAGCTGCAGCACCTCAATCCGACTAGGGTGCTGTATGTTGCCGGTTTTGTCACCGTCTGAGAGGCCTTCCTCAGGATGCAGCTGCACATGGATCTCTTTTGGTGGATCTTCACCAGACGAGCCTTGTCAAAGGGGAAGAAACCTAGGACCGCGCTGGTTGGGGACTTCGCCTTGCAAAAGAAGCCGAGGCCATTGGGTTCCTACCCCGCGTACTCCCCCTGCGACTCCAATCGAGGGTGGCATGGGGAGTGGTTCTACATCAGGAACCCAATGGAGGCGCCATTCCCGCCGTTCACCGGATGAAGGCCGGAGAGGCAGGAGAGCTGGTCGTGGGGTCGCTCCAGTCAGCAGAACAAGCTAGAGGTCATCGAGGTGGAGCTTCAGAATTTGGTGCAGCATGGCCGCAATGGGCTGCGGGTCTTCCACACCTTCTTCTGCCATCGAGTCACCCCGCTGGCGAAGAGGAGGTGGCCGATGTGGGCGTACTCCGCCCCAACGGATCCCGACCATGCGTCATCGGAGGAGTTGCCGAAGGACGAAGTCTGGAGTTGACTTGACTGGGTGCTGCAACTGAGGGATAAAGAGTCCCTTGAAGGAAAGCCTGGACCTCTTCATGCCATGAAGCTGTCCAATATGGTATGCTCTCTTCTCCTTATTTCATGACATTTTCCCTCTCGCTCTCCTTTATTTTGATTTCGAGTTTGTCCTTTTCGTAGGGACTTGCGGGTTACAAGTCATGGCCACATCTTCTGAGGGGGCCAGAGGGCGTAGCTCGGCAAGTTGCCTTGAAGGAGGCAGCACTTGCCAAAAAGAAGAAGAGGGTTGAGAAGGCCCGGAGGCGGTTTGATAAGGAGAAGGAAATCGTCCAGCAGGTCTGGGCGGGCAAAAGTATGAGCGACATGGAGGTGGAGCTCGAGTCAGAGGAGACCACTAAGATGGGTGTCGATGCGACCACCTCTGAGGACGAAGGAGATAGGGGCATTGTCGTGACCTCAGTGGAGTGGCGTGAGCCTGTGGCCATGTCCTTCGGTGGTGGGCAGGATACGAAGAGGTGCAGCGACGTTCCCGCATCAAGGAAGCGTGTCACAAGCTCAGACGCCGCTGTCGAGCGAGAGGCAAAGCGGGCGTGGTCGCCGTGCCCTTCAGAGGTGTTATTGGCTTTGCACCCTCCTACTCTGAGCATGGCTGGGCATGCCAGTGAGTCGGAGGAGCATGCTCGTACCCCCACATCTTCAGGGTTGGTGCGTGCGCGTGACCCACAATGGGGAGATGCCCCATCAGTTGCTCCGGTGGGTGCGCCACGAGCCGGCGGTCGTGGTGAATCATGGGCCAATCAAGAACCGGTTGGGTTGGCTCCACCCTCGGTCGATGCAAGGGGCATGGGTCGCGACCCATGAGCGGTCCTTGTCCGGTGGGCTCATCGCCAGCAGGTCAGGGTTTTAGGGCCCTACCGCTTTCGTCCAGGTATGCATCTATGTTCTTTTTCGATCTCACAGTTGAGTTATTTGAGCATGACTGACCTGTACTTATTTAACAGTGGCCAGGGACTGATGGGACTGGACATCGCCCTACCTCCTGGGCGGGAGGAGTGGAGACCCAGCCTGCAGCGAGTCACGATGAGCGGCGGGGAAAGCAGATTGGTGGCGGTGCGACCTTCCCTTCTGGGGGTTGCACCCTCCCGGTCGGTCGCGAGTACAACAGCAGCGGTGGCGATGGTGAAGGCGGCAATCCCCATGGTGACAGCGGAGGTTGGGTCAGAGGTGACCCTTACGATCCCTCCCCCAACAGCCATGGTGGTAGAGAGGAGGGAGACCGGGCTCCCTGCCTCGCCCGGTGGAGGAACACACAGCTCGCCCTCCTGGTCGAAGCTAGAGGGGTTAGGAGGAGATGTGGCCAGGCGAGAGGCAGAACATCCGCCAACGGGCTGCAGAGTCGAGATAGTGGCGATCCCCTACTCTGGCGAGGCAGGCATTAGGGTGGAGCTTGTCACAGAACCGACCAATTTATAAGAGCACAAGTACAAAAACAATCGCCGAAACGATCAAATTCTCGAACTTGAGCCCATATAAACCCGGTAGTCAACTGAAATCTCGAAGGATTTCAGACCAACTTGCATACAACCAAGATCACAGTAATTCAACATAACATATCGTACGTTACAACATTTCACAGACGTTTGCAAATAGATTACATCATCACAGAGTCAACGTTATTACAAAACAAGTCTTGTAAAACATGCGGAAGCAAATAGTTTAACTCACACACTCGAGTTCAAATACACATACTGGTTTGCTGATCACAGCCCGCAAAAGCATTCAGATAAGGGAACAGAGATCATGCCCATGATCTAGTCTTCATCACCCGCCGGGTGGAGACAATACTTACAGAATCCCTGATATAGAAGGTCATCTGCAACAAGAGGGAATAAACCCTGAGTACGGGAATGTACTCAGCTAGACTTACCCGCCAAAAACCAAAATAAATGACACCAAGGATTATGCAAAGCTTATTGTAGTGGATCTAGTTGACACTTTCTTTTTGCAGAAAAGCATAAGTAATAATGATCAAATCTTAGCCTGGACTAGCAGTGACTTTTTAACCATTAACCTGACAACTACATTAGCACCGTTTGTACTAAGCAATCATATTATTAGGGTGCAAACATTAATAACCATATCGTATTCATTGGCAACCTTATCATCATCATCCATTTAACCATATCGTTAAATTAATTGAATCTACGTTGTCTGCTTTCGGTCCAAGTTCTCACTATCTCGGGAGAGACGGCGATTCAATCGATTCCTATCCAATTTGGAGGGGTATTCCTAAACACAAACCCCGCTTCTCCCATCGAGTCGCAAACAAGTCACCTTTGGTATGATTCAGAGTCGCGAGTCCGATCGGATCGACATTCTCGTGAGAACCACTCTGCCAAGGTTGTTCGGGACTCTAACCCGCCTTGGACTTATGCCAATGGCTCTCCGCACATCCTTACTACCTCTAGAATGTCGCCATTTTCTCGCGTCCCGGCCGAGTCGAGCTACTAGGATTCATGGTCGGAACGACTTATCCGCCAGCTAAGTGTTAGGCTGCGTTCAACATGACATGAGGACGTCAAATAGATCGGTCCTTAAACGACTCGAACGGAGTCACTATGTTCAAACCTACACAAGACCCCGCCGGTCTTAATTCATTATTCACATGGTTCTTTTCCACGATAGCAAATATAGCCAACCGTGACCCACCTCATCCTAAAGCTCGCGGTGACAGAAATCACCGACTTCTACCGCACTAAGCATGGCTAAGCATATAACCCGTTCCTGAACTTAAATAGGATTCCAGTGCGATATCTGGACAAGGAAGGATATATAATGCAGCAATTGGTTCCAACCAATTCCTATACTTAATGCATCATCAACAATAAAAGGTACTCAAAGTATTTGCAAAAACATGGGAGGCTTAATATGCTCCAGGGCTTGCCTTTCAGGAATGAGGAAGGCTGGTGGTCAGGGCACTCGGGCAGATCCTCCGCGGCGACTGCTTCGTCGACTTCCTGCACCTCGGGTTCCTCCTCCTGGTTGGCTCCCTCGAACTCCAGCAATGTCACTCCCTCCGGCACACCTATTGCATGAATGCTCAAGATAAATATCATGGATGCACATGAACGACTGTCAGGGATGCTCGGAGAATGCACATGTTCGTTGTAGTTTGCATATTCTAACTTAAGCCCTATTCAAAACACTTTACTTACCAAGTCTATACAACCTAATGTATAATTGCTCATCTTCAGTTAATGACCTAGCACCTGCACCTAAGCATATTTTCAAGTTAGGCTAACCCCCAAACAATCAACGATTACATTGCAACACATTCAATCAAGCATTGTATTTCAGCAAATGAAGACTATATAGCGGTACATTAAACTAGCCATAACTGGAGATGTATAATTCCAAATGACATGAAACAAGACAATCTGGAAAGCTTATGAAATTTTCTACAATTCATTTTTAGACCTCAAAGCATGATTCGACACTTTACCAGCTCGAATTCATAAATCAACAGAACTCTGTCCTCACAAGGCAGAGAGTAAGCAAAACAGGAACCTAACTTTAAACAGCTGTAGTTTCTAAACTACTGGGCCAAATGCCCTCAAATTTTGACAGGAGCTAGATACATAAGTTATCTACAACTTTTGTATTCAACACAAGCACAGAAAACCACATTATCATGGGGAACTTTCCAAAGTCCCCAGATCTGTCCAGCGGGACATGATGCAACAAATAATTGTTAACTTATGATATAAACGCTTGATTGGACAAAACTAACTTTACTGACATATCACACATATCACAAGAACACTAGAAAGTAGGGTGTCCATCACCAAAACATTTCTTTTAATACCTTTCTTAATTTATTTAATTAATTAGGGGAAATAGTAAACATATATGAAAACTGCCCCATTAATTCTACAAAAATTACAGTAGACACTACATGCTCTAAATAGACTACCATAAAATTTCACACCATTTGAGTAAGTATTACAACCTACACAAAATGGTAAGGCAGAATGGCTTAAAATGGCATAATTAGGAAACCCTAGTGAAAAGTGTCAAGCAACAGATTTCATATTTTTCCTTGCATTCTTAAGGTACTGGGATACTCTCCAACAAATTTCATAGTCAATGGATTCATAAATAAATTACTAAAATTCCCACAAGAATCATCCAATGATAAAAGGAAAATCTATAACTCAAAAACTACACATGCAATGACTCTCAAATTTTAACCAGAGCTTCTACTAAGTAATACTAGCTTACCCACAAAATTTCACAATTTTTGGATCACAGAAACTCAAGATATGATTTAAACAAGTTTGCATGCACTCAAAAACACTTTTAAGTTCCTATTTAATTCATCCAAAATTTCTACAAAATGTGCTCAAGATATATTTTTCTTAAATACTAGACCTAACTGTGAGTCTAACAAAATTGGAAGTACTCAATTTGGATCTACCAATTGGGAGTTACAAAAATCGTAAATCGGCATTCAAAACTGAAAATTTGAACTAGCCCTAAGACCGCTCACCATCGACAACCTGGGGTCCACCGGTCAGGTTGGGCCCAGCGTGTCATAGACACGTAACAGAGGACATGGCTGCGACGGCGCGAAGATGGCGTGGCTCGCCGGGCGGCGGCTTCACCGGCGACGCAGAGGGTACCTCCGTGCTCGCCATGACCTACGCACAGCGTCAAAGACCTACTAACCCTAAGCTCTAGCGGACTCTAGGTACCCGGCCTCGAGCGCCGCTGCTCGGCCATATGCGCACTGGCGGCGCGCGTGGCGAAATCCGGCCATGTAGGGCGCGGCCAAGCACGGTAAGAGCTTCAAGGACTCGCAGGAAAGCTAAGGGAGGAAGAAAAGAGGATGAGAGGGCTCTCAGTGGCGATTCGACCATGACGCGAGCACAACTCCGGTGAGGTTGCGTTCATGGCGGTGGCGGCGGATCAGCCAAATGCGACCAAGACCTTTAGGTTCTCCGGCACAACAACAAAGGTGTACGAGCTAGAGGAAGCTATGGTGGAGCTATTGGCAGGAGCTGGCTAGCTACGGTGCCACGGTGAGCAGGCGCGAGCACGGCGGAGCAAAGGCGGAGCTGCTGCGGTGCTTTGGGCGAGCGGAGGAAACGAAGAGGAGGCAGAGCGCGTGCGGGTGAGTGGAGAGGCAACAGGGCGCGCTCCAGTTCAAGCTAGCCAGCGCGCGGCATGGTCAGGGCGAGCAAGGCGCGTGGCGCCATTGCTGGGCGGCAACGGCTCTGCTTGATTAAACCTCAGAAGCGCCGATTCAGTTCGATCAACAGAGCAATTGAACCGGCCTGACAGTGAAACTTGTCGACAAAAGATCTCTTAATCCATGGCGATCCAGGGTAAGTTGTAGTTAACAAAGTTGGAGATCTACATGTGGTCTACAACTTTCACAATTGGAGCACGAGCTGGTTCGGCTTGGTTTGCAAACTACAGAGCTGTCAACTAGGGTACATGAAACTGAAACTCAGTTTTCATACTTAGAAATATTTTTAAGTGTTGAATCCACCTTCAAAGTTGACTTGTGGGACCTTTTTGGGCATGTTGTGCACATTTTCACGAGTTGGTCACAAAATAACTTTTGTTCCACATATAATCCTCTACAACTTTGCTTTAGGTTGCTCAGACATGCAAACATCCTAAGCTACACTTTTTAAACAGTCAAACACAGGAGCTCTAGGGGTCCAAATTGGTCAACCATGACTTGGAAACCTAATTAGGCAAAATGATCAACATGAACATTGTTCCTAATGACATTCTAAGTGTAACTAAGTTACTTACAAGCATTTCTAGCCACACCATGCATTGGTCACACAAGAATCAATCAAGGTATACATTTGAAGCGATGAAAAACACAAGAAATGTTGCAAATGTTTCATAGTCATGTTTCACATATTTCATGATCTTGTTGCATCGTATTAACTAATCTTGTTTCACTAAGTGAGTGGCACAGGCTGCACTTAAGTGTTGGACACTTTACATTTCATAAAGAACAACACACATGAAATATACAACACGTTGTTATGTTTCGAAATTATGTTTCATGTGCTATAAGTTCACAAAGGGATGCATGATGCTCATGTTCATGAAATGCAGTGCAAATGTGAAAGCTAAACACCAGGGGTGTTACAGCCCTCCCCCCTTATAAAAATCTCGTCCCGAGATTTGAAAAGCGTACCATTGTTGATAGAATTCCTTATAACCATCCCTCAAATAATCTTCCCTTTCCCATGTTGCATCGCGTTCACTACCCTGATTACTCCACATGACCTTGTAGAACTTGACCACCCAACTCCGAGTCACTCGCTCACGAGTGTCAATCACTCGAACCGGCTTTTCTTCAAAGGTCAAGTCAGATTTTAACTCGATATCCCCCAATGGAACTCTCTCTTCAGGGACGCGAAGACATTTCTTCAATTGGGATACATGAAAGACATTGAAGATAGCACTCATCTCCGGAGGTAATTGAATCTTATACGCCACTTTACCACTTTGTCCAATGATTTCAAACGGACCAACATATCTTGGCGCAAGCTTTCGCTTCACACCGAAGCGTTGGACACTTTTCATAGGTGAAACCTTCAGATAAACGAAGTCTCCAACTTCGAACTCAATAGGTTTTCTACGTCGATCAGCATAACTTTTCTGCCTAGCTTGTGCTGCGGCCATGTGAGTTTGGATAGTACGGACTTGTTCTTCGGCTTCTTGAACAAAATCAATTCCATAATATCTCCTTTCACCGGCTTCTACCCAGTTCAATGGGGTTCTACACTTCCGGCCATACAAAGCTTCAAACGGTGCCATCTTTATGCTCTCTTGATAACTATTATTGTACGAGAATTCAGCTAGGGGTAACCATTTTTCCCATGAGCCCTTAGCCGATATGACACAAGCTCTCAACATATCTTCTAAGATTTGATTCACTCGCTCGGTTTGCCCATTGGTTTGCGGATGATAGGCAGAACTTCTTACGAGCTTAGTCCCTAATAATCCGTGTAAGTGCTCCCAAAAGCGAGCAGTGAACTGTGGTCCTCTATCTGAGACAATAGTACGAGGGATCCCATGAAGTCGGACTATCTGGTTGAAGTACAACTCCGCATAGTCGGTTGGACGAAAAGTCTATCTGCGGACCGGAATGAAGTGTGCTGATTTGGTCGGTCCGGTCCACAATTACCCAAATTGAGTTAAGATTCCTTTGAGTAGTGGGGAGTCCAACTATAAAATCCATACTTATCTCTTCCCATTTCCAACCTGGAATAGATAGTGGCTGAAGTAATCCAGCTTGCATGTGTACTGCCTTGACTCGACAACAAGTGTCACACCTAGCCACATAAGCGGCGATCTCTTTCTTCATTTTGGTCCACCAAAATCGAGGCTTTAAATCATGATACATTTTACTACTACCAGGATGAATAGATAGTTTAGAGGAATGGGCTTCGGATATGATTTGATTTCTAAGCTCTCTATCCTTCGGAACTACCAACCTATCCTTGAACCATAACACGCCTTCCTCATCAACTCGAAAATGTTTGGTTTCTTGCTCTTTCATCTTGCGCTTGATGTGAAACACACCTGCATCCGTCTTCTGTAGCTCGATAATTCGACTCTGTAGAGTACAACTGACAGTGATGTTGTGAAGGACGGCAGGATGAAGGAGCTTTGACAAATGGGCATCACTCTCAATCAAAGAGTGGCAATGAGACTTCCTGCTTAAGGCATCCGCTACGACATTTGCCTTACCAGGGTGATAGTGCACTTGGAGGTTATAATCCTTGATCAACTCGAGCCATCTTCTCTGACGCATATTCAACTCAGGTTGAGTGAAGATGTACTTGAGACTTTTATGATCAGTGTAGATGTTGCACACATTGCCAAGTAAATAATGTCTCCAGGCCTTCAGAGCATGAACAACTGCAGCGAGTTCTAAGTCATGCGTTGGATAATTTACTTCATGTTTCCGAAGTTGGCGGGAGGTATAAGCAATGACTCTACCCTCTTGCATAAGAACACCTCCTAACCCAATACCTGATGCATCACAAAACACATCAAAAGGTTTCTCGATATCCGGTTGTGCCAAAACCGGAGCCGATGTTAGAAGAGTTCGCAGGGTATGGAAAGCCGCATCACACTCAGGAGTCCAGACAAACTTCATGTCTTTTTGCAGCAATCGAGTCATAGGCTTGGCTATTTTAGAGAAATCCGGGATGAAGCGACGATAATAGCCAGCCAACCCCAGAAAACTCCGAACCTCGTGCACCGAGATGGGAGCTTTCCAGTTCAATACTTCTTGCACCTTGGTGGGATCAACCATAATTCCTCCATCGGACAACACGTGTCCAAGAAAAGGTACCTCGCGAAGCCAAAATTTACATTTGCTGAACTTTGCATACAGCTGGTGTTCTTTCAATCTAGTGAGAACCACCCGCAAATGTTCAACGTGATCTTCTTCATTCTCAGAATAGACCAGGATATCATCTATAAATACCACCACAAATTTGTCCAACTCGGGCATAAACACTGAATTCATCAGATACATAAAATGTGCGGGGGCATTAGTCAATCCAAAAGACATAACAAGATACTCATACAGACCATATCTGGTAGAGAATGCGGTTTTTGGAACATCCTCGGGCCGAATCTTGATTTGATGATACCCAGATCTCAAATCGATCTTGGAAAAGACTTTTGCCTTGGATAACTGATCAAATAAGATATCTATACGTGGTAGAGGGTACTTATTCTTGATTGTAACTGAATTCAAGGGTCTATAATCTACACACATGCGTAGGGATTGATCTTTCTTCTTCACAAAGATAGCTGGGCACCCCCACGGAGATGAACTAGGACGGATAAGACCTTTCTTTAGAAGTTCATTCAACTAGGTCTTAAGTTCAGCTAGTTCATTGGGAGGCATTCTATATGGCCTTCTAGAGATAGGAGCTGTACCAGGAAGCAACTCTATCTTGAACTCCACGTCCCGATCCGGGGTAATCCGAGCAAATCATCGGGAAAAACATCCGGAAAGTCACACACTACAGGGATATCTGCAATAGCCTTTGCTTGCACCGCATTAGTTGCACAAGAAAGATTGAGGTCCCTTGGTAGTTGCACCAGAAAACCTTCCTGATTACTGGGATCTCTGAGCATAACTACTCTAGTCGATGTATCAATAAGCACCCCGTGCCTGCTCATCCAATTCATTCCCAATATCACATCAATACCCAGCCCGGTAAAACTACCGATCAACCTCGATAACTTCGCCCCTCTATCTCAAATTGTACTTCCCCAACTACCAGCTTGGTTGGGATAACACCACTGGCAGCCCTAATACAATAACCCTCACCCTCAACAGTATATGTTTTCTGCATAAACTTGGATGCAAATGCTTTGGACTAATAAAGGAATGCTGGCACCAAATCAAATAGTACAAGCTGCAAGGGTGTTGATCAATCGAAAACTTACCAATGATCACTACCTCTCTGAAGGAATCTCAGTAATATTAGTGTGGTTCACCCGTCCCCACGACCACACGGGTAGTTATTCTTCTTAGGGTAGGGGCATTCCCTTGCCCGATGGCTTTGTCTTGTTGCGAGTTCCAAAGACGGCATGTTGCTTGGAGGAGCCACAACTCGCCTCGACCGGTAGTGCCCTTGGGAAAACAATCAGTAAATGCCTTGCGAAACCCAGTCTTGGCGGGATTCTTCTTCTGCAGTGGTCGAAACTTAGCGGCTGACGCTGGAGGACGGAATGGAGCCCTCTGCGTGATGAGAGCCTTGGATTGTGAGGCACCCGCCTCATAGGCTCTCTTACGACTTTTTGAAGCAGCATACACAGCATTGTTGTTCTCTTGCGATAAAGCATCACTCACAAATTCATTAAAATGAGCACACTTGCAATTTCCCATGGTCTTCATAAGTTTGGGGCTAAGTCCCCGCTTGAAACTTGCGATCTTTTTGGCATCAGTGTCAACAAACTCGTGTAGCATACCTTGCAAGGTTATTGAAAGCCTGCAGTATTCATTCAAGCTCTTGTTCCCCAGAGTCACTTCATGAACTCAGTATGCTTGATCGCCATGAGACCAGGAGGAATATAATTTCCCAAAGCGCACTTGAACCGATCCCGGTGATTTGGGCATTAGCGGGCATAGTGGACCGATGATGACTCCACCAAATGCCACCGGCCCATGCAGTTGGTGAGATGCGTACTCGATCTTCAGCACCTCGGTCAAGCGGAAGAGCGAAAACTTCGCTCGAGAGTATTCAACCACTCATCGACTTGTAGAGGCTCCTCACCTCCTTGAAGATCGGGGTTTTGTGTCAAGGAAATCCTTGAAATCATCAGTCTTGATTTGGTTCCGGTCCTTGGCGTGGACCACGACCATCCCGATTCGCAATCGTACGGAGGGCCTCAGCCATAGTGCGCTGTCCTTCCGCAAGCATTGCTATCAATTCCGTTGGTGTGGGTGGTGGTGGCGGTGGAAGATCATCATCATCATCACTACCCCACCCGGCGGAACGAGTACGAGGCATCTGGCACAATGCGCAACCAGTAATTATTGATGATGTCAGCACATTGGAGAGGAACAATGTAATTGTGCCAAACTGAATTTACTGACGAGAATGAAAACTTCATACAATAACAGAGGCAATAATTCATTCTCCAATCACCACATCATCAAGTAGATTACTAGCGCCATACGCAGTGCATTCCAACATGACAAGTTTTTAAACTTAACCATTACGATACGCGTCCCAAAGGGAGCGAATTAAAGTACATTACATGCCGAGTTCGAATTAAAAGAGTACATCCCAAATCAGTCATCGTACTTAAGTCCATTACATCAATGACTGCAAAAGCTTATACTAGCGAGAGTTGCTAACGAACTACGCGTCGAAGTGATCGCTGTCCACATCGGAGACACCTTGGACTTCTTCTGGGTCTTCCTCTTCTTCTTCTTCCAGTTTAGCTGCATTGTCAACCATCTGCACGTCCTCTTCTTCCTCATCGGCCTCAATCACTTGAGGTCCACCCACATTTGGATACCTTGGTATGGGGTGAGGAATAGGAAACAGACGGTTGTGCAGTTGATGGTGCTCAACCTGAAGCTCTTCGAGCTGTCCTTGCAGTGCTTGCTCCCTCTGAAAGGCGTTGTGATTGGCCAAAATCCAACCCCGACGTCTTTCTTCTGCTAACTCTAAAGCTGCATCCCGGTGACGTGTCACACGATCCAACTCTTGTGCAGCCTCATCTCTCTCAATAGTGAGGTTCATCAGCTGGTCATGAAGCTCGTCTCTCTCGCGTGCGGTTTGACCCCACTTATTGCGATTTATAATTTGCAATCCCACGAATCTCATCAACTTCTCGTTGAGCTCTCCCACATGCATTCGCCCTTGCGACAATACTTGCAGACACGCAACTTTGAACTTGTGTCTTTGAGCTTCCATTGCCTTGCCGGCTTCATCAAGCACACTCGAAAGGGTGTTTTGCACGACTCGACAAGGCTTCGGGACTGCCATCATAGCACTCATTCCAAAGATTGTCGCTCTGCGCCCGTTCACCACGGCCTCGAACCAAGGCTCGACCAACGTCCCCGAGTCCACTCGGCCTCGAGAGGAGATACTCGGGGAATGGATGAAGCAGGTCCACCCACTAACTCATCCCGAAGCTCTATGCTATATCCATCAAAGACATCCGGCGCAACAACTGAAGCGGCTTCCCATGGGCTTTGCCCATCGGTCTCGATGCTCCACCCATGCCACAACGGTCTTGTGGGGTTTTATGGCACGATGAAGGTCACGACGCACCATGGTACATCTCCCAATGGTACCGCTTTGCCTCCCACGCCAGAATCGGGTGCCTCCGGGTACCCAACTCAACCGAGCACCCTCCGAGAGCAAAGTGGGAGTACCGAACTGGTCCAGAAAAGTGTTGCTACCAAGAGGAAACACGGCGCGCGACCATCTGTATCAAAAGGGGATGCAATTCACGTGAGAGGATTATTTTCTTTGAGAGATTGCACTTTACACTTGGGATAAGCAATTATAAGGGAGGGTAATGCAATTTGAATGACATGAGTGAATATGATGCATGCTCGTTCCGTCGCGTCCTCACAAACCTAGTAAAATTTGAGCTTTAGCGGAATATACGATGGCATACATACGTTCTCTCAATTAGCGGTAACTAGTCGATCTACACGGTGCGTTGTTAGCGTACTGCAGAAAACTTCATTGCAGCCCAACCCAACAAGATATAATGCTAATTACACAAGCGATAACTAAGATACTCTCCATATATACATCCCCCCGATATATATACTTGAGATCCAAACTACCCGACAAATGTACCCACAATTAAGTACCTTCATATATACATGTATGTAACATGTAAATACTCCAAAGAACCACAACTAGCTCTCCCCTAGACCGGCAGGTTGGACGGTCATGCTCTCACAACTCACACTTACCTTAGCGTAGAGGCAATTGATCCATACATTACCATTCAAACGAATGGCATCCATGCAATATCACGCCGCATGGACGACATAAATAGATACAATCAATTCCCCCAAGTTAGTAATTATATATAAGCCACCTAGAAGTCCTTAAGTGGGCTATAAAGGATGTGATCACCAAGATACCATAAAAATTTTGATTTTTGAACACTTCTATATAACTATAAGTTGGAAAACCGTTTTTACAACAAAAGCTTTTGTTTTAAATAGTCAGTAAGACATGTTTAATGTTGAATCTAGCTCGATACCACCGTCACAGAAGCTCCGACCAATTTATAAGAGCACAAGTACAAAAACAATCGCCAAAACGATCAAATTCTCGAACTTGAGCCCATATAAACCCGGTAGTCAACTGAAATCTCGAAAGGATTTCAAACCAACTTGCATACAACCAAGATCACGAGAATTCAACATAACATATCGTGACAAGTTACAACATTTCACAGACGTTTGCAAATAGATTACATCATCACAGAGTCAACGTTATTACAAAACAAGTCTTGTAAAACATGCGGAAGCAAATAGTTTAACTCACACACTGAAGTTCAAATACACATACCGGTTTGCTGATCACAACCCATAAAAGCATTCAGATAAGGGAACAGAGATCATGCCCATGATCTAGTCTTCATCACCCGCCGGGTGGAGACAATACTTACGTAATCCCGATATAGAAGGTCATCTACAACAAGAGGAATAAACCCCGAGTACGGGAATGTACTCACTAGACTTACCCGCCGAAACCAAAATAAATGACACCAAGGATTATGCAAAGCTTATTGTAGTGGATCTGGTTGACACTTTCTTTTTGCGTAAAAGCATAAGTAATAATGATCAAATCTTAGCTTTGGACTAGCGGTGACTTTTTAACCATTAACGACAACTACATTAGCACCTGTACTAAGCAATCATATTATTAGGGTGCAAACATTAATAACCATATCGGTATTCATTGGCAACCTTATCATCATCATCCATTTAACCATATCGTTAAATTAATTGAATCTACGTTGCATTTGCTCGGTCAAGTTCTCACTATCCGGGGAGAGCGGCGATTGAATCGATTCCTATCCAAATGGAGGGGTATTCCTAAACACAAACCACCTTCTCCCGTCGAAGTCGCAAAAACAGTCACCTTTAGTACGATTCAGAGTCGCGAGTCCGATCAGATCGACATTCTCGAGAACCACTCTGCCAAGGTTGTTCGGGACTCTAACCCGCCTTGGACTTATGCCAATGGCTCTCCGCACATCCTTACTACCTCCGAGAATGTCGCCATTTGCTTTCGCGTCCCGGCCGAGTCGAGCTACTAGGCTTCAGCGGTCGGAACGACTTATCCGCCACTAAGTGTTAGGCTGCGTTCAACATGACATGAGGACGTCATGCAGATCGGTCCTTAAACGACTTTCGACGGGAGTCACTATGTTCAAACCTACACAAGACCCGCCTTGGTCTTAATTCATTATTCACATGGTTCTTTTCCGATAGCAAATATAGCCAACCGTGACCCACCTCATCCTAAAGCTCGCAGTGACAAAATCACCGACTTCTACCGCACTAAGCATGGCTAAGCATATAACCCGTTCTGAACTTAAATAGGATTCCAAAGGCGATATCTGGACAAGGAAGGATATATAATGCAGCAATTGGTTCCAACCAATTCCTATACTTAATGCATCATCAACAATAAAAGGTACTCAAAGTATTTGCAAAAACATGGGAGGCTTAATATGCTCCGGGCTTGCCTTTCGAGAACGAGGAAGGCTGGTGGTCGTGGCACTCGGGCAGATCCTCCATGGCATGATCGCTTCCGTCGACTTCCCGCACCTCGGGTTCCTCCTCCTGGTTGGCTCCTCGAACTCCAGCAATGTCACTCCCTCCGCACACCTATTGCATGAATGCTCAAGATAAATATCATGGATGCACATGAACAGATCGTCGGGGATGCTCGGAGAATGCACATGTTCGTTGTAGTTTGCATATTCCAACTTAAGCCCTATTCAAAACACTTTACTTACCAAGTCTATACAACCTAATGTATAATTGCTCATCTTCAGTTAATGACCTAGCACCTGCACCTAAGCATATTTTCAAGTTAGGCTAACCCCAAACAATCAACGATTACATTGCAACACATTCAATCAAGCATTGTATTTCAGCAAATGAAGACTATATAGCGGTACATTAAACTAGCCATAACTGGAGATGTATAATTCCAAATGACATGAAACAAGACAATCTGGAAAGCTTATGAAATTGTCTACAATTCATTTTTAGACCTCAAAGCATGATTCGACACTTTACCAGCTCGAATTCATAAATCAACAGAACTCTGTCCTCACAAGGCAGAGAGTAAGCAAAACAGGAACCTAACTTTAAACAGCTGTAGTTTCTAAACTACTGGGCCAAATGCCCTCAAATTTTGACAGGAGGTAGATACATAAGTTATCTACAACTTTTGTATTCAACACAAGCACAGAAAACCACATTATCATGGGGAACTTTCCAAAGTCCCCAGATCTGTCCAGCGGGACATGATGCAACAAATAATTGTTAACTTATGATATAAACGCTTGATTGGACAAAACCAACTTTACTGACATATCACACATATCACAAGAACACTAGAAAGTAGGGTGTCCATCACCAAAACATTTCTTTTAATACCTTTCTTAATTTATTTAATTAATTAGGGGAAATAGTAAACATATATGAAAACTGCCCCATTAATTCTACAAAAATTACAGTAGACACTACATGCTCTAAATAGACTACCATAAAAATTTCACACCATTTGAGTAAGTATTACAACCTACACAAAAATGGTAAGGCAGAATGGCTTAAAATGGCATAATTAGGAAACCCCAGTGAAAAGTGTCAAGAAACAGATTTCATATTTTTCCTTGCATTCTCAAGGTACTGGGATACTCTCCAACAAATTTCATAGTCAATGGATTCATAAATAAATTACTAAAATTCCCACAAGAATCATCCAATGATAAAAGGAAAATCTATAACTCAAAAACTACACATGCAATGACTCTCAAATTTTAACCAGAGCTTCTACTAAGCAATACTAGCTTACCCACAAAATTTCACAATTTTTGGATCACAGAAACTCAAGATATGATTTAAACAAGTTTGCATGCACTCAAAAACACTTTTTAAGTTCCTATTTAATTCATCCAAAATTTCTACAAAATGTGCTCAAGATATATTTTTCTTAAATACTAGACCCAACTGTGAGTCTAACAAAATTGGAAGTACTCAATTTGGATCTACCAATTGGGAGTTACAAAAATCGTAAATCGGCATTCAAAACTGAAAATTTGAACTAGCCCTAAGACTGCTTAGCCACTGACAACTGGGGTCCACCGGTCAATTTGGGCCATGCGTGTCATAGACACAGAACAGAGGACACGGCTGCGACGGCGCGGAAGACGGTGTAGCTCGCCGGCGGCGGCTTCACCGGCGACGCAGAGGGTACCTCCGTGCTCGCCATGACCTACCGCGTCCAAAGACCTACTAACCCTAAGCTCTAGCGGACTCTAGGTACCCCGGCCTCGGAGCGCCGCGGCTCGGCCATGGCGCACGGCGGCGCGTGGCGAAGTCCGGCCATGTAGGGCGGCGCTGCCAAGCACGGTAAGAGCTTCAAGGACTCATGGGAAAGCTAAGGGAGGAAGAAAAGAGATTGAGAGGGCTCCAGTGGCGGTCGACCATGACGAGCACAACTCCGGTGAGGTTGCGTTCATGGTGGTGGCGGCGGATCGACCAAATGCGACCAAGATACCTTAGGTTCTCCGGCACAACAACAAGGTGTATGAGCTAGAGGAAGCTATGGCGGAGCTATTGGCGGAGGCGGCTAGCTACTGTTGCTACGGGCGGAGCAAAGCGAGCACGGCGGAGCAAAGGCGGAGCTAACTGCGGTGCTTTGGGCGGCGGAGGAAGCGAAGAGGAGGCAGAGCGCGTGCGGGTGAGTGGAGAGGCAACAGGCGCGCTCCAGCTCAAGCTCAAAGCCAACCCGCAAGCGGGCGTGGTCGAGGTGAGCAAGGCGCGCGTGGCGGCCACTGCCAGCGGCAACGGCTCACGCTGGTCGGTCGACCTTTAGCGCCGATTCAGTTCGATCAACAGAGCAATTGAACCGGCCTGACAGTGAAACTTGTCGACAAAAGATCTCTTAATCCATGGCGATCCAGGGTTAAGTTGTAGTTAACAAAGTTGGAGATCTACATGTGGTCTACAACTTTCACAATTGGAGCACGAGCTGGTTCGGCTTGGTTTGCAAACTACTGAGCTCTCAACTAGGGTACATGAAACCTGAAACTCGGTTTTCATACTTAGAAATATTTTTAAGTGTTGAATCCACCTTCAAAGCTGACTTGTGGGACCTTTTTGGGCATGTTGTGCACATTTTTTTCACGAGTTGGTCACAAAATAACTTTTGTTCCACATATAATCCTCTACAACTTTGCTTTAGGTTGCTCAGACATGCAAACATCCTAAGCTACACTTTTTAAACAGTCAAACACAGGAGCTCTAGGGGTCCAAATTGGTCAACCATGACTTGGAAACCTAATTAGGCAAAATGATCAACATGAACATTGTTCCTAATGACATTCTAAGTGTAACTAAGTTACTTACAAGCATTTCTAGCCACACCATGCATTGGTCACACAAGAATCAATCAAGGTATACACTAAAACGATGAAAAACACAAGAAATGTTGCAAATGTTTCATAGTCATGTTTCACATATTTCATGATCTTGTTGCATCGTATTAACTAATCTTGTTTCACTAAGTGAGTGGCACAGGTTGCACTTAAGTGTTGGACACTTTACATTTCATAAAGAACAACACACATGAAATATACAACACGTTGCTATGTTTCGAAATTATGTTTCATGTGCTATAAGTTCACAAAGGGATGCATGATGCTCATGTTCATGAAATGCAGTGCAAATGTGAAAGCTAAACACCAGGGGTGTTACAGAGCTGCCAGCCATCCCACCATCGCACGATATTATGACGGCTAGATCTTCCAGCGGGTTCGGGTGACCCACGAGCTAGTGTGGCCCTGCCCTAGCGTTCCGAGCAAGGCTCGGTTCGTCCTTCGCGACAAGGATAAGGTGGGGCTCTGGCACTTGCCGGAGGAGAGAGGACTGTCGATGGAGTCCGATCTCGCCCAAACAAAGGCGAGGCTCAAGGAGGCCTTGGAGCGGGTTGAGCTTGTCCATTAGGCAGTTTCAGTCGACCTTCCATGTGTTGCAGAGGTAAGCCTTCTACATTTTTTGTGTTTGTTCTTGACTCCTTGGTCTTTCACTGGTTGTTTCAGCATGTTTGCTTCTCGCTTTACAGGATTTAAAGGCGACGTCGATCCGCAAGTCCCGTTTCCTTTGGGAGGAACATGGTCGGATGGAGCGGGAAGCCGCGATGTCACGGCGGGTCAATTTGCTTGAGCGCCAGCTAGAATTCACCCACCACGAGTCCCAATACCGAGAAGCTGAGGCGACAGGAGCATGGTGGCGGAGCTGCTCGCGGCGGAATGGGCTACTGCTGCCGAGCAGGGACTCTGCGTAGCGAAGGTCCACTTGGCGGAGACCAAGGCGGTGCTTTAGAAGTCCTTGTAGGCTCTAGAGATGGAGCGGAGGGCCCAGTCGGAGGCTGATCAAGAAGTGCTCACGCTCCGGGGGCAGGTGCTTGGGGCGGAGGAGTCGAACGCTTGACTGCTCAAGAAGGTGACCCAGCAAGAGGAGGGACTCTCCATGCTCAAAAGCACCAGCCTTGGTATGTATCTGTTCTCCCTTTGGTTGATGCCTTGGTTTTCCTTTCCTTCTCTTCTAAACTTGTCGTCCTTTTTCTAGAACTAGGTGGAAAAATTGATTCCTAGGAGTGAGAGCTAGAGAAAGCCAAGGCAGCGATCGGTCGAAGCAGGAGGCTCTAGCCAAGTCCCTTGAAGAGCGATGTGCCCTCAAGGGGGAGCTCGGCCAGATTCACAATGTCGCCTAGGTGGTCGTTTCCGATGTGTTCGGGTCGGCGCCGAGCACCAGTACGCCCGCCATCCAGCTAGGCGGAGGTACCGAACAAAGTTTAGGCACTCATCTTCGACGGGATGCTCTATGGGACGTCGGGGGTGCTGACCTCAGTGGCGATGCACCACCTAGACCTGGACTTTGCCACCATCTATAGAGGGTACATCGACGGCTGTAGCGCGGATGCAATCCATGCGCTTGAGGAGAGCTTGGTGCCATAGTCACAGATGGTTGCCGAACAAGTCTCCGTGCAGTGGGTGATGGAGGCTCGCCATTCGGGCATGGCTGAAGGTGTGCGCTAGGAAGACATCATCCAGCTTGTAGATGGAGTGGAGACCAACTCAGAAATGAGCGTCATCCCACCTCCGACCAAGCCAAATGTCGTCCCATCGGAAAGCGAGAAGCCCTTATCCTTGTCGACCGTGCCATCAGCCAATGCCGCCGGTCGACCACAATAGAATTTAGAGTAGAAGCAGTCAGTATATGTAAAAGATAAGTTTGTGGGGGAGCCCCCATGTGAACAGTTTTTTATATTCATGAATACTTCAATTTTGTTTTGTGATGGAATCACTTCGTAAGGGGAACCTTGTCCGATCTGTTCCTTGTTTTTACCCTAGCATAGCTTTGTTTTTATCCTTTCTTTTTCACACCTACCCATTTGACCCATAGGCTGCAACCTTAAGAACCTAGGCGTGGCCCGCGAGGCTCAGCTACTCGTAACTATAGGTCATGGCGGGGTGTGATCGGTCGGGAGTTTAAAACATAAGTTACATAGGGTAAATAAATGAATGGACTACCCTTTCGTTTGGGTGAAAAGTATTACTATATGATAGTAAAAAAAGGGTGGTATCGCACCCTCATGGAGCCCCCTGAGCCACCCAGGCCGAGAGTGTTCAGGCTGGGGTGCTTGTAGGAGCAAACGTTGAATGAAAGAAAGCGGTAAGACCGAGTTTTAGGGGGGAAATGACGTAACTGTTCGATGTTCCATGTGTTGGTGAGAACATTGCCGTTGTCGTCCTTCAGTTGGTAGGTGCCTGGTCGGATCACCTCGGTCACCGTATAGGATCCTTCCCATGATGGAGAGAGTTTATGTTTCTCCTTGGTTGATTGGGTTCTTCGGAGCACGAGGTCTCCGACCTCGAGGATCCTCCCTCTGATTTTTCTTTCATGGTACCTGCGGAGAGTTTGCTGGTAGCGAGCGGAGCAGATGACGGTCATCTCATGAGCCTCCTTGAGTAGGTCAACCGTGTCTTGCTGAGCCTCTATGGCTCGGTCTCGGTTCAAGGCCTTCACTCTTGGGGCGCCATCATCGAGGTCGGAGAGCAGCACCGCTTCAGCTCCATAGGACAGGAAGAAAGGTGCATGGGCTCTCCATGAGCTTGTCGAAGTGGTTGGGCTGACCCTACTAGGGCTGCTTGCTCGCATGATCGGTCACATGGACCAAAGCAGAGTTGGATGGTCGGCGCTGATTCTGCTTGTTCTTTTTGCCCCTATGCGTGGAGGGGCCTTTCTCTTGGTACTCGCGCTTGGCCTTGCCTTTGTCCCAGCCTCCTCTAAAGACTACTCCAACCGCCTCCTCATTAGAGGCATGGTTCGTGGTGACGTCGAGCAGGTCATGGGTGGTATGGGGCTTCAGACAACCGAGCTTGTGGATCAAGGACTCACAGGTTGTCCCGAAGAGGAACGCGCTGATGACGTCCGCGTCGACGACATGAGGAAGGGAGTTGCGTCATTTTGAGAACCTACCGATGTAATCCTGCAAGGACTATTGGTCTCCTACTGGCAGCTCTTGAGGTCCCAGGAATTCCTAGGATGGGCATACGGCCCCTAGAAATTCCTGATGAAGATCCTCTTGAGATCCGCCCAGTCGTGGATGCTGTTAGGCGGGAGGAATTTGAGCCATGCTCGAACATGCTCCCCCATGCAGATGGGGAGGTATTGAATGATGAAGTGGTCATCATCCACCCTTCTAGCTTGGTAGGCAAGCCAGAAGTCTTTGAGCCATATACCGGGATTCGTTTCCCTGATGTATTTGGCGATGTTGGTAGGTGGTCGAAAGCGCTGTGGGAACGGCGCTTTCTAGATGCGACGGCCAAAGGCCCATGGTCTTGGGCCATCTGGGTTGGGACTCCGGTCGTCTAGTCGGCAACCATGACTGGGGTGCATTTCCCCGCTCCCCTCGATGGTCCGGCCGGGGCCCGTGCTGCCCTGCTCTCATCGCCCCTTGAAGGACGTCATCATCACGCCGGGCTTGATGCTGATTATTGATGATGCTATGAGCATCTCGGTTCGGCCCGAGCCATTTGTGAATAGGCGGTCGGTGTGGAGCGGGCGCCGGGTCAAGCCATGGTGCAGTTGTGGCCTCCTGTTCCATGTCCAACGACTGTAGCGGTGAGCGTATGGAGCGGTTTGACTGGTGCACCCCCATTCCCCCGGTGGGAAGAGAGGCCATGACCCAGTGTTGCGATGCGGAGCTCTCCGCCTGTTGGATGGCGGCGGTTTCCACCAGTGCCCGGAGGTTCCGGTGGATCACCTGCTCTAGGGGGTCATCAGGCTCGGGAAGGCTGCGCAGAAGCATCACCGCAGCGGCGATGTTCTGGACAGCCCGAGCAAACTATGGGGAATCATTTCCTCCGTCCATGATGTTGCGCTAGACCTGGCAGGCGTGACCCTAGGCACCGCTCACTGGGTTATGCAAGCATGGCGCTGTGTGCTACACCGAGTGTGTTGACGTAGGTAGCAACTGGCTCTGCCGCCTTTGTCGTAACTCCTCGCCATCCTCCTATGCGCGTGCGAGGGCCTCTACACGAGGGTCCAAAGGGGTGTGTGTCTATAGGGACTCAGTTACCACCGGCAGCTCTCCCAGAGCGTCCACCATAGCGCACTCCTAGGATAGAGGGTAGCTAGGTGCCACGATGTCGCCGATGCTAGAGCTGTCGCTTTCAACTTCATCATCCACAAGGTCGTGGAAAGAGGCGAGGGCGTAGCTCGCCATGCCCATGAATTTGGATGTGAGAGGGGGGCAGCGTCAGCATCTTTCGAAGCCCCCACACGTATGCATCTACGGGGACGCAAGGCCATAGGGGAACCGGTTGCATGTCGGTTGCGGTGGGGACAACGGAGTCCCTCTGGAGAGTTAGCGGAAGATATTAAATAGCGAGTAAAGAACGATATGTACGTTACTCACAGTGGGGTTTGAGCCCAGCGTGGGCTCGGAGCGAAGCACAGGTGTCTTGTTGTTGAGGTTGTCGGGTGGCCTAGAGTCGATGGAGGGCGCTCCTCCTCCAACGGGCGCCAGGACAAGTTCCTCCTCGTGAAGGCAAAGTATGCCGAGCTAGTCAGCGATGAAGTCCAGGCTTCTGAAGAGGAAGGTCTAGGATGGCTCAAAGTCGGGAGAAACCCACATCCCAATAGGTGGGAGCGTGGGAAACTCTAACGAGCCAAAGCGAATCGTATCGCTTGAGCCCGTCATGATGAAGATGGCAGAAAGGTGAGCCATCCGATGACCAAAAGCATGAACGTACAACGTCCTCCTCATGGACGGCGCCAACTGTCAGTGTGAAAAGTGACCAACAAGTAAATATTTGTAGTTTTATCGTACGTTGTGATCGGATGTGGCCTAGCACTCAATGACACAGGGTTTATACTGGTTCAGGCAATGTGCCCTACGTCCAGTTTTAGTCAGTCGATGACTTTATTCCTGAGCCTAGGTGCTCGAAGTTTGTTGTGGGGTTACAAAGGAGTGGGAATAAGATGGGGGTGTTAGAGGTCCGGTCGGACTCTGTACTAAAGAGCCAAGAGTAACGGGAGCTCCTATGTGCGCTAAGTATTGGAACATATGCTCTGTGTAGCTTTAGAGTTCTAGAGCCATGGAGCTGTTTGAGTGCTCATAATATCTAAAGCTTAGCAGAGAGAGAGTTGGAATGCCCCATCCTTTAGGACAGAGCGCATCCCCTTTTATAGGTGAAGGGGACGACCTTACAAGTTAGGAGAGAGAGAGAGTGTGTGTGTGTGTGTGTGTGTGTGTGTGTTTTTCCTAGTCTTGTTGCCCACGCCGTCGGGTACAAGACGGTTTGTCGGCGCCCATAATACTATTGACGCCTTAGATGCATATGGCAGGCTCCATCGTGTTCTTCTAGTATGGCAAATGTCAGCGCCTACCATACTGTAGGACAAATGTCGGCGCCCACAACACTGTTCGTGTTTTGACATATCTGAAAGGTTGCAAAGTACCCTTCTGACATGGCCTGGCGGTATTGTCCTATAGGTGTGCAGGGTATGGTCCTGTGTATTGCATTTGACTTGAGTGCCTTGCCTTATCTCTCTCTACTGATTCTTGGGTCCTCACCGAGCAGGCGTCCCCGGTAGGTCGTTCCCAATCGGCTCCGACCACGCTGGTCGGAGAAGGGCTGTAAGCAGAGGTTCGATGTATTCCCGATCGGAAAAGCGGGTCGGTGTTGGAAGCGAGCGTCATCCCCTCCTTGGGTAGGCCTTCCGGTTGGAAAAGCGGGTCGGAGTCGGAAGCGAGCGTCGTCCCCTCCTTGGCTAGGCCTTCTAGTCAGAGACTGGATCGCTCTTCTGGCCTGTCGTTTGGTATCTGGGACGGCCCAGGAGTCGCGTGTCGTTGTAATGCTGTCTGCTGGGCCGAGTTTTTGCTGGGAAGGGGGCCCATTGGGGACCCTGGGTTTATGAACCCGACACAAATAAAACCACCGCCAGAAGGAAAGAGAACGAGGAAACAAATACTAAAAAATTACAATCCACTTACACTAGCAACATGAAAGTTAACCGCCTCTATAAGAGATGAATTTGGGACCTTCAAAAGGTCCCTCTTCACCTCGGGAGCTGAGAATGAGCTAGCACACGCGTTAGCAAAACTAGCCTCACTCAGGCTTGGAAGTAGGCCAATCGTGCGATAGTCCACGTTGGCGATAACCCGCGAAGTTGACGCGGCGCCTAAGGAACGAGCAATCCGGTAAGACTCCTTCATAGAATTCATTTTGCTAGAAGAGCTCGACCCTGAATAAACTCGCATTTCACTATAATCTTCAGGTCGGGAACTTAGTCATAACTCCCCGTGACCGAAAAGTTACCCGCGGACTAAGTTGTCACTTAGACGAATATACTCCACATAAAATCTAGACTTACCCTGCAGTTGAGAGCCTAAAACAATAGGAGACACCACGGGGGTAGGGATCGGACGAGTAGAACCCGCCTCTTCAGCAGAAATTGTTCTTGCCTTTTTTGCGCCAGATCCTTCGGGGGCTCGTTGGCCGGGCGCGAATTCTTCTTAGTCTTCTTGGTAAAAAGGTCACCAACGGACATGGTATTCGCAAGACCGAATGTGTCATGCACATCGACGACCTTGGCCTCACCAGCCATTCCGTCGAACTTGAAGTGGCCTAAAACATCAGTAGAAAAACTTCAAGTCAGCGAATAGATAAACAAGGAGCGAACCAAGAGACGAGTCTTGACCCAAAAGAAACAATACGGAAAGTACATAGCAAAAACCATAACACTACCATTTCAGTCCAGACATGCCCAAATCGGTGGGTCTATCCAATCACAACCTTTTTGCTATTGCCCACCTTGTCGGCAATCTCTCTCCCTATCCGCACATCGGCAGGCTCCGCGAAACTGCACCTCGGCCACCAAGCTTTCATTTGTGGGACTCCATCGCAACAGTGTTCGCCCCACGTCTAGCCATCGCTTTTCGTACCCTGCCTCTTCTTCCTTGGGCCCCGCGACCACGACCACGGGGCGCAGCGTCATCAGCCAAGAGGCTGGTCGAAGGGCCTGATCGATCGGCATAACAAAGCCCCATGGCATCAAAAACACGGTTTAGCCATCTTTTTCAAGCCAAAGATTGGCAACGGCCTTTGTGCTCCCTATCGTCGTAAAATCCAATAATTTCTTTGGCCTTGTGCTCTATCAAATTCACAAAACTAAAGTCTGTAGTGAAAGCCTCTGACGGTGTGGCGCCAAGATGCGAAAAACATACACGTCTCGTCGCTCATTGTCAGAAAAATGAGTTTCATTGCTCAGCGGAGGGCTCTCGTAGGCGATCCACTCCTCCACTAAGTTTTGACTAATTTGCTAGTGAGATGTTAGAGCAAAAGCATCCGTAGCTTCCATATCGCGGGGCTATCAGCCCGGATCTCAGCCAAGTGATAACCTCCCATTGGAGTCATCTCCGAGACTAGTATGTGTGCTTTTGGTAGGTTATTCTCCAACGCCACAGCAACATATTCGTCAGAGCACACGTGGTGATAGAACCAATAGTTAGTCCAGCACAACCACTTATTCCGGTAAGCTGGTACAATCTGAACAGTACCCTTGGTTTTTTTAGAATAAAGTTATAAGACCCATAGTCAACCACCATTTCAGTCTTCGTCATCGATCCTTGATAGTTTTCTTGTGAAAGTGAGTCTCATAGTAGCGCGCGAAAGTGTTAACACTTAAAGCGCACCTAGACATTTTCAACGCCATGGTGAATACACCTAGCCATGCGAAGGCATTGGGAGTCAGGTGATGGATCTACAGGTTGAAGCATTGGGAGTCAGGTGATGGACCTACAAAGTCCTCGCAAGGAAACCCCAGTCCCACCACGAAGAAATCACGGAAGACGACGACCTTGTATGTCTGGGGGCGTGGCACCTCTTCTTGGCCTAGCACTCGGCACAGTCCATGGAGCGTAGGCTTAATAAGCCCCTGGGTAACGTACTTGTCGAGCTCTGCTTCAGTAACACAGGAACGCCCCATCTGATAAGTTATTGGAGTCAGACTAGGTTGCCTTTTAACGGTGGCGGCACAGGCCCAGGGGTCTCGCCCTCTTCACCTTCTTCCACAATTTTGACATCCACATCGGTTTCTTCAACATCAATATCACGTGAAGGACCTCGGATACTTCTGGCAGCATGTGCTGGCTCCGTGTCATCACCATGAGTACTCGACAATTGAGCCTCCATCCTTTCAGGAAAGCTTTGTGAATTAGTGCGGGATTCCAAACTAGAGCTGTTAGATGAGCTCCCGCTGGACAAACTAGCGCCAGATGACGACTCACTTGACATCTATCCAAGCGAGTTCCATACGAAAACCCAAAAATAGAAAATAGTAAATACGCGAAAAGAGCGAAGAACTAAAATAGTACAAGCACATGAGAGTGAAGTAAAAATGAGCAAAGCAAAGCGAATACGAACCTACGAAAAGCGTGGCGAAGGTTGAAGTCCTGACCGAGCCAAGCAAGAAAACGAGAACATAGGTGAAGAGACAAAGAGCGAAGGCTTGATTCTCAACGGAGGGCTAAAGATGAGACGAGCATGTATGGCTCCCCCGGCTCGGTGGGCTTATATAGGCACCTCCCATGCGGCATGCGAATCGAGGAAACGACATGATGGTTCGAATTCCCAGGAATAGTTACACGCACGATAACCAAAACAGTTACACGGCAAATAAATAAATAATATATATATATATATATCAACGGTCCGGTTCTTCACCCTTCACCGTGGACGGTGTCAGGGCCCCATGGCACATCAATCCCATGACTCCGCAAGGCAACCACACTCAGAGCAAAAGAGCCTGCTCCCACGTTGTTGAGGGGCTACTGTTGGGGGTAGGCCCCATTGATGGGCACCCCATGGGGCTCATCCACCGCCCTATTCGCTCACTAATAGCACAGGTTGTGTCGCACGCGGGTGAAAATGACGGGTGTTGGTATTTCTTAACGTCACTAGTAAGTACAGGGTTTGAGTCCATCCTCAGCAATGATGCTAGAAATACCTTGTTGGTACTTCTTAGCAACATAACTAATGTGTAGCCATGCTGCTAAGAAATAGCCTTGATAGTTCCTAAACAATTTCAGATATTTATCCGCAAGCGCACGGAGCTATCATTGTAGCATTTCACGTAGAAGTATTCAGGGTATCATTATTTATATTTTTCCATAGGAAGGCATTTGATTAAGAGTCTAGTATGGATATGAATTTGAATAATAATGCTTACAAGTACACCAATGCTTATAACAGGGGTAAGAATAGTAATTCCTAGATAGTGGACACACACTTGTCATTCCTCAAAGGATAAAATAGAAAAGAAAGGATAAAAGAATAATCCTAAGTAGAGCAGGCATTGGTCTAGTGTAGTCATACAAAGATTAGTTGATAATCATACAAATTACATAATTAGTTTTAGGGCTAAGTGTGAAGCAGGTCGGGAGGCCACCGAGTACGGGTCTGCTAGCAACCTCATGTGATAATTTAGACTCCTACACCCTAAACGAATGTGGGGGATTACGAAGGACGGACAGGGCTATCGCCACCTACCACCTACCTCTCAACCGGAGAGAAGGAAATGCATTCACCTATCTCTCCATACCCAAGCACCACGCTTGCGTATACATAAACTACCCAAATCCCCTCGAGTCCCCGACCCTGTGGATTGACAGGTAAAGAACTTGGGGATACCTGACGGCACGATGAACCGCCACCTCAACTTAGCTCTAATTTTGATTATACAAGTTATATGATTGTTTAAGCATAAAGTTAAGTGTGCTATTCTCGTGACACATAAACTCTGCACTATTTCATATATCAAGATCATAACACAATAACTATACTCTAGTTCATAAGTATGACTATAATAAAGTGAAGACATGACTTTGGAAGAACCCATATTGATATTCATACCAAGAATCTCTTCTTCCAAGGAGCCAAGCCCTCCAAGGTGGCTTTGCCTTGCTCTAATACAACTAAATGGTAAAACTAAAGAGAGTAGAGAGTGAGGTGTTGCTCAATGTGGTGTGTCTTTAGAGGGGGGCTACCCCTCTATTTATACAGTGCTCAAGGCGGTGCTAGAGGCTATTCTTGGCGCGTCCTTGGCTCCCACCGCCTTAGCATGCTTCCATGCCACCGCCATAGCAAGGGGTGGTTGAGCAGCGCTGGCAGGGGGTCGGGCGCCCTTTGACTATGGCCACTCGCCACCGCCTTCACGTGGCAGGCCATGGGATGGAGCAGTATGGCTTCCCCGTGGTGCTTTGCCCCTGTTGCATTGATTTGATAGGTGTCTCCCCTGTTCCTTTGCACAAATCAACGTCAAAAAGCGCCTTTCGGTGAGTTATTCCATATATTTGTGTTTGTGACCTATAAAATAATGTTCTCTAAATACATATGGAACTTGGTTAATAGTAAATGCATATGTGTTTATGATTGCTTATTTCTCCTCTTTTTGTGTCTTAATTGGCGATCAGATTTGATCGATAGAGACCGCCAACAAGCTCCCCCAAGCTTAACCTTTGCTCATCCCGAGCAAATAGCTAAGATATTGGTTGTTGATCAGTAGTTTCTACAATGACAAATATAATTCACAAGTGCCATGCCTATAATAAGTATTCTTCCTCAATTTAAATAAGTTTTGCATTCTATCCACCCTTTTAACTTAATCCCTGTGGGGCTTATTGCTTTTCCAAGTCTTAGGTGGTTGCAAGATAGAACGGATTTAACAGAATTACCAATCATTCATTCTTTGATCAACATTCTATCCGGAGGTTTTATGAGTTTTACAAAAATAAAATGTAAGTTCCTCAAATGATTCACTCGATCGCTCAATGTGTATGATCCTTACCAAGGCATTTGATTGTTTTGCCTTCTTTTCATCCTATCTCTAAAAGGCTTTGAATGGGGTTTTAGGTAGGTATGAATGAGAGGCATACCTATGTCACATATATTGCTAAGTCAAAAACCAGATCCAAGGAGATGCAAGTCATAACTTTGATCAAGATGTGCAAGTGTGTGGAATATTTTTTTCTAATCCTAATATTTTTTATACTCCTTTGATTATGACTTTCTCTCTTTTGAATAATTTCCTTAGAAGTATGGGCTATCTCTCTTTTCAATACTTTGGAACCTTCATGTGTTCCATTTTTTTCTTCTTTTTCTTTTGCTAATTTGAGAGCTTCATGCATCTCTCTCTTTTTAGCATAGCCCCATACTTATTTTTGGCATATGAAGACTTTGGAGAGAAAGACTCATGACAAATGAATAGAGTTTTTATTTTAGGTGGACCAAAAATATGTTTTTACGTAACTCTCAGTGTAAGAATCAACATTTATTTGTGGGTGTACGTGAATCTTCATCATGGGTGCATGACTAGAATCTCTACAAGGGTCACAACAATTTGATGAAACTCAATGTGAATATAAGTAGCATATGACTAAGGTTTTAAATTTGAATCATGTCATATGGTCATGGTAGGAATTCATAATCATTGAGGAGCTTTTGATTTTAACATTTTTAAAAGAAAACTCCGGATGTCAAGTTTCTCTTAGAACAAAGTCATAGCATATCCTATTTACCATATCATAACTTGCAACAACTTAGAAAAGGATCATGCTTTTGCAATCCACAAGTTTCAAGTTTTTAGGATGAGACATTTTTAGCCAACAAACTTAAATCTTAGAGAATACTAAGTTACAACCTAGGCACAGATGACTTATAGATAGAGCAACTATTCATTATTTCAACAAAGGAGAAACTAAACATTCTTAAGTCACATATGAGAGTGGAAATCATCATTTTTTAGTCATATCTCATCATTTTTTAAGATATTAAAATAACTAAAAGAAATGTGAGATACAAGTTACCTCTGTGGGAGTCCTCCCCCAAGCTATCTTCTGACTTATGGTCCATAGTTCAGCAAGGAACGCTGCTAGCTGGTGGACGCTGTGGCCTGATTTGTGATTCATGGCCTCCTTTTGAGCGTGCTAGGAGGCTCCCCCCAAGCTTGTCTTATGGTGCCATCAAGATAACAAGACAACCATACTTGGGGTCAAAAGTTTTTATTATTATTATCATCATTATTATCTTTATTATTATTATTATTATTTTAATCAAGGTTTACCAAACAAGTTTTCATCTCGGTTGTCATCCCAAAGACTTACCCTCATGAAGTTGATAAATTCCTGCAAGGGTCGGTCCATATGATCAACCAAACTCTACACTAGCAGTTTCGGTTCAATGATCAAACTAGACGCCATGTCTAATTTGATTAAGGCGGGCTTATTAACCTAAGTACCATGCTTAATTTAAAATATGTATGACCAACCCCCAAACCAAAACATACCAGTGTAGAGAAAGGAAGCATGACAAGATATGATCCAACGGAGGCGAAGGCATTGAATGGTGAATAAGAGAACTAAAGAAAATTTTTAATTATTATTATAGTTTTATTATCTAATAATTTTAGGCAACTTTAAATCATAAATACGAAGGATAACTACTGATTTACCTTCGGCAAGGACTCACCATTTTAAAGTCCAATGAGCAGGACTCTTCTTCTTTCACTTTTTGCTTGATGGAGGTACATCCATGTCCAGAGAAGTAGATGCGGATGTTAATGCTTCTACCTACCATACATGTTTGATCCCTTTATGTGGTTGTTTCTTGGGCCGGTTTGGTTTAACATGTTTATGCATTTTAAACCCATTGAATGGGCATCTCATTGTTTGCCCTTGAATATGAAAGCTAACATGCTCTGATCCCACGTGTAAGACTGCATTTGTAGTGTTAAGAAATGGTCTCCCTAAGGGGGTGATTGGTTGCTCAAGGGTCAGTAAGCCGGGATGGAGTGGCTGTCCAGGCTCTTTCCGGCAATGATAAGACTATGCACTTTGCTGTGTTTGGTTGTCTTTATTGTTGGTCCAGTACGAAATGAGATCGTGTTTGGTTGCACGCATGCATCAAAGTTTTGAGTGTCTGACACATGGGCCCCTGCACCATGCATGTATGAAGCCATCCCGGCTCATGAGGGAAGGTGAAATTGAGAAGATGGAGGCGTGTGGGATGGAGGGGGCAGATGAATGGAATGAAGCAGACAAAACGTGCGATGAGGGGAACCAAACATGGCCACAGTGCACCACTTGATACCAGATGGGGCTCCGAACGGCGCGAGCAGGGCAACCAATCACCCCCTAAGAGGAGGGGTACTTCCTCATTGTGGCCCATGTCTAGAATGACGAAGTCCGTGGGGATGTACGTGTCTCGAATTTTCACCAAGATATCCATTGCTAATCCCTCCAGATTTCATAAAGTTTGATCTACCATCTGTAGTCGGAAATGTGCAGTGGACAAAGGTCCACCTAGTGTTTTATCATATGTTACCTTGGACATGATGTTGATGCTTGCTCCAAGGTCACAGAAGGCATTGTGGAAGACATGCGGGCCAATTGAGCATGTAATTGTCGGGTGGCCAGGATCTTCTTTCTTGGCAATGAATGGTGGATCTACAAGATAAATGTGGTTTTCCCGACATAGAGGCTTATCGGACCTCGTTGAGACCATTTTAACAGATTCGAGAGAAGCTTCAGGTTGTCCCAGAATCTTTCTTGAAGAAATAGGTATAGTGGCAGCAAGAGGAGCTATTTGAGTTTCAATCATTTTATTAAAGCTCATTTGGTTATTGATATAAGAAGTTAAACCTTCAATTTTAGTATTTATGTTTTCAAGCATTTTGTCATTATACATTAACTTTTTATTGATATTTTCATTAATTTTAGCTTGGCTTAATACCAAGTCTTGGAAAGAAGGTTGATTCGAATTGTAATTAGATTTGTAGTTCGAATTACCTTGCGGGCGGGACTGGTTGTTCCACCCGTTATTACCTAGTTGGCAAAACCCGTTGTTGATGAAGGCAGCTTCTTCGCGGGTTTCAGGGCAATCGTTCCCCGAATGGCCAATGTTCCCACAGATCTCACAAGTCATGTGTGAGTCCATGGTCTAGACGGTGCCCATCATAGCGTATTTATCTTGGGCTCGTTCCTCCAATCTTTTCATCAAAATATCTATTTTCAATGAAAGCATGTCCGTCTCCTTCATTGTATGCATTCCTTTTTGTGTTTTCCTTTCCTCCCCTACCTTTGATTGGTCACCATTTTATTGACGAGAGTCGTAGCTCCACCAATGGTGAGGGAAAGGAAAGCATCTCTAGCACAGCGTCGATATGGCCCCTGGACATGGGTATTAATCCATCATAAATTTTTGGAGCACTAACTAGTTTTCAATCCCATGGTGCGGGCATGCTTGGATGTAGTCCTACAGCCTCTCCCACACCTTGGGAATGGTTTCCATGGAGCTTTGCTGGAAGTTCAAAATTCGTCCCCTCGGGGCATTGGTTTTGCCCATGGGGAAGAACTTGACGAGGAACGCCGCGGAACATTTGTCTCATGTCTTGACAACTTCCTTTTTCTTATAGAACCACTGCTTCACCTTTCCTAAAAGGGACAAAGGGAAACAAGAGGAGCCTGATGCTCTCCGGTGCGACGTCCTTGATGACGATCGTGTCGCACAACTCCAGGAAGTGTTGGAGATGCGCATTCACGTCCTTGCTTGGCAAACCATGGAATTGGTTTGCCTGCACCATCGTGATGAGGCCGACATGGAGCTCAAAGTTCCCCTCCCCAATGTTGATAGCAGGCCCAATGGGCACGTTGGCAACAGCGGAGGGTGGAGTAGTCGTGGAGGGTCTTGGCCACAATTGGAGTAGCGGATGGTGCGGGGGTGACTGGTTTGACTGTCAGAGGAGTAGCAGAAGAAGAAGTGGTACGAGACCGTTTCATTCCTTATGAGTGCGTCTGGATTTTCGATGTAGTTTTCTGGCAGTTTGTAACCGGTCATACACTATCCGGTTTTCATCCACAATAGGAGAAAACAAGCAAAGTTACCCTGCATAAACAATGGCTACCTTACATGCATATTATCATGAACATGTTCTACTAGATTCTTTAATCAATATGCCTTCCCCGGCAACGGCGCCAGAAATGCTTGTTGATATTTCTTAACGTCACTCCTAAGTACGGGGTTTCAATCCATCCTCAACAATGGCGCCAGAAAATACCTTGTTGGTACTTCTTAGCAACATAACTAATGTGTAGCCATGCTACTAAGAAATAGCCTTGATAGTTCCTTAACAATTTTATATATTTATCTGCAAGCGCACGGAGCTATCATTGTAGCATTTCACCCGGAAGTATTCAGTGTATCGTTATTTATATTTTTCAAAATAAAGGCATTTGATTAAGAGTCTAGTATGGATATGAATTTGAATAATAATGCTTGCAAGTATACCAATGCTTATAACAGGGGTAAGAATAGTAATTCCAAGATAGTGGACACACACTTGTCATTCCTCAAAGGATAAAATAGAAAAGAAAGGATAAAAGAATAATCCTAAGTAGAGCAGGCATTGGTCTAGTGTAGTCATACCAAGATTAGTTGATATTCATATAAATTACATAATTAGTTTTAGGGCTAAGTGTGAAGCAAGTCGGGAGGCCACTGAGTACTGGTCTGCCAGCAACCTTATGTGATAATTTAGACTCCTACACCCTAAACAAACATGTGGGATTACGAAGGACGGACAGGGCTGTCGCCACCTGCCATCTACCCCTCAACCGGAGAGAAGGAAATGCATTCACCTATCTCTCCATACCCAAGCACCACGCTTGCGTATACATAAACTACCCAAATCCCCTCGAGTCCCTGACCCTACGGATTGACAAGTAAAGAACTTGGGCACACCTGACGGCACGATGAACCGCCACCTCAACTTAGCTCTAATTCTAATGATACAAGTTATATGATTGTTTAAGCATAAAGTTAAGTGTGCTATTCTCATGACACATAAACTCTGCACTAGTTCATATATCAAGATCATAACACAATAATTATACTCTAGTTCATAAGTATGACTATAATAAAGTGAAGACATGACTTTGGAAGAACCCATATTGATATTCATACCAAGAATCTCTTCTTCCAAGGAGCCAAGCCCTCCAAGGTGGCTTTGCCTTGCTCTAATACAACCAAAAGGTAAAACTAAAGAGAATAGAGAGTGAGATGTTGCTCAATGTGGTGTGTCTTTAGAGAGGGGGCCCCTCTATTTCTTTGGTGCTGGAGGCTATTCTTGGCGCGTCCCCGTGGTGCTTTGCCCCTGTTGCATTGATTTGATAGGCGTCTCCCTTGTTCCTTTGCGCAAATCAACGTCGGAAAGCATCTTTCGATGAATTATTCCATGTATTTGTGTTTGTGACCTGCAAAATAATATTCTCCAAATACATGGTGCTGGAGGCTATTCTTGGCGCGTCCCCGTGGTGCTTTGCCCCTGTTGCATTGATTTGATAGGCGTCTCCCTTGTTCCTTTGCGCAAATCAACGTCAGAAAATGTCTTTCGGCAAATTATTCCATGTATTTGTGTTTGTGACCTGCAAAATAATATTCTCCAAATACATGTGGAACTTGGTTAATAGTAAATGCATATGTGTTTAAGATTGCTTATTTCTCCTCTTTTTGTGTCTTAATTGGCGGTCGGATTTGATCGATAGAGACGGCCAACAACGAGCGCCGGGAATGTAATCGGTCTTGGCTCGGCGACACATGCAGCATTTTGCACAGACGAATAGTTAGGCATGGTATGGCCATTTTGTCAAGGCAGAATGAGGGCGGTGCAAGCCGCGTGGTATCAGGCCACGCCCTTAATCGATTCCCCATTTTGCCTTGGCGGAATGGCGGGTCAAACCGCAAGGTCCACCCAAGCCCCGTGGCTGACTGAGCTCCATTCGCCTTGGTGAAATAGTCGGTGTGGCTCAGATCGGCATGGTCGGGGGCGTGGAGATGGAGCAAACTATTCGTTTAGGCGAATAGGCGTTGGTAATTCATTTGATCATTGTTGCAGGTTTTCATCAATAAAGGAGTCACCCGCTCTCGTACGCCCAACGGCTCCTGTCCGCCTGGGGCCCACTTGGTCGGTCGGAAGGGCGACAAGAGGCGAGGCTTTTCAATTTCTCCCGAGCCGGCGCCACCTAAGGAAGACGGGGACTCTGATTGGCGAGCAAGCCCACGACAACAGAGAATATTCTCCGGATATTGTAGTAGTTGTAGGGGCAGCTTTGTCCTATGAAAATGCCTATGGGCATGTATAAATAGCCCCCGTGAGAAGAATGTAAGGAGGGAGAGAAACAAGTTCAATAAAATCGTTTATCTTGTTTCGCTCAAGTCTTGTTTTATCCACTTCTCGTGCTTGATTTCGCTTGAGTGGCAACCGGTGTTCGAAGGCCGTGGCCTAGAACAACACATGTAAGGTGATGAAGTGCTTCCTCTTGTTCTTCTGTGAAGGCTCTCAAATTTTTGGCCTGCATAATAGTGACGAGAAAGTAGAAACCATTACAATTGAGCAAGTCCATCAAGTCAATACTTGAATGCAACAGCTGTTGGTGTACCATGAAAAACACAACATGTTGAAGAAAAGGGAGCTTCTTGCAAATACATGTTTTAAAGAATGAGGTGTTGTCAATCTCAAGCTTCTCCTGATGCAATGGGGAATCAAGGCCCTGGCTCTCCCCGTCAGCTGAAGGTTCCCAAGGCTTAGACAAACTGGGACATTCAAAAAACCACGGATGCTTTAAACTGGTGAGGCACTGCAAGCACTCTCGAGCAGACAAACGGACACATTTGTCAATAATCAATGTTTCTAAAGATTTGCATGAATGAAGGTCAAGAGAGGTCAGCTCTGGACTCTTAGATATTTCCAAGTTGGACAATGAGGCGAGATTAGAGAGCAGGAAGGCCCATAATTCGTCATGCATGTGAGAAACGATAAGGTCCTTTAGTCATGGTGGTAGAAGAGAATGGTTGTGCTTGGGTCTCTTGTTCCAATAATGGTCATTGTGACCATAAGTTGTGGGCATCCGGTTATGCGTAACGTAGTGAGAGATAAATTCATGAAAAAAATTCTTTGTAGAGCACCAGATCCAAGAAGTCTTCTATGCACAAATATTGAAGCCGATGTGAGGTATCCGATGGGATCTGTAACAAGCCATCACTTGTCTGCTTATGGTGATCAGATGTTGAGGAGCTGGCTGTCCCAGTAATCAGACCACCAACTGATAGGGCTAGGAATCTGGCTGTTTTATTGATGAACTGGAGGAGAATTACAGAGGCTAAACCTAGCAATGGCAGCAGCGATAGAGATAGTTCACCCTCACTGGGAGGCTCTGAACAGATGACTCTATTTCTCCTTGACTCCCCTAATCAGCCGACCCTTAGTTATTATTGATCCCTGGCTGCCCTGCACAGGTAAGCAACTAGCTTATCAGCACACACACTCACTCACTAATGTACTAGAGGTGGCCTATTGTAATACTCCTACAGCTACAGGAACTGATCGGCAGAGCCGATCAGTCCCCAACTCCCAACGGGGAGTGGTCGGCCGAGCCGACCAGTCTCCAACCAAGGAGAAATGGAGAGCAGCAGATTATGTCTAACAATTCTTCCACTAAACCTGCTGCTAGCCCGATGCCTTGACCTCATCCATGCCAATCATCTTCCTCAGCTCCATGAACCGCAGGCATCCGAGTGACTTGGTGAGGATGTCAGCGAGCTGTCTGCCGGTCTCGACAAACTCGATGACGATCTGCCCTCCATCGATGCAGTCCCGGAGGAAGTGGAACTTGATGTCGATGTGCTTGCTCCAGTCGTGGAGGACAGGGTTCTTGGCGAGGGCGATGGCGGGCTGGTTGTCCACCATCACAGCTGGCGGGTGAGCTTCCTCGCCGGTCAGCTCGCCCAGCAGCCGGCGCAGCCATACAGCCTGGCACGCCACCGTGGCCGCTGCGACATACTCCGCCTCACATGTCGACAGCGCCACAATCTTTTCCTTCAGTGACTGCCAAGCAATGGGGGCCGCTCCAAAGAAGACGAGCACGCCGGAGGTGCTCCGTCGCCCATCAATGTCGGCCGCCATGTCCGCATCGCTAAAAACAGTGAGCTTCCGCTTACCTTCCTTTGCCTTGGGGTGCCTCACTGAACACCATGAGCCGCAACCCTCCCTTGCCACCACTCTTGGGGAAGATGATCGCTTGATCGAGCATCCCCTTTACGTAGTGCAGCAACCTTTTCACTGCCGACCAGTGATCTTCGCGTGGGTCCTCCATAAAACAGCTGACGTACCCAACCGCGAACGCAATGTCCGGTCGGGTATGAGTGAGGTAGCGTAGCCCACCGATGATACTCCGATAGCGCGTCGTGTCCACCTTTGCAGCAGTGCTGTGCTTGCTCAGCTTCAGCCGCTCCTCCATCGGAGTCGCGCACGGCTTGCACTCCGCCATGCCGCCACGCTCCAGCAGCTTCTCCGCGTAGGCACGCTGACCCAGGGAGATGCTCTGCTTCCCCTGCCTCACCTCGATGCCGAGGTAGTAGGAGAGCGTGCCGAGATCGCTATCTTGAAACGAGCCGCCATCTCACGCTTGAAACCATCGATGTCATATGCTGGCGCTCCGGTGACGATTAAGTCATCCACGTACACGCCGATGACGAGCTCCTCCTTCTCCCGTCGCCGCATGTAGAGCGCGTGCTCTGTACTACAGCGAGTGAACCCAAGCTCGCCCAAGGTGGCATCGAGCTTGGCGTTCCACGCCTGAGGGGCCTGCCGCAGCCCGTAGAGCACCTTGCGTAGCTTGAGCACCATGTGCTCAGCGCCCTTGACGGTGAAGCCCGGAGCTTGCTTGACGAAGACCATCTCCGTGAGCTCGCCGTTGAGGAACGCAGACTTGACGTCGAGGTGGTGGACACGCCAATCCTTCGCTGCTACCATGGCCAACAGCAAGCGAACGGACTCCATTCGCACCATCGGAGCATAGACTTCCTCGAAGTCGATGCCCTCACGCTGCACGAAGCCGCGGGAGATGATCCGAGCCTTGTACTTGACAATGGCGCCACACTCGTCCCGCTTCACCTTGTAGACCCACTTCAAGCCGATCGGCCTGCAGCCCATCGGTGGATCTATCAGCTCCCATGTGCCATTGTCCTCAATGGCCTTCATCTCTTCCAACATCGCTCATCGCCAATTGGCATCGCGTTCAGCCATTGCGAACGTCGGTGGCTCCTCGGCACTAACAAGGAGCAGCTCTGGATCGTTGAGCAACCGACTCGCCAAGCCTGTGGCCCCTACATTGCCGACGATGTTGTCCAGCCTACGAAACCGAACCTCCTCATCATCGTGGAAGGCATCCACGAAGTCGCTGATGTCGCTCGGAGGGGAGGTGAACTCGATCGATGGTACCCGGCTTCCCTGTTTTGCCGGAGTAGTCGGCATCGCTGTTGGACCGCTCGGCACCATTGCTGGAATGGTCGGATCCACTGCTTGTGCGATCGGCACCACTCCTGGAGTGGTCGACTCTACTGCTGAAGCGCTCTGCACTGCTGCTGAAGTGCTCGGCACCCCCTCTACATTGCTTGGCACTCCTCTCGGAGTGCTCGGCACTGCCCTAGGAGTGCTCTGCTCTGTTGCTGGAGTGGTCGGCCCCTCCTCTCCAGCGTCTCCACCACCGTGGATGACCATGCACTCGACGACGAAGGTGCTGGTGAAACCGCCAGCTTCCCCCGTACCTGGACTGTCCCAGTCCCAGGCCGCCTTCTCATCGAACACAACATCCCTAGAGATCACCACCTTTGAGCCGTCACCGAACTTCACCATGCCGCTCACGTCGTCGTCGAGCTCGGAGAAGGCTGCCTTGGAGCCCGTCATGTGGTTGCTGGCGCCGGAGTCCAGGTACCACCGCTGCTCCTGCTCGCCGCCCATATGTCCGAGGTGGACATGGGCACGTGGTTCATCGAGGTTGACAGCCTTTAGAGCCTTCCCAGGCCCTTCCACCACCATCCCCTCTCCCTTCTCCTTGGCCTCAACGTCGTGCAGTGTACAGAATGTCGCCATCAGGAGAGTGGCCTCATCATCATCATCAGCCTGCGCCAGATGAGCCTCAGCCTTCTTCTCCTACTTGCGATTTGGGCACTCCTTTGCTCAATGGACCGTCTTCCCGCAGCGCAGGTAGGCGTTGGTGTCGACCTTCTTCTTCTTCTTCTTCTTCTCCGAAGAAGCCTTGCAATTCTCACATTTATAGATAAATGTTGAATAGTTGGAAAGAATGTTTCATTTCTTGAACCAAAACCATCAATTAGAAGACACTCTTCTGGTGAAGCTATCAATGCAAGGTCCTGGAACAGGTAGCACAATTAACTACATCAATTTGAAATAACATTTTGATTCACAGAAATTGCAACCCTAACCGGCAACATTGAAAGGGAACAGGTAAAATCAAACCTCGTGTCCGCCCTGAACGCATCCCCACCGGTGTTAGATACGACGGTGGCTGCCGGCGGATCCTGTAGAGGAGGTGCAGCGGCCGACCGTGCCGCCGGCATCTTCCGCGTCGTCTAGTTCCGCCCGATGGCAGCCTTCACGGGGAGAGGACTGCCACAAAACAGCCTGCTCCACGCCGGTGGCAGCCTCCTCCACGCTTGGCAATCCTGCTACACGGGGAGGGCCCTGCTGCACAGGAGGAGGCGTGCTGCTGCTGAGAGCAGGCGCAGTGGAGGATTCGGCTCCCAAATCCATCCCAGGGAACGACAGCGGGATAGCCGCAGGGGAAGGCGGCGCGGCGGTCGGAGGGGGAAGGCGGCACGACGGTCCGAGGGGGAAGGTGGTGCGGGAGTTGAACGGGAAGTTGGCACAGCGGGCAGAGGGCGCGCGAGGTGTCGGAGCGGCCAGGGCACGACAGCCGGAGGGGAAGACGGCGCAACGGGCAGTGTGTGCTTGCGAGGGGAAGAACGCGCGCCAAAATGAACACCTTGTTTTGGAGGTACCGGCGACAAAAAATGAACACCATTCTTCAGAGGCAAGACTTTTTTTGACAGTATAAAAGTCCTTACGGGACGGACACACCCTAGCGGTGCCGAACCTACATCGCCTCCCGCACTCCTCCTTATCTTTTTCTGCACCGCTCACTCCCACAACGCTCGCGCCCTCCCATTCTACTGCCACCCTGGCCGGATGGACGCCACACACCGCACGCCAACTTGTTTTTGCCCCACTTGCCCGCCGACGCTCCCTCCCTCCACGACCTCCATTGCTACCCCACGCCCCTAGCAACCCGGCTCCCGCTCCCCCATCAGAGACGAGTGCGACGACGGCGGCTCCAACGAGATAGATCGGTCCTCCTCTGGATCTAAGCCTCCTCCTCCTCCTCTGGATTTGAGGGACCCGACGGTGGCTAAGATTCCGGCAAACTCTGGGGTCTTATTCTCTCCTCCCTCCGGTGAGCTCGAAGGTGATAGGCCAGGTGAGCTCGAAGGTGATAGGCCAGGTTCTGGAGCAGCCTGCACCTCGAATCCATCCCCTGCTCAATGACAGAACTCTAAGTAGATCATGTAATGTTAGTTAGTCACAACAAACACCAATATTGTTCTTAAAAAAACCTCCAACGTTGTCATGTACTCGTGAGCTCGGAAACAGACATCATCCACGAGTCCATACTGGCGTTGATATATACACTCCTACCACAACTAGCTGTATTCATAATAATGACAACCGCAAATCCAGTCACAATGATGAATCAACTATATTCATTTGACGGCACAGATGTCATGTCCAAGGGGGTACTTATGTTCTGAGAGGGCTTAGGGTAGCGATACCCATAGTGACCACATTACACACACATCACCAGGTATTGAGGTATAACAGTAAGTCTGCAATAGAGAATTATTTCTCTAAAACATTAATTAGCTGGCTTCACCACAGACATCAGCAGAATTCAGGGTCTGTACTATAAGCCTGTAACTACTAATTGATCTTTTGTGCCTTCTCCAACTGTCCTTGCCTGTCAATAAAACAGGACAACCTTTGGTTAGATTAATAAGTGACATCAAGAACTCAGTATTCAACAATTCTGCAGGTGCAGAACCCACATATTCAGCAATACAATGTACCACTTAAAACTAATAACATGGACCTTTGATACAACAGGTTACCAGCAACCACATTCATTTATCCATTTCACAACAATCATCGTATGGAACTATCAACATGTTTCCTTATACATAAAAGCTAGTGGTGCAGTAAGTTATTATCAACATATCATTGAAAAAATAAGAGTGACAGGGACAAATCTTGTGCACCATGAAAGGATCTCTTACCACAACCAAATATATTTCCCAAATAACTACTGCAAAAATGCAGTAGAAACTAGATAAAGTACTAAAATGGGCCTAAAATACTACCATGTATAATCAAACTAAGTTTTCTGATTGCTTCTGATGGGGAGGCACAAATGCTTCAGTAACAGCGGTTAATCAGTTGTTTGACAAGACTTATAGTGCACTTTTCTTCCTACCTATTCTGCTGTTTACTTCATCATAGCTTGAAAAGAGCAGTGCTGAAAACAAGTCGTCTTCTGTAGTTCCACTATTAGGAGTCACTAGAAAACCTCTGGCGTGGTATTTGGAGTGAACCAGTGGTATACCTACAATTATGTTCTAACTATGCATTCCAGTTGATCTTGCTGTCACGGAGATGGAGGCTAAGAGTGAACCTATTATTTTGCGGAGAACCTTTCTAGCTACTACACGGGGCTGTCATCAATGCGAATGATATGTTAAGCTCGCGCTTCAATTTGGTAAGAAGAAAGTATCATAAGACACGAGACATCCAATTCACCTTTCTCACTGTGTAAGAATGTGTTTCATCATTGATGTTCCAATGGAACATCGAAACCATGTAATGACTAACTACAAATCAACAATCCATTTGCATGAGATGGAATATCTCGTCAATAGTACAGTATACACAATTTTGCTCAATCAAGGACAGAAGTTGAAAAGTATCAGATCACTCACCAGTAGTTGCTATATCTAGTAGCATAGTAAAGAGTCTAACAGATTTTCGTTTGCTCGACATTGAAAACTTTGGTACTGGGCGGATTTCAGTTTGCTAATTCAGAATTCATAGTTACCAGAATGGCATTTGTATTCCAATCGTCAGTGAATGTTTTTTATGTTAAAACAATTTTTAGCCCTAATTTTTTTCTTGTACTTCTCGCAAATTCTGCATGTTTTGAACCTTTGACATATCTACAAAATTCAGGCCGGCAATTGCCTGCCGTAGTCCCATTCAAAAAAAAGGTTGATAGGTTTATTATATATTATTATGGCTACTTTAACTCTACATGCAATTTTGCGTATTTTTTTCTTGTTCAAAAAATCGATTTAGTAGGAATCTGCTATGCATGCTATTTAATTCATCAGTACACAATGAGGTAAACATCGTGTAATTGAGAACGGCAATACTATCTCAATGTCTGCTTGTATTGTAATCTTTTTCAGAAAACATTTCTAGTCTTTGGTAAAAACGATAAGGACAAATTGTATATACTCCTTAGTCCTTATGAGAGTAAAATAAGGGATTGGTTGTCTGTTTGGAAATAGTGAGAAACTAATACGAATGCTACGGTAGATAAATTCGTGGGGGTAAAACTAAATACTTGAGCTGCAGAATTGTTAAGCTTTTGGCATGTTACATGACTGTACGTGGAGCTTATTGCGTTATGGGCTGGAGACTCTGCGGGGCTGGAGCTTATCATGTCAGGCAAAATGGCAATGGAAGCAACGTGGTTGTGCCATGACTTATCTTTCATGTCAGGCGCTTCTTTCTCCGTTGCCCATCGTGTCTGAGTGTAGGGAACAGGCCATAGCCCATATCAGACTATACAGCTGCGCTTGTCATCGCCGAGGTAAGCTGTAAGCAAACCCAGGCCCGCAATGTCATGCCCTCGAGGTCGAGGCTGTAGCTGAGGTTGAGCCAGCCGCTAGAAGCACCGTGCTGCCGATTTCCCCAGGTCGCCGTGCCTTTGGCGAGACCTTGGAATAAGCCTGCTCACGTGCAAGGGGAACGACGAGTCGAGGACACTAGCTTGTTCTGGAAACACCGGACATACCCTGGCCTGGCCTGAGCTGTTGTAATAGACTTTCGATCCGTATCCTACGGCTGACAAATTTCTGTTGACATGGCCCAATAGATGGCTAGAGCTTGGCCCTCATTTCGTCTTACAGAGATTAGACCGAAGGCAGTGAAAACAGAGTTGGGCTCAATCAAATTAAACAATCAAATTAAAGTAAGTCTGAAGAAATTGATCTGTTAAGGCAAGAAGAGTCAGGAATGGATAGAAACAATCAGTTTGAACTGTGGAGGAACCCATCCATTTACCCAAACATAAAAGGCATCAATATGTATCAAAAAAATTAATGCCCCTTACGTATTTGACAAAGGCAAACCAAGTTTTATTTCTGTTACCAACCGCAAAAAAAACATAAAAGCATTAACACAATAATGTATAATAAACAGAACAGGATAGATACACAAAGGCCATGTGAAAATGCATGCAGATAAGTGGATTACACATGACCCTTTTTTTCTTAGCAGAGTTGCGTATCAACGCATTCGGAAAAAAAAATTTAGCAAACCCCCCTTTCCTACACCACCCCTCAGCTAGGAACAGAATGCATGTGTGCATTTAAAAGAATAAACAAACGGCTGAACCAAACACTAAATGGGCCAGCCAATTTTCTGGCAGTAATCTCCAAATGGGTCAAATCTCTAGCGCCAGCAAGACACCAGAAGTGTGCCTCCTCCAAAATCAGTCCAGAACAAAGCTGAATGCTAGGGATAGTCCCATTAAACACATAGTCATTGTGGTGATTCCACAAAGTAAATGCCCCCAAGGTTAGCAAGGAGTTGAGACATCTTTATTATGTCCCTGGGCACCAAGGCAAACAATCCTCAACCATCAGCCATAGCTCCTTGTCTTCAGGGATAGATGAAAAATTTTGCAAAGCATATCAACAGATTAGGATTTACACATGGCCTAAGACTGGGTTCAACTACACATAATTTCCAAAAAAAAATGTACTTTCAAATATTTTTCAACCTCTCTAGCAGATTTTATGCTAATGTTCACATGAAATCTATTGTTCAATAACTACCTATTCAAGCAGGTTTCACAATCACATACTGATTTATGCCACTAAAGGAGCTGTTAACATACTATGTACAAAACAGCATCTTCATTACAGAAAAGTTTATATGACACATGAACACAAGATGGCCAGAGAAACTGTTGTGTACCTCATATATCACAGTGCTGTGCCTTGTGCAGCATCGCCACCCTACTTGTTCCTCCAGAGCTTCAGCGCAAAACTGGGTATAATGATAAAGCAATACATTGACATGGCACCCAATACCCCCACATCAGAGAGAGCATAACCAATCCTTTCCCTGAGAGATTCCTCCACTGGTAAAAGCCCCACAAACACCAGAACACTTGCTCCAAGCAGCAGGATGAAAAGGAAAGATGCGAGCCACGCAAGCATGATAGGGTCCTGCAGCACCTTCCACGTTAACGCTCCAAACATCTGACAAGGATGACCGAGAGGAAGTCAGGAAGAGCAAGCAAACCCAGTCAGTTTTCCTCGAGTGAAACAATCATATGGAGTGGATTTGTATGCATGTTTCAATATGAAACTGGAAAGATGCAAATGCACTCACAAAAATACAGCGCACAAATTCAATTTTCCCTAGAGAAACTAATACAGCATAACTGAAAGCAGCTCCAGCATCCACACCCCCATTGACCTGATGAGGACGACTTGGAGCAAACTAAAGTAAGCGTTTTATTTTCAGTTCACACGACCATATTGAGAGGATATGTATGATTATTCTCTGAAATTGGACAGATTCAGATTAATTCTCCAGGAAATAACAACACAAGCTAAAATTGAAGGCGCGCGCGTGTATACAGTATCTGATTCCATCAACACAGAGAATTAGAGCCTAGCTAGCCACTAGTAAAACTAAAACTCAATCGAATACCTTCCTGGCTTGGATCTGAATCTCCCTGGCGTGGGTGCGGAGCGACCGTCTGAACCCCGCCGCAAGCATGGCGCGCAAGACCCGCAGGGCGAAGACGAGGATGAGCAGCGCGGGGAAGACGAGGGCTCCGATCGAGACCTTGAGGAACGCCCAGACCACCGGGGAAGAGTCGCCCAAGGCCCGGCGCGCGACGGTCGCGGCGGCCACGCCCGCGCAGGCGACCCACGCGCTCGCGAGGTACAGGTACTGGAGCACTCTCGGCACTACCGCCGGCTCCCGCGTCGCCGCCGCCGGCGGCGGCGGCTGCTGCTGCGGGGGAACCTCAATCGCCACTTCGGCGACAGCCATCGGAGCGGCAAGCGGGGGAGGAAATGGAAACCGTAGGTCGTCGAAGCTCCAGTCGCTCTGGTCTGGCCGTCTGGGGACTGGACTATGGACTCTGGAGCGAGGGGAAAGTGGGATGGGGAGGGGATAGCGACGGACACGGAAGGGGACTTTACACGTGTCGGGTTCTGGTTCGTTCCGAGAGACCGAATGAATTTGGGGGCAGTTTGCTAGTGGGAAAACACTGTGAACGAGTCTTTCGGACTTTGACCAACAATTATTTTATTGTAAAAAGTATTTATTATAATGTGTTATTACATTTATAATTTGAAAAAAGTTACTCATTTATGATTATAATTTGTATTATATAATTGATATACTAATATAATATAATAGTTGTCGGTTAAAGCATTGTCTAGAAACTGAATAAGCCTATTATACAAATATTATATTTGCCATGTCAAGAAAAGCGCTTCAATATGGCTGTGAATGAAAAATCGGTAGTGCTAGTGCTGGACGTCTATGTCCGGACACTAGCGCGTTGCACTCTGTTTCACGCTCCATGCGGGGCCCGCGCCGCCCGAGCGGCAAGAGAGAAGGGCACGCCGCGGCGTCGTATGGATGCTCTACCGGCATCGGGAGAGACGATGAAGCAGAAGGGGGAGAGATGCAACACCAGATCTACTTTTGAAACATTCAAATACAACAGTTGCAACATACGTGTAAAGGCAATTGAAACATTTAAAAACATGCTTCTGAAATACTTGAAAACCATTGCAACCATATGCAACATCCAAATAAACACACATGCAATATATGTGTGAAACTTATGCAACATCCAGATCAACACACTTGTAGCATGCGTACAGAAAACACAGATAAAACATATCTCTGAGCGGTGGGGCAGGGCACAAGCACAGAAGAGATAAGAATGGGGAGGAGAAGCAAGGGCGACCGGCATGTGCGGGAGTGAGCGATGGGATGCCGTACGAATGTGGATTATTTTGTTTGAGGCATTGAGAGTCGTGTCCAGACTGTGGGGGATATACCCCCGGGTACCACAAGATGGTATATGGGCCCCACCATCCGAGGTGCCCCGGCCCGTAAGATCAAGGTGTGTACATCAAGATTACAAGTTGTGCTAGATATTGTAATAGTACCAAATTGGATACTTTACTTGTAACCTTGTCTCTTCAGAGTATATAAGGAGAGACAAGGGTCCCCTAGAGGGGGGGTTAATCTATACACATCAATACAATACACCAAAGACATAGGACGTAGGGTATTACGTCAATCAGACGGTCCGAACCTGTCTAAATCGTTGTCTCTGCGCCTTGTGTCACCATCTGGTTCCTGATTACACGCATCGTCTACCGATAATCTACCACCACGGGCACCCCCCTCGGTGGACTGCCGACCATATTTCGTCGACAGTGACGCGTCAGGTAGGGGTCTCCTCTAGGGGTTATCCCATTTAGGGGTTGTGCGTGCTGATCTTTCGGCGAGCCAGATGGCGATTTTCTTCATCAACATCATCCACGGCGACTGCTTCCCGAAGCAGACGTCCTTCAACAACAATTTCTATGACAACTCGGCGATATCTTCGCGTGCGACATCTTCGTGATGGAATCAATCTGCTACTGTGACATCTTGGCGATGGACAATCTGCGACATCCTTCAACAATGACCCACGATGACCTACAGCGGGGCTCATTGTGCTTCCTGCGTCTGCCGCACAGGCAGATCAGATCGGCATGTACCAGCGCAAGAAGCGGCGTACAACTCCCCGACCTCGCTAGCACCACGTATGTCAGGGAAGGTCTCAGCCCATCACGGCAACACCACCTAATGGATTTTTTGGCAACGCCGTGTCGTCGAGATGCAAACAAGGAAGATGTGGATTTGCATGTACACGTACAAACCAAAAGCCCGTACAATCTACATGCCCATGCAAGGAGCGATGCATATTCATGTGATCTAAAAGCTAAGTCATGACTTTTCTTTTGATTAAATATTTTTATGTATCTCTGGATATATGTACACCTGCCTTTTATTTCTAACAGCAGTGATGCAATCATCGTCGTATATGGATATATGTGCACGTGTGTACATCCGCTGGAGCATTCAGAAGCAAGACGTCCACTCATGTCGAGCCATAGGCGAGCCACGTCAAGCCACAGACCGAGCCACTAAGCGAACCACGTCGAGCCATCCAACGAGCCATGACGAGCCGACCACAGACCACCAGACCACGTCCCGAGCGGCTCCGCCGAGCTCCGACCACGTCGACCACCAGACCACGTCGCAATGATGATCGCCACGAAGAACGGCGCTATGACAACTGCGACCACCATCACAACAGGCCGAAAAGCTCGAGGACCGGACAACTTCATCGCCACCGACCAGATTTCTATCAAAGATAAGTACACTTCTAATATTTATATTTAATATAATTTTCATTACGACGTTTCTCCACAACGTCCTTGTCATGATTATTCTTCAAATAACGTTTGTCCATGTATACCATCTTAAAAATAACATACAGCTATACTTAATGCAAATCCTCGACCAATCATGTTGACGCTCAATGTCTCCAGAAAATGCCCTATCTCCGGCTCCTCCCTAAACTTGCACGAGCGTCTGCCCTCTGCGTTATGGGTGGTCGGCAGCGGCTCCTTAGCGACGCTTTGTTCTTCCTACATCGCACGGGCTCCGCGCCTGCTATGGTTAACGGCTAGCTAGGGCTGGGAGACTCACTACATACTAATCGGTCGGGCGGTTTATATTAAGTATAAACACAAACTTCACTTTAACAACGATGTTTACAAAGCACCAACTGCTTATCACATCATGCTCATTTGCAAATGATTGTTGAGCGTCATTTTCTCCATACTTATTATTTTGTACATCATGTACTACCATTCTACATATTTATATTGCGGTAATTTGCTATGCTCGGGACTTCGTCGCTTCGCTTTTTCGACCTCGTTAGGGACTACACACATGGCTTGGGACCGCCTCGACCACTCTCCGACCACGGCTCGGGGACTTAAATCGCTCGCTCCTCGACCTATGCTCGGGGACTGCCTCGACCACTCTCCGACCACGGCTCGGGGACTTAAATCGCTTCGCTCCTCGACACATGCTCGGGGATTGCCTCGACCACTCTCCCACCACGGCTCGGGGACTTTATGTCTCGACTACATGCATCGGCGACTTCGCATACTGCTTGGGATATTTTTTCTCACTTAGACCTTGCTACAAGGCTCATACCTCACCTTCCAGCAAGCTCAGGGACTACATCGGTACGATGCACCTGTCGGTGCATCTCGTATCGCCTGTGCGACGATTGGATTCTCAACTTAACTGGGAATTCTTTTTAGACCCTGGCACCACGTGCCTACGTCACCTACTACCAGGCTCAGGGACTAAGTGGGCACACTTCACCTTGCGGTGAATATGCTTGTTTTTCGACCACTACGCCTCTGACGATCAAAGACGCTACACTTCAAGACACCCTTACGTTTCTTCACAGAAACTCAAGTGGGCACACTTCCCAGGACGGAAATCTTTTTCTTTCTTCTTAAGAGCACCATACATTCTTCGGACAACCTACTTCTCCGGTGACAACGGTGGTCGGAGATGTCAAGAACTCAAGCCTCACTGTTCGGAGAAGGTTAGAATGGCGTGTCGCATCAGAATACATGGCGCTCGGGGACTAGGTGTGGGGGATATACCCCCGGGTACCACAAGATGGTACATGGGCCGCACCATCCGAGGTGGCCCGGCCCGTAAGATCAAGGCGTGCACATCAAGATTACAAGTTGTGCTAGATATTGTAATAGTACCAAATTGGATATTTTACTTGTAACATTGTCTCTTTGGAGTATATAAGGAGAGACAAGGGTCACCTAGAGGGGGGGGGGTTAATCTATACACATCAATACAATACACCAAAGACACAGGACGTAGGGTATTACGTCGATCAGACGGCCCGAACCTGTCTAAATCGTTGTCTCTGCGCCTTGTGTCACCATCTGGTTCCTGATTACACGCATCGTCTACCGATAATCTACCACCACGGGCACCCCCTTCGGTGGACTGTAGACCATATTTCGTCGACACAGATGTAGAGTCACGGACAGACGTCCTGATATAAGGAGCATTATCAATAAAAAATTGGATAATACCAAAAATCCCAATAATACTCGGTATCTGCTTATCAATGCCACAGGCCCGGAAAAGGCCTTATAAGGCCACTCACCCACGTTAACTAGCCCTCTGCAGGACTGCAGCCCATCAAATGCTAGCAACCATCAGGCATGGGCCTGGCCCCCAAAATTCAAACGGAGGCGTCCCGCCATGAAATGGATTTTGAGGCCCATCACTTGGCCAGTAGTACACTAGTGGGCAGCTGATGCAATAAAACCATCCACGTCAAGGACTGCAGAAGCTATGTCCTTTCCGTCGGGGACACCTCCACTACTAATATCCTCTTAAGAGCGAGACTAATAGTACAACTGGCTATTCTCTCGTTTCATTTATATAGTAGTTAGCTCTTCACTACTAATATATGGCCCACTTATCTTCCTCAAAGTTTCTTAGTTTTTATGTCTAAGCCGGCTGTAAGCTTACAACTCGCTTCTCTTATCTCTCTTCTCTTTTCTCCTCCACCTTAGTATTCAGCCGGCTTACATCCTGCTATTATATTTGCTCTAAGCACGCTAGAACAGATGTGGGCATCAGCACGGAGAAACAGAGAAATGCAAGAAACCCAAGCACTAAAAGAGAACCAATCAAACCCGGTTAGCTTTGGTGCGTTAACACAATCATCGGTTGCATATGCATGCTTCAATTTGAAAAAAAAAATTGTGCAAATGCACTCATATATATAGCACATAAATTAAATATTCTCTAGAACATAGCACAACTAAAAAACAAAGCAACTCCCAGATCGATAGCACATTAGTTAGATGATCTTCAACATTGAATAAAATGGAGAGTAGCCAGGCCATCCGCGTGGATTTATCGTATCCCATCTCGCCGTGTGGCAGTTTTAACTGTCTAATGCCGGTCCATTCCTTGCTTGACTACGGGCTTATCTGGTTTGCTGCCCTATGGTCTACGGAGTAAAGGTACCGTGCTGATTCTTATATCCCCATTCTTATCTCTGGTTATGGTTTAATCGGGGGCCGCCACACCTGCGCCTTCTGTACTCCTTGACGGCTCCACTTAAAGAGGTCAGTTAAAATATTCCCCACCCACATGGATCAACGCCGCCAGCATCATCCCTCGGCGCCGCGCACCACCCTCTGCGCAGGAGCTGCTACTCAGTGCTCGCCGCCGTATCTCCCTCCTCTTTCACCGTCGCATCCTCCTCTTCGGCCTTCGCCCTACCCTACCCACCCTTCTTGCCCTGGCCCCAAATCCGCTGCCGCACGCCACCACGAAGCCCCCCCCTCAAATCTATGATGTTGCGGTCGAGTTCAGGCCACGCTGTCCACGCCTGGGTGATTCAGTCGCCATTGGTGTAGCGGATAGTGGCGTCCTACAGATTTCCAAACGGATGGCGAGGATGGCCAAGGGTGGATCGCTGGTGCGCCTTGGCCCATCTATGGCCAGCCTTCCCTAGTTGCATCGTCCTCCTTTCCTTCCGAGGTAAGCCTTTGTGCCTTGCTCGGTTCTTCAGCTTTTCCCTCCATCTACTTCTCTCAGTCTAGATATTTGCTCCTCTATCATAAATTTGTATGCCTGATTTGGGTGCCTACTCTGATCTATGGTCATTTCTTGGTTTTTATTTCGTATCCAGGATACCTGCAAGTTCGTTGAGGGCCAAGGAGCGTGTCAAGTCCTCGCAATCAAATGGCCATGTGATTTCTTCTACTCTGATCTTCGAATTTTTTTATTCTTCCTGTTACATTCATTTTACTATAGTTTAATAGAACTTTCAAGATATCACATAATGCCTACCGGTGCATCTGCAAAATTATTGAAGCCATGTATTGTCCGCACTCTTTTTTCCTAGCAAAGTGTTTTAGAGAGTCAAAGTTTGTAATAGACAATATTGAGTTTCTCTTGAGTATATATACATGACACTTAATATATTGCCTCTACTGCAAAATAACTAGCCCAACCCTTTTGCCAAAATATGATACATTAGGTTTTTTCAATGTTCAGATGAAACGGTTCATCTTTGCTGTTGTCGGTGTCTTATTAGTTATTAGTGGTACAACGTGGTCTACTAAATTTGTTTCATGGTTCTATCTTGCAATAGGGTTTGTGCATGTTCATATTTCTTTTCCTGCATGGATTCTTTTCGTACATGTTTCCTAACCCCCTAACCCCTGAAAATATGCACTCAGTTTATCACTTACTGCATTTCTTTGTTTCCTTTTTTGACTTGGCTACAATAGCAGGGGTCTGTTACCTATTCCAAAGTTGTTGACAAGGTTTCTAGGCGCAGTCTCCTGGAAATCATGGCCAAGAGGTACCTACCAGCATGTGAAACTGACTGATGATTTTACCTTTGTCCTAGTTTCAATTTTCAAAGGATGTCATCATTAGTTTTCCTATGTGCCTACCAGTATTACCAGGTTGCTGGTCTCACTGTCCAATCCACTTTGCCTACCTAAACCTATATACTCAGATAAATCATGGACAATGAAGGTTGTACAACCTTTCGTGCTTCCAGCACATGAAAAGGTAATTATTCCCCCTCTACCCAACTTGATCTTAATCTTTGTCTCTTACCCAAGATAAATCAGGAACAACACATTAGCTACCTACTTCGCTATACTGTGATTTATTTGCCTGCATTATGTGATATCAAAATCAACATGGTTATGGGAGAAGACTACTTTTTCAGATCCTTCAGTTTTCAGTGGTCTTTTCTTAGGTTTGCTTATCATGGCTCATGAGACATGACTGTAATTGACTATAATATTATGTAGTACTTAGAAGATATTTGTTTTCAGTTTGTATCTTCTACATTGGCTCATTTGGAGATGAATTATTACTGCAAGTTACAAACATTTAATAGCTGCACTTTTTGCTTCTTTTCTAGATTTTCAGGCCTGCATTGATGGTTCCATTTTTTGTTATAGAAAAACGATGTCATTAGGTGGTATGTCTGCTGACACATTCTGTTGAGGTGGATTAGCTGATTCTGGAGAGTTTGCGCTCCAGTTTCATCTCCGAGAGTATCTTAGAATTTACACAATGCTTTTGTGCTTCCTTTGCACTTATCCTTATTAGTCTGCATGCCTGGGCTATAACATTCGTAAATTATATCTTTGCATTTATGCTTTCATTAAATGCTTTATGTATTGGTTCAAATATAGGTCAGCTAATAAAACCTGTCACTGATGTTCTGATGATTATTTATTTAAAAGGTAAGTCCTCTTTGTTGGTAGTAGACATGTGCAGCCCACGTCTCAATGTATTGGTTTTCATGTCCACTGAGCCTTCCTTCAAACGAGGATGTTATTTGTCTGTTTAAACTAGAATGTTTAAACTATAATATCATGCCTTTCTCTAAAGTTAATATGTACGTTGATATTAGGCCAGCCGCCAGCATACTCATCTAGGTTTATTGTTGTTTACCTCTTATGCTGTGTATCATGTGTTGCGGCTCTAAAAGTACAAGAATGGATAACCTACGAAGAGATTACAAACGACAAGCTATAATCAATTTATCAGTTGGGTGTTCCCCTCTACAGTTCATGTTATATTCATATTTCCTGGAGTTCTGCCTACAGCCCTCATTTAGTGCATGCATGCTTTCAATCTGTTACTTTAACTGTACCTGATGCTGTTAATATATGGTGCCATGGTGCTGCAGCGATTTAGTTTTCCTCAACCTCTATGTAGATTTTCGGTTTCAGCCTGGGTTGCTCCTACAATATTTTAGAGGACAAACAAAGTTCAGAGGTTCTGAGGATTTCATTTTTTTTTCATTTTCTTTGTGATCTGATTTGCTTGCTTAGATTTTTTTCCCACAAGGGATACATGTATGTAATCAAGAAATTGTTTGTGTTAGTTGTGATGCTGATGAAAGAACCTTTTTTACTGGGTTTGAATAGCCTATAATGCGTTTGTTTAGATTAATTTATGCTTGATTAGTGATTAGCACAGTGACTTGCACGAATAGAAAGAACTAAGGATGGAGTGAACAGCATTAAAACCTGTACGGGCGCAGCAAAGCGCGCCTATCGTCCTAGTACAATTGATGCGGCGAGCCAAATCAACCCCCGAATTGACGCTTGTTCCATAACAGAACTGAAAGTACAATTACACGTGGACATTCTCAGATGACATGAGCATATGGACATGATAGGTATGATTTAGTTTGAAGTTGGACCGATAGAGATGCTCATTCCTTTACCAATTTCATACCAATTTGATTCAATCACTGCTACAGATTGATTTATCACTGTCGCCACTTTTACTATCGTAGCGATAGAAGCGACGGTGTGATACTTGCACCGTCGGTTAGAACGATAGCGAGGCCTCCTAGGACTAAAACCGGCAGTTCAGACTTCTACCACCGAAGGGTTAACGATAGATGCGACAGTAGTATTGTGGTTGCATTTTCTCTCGTAGGACTAAAACCGGAAGTTTAGACTTCTACCACCGACGGATTAACGATAGATGAGACAGTGGTATTGGGGTTTCATTTCCTCTGTTGCATGGAAAGCCGGGTCGACTGAGATACACATTTTACCCACCGGCCCTAAAGTAGCATTTGGTCAACCGACGGTAAATTCAGCGTGAGTGTTGAATTGCCTCAACTTTCAAGGCCGTTAAATCACTATTACTTCCGCCGCTTGAAGCCTAAGAGCCGCGTACCCATTGCTCTACATATACTTCAGGCACGGTGCCCTCTGAAATGACCCCTCTTGTTCATCCATCATCCCCTTCTCTTCCAATCTACAAAGAAAATGTCGGACAACTCCATTAAGTTTCCAAGCAGCCGTCGTCCAGCGAGGACGAATTGCCTTCCCACCACTCCTCCGAGGAGAACGTCTCCTCCGATGATGGAATGTCTGATTATAGTCCTCCATGAAGCTCCAAGAAGGAGGACTTAGAGAAGGAGGATGAGGAGAATGAGGACGAGGACGACGCCGACGTCGGCGCCAAAAATGATGATGACGAATCTGACGACTCCGACTCTGACTTCGACTCCGACTTCACCTCGCCTCCTCCCAAGCAAGCGATGCAATATTTAGATTAAGTATTTTATAGTTTGTATAAGTAGTTTTAATAGTTTTGGTTAGTTATTATGTTTCCGCACAAGTACAATTATATAATAGTCCAAATTGTATTTATCTGTATATGCAATGAATCAATGAAAAAAGTTCTTTGAAATATTATGTTTCCTACTGCTGTTCTTGCTACCTATCTTTGATTCTTGCTATATATATGAATGAAAGTAAAAACTGTCATGTATGGTTCCAGTTCTAGGAGAATCTAATAGCAGTTCAACTGCTTGACAATCGCTGTATTATAGCGTTGGATTAGCGTGGCAATGGTCGGCTTAATACGGATTCTATTTACCTTATCCCATGCCATCCGTTCTCCTTGCCGATCAATCTAGACCGTCCATTTAGAAAAAGAAACCTAGAACTGCCTGGTCCGTTCCCCAACTCTCCTTGGCCCTATCGGCGTATTTGTGGCTGTTGGAACCACTAAAAAACCCCAATATGAAGCCATTAGTTCTCCCCACCCGTTGCTTCATCTTCATTCTCCCCACCAGTTGCTTCATCTTCATTCTCCCCACCCGCCTTTGCTTGCCTTGCCTCGAGCACGTTGCATTATCGTCGTGGACAACGCCCCATGAAGGTTAGATGGATTTGGTCACCCCCTCCACTGTTTGCATTTGGTTCCAATTGGTTTTGGGTTCGGTATCTGTTTTATTCATATTAGAAATTTCTTCATTGTAACAAATATCTTACTTTGGAACAAGCCATTACAATGCGAGCAACCTTGCCTTTTGGTGGCTAGGGGTGGCACCAGGACCCCAGATGATGTTGTTTGCTACTTAGGGACGGAGCATTCACCCGGACCGACTGTTGATTGTTGAAGCCGATGTTCGTCACCTCCTTGGACCACAAAATTTGACAAGAATCGTTCAAGACCTTGTTTGTGGAGAGATTTTTGTGCTTTGTAGGACTGGACATAAAGTAGACGTACTTTATAGATACAATGTGTCCGTGGATGGAGATGCTATCATCTTCGCTACGGTTCACTACCTCTGGCTTTCGGGACCGCATCAACCAATTGAGTACCTTAGCAACTGCCTACCCATTCGACATTAAGTCTTAGAATTTGTGAAACTTTTATGTTAATGAAGTTTATATGTACTGATAAAACCTCTGGATTAGTATATATGAGTACTGCATAATCGTTGAACTATTACTTCGGTTGAACTGTTAATTGAATCAATTGGTCTTGATTGTGGTTCACGTGTACACCTCTATGTAAGCACAGAGGATCTAAAACATGCCTTCTTCCATAGGAGAATAGTACCCTGAACCGGCGGTGACACAACATTATATCTTGGCGGGAGTCTGAGGGTTTTGAAGGATGTTTTGGCACCTTGGCGGGAGGCAAAAACATAGACAAAAGACCTGGACCGACCTCTTCACTCAGAGTGTGTGCAACACTTTGAACCCTGACTGCTCCATGGCTGCATCTAGCTCCAACTCCTCCTAGTGGTCGGCACCATCCCAGGGCGCCGTCGTGAGAAGAACACCGGCTTCCAGTGGAGGAGGCTACAATGGGAGGGGGTTGCCCATCCCGTGCCGTGTCGAGAACCGCCCCTACGCATACCAGCCATCACTTTTGTGTCGCTGCGGCTTGAAGACGCCTCGGTGGATTTCGTGGAGTGATGGAAACCCAGGATGTCGGTACCACAGATGCTGCAGGGCAAATAATGTAACTCGATTTCTTTCTTGTTCATTCTGTTTTCGCAATGCAAATGCTGAAATCCCGCTGTACTTATGGTAATTTAGTTTTTTCGTAGCCCGACTTATATTGTGGGTTCTTTAAGTGGCACTCTCCCCAATATGGAAAATTTCTGAGGACTTTGATTTTGGATTTACGTAACAAGATTTGGGAGCTGAAGGCGGAGGCCAATGTTACAACAAATGAAGAACAATTGCAGGAGGAGGAAGAGATTATGCCACAGATTTAAGAAATGGCTAGGGTTCCAACGAAAATGATGGAAGATTTTGTACCTTTAAGAAAGAAATGTGCTTCATGTTCTTCTTTCACCAATTTTGTACTTATCTTAGTTCTTGGCATGTTCATTAGCAAGTTGCTTAGTTCACCGCAGTTGATTCAAGTATCAATTTATGATATATCAGACTAAAATCTGTCACTTTCGTACAACTATTGTTAAACTAAATTCTAGGTCATTATCCAAGTGTTCAATTTTATTGAAATATAAATGTTGTACATCCAAGTATCAATTGATGTGTCGGACTAAAATCTATCACTATTGTACAACTATTATTGAACTAAATGCAAGGTGATTAACTAGGTGTTCAATTTATTGAATCGTAAATGATAGTAGATCCAAGTATCAATTGATGTGTTGGAGGCATCCTACTTCCCTGAACACTAGGTCCTGGTACAGGGGCAACCAATTTATTAAACTATATATACACTCCTAGGGTCCTACCACACCTTCCTCCCATCCATTCCTCACTATGCTCCCTTGCACTACTTCACCCTGCTAGCGTCAGACGAAAGGTAGCCTCTCGCGTGCTCACTGCTCCTTCACCTCCAACCTCGCTGGCGCACAAATCTTCAGCACGCCCTCCCTGCTTCCACTAGTAGGAATATCCACTTCTATGACGATCAGCTTTCGTCACTGAATGAGCCAAATTCATCATAATTTTAGTTTTATAACGAATTTATGACAAAATCTGGTTCGTCATAGAAGTCGCGTCACACTTGAAATTCTATGATGATTTTCGCAAAATGACATAGAAGTGGCTTGATCTGTGACGAAAACAGAATGTCATAGAACTATTTTGGCATGCGTGGTAGGGGGCTACCACGCTAGTGGGTGCTTCCGTTAGTGATGCTTTCCATATGTATATGCTATAGCCGGTTGCATTGGAGATGGTTCGGGGTACGTATCACCTTCTTATTGCACAACATGGCCAACTCTAGTTATTGCACGTTTCAGGTTCTTACTAGACCACGTGTCGTGTTCCTGTTGTTCCAAATGTCAATTTTCTATGGGCACACGTGTCGTGTTGTGGTTGGATCACATGTCACTTCTTCATTGGACCATGTGGCGTATTTTTATTGGTCCATGTGGCCGTTTCTTATTTGACCACGCGTCACGGCACTATCCGTCCATGTTTCGCATTTTTATTTGGCCATGTGGATTGATGACATCCTTTCACGTGTTGGATTAAAAAAGCCCACGTGTCGTGCTCTGGCTATTTCACGTGTCATGCACTGGTTCCTCCACGTATCGCATTTTTATTTTATCACGTGATCTGTTCTGGTTCTACCACATGGAGTACAATCAATTCGTCATAGAAGTAATTCGAGATCATCACTACTGCACAGATTGACTACATAACAATTCAGCCTGGCAATCAAATAACCACAATTAACATTTCACACATCAGCAACGAACCATTGATAGAGTAGCACATCAAACCATCACATGCATCCACACAACATACCACAAATGTTCACCGCATCAAGCCGCATGAGTTGAAGATAGAGAGTTAATTACTAGGAGAGCTTAAGCGCAAAACTAGCTAACTGAGCCTATTGTACTCCTTCTGTTGCTATTGCTTGAATTCGTCAAGCTCCCTTTCAACCTTTTTTGTGCTCACCTTCAGTTCATCCACTAGTTCGATGAGTTCAGATATACTTTCCTGTTCACCAGCAAGCTGCTCCCGAAGTGTCATCTCCACCGATGTCTCTGCTCTAGTGGAGCTTCTCAGGATACCAGCAATCTTCAAAAAAGGTTTTTGCTGCTTGCCTAGGAGGGGTGCTTGCCCTGGTAGAGGCAGAGAACCTTGGAAACAACATCAGCACTAGTCATTGGTTGCTGCCCATCAGCAATAGGTTCTGCTTGCATAGCTTCCTACGAAATTCAATCAGTAAAATATTAGGTTACAGATAGTGGAAGAGAACTTCAACTGAAAACCCAAGAGATTAATTCATAACAAGTAATGCATAGGACTTCCTTAGATGACTGCTGATAGAGATTACATAAGCACAATGCATAGATCTTTTGTAGCTTACTGTCGATAAAGATTGCATAAGCACAATGTATAGGTACCATATTGAATGGTGTAAAATTGCAACTACAAAATTAAATGATGTTGCCACATTAGGCTCCTGCTGCGTTTCCTTCTTTTATGGCAATGGGTTCAGTAGATTTCAAGGAAAGCAAATAAAGATACTTATAACTACTGCTCTTGCAACATCGCTCAGGCCCTTTTTCATACTGGTATGGAAGTCCTTGAAGACTTCCACAACATTAACATCTTCATCAGGTCGACCATGTTATTCAAGTCCTAGATCATCATGTTGTTCATCAAGTCCTTGATCGTGTTCTGCGGCCTTCCTCTTGTTCTCCTTCTGTTCACATTGCACATGCGTTTCTATTTATATATATACAAAGGCAAGAGTAACAATAAAACACAACCATCACTTATAAATGTTTGCAGCTGGACAACATAGGAGCGAGATCCTATAGACTGGTGGTACTTCACTTTTGCATGGTTTCGCTTGTTCGTCTCAGATGCTTTCTATAGCTTCATTTGTGTTAGACTACAACACAAGTAGACCATAGCAAGACTAGACAGGAAATCGATGGGTTCACACACACCTTGTTCTTAGCACTAGACCAAGTCTTGACAAGTTTCCACCACTGTGCATCGCTCATGAATGGGACAGGAGAGGTCATATGGATCTGATTAGCAAGGACGCCATTGAAGTAGGTTTGCTTCAACCTGTAGCGTGCCTGTCGTATCCCACACCGCAATACATTCTAGCAAGCTTCTTGTGTTGGTGGGTGAACCTTGTCAATGTCCAGCCTTGACTACACGCATTAGTGTGAATGAAAAGTAAATCTATTAAAATTGCTCAAAGCAAAGTTGAATGTCAAGAGAGGATACCCATACATATAGTTAGCCTGTCCACAAAATTCTTATAATGGACGACACTGGAGGGCTTCTTGTAATGTTTCCAATGCGTCCAAATTGGTATTTGATGCCTGACTACTACACCGGCCTCTGAGGCAAACTTGGCAGCTTGCACTGGATCATGCGGCCTTCTGTTCCCCTTGGCAACAGAGATGGGCATCCTCAATCCTCCCATTGATTTGCTCATTTTGTCAAGAAAAATTCCACAAGTTCGAGGCCTCGGCTTCCTCGCACTTCTCGGCAATGGTACTACTAAGTTTTCATACATTCAGGTTGTTAGAAAAGTAACATGGATATCAAATAGCTAGTGCGAATTGATTGATAGATATCTGTAAGGTAATACCAACCTAGGCAACTTTCATTGTTCTATAGGTGGGTGAAGATGAGAGTTTGCTTAGAGGGCTTCTCTTCTGCATGGCTATCATCATCTAGCCGTGGGCAGTCTCTCATAGGGCTAGGTAGCTCAGAGGGCTCCTCTTCACCATGGCTATCAACATCTAACCATGGGTAGTCTCTCATAGGGCTAGGTTGCTCAGAGGGCTCCTCTTCGGCATGTCTATCATCATCTGGCCGTAGGCACTCACTCATAGGGCAAGGTAGGGAGCCATCCTAACAAATGTCTCTAGTCAATTTGTGAAGTTTAAATTGATCCCTGGGTATAGGTGTCCATGGTGATGGAGAATTATGTTCACCTACTGCTGATACCTCCACCCTTTTGCCAGTGGCATACCTCCAAGTATGAACTCCATGAGCAAACTTTCCTGTTCATGTTGAATTCACTTGCTTGGAGTGCCTTCGCTCAAGACTCATGACATCGCTGCCTTTTGTCCTGCTGGCAGAGCCTCCTCTATGGCTCCTTTGACCCGGATACTGAAATTGGAGATACAAACTTAAGCAACAAGCATGTACAAATTGCATTGCTATCCAAACAGTAAAGCATTACATTGCTACATACCTCCCCCCTTCGACCTAAATACAAGATAGAACAAGCACCTCAATTGCTAGGGGTACTGGCTCATCTTCTAAATCTGAATCTGTTTCATCTATAACATCAAATCCCTCAACTACCTCCCCTGGTTCAGGGATGTATTCTAAATCTTATCTGTATCTACCCTTTGTGCTTTACGTTTTTGCTATTAGAGACACAAGTTTTGGGTCCACACGTATTCCAAGTTCTTCCATCTTTCTAGATTACAAAGGCATTTATTAACTAAAGCTTCTATGGAATGTCAACACAACAGAGCAAGAGTATGCAAATAAGCGCCTAACTAGTACGTAACTACAGCTTATACAGAAGTCATTAATCTAGTAAAGCATATGTCAGCTACACTCAACTATTGGAAATATGTAACCCCATCGCTATCTACATATCCTTGGTTCAGCCTCTACAGTAGGTCACACAACATAAAAGGAATTTAGGTACCTCTTCCTCCGTGTTCATGTTCAGATCCGATCTTGTCATCGTTGTCGCGGAGCTGGTGCGACCGTTGTTGACGTAGGGTCAACAGATCTGGCTCCGGCTAGGGATCAGATCTGGTCGGTCGTGGTAGGTGCCGAGGTAGGGGATCTAGATCTGGCTTGTACCGTTGTCGAGGCTAGGGTTTAGAAATGTATGAGAGAGGATGTGGCTGGAGAGTCGAGAGAGAGTCAAGCTGCTGTGCCAATGGCGCCTAGGGTCTAGAGCAGGGTGGCAAAGGGGGCGGCTGGAGAGTGGAGAGGGAGGCCATGGTACTAGGATTTAGAGTTGGAGGAGAGATGGTGTAGGTGGAGAATGGAGATGGAGGCGGAGACGGTGACTCTTTGTGCTTTTATGTGGCCATCGCATTACCACAAATGCCCTTGTCTGAAATCGATGGCGTAGTAAACCTATTTTTCATGCGAAAGGCAAAAGAGAGATATCTAATTTTTGGTGCGTGTTGGCGGGACTGCTCAGCGTGGTGCGAAATCAAATTTTGTGGGCGTGTTGGCGGGGCTGCTCAGCGCGGTGCTCAGCAGAGATCGGAATTTATTATGTGTTTTAATAGAAATGATTACGACAAAATATTACTTACCTAATATCCATCTTTTCATTTTTTTTTCTTCTGTGTTTATATATCCGATGAGTTAGTTGTTGTTTATTTGTTTTTCATAATAATATAAATAAACAAAAAACTAAAAGAGGATAATAATAAATAAATAATTAAAAGATGCATGAATTTGACACATAAAAATTACCAAAAAAAACCTACTCGCTGTAGCTCGTTGCGCTGCAAATGCCGATTATTTTTTATGTGTGTGACTGCATTTGCAGTTGTTTGAACTAAGGCCTATAATTTGGAAGCAAGGAGAAGGCAGCCCCAGGGATGAAAAACCCTCCATAAATAACTAAATGGGTTATTGGATTTCCCAACCTGGAAAAAGTCATGGATTCTAATGGGATTTGAGTTTCCAGAGAAAGAGAAAAAAAGCATCCTCCTCGCTAATGCTCAGGCTATTTGTCGACTCGCCAGACTCATCGCTGGACGAGTCATAGTACTCCGGATTGTCCTCCTCCTCCCAGAAGTCATAGTCGGTGCAGTATATGCCAGCGCTCGAGTACGTTCCCATTGCTCATCGTCGTTACTACTTGAATCGCCAGTGTAGTAGTCAAGGGGTTGACGCATTTTCCTGCTCTGATAATGAGAAAGTCCATGGCTCTGTGTATTTAACGCGCCAGACTTTCCTGTAATCAGAGCAGGAAAATGCGTCAACCCCTCGACTACTACTCTGACTGCTCGTATTCTGAATCTATTTTATTAGTAATTAGTAACGCTATGGGGACTCACATCTTTTAATATTTGTTAGCGTCTGCATCAAGTATAAATATCCTTCGTGGTCTCTTTTACTTATCACTTGCAAGTTGCTAGCCAAGAAAAGGAGGCCGTGTTACAACTTTGCTAGAAGTTGTTGCCCATAGAACAACATTGATCGTCCTTGTTGAGGTGAGTTTTAGTTTTTTTGTTATTTTATTCTAGTCAGGATCTCAATCGAGGCTAAGATATGGCCTAGGCAATATTCTGTTGCTTTGTGCTGGTTCTTGCTTGCTCAAGATGTAGTGTTTCATATGTGGTTTTTTCTAATGATTTTTCCTTGTGTTTTTTTGTTCTATATGTATAAAGAGAGATGTCGTCGTACCACAACACCCATGTATACTCCATCAGCAAGCTTGCGCTTTGGCAGCTAGGAGTCTCACCAGGTATCGTACAAGGGGTGGTTGTTGCTTGGGGATGTCATATTCATCAACAGCCCCAACAGATCGTTGTTGAAGCTGTAGTTCGTTATATGATCGGTAAAGATTGCTTTGTTATAGTTGTCGAAGACTATGATAGTGGTGAGATTTTTGTCAGTGTTAGAAATTTTGAGTAAATGAAAAGACTTGGTAGTGTTACAATGTTTATGAGAGGAGACTCTGTCATCTTCACTCATGTTGATCGACTGAATGAAATTTGTCAACCATCTGACATGAGTCCCCTTGGTAAGATGAGTTATTTTAGACATTAGAGATTAGTGAAAAACTATGTAATGTACTTTTCTCTATAATGGAATGAAGTTTTTATGTTGGTCCAACTATATTTATCTTCCTTTATTTCTTTCATACTTCATATACTTCGGTTGATTCTTATTACATTGAGTTTTTTTTTATTTTGTCAAATTTAACAAACTGACTCATCGATTTGGGATGGAGTAGTTGAATTCAGATTTGGGATGATCACAACCGTCAAAGGACGGATGCACAACTGTTGAAATGTTTTTACACCATATAGACATAACGATCCTTTAAATTTTTCACTAGCCAAACACTAGTGGAGCGATAAGATTTATCATAGAAGGTTTGGCGGTTTGAAATCGTGACTACTCAAATAGTATTGATGAATGACGTGCGGCGTCCATTTTCATCTTGTAGGCTCCTGGATTCCCACGCAGGCACGCACGCGTGGGTGGCGTTAGTAGGCAGTTCTAGCAGCGACGTCGTCTCGCGTCCCATCGCATTGATGTGACGGGGCAAAGCCGAATTGCCCGCCCACACAAACATGCCAGTGGTCATGGGGCATGGGGTGGTTCCATGGCCCCCAAACTATAGAAGACACAAGGGCGCAAGAGGGAATGTTATCTGCTGCCTTCTACAATCATCTACCTTTTCTCCCCAGATCTCCTCCTTTCGTCCCAAAGCTTTTGCTCTCCACCCTACTACGCCCTTTGCGCCACCAACGCCTCGTGCGAGGACCATGACCACACAGTGGACGAAGTCACCCATCGACCGCAAGGCATTCGACGAGCTATGACTGAACGCAGTGATCCCAGAGGCCGCTAACGTGATCAAGTGGAGAGTCCCACCGAGAACCAAAGTGGAGCCAAGGTCAGAGGAGAATGATGTCGTCTCTTTTGCCTATTTCCACTCTTTTGGGTTTGGGGTGCCGGCACACCCCTTACTCCTATGGTTACTGTACTACTACGGGCTCCGCCTCCATGACTTGACCCCAGAAGGGATCCTCCACCTCTCCGTCTTCATCATGATATGCAAGGGCTTCATGGGAGTCCCTACCCACTATGAGCTATGGCGGTCTTTATTCCAGGTGGTTTGCTCAGCACCTGGGGGTCCATCTTCCTTGGATGGGGGGCGCCTTGATCTAACTTCATCCCGGATTGGAGGACAGTTACTTGAGCCTTGACCACTACCCTTCCACGGACTTGGGGTGACAAAAGTCTTAGCTCTACATCCCCAATGAGAGCCCGCCGCTGCCATCTTATTCTCCTGACCGGCAGCATGGTGACCTCCCAGATTCATGGGAGGAACTACCGCCCCTGGAGGTGAAAGTGAATCTAGCCCTTTAGTGGGATTTGGATGATTGAATGACAACATGATTAAAGGTCTAACCCATTTGCTAAGTGTGGACAGGTATTAGGTTGTCTCACGGGTATTTAATGAAAGCCAAAATGATGTATTGTTAGAAACAGTCTAGTTCAAACATAAGACAACAATGCAAATGTAACTCATACAAGGCTTATTCATTATGGGATTTCGATGACTCATATGAAAGCAAGCACGTTGAAAAATAATTAATAAGACATGAAGGATTGCATATGGAATGGTCTCATCTTTTGAAGCTTGCTAGATCAAAGACAAGTATACAAATGAATTTAATGAATGATTCGACACCAAGTGTGACTAGATGGATTGAGATGGTGAAGATAGCAAGGAAAGGCTTTGAGGTACTAAGCAATGGTGAAGGGCAAGCAACGGTTTGGCAACTGAGGAACCTAGCTAGGGTGAAGAAGGAAGTACTTGCATTTAATCAGGACACCAATCAAACCATGTTGGTCATATTGAAGTGGAGGATCAAATCCTAGATGGCCTTATAAAAGGATGACTTGATACCTTTGAAGCCAACTCTCATTTATTGGAAGGAATCAAGTCAAATGCTCAAGATGGCTATGCTCAAGGGGAAAATAAAATTGACATGATTGTCACCATCACTTGTCAAAGATTGAAAGCTATGGCATTCAGTTCTAAGGATTTCAACTCAAGCGCTTCCAACTCTGCTTTCTTTTAATCTTGAGTTGATAGGTATGCCATACTATTAAGAGGAATGCATCATGTTGATAGATGACTATTCATAAGTGCTCAAGTCAATCCATGTGAGGTTTAAGTGTTTGAGAGACAAAGGAGCTAACTTGTTTTTTGCTGGTCTGGCAGGACATGTCCAGTATTTGCCTTGCCACGGTAAATTCATGTTGTTCTCGGTTTGGCTCATCAGGAGTTCCAACATGAGTTGGGAGTTCCAGGGGTCAGGAGTTCCGGACATCGTCGGGAGTTCTGATGTCTCGTGCGACACTAACATAGTGACCGTTGGGGCTGTACGGTCTGGTATTGGTACCGAACGTGTTCGGTATTCGCCAACACCTACATAACAGCTAGTTTTTCAAAGGGGCTATAAATACCCCCAAGCCTCCACCTTTGGAGGCTACTGATTCTGCTAACACTCTCACACGTTTTTGAGCCTTGAGAACACTCTCCAACCCTCTCTTAGTGTGTGATTGATTCAATCTTTCAAAATCCATCTTGTGGGTTGAGTGAGATTCAAATTTGAGAGCAACCACCCTTGAGCACTTGTGCGTATTTGTCGATCTCATGATTTGCATTTGTTACTCTTGGACTCTTCAGTCCTAGACGGCTAGGCATCGCTGGAGAACACTTAAGAGATTATGGTGTGCCTCAGAAAGTTTGTAATGGTTCGATTCCACCATCGCAAGGGAAGGAATCAACTAGTGGAAGGAGAAAAAAGAGTTGGAAAAGACTCTAGCTAGAGTGGCCTTCGTGGTCCTCTAGAGCTGACCTTTGTTGGGTCGCTCATAGCCCCTCAACAGAGAGTAGGTCTCGACAGAGGCCAAACTTTGGTAAAACATATCGTGCGTCTTGATCTCCCTCTTTACATTTGATATTTGTGATCTTGTGTGTTGCTTGAGCTTGTAAACAGGTTACCTAAAGGCATCAACAACTAAGTGAAAAGGAGAGATCGAAAGGGAAGAAGAACGGAGCTGATTTGCACAGCCCGTGTATACCGAATGCGTCCGGTATTGATACCGGACACGTTCGGTATTTCCCACCTGCGCTGAATTTATTCATTCTTCATTCTAATCTTTGTGTTGCAGGATTGTAGCTCCTAGATATACTTTGTATACCTGGTTTACTTTGTTGGCTAACTTGTGAGGGGTTTATTTCTCTGATTCTCCCACTAATCATTTCCGCATTTTGAAGGGTTGAATTTTTAGAAACGCCTATTCACCCCCCCTCTAGGCTGCATCCTTGGTCCTTTCAATTGGTATCAAAGCAATGACTCACTAAAAGCTTCACCACCATGAGAAGAGGATGTCGACACCTAACGAGTCAGAGCCAGTGCTTCTCCAAAATGATGGTTCAAACTTTCTATCTTGGTCAATTCATTTACTTAATGCTTTCAGGGCTATTAGTCCTATTGTTGAGCGTATTGTGGATGCAAGCATCCCTCTTCTGGTAGTTGATTGGAGCAACTACAAAAATATTCCAAAAGAAGAAGAGAGATACGTGCAACTCAATGCTCAAGCAATTAATATCATGTTGAGTACATTGAGTGCAGAGGTTCTAGATGAGGTAATCTTCGATGGACAAACACCTCCGAAGAGTGCTCGTCTCATTTGGACTAGAATCATTAATTTGTATGGAAAATCCAAATGTGATGATGCATATGAGCTCAAGTCAATGGAAAGTATGTCCATTGTGTCCTCATGCAATGAAAAGGCCCCACAAGACCTCAAGCACACCGAGCCAGAGCAAGAAGTGCAACCAACAGATGCTGTGTTGTCTGGCTGCACATACCAGACGTGTCCGGTATCTAACCGGACATGTCCGGTATTGCTGAGACAACAAGGCAGACAATAGACTCTTGCAATGATGATCAAGCTCGGTGGAGGCCAAGTGATGAATCATGTTTAGTATCTCAAGACACTCATCACTTGTGTCTCATGGCCAAAAAAAGCAAGAAGAAAGTCTCCAAGAAAGATCAAGTGAAGGAGAAAGCACAAGTAGATGATGAAGATGAAAGTGATGTTGAAGTAGAAGACAACTACAACCTTGATCATCTCAACCACAAAGACAAGTTCATCATCATGAAGATAGTTGAAAAGAATGATGAACTTGAAGAAGAGAATGAGAAACAAGAACAATCACTTCAAAAGCAAGAACAGTTTCTCATCTCCAAGTTGGAAGAACTAAAGGCATTAAATGAAAGGTTTGAAAAAATGTCAATTGAGCATGCTTTAGTTACTAACTCCTCTTCTAGTGTGACACAACTAGAAAAGGAAAACTTTGAGCTCAAGACAAGATTAGATGAACTTTCAAGCAAATACAATGTTCTCCAAGCCAACAACGTTCATCTCAAGTGCTAACATGAAAAGTTAGTGGAATCACATTTCAAACTTGAGGTAGCTCATGAGGTTGTGATCACAAAAGTAAAATCATCTCAACCTTCCACTCACACACTCACTTGTACACCATCTCAATTAAATATTCCTTGTACTAATGAGTATGCTTCTCAAGCAAGCCAATCTTTGATTGAGCAAAATCTCTTAGAAAATAATGAGCTCAAAGAATTGAAAGGCTAAGAAAGGATGTGATAAGATTGAATGGTAAGCAAGAAGCACAACCTTCTCAAGATAACCATGAAAACATGGTGAAGAAGCTTGAGAAGGGTTCAAACCTTGCTCCCTCCAAAACCCAACAAAAGAATCACAACTCAAGCAATGTCAAAGCAACCTAGAGCAACAAACATAGAAAAAGATTATGCTATGGTTGTGGATTGTATGGACATGAGTGGGCTATGTGTCCACACAAGAGTTGGGTCGATAAGGTTGAAGCCACCGATCAAAAGGCTTCTACCAAGGTGGCCAAGCAATTGAAGAGTGATGAACCAAGTGCTTGTCTCATATGCAAGAAGTTGGGCCATCCTACCAAGAATTGCCCCTTGTACAAAGAGGCAAGAAAGAAGGCCCACGTTACAAGAAGAAGATGCTATGGATGCAATGAGATAGGGCACATGGTTGACAACTGTCCCAACAAGCAAAACAAGCATAGAGCAAATCAAGGTCATCTATGCTATGATTGTAGAAGAAAAGGGCATCTAAGCTATGATTGCCCAAATGGTAACATTCTAAGCCGAACACATTTGGTTGTGATAATATGCTTAGGAAGGCTACAAATGGAGTTAGCACTAGCAAGGTGATGTGTTCACCACAAACTAGTACTAAGGCTATTTGGGTGCCTAAGCTCTTGTTGACTAACTCAAATGGACCCAACAAGAGTTGGGTACCAAAGTGTGCTTAGGATGTTGATGTCAGTACTTAGTGGTGAGATGAAGTCTTTGGGGTGATTGAGCAATCTAATTGGAAATATTCACTCAACCTATCAACCAATGCTTATCGTAATCTCTTATATGGTTGACCCAAAGAATAATGATTAATCATATCCTCTATTTCATCCTCACTTTTGGTAACGAGTACCTAAACCCTATAAGATAGCCACTTTGCTTTCAACTTGCTGAAATATTAAAAGTGGCTAGTTAGTTTCATTTAATGATTCTAGTGCTTGCCATATGGTGCTTTTAATGGCTCTCTTGTAGAGCATCTTATTTGGTGAGATGCAGGTATACACAGGAAGTACTAGAACCTAACGAAGAATCACAAACCAAAAGGTTCACTGTTTCTGTCCTGAGTATACCGGACGTGTCCGGTATTCTAGGGGGCAGAGCAACAAGTTTGGTTGCTACTGAGTTATGATCGTGGTGACTTCATATATTCTTAGATGACTCAGAAGCCTTGTGATTCTTTATGTCTAGATGGTTGTAAGCATCTCTTGAACTAAATCTAAATATGGCATCTTACTATGTGTTGGTCAAAATAGAAAATTGACTCTCCCACAATCATAATTGAGTAAAGTGCTTGTGGAAAGTTATTCAAATTACTTGTAGCACTTATTAAGGGGGAGCTCATCTCTCTATTTTGTACCCCGGAGGACTAACAATTTCATCTAGCAGTCTTTGTAGTCCTTTGATAAAAATTGACTTCAAATATGGCATGATTATCTGAGAAGTGATATAAGCATAATGATTATCATGCCATGTATTGTCTTAGTGGCAATCTTATGGGCTCAAGGCAAAGGTATGATTTTACATTTATGCATTGTAAGTGCATCTAAGGCTCTTTATATGATAGAATGTGCATTTGTGTGACATAGGATAGATGTTTTTCAAAATCTCTAACTAGCATGTGTAGGTGGTATGAATTTGAAGAACTATTTGATTCTTGGTCTTTGTGACCTAGCCTTGTCATGTGGTGATTATAGCTCTCCTTGATTGATTGACTCGCTAATCACGCATGACATGGTTCTCTTAAGTCCACTAATCTACTATCTCAATCTCTCTCAAGTGATCAAAATTGGTTATATGCCAAATATTTAGAAAAGAGAAGTGCTACTCTTTGCATTTGGATAAGAAAAATTAGTTACACTCAATCTGGGATCAAGGATACAATTATATTGGACTAAAGAAAAGATGTGAAGGGTTTTGGATTAAAGAGATCAAGATTTGGAGCAAGTGGGCACAACCCGCAAATACCGGACGTGTCTGGTATTGCGTCCAGTATCTGCGGGGGACTTTGTAACACCCAAAAAATCATTTTCGAAAATAGTATATAATCTTGCCTCTTTTATTTAATTTATCATGAATTTTTTAGGCCAAGTAATAATTTTTATGAATAATAAAATCAAATATAAGGCTTTAGAAACATTTTTGTTGCATTCATGCTGGTGCATAATTTTTGTTTGAGTGTAGGGCTGGTGTTGGGTGGCTTGAATTCAAACTTTGTTTCAATTTGAGCAAGTTTGCAAAATAGAAAATAAAAAAGCATTTCTTTTTCTCCCTCCCCACCCTTTCGGCCTAGAACTAGAGCCAGCCCAGCCCCTTCCCTCTCCATCTTCCTTCTTCGCCCACGCTCGCGTGGAGCGGCCTGCTCCCGCCTGCCAGCTCACCGCCGCCACTGCCAGCCTAGCCCTGCTCGCCAGTGCACCCACACCCGCTGACGCCTTGGGCCCAACCGTCAGCGGTCTACACCTCTTCCCCTACCTCCAGCCAAACGGCATCGCTACCATTTCTGCCTCCACTATAACCACCGTCGTGGTAGTGGCCTTGATGGCCATTGAGCCGCCTCCTCTAGCCCTAGTGGCGCACCCGTGGCCACCCACCGCCTTTCCCCAGCCTATAAAGCCAAGGCCAAGGTGTCCCCTTTCTTCCCCTTTCCCATCCCGTAGCTCACCACCACCGCCCCACCTCATGGTTGTTGTCCTCGACAGCCTGCTGCCGTCATTGCTGGGTCGATGAGCTTCGAAAGGTGAAGCCACGCCCGTCCAAAGCAACCCCGTGCCCTTCCCTTTTATTTCGCGTGAGCAAAGGCTCACTGGAGCTCTTTATCTCTCTCTGCAGATCCACGTGATTGTCGCCCTCATCATGGTGAGCCTCACCGCTGTTGTGCCCACGTTCCTCCGGTGCCTTCCCCTTCATGAGCCAAGGCTAGGAGCGCCGTACTGGATGTTCGCCAGTGAGCCCCGAGCTGCTCCCATGGTGCACCACCGTGGTGACTACTGCCGGTCCATGGTGGACCGTGGGACTGAGCCCGTGCGCGCGGTCCATGGCCGTGTCCATGGCCCCAGCCAACCCTGCCGTGCCGTGTGGCGCCATGTCGGCGTGCGCTCTGCAGTAGTAGCACCTTTTGCGCTGAGGCCCCTGAGTTTTTTGGATATCAACTCGCCATGCATCCCAGTGCAAAGAACCTTAGATTTAGGTCCTATTTTTAGCAGTTTGAACCCTAAGCTCTCTAGTTTTTGTGCCCATGGTCCAGCAGACCTGTTTTTGCTATAAAACCTCTCTGTTTTAGGTTTTATCATGTTTTAGACCTCGGTTTTAGTGAATAGGCCCTTAGAAAAATATATTTAATTGCAGAAATGTCCCTAAAAATGGTTTTGCTCATAACTTTCTGATTTTAGGTTCAATTAGAGTGATCTTCGCGTTCATGTGTTCATAGAAACGAGTAGAATAATTTTATAAGTGTTTCTCTATATGTTTCTATTGCATGGTGTAATGTTCTAATAGAAATATATCTTTCTTGCATGTGATGATTGTCTAGATATCTTGCTTGGTGATGGTTATGCGTATAGAGGGCGAGGTGTTCGAGGAGCATTACCAAGATCAAGCTTGTGAGCAAGGCAAGTATAGCCTATGGTTTCCTTGTTACCCAGCAACTTTAATCACTTTTAAACATATGCATGTGTCTAATTTGATATACCCTAAGGACATGCCTAGAAATACTTGATCTATATTCCTTGTTACCTATGGGAGGTTTGCATAATAGAAGGATAAGTTTGCTATGCTCAACAAAGGCTTAACTATAATTTTGACTAATGGATTTATGGAATACTGGCTAAAAGATGCTTTTTAGCAACTTAAAGGGGGCTTGGAGTATGGGTCTTTTATGCTCTAGTTGCTCTCCATAAGAACTATCACTTAAAGTGGCAACCTAGGACATCCGTACATCCTTGAGAATCAAAGTGGGCATGATCTTAGTTGTATAACTAGTTTTCTCTAGCTCGTTAGTGGTTACCGAAAGGCGCAAGAGGGGGGCCTAGGTTGCAGAATGGATTCTTGCTTGTCAAGATATATACTGGGCTGCGGTTAGGGTGTACCAGTCTTGAAGGGGGCCTCCATTTGCCTAGCTGCTGAAACCTCGCGGCTACTAACTTGTTAGGGTAATTAGTGAAATACTTCATAGTGAGACCCTGCCTACTCACCTTGGAAGTGTTAGGGGGTCGACGAGCCCTGGGTAAATGGGGATCACGACTCAAGGTGAAAGTGTACACACTCTGCAGAGTTTGATCAATCTAATATATCAGCCGTGCTCACAGACATGAGCAGCCTGGATCCTTTTTGTATAGCCAGATATGTGGATGGATGGGAGATAACTTTAATATTGATGTTTATAAATACTCTTCACATGGGAAAGGGTTTTCTCACTAAGTTAGTAACTTAGGTGCTAAATAAAACATGATCGACTAAAATGTTGATCGCTTTAACCCTTGTCAAGCCTTTGACCCTTGCATTCCCCATAGTTATACTTGCTAAGCATGGTGAGCTGACACTTGTCGTTGTCACCATTGAAAATCCTAGATGGGTACCAGATAGTGAAGGCTATGAGGAGTTTCCCAAGGACGTCTAGGACTACTAAGGAGGGAGTACCACCAGTCGGTGTCCCTGTGGGATGGAGTTTTTATATCTTTTCTACGTATCCGCTGTAATAATGTCGTTGGCAATGATGTGTAAGACATGCTCATGAGATGTAATAAAGTTATAAACATGGTTCATGCTATGATATCACTTCAATTTGTATGTATATGTTCTTTGGGACTTCCTGGGCCCACATATATTCAATCTGCAATTTTATTTATAAAACTAGGTGTTACAGAGTTTAACCCTCATACCCCTTCGGCCTAGGTCCATGGCCCATTCTTCTCCTCCAACCGTAAGCATCCAGCGCCACCACTACTTGCCCCTACTCTCGCTCCCATGCGTTGCTCACCACGGCTCGGCCTCATTCCCCTTGCAGCCACATTGCCTCCATGCCGAATACTGCTTCATTCTCCCTATCGTGTGCCCTCACCAGCAGCAACGTGGCTCTAGTCATAGCCGCTTATCGCCCTCACTGGTGCCCTGCAAGGAAGAAGGGGGAGATAAAAGAGAGGAGAAGGGAAGAAAGAGAGATGGATTGAAGGTTCCCTCAGCAAGAATCAAGGATCTCCACGGTGGATTTGAAATTGATTTCAAGTTTCCCATCCTAGGTATTTCAAATCCCAGAACCCATTCGATCTGTTGGATAGTGCTTCAATTTCAAATTCCTTTGGTAGAAGTGATGCTTTGGTGGTGTTGAAGATATCCCAAAAGTTTGGATCGAAATGGTTTTGAATTGAATCAAGTGCCCTTAGATTGGGCTGCTATGCGTGCATACCGGACATCCGGTATGCATATCGGACATGTCTGATATTCGATAGTAGAGTAGGACCTTTGCTCTCCCAGATTCAATTCGAATCGATTGTTGTATGATAGGCCTAGTATCTTTTGTTTCTGTGTTTTTCAAACCTATTGATAGTGGTTTGTCTAGGGGAATGGAAAACTACAGATAAAAGATTCTATGTCTAAAATGCAACATGAGCTTGTGACTTGGGACATGTATCTAAAATTCCTTGCAAATCTTTTGGATATAGGGTAGCAGAGATGGGGAGACACAAGGATGGCAGGCTTGAACCTCGATCTATGGTTCAGCATGACAGACTTGCTTCTGAGAAATACAAGAAGGCAAGGCAGGACATGCATCGTAGGTTCAGTCAGCAGGAGCAGAGCAGCAGTAGGAGACCCTCTAGAGCCACTAGGGGTGCTTCATAGTACAGAGAGAGTGGTGGTGGTAGCAGTCCCTCTTCTGATGATGATGACATTGAGGATTATAGAGTTGAGCATAGGAAGAGGAAGAGCACCGATAGAGAGTCAGATGATGATGATAGTCCTGATGATGAGCAGGAGATTGAGGAGGAGGAGGCACCTCTAGTTCAACACCCACCTCAGTGAGGACAACCAGCTCACAACATCCATTTTGGCATGCTTAAGGTACATCGCACTAAAGTACCCGATTATGTTCCTAGAGTCAATTACAAGGGAAAGGGTATGACTGAGAGAGCTAGAGAGCTAAGGAGGATTGATCCCAGGGGTTAGCCAGAGAACTATCCATATCATCACCGCTTTAGCTTGACTTCTACCACAGTGTGATACTCTCTAGAAACCCAGTTGTGGCTAAGTCTTAGTGGATTGATTGGGATCATGTTAGGAAGCAGAAGAAGCCTTCTCTTGATATTGCTATTGCCACATGTGAGCGCACATGTGTGTACGAGCTTATGCAATTTTAGCATCCCTAGAATTTCTAAGTCATCGCATAATTTTATGCTACACTGTTTGTTGAGGAGGAGCCAAGGCATATGCACTGGATGTTAGAGGGTAGTTGGTACAGTGTTGACTATGCAGTCTTTGCAGTATATCTAGGTATTCCTAAGGATGAGCTTCAGAAAGACAGGATTCACACTGAGTAGGTACTACCTCCTGAGAGGATGGCTTACATGTACAGAGGTGGGGCAGTTGAGAAGGTGGATGATCTTCATCCCACCATTGGTACCTGGACAAAATGTTCAGGAAGTCCATTGATAGTAAGAGTGAAGACAAGGGCACTATTACATATTACTCCAGGAACCTTCTCCATAAGATGGCACCAGATGCGCAACCCTTCAGTATCTTTGATTTCATCTGGTGTGAGATTCAGAGTGTTGGTGAGAGGCCAATCAAGGGTTGTGGCTTTGCTCCATACATCATGTATATGATTGGGCAGGTGACTAGGCACCAGTTTGAGTATGATAGACCTCACAAGGTTCTGAAGATTGTAGCTGATTTGCTAGAGGTTGGAGTACCCCCACCTGGTCCAAGGGGAGCAGCAGCAGCAACAGCTGAGGTAGATGCACCTATAGGTGGTGCAGCAGCACGAGGAGTCTCACCTCCACCACATGCTCCTCCACGTTCTTCTTCGTGTTGTCACAGCTCTCCTTCTCCTATTCGTAAGATGTTTAGTGCTATATTTGGGATGTGTAGAGATATCTAGACTAGACAACAGAGAGAGGGAGGCTAGGAGGAAGGACACCTAGACTCTCAAGCAGATCTCTCAAAACTTGGAGCTTAATCCTCTTAGGTCTCCAATTTTAGATGAAGATCTCAGTGACCCAGAGACAGAGGAGTAGAGATAGGTCCAGTATGATAGGGAGTTTGCTCGGTTTCTTTAGAGACAGGAGCAGCAGTACGCTCAGTAAGAGTAGGCATCGAAGCACCCTAACACCTTGCCATTGTAGGCTCATGTGCCTACTCATGCTCAGCCATGTCCTAGTGTAGTAGACGAGTATGCTTCAGACTGGTGGGGTGACCTCATAGGTGGATATAGCCACTATGGGTATGGTGGTTATGACCTGTCTGGTGAGGGTGGTTCGCGCCTAGCTGGGGCTCCACGTTCAGATGATGAGGGTGATGGTAGAGATGATGATGATGATTATGAGGATGATGAGTGATCACTATTTTCAGAGAGCTTGCAGCCCCTTTGTGCTTTGTTTGATCTTTTGGTGACCTTTTGTGGTGATAGATGACAAAGGAGGAGAGAGACTGATTAAAGCTTTAGGATGTTTGCTTCATTTCTTATCTTTGTACCTAGAGATATGTACTGCAGCTGTAGTTTGTGAGCTTTATTGATGTATCTTGAGTTTGAGATAGATTGTATCATGTTGAGATGAGACTATGCTTCATGGATGTATCATTTGAGACTCATGTGACATGATCTTTATCTTGTAATATAATTTATCTTAGTGGTTTGTGGACTTGTGAAAACGTGTAATGAGTGCTATGTGTGATATACTTGTGTTGTATTTATTTTCATAAGGACCATGCATGAAAAATGAAAATGTTTGATGTGATGCTTTTATATTTATTCTTGTGTGATATATCTTGTCATATGCAACACGGTTTTACTTTGTCACACACACTTGCATCCCACGGATGCAATGATTTAGGGGAGTCTCCTATATGTTTTATATGTGCAATTGACATTTGAGGTCATTTTGTGAATTCTATCCATAAGCACAAATTAAGGGGAGCCTCTCATAAATCATTGAACCCAAAATCTTAAATGTTTATATCCTTTTGTAAGCTTTAATCAAGTTATCATCAATCAACAAAAAGGGGGAAATTGAAAGTTCATCTAGCCCTTTAGTGGGTTTTGGATGATTGAATGACAATATGATTAAAGGTCTAACCTGTTTGCTAAGTGTTGACAGGTATTAGGTTGTCTCACAGGTATTTAATGAAAGCCAAAATGATGTATTATTGGAAATAATCTAGTTCAAACACAAGACAACAATGCAAATGTAATTCATGCAAGGCTTATTTATTGTGGGATTTCGATGACTCATATGAAAGCAAGCACGTTGAAAAAAAATTAATGAGGCATGAGGGATTGCATATGGAATGGTCTCACCTTTAGAAGCTTTGCTAGATCAAAGGAAACAAATATGAAGAAGGTACATGTCCGATCAGATTTACGATGCTGGGACTTTCTTGCGTGCGCAGTAAATTTGAATACATATGTGGCTCTCTAAAGGAAACAAATATGAAGAAGGTACATGTCACAACCATTACAATATTAGCACCAGGAGCAAGTCTCGCACTTACAATCTATTGAGCGCGGTGTAGCTCAATGTAACACCCGGGCTCAGGACTTAATAGGATTAATAGGATACTCGTACCAACATGTTGTAACTTCTTTTCTGGAAGCCCATCTCTTAAGAACTCCAAGGTTAAGCGTGCTTGGCCTGGAGCGATGGGTGACCGACCGGGAAGTTCTTCCCGGGTGCGCACGAGTGAGGACAAAGTGCGTAGAAAAGACAAATGTTGGTCTATGAGGGTAGTCTATATCCTAGTTAAGCTGCCAGATGTAAGTGAGCCCAGCCTCGGAGAGGTGGGATGTTACAGAATGGTATCAGAGCCAACTCTCGCGGTTTCACGGGCGCGTGTGTCATAGTTGCGCAGGCATGGTGTGGATCCGGCGTGGTCACACAGCATGGCACATGCACTGGCACTAGACACACGGACGTGGCTAAGAGGGGATGTTCCTGGCTTGGGATTGATCGACGAGGACGTCGATCTCTTAAGGAGGTGAGGATGTAACACCCGGGCTCAGGGCTTAATAGGATTAATAGGATACTCGTACCAACAAGTTGCAACTTCTTTTCTGGAAACTCATCTCTTAAGAACTCCAAGGTTAAGCGTGCTTGGCCTGGAGCGATGGGTGACCGACCGGGAAGTTTTTCCCGGGTGCGCACGAGTGAGGACAAAGTGCGTAGAAAAGACAAGTGTTGGTCTGTGAGGGCAGTCTATATCCTAGTTAAGATGCCACATGTAAGCGGGCCCAGCCTCGAAGAGGTGGGACGTTACACTCAGGTCGTTTGGTTTCTGTTTGTTTTTTGTTGCCTTGGTGTCTTTGTCAATCTTTGTTGAACTTGCAAGAACCTTACAGCGAGGAGCAAGTCTGGCCTTAGTGTAATATAGAGCAGAGGAGCCATTGGTGTTGAAATGTTATTGCACATGTAAGAAAGTCCGACCGCAAGTCTTGGCTCAGTCTAATGCAAAGTATAGGAGCCATTGGTGTTGAAATGTTATTGCACACGTAAGAAAGTCTGACCTCTGTACATTTGAACACGTCTGATAGTATCCTCCATAGTTTTCCTCGTCTTTCTGTGATGCTTGTTACTGTGTCGTTTACGATTTTAAGTTTGGCTAACATAATAGTAGCATAGCCTAGTAGTACAATTTGGTGGGTGCATTGTAGTGCTTTTGAAGTGTCATTTTTTTGTATTTTGGAGTGCCCTCATCAGCATACCCCAAGTACCCATAACATTAGAAATCAATATAAGTATTGTACTACAGCTGAATTAATGGATGAAATGGTGACAAGAGATGTAACACCACCGTAACACATGTGCGCACCAAATAAATAATTCAATTTACAAACAAAACAAAGATGACACACTAGTTTAGCTGAAATAATAACAACATCCATCATTGAGGAAATTAACATGTCCATAGATAAGTAAACAACATTGGTCCATTTAAAATGCATGACAGAGAGATACATCAAATGCAGCTTTATTTACTAGTCTGCTAATGAATCCAAGAATAAGGGAACATAAGGAAGATAGTATGGTCTGTAGATAAACTCTTTTTTAATGGTACATCTACCATACCGAAAGACACGGATAGGGATGACATGAACTTTTTTGCGGTCCATGTTATATGTGATGATTGTTCCATCCTCCCTAGCAAAGAAAATCAAATTCTATTCTGGGTGAACTTTGATCACTATGTTCTCGTAACCAAATCTAATATGAATCCTTCCAAACAGGATCCGCGTGGTGACTATATGCTTCAATGTCCAATTATCAGTACCATAGTCTTCAAGGATTCAGATTAAAAGCTTGGAATCATTGGGACCATCAATAGTACATAAATACAAGTGACCCTGAGCTTGATGCATGGAGTGGTGAAGACCATCTGGCCTATCAATTTTCTCTATGTGTTTCCCTCCATATCCATAACAAATATCATAGAGTACCTTCTAGAGTGCCCCATAATGTGTAGAAAACCGTTAAGAAACACACTTGGTTATCTGTAAAATATTACATCAATATGCTCACCCCATTTAGATTCCTTATAGATCCATGCTGCAGTTCAGACGAGTAGATCTCCACACCTGCGCACACAACATTGACATCCACATATTCAATCACATGGAAGTAAGAGGAGGCTGTCAGATCAAACACCAAGCGAGCCTCACCAACAGCATGGCCAACATCATGGGTGCTAGGCGATAGAATTTTAAACTTCTAAGTCATTGGATTGCAGATGACATAATGGTATCCATTAGCCCCAAGGCACCAGCATAGGATGAGGCCGTTGCAGCAATCTGAGAGAGCTACATTGTCAATGTTGAAGGGCAAGAATTCCAAGGAGCGGGGGCGTACACCACGGACGACGCTAGTGAAGTTTCGATTACCATTCTCACTGTCATAGAAGAAGCCAACCATAGTCTGGGGTGGCTTCTTATGGTTGTTAGGGTCTGAGATGAGGTTTTTCTAGGAGTGACAGACATATTTGCAGCAGAACAAGGAGCGGGCAGGGAGGTGGTGGAGGATCTCAAAAATGACATCCTCCGTGAGGCTGGCCAGTGCGTTCCTCTTGTTGGAGGCCTCCTCCATTTCGTTAGTGTGTAGTACGATGAGAGCTTCCTTAGTAATGAGATCACTGAAGAGGAAAATAATCCAACAAAGATCCATTAGTGAAGTCCACAACTCATAGCAAAGTGCAACTTGAACAACCATTAACAATTTTTATGGTACGACCTCATGTAAATTTAGAGTAACACCACATAGATATATATAACTCAAACTAGAGTAGCAGTTAATGGAGCTATAACCAAACCTATTTTCAGTAGTTAATTGAGCTTCCTTAGTTTTCACAAGTAGAATGTCAGTGAACAGGTGGTAGTGATCATCATTGGCATCAGTAGCAACATATGCAGCTTAAACATTATTGGCCTCAGTGACGTGAATGATGGACACAAAGCATTAATTTGCTTTTGATGCCTTCCTCTTGTTTGGAACTAAATAGATAACTTGGTTGTCAACAAGGAGAAGACAAAGAAAGCAAACATATGAGCTTCATTCTAATACATCCAATAGCCATGTAGACACCATTGGCACAGAAATGTGGCCTCAGATACGTTACAAGTTCAAAATACCATAAGGACTTACCGGTGGCACTGGAGCATATGAAACAGAAATGTAGAATCAAGTAAGCACTGGACAGAAAAAATAGTTTAAGGCAGAAGCGAAGGGCCTATATGTTTACCTAGATAGATAGGTATAATCAAGCAAGCACATGACAATTAACAGGCCTAGTTGCACACAGGCATTTACAGTAAGAACACTGAACATATGCAAAAAAACCAAGACACCAGCAGAAAACCAACCAGTGCCACCTCCTAGTTCTTTTCATCAGCATTGGCCTAAATAGACCTACAATGCTATAATGTTTCTTGTATACCTCATGTTCAAGCAAGGACCAAAACAGTAAAGGTAGAAAAAGGTGAGAAAGGAGACCTGTGGATCGGATCTATCGCCTCTACCATGCCACACGACAGACATGGACGCCAATGCCACCGCGCTCCACCGAGAAGACCCACCGCCTAGCCTCCAAAAGGATGCCTGAGCCACCACAGCACACTGGGGATCCTCCATTGCCACCGCCGCCGCCGTCGTAAGTCCAACAGGCATAGATTTGTTTCCACTTGCAGGGGATACATCCGATATACTGTATAAGTCAACCTATCCACACAGAGAACATATACTACTATTAGGACTCTAAAGACACATCAACACAACCAGTCATCTAGCGCAATGGTGACACGTAAGCCATCGGGTCCCATAGGTCGGATACTGAAGGGTCCCGTAGGTACCCGTTGGATAGAGAAAGGACCGAGCGGAGACTTCTACGATGAATTGCAAGCGTCGTGGATGAGTAAGTGCAGGTCCCATAGATACACGTTGGATGGAGAAGGGTCCCATAGGTACATGTCGCATGGAGAAAGGATCGAGTGGAGACTTTTATGACTAATTGCAAGCGTCATGGATGAGTAACTACAAGTCCCACAGGTACATGTTGGATGGAGAAAGTACAATGTGGAGATCTATGACGAAGTCATTTGTTATAGATCAAATATTGTCCATCACATATGTGTAATTAGTTCAATGACGAAGCCATGTTCATCATAGGTTTAAACAAGATCATCACAGATGAGTCACACGAGTGATCTGTAACAAAACCCTACACTCTTCTATGATGTTTTTTGTGATGATGCTTGATTTCATCATAGAAAGGGAGGGTTGCAGGATCGTCACCACTGATCTATGATGAAACGGAAATATTCGTCATAAAAAACGATCTTCTATGACGATTTCGAATTCATCATTAGCATTTTCATCATAGAAGTGGATATTTCTAGTAGTGTTCTCTGCTCCATCTGGATCTAAGGTAACTGCACTGGATCTGCTCCTTCACCGGATTTTATTCCTTTGTATTGCTCTATTGTGATCTCTACTACTTCACCTCCAACTAGCTACAGTATTTTTGTTGGATCTATAGATGAAAATGCATCTTCTCATTCTAGAGTTTGTGGCCTTGTATATCCTTGGAGTGCATCTTGTGAGCCTTATTGTCCTCAGTATTGGTTCACCGAATCAGTGCTTTGTGAACAAAGTCGATGAGCTAAATGAAAGTGTACCAATGGATGTGGACAGGGTTGTAGTGGTCAAGGCTTGTGATGACATGGAGATTGACAACGATCTCATGTAGGTCGATAATGATCTGCAGGATATTATGGAGATTCACAACGATCCCATGGAGGTCGACTAGGATCTGTATGGAGAATGATTAATTATGCAACTAATGATGTACATATGAAGGCCTTTTAACTTTTGCATAGTGTTGTCCTAATTAGTATCTGCATTTTAGCTTTTGGCATGCTTGTTAGCTTGGTAGTGTCCACCTACTTATTCGGTATGAATATATGGACCTCAAGTTGGATTCCTTTCAATCTGAGAGTACTGGCATTGTGCTTGGTAGTACATCACACACACCAGCCTCGTCCTTTGCTGGTGTGCAGGCCTGATGGATTATGTCACTATGTTGTCTACAATCTAGCGACTGACAAATGGTATGTACTACAACGTAGCATCCGTTCTGTTGGTCAGGCTCACTTAGGTTTTGAACCAACATCCTTGCACTTCCATGTGATTGAATTTGTTGAGGTGGAGGGTGCGTGTGTAGGTGTGGAGATCTACTCATCTAAAACTACAACATGGATCTTTAAGGAATCTGAATGGGGCGAGGATAGTATTGTTCTACGTTCAAAATCAAGAAGTATTTTTCTTAATGGTTTTATGCACATGGTTGAGTACTCTACGATAGTTGCTGTGGATATGAAGGGAAAGACATGGAGGACAATTCATAAACCAGGTGGCGCTGAAATGTCCATCCATCAAGCTCAGGGTCACCAATGTGTGTGATGTGCTAATTTTCGCAATAGGTCTTGGCTTTTAGTGTGGATACTTGAAGACTATGGTACTGATAACTAAAATTTGAAGCATGTTATAGACACAAATGAACTATTTGGACACATGAATATTAAAGTTGGTTCTGAGCTTTGTAATGAGGAGTACAAAGTGATTACAGTTCGCCTAGAATGGAATTTCATTTTCCTTGTTGGGAAGGATAGAACATTGATTGCATATGACATGGACCATAGAAAGGTTCATGTCATCCATACCCTTTTGTAGATCAAGAGGGCGTTTCCATATGAACATGCCTTACTATCTTTCTTATGTTTTCTTGTTCATGGAGTCATTAGCAGAGCAGTAAAGGTGCATTTCCTGCATTTCGTCATCTTGTCAGTCCTTGTTCAGGTAGGCAATTATTTTCATTCTATGGATGTATAGGCCAATTTTGGCTTGTTAACTAAAGGAATGGTATATTCAATATTATTAATTATGCTGCTTTGTTTAGGTTGTGGATTAGAGATGAATAAAAGGGGTTCCATGGTGCATTGGCTACCAATCCAAAGGATGCACTAATTATATTTATTTTTCATTGCAAGCAAGAGTGCCACATATAAGGAGCCAATGCACCATGGAACATCATTTCGTTATGTAAGTCTGTATAGATCAGTACCTTTAGTATCTTGTGTTAGGACATCAGTTGAGAAAGATGTTTTGGTAGTGTCTATTATTATTGTAAAAAGTACTCTTGTTTATGAACATGATTTATGGATGTAATGATTATATATCTGTATGCTTTGTGTTCATCAAGCTATTAAGGGCCCAACTGAATTTGTAACTATTGTGAAACAGGATGAAATTCTGTCACTGTCGCTATACGTATTATGCGGCAGGGATAAAAGTGTATCACCGCCAAATCGTTTAGTAAACCAACACCGACTAAACGATCATCAAAGGCGGATCGTGGTGCAAGGCGACGGTGACCATGCCATTTATACTGGCGGATCATACGCTGAAGCAACGGGTGCTAACCTCTACACAGGCGTCTCGGACGTCGAACCGACAGCGAACCCGCACCGCTGACAATCGGGTCGAAGTACAAGGCGACGGTGTTGGTGGCCACTACACAGGCGGTTGATGTGCCCACACGACGGTTTTGATAGCCTCGACATAGTCGGATCTTTTACCAATGAGGCAGTGTTAGTGTACATCCATAGCCGGGTGGTGCTCCAATGCAACTGAAGTAAGGACCTAATCATGGACGGATCATAAGCCAATCGGTAGTATTATTGTACACCGCAGTCGGTCCTAGATGGCGACGGTGAAGGCTATGACCATCACTATCGACAGCTTACTGCCAAGGCCGAAATTGGACTGCGATGTGGGTTATGATGCGGCTGTGAAAAGGAAGTGTAGTAGTGAATAGACCAAAATTGGTTGGAAATGATTTAGTAAAACCGGCTCTTTGTGCAGATTGGTGTAGCTGTATATATGTGGACCCCATGTTAAAAGCTGAACCCTAGAATTAAAAACCCCGTGTTCACACTTTAATGTTTTTGAGAAATTAACCAAATTTAGTTGAAGATGATTCGGTATGACAACCGGCTACTTTGTGAAAATTGGTGTTTCTATATATACATGTGGGACCCATGAGAAAAGCTAGAGCCTATAATTAAAGATGTTGTCTTCGCGCCATCAAATCTTAATGAAATCGACCAAAGTTGATTTAGTATGACACATGTCTACTTCGTGTATATTGGCGTGGCTATATATACTTGTGCGCCCTATATAAGTTGGATCCGGCACAAGTATATATATTGGCGTGGCTATATATACTCCGTGTAAATTGACCTTATCCAAGCATATCCAAAGCAACTGTGACATCCGGCACAACTTGGATTTGACCGATAGTAGGGCTTCTAGAGTCCGTATCACTATCCTCGGTTTAATCCTTTTATGCGAAGCAAGAATGATAGCGTAAGTGGGTTGATGGTAGTGTGTGGTTCACTCAGTCTGTAGAGTGGGTCTGAACCGTTTGAACTTTAGAGCGTTACAGCAACAAATGTCCAATTGAATTTTTGATGATCCAAATTCACTACCACCTCTCCTCGGATATATTTGGATGAAAATTGAACCATTCCTTGTGTTATAACTCTTGTTTACTTGTGATTAATGTTGTTATTCTTTCATAAAATGGTCATAAAAAGTTCTATTTTCCTTATTATAAATAAACCTGTAGGTTCACGAAATTAGCTGTAAAATATTCCAAAGAGTAATATTATATTACTCTCACCATTGTTTGTAGTGTCCATCATTTGACCACCAATATCATGCTTAGCCAAGTTAGATAAGTTTGACTTAGGTTAAAGCCAAATTTAATAGTAATTTGGGTTAGAGGGAGTATTAGTTATTAGTACGCCAAATTCTTATCAAAATCTTTTATAATAAATATGGTTTTATAACTCTTAAGAAAACTTGTATAGGAAAAAATTATGATCAAATATCGACTTGGACCACCAAATCTTACTATTTCTAATTAGAGGCCCCAACGAAGTCTCCACATTAATTCTTACTAAACATGTTAGAAAAAAGATAAATTGTAGAAATTCTCACAATAATTAGAAACATCTAGACTCTAATCATCAACACCAATAATAGCCATTGAATTTATCATGTTTTATAGAAAAATCATCCACCTTTGCCATTATAAAAAATATATAAAGTAACCCTCTATGTTCCATCTAAATTTACCAACCTCTACCATTATAGTGCATTGCATCCTGTTCTTGCATCTTGTGGCACTAGGAAGGGTGAGTTGGGCTGTTAGTGCTCTTGTTACTCTTAGCGATTGCTGTCACCTAGTCGGCCCGGAGCTTGGAGGATCGTTGAGCGGAAGTGGTGATTGTTTCCGGCTTCGATCGATCAATTGTGAGGGGTTCTTGTGCCTATTCCCCGCGGGAGTCGTGATAGGCAACTCTAGTGGATTGCTTGTGACTTGTTGAAAGGTCCTAATATGGCTAGAGGGGGGGTGAATAGCCTATATAAAACTCTACAAAATCACTAGAGCAATTTACTAGTACGCTAAACAACGAAATGCAACTTTGCTCTAGCTCTACAAGGGTTGCAAGCCACCTACCCAACAATTCTAGTTGGTATGATCACTAATTCACACACATGCCTAGGTTGCTACTTGTTAAGCTAGTGAGCTCTCAAAGACTAACTAAAGAGCCTCACTAACCAAACTAACAAGCTCTCACAACTAGCTACACTAAAGAGCTTGACACTCGGCAAGAATGTAAAGAAAGTAATACAAGAGAGAGTAGGGTGATTACACCACCGTGGCAAGTGTGATGAACCAATCAATATGAATCCCAATCAATCACCGGGAGAAATCCAATCACAAGATGACACATGATTTTCTCCCGAGGTTCACGTGCTTACCGGTATGCTAGTCCCCGTTGTGTCGACCAACACTTGGTGGTTCGACCGCTAATAGGTATCGCACACCTAGCTCAACAAATGAGTGCCACAAGAACCTACCAACAAGTGAGGTAACTCAATGACACGAGCAATCCATTTCAGCTCTCCGCCGGGGAAGGTACAAGACCCCTCACAATCACCGGGAGATGGCCACGAACAATCACCAACTCGTGCCAATGCTCCTCCGCTGCTCTAAGCCGTCTAGGTGGAGGCAACCACCAAAAGAAACAAGAAATCCACAGCCACAATGATCCCCAAGTGCCACTAGATGCAAACACTCAAGCAAATGCACTTGGAATCACTCCCAATCTCATTATGATGTTGAATTAGTGATTGAGATGAGTCGGAAGTGTTTGCTTAGGCTCACAAGGATGTATCACAGGTGAAAATATCCAAGCGAGTGAGCCCAAACCGAAGCACTTCTATTTATAGAGGCCCCAAGACTCAAAGAGCCGTTGGAGCCTCGGGGGCCGACAGGACGCACTGACTGGATGCAACCCAGCGTCTGGTAGGCCCGAGTCCGGTCACCCATAGCCGTCCATGTGACGCTCCTTTGAATCCCATGCACCGATTTTCAACAGTCACTAGATGACTTCGCTCATAGTCAAATAACGACCGAACACGATGCTGAAGTCATCAGACGCACGAATACGCGGCTGTGGGGGTATTAACCCCTATACCCTTACGGCTAGGATTGGGCCAGCCCAGACCAGGGGGTCTGCCCACTAGAAGATGATGTGCGGCCTGGCCAATCTGCTTGGAGTCCCGCGCAAGGAATCAAGGCAAACTTGGAGATCAAACAAGATCCTGGTCGGTTAGAATAGGAATCCTTATCCGGCCACCTATGGCAATTGTAACTGGTTAGGATTAGTTTCCAAATCTGTAACCCTACTCCCCAGACTATATAAGGCAGGCAGGGGACCCCTCTCAAAACATCGCTCATTGACATACAGCAATACAATCAGACGCAGGACGTAGGTATTACGCCTTCACGGCGGCCGAACCTGGATAAAACCTCATGTCTGTCTTGCATCACCATCTTGTTTGTAGCTTGCACATCTGTCTGCCGATAATCTACTACCTTGGGCATACCCCTAGGTAGACTGCCGACCATATTTCATCGACAGTGGTGTGCTAGGTAGGGGGTGTGCGTACTGCTCTCCAAACGAACAAGATGGTCATCATCCCTGGTTCCATGGCTACACCGAACGGCCTCACGTTCAGCATTGGCCAGATCACCTGGACCACTGGCTCTGACAACTTCATCGCCATGACCACGGAGGAGGCATGGATTCAATCTGCGTCAACCACTGCTTCACCAGCGTCAGCTACGGCTCTGACCATGTTGGATCTGGCTCCGGCCAGACCAGCATCGTCTTCAGCCACGCCGACAACCCGTCGTCCGCTTCCTCGCTACAAAGGGAGGCAGATCGACAACACCGACCTGCTCGACTCCATCAATCGGGTCGGTATCAAGCTTGCTGAAACCCTAGCTCTGGTAGATTTGATTCAAAATCAACCTACCGAGCAGGTAACCACTACCCACAACAGATCTACCCGACCAGCTCAGGCCAGTCGTCCTACACGACTCGATACGGATCTCGTGGTCACGTCTACTCCTAAAGGGTGCTCCGTTAGTCGACGACCAGCCCCCACGACGGGTCTCTGGCTCTCCGAGTATGGCCTGCGAAACACTACTTCCAACTACGCGCACAATATACAACGCTGCTTTGATCTATGTTCTATACATCGACCTCGGCCAAAGCCACGCAACTTCGTCAACATGGTTTGGATCGAGGAATATCAAGAAGGGTCGGTCCAAACAGTTCAAGAGGGCGGTTCAAGCTCCCCGTCCAGCATCGCATCTATTGGCTCCATCCACACTGAGCTCCAGGGCCATGACAATGAAGAAGTTGAATATGATCTAGATATCCCAGACCACTCCCCGGGTTTCCCACGATTCCCATCTTTCCCACCAAGGCGAGGAGACTTGATCAATGTCGTCAGTAATGACGAGCCACCGGCAGTTGGCGAAACAGAACAAGAAAGGCTAGCACGCGAAGCACGCAATATTGACCGGTTTAATCGCCGACAAGCCGAAGCCGAGGCAGAAGAGGAGGCACGACGCATAAGGGTCCAGCCACGCGATCTTAACAATGCCTTTGATAGGGTAGGGGACAAGCGGTTTTTAGGACTCCAAGCACCAACGTAGCTGTTGCTATGGCAACAATGCAACGACTACCAATACCCCGGAAATCCAGGCAGTTCGTGATGACGTACAAGCTTACTTGACGGCTGCTATGGCCCAGACCGCAGAGATTGCAAACCAAGCCCGGGCTCCGTCCATCTCAGTCGAATCAAGCCATAGATGCCAGTACTCATGTCGCTCACAGCCACCCAACCAACGTGGCTCGTGCAACAATGACCCGTCAGACAACCGTCAAGGCAGAAACGGTGGTCATGATGGTAACCGGGACGACAACCGCCGAGACAACCACGACAATCGCCGTGATAACCACGGTCACGGGGTCAACCAGGGGGGCAATCGGGATCGCCGTGATGGCAATAACGATCTCCGCCATTACCTCGGAGAACGCAATCTGTGCGATTGCATTAACCAAAGAGCCAACGATCGTGCATCCCACGAAAGCTATCGCCGTATAGAATATAATACCACCCACGGCCCTCTGGGTTTGAAGCAGTTTACCCCGCACCTTCGCCAAGTCATATGGCCCAAAAACTTCAAGCTCGAAAAACTCCAAAAGTACGATGAAAAGGAGAACCTCGAGTTATGGGTCATGCTCTACGAAACTGTGTGCAGATCGGCCATGGCCGACGAGCACGTCATGTCTAATTACTTCCCAATCGCCGTCGGCCATGCAGGCCACCAATGGCTGGTCAGCTTGACGGCGAACTACTTTGATTCTTGGCAAGAGCTCAGGCAAGCATTCATCGACAACTTCATTGCTACTTGTGAACAACCCGGCAACAAATATGATCTGCAGTGGATTCGAGATCGCAAAGATGAGCCACTGCACGAGTACGTCCGACGCTTCTCAGAGATACGCATCAAGGTCCCGTCAATCTCTGACAATGAGGCAATCGAAGCTTTCATCACTGGTCTCCGCTTCCACGATGCCCTAAGGGACAAGCTCCTCCGCAAAAGACCTGAATCGGTCACAACGCTCCTAGCCACTGCTAAAAAATATGCGGATGCCGATGATGCTAAAAAGATAATCATCGAAGAAGCAGCAAGGGTTCCACGCTCCGACCACCCCCCACACCGCGACGACTACCGCAACAACCATGGTCAGAACGACAATTTTGATCGCCGCAACCAGCGCAACGATTCCTGCGACCACCGCGACCGGCGTAATCAGTGGCATAATCGCCGTGACGATTACAGGGGCAAGCGTGCTCGGGAAGATGACGGCGAAGTCAATACCGTTAAAAAAGGTGGCGGACGTCGCAATTATGAAAAAGACTATGCCAAAGCATTGGAAGGACCCTGCCAGCTCCATCCCATGTCAAACCATACCATGGAGAATTGCCGCGTTCTCAAATCTATCTACACACGCCAACAGGCTCCGGATACATCCGACAAGCCTAACGATGCAGGGGAGCAGCATAACGAGAACAACGATGATGAAGACATAGATCCCCATCACAAGTATGTCAAGCCAACCGACCGCGTCCACACCATCATTAGGGGCAGAGTGTCCATAGAGACCAAATGAGAATGCAAGCTGCTCGCCCGTGCTTGCTTGAACGTGGCCAATGCCGACAACATCATCGCCGATCCGTGGCTCCCTCCTTGGTCTCACCGCGAGATCTCCTTCAGTAGAAAGGACAATGGGCTGCAATACCTGAGCCAGGGCATTTTCCTCTAGTCCTCGATCCTTATATCAACAAGGTTCAGTTCGATAGGGTGCTGATTGACGGCGGTAGTTCCATCGATATACTATTCAAGAAGAGTTTGCCAACCCTGAAGATAACCCAGACTGATCTCAAGCCATACGAGGCATAGTTCTGGGGCATTCTCCCCGGATAGAGTTCCACACCTCTTGGGCAGATCATGCTACCTGTGCAATTTGGTACCCTAGACCACTTCCGCACTGACTACGTCAACTTTGTGGTCACCGACTTCGAAGGCACCTACCATGCTATCCTTGGCCGACCAGCGCTCACCAAGTTCATGGCCATACCTCACTACAAGTATTTGGTGCTCAAGATGCCTACTGAGAAGGGGGTTCTAACTATCAAGGGCAACGTATACGCATCTTACACCTGCGAGGAGGATAGCTTCAAAATAGCAGAGGCTCACGACCTCTCTATTCACATGGCCGAGACCATGCTCGACGCCAAGAAGACCCCAGCCGATCACCTAGAGATTCCAGAGCTCGAGGCCCCACGCAAGAACATCAAGTCCAAAGAGCACAAAGCGATCCAGCTGGTTGATGGCGATCGCAGCAAAATGGCCCTTATTGGGGCCAACCTGGATCCTAAATAGGAAGACGCGCTCGTCAGGTTCTTGAGAAGCAACGTGAGTGTGCTCGCATGGAAACCCACTGACATGCCCGGTGTACCTCGGAACTTGATCGAGCACTCCTTAAATGTCGATGGCAAGGCCAAACCCATCAAACAGAAGCTACGACGGTTCGCTCATGACAAAAAGGAGGCTATTAGGGTAGAAGTTACACGGCTTTTAGCAGCCAGATTTATCAAAGAAGTATATCATCCGGAGTGGTTAGCCAACCCGGTTCTTGTACGCAAAAAGAATAATGAATGGAGAATGTGCGTTGATTACACTGATCTCAACAAACACTGCCCTAAAGACCCCTTCGGCTTACCTCGCATAGACGAGGTCATAGATTCAATCGTCGGCTGCGAGCTGCTTTCCTTTCTCGATTGCTACTCTGGTTATCACCAGATCGCTCTCAAAAAGGACGACCAGATCAAGACATCCTTCATCACGCCCTTCGGCGCCTACTGCTACATGACCATGTCGTTTGGGCTCAAGAACGCTGGGGCTACCTACCAACGCGCCATACAGGCCTGCCTCAAAGACGAGATAAAAGACGACCTTGTCGAGGCTTATGTTGACAATGTAGTCGTTAAAACCAAGGAAGCATACACCCTTGTTGACAACCTAGAGCGTACCTTTGCAGCCCTTAACACATTCTAATGGAAATTAAACCCAAACAAGTGCATCTTTGGTGTTCCATCTGATATACTGCTCGGCAACATCGTCAGTCATGACGGCATACGCCCTAACCTAGAGAAGGTAAAAGCTATCTTGGACATGAAGCCGCCCAAAAAGGTGAAGGATGTTCAGAAGCTTACCGGATGCATGGCTGCCCTCAGTCATTTTATATCGAGATTAGGTGAAAAAGGACTACCGTTTTTCAAGCTACTCAAAGCATCTGAGAAGTTTGAGTGGTCGGAAGAAGCAGACGCTGCCTTTACATAGCTGAAACAATTCCTTACATCACCTCCGGTCCTCACTGCTCCCAGAGAAGATGAAACCCTCCTGCTTTACATTGCGGCAACTAATCGAGTGGTCTCCACTGCCATGGTGGTCGAGCGCGACGAGCCCGGCCACGTCTACAAGGTACAGTGACCAATCTATTTCATCAGTGAGGTGCTCAATGAGTCCAAGACTAGGTACCCACAGATTCAGAAACTGATCTATGCCATACTGATTACATCCCAAAAGTTGAAACACTACTTCAACAGATATCGTGTGGTGGTCATGACCGAGTACCCTCTGGGAGACACCATTCGCAACAAGGATGCGAATGGGCGCATCGTCAAATGGGCAATGGGGCTATGCTCTTTCTCCTTGGAATTTGCAAGCCGTACTACAATCAAGTCTCAGGCACTTATCGATTTTATCGTCGAGTGGACAGACTTAAGCACACCTGCCTCTTAGGGGCCCGCGGAGTATTGTTAGATGTATTTTGATGGCTCTCTCAACATCGACGGCGCAGGAGCAGGAGTCCTTTTCGTATCACCATCAAAGGAGCAGCTCCGATATGTCCTCAGGATTTATTTCCCGGTGTCTAATAACGCCGCCGAGTACGAAGCATGCCTACACGGTCTGCGCATCACGGCCGAGCTCGGTGTCAAACGTCTCTATGTCTACAGGGACTCAGATCTGGTCATCAACCAACTCAACAAGGACTGGGATACGACCAGCGAAAAGATGGACGCATACTGCAAAGCGATCAGAAAGCTGGAAGGTAAGTTCTATGGCATCGAGTACACACATGTGGTCCGGGACAAAAATCAAGCAGCAGATGCGCTGTCAAAGTTAGGATCATCCTGAGCCAAAGTCCCACATGGCATATTTGTTCAAGATCTACTCATGCCCTCCATCAAAGAAGAAGATCCTGCGGTCGACAAGCCTCTAGACCAGCTATTGGTGGCTACGGTTCTGGCGTCAAACACCACCAAACCACCTCCAACCACTAAGGAGCCTGACTAGAGAGTACCTTTCATCAAGTACCTGACAGATGGTAGCGGTTACACCGATCGAACAGAAAACGAATGCCTGATGCGTCGCAGTAAGCAGTATCTGCTCGTTGATGGCAAATTGTGGCGCAACAACGCGAAGGAGGAAATCTTGATGAAGTGTATAACCTAGGAGGATGGTGAACGTCTCCAAGACAAAATCCACTATGGCTCCTTGGCAACCACGCGGCCTCAAGAATGCTGGCTGGCAAGGCTTTCCGAGCAGGGTTTTATTGGCCGTCAGCCGTAGCCGATGCAGAGAAGCTAGTCTGCTATTGTGAAGGTTGTCAGTTCTTCACCAAGAGAATCCACGTACCAGCACATGAGATTTAGACTATACTAGCCTCTTGGCCCTTCGCATGCTGGGGACTGGATATGATCAGCCCTTTCAAACCGGCCCCTAGGAAATTTACATGCGTCTTTGTGCTGATCGACAAATTCTCCAAGTGGATAGAGTACATGCCCCTGGTTATGGCATCTTTAGAAAAGGCTGTCGCGTTCCTCGACCAGGTCATCCACCACTTTGGCATACCCAACAGCATCATCACCGATCTGGGTACTCAGTTCACCAGGAACGCATTTTGGGACTTCTGCGATGAAAGGAGCATAGTAGTAAAATACGTCTCGGTGGCACACCCTAGAGCTAATGGACAGGTCGAGCGGGCAAACGGTATGATCCTGGATGCACTTAAGAAGAGGATGTATAGAGAGAATGACAAATCTCCTAGAATATGGCTCAAAGAGTTACCAACCGTGGTCTGGGGTCTCAGAACCTAGCCCAGTCGCAATACCGGCGTATCACCATACTTTATGGTTTATGGCGCTGAGGTAGTACTTCCAGCAGATATAGCCTTCAGATCAGCACAGGTAGAGAACTTCGATGAAGACAAGGCCAATGAAGTGCGGGAGCTAGAAGTGAATAGTGCAGAAGAGAAGCGGCTCGACTCTTGCGTACGTACAGCCAAATACCTTGCTGTTTTGCGCAGATACTACAACAAGAACGTCAAGGAGCGGTTCTTCATGGTCGGGGACCTGGTCCTGAAGTGGAAGATGAATCAGGCAGGTGTCCACAAACTCGCAACCCCATGGGAAGGACCCTTCATGATCAAGGAGGTTACACGCCCTACATCTTATAGGTTAGCTCACCTAGATGGCACAGACGTACCCAATTCCTAGCACATCGACAAGCTTAGGCGTTTCTATGCTTAGCTACTAAGATATGTACCCCTCTTGTACTATTGATTTATTTCAATAAAGCTATTATGATTTCTCCGACCACTCTAATGTGTCATTTCGAAGTCTATTGTTATTCTAACTCTACCAGTTAAAACCGACCACCATTCCTTCTTGGGTTTTCGGAGCAGGCCCTGTCTCTGGTTCCTCCCAACGCGTGCATGGGATCCGCTCTCTATGCTATGGTTGATCGGTAGGTGCTCTCTGGTTTGACTTGTGTGTTTCTACGTGTGCACAAGCTACGCACCTCACACTCCGACTGCAAGACAAACTAGGGCCATACAAACCTTTCAGGATGATGTGTCGACTAAACTGATACAACTAAATAGAACGCCAACATGTTCTAACTTAGTTACATCAACACGATATCCGAGCTTAAACATGTTTTCTACAAAACAAACAAGCTTATGTTGATATACAGTTACGTTATTACAAGCTTGCCTGAAAAGGTCCAAGTTTACAATAACCCAACTACATCTTCTTCTACAGCTATAGCCTACACTATTGGCTGGTCGGGGCACGCGGCACCTGCTGCTCGCTGGGCCTGACATCGTGCAAGGGTCTCAGGGACTCTGGCATTGATCGAGCTGAAGAAGATGGCCTCACCGATGCCTAGCTGGTCGAGACCGCAGGCTTCGCCGGTTGGCTTGAAAATGACTATGCTCCTAGCTGACTTGTTGATGGCGTTCCTTGTACGGGTGGTGTCGCACCTCCACACAGGTTAATATCACCAATTATTTTCACTGACAAGTCCAGCTAGGTCACCCGTAGCTCCTCGGCCTTGTCTGGATCTACCTCCTTCGGTATCTAGCCTCCAGGCGCTTGAGATCGATCAGGGGGTAGTGAGCACGTACCATGCTTAGCACATGTGCGCCTGCGTACTCTCCTGCCTCCTTCAGGAACTCCTGGAACCATCCCCATGCCTTTTGGCACCTCTCGATCAATCCCAGTTGTGGCGTCCTTAGCATATCTTCTGCTAGCGCCAGATCGATGAGGTTAAGGATCGGCAAAATGCCCTTTGCCACCTCCTAGCATCGGTTTTTCCAGGTGTCACGGTCCTTGGTGATCTCTTGGCATTGCGCCTTCCAGCCATCACAGTCTTTCATCATGGCCTCCAGATGCTTCTTTGCATTGATTTTTATAACTACAAACCGCACACACCATTAAGATGTTAGACCACGCCAAACTACGGTACGCAACAAAAATGAGCACAGGTGGTTGGACAACTTACCTTTCAGCTCCTTAGCTATCTTGGTCGTGTCGTCCCGGAGCTACGACTGGTCTTGCGCTAGTTTTCTGTTGTCCTCGGATAGGCGATCACACTTCCTGACCACACGACTATTCTTCTCTTGGAGACGGATCACTTCAGCTTCTAAGCCTGCACTACAGCTGTTACTACCAACAACGCAACAACACTTGTTAGTAGTCGGTATGATAAAATGGCTACTTACTTGTTCTTTCCCGCTCTTTATTACTGAGCTGGATGACCAGGTTCTGGTTCTGGGAATCTTGCACCGTCTTTTCATGATCGGCGGCTTCAAGTCGCTGGCGCAAGCGATCCACCTCCGCCGTCAGCTCCTTGTTGTTTGCAACAATCCCCTCGATCTGGTCGAAGCATTTCTTGCGGTACCTTGCGGTCTTCATTAAGTCATGTGTGCAGATAGCTAAGTAAGACAACTACGACTATACCACAAGACCAGGGGGTGAAGCTAAGCTTACCTGCACTTCCATAACAAGCCGCTTCACCGCCCGTTCAACTTTCTTGGTTTCTTCGACCTCCAGGACTTCCTCATGGATAACCCATTGGTCGTTCCACAAACGTGACACATAAACATGTTGTCGCTTGTCTTGCGGATGGCCCAGGACCTCCTCCTCCTCCTCCTCTTGGGCTCTTCGATGGGTCCTAGTGTTGGCTCGGTGTCAGCAGCATCTGTGATCACCACAGCCTTCCCATGAGCTACAGTGTTGGTAAAGGTGGTCTATGCTCTCACCTCCGGCCGCTACTCCTCGGGCTGCTCCGTTACCATCAACGATGAGGTGTTGCCCTCAGTAGGTTTAGCACTCGGAGCACTCGTGCCCGGCTTGGCTGGTACCTCGACCATCTACTCGGGGACTGTTGTCTGACTGCTCGCTTGCTGATGCTCTGATGGATCTTCAACTATGGCTTCCTCGGTGGACGGCTCCTAGGTAGTCTGCTCTGTACTTATTGGCGGTGACACGCCACTTCCGGCTAGCTGGTCCAGACTTTCTATGGATGCCGAGCTAGTACATCCGAGATAAGTTCAGAAGGCAATCATGTTAAATGCAAATTGCTAACTTACATCGAGGTTACAAATACTTACATGTTGGAAGCACGGAATGATGTGGAGAAGGCGCGTCTCTTTGGCTGTACTTGCTCCACGTGCTGTGCGGATGACTCCTAGTCTCCCTCTACATCCAGCACTGTCGCTGGGCCTTGGTGCTCGACCCCTCCGCCACTTGTCCCTCGTGTTTCAGTGGTCGGTGGCGTGCTCGGTTGAGTTGTCACTCCCGTCGCCGGTCGCGTTCCTTGCCTAGGTACTCCCGGGGTTGACCCGGCTGCATCCTTCACCGCCGTCGGCAATAAGGGTCCCACAGGCGTGGAGGACCCACCTAGCTCCATCGACTCTAGTTGTTTCCTCCTTTTTCGAGGGATAAGTCGAAAGGTGTCCGCATCCTCTCCCTCCTCTGCGTCATCGTTCGACCAGGCAAAAAACGCCTGCCGATGCTTGCTGGCCGGGTTCTCCTTCGGGCTCCCCTCGGGCTCATTGATATTTAGCGCTCCCCCGGTGAGCAGGGTGGTTACTGATCTCTTCTTCGATTGTTTAGGGGCAGCCGGCCGCTTACCAGCAGTTTTGGCCGCTGCCTCCTCTCTCGCTCTGAGCACCGCCTAGTCGACGTCATCATCCTCGATCTCGACGCTGGTCTGGGTGGTGGGATTAGCTCCTTGTGGCCACTCTACTCCAGGGGGTGGCGACACAAACACTGTCGCTCTATCCCGACCATTAACCTGGGTAATGTAACACCCTAGGTGTTTGTCACCAGTTAAGTAATGGGTTTAAGCTCAACCTTGACATGTTAAGTGGTGATGGTGATGTTAGGTCAAACATGTGAAAATGAGCCACCACTTAAACTTGGACCATGCACCATTGCTTACAATGTTGCCCTTTCCAAAAAGTATGCTTGAGTAATGTTGGATGCACTTCTTTCATGTGTCTCACATCAATATCCATCTATATTGATCACTGGAAAAGTTTCATGAAGTTTGGAATAAAAAAGTCACATGAAATGATAAGTTATATCCTTGTTGGGATGGCTTTACTAAGTGTTGGAATTGCACCCTTAATTGAACGGAATTATAGATCATCAACCAAACCTTGCAACTTTGCCCAACTAGCTCTAGATGAACTCTACAACAAAAGTCATGAAAGGTCCATGCTGAGCAAATGCCCTGAAAATGCTCCAATAGGGCACAAAGACCATTTAAGCTTTAGCCTGATACTACTTTGGTCAAAGCAGAACTACAGGTTTTGTGCATGTTTTGGAGTTTGACCTTTAATAAAAGTTGTAGCTCAGTTTGAGTAGAACAAACTTTGTTTAAAGGTCAAGACCTAGTTCAGTCTCTAACTTAGTCCAACCGAGCCCTCAAATTGGAATCCATTACTACTTTGGAGCTCGAAAAATTTACTAAGTCCTCAATGGATCAATGACTGCTTTTCGGGTTTCATGTCTCTACATTGAGGAACTAATATCTTGCAAACCGATCCGATCCAGACCATGATCCTTTAAGAAAATTTGTAGTACCCATGTAGCTATAACACATGGTGCAATCAGTTGAACGAATAACGAATCAGTTTAGGAGATATAGGATGGGAAAGATGACATTTCAATTAATGTTTGAGGTGGTATTAGAAATTTGAATCCACAGATGCAGCAGGAATGGCCGACCGTGTCTCAAGCGCTCAATGCCCTGTGGCCTCTCATGCTCGCTCAGCATGCATGCGTGCTGCCGCCCCTTGGCTTGTGTCGATTTGGAGACCCGAGCACTCGCCCCTCTCCCATTCTTCCTCTCGCTCTCTGTCTCCTCTCTCATTCTCTGCCGGCGCCTGAGCGCGTCCGCCATGGCAAACGAGCGGAGCTCCCCACCGCCGCTTGCTTCTTTCTCTTCCTCCACCCTGACTCGCCATCCTCTGCTCGCCCCAAGCCAGCGCCTCCGTCGCCTCCTCCTTGCCCTTGCTGCCTGCACACAGCACAATCAGGTCCACCATGGACACCAGCCAAGCCGGCTTCGGGCGCCGCCGACGAAAGACGCATGGCATGGCCATGCTACCATGGCGCGCGAAGCGAGCCCAGCCAGCATGGCGCTATTGTAGCCACCCGGTTTCAGCGTGGCTCGTCCTCGCTGCTGTCGCGCCCCCACAAAGATCGCCATTGCTCGAGACTACGCTGCAGCCGAGCCGCATGCACACGCGGCCCAGCCCTCCACACTCCTCCTCGGGCGAGCCGAGGGCACCATCGGTGCGCCGCGGGACCGTATTTGCTGCTCCCCGCCACTGTCGCCATCGATCGCCGCCTCTCCGGCCGGATTCGGCGAAGTCCAGTGCCTCCTCTGCTCCAACCGTGACCAGGGACTTCGCGCAACAATTAGGAGAAAGGGAGGGTCCTATCTGCAATGTTATAGACTCATATGAATAGTGCTCCTAGGGACCTATTTGTTTTAAATCGGCTGAAAGTTTGGAAAATCATAATAAATCATAGGAAATTCGTAAAATAGCAAATGAGGACCTTTTGGAATCCTTGTGAAATTCTCTATGCATTAGATCTATAATATGGCATGTTTTAGTTTCAATATTTTGTGGTAAAAATAGATTTGTGTAGTAAGGTTGTAATGCTAGTTGAATTTGTTATTTTCCATAACTGCAGATCTAGGGCTCCAAATGAAGTGAAATTTTTGTGGCATGCTACTCATGTGATGTTTGATATGTGGTAAAAATTTCATGGTCATTGGTTGCTGTATGAGTGAGTTATTAGTTTATCTTGCTCTCACATGATTTCTTGCTTTAGCATTTTGTATTTTCCATAGAGGTTTCTATACATATTCTAATGGAGTGAAATTTGTACAGTAGACTATTGAGAGGATATGTGAGCCACTGTAATTTTTGTAGAATTTATTGTATACTTTTGGTATATGTTCATTAAGTCACCTTGTTATCTAAAATAAATTAAGAAATGCATTAAAAGAATTTATTTGGTCATGAACACTAGGTTTTCTGGGGTTCTTTAGTCATGTGTGACATGTTGGTGAAGTTGGTTTTGCCTAATTATGTGTTTGCAACATAAATTAATTTTATTTTCTTGCAAATGTGGTTTATGGACAGATCTGGGAACTTGGCAAAGTTCTTCAGGATAAGGTGCTTTGTTGTGAAACTTGTTTATACAAAAGTTGTAGATAATTTATGTATCTAGCTGCTGTTAAAATTTGGTATCATTTGGCTGAGTAGTGTTTGAGTTACAACTGTTTAAAGTTAGAATACAGGATTTGTTGCTCTCTGTTTTGTATGGACCAGTTTCTGTAAATGTATAATTTTGACCTACTTAACTTGTGAATCATGCTATGATAGTTATAGATGAAATGTAGATAATTTCATAAGCTTTCCAAAATGTCTTCTTGCAAGTCATTTGGATTTGTATAACTCTAGTTATAGCTAAATCTTGTAGCTGCTATTTGCATGTCCAGAAATTGGCAGATTCCAATTATAGTGTTTGCTTGTATATTGTTAAGTGTGACTTATGCCTTGAATGATGACTGAGTTAGAGCACCTGAGATCTTGGAAAACTTGTGTCATGCTTGGTGTTGTCGTCTTCTTTGCTATCGTGGGATGATAAATTGTGTGATATTTAAAGTAGGCAATGCGAAGTGCTTGTGCATGTTAATGTAACCTTGTGCTTGTCTTACTTACTGTATGCAATGCATTGTCTATTGCACTTCCATGTATTCATACACTTGCATATTGCATCTCATCTAGGTGCGCTAGATGCACCATGTGAAGGACGTGATGTTGGAGTCAAACCCGAAGACAGCGTTTGATGGATCTATCCCGAAGATGGAAGGACTAAGCAAGTGCCATGACCGAAGGTGTCACCAAGACGGTGCAAGCTAACTGAACTGACTTGTGTCGGATCCAAGGCAAGCCCCGGAGCATATTAAGCCTCCAAATTTTCGAAATGCAGTTACAGTATTATTGTTACATATATATATTGTTGCATTAAGTTTAGGTGTTGGATGCAAACACTTGCTGCATTGGTTATCCAAATCCTTGTCTAGATATTGATACCCTGAATCCTATGTAGCTCAGGCTCGTGTAGTGCTTAGCCCTGCTTAAACACGGTAGAAGTCAGGTGATTTCCTGTCACCTGCGAGATATAGGAAGATACATATGGCACGGTTGGCTATATTTGCTATCGTGGAAAAGAACCAGTCTTAATTTGAAATGAAGACTGGACGGAGGCTTGCCGGTTTGCAGTGACTCCATCTGTGTCGCTTAAGGACTGAATCTTGGAGCCTTTCCTATTCATGTTGAACGCATGCCTCTCTCTTAGTTGGCCGTGTCCGAAGACCGACCGCGAAGCCGAGTAGCTCAACTCAGGCCGGGAGTCGATAAGTATAAAGTGCGCCTCGGAAGAGAGCCATAGGCGTGAGTCCAAGGGCAGGTGATTTAAAAGTCCTGATCGTCCTAGCAGAAGGGTAATCCCTGAGAGTGCTGGCACTGATCGAACCCGCGAATTTGGTTCCTGAGTTGTCCCAAAGGTGACCCACGGCTACCCCTGCAAAGTATGCTAGGGTGAGAGTTAGGAATACCCCCTCAGCTGAGTTGTACTTCGATTCGAGTCGCTATCTCTCCCGGTTAGTGAGAACTTGACGGGCTTATCTCCAAAGTAGATACACTAAATAACCTAATGGTTCAGAAAAGATGATATGATGATGACAGCCTTACTATACCTGCTATGGTTAATATTGTTTGCTCCTAATAAGTGAGTGCTCTAGTACAGGTGCTAATCTAGTGGACAGGTAAATGATGATAAACTTGATGCTAAGTTTAAATTGGGCACTATATTCATAAGCTCTTTTATGCAACTATGTCAAGCTAGCCCACCTCATAAGCCTTGCAGGACTCTTGGTGTCCTTTATTTCTGGTTTTGACGGGTAAGTCTAGCTGAGTACCTTCTCGTACTCAGGGTTTATCCCACCATGTTGTAGGTGAAGTTCTCGGCCTGTGAAGATGGTGGCTAACCGCCGGTGGCTCGGTGATTCTATAGTTACTTCTCATCTATATGTTTTTGTCGGATGATGTCACTTATGCTAGCAATATATTTGGAACTTATATTAATGTAATCATTTGAAAGCTATGTTGTCTTCACTAAACGGTTTTGAAACCCAAACTGGTACTTTTAATTGTGAACCCAGTTGTAATATTATTTCCGCTGCAACCCTATGTATGTGATGTGTATTTGCTTAATCACGCGATCTTGGTTGTGATATTGATTTACCGAGGTCTTTTGGGACACTCGGTGGACTACCGGGTTTATATGAGTGAAGGTATGTGTGTGTCAACGTGTTAGCGGAGACAGCCATACTTGATCTTGTATAAATTGGGCGGTTATGTTATAGGTAACAAAAGGGAGTGAACACAGTAAGTTTCCACTTATCCTACCACAATATAAGACTACGGGTACAAGGCAAGACGAGTTACCTTTGGGGGAGGTCGGGCAAGCTTGAAAGCGTGCTCGATGTCGCTCAATCTGGCATAATTTGGGTTGGCTAAGTTAAATAGCTCGCCAATTCTAGCTTTGACTTCGATTTTGTCAAGCGCCCCCTGCCTCGTCCTCGTCGGGTCCGTGCTCCCTTGATACTCATAGCCAGGATGTACCCTCCTCTGGCAGGGCTGGATCTGTCGGCTGATGAAGCTCCCGACCATGCTCGGACCATCCAGTTTTTTCCACAGGATCATTCCAAATATTTCTGGAATCTGTTCCAGGTGCTTGGGCTTCTCTGTCCAGCTTGTCCTCTTCTCCGGAATATAGCCCACGTCGCACAGCGTTATCGTGTTCGGCTCTTCACGGATGTAGAACCATTTCTTGTACCAGTCATCGAGCGACGTGTTCCATGGGTAGTGCAGGTACTGGGCTTTCAAGCCATCATGGAGGTTGAGGTACACACCCCCGGCTATCTTCGAACCACCGCTTCCTTTCTTCCACAGACAGAAAAGATGGCGGAAAAAATCAAAATGAGGCTGGAAGCCGCCATATGCTTCGCAGAGATGTATAAAAGTGGCGACAAGGAGGATCGAGTTGGGATGCAGATTGCAAATCCCAATCTCATAGTAAAGACAGAGCCCCTGAAGAAACGGATGTACCGGAACCCCAAATCCCCGTTTAAAGAAATACTCGAACACCATGATCTCACCTTGTTGTGGATCGGGGTACCCCTCGCCCTCCGGCGCATGCCATCCTACGAGCTCCTTGTTGTGGAGTACCCCCATGGTGATGAGGTCTTCAATGGTCTGCTCGTTGCTTTTCGATTTCCACCATTCCTTCGCCATGACCCCTGCTTTCTTCTGCGCATCACTTTTCGCCATGACTCTGGCCTTACTGGTGAACGGGGAAATGGCGGCGGATTGATTGGTGGTGATTTCAGATGTATTAGGGTTGGCGAGAGGAAGAAGAAAGATGCGGTTGCGAATGGCAATGGGGTTCAGTAAATAGTAACTTACCTATCCTATACTGTATTTGACCCAAGAGTTATGCTGTTTTGTCTGCCCAGGATTCTTGGGAGACGTGCACACGCGCCACAGATGGTTGTTTTCATAGCCTTGAGATCTACGCCAATATATGCGCCTCTTCGTTGCCAGTGTGGGAGGGCCCACGCTGACGCACCTACTGACAGGTGCCACGCAACTGTTTGCTTGACAAGACAAAAAGGCAGTATGACGTGCTATACCCATCTATTTTTTTGACCAGATGTGTCAGATTGGATTTGACAGAACAAGTAAATAAATAAATACAAAAAATAATAGTACAAGTGGCATATGGTTTTTTACTACACTTTTTGTGCTTGGGGATTGTCCCGACCACCCCCGTGCTCGGGGACTATCGCGACTATCCTTGTGCTCGGGGACTGTCGTGACTATTCTTATGCTCGGGGACTGTCCAGACCACCATCATGCTCGGGAACTGTCCAGACCACTCTCATGCTCGGGGACTGCACCGACCACTCTCCGACCATTGCTCGGAGACCACTCTTCTCGGCTACATGTGATTTGTACTCACATACAGTTGAGAGGCATTTATTTTTTTCACTTAGACCTTGCTACAAGGCTGATATCTCGCCTTCTAGCAAGCTTGGGGACTACATTGGTACGATGCACCTGCCGGTGCATCTCGTATCGCTTGTACAACAATTAGATTTTCAACTTAATTGGGAATTCTTTTTAGACCCTGGCACCACGTGCCTACGTCACCTACTACCAGGCTCGGGGACTAAGTGGGCACACTTCACTTTGTGGTGAATGTGCTTATTTTATCGACCCCTACGCTCTGATTGTTGGCCATAACTGCTACTGTACAAGGGTCACTTACATTTCTTTTCAGAAATACAAGTGGGCACACTTTATCAGGAAAGAAATCTTTTTCTTTTTTCTTTAGAGCACCATGCATTCTTCGGACAACCGGAATCTTCGGCTATAATCGTGGTCTACTACTCTCTGTTCTGACCAGAATACTGGCACATTCGCTTGGTCAATGTTTCAACCAGTTGGAGATGACATGAAGATAGATCGCATTAGCCGAAGGAGATCGAACGACGTGTCGCAGCATAATACATGGAGCTCAGGGACTAGCTGTGGGGGTATTAACCCATATACCCTTACGGCTAGGATTGGGCCGGCCTGGACCAGAGGGTCTAGCCCACTAGAAGACGACGCGTGGCCCGGCCAATCTGCTTGGAGTCCCACGCAAGGAATCAAGGCAGACTTGGAGATCAGGCAAGATCCTGGTCGGTTAGAATAGGAATCCTTATCCAGCCACCTATGGCAATTGTAACTGGTTAGGATTAGTTTTTAAATCTGTAACCCTGCTCCCCAGACTATATAAGGCGGGCAGGGGACCCCTCTCAAAACATCGCTCATTGACATATAGCAATACAATCAGACGTAGGACGTAGGTATTACGCCTTCACGGCGGCCGAACCTGGATAAAACCTCGTGTCTGTCTTGCGTCACCATCTTGTTTGTAGCTTGCGCATCTGTCTACCGATAATCTACTACCTTGGGCATACACCTAGGTAGACTGTCGACCATATTTCGTCGACAGCGGCGTTCGATTATTTCTAGTAAGTATCCAGAGCTGTTTTTCTCTGACCGGACGCATTAGGTCGACACCGACCGGACGTGACTCCGAGTCTGATCACCTCTGTGCCGTAAGCCAAGCTCTAGCGCCCCTACGTCAGCGTACGTCACGCACGACCTAACGCACCAGCGTCATGTCCGGTCGCGTGATCCTCCCTACGTCCGATCGCCAAGGCCAAGCGCCTCCTTCTCTATGCTGACTGACAGGACGCACCACCCTGGGTCCAGTCACAACAGTGGGCAGGGTTCGGTCAAGGCTTGGCCCTCTCGGCCATAGCCCAACACTGACCGGACGCACCGAGTCAGAGTCCGGTCACTGCGCAAGTAGAGTCCAGTCACTGACTTTTTCACCTCCTTTTCTTTTTCTAACTCCTCAACCGCTTCACCCTTGCTTCCAAGTTGCTAACCACAAAGTGTGTAACTTGTGTGCATGTGTGTTAGCATTTTTCAAAGCATTTTTCAAGGGTCAAGGTTAGCACACTAGGTCCCTAATGCATATGCAAGAATCATGTAACCTAGTGGCACTTGATACCCTCTTAGCCAAAGATTTCCCTTCTTTATAGTATGGCTATTGATCCTAAACGCACTCACATCCTCTATGGCGTCTTGAGTGCCAAAACAAAAACCTAATTGATACATTTGCCTTGATCTCCTTGGTTTTTGTTTTTCTCTTTCTTCTTTTCAAGTTAGAGCACTTGATCATCTCTTTTGTGGCCATCACCTTCACTATGACCATCATCTAGCTCCTCCACTTGGATTGGACTACCTTATCTAATTCACACACTTAGATCAAAGGTTAGCCTAGGGTTTCATCAATTATCCAAAACCAAACTAGGGCTTTCACTTGTATACCCTCATCTTGTTGTGGTTCTTACGACGCCCTTGTGTAGGGCTAGGCATGTGATGCCTATTAGCGCGTGAGCCACCAAGTGAGTGTGTCATCACAACGAGGACGTTGATTGCTGGCAAGCAATTGGACCCCGAGGATAAATCATTGTCATCTTGGTATTGTTGTGATTGATTTGTCTCTTACCGGTTCGGTATATCAGCCTCTACACTTGCTCTTTACATTCCTAATTCATACATTGTGTAGAACTTGTTGCTAGTCTTGCTAGTTGTAATTAGATGTAATTAGTCTATTAGCTAGCTCTTCTAGTTGTAGAATTAGTGACTTAGTTTAATTGCTTGTGTGACATACATAGAGATCACATCAACTAGTTTGTGGTAGGTGGCTTGCCTTTTCAAGTAGAGCTAGAGCAAAATTGTTTATCGCCATATTGGTGTCTAACATTTTGCTCTAGTGATTTGTAGATTTTTTAATTAGGCTATTCACCCCCTCTCTAGCTCACTACCGGAGGCGGCTTCTTTGCTGAGTGCCTCAGGCACTCGGCAAAGGCCGATATACACTTGGCAAAGGGCGCTCGGTAAACAGTTTATCGACAAAGACCTCTTTGCCAAGTGCACTTTATCGGGCACTCGGCAAAGCCTTTACCGAGTGCTAATCTAACACTCAGCAAAGAAAAGTTGCCGTGATGGTTAACGCCACCATGACGGCGGCTTTGCCGAGTGTCAAGGTCAAGCACTCGACAAAGGTCGCCTCTTTGGCGAGCGCCGTTGACTCAGACACTCGGCAAAGGTGGCTACTGTGCCGAGTGCCACCGTCAAGACACTCGGCAAACAGGCGACCTTTGCTGAGTGCCTGGCCCGTGGCACTCGACAAATCTATGATGTTTGCCTAGTGCAATGGCCTGTGCACTCGACAAAGCATGTTCCCAGGCATGTTCTCATGTCGTCACTTTGCCGAGTGTCATGGCCATTGCACTCGGCAAAGTGACTTAAAACAACCTTTTTTTTTTTTTACATTTCATCCAAACAAACAGAAGATATATATAACAAACATCACCAACATCACATATATATCACCAATATCACATATATATCACCAACACCACATATATATCACAAACGTCGCATGTCTCATAATATATCACAAACACCACATATATATCACAAATGTCACATGTCTCACAATATATCACAAAGAGGGGTTTTTTAAAAAATTTACAAAAATCTTTGTCGAGTGCCAACCGTCCTGACACTCGGCAAAGAGGCTCCTTTGCCGAGTGTCATTTTTTGACACTTGGCAAACCATATTTTTTTTACTTATGACCTCCAAACTTTTTCTGCAGTCCTCATACAATACCTGGTACTCCATGTTCCAATGTGGTCCTCATACAATACCTGGTACTCCATGTTCCAATGTGGCACATTTCTTAGACTTTTTCTATATTTCTTTAATTTATTTCATTTAATTGATTTTTCTTGGATAATTCAAATTATAACTGCTAGTCATTCGAATAATGAAAAAAATGAATGGAAAAATGATATTCATGTTATTTAATATAATGTGAGGACGTATCTAGGAACAGACCATCAATTTCGAACATCTTGTTCACGAAACGTGACCACGAACTTGCGGTCGAGTTGTTTTTAAATTCTATAAAAAGCAAACAAAGTCCGAAAATCATGAAACTTGTCAAGATGTCAAGATATGATATGTGGAGGCTGTTATAAAAAATTGAGGAGGTTTCGCGCAAGTTTGTCATGTACGATGCTTACCACCTCGTCGGCCTCTTCACGAAATCATGAAACTTCTTCGAAGATTCTTTGGTTTGCAAGCATCGTAGTGACAACTTGCATGAAACCTTCTCAATTTTTTATCACAGCCTCCACATATGATATATTGACATCTTGACAAGTTTCATGATTTTCGGACTTCATTTGCTTTTTATAGAATTTAAAAATAACTCGATCGCAAGTTCGTGGTCATGTTTCGTGAACAAGATGTTCGAAATTGGTGGTTTGTTCCAGGATATGGCCTCACATTATACTAAATAACATGAATATCATTTTTCCATTCATTTTTTTCATTATTCGAATGACTAGCAGTTATAATTTGAATTATCCAAGAAATTCAATGAAATGAAATAAATTAAAGAAATATAGAAAAAGTCCGAGAAATGTGCCACATTGGAACATGGAGTATCAGGTATTGTATGAGGACTGCAGAAAAAGTTTGGAGGTTAAAAATGAAAAAAAATATGGTTTGCCGAGTGTCAAAAAATGACACTCGGCAAAGGAGCCTCTTTGCCGAGTGTTAGGAGAAGACACTCGGCAAAGGATTAACGGCGGCTGCCGACCGTTAACGGAGGCGTCCCTTTGCCGAGTGTTCTGGCAAACCACCTCTTTGCCGAGTGCCAGTTGTTTGCTGAGTGCTTTCTCTCTAGCACTCGGCAAACAACCTCTTTACAGAGTGCCCGATAAAAAGCACTCGGCAAAGTCTGGGACACTCGGTAAAGAAGCCGTCTCCAGTAGTGGCTATTTAGGACCTTTCAAGTAGTATCGTAGCGTGATCACCATTTATTTGAGGCTTACCAACCAACGGTGTTAAAATGACTCAAATCAACCATATGGGGAAGCCACCATTCTTTGATGGTATGTGCTATGATTATTGAAAGAGGAAGATGGGCACACATTTGAAATCAATCAATAGAAAAGTGTGGAAAGCTGTGGAGAAGGATTTTGCACTGCTTGATCCAACTAACCCAACACCAAGAGAAGAGAAACCCATTTCAAATGACATTGCTCTCAACCTCCTGTTCCTCCACCATTCACTGGTGTTCCCCTCCTTGGAGCACCATTTCATCTGCCGTGTGGTGTGCCACTATCATCGCACACAATAGATCAGGACTAGCTGATGGGTTCACGGGATGCACTGGTGGAGGATAAGGTGCAGGGGGCTTGATGGTTGGGCCAATTCAAGTCAACATGTTGACTAGGCAAGTTGATCTAGTGTGGTGGCGATGAAAACCATCATCAAAGGGGTGGTATGGAAAAGTATGTCTAATTTACAAAGTTGAATGTCCAAAGATTTCTAGTTTTGCAGTGACCGCAACCAAACTCCAGTGATAGTTTGATAACCAAAATGACTTATCCCTTTTTAAAAAGTACAAAAGAAGAGTTAAGAAAATATACAATAAGCGCACAAGTTTCAACTCGACTTGAGATGAAAAAGCTATTGCAATTAATAAGATTAGAATTTAAAAATCAAAATTTAGATTCATGATAATATATATATATATATATATATATATATATACACACACACACACACACACACTGCAACTAAGCCACCACAATTTAAGCTAAGATTTCAACTAAATACATATTAAATAAGATGCATAAAGGTTTCATTCAAAGGAAATAAAACTATAGATATACATAGAAAACATGGAGATACGACAAAAAAATCAAGTTCATGGCATCATAGTAATTGGTAAGTTTATAGGTATCTATTATGTCTGTTGTCTTAGAAAATAAAAAATGTATAATTTAATATAAGTAAATTTTATTAGTCGGTGTTGGTGAAAGACACTCAACTAATGATGAACACAGAAAGTGAACTAAAGACGATTGTGTGTATTCATTTCATGCCCATTTCTATACAAGTCAGGGTTATTTATAGGAGAGGGAATCTTCGGGCGTACCACTAGATATCATTTTTACTCCTGACCTTTGCAATGCATTCATCATGTCGAATACAATATTTGATGAGGTTACATCAGTCATTCTTACAAACAATTACATCTCGTGTTTACAATTTACAATAGTCGTGATTGAAGGACTTCATGGAGACTTCATTAGTCTTTGTACAACTAGTCTTCATATCTCAAGTCTTCATGTGATGAAGTTTCTCCTTTGGTTGAAGATATTTAGTGATCTTAGCGAAGGTGACCACCCCCATCTTTGTTTCCAATAATGTCCCTCTTCCAGGTCTTCGTCTTGTGATCGGCTTTGCCGATTTAAGGATGCTTCTTCCAAGTCTATTCCGAAGGTCACTTTTTCTCTGTGAAGCTACAACTCCAAAGGTTATACCTCTGCGAGTTGACATTGATTATCCAAAAGTTCCATTATTAATAAAGGAGGGAATGTGTTCTCCAAGGTCGAAACCTCAACAGTCAGATGTATTAAACATAACCATTGCTTATTATGTCTCCTAAATTCCTAGCCCATGTGAGATTTAGGCCCCGTTCGCGTGTCCTTAAACCCGGCTTAATCCGCTTCTTTTTTTTATTCGAACCGTGTTTTTTTCTCACAAAAAATCCTCCAGAATTCCTTCAAACCAGGACAGCCGAACACCCCCTTAATGAGGCCGGTAGTTGGGTTGATGGACTACATATATAGTTACTTAAATAGATGGAGGCATGTTAAGAATTGTGATGTCCACAAACTTTAGATATGCAAGCACCTGGCCTCCTTACAGGAGACAACGCTAAAGCGAAACCCAGCACGTCGATATTGGGAGCTGCTCAAGCTGCTTCTGCTGCAATCGATACGTACATCATTTTACTGCAGCGCACTCTAATCACGTATCTACGGCTGCTCGCCACGCCTTCTCCACGCGCACCGCCGCAACAGCACCTGCGTGTGCCTGCTTTCCCCTACTTCTTTGCTGTCACCCAGCATAGTCGTCGACGCCAGTGACTTACCAATTCTGCCCCATGTCAATATAACAATCACTCCACTCAACTTCTCAAGTATCGCTCGGTTCCTCACAAGCCTGCTTCCCGTGCGCAGACCACACCCCCTCGAATCCACAGGATCTAGAACGCCACGGCCCCCACAACATACATTCAGGAGCTCACCACCGTACTTCACCAGCGCTCCCCACTGCCATGATTGGTTCGCCCACCTCGCTCGTTTCACACCTCTGCCAGCACCACACCCCCTTGGCCACACGAATCCACAGGATCTGACACCATGTAGGATTAGGGAAAAAAAATCTAGCATCTCACTCTATTATTCCTAATCTTCTTGTATACTCCCTCCGCTCTGTAATATAGTGGAATTTCTTTTGGTGCCTAATATACATACATGCCCAACAACATGAAACGGAGGAAACAAAGGAGATTCCATAATCATTCATCAAGAAATAAATGTATATGGGATCACTTCTGTCCGGATAGGGTAAAACCACCACAGCGACCATATTGCACATTAACAATCTCAGGCTCAGGATACGAATTCTGGCGATATATGTACAGCGCGCCGTTGAATTTTGCAAGAGGAAGTTGCACAGGCATGCACTGGGTATCATCTTAGAAACACAACTTGGTAGTGTAGTTCATAGCTATAGGGAATCAGAATCATGTAGCCCCAGTAACATGTCTACTCTAATTATTTGAGTATAACCATAAACTTTGAGAACTTTCAGGCTCATGTGTCGCAGCCACTTAAGCATTCTTCGATGCCATTTCTCCTAAGCGCCATTGTCTGTTAATAAAACAAAGTACATGTTGGTCAGCACAGTTCTTGTATCTCAACTTAATAACAGATAACATGCATATATCAAATCATTCAATTTCTTACTGTTGCAATTGTAGCTGTTCAAAGGATGTTTTAATTAAAACTTACAGCTACTAATATGAACCTTAAATGCCAGAGTGTACCACCAACCACATGCAATTTGTTTTTAAGCAACCATGCTATGAAACTATTTCACCTAGTATAATTTGTATTTGTGCAATAGGTCATCATTGATAGTTGAGGGAAATACGAGCAGCAGGAAAAAAAAAACTCTGAATGATGAGATGGTCTCATCAAAACAACTAATGAAACATGCTTCAAAAGTCGCTTTAACCAAAATGCAGTGGCACAGCAGCACACACAAGTAGAGAACTAACTAAGTGGGTAAAGTTGATCCTGCTTTCTCACATATTTACTTATTCACACAATTGAATTGACACTTTAGTTCTTTTACTAAAATAGAAAAGCAGCAATAATTAAGTTTGTATATTAAAAAAGAACGTGGTATGCAGATTTGCAGAGAGAACACATGAACAAGCGGCTATGTGGAGAACAGGGTCACCCCTTCAAAATAAATTTTATACAGTGGCATCAATGGAAAAATTATCAATGACAGACAGCAGACTTTTGAGCAGAGATACTTGCAAACATTAAACACTAATGTGGTAATCCAACTAGTTTCCCAGTTACAAAAGTTCATGGTGATGGCTGTGCCTAACCAATTATTTATATGCTTCCTAATATAGATAACACAAGATTTGATCATTTTGCATTCTCTCGGGATGGTACGCTTCTTGTTGCATTGGGCCAATTGACCACAAGAAACAGATCAATGCTAGTGCCCACGAACACGTAAAAGCTAGATGTGCAGGTGGGTTTTGCAGTTAAGAGCAATGCACACAAAACATCATGTTGACAATAGAAAATATGTACTAGCTGGTACTAAGCCACATTAACAAAAGTATAGCCAGAGAGTAAAGGGTGCAGAGACCTCAGACGATGTTGTCAGCAGGTGCATCGCCTTCGGGCGACATCCTCCACAGCTTAAGTGCCATACTGGGTATGGTGACAAAGCAAGAAAGCACCATGGAACCCAGTATCCCCACGTCAATGACCGCTGTACTGATCCTCACCGTCAGAGATCCTTTGGCTGGTGACAGCGCGATCAGCACCAAACAACCAACAAGGCTGAGCAGGAGGAAAAGTAGAGACGCGAGCCATCCGATCACAGCAGTGTCACCCAGCATGCTCCCCATTGACTCTCGAGGTATCTGATGAAGACAAGCATTTCCAGGTGGTCAGGCAGGCCAATGAAACATAAAACAGTTTCAGCGATCAGACACATGGATTCCAAATTTCCAATACAGTCAAACTCGCCAGTATTGGTTAATCGAGTACAATAATCCGGTAGGATTAATTAGGATCAACAAATTCGAAAGCAAGTTGATAAATTTCTGTGGCGTTACCTTGTTGATCCCCATCCCCATGTCGACTCTGAGATCCGTGACGACCAATCGCAAGGCGGCGCGCAGTAGCAGCAGGAGGACGACGAGGGCGAGGAGCGCGCCGAAGAGGACGGCATCGGCGGAGAGCTTGAGCAGCGCGCTGCACACCGAAAAGCCCATGCCATAGGCGCCGCCTGCCGAGATCAAGTCGATGAAGGCCGCGGCGGCCACGCCCGCGCCGCCGACCCACATGCTGGCAAAGCATAGGTAGGTCAGCGCTTTGGCCGCGGCGCAGTCGGGGCGCTCCAGCGCCGGAACCGGCGGCGGCGAGTCCTTGGCTGCGCCGCCCGCGACGGCGACCGTCATGGGAGCCGGGGAGAGGGAAATCCTAGGTTCGTTGTGGACGCTTCTTCTCGACGGCAGTGGGAGTGGTTTTGGGAAATGGGGGTTGGTCGAGGAAGACGGGAAGGGATTTAACGTCTAGTATACAGCCGTGAAACAGGCCGTCAGGACTCAGGAGACAAGCTGGAAACGGCGTGCGTTCGGTCGGTCTATACACACATCTTGCTTTTGGGTTCAGGCTCATTAATCACATGCCGTGCAGAATATCAGATGCCGCTGATATTGCAAATCATTTAGAGCAAACAAAGAAAATATACTCCCTCCGTTGAGACGTTTTGGATTTTCTAAATTCATAGTTTTTTCTATGCAGCTAGATATATATTATATTTAGACACATAGTACAAGTTATCTATCTATCTATACTCTATATCTATATCCATATCTATATACAACTAAAATATACGGATTGTCAACATCTACCCGGCAGGACCAAAACACTCATGCGATCCATATCTGGCAGGTAAATAATCACCACATGGAGATACTGGAAGACAAGTAAATAAAATAGAATAAAACTCACGGAATCAATGGCAGGCAAATAATCACCACATGAAGACACTGTAAGGCAAGTAAATAAAATGAAATAAAACGGAAAGAGAACTATGGGAAGAGAAAGAAATTTATTCGAATATCACCACGGTGATCCAAATCTCGTTCGTCATCCTTCACGTTGCGTGTTGACAACGAATACTTTTTTTCCAAAAAATGAATTATTACCATGCCTCATGCGGGGTAGGATATTGTAAGTCCGAGTATACATGTTTTAGCAAGGCAAAGCATGGATAAATTTAATTTGATGCCTAGCAATAAATTTTTAGCCTTTGAGGCAACTGATGTTTGTCGTAACTTTCAGACAACAAGCCCCAAGCCTAGCTTTTATTTCAGATTCATTACGATAATGAATGTGTTTCTAGACATTATCATGGTATAATACACGTGAAAAATTGAATTGATATATTCTTGATTTTGACTTGGCTAACAAACATCTCATTCAATTTATGTTGCTCCCGTTGCAACGCATGGGCACTCATCTAGTGAATATTGAAATATCAAAACGTCTTATAATTTGGGACAGAGGAAGTATCTTGTATTGACAGGATTATCCTAACGGAAATGCACTCCTCAGGCACCCTTCCTAGGCCTGCGGAGCCCAATATGCCTGCTCCCCACGGCTTCTCCATTAAAAAAAATTGGACGTTCATCGCGGCCTTCTTCACCGCGCTCATGCGACCGTTGCAGCCGACTCCACCACGCCGCCTGCCCACCACTCACCTTCTCCAGCCTGGGGGACGCTCGCCGCGGGCAGTGTAGCCACCCAACGCTATCACCTCCACCATGGGGGACCGCACCCGCTCGCCCCTGTTGCCGGGAGACGTGCAGCTGCCTGCCCGCTGGCATCCACCACCCTTGCCCCCCGGCACGTGCCACTCCATGGCATCGAGCTTCGCGTCGACGAGCCTCAATTCGTCCAAGCAACAAGTAGATGTTGCATTTGAAAGCACATGTTGCAAGCGTATGTTTCAAGTGTTTCAGATGTTTCTGAAGTATGTTGCAAATGTTTCATATGGATGTTGCAAAAGTAGATCATGATATTGCATATGATCCAATGGTTATACATGTATGTTGCAAGCGTTTGTTCCAAATGTCTCATCTGTTTTTCAGACGTATATTGCAAGTGTGTTTATCTGAATGTTGCATATGTTTCACATATATGTTGCAAGGGTTTTGAGTCTGGTTGGTTGAACACCAATCTTTTCCATGCCAATATTAAGGCAAGACAAATTAAAATATGGGTACACCAATATCATGACAAGCCAATATTTTGGCAAGACAACCAATGTTGGTACTCGGTTTGCTACCAGCGAGAGAGAAAATTGTTATCTTGCCAAAATTTTGAAGGGATTGCTAATGTTTTGGCACCAAACCAATTGCATGCCAAATCTTTTGAACTTGTCCATGTTTTGGCTTGGCAAACAATTGCTTCAACCAAGCATGCCCTTTATTTGGATGTTTGCAAAAGTAGATCTGGTGTTCCATATGTTGCAATAGCTATACACATATATTGTAAGTGTATATTTCAAATATTTCAGCTGTTTTAGACGTATGTTGCAAGTGTTTTATCTGGATGTTACATATGTTGCAATGGCTATACATATATGCTACAAACGTATGTTCCCAAATGTTTCACTTGTTTTAGATGTATGTTGCAATAAGTGCTTTATTTTCGTAAGTGTTTTCATTAGCAAGCACGGGAAGCGAGCGTAAGCGTAAGCGGTCCCCATGTGCATGCAGAAAAGTGAAGAGGGCGCGGGTGAAAGTTCTAGTTTGGTTTTGGATAATTGATGAAACCTAAAGTGAACTACCCATTTGTTCTAAATGACATGAGTTAGGTTGGTTCACACCAAGGTAGAGCTAGGTGGCACTTAAGTGATGGAGATGGCCACATGTGATGATGATCAAGTGCTCTACTTTGGAAAAGAAGAAAGAGAAAAACAAAATCCTATAGGCTCGAAGCAAAGGTATAAATAGAAATTTTATTTTGCTGGTCAAAACGTAATAGAGTGCGTGATAGGGTTTAGAATACATGATCGTACTATTAAGAGGGGAGCTCTATTAGAACAACTCGGTCATCTAGTGCCAATAGGTGTTGAAAAACTATGCATTGCATTTAGGACTAGTGCACAATGGTGAGCAAGAGAAAATATTTATGAAAAATATTTTGGAAATACGAACTTGGCCCTAAATATGTTTGTGAAAATATTTAAAAGTTAGCATCGCTTGCAGAGGTGTTTTCGGGCTCTTAGTGCTGCCATCTGGGTGGCACCAGACTGCTTGTCCGGTGGGCATGGACAGGTCCCAGAGCTGCTGCAGCATGTTCGTGTCTCGGGCTGGCATAGTGCCGTCCGGTGTACACTGGACAGGGCACTGGACCGGCTGTCCGGTGCCATCGGACAGGGTGTCCAGCGCTCCGTCCTAAAAATCCAGAGAGCAGCGAAAACTAGAAATCGGTGAAAAGGGGTCACTGGACAGGGTGTCTAGTGCACCGCCCTATTTTTTCATAGAGTGAGGAAAACTTGAAAGTCACGGGTGAGGGTCACCGGACAAGCCGTCCAGTGTGCCTGATCGGCTGAAATTCGACCGTTGGAGACACACTGCCGCTGTCCATTGCCCACGCAGAATTTTGCTCCAAGGGGTAACGATTCTATTTCGGGTGTAAGGTTTATAAATACCCCCTTGGCCAGCCATGGCCACTCTCTTGGACCCCCAAACTGCTGAGCAAACACATTGGGAGCAAAAGAACACAATCCACTCCATTGCATCACTTGAGATTACAAAGAGCCTCTAGTGCATTGCATCGAGTTCTTGCATCTTGTTGCAAAAGGAGGGGCGGGTTGGGCTGGCAGTGCTCTTATTACTCTCGGTAATTGCCGTCACCTAACCAGCCCGGAGCTTGGAAGTGGTGATTATTTCCGGCTCTGATCCATAGATTGTGAGGGATTCTTGTGTCTATTTCCCGCAGGAGCCATGATAGGCAACTCAGTTGAGAAGCTGGAAACGGCGTGCGTCCAGCCGGTCTATACACACATCTTTGCTTTTGGCTTCGGGCTCATTAATCACACGCCGTGCAGAATATCAGATGCCGCATAGAATATTTTTCCGCTATAGTGAAATCATTTATAATAGAAAACAAAGAAAATATATCTTGTATTGACAGGATTATCCTAATTTGTGTCACAAATTCCTATATTCGGGTCCACTCTCATAGACATTATATTACATATTGGAGTATGATACTATTTATTGTAGACTATACTTTCACTAAGGCTAGTTTAATGTGAGCTTCATAAAGAGTTTCATAGGTCAGCCAGGGCATTCGGTTTTAACGGACAGTTCGGTTTGGTTTTTTTGTTCCTGAAAATTTCGGTTTTCTAAGAGACAGCAACCGATCGGTTTACCTCAAAGCTAGAAACCGACAACTTCGGTGTCGGTTTTTACTTCGGTTTTCGGTTTAAACCGAAAAAACCTAATATGTCGTCTGCCCCACGCGCTGGCACTCACGCTCGGAGCCGGCCGTCACGTGCCCGCGCCCTACTCGCGCTCAGGGCCGCACTGCCCCCGCTGCGCCTTGCTCACGGTCGCGCGTGCTGCCGTTGCCACGCCCTGCTCCGCGCTCGAGCGGGCCACCGCTGCCGCCGCGCTCTGCTCCACGCTCATGCCGCCGCTGGGCACCGTGCCATGCTAGGGTTGGGGGCGCTGCTAGGATTGGGGGCATCGCTCCCTGCTCCTGCTCGCTCCGTCGTTCGCCCTGATGTTTCCCGTGCCGCCACTGCCGCTGCGGCACTGCGTAGGATAGGATAGCCTAGATAGGGTTTGACGTGCGGGTGGGAGTGCCGAGTGGGCGAGTGCTGAGTGGCCTGTGGGCTGTGGTTGTTGGGCTGGTCCGCTAGGGGGAAGTGAGGAGGAAATATGCGGACAGGGCAGCGCACAGGAGCCTTCGGTGGTTGCACGCACTTCGATTTCAATCGGTTTCTCGGTTCGGTTAGGGGCCAAAACCGAACACCGAGCCGATCACCGAAGTTTCTAGAATCAGAAACCGAAACCGAACCGAAAAACCAACAGTTCGGTTTGGTTTCGGTTCGGTTCGGTAAGGGTTTCGGTTCTCGGTCTAAAAGTGCCTAGCCAGATTCATAGGCATTACATAGATAAATGTAGGAAGATGTGATAAAAGTTTCAGGGCTAAAATGAGTATTACCGGGATGAAATTTGTTTACATTGTTTCTAACATTGAGAGTCTTGAAAATAGGGACATTAAACCTCACTAAAACTGGCCTAACAATTACAGTAGCATACTCCCAATCCTAATAATCAGGTCTCGCTCCTTGGTTCCTAGAGTTTGCTCGCCTCACCTTGCTCGACTAGGATAGCTGTTTGCAGGACTGGCCCTATGTTTTCAAACCTTAACAAACTCATCACCGTGGATCCATAAGGCTATATATATATATATATATATATATATATATATATATAATTATACTTGTAAAGCGTAAAACAAATCAAATAACATTGTCTCAATTTAACATGTTTAATAATGATCGTTGAATAATGTTAAAGGCTAAGACAACAATAAACTTATAGTTCTCGAACTAAGATGGTTACCTTAAATGAAGAAAAAAAAATTGATCTTCTAATTTTCTTTGTTTTCTTTTCTAAGCCCCCCACAAATGTTTTTTAGGTAATAACATTATAAAATTTCAACACCAAAGATCCTAAGGCAGGTGGAAAATTTTCACCACATGAGTCACCTTTATCAAGTATTATTTATCAATCACTAACTAGAAGATTAAATTGTGTAAAATTGAAATACATAGCGTATCTAGATTGGGTATTTTAATCTGCAGGCCACCAGACCGGACGGAGATCCTACTGGCTGCCGTGTGCCTCAGTGCTTGTGCTACAGGCTACAGCTTGTAGATCGGTCGAGACCAGCCGTCAGGCCTAGCGTGAGTGCGTAACGACGATCCAATCGGCAGCGGCAGATAAGCATAAGGCGGCGCAGCGTTGGGGAATATGCGACAAACGGAGCAAGGTGGTCCGCGGTCAAGCAGAGAGTTGCGAAGAATCATTTCTTCAGGAGAAACTAAACCGATGCCGATTTGCCTTCACACTTGGACTCTTGTTGCTGGCAAATTGACTATGGCATATGGGTGTTTACATACCTAGGTTTGGGAGCTTGCTTGGGCTGGGTCCCCAGGGTCGCACCTGCTGCACCCCCTCAGGGCTAGCCCTGGCTGTTTGGTAGGTACATAAAGTCTTGCTTTGCTCGGCAACCTAGCTCACCTCGGCATGAATTTGCTTGCCAAGGTAGGAGAGCAAATCGATTCGCTTGCATGAGCAAGGTTGTCTCTGCTTTGCTGGGCTAGGATGGCTAGGTGAGGCAAGATCAGCAATGGTTCTAAACATGCTCTAAATATACACCACTCTAAACCACTGCTTGCCATTAATATAGTATTAGCCATGAATATATACTACAACAAATAGCTTAACTAGTTCATGACTTGTCCATATTACATGTCTATTTTATAGTTTTTGTATTTTTTTTCTCTCTCACAAATCTATCTTTAAGTAGTTGCACATGATATAGGTTGCACCATTGATATGGTAGGAATGACTGATTGGATGAGGCACAAGAAAAACATAGGAATATGAAAAGAGATACTCCATTCCTTCAAAAAATATGCAATTCTCACGTTTCGTGAAATCAAACGATTTGAAGTTTGTGGAAAGTTATATAAAAAAAGACTGATATATATGGTACAAAATAAGTATTGTTAAATATATTTTCGCAGTAAACCTAGTTGCAGATATAAATGTTAATACTATTCACTATAAACTTAGTCAAAGTTAAGCTAGTTTGACTTGCACAACTTCTATAGTTTTTTTTTTGGACAGAAGGAGTACATATAAAGAATTTTCCCTTCCCATTTGGAAAATATTAGACTCTCTTGGGCTCTATTCTGTACACAAAAATGGTTGCAAGGCACGTCAGGAATTCGTTTAGCTCTCGACCATCGGATCGCCGGAACCATGTGGCTCATCATCAGGTGCAGGTGGTGCCGGCAAACTGGAGGTGCAACAAAGGCATTGCTGCTGGATCCTTATCTGTTCAGAAAGCCATCTTATTTCGATATGGCACACAGGCTATGCATCCGGCTGGCAAATGCAGAATAATCATGTGCATCGTGCTGATTATTCGGCTTACGTCCAAGGAAACACCGGTTCCCCTTGTGCCATACTGCTATGGGTTTTGCAAAGCTAATATGGTCGGGCGTTGGATAAAGTAGACTGAGCCGGTCGGCTAGATAGGTCCCTGTTGCCCGTCACGATCCAGTCGCTCCCCTCGGCCACTATCAGTCCGCAGGCTTTAGCAGCCGTGTGCATGGCTGACTCCATCGAAGACGCGTCGGTTCCTCAGCTTCCAAACGTTCCAGGAGACTAGCAGAAAAAGGGAGTCGAAACCCTTCCGTTACCCTGACGGCGATGAATCTCGGTACTGCATCCACTAGTCTTCCAATGATGCAGCGTTGATGTTCACCAGCGGCCGAAGGCCCACACTTCCTTGGTGAAGACGCAACAACGCATTAGATGGTCGACCACCATCTAATGCACGTCTGCCCGTCTGCCAGTCTGCCCGTGTGGACAGACACAGCCGCGAATAGGGCAGGGGCAAACCTCTCCACCGGGCCAGCCGGCAACCAAGAGTCTGCACTAGAAGCTGGTCGTGCGTCCGTCGCCGATGACCAATTTGCCCAAGCCCTTGCTGAAAAGGACTGTTCGCTGATTTGTTGAGAGAGAAAAACAATATACAATGGCTGATAAGTTCAAGCGAATCGGGCCTTTTTCTTGACCGCCTTTTCCGCCTTAGGGCAGAAGGCTCCATGCTGCATCTCCCCGAGTACGCTTCAGCCATTCCCATCTTAAGCGTAGCGCAAAGCCAACAATTCGCAGGTCAGGAATACCGAGGCCGCCGCTGTCCTTTGGCGCGCGCACGACGTGCCAAGCGACTTTGCAGTGTCCGTCGTTTGTCGATCTCGTTCCCTGCAACAGGAAGGCTCAGCTCGCCTTCAACTATCTATCTCCTCGATCGCCCAACTGGACAAGCATAGGGAGATTGAGATATGCACCGGCACCGCGGATAGCGTCACCTTGGTCAGCAGAGCTCGTCCAGCGTAGGTTCGAAGGCCGGACTTCCGTGTAGGTAGCTTGCTCGCCACGGCATCTACCAACGCCTGCTCCTCCGATCTCCTCAGTCTCCGGAGTGACAGAGGAACCCCCAGGTATCGGCATGGGAACTAAGTGGGGTTGCATGGGAATGTCTCCCTCATTGCCACGACCTCATTGTCCGAACACCGGTTTGGCGATAACTAGCACTTGTCAAGGTTGGTTACAAGACCCGACGCCCCAGCGAACAGGTCCGGGAGCGCGCGCAAACATTGCACATCTTCTTGGTTTGGGAGAACGACGATGACCAAGTCATCCGCGTAGCTAGAATGATGCCCGAAACTTGATGATTGCACCAGGCAGGGGCGAGAGCAATCGGCGGCTATCAGCTTCAGCAATCAGGGCGTTGAGAAAGTCCGTGACAATGATGAAAAGCATCGGGGAGAGCGGGTCGCCCTACTTGAGTCCGCGCGCGTGGCAGATTCACCTTCCCGTCTTCCTTTTGGCAATGATCTTCGTGCTGGCCGAAGAGAGCATAAAAGCTACCCAATCCGTCCATCGTGGTGGGAACCCTATGTGTCGTAGCAGCTCCTGCAGGAAGGGCCATGCGACAGTGTCGAACGCTTTGGCGATGTCCACCTTGAGCAAGGCAGACGCCGGCAAAGCAAGCTGTACTGAACGGAAGTTGTCATGGACACCTTCCCTTGAAGAACGCGCTTTGGTTGCTTATGACAATCTCTGTGAGACGTGGCGCGAGGCGCATGGCCAGCCCCTTGGCGAATGCCGAATAGATTGCCAAAGCTGTGCATGAGGCTGATCGGGCGGAAGTCCTTGAGTCTTGTAGGGTTTCTGACCTTCGACAACAAGACCATAAGTACGCCATTGAGGAGATAGAAGCTTCTGCTATCTAGGAACCATATCGCGTTGAAGGCTCTCTCTAGCTTGATGATATCCCAAGCCACCTTGTAGAACAAACCAGTGAAACCGGCAGGTCCCGGCGCGTGGTTGTTCGGGGTAGCGTTGATGATGCTCCAGATCTCGTCCTCAGAAAAGCATCGGGTGAGTTCGTCGAGCTGCAACCTCGGGATGTCCAAGGCCTCAAGCTGAATCCTGTGAAGCCTGTTCAATTGTTTCCCTAGAATCTCGTTGAAGTAGGTTTCGCTGTCGGAGAACACCTACTCGTCCATCTCGAGCACTGGGATGTAGTTGATGCGCTGCCTGTGGCACGCCTGGAGATGGAAGAACCTTGTATTTGCATCCCCTTCCTCCAAGTGACGCAACCTGGACCGCTGGCGCGCAATCGTCCTGGGCATGGATGCCAGGCCAAGGACCTTGCATTTGAGGTCCCTCCGCAGTTCACTTCGAACTCGCCGTCGGACAGCGCACTGAAATCTTGCGTCTTGTCAATCTCGACAATGACCGCCCTCGCCGCGGCCAATTGTAGCCTGATGCTACCGATGCGCTGCGCGCTCCAACGCTTGAGAGCATCCGCCGTTTCCCTGAACTATGGTCCAGCAGCCGGCAGGCGTCCGTGTTCGGGATCGTGGACGCTTATGGTCCAGCAGCCGGCAGGCGTCCACGTTCGGGATAGTGGACGCCCAGGCGTGCTTGACCACGTACTCGAAGCCGTCGAACTGGACCCATATGTGTTAGTATTGATCTCCCACCAGTTAGGCCCAACGAATCTTGGCCAACCCTGATGGTTGGTGGGCCCCTGGAGATGAAGGTGGGGGCAATGCCAACAGGAGGTTCACCGCGCCGCCAACACCCCAACCGACATCCTAAACCCTAGACCCGATCGAAAGTAGGCGCCGCCAGCAGGGAAGTGCCATCGACACCGCAACGCCACACGACGCGCCGCCGAGGAACTGGACTCACTCTCCACCGACCGCTGCTGCCAAGCGCGAACAACGAAACCCGGCCGGAGCTTCAACAACTAATCTCTCTCTCAAAATCCGATTGATCTATTATCGCCGATCCGATGAACATACCTAAGAACTGTAAATCTAACAATGGTATCAGAGCCAGGTTTCGACAAGAAATCAAACCAATACGATGCGGATCGGGAAAGAAAACAGAAAAACCGAACTAAGACCTAACCCTAGAAAGAAACCCATCACTAATCGGTTCAATCCGAGAAGAAAGAAAAGGAACCCTACCATCTAGATCTCGAATCACACAAAAGGTAAACACGGATCGGGAAATCGGGTTCAACCGAACCCTAACCCTAGATCCCCTTTTCGGTGAACGAGAGATCAAATCGTGCAAGAGGCCTAAACCCTAACCCTAATCCCATTCGGATGAACAAGCCAAAAGAACACAAAGAAAAAACCCCATTCCCAAACCCTCGACCCTAATTCCGTGCGTCAATGGGGAAGAAAAGGGACGGGAAGAACGAGAAAAGAAAGAAACACGCCGCTTAAATGGGGATAAACTACCACCGCGCGGAAGAAGAAGAAGAAGCGCACCGCTTTTTTTTTTCGGCGATGGAGAAGAAACCGAGCCGATCGCCTGGCTCGCCAAGAAAGCGCCGGCTCGGCCAAGAAAGCGCCATGCTTAGGCGCTGTCGGCGGCGGCGTGCTCACCCGTTAGAACGCATCCCCCAGCCCTGGTGCCAAAGCTCGCTCGGTTTTCTCGCTCAGCAGGAGTGACCGCTCCATTGCTGGGCCGAGAAGAGGCAAGCAGCGAGAGAGAGAGAGGGAAGAGCCGAAATGGCTAGGGTTTTCGGCACCGGCCGCGCCTCGGTTTTTGATCCACGCTAAACGGCCGCTCGTCTGGCGGATCGATCGAACGCCGAGATGCGCTGGACGGTGGCTGACCAGGCGGGAAGGCGCATTGCTGGCGCTTGCGGCCCAGTTGCGGCTCGGTGCGGCTCGCGCGCGCGCCGGACGGACAACGGCAATGAAAATGAAAAGAAGAACAAGAAAAATTTCTTATTATTTTCCAGAAACAATTTTAAATGCATATTTTGATGAATTTGAATGATTTTGACATAATTTTCTGTGCAAATTTTATCCAACGATATTTTGCTCAGAAAACAGTGAATTTTAGTGTTTCTGGAAAATAATAATATGAAAACATTATTAATGTTTCCGCTGTGCATGATAATTATTGTTCTCTTTGATTAAATTTGAACCAACGGGATAATTTAATTTTAAGAGAAATGAATTTCGATAATAATTTTAATGCGATTATGATATTGTTATTTTCCGACCAACGTTGTTAATAACCCATAAGAAATTGTGCATTAATTTTACTTCGCCGTAAAATGTTTGCATGGATGAATAATAAGTTTTAATTTGACCAACGTTGAGTTAAAGCATGGAATTTTATGTATAAATGTTTCTTACTTACTTTGGTGTGATTTCGAGAGCAAATGCATTGTGAATATTGCCGGGACACTCAACGGAACCAATCACCGTGTGTGGCGGGAGAAGTATGAATTGGAACTTGCGTTGGGAGAGGTCGATTTTGCCATCACCTCACCGTGTCCCATCGAGCCGAGGACCCGTGAGAGGTGACAATGAAATCGACGCCGATTTCGCTGCTCAAAGCGTGATCATGCTGAAATAAGAATGAAATATGACCTTGAACATAGGCAATGGACTCTCTCCAACGTTGCTCTGCAGGTAGCCAAAGCCACCATAGAAGAATGCTCAATCCTCAATGTGCTCCGCCAAAGAATATCTTGAGAAAATCAAGAGTCAGGTTCTTGGGTCTACCAAGCCCACGTTCACGATTAAGAAGCTTGTGAATGAGAAATTCACTGGTGGTAGCATAAGAGAGCACATTTTGAAGATGAACACTACGGCATCCAAGCTAAAAGAAATGAATTTGAAGGAGGAGGATTTCGATTCATTTGATTTTTGCTTCTTTGCCAAAAAGAATATGACACCTTCATTGTGAACTATAATATGCAACTGAAAGATGGGGCATAGAAAGACTCATCTCAATGTGTGCTCAAGAAGAGGAGAGGATAAAGTCCTCACAAGGTGAATATGCTCATTTTGTGAAGGACAACAAATGAAAGAACTTTAATGGCAAGAATTCTAAACCACAAGGGAAACCTAAGTGGGATAAGACCTCTTCCTCCAGTTCACGTGGAAAGAAACCCCGGGATTCTCGAGAATCAAAGCGGATGGTGGAGTCGGTGCAAGCACCGCTTCAAGAAGGACACTACAAGAGGGATTGTCCGGACTTCCGAAATCTCTGCTAAAGAAAGGTGATGAATTTATTACATTTGTAGATGAATCTCTTTTATGTTATGATAAATCCACTTGGTGGGTTGATTCAGAGCAACTACTCATGTTGCAAATTCTTTACTGGGGTTAAGTGGGACGAGAACCTTGCAAAGAGGAGAAAGAACGATTAAAGTTGCAAATGGATCCCAGAATTGAATAATGGTTTTGTACTTAGACTTAAAGAAGTACTTTATGTTCCCTCTTTGCGTAGAAATTTGATAAGTGTTTCAAACTTGATGATGATGGAATTGATTGCCATTTTGGTGATGGCAAGTGTAAGATACTAGTTAATAATAATGTGTTGGTCTTGCCTTCCGACAAGACAAGCTTTATTTATTATCTCTTGCTGAGAATGCTAACAATGTATGTGATGAGAATGTGAATGATTCCCCATCTGCGGATGTAACTAAGAAGCGAAAGAGAATTGATATCGCCTCTTCAAATTATGGCATTGTCGCTTGGGCCATATTTCGAGGGGGAGAATGGAACGATTGGTTAAGGAATCAATTCTCCCGCACTTAGAATTTTCTTTTTAGAGCAATGTATTGATTGCATCAAAGGAAAGTATGTCAAGAAAATTAAGAAAGATGCCAAACGAAGCACGGGTATTTTAGAAATAATCCACACGTATATATGTGGTCCTTTTCCCGTGAAAAGTGTGGATGGTTATGACTCGTTTATAACATTCACGATTTACTACTCTCGTTATGGCAATATTTATCCAATTAAAGAAAGATCGGAAGTATTGGATAAATTCAAAATATTTAAAGTCAAGTTGAAAATCAGCACAATAAGAAAATCAAGATAGTACGATCGATCGAGGTGGAGAGTACTATGGGCTTACATACCCTATGGCCAAATTCCGGGACCATTCGCAAGGTTCCTACAGAAAATGGCATAGTTGCTCAAGACTCCACACCGTGGGGAGCCTCAAAGAGAATGGAGTGGTGAAAAGACGAACTGCATAATGGATATGGTAAGAAGCATGATGAGTTACTCCACATTACCGATTAGTTTATGGATGGAGGCACTGAAAACCGCCATTCACATACTTAATCGAGTACCAAGTAAATCGGTGCCTAAAACACCGTATGAATTATGGATGAGAAGAGAACCCTCACTCAACCATTTATGTGTGTGGGGCTGTCCAAAAGGCAAAAGTGTTTAACCCAAACATAGGAAAGTTAGACTCTAAGATAACAAATGCCATTTTATTGGCTATCCAAAGATCGAAGGATATCGCTTCTATTGTCCTGACAGACATACGAAGATTGTAGAAACAAGACACGCTGTGTTCTTGGAGGATAACATGATCAGGGGGAGCATGGTAGCACGAGAAATCAGCCTACAGGAGAAGCGGGTACATGTACCCACTCCGATGGTTGAAGAACCATTCTTCACGCTACTAGAAGAAATCAGACACCAGAGTGCCAACACTTGTTGCAAGTTCTCCGCGTGGCGACAATGAATGAACATGAGGAACCTGTCCTTGAGGAACCTATCCTTGAGGAACCTATAGAACCAAATGATGCACATGAGGAAGAACAACAACGACCAAATGTGGAACAAGTGCGGAGGCACCTAGAAGGTCTCAAAGAATAAGAAGATCAGCTATTACCGATGACTATGAAGTTTATGAAATGTAAGAATGTCGATGGGGGATGATCCCACCTCATTTGAAGAAGCCATGAGAAGCGACCACTCATCAAAGTGGCTTAAGGCCATGGAAGATGAATTGAAATCAATGAGTACCAATAAAGTTTGGGACTTAGAAAATATTCCTAAAGGAGCCAAAACAAGAGGTCAGAAATGGGTCTACAAAACGAAATATGACTCCCAAGGAATATAGAAAGATTTAAAGCGCGACTTGTGGCGAAAGGCTTCACGCAAAGAGAAGGGATTGATTACAATGAGACGTTTCTCCGGTCTCATGTAAAGATTCCTTCGAATTATAATGGCACTTGTAGCCCACTATGATTTGGAGTTGCATCAAATGGATGTAAAGACGGCTTTCCTAAATGGGGATTTGGAAGAAAATGTTTATATGGCACAACCGAAAGGTTTTGTCGAAAAGGAAAGGAAAATATGGGATGCCGCATCAAGAAATCAATCTACGGATTGAAGCAAGCTTCAAGACAAAGGGTATTTGAAGTTTGATAGAACGATAAAAGGTTTTGGGTTTGAAGAAAATGTTGAGGACACTTGCGCTTATGCAAAGTTCAAGAATGGAAAGTACATATTCCTAATTTTATATGTGGATGATATCTTGCTTGCTAGTAGTGATATCAATCTACTAATGGAAACGAAAGAAATTCTTGTCCTCAAACTTTGATATGAAAGATCTTGGTGAGGCCTCGCTTCGTTTTGGGAATAGAGATTCACCGAGACAGAGAAAAGGGTTCTAGGATTATCGCAAAAGGCATACATAGAAAAGGTCCTGAAGAAATTTAGTATGCATGCGTAAGTGCATCCTTCACCGCTCCTATAGTCAAGGGCGATAGATTTGGGGAACATCAATGTCCCAAGAACCAATATGAAATTGACCGAATGAAAGCGGTACCGTATGCTTCAAATTGTTGGAAGTTTACAATATGCTCAAGTGTGTACACGCCTACGACTTAGCTTTTGTTACCGGGTTACTTGGCGATATCAAAAGAATCCGTGAATTGAACATTGGAAATTAGTGAAGAAAGTCCTGCGTTATTTATGTGGTAATGCGAAGGCCTCATGCTTACGTATAGAAGATCCGATTCCCTATTGAGATAGAGGGGTATTCAGATTCGATTATGCGGAGAAGAAAGAAAATCCACGTCAGATATATATTTACTCTCGCAGAGGGGCTATATCGTGGAAAAGCTCCAAACAAATCAGAATCGCATCCTCGACAATGTATGCCGAGTTTGTAGCATGCTATGAGGCAACGGGGCAGGTGAACTGGCTGAAGAAATTCATACCCGGATTGAAAGTGATTGATGATATAAATGAACCACTGCGATTGTATTGTGATAACAATCCAGCGGTACAGTACGCTCACAACAATAGGTCAAGTGGTGCTGCCAAACACATTGACATAAAGTACTATGTTGTGAAAGATAAAGTTCGGGATCATATAATAAATCTTGAGCACATAAGCACAGAGAAAATGCTCGCGGATCCGCTCACAAAGGGCTTACCACCCAACGTGTTCAGAGAACACGTAGCCGGCATGGGTTTAAGGGAAAGCCTATGATTCCCGAACATACGAAGGGCCCAAAGAAAGTTTACATTTCAAAACGGAGAATTGTATTGTGGCTGTTAGTCTAACGGCACTAATTGCTGTGACGATGGGACAGTTCTATGCACTAATCTGTGATGAAATAGGATGGAAGCAAGAAAATATGAATTGAAAGTTTTGAGTATAAAATTAAAGAACGAAGAATAGATGAGAGATCAAGGGGGAGAATGTTAGTATTGATCTCCCACCAGTTAGGCCCAACGGCCTAACTGGGCCTTGTCCTCGCGCCCTGATCGGGGGCGCCCAACCCTACATGGTTGGTGGGCCCCCGTCGCACAGCGCTATAAAGGAAGGTGGGGGCCGGGGCTCGTAATACGAGGTTCACCGCGCCGCCAGTCACCCCACCGACATCCTAAACCCTAGACCCGATCGAAAGTAGGGGCGCTGCCAGCGACGGGAAGTGCCACTGACACCGGCAACGCCACCCGACGTTCACATCGCCGCCGAGGACGCCACAGCGCCGACTCACTCTCCACCGACCGTCGCTGCCGGCGCGCAGATGGCATCCAACAACGAAACCCCGGCCGGAGCTTCAACAACTACGGCATTTGACGGTTTGCTACTTATCACCTATCTCTCAATCTCTCTCTGTGAAATCCGATTGATCTATTACTGTGCTAAGAAAACCGATCCGATGAACATACCTAAGAACTGTAAATCTAACAATATGCTCTCCAATCTGAATCTTGGCTTGACCTGGAGATGAGCGTGCAATGCCAACAGGAGGTCCGAGCAGCCGGACGACGGGCAGCGGAGGTAGTGCGCCGGGAACTGGTCGAGCGAATCAACCGCCGCGAATGCTCTGTCGATGCGCTCTAGTGTCGGGTGATCTGGTGCTCATGCTCCACCAGAGGTGAAGTTGTTCATGTGGCAGCTCATGCATGGGAGGCTATGGCCAGCGGCTATCCGTGCCCTAAGGAACTTTGGATCCCTCGATATCCCGTCAACGCATGTCTTGCTCGTTTCTCCTACGAACGGGCCGGAGAGAGGTGTCTTCCCCACATCGCATCCCCGCCCTGGTGTTGATCTCGGACAGCGGCAGGAGCAGACTGTGGCGGACGGGGCCGTGGAGAATGGGACAGACGGTGGCTGACGGGGCGGCGGAGGACGGGACGGACAACGGCAGACGGGTCAGCTGCTGTGTATCCATCCATGTCGTAGCTCTGCATCCTGGTGTCACTGTTCTGCAAGATGAGCTCCATGAACCCGCGGTAGGTGCCGTTGATGACCCACCGTGTCATGTGGTGCTTGGGGTGCCTTTCAATGGCCGCTCCGGGGACTCAAGCTTGTACACGCCCTTCACCCCCATACGCGTCCACCAGCCGCAGCAGCGTCCCCAGCGGCGCGTAGGAGAGCCCGTTCAGCGTTGATCGACACCGGCGCCGTGCTCCGCAGCAGGTATGCCTCCGTCACGTTGATGGATGAGCCCTGCGGGTTCGGCCGCGCCGCGCTGGCGCTCGCTCAGGTTCCATCAGAAGTACTGTGGTAGTAACCACACTACTACAGAATGGACTGGTTGTCCCGGACGGTAACGTCCTTTAGTCCCGGTTACCGCACCGGGACAACAATCCCAGGACTAAAGGTGCCACCTTTAATCCCGGGTCATCGAGTCAAGGCTAAGAGGACCTTTAGTCCCGCTAATGTTACTAACCGACTAAAGGCCCTCCACCGAAAGCAAACGTGGTCAAGATTTTTTTAGTCCCGATTGGTAACCCCAACCGACTAAAGGTTCCTTTTCTTTTTTTTTTTTTGTTTAATTTGTTTTCAGCCCAGTTACACGTATTTATTTAATATATAATATGTTTTATGTATGTACGTATTCTACGCTAATATAAATACACGCACGCATATAATTACATCTAATTCTCATCTCGAGCATTATTATATTCAATAAAGTATGAACCTATATATATTATATATATATATATATATATATATATATATATACAACACTTTCATAATCTTGTTCTCAAAATAACGATATCAATAAACATTTAATTTATATCATTTATTCCTTAGGATCAAAGTAGAACTCGCTGCTGGGATTTAGCACTTTTCTAGAAGAAATCCTCGCTATTGACTCTTGAACTGCTTTCAGATGTCTTTTTGCATGACCCTTCGTTTCAACCATTCAGTCTTGCATTTGAAATAAAAGGAAAAGTATTAATATATATATATTCATTTAAAAATAAATAAAAAATTAATATATACGTACTATGAGGACATCTTTAGGAGTTTTTCTTATGTGCGCAGTGATAAATTCACAAACGTAGTATCCACACAAGTTATTACCTGGTGGCTGCCGCAAACACCACTGTACGAGAAGAAGATTATTCTCATCATCTCACACGTAAATTGAAGTACGATATAGTAATTAAACACGTGGGGAAGTGTATATAGTACAACTTACTGGTATTTCAACTACATTAAGTGGTGCCTTGCAATCCTTGCGATGTTGCCGAATAAACTCTTTCCAAACCCTGTGCGACCAATAATGTACGATCGTTAATAAATTATGGCAAAGTCTATTTAATAATAGTTGTGCGTGAGAGATCGAAATTACCCCTGGATAATGTCTATCATATCTTGGTATAGTGCCCGCTCTTTTCTCAACGAGTCAAAGATTACTAACCGACTTGAGTTTAACTCAATGACAATGAGTATCCAATGAAAACTGCATTGGTTTATACACACACGTACATGCATATAAGTTGTATTGATATTACATAAAATGTGTAGACTACATTATTATTAACACTTACTCAAAGTTGTACGGAAAAGTATTGTTGTCTTATCGTCTTTGCTTCACGAAGAACATCATGATATTCTCCTGTGCTTCAGATACCCACCGCTCCTTGATAATAATACCGATTTTGAATACGATATAAGGATCAATGAAGCCAACACTGGTGTCTTGTATTCTTTGGAGCTCTGACATCTAGAATCTGTATATAAATATAAGTTACATGTGAGGTTAATTATATACACGTATGCATGGAAGTGAGTTTATTAAATAAAAGTAAGAATCACTTACAAACAAAAGGAGCTAATGATTGATTTGTCCAGAGCGTCCAAGTGGTATAGTTGATGCAATTCTTCGAAACTAATATGTAAGATGTCATCACCACGAAAGTAATGATGGTCTCTAAATCTGACAAAGATCCACTGCTCACCCCTGCCACATGCCTGCATGTACCACTTGTTGAGCAACTACATTTATGTACCCCAATTCATTCAGAGTCATAGGGGTTGTACAGACTTTTGCCATATTTATAAGTCTTCCGTATCAACTTCCGTGATTCGGATTGAAGCTTTGCCCATCAATTGATCCAAGGTTAAACCAGTATCTTTAAAAAAAGCATTAAGGGCTTGAACCGACACTTCTCCAGAGTTGTCTGGTCGATAGACTTCTATGTTGGAACCATATTCATTAGCAACAACAAGATTTTGCATTGGTTGCTTTTGTTGTTCGAGCTGTGGGACATCCTTCCTTGATGCTCTTTTCCTTTTCTTATCTGCATCATGTGACTTCACGAGGGAGCGGTCATAGTCTGATAGTGGCGAAGGCTTACGAAGTTCAATCATCTTTTTCTTGTGAGCATCGACCTTCTGCCTCAACACATCTCGTGGTATGTAAAAGTACGGCTTCTCCTTAAGCTTCGCTTGACTCTTGTTTTTGATATCTATAAAAAAATCTTTCACTTTTTTGTCTTCTTCACCGCTATTTGCTCATCGGTCTTTTTCAGAAGTATTTCTTGAGAAATAACTCTTTTCTCGGGGTCTTCTTTGTCACGGGACCTTAGACGCGTCTTTGTAGGCGTCATTGTGGAGGGGGTGGGGGCGGTGTTGGAGACCGGCGTGGAGGCGATGAGGCCGGTGTTGGTGGAGACCGGCGTGGAGGCGTTGGAGATCGTTGTGGAGGCGGTGGGGCCGGTGTAGGAGTTGGAGATCGTTGTGGAGGCGATGGGGCCGGTGTAGGAGTTGGCGATCGCCATGGGGATGAAGTCGTCTCGCCCCCCGCGACGCTGTGATGAGATGGGGAATGAATGATTAGGCTATGCTGGGGGGAGACCCTACTACAAAAACAAGTTGTGTCAATTATTTTTGAAGCCAATAGAAAATTAATGGAAAATAATATTTCATTCACTTTCATTCGTACCTAGGGTGAGGTAGGGGAAGCGGTGGCGCCCCAGGAATGATGACGAAGCGTTTACGCCATTGAATAAATGTCTTCTCCGCTTCTCCTAGTGTCTTCTCCCCATCACCGCCTTCAATTTCAAGAGGAACATTGCTGTAACCTTTGAGCACTCTATCGACCGAGACGCTAGCATATCCAGGTTGAATAACTGACCCATGGATTCTTGGTGTCTTCGTTCGGTCTATTGGAGATACAACCCCGGACCCACCATGATTGATGCATTATTACCATCCGGAATGTGCAGCTCACATGTTGTTAGAGGCTCGGTAATGTCATCAACAGGGAAGCGCAACCCAGCGTCGTCTTGAATAATCGGCAACTCCAGAGAGAAGCACAACCGCTTTTCATCTGACCAACGGGGCTAATGGTGACTCCCGGTGTTGATTGCGATTGCATTTGACTCATTGCTAGTTGCACTTGCCTCTTGATCTCCTCCTGCATTCTTGCCTCAAGAGATTTTTCTTGTTCACGTGATTCAAGCAATGCTTGTCGTGACTCATCAACAAATTGCTCCAATGCACGGATTCGTTCTGCCTCCTCATCCTTCTTTCTCTGGCGGCTTCTGTAGGTATCCTTGTCTTCTAGGAATGAGTGTAGCCACGGAACCGCCCCATAGCCTCTTGTTCGACCACCGTGTTTGGGATTCTCTAGGGCATATGTCAATTTATCCTTCTCTCTGTTGGGCTTGAAAATACCACTATCAGCTTCTTCCCTAGCACGAGCTAGTCTCTGTTGCTCTCTCTCTCAATTTTTGGCCAAAAATTAGCTTGCCGTTGTCTCGGGTCTAGGCTTCCCCATGAGCGTAGAATCCAATTCTTCGCTGTTGAGGCCAGCTTCTTCTCTATTGTTTCGTATAATTCCCTTAGCGGTAATCTCTCGCTTCTAGGTTCTCGCCACTTGGGAATAGCACTCCTACAACCACCTGATCCCATGCGATGATGGTATTGCTTCTGTCGGGCATTCTGCTAATTCCTCATCACACGTTCCTCACTCTCTTGAGATGTCTTGTATTCTACGAAGGCATCTCAATGGGACTCTAACTTGACAAACGCCTTAGCATTGAAATCCGGCGTAGCATTCTTCAAGATAAACTTTTTATACAATGTCTTCTTCCAACTCTGGAACAATGTTGCCATCTTCTTCATTGTCCAATCCCTCACTAGCTCCTTCAAAGCATCATCTGCTTGTAATGTGAAATGCTGAGTGATATCTCTCCAAGCTAGGTTCTTGTCACGATCAGATACAAAACTAACATTAGGAGCGGATATCTTCTGCTTCCATTCACGAGCACTAACTGGGATCCTATCCCTTTCAATGAACCCACATTGATTGACATATGTCTGAGCATGTGGTCCCAATGGTTTGTCGGGTTATGTCGGTGTCGAATTACGATATTATGAAACGGCCCTCTAATGGCTTTTTTTGGCCCTCGGACTTTCCTACTTTTGTCGGTGGTTGATGTAGATCCGAGACCGGCTACATGAGTAGAAACACAACGATTAACAACAAATATATACGTGCGCATGCATCTATAAGAGATGATAGATAATCGAATATACCTCGCCATTTTTCTTGCGCGACAATTTGTTGATCTTCAACCACCAAAGATATTTAGGATATCCTCATAATCAAAGAAAATCTTCGACTCGTGTCATCTACATCCACATTGGTGCCGGCGTTGATAATATCCGCCATTATGTCATCACTCAAGTTATCATCCGGAGCAGCCATTTGTATCTTTAAGATAACATATAGATAGAATTACTATGGTACATAACATAAGTACATGTGATAACACATATAGAATTACTAAATCCAATTAAATATAATAACACATAATATTTCATAAGGATAAACAATAATAATGTATAGGCTTTGGAATCGAATCAAAAACACTTTCGATCCAAAAACATGGAAATAAGTACATGTACATATATACACATAGAATGATACAATATATTTTCTCTCTCTCTCAACACATAGAAATAAGTGCATATGTCTATATCTCTAGATATGCATGTGATAACACATAGAATGTCTCTCTAGATACAATTTTCTCTCTCTCTCAACTTATGGAAATAAGTACATGTATATATACATATAAAAATAATTAAGTACATATGTATACACATATAGAATCTCTCTCTAGATATATATATAGAGAGATAGAATATATAATTACTAAATCCAATTAAATAAATCTAACATGAAATTAGATAAACTAGTAATAGATAATACATTTTAAAAATTCTAACTAACTAAAAAATTATCTAAAAAACTAACATATATCAACTAATTAACAATCTAACTAACATATATCAATTATCTAATAAATCTAACTAACTAAAAAATCTAAGTAACATATATCAATTATCTAATAAATCTAACTAACTAAAAAATCTAACTAACATATATCAAAAACTATCTAAAAAACTAACTAAACTACTAAATATTATTTATTAGTATTATCTAAAAAACAATTAAAAATCCAACATTATAATCGATTTACGGCAATGAGGTTCAAGTGGGCGTGGTGGCGAAGTTCGACGACGAGGCCGAGGCGAAGGGGCTCGACGACGACGACGAGGCAGGTCGAGGGGGGCTCGACGACGGCAGCTGAGATCACAAGGTCGGGCAAGGCGAGGCGAGAGCTCGACGAGGCGGGCGGCGGGGGCGGGGCTCGACGACCGCAGACGAGGCCAGGCGTCGGAGGCGAGCTCTCGGCTCGACGGCCGGGCCGGGCTCTCGACTCGACGACGGCAGACGAGGCCGGATCGACGACGAGGCGGGGGCTCAGCTCACGACGAGCGAGACGAGCTCGGTCTGCGGCGGCGGAGAGACGGGATCGGAGAGATGACGCGAGATCGAAGATGAAACAGAACAAGTCGATATATATAGGCGGTACCCTTTAGTCCCGGTGATAACACCAACCGGACTAAAGGCCATTTAGTCCCTACTGGTAATCTCAACCGGGACTAAAGGTCCAACCCTTTAGTCCCTACTCGCTTAAAGCCGGGACTAAAGGCTTTTAGTCCCGCTTGGTTACCACTGGGACTAAAGGTATTTTAAGCGGGCACCAAATTGCCGCCCACCCTTTAGTCCCGTTCTTGGCTTCGGCCGGGCCAAGGCTCAAAATTTTAATACCCCGACAAATTAATTGGAAAGGCCTCGGATTTTGATTTTGTTTAATACTAGGTTAATCAATTAATTCCATAGCAACTTCAATACTTTGCAATATTTATTTTAAAAAAATACTATTGATTAACTAATTATTTATTATAAATAGGAAAGTTTTGTAACCTAAAGTTTTTAATTTCTTTTATGAATATAGAATATAAATGTTACTAATACTAAGTATTTTGTTAATGCAAAAATATATTTGTAATTTAAAATTAATAAAACTAATATTATTCGATAGGAAATTTATTATCACATTATTGTAACATCAATGTTTCAATTTTTTTCTCGGTTTTTGACCAAAATTGACAGAAAATTTTTGTTGAACCTATAAAAATAAAGAAAATGTAGTATTTTTTGTTCTACAACTTTCTCAAATAAAAAAATGGCCTATACAAGGATTGTATATATTGATGAGATGAACAAACTTGGTATTCAAAACTTTTCAATTTGAGACAATCTAGGGTTCCGAAAACTAGTTTGTTGGCGTCGAAATTTAAAAATCACAAATTTGAACCATCCGAACTTTCTCATATGGAAAGTTGACCAAAACAACAATTGTAGATCTTTTTGAGTTTAACAAACTTGATATTCAAAACTTTTCAATTTGAAGTCATTTAGAGTTCATAATACTAGAGTCAAAGTGTTGTTTTTTCATTTGACCAAATTTGACTTGGTCAAACTTGCTCAAATGAGACACTAAATGACCTCAGATGAAAAACTCTGAATACCAAGTTTGATCATCTCAGCAAGATCTACAATTGTTACATAGCTCATTTTTTCCCATTTGAGAAATTTTTATCAAACACTAGTCACAACTTCTTGAATCTCATATATACTTTCTAAAACTATGTCACACACTTGTGAAATTTGAACTACATTTTGTTCAAGCTTTCTCAAATGAAAAAATGGCCGATATAAGGATTGTATATATTGATGAGATGAACAAACTTGGTATTCAAAACTTTTCAATTTGAGACAATCTAGGGTTCCGAAAACTAGTTTGTAGGCGTCAAAATTTAAAAATCACAAATTTGAACCGTCCAAACTTTCTCATATGGAAAGTTGACCAAAACAACAATTGTAGATCTTTTTGAGTTTAACAAACTTGGTATTCAAAACTTTTCAATTTGAAGTCATTTAGAGTTCATAATACTAGAGTCAAAGTGTTGTTTTTTCATTTGACCAAATTTGACTTGGTCAAACTTGCTCAAATGAGACACTAAATGACCTCAGATGAAAAAACTCTGAATACCATGTTTGATCATCTTATCAAGATCTACAATTGTGAAGTCATAACATATTACATAATATCCGTCTCTAAAACATAATATATTAAATATGCAACGTTGTATCATGCGGGCACAACAGTGAATTTCTTCTTGACGTATGACCCTTGGTTATGATCTTGTCGTAACCATGGAGTGTCTTCATCATTTAACATGATGCTTGGATCTTTCTTCACTATGAAGGGTGGAATTCGGACATTTCTTTCGTAATCTTCTGACATGTCTGACTTGTCTTCAATTCCCACTATATTTATTTTCCCAGAAAGAAATATGTGGCGCTTTGGCTCATTGATCATTGAGTTGATGTCTTCGTTTTTTCCTCTCTTTGATTTTGTAGACATGTCTTTCACATAGAATACCTGACTCACATCGGCAGTAAGGACGAATGGTTCCTCTTTGTACCCAATATTGTTGAGGTCCACTGTTGTCATTCCATACTCTTTGTCGACTGTTACCCCTCCTCCGGTCAGCTTCACCCATTGGCACCAGAACAAAGGGACTTTAAAATTAGGTGCGTAGTCTAGTTCCCGTATCTCTTCTATGCGGCCATAATATGTTTGTATATTCCCATTTGGATCTATGCCATCTATGCGAACACCACTATTTTGATTGGTGCTCCTTTTATCTTGGGCAACTGTGTAAAATGTATTCCTATTTATCTCGTACCCTTGGTACGTGAGGATATGCCATGATGGCTGCCTAGCCAACAAATATAGTTGCTCATCAATATTGTCATTGCCTTGACATTCTTTTCGCAACCAACCACTGAAACTTTCCATGTGCTGACGCCTAATCCAAGCTTCAGTCTTCCCTGGAAACTTGGATCGTAAGAACTCCTTATGTATCTCGATGTACGGATGCACCAATGACGAGTTCTGAAGAACCGTGTAGTGTGCTTTATTGAAATAATTGTCTTCCATGCCGATATATGTTTTCTTCCCTAAAGTTCCTTTACCACTGAGGCCCTGTTTGGTTGAGCTGTGGCTGTGGGAAAAAGCTGCTGTGGGCTGTGAGCTGTGGAAAAGCTGAAAGTTGTTTGGTTAAACAAGTATAAAATATACCTTTTATCTTTATCTCTCTTGAAACAACTATGGAAGAGCTTTTTATTCCACCAATTTCGAAAAGCAGAAAGCCAAAAGCCAAAAGCAGGGTCAACCCAGCTTTCAAAAATAAACTACGGAAAAGCAGCTGCTTCTGAAAAAGCACCCTCCAAAAGCAGCCCCTTTGGTTGGGCTTTTGGCTTTTGGGGCCAAAAGCCAAAGCCAAAAGCCCAACCAAACAGGGCCTGAGTCTCCCCTCGTGTCGTGATTCAGGAACGCCAATCGAGGCAAGGTCAGGAATAAAGTTAACACAGAACTCAATGACCTCCTCTGTTCCATAGCCCTGGGCGATGCTTCCTTCAGGCTTAGAATGGACTTTCACATATTTCTTCAAGACTCCCATAAACCTCTCGAAGGGAAACATGTTATGTAAGAACACAGGTCCAAGAATACTAATCTCCTTCACCAAATGAACTAGGATGTGTGTCATGATATTAAAGAAGGATGGAGGGAACACCAACTCAAAGCTGACAAGATATTGAACCACATCATTCTGTAGAGTAGCTAGTTCCACTGGATTGATTGCCTTCTGAGAAATTGCATTGAGGAATGCACATAGCTTCATGGTGGCTAGACGTACATGTGGAGGTAGAATTCCTCTTAAAGCAACTGGAAGCAATTACGTCATAAGCATGTGGCAGTCGTGGGACTTTAAGTTTAGGAATTTCTTATCTGGCACATTTATTATACCCTTTATATTGGAGGAGAATCCTGATGGGACCTTGATGCTGCTTAGACATTCGAACATGCTGTCCCTCTCTTCTTTACTAAGCGTGTAGCTAGCAGGACTTAAGTAATGACGTCCATCATCTGTCTTCTCTGGATGAAGGTTGTCTCATTCTTTCATGCCCTGCAAGTCCTGGCGTGCTTCAAGTGAATCCTTTGGCTTCCCGTACACACCCATGAATCCTAACAGGTTCACACAAATATTCTTTGTTAGGTGCATCACATCGATTATGCGTTATGACCTTTAGGACTTGCCAATAGGGTAGCTCCCAAAGATGGACTTCTTCTTCCACATAGGTGCGTGTCCCTTAGCATCTTTGGGAACAGATTCACTGCCTTGTCCCTTTCCAAATACTACTTTCACATCCTTGACCATTGCGAGTACATCTTCCCCGGTTTGGTTATGAGGCTTCTTTCGGTGGTCTGGCTTACCTTTAAAATGCTTTCCTTTCTTTCTTACTTGGTGATTCAAAGGAAGGAATCGACGATGGCCAAGGTACACGACCTTTCGACATCTTTTCAAATATATACTGTCAAGGTCATCAAAACAATGTGTGCATGCATTATATCCTTTGTTTGTCTAACCTGAAAGATTACTTAAAGCAGGCCAATCATTGATTGTTACGAACAACATTGCTCGTAGGTCAAAGTGTTCTTGTTTGTACTCATCCCAGACACGTACACCTGATTTGTTCCATAAAACTAGAAGTTCTTCAACTAATGGCTTCAGATAGACATCAATATCGTTGCCAGGTTGCCTCGGACCTTGGATGAGGATCGGCATCATAATGAACTTCCGCTTCATGCATAACCATGGAGGAAGGTTGTAGATACATAGAGTAACTGGCCAAGTGCTATGACTAGTGCTCTGCTCTCCAAAAGGATTCATACCATCTGTACTTAAGGCGAACCTTAAGTTTCTAGCCTCATTTGCAAACTCTGGAAATTCCCTGTCTATCGCTCTCCACTAGGACCCATCAGCTGGGTGTCTCAGCATATTGTCTATCTTACGGTCTTCTTTATACCACCGCAACAACTTTGCATGGTCTTTATTTCTGAACAAACGTTTTAAGCGTGGTATTATAGGAGCATACCACATAACCTTGGCAGGGATTTTCTTTCTAGGACGTTGTTCACCCTCGACGTCACCAGGATCATCGCGCCTGATCTTATACCGCGATGCTTTACATACCGGGCATTCATCCAAATTCTCGTATTCATTGCCATGGTAGAGGATGCAGTCATTAGGACATGCATGTATCTTCTGGATTTTTAATCCCAAAGGGCAGACAACCCTTTTTGCTTCGTACGTAGTGGTGGGCAATTCATTTGGCTTCGGAAGCATCTTCTTTATGAGGTTCAATAAATTCCCAAATGCCTTGTCGGATACACCATTCTTTGCCTTCCACTGTAGCAATTCCAGTGTTGTACCCAGTTTTTTTTGCCCCTCTTCGGGCGTCGGGTATAGCAACTTCCTATGATCCTCAAGCATGCGCTCAAACTTAACTTTCTCTTTTTCACTTTCGCATTCTTGTTGTGCATCACGAATGGCATTGCCAAGAGCATCACCGAGATCATCTTCTACCGCTACCTCTTCTTCATCTCCCCCCATTGTAGTATCATCAAAGGCACCATACTGAGCAATAATATCATCAATGTCTAAATCTTCTCCTTCACCTTCTTCCATCATGACCCCGCTTTCTCCATGCTTACTCCAACATATATAGTTTGACATGAAACCTGACTTAAGCAAATGTGAATGAAGACTCATTGAGCTTGAATATTCCTTTAAATTCTTACATAGGGCACATGGACAGCACATGAAACCATCCCACTTATTTGCCTCGGCTACACCTAAGAAATAGTGCAAGCCCTCAATAAAGTCTTGGGAGCGGCGATCGGCATTGTACATCCAATGGCGTGACATAATCTGTATTACACGACAAATTATGAAAACCTTGAACATAATTAAGTATTTTATTACACAACATAGATGACATACACATGGTTGATTAATTAACTAAGCCTGGCTACAACGTAAGCAATCCCAACTATCACTAAACAAACTAAAACTACAATGCACTTCAAGAATATAATTATTTCGTGATCGTGCGCAACTAAAAAAACAGACAAATCATTCTTCCGTTGAATATCAATAAGCTTCTCCTCATTGGCTCATCGCCTCATCAAGCAGCAATTAATTCTCGCACGTATGTAGCATAATCTTCCTCCCAAGACCAACCATCGCATCCATTGCCCTCCCACTGAAATTAAAGCCAAAAAATATTTAGTCAAAAATATTCAAGAAAAGCAGGTCAATTAGCCATAATAATCAAATGCGTAAGAAACTCACATCGCGATCCGGGCACTTGTAGAAAACACGACCCTTGTTGGGTCCCTGTCTCTTGACTCGGTACTCCATCACAATCTTCTGCTTACACTTGCCGCAGATAATGAGAGGGAGTTCTGGCCTCAGTCGTTTCGCAACCGAACGAGAGGCCAAGGATCCGGTACCAGTTGTCATCTACTTTCTATACTTATTTTTGTAAACTACTGTAAATTTCACATTTTCTAAAATAATATATTTAAACAAAACTAAAATTATTTATTTATCTAACTAAACCATGAAATATGTACTATGTATAATAGTAAAATACCAAACTATCAAGTGATTTTACTATTGTAAATCATCATGTGATTTTGAGCTAAAAATGACATAGAAATCACGTAGCTCAAAAACATGTTTCAATAAATAACCATCCGTACTAGTTGACCTTGCTTACGTGATCATCTCGGCGAGCATTTCTCCACCGGACGGCACCGTACTTGGCCAAGGAAGAGCTCCGATTCTACGAGGAAGGGAACACGGTCTTCCATGACCGTTGTCGCTCTCCCTCGTAGAATCAAAGCTCCTCCTTGACGTCCGTTACTGCTCGGCAGAGAAAATGCTCGCCGAGATGATCACGGTCCGCAAGTTCAACTAGTACGGATTTTCTACAATTTTCTAACTATTTTCTAAGTTTTTCATTTCATGGAAAAATTAATTCTAAGATCACGTAAGCCGCTGGGGACGAGGATGGCGCGTGCTCTCGAATGAGGACGAAAGCGAGGCATGATTTTAATGAACTAATTTAACTTTTGTTTATCCAAACATATATGCAAATCATCATGTGATTTTGAGCTAAAAATGACATAGAAATCACATAGCTCAAAAACATGTTTCAATAAATAACCATCCGTATTAGTTGACCTTGCTTACGTGATCATCTCGTGCGAGCATTTCTCTCTGGACGGCACCGTGCCAGGCAAGGAAGAGCTCCGATTCTACGAGGAAGGGAACACGGTCTTCCACGACCGCTGCCGCTCTCCCTCGTAGAATCAAAGCTCCTCTTTGACGTCCGCTACCGCTTCGGCGAGAAAATGCTCGCCGAGATGATCACGGTCCGCAAGTTCAACTAGTACGGATTTTCTACAATTTTCTAACTATTTTCTAAGTTTTTCATTTCATGGAAAAATTAATTCTAAGATCACGTAAGCCACGGGGGGATGAGGATGGCGTGTGCTCCAAATGAGGACGAAAGCGAGGCGTGATTTTGATGAACTAATTTAACTTTTGTTTATCCAAACATATATGCAAATCATCATGTGATTTTGAGCTAAAAATGACATAAAAATCATAATAAAATCCAACATATAAAGTTACACATGCATCTACATCGCAAAATGAGATAAGCTACTGATAAAACATAAGAGGATTAAGTTTGTTACCTCCAAAATCGAAGAGCAACACCAATGGAGGGGGAGAGAGCAAGAACAACAGCAAGCTGAAGAACAGAGGCAGTGAGTTTGAATGGAATGGCTCGGGCTCGGGGAGGAAGAAATGAGCCGTTGTTTAGGCCCGCATAATTAGTCCCGGTTAGGTGGCCAAATCGGGACTAAAGATTAATATTTATTCCCGATATCACCCAAACCAGGACTAAAACCTTTAGTCCCGGCTAGTATTACCAACCGGGACTAAAGGTATTACCAGCCGGGACTAAAGATCCCTACCACTCGGACGACCGTTGGGCAGGGACCTTTAGTCCCGGTTGGTATTATGAACCGGGACTAAAGGGTCCTTTAGTCCCGGCGGCAAAAAATGCCGAGGCTAATGCCAAATTGGGACATCGTTCTAAAGTCTGTTCTCTAGTAGTGCCAGTATGCACAAACCTTTGATCGTGTCTTGTGGCTGTCTTGGTTGTGCTGCAGCATAGACTATTATAAATATTATCTAGCTATCGCCATCTAGAATGTAGGCTATGTTGGTTGTGCAATAACAACACTCCATTTTGCTAGTGCCTATGCAATGTGCTAGTACGAAAGGCCGTTTAGAAAGCAGTAGCTCATATTGCCTCTGATTTATGACATCGGGAGATAGTAGCTTCATACTGAGTTGTATGACTTATCTAGCAACTTAGACTTATCTAGCAACTTAGGTTCTCTACAGACTTGCAATTGTTTCTTGTATGACTTAGATTGGCACATGTTGCTAGATGTATGTGTAAAGAAAATGGACCTTAGGGCCATTTACTTTGGATTTTGGTGTTTGATGACCAACACAACCAAATCATACTAATAAATTTGCAAGTAATTATTTTGTAGTTCAATAGGATGCAAAACGTGACTTGGACAAAGACGACATGATGATCCCACGATCAACACCATAAGCAAGACCCTAGAAGCACAAGAGAAGACCCAAGATATCAAGCAAAGTCTAAGAACGAAGATGGGAACCAAGCCAGACGCAAGATTGCGAAGAAACGAGCTCGGCAGAGGTGACCAGATGCAACCCTATGAGGACTAGACATGTCCGATCAGTTGCTCGGCGACAACAGGCGTCAGCAGCAGCGATCGGACGCTGAGCGAGGCAATGACCGGATGCACGGACTTCACTGTTCATCGTCAACGGCAACGTTCTCAGTGTGACCGGATGGGACGGCAGGACGACCGGACGCATCAAGAAGTAGCGTCCGATCATCAGCCTATTCAGTTGACTGGTTTGTTTCATTGCTGGTTCGTGAAGAAGTATTGCTGGCTGGTATGTGTGAGAGAAAAATACTGTTCCGGCTAGAAATTTACGATCGTTTACGACAAGCCACAGCCAAACGAACAGGCTGCATGTCCAGAAAGGTTCCAGAGCGGCGCTAGTGCGACCGGACGCGTCCGATCGAGAGAGACCGAACTCGGCCCAGAGTCCGATCAACGCGCGCGCTTCAACGGTCGGCAGGACCGGACGTGTCCGATCGGAACGTGATCAGCGTTCGGTCACTAGCAGAAAGTTGGGTCTCGGGTCCAACGGCTAGTTCTCACTTGTGGGGCTATAAATGGACCCCCAACCAGCCATTTGAGGTGTGGAGAGCTGAGAAAACATACCAAGGGTGTGGATACACCACTTTAGTGATCCCCAATTGCATAGTGCTTAGTGATATATTCGGTGATTAGCGTAGGTGCTTTACGAAGTGCTTAGGTTAGTTAGACCACCGCTTATGCGCTTGCTCTAGGTTTAGGCCAAGTGTTTAGTGAGGTTTACACACCTCTTACCACTCGGTGCTTGCGTGCACTATTGTTGTACATCGGAGGGGCTTGTAGTCTTGCGAGATCACACCACCCGCATTTGTGGTGTGGCCGCCACTGTGTACCGAATGGAACCAGAATCGTGGTGGTTCGGCCAGAAGCTTGATAGTGAAGACGGCGGGGAGCAGTCCGGGAGAGGCATGCCGAAAGGCACACCAAAGACCCACTTGCGTGTGGGGAAGGCCTAGGGCTATCCACGGAGTTACCCGACCGGAAGCTTGGCCCTTGCGAGGGATTCCTTATGAGGGGCTCCAATGAGGACTAGGGGAAAGCTTGCGCGCTTCTCGATACCTCAATAAAAATACCGGAGTCGTCGACGGGAGTTTGCATATCTCTACCTTACACTTTAGCTTCCGCATTTACATTAAAATCTTGGTTTGTACTTTACTTTCCTAGCTTAGTGATAGGCTAGTTGATAGATTTGGAACCTAGGTTGCATAACTCTTTTTCGATAGAGATAGCAACTCACTAGCAAAACCGTAGTTGCACATTTAGATAGTTTATCTTTCGCATAGGTTTTTGCTAAGGATAGAAAAAGAGGCCATAGTTTAGAGTTAGAGTTTTAAGTTGCCTAATTCACCTCCGCTCTTAGACGTCATGGTCCCTTACAAGTGGTATCAGAGCTAGGTTGGCTCAATTTGGACCTTTGGCTTCACTGTCGTTGAGCCGACGCTATTTAGAGTGGTTGGGATGGATACCTCTAGGCCTCCGAACTTTGACGGCACTAACTTCCCCTACTATAAAGTTAGAATGGCTTGTCACCTTGAGGCGGTAGATTTGGGTGTTTGGAGAGTCACTTGTGATGGTATGAAACCCATTAAGAATCCCAATAAACCCATAAAGAGTGAAGAAAAAGAAATTTATTTCAATGCTAGAGCTAAAAATTGCTTGTTTGAATCTTTTAGCATGGATGTGTTTAACAAAGTGTTCACTTTAAATACGGCACATAAAATTTGGTTAAAACTCCAAGAGCTCCATGACGGCACAACTACGGTCCATGAGCAAAAACATTGTCTAGCTAAACAAAATTATGATTCCTTTAAAATGAATGATGATGAGCTTGTTCATGATATGTATTCTTGTTTGAATCTAATTATCAATGAGCTCCATTCAATAGGATTAACGAAGCTAGATGATGCGGACATCGTGAGGAAGATCATCTCCGTGCTACCACAAAAAAAATATGCAAGCATCATCATCATCCTTCACAACATGGAGGACTTGAGCACCATGACCCCGGCCATAGTCATTGGCAAGATAGTGGCATTTGAAATGTCACGGAAGATGGGTCAAGAAGAAGCCTCGTCATCAAGCAAAGGCAAAACTCTCGCATGTAATGAGAAAAAGAAGATGAAGGACAAGTAAGTTGAGACAAGTTCAAGCTCAAGCTCCTCAAGTGAAGATGATGATGATGAAGAAGAAGAAGAAGAAGAAGAAGAAGAAGAAGAAGAAGAAGAAGAAGAAGAAGAAGAAGAAGAAGATGATGATGATGATGATGATGATGATGATGATTAATCTTCCTCCTCCACCTCCGATCTTGATGAAGAATCAATCAAACTTATCAACAAGGTGGAGAAGATGATCCAAAGGCTCAATGTCAAGGGTGTGCACATCCAAATTTAAGATTTCATCTTCACCAATTAAAGAAATGAGCAAAGAAAGAAAGGATGCTATGGATGCGATGAGTTGGGATACTTTGTGGAAGTTTGCCCAAACAAGCTCACACTCAAGACAAAGAAGAAGGCGTGCAAGGACAAAGATCTCACATCAATAAGGTCATGGGATGATTTTTTAAGTGAAGAAGAAGACCATCACAAGAGGCGAGGCCACAAGCACTCATCATCAAGCTCTTCTCGTGTGTGTCTTATGGCACGAGGTAACAAAAGCTCATCCTCTAATGAGAGCGATAGTGATGATGAAATGCCTTCTCTTAATAAACTTGTGCGAGAAAATCTTAAATATGCTAAGGCATGCACTTGCCAACAAAAGAAGCTAAAAATGTTGCAAGAAAAGCTAGATAGTTCACAAGAAACATATAAAACCTTGCTTGATCAATATGAGACATTTGCTAATCTCAATATTGAACTATCTACTAAAATTGAGCAACTTGAGGCTAGTGCAACAACAAATGCATGCACAATCAATAATGAGCAACTTATAAAGAAAAATAAAAAATTAAAAGAAAAGTTAGCTAGCTCACAAGATGCTTATAAAAATTTGCTTGCTAAAATAGAAACCATATGCAAACATTGTGATGAGCTAACTAATAAAGTTATAAATCTTGAAGCCGTCGGTACAACCCCCACCGAGGCACTTATAAAGAAAGGTTCAATTTTTGACATGCCTAAAAAGGATGTCTCTACTTCTTTTAATGATTTATGTTTAGACTCACCCTTGTGCAACCAAGTTTGTGTTGAGAAAGTTGTTGTAGAAACATGCACACAAGAGGTCGCAATGGAGAATGAGAAACTCAAGCAAGAAGTGGCTCGCCTCACCAAGGACTTGACTCCAATGAAAGACAAGACGGAGCAAGTCCAACTTCATCAAGATAACACCGTTAAGGGAGTGAAGAAGCTTGATGAAGGACAAACCGTAGTTTGCTACGTATGCCACATGGAAGGCCACAAGTCCTATGAGTGCAAGGTGAAGAATGGGGGAGGAGAAAAGAAGAAAGAGAAAAACAAAAAGCAAACAAGCAAGCTCTCCAACACCTACACCAACAAGGTGGACAAAAAGTCCTCCACACATTATCTCTTGAAGAAGAAGAAAAATGACAAGGTGGTGGCCATCAAGGTGAACAAGCAAGCCAACAATAGGGCCAAACGCATTTGGGTGCCAAAGGAGATCATTTCCAACATGAAGAGCACCAAGAAGGTTTGGATCCCGAAAGAGAAGTGAGAAGTCCGATGGATTTCAGGGAATTTAGAGACTTGGCAAAGTATGGGTGCATTTCATGGGGTGCATCATTATTGACAAAGTAATTGCCAAGTGGGTTAGTGAATACTATTGACCCAAATTCCCCTTCCCATGTTATTTAATTAGATTTAATTTCTTGCAATTTCAATTAGCATCTAGTTCTTTTTCATGCCTAGGTTTGCATTTGCATGTTTAATCTTTTGTCTTGCATACACTAGGTATATCTTATGGTAGGCTTGTTCGGTTTCACTCTTAACCCTTGGAGCAAACCTACATGGTTTAAATTGTTTAGGAGCATGGCACATAGCTTGTTTTACAATTGTTCATCTAATATGTGCTAAAGTTTAAATTGTAGATAATTTCTCCTGAATATCAGTTTCGAAAATGATTCTCACATTCATGTGATGTCATCTTCCAAGTGGTATTTTTTATTCTAAAATCAATGTGTATGTCTCCTACAAATATTCCATATTTGTGTGCATAAATTTAGGGGAAGGTTACTCTACAAGTTGGATGCTTTGAGACTAACACCTTTTCAATCTTATCATGTGTGTAGTAGTCTCATTGCAAGAAAAATGGAGTTTCCGGAGTTAAGCATCATACTTTAAATATCCACCACCTATTGCAAGTGGTATAAATCAAATTGGTTTCCACATGTGGTATTTCTAAACCGATATCATCATGTTGATTTCACTTTGGTATTTATATGTTTTCTCCATGCATTATATAGATTAAACTCCCTTGAGCATTAATTTACCAATTATGTATAAACTACATTCTCCATCATTTGTATGCATGTATTTAGGGGGAGCTTAGTCTATGTAATGTGAGAGTCAAATTTTCTGACCTATTCCACTCCACATACAAAGGATCATAAAGTTTGACCCTCCCTTGTGCTACTAATGTCTTCCTTTTCGGTGTTTGATTCCAAAGGGAGAGAATTTGTAGGACCAAAAGCAAGCCCGATCATAATAATTTACAAGTGGTAATGGTCCGAGAAAGGGAGGATAGTGGATTATGGAGTTAAGGGGAGACTTAAATCCATAATGCCACATAGGGACATTTGCAAGGGCAAGATAAGTTTCCAAAGATGTTTACATGTGGTATCTTTTAGCATCATATAACCTTGCCCTTTGTATTGCTTCCTAGCAAGTAAATAGTTTTTAAATTCTGTTTTTTTATTTGCTTGCTTTGTTCGTATTGTCATCAATCACAAAAAGGGGGAGATTGTAAGGAAAATGGACCCTAGGTCCATTTACTTTGGATTTTGGTGTTTGATGACCAACACAACCAAATTGGACTAATGAATTTGTAAGTAACTATTTTGTAGTTCAATAGGGTGCAAGACGTGACTTGGACAAAGGCGACATGATGATCCCACGATCAACACCATAAGCAAGACCCTAGAAGTACAAGAGAAGACCCAAGATATCAAGTAAAGTCCAAGCACGAAGATGGGAACCAAGCCGGACGCAAGATCGCGAAGAAACGAGCTCGGCAGAGGTGACCGGACGTGGCCCTATGAGGACCGGACGCGTTCGATCAGTTGCTTGGCAACAGCAGGCCTCAGCAGCAGTGACCGGACGTTGAGAGAGGCAGTGACCGGATGCACGGACTTCACTGTTCAACGTCAACAGCAACATTCTCAGCGTGACCGAACGTGATGGCAGGACGACCGGACGCATCAAGAAGTAGCGTCCGATCATGTCCAGAAAGGTTCCAGAGCGGCACCAGTGCAACCGGACGCGTCCGATCGAGTGAGAGCGGACTCGACCCAGAGTTCGATCAACGCACGTGCTCCAACGATCGGTAGGACCGGACGCGTACAATCGGGATGTGATCAGCGTCCGGTCACTAGCAGAAAGTTGGGTCTCGGGTCTAACGGCTAGTTCTCACTTGTGGGGCTATAAATAGACCCCCAACCGGGCCATTTGAGGTATGGAGAGCTGATGAAACATACCAAGGGTGTTGATACACCACTTTAGTGATCTCTAATTGCATAGTGCTTAGTGATACATTCGATGATTAACGTAGGTGCTTTGTGAAGTGCTTAGGTTAGTTAGACCACCGCTTATGCGCTTGCTCTAGGTTTAGGCCTAGTGTTTAGTGAGGTTTGCACACCTCTTACCACTCGATGCTTGCGGGCACTATTGTTGTACATCAGAGGTGCTTGTAGTCTTGCGAGATCACACTAGCCGCGTTTGTGGTGTGTCCGCCACCGTGTACCGAAGGGAACAAGGCCCGCGGCGGTTCGGCCGGAAGCTTGATAGTGAAGACGGCGGGGAGCGGTCCGATAGGGGTTTGCCGAAAGGAACACCGGAGACCCACTTGCGTGTCGGGAAGGCCCGAGGCTATCCACGGAGTTACCCGACAAGGAGCTTGGCCCTTGCGAGGGATTTCTTGCGAGGGGCTCCAACGAGGACTAGGGGGAAGCTTGCGCGCTTCTCGATACCTCGGTAAAAATACGGGAGTCGTCGACGGGAGTTTACATATCTCTACCTTACTCTTTAGCTTCCGCATTTACATTGCAATCTTGGTTTGTACTTTACTTTCCTAGCTTAGTGATAGGCTAGTTGATAGGTTTGAAACCTAGGTGCATAACTTCTTTTTACGGTAGAGATAGCAACTCACTAGCAAAACCGTAATTGCACATTTAGATAGTTTATCTTTTGCATAGGTGTTTGCTAAGGATAGAAAAAGATGCCATAGTTTAGAGTTAGAGTTTTAAGTTGCCTAATTCAACCCCCCTCTTAGGCGTCACGGTCCCTTACATTATGATTTTTTAGTGATGATATATGTATTGAGACATTTGAATATAACATTTATCGCCTTCTTGTGGCTGAGTGGCTCATTGAGCTTATGTGAAAAGGATCTGCTGTGATTTGAATAATTCAATTGGCTTTTATGGATACTAAAATTGTGGTTTACTGACAGAAACCATGAACCTTCCCTGATGGTACAGTAATCGACAGGGAAAGTCTGAACCTTCCCTGACAGTCTTACCGACATGAAACATTTTTCCTCACGGGTGAGAAAAAACGACAGGGAAACGCTCTCCTGACAGCTGCAACCGTCAGGAAATAGTCCTTGACGGTTTTCCGTTAGGGAAGGTGTACTTTCCGTGACGTTTGTTTCCTGACGGGTTATCTCTGACGGTAACCGTCACGAAAAGTCTTTCCTAACCCTTTTAGGTACCTTTCCCACGGTTTCGTCCGTCATGGAAAAAAATTGCTTGGGTAGTGCTGGGCAGGGAAAGGGACAGGTCTGGACAACATCAAGAACTAAAGGCAAATCAAATTGACATCTAAAAATTCAGGAATATGAAACACACCCTACATCATGAACTAGAAGTAAGCTGAGCAATATCAAATTTACTAAGTCCATGTTTGGCTTGGAATTAAATTCATTCTAATAAATTATAATTTAGGCACATACTCCCTCCGCTTCAAATTATAAGTCATTTGACTTTTTCAATACATTGATTTTTCTACGTACCTAGATATAACGTACGTCTAGATACATAGCAAAATCTATATATTAAATATTGCACCCACATATGCATCTCCTCCTGCTAGGATGTTAAGTTACATTGATGGAAAGCACAAAAGTCATTCTCCTCATTGTCACTTCTAGAAGTACACGTTCCAGAAGCATAGGACACCATAGTTTCAAATTTGCAGAATTCATAGCATAGGGGATAGTTTATGCTAGCAGTAGATCCATAATGGCAACAAGATACATTTTCGGAGATAAGAGGACACAGGAAAGTTTTCAGCAACAAATAGCTCCTTGTCCATCTTCACGTCTCTTTCTCCACTTCAAGGCTCTATCTACAAAAATGAAGCCAACCATCTTAATCAGAATAGGTGCATAAAAAAGTTGGTTGCATATTGAATCACAAATATTTTAGATTTCACGTCACAAAAACACTATATTTTAGATTTCTCGTCACAAAAATACTTTAGGCCCTGACACGTAGAAAGTATAAGAGGTTAATGTGTAAAGATTGCCAAAGGTAAAACTTGTTTGCAAGCTTGCTCACATAAAAGTCAAAACAGCCAGTGGACTCAAATAAAACTAATAGCAGGGTGCTGATCTAATCGGTACTACTTCCCCTACATAACAAATTAGTGAACCACCATGTCTAGACCAGGAGTGACCAATGTTTAAAGAGCATGTTCGCTGGTTGATTTCTGAGCTGATAAACCCGATTGATGTAGGTTTATTGTGAGAGGAAAACACTGTTAGGCTGGCTGATAAACCCTAGCTGAAACTAACAAGCAAACAGGCTTAAAATCTCTTGGGTGCATCCTAATTTATGGATCAAACGGTTCAAACCACTTGGGTATAACTACAATAGAGTTGTGCAAAAAGGCTGTACATCAAGCATTTTCCATCATGATTTCATCTCTTCAGAGTACTAATTAAGATGCGCCTGAATTTGAAGGAGTAGACAACCTGTTTGCTGGTTGGTTTCTGCGCTGATAAGTCTGGCCGGTGCTAATTTGTTGTGAGAGAAAAATACTGTTGGCTGGCTGATAAGCCCTGGCTGAAACCAACAAGCGAACAGGCTGAGAATCAACATACCCTGTAGCTTGATTGCATCAAGTTATTTAACCACTCTAATGGTGACCATTTGGGAAAAAATTAATACAGATTAGCCAAATCCTATCCCGTACATGAAACTTGCATGCACAGCTGTAAAGCATGTTCACGGCCCAATTGGCAACCATATCTTTCACTAGTGAGCAGATTGCTTTTATATTTGTGTAGTTGTTATATCAGAAAAGCATACAAGCACTATTCTTTCATTTTTATTATGCAATTGCAGTTACATCAGGAACTATCATATTGAACTATCAGCCACGTCATCTGAATAATTTTAGACTCTGTTTTCAATGATCTGACCGTCCAAACCTTTTGTATTCTCTAGCACTCTTCCTCCTTCAAACAACTCCATCGTGCTCCCTCTAATCACCCAAAAGATGTACGTACAAGTACTTGAACCATCCATGTCCTTTCCTCTTCCTGTCCCACACTCAAAACATACTACTGTCATATTGCATCGATGCAACTATATATACACACAAACATGATGATTAATTATATCTGATGACGTGGCAAATTTTTTATTGGGCAGTGTTTGGAAAACCTTTATTGAGAAGCAACACATGAAAAAATACAAAGCGCCACTGAATGTAATCCCTTTGAAAGTAAGTCCCCTGAATCGCATCATCTTTATTAATTAAACATATAGCTTTCACCGGATCACCAGATTGGATGACAAATCTTTTTCTCGTAAAGTGGTGTCTAAGGCAAGAACAGGGGAACAACTACTGTGGTTACTATGTTTGCAAATTTATCAAGGTGATCTCCCAAAGAACTCCTACAGAGAGACTCAAAGTACGTTAAAAATACACTATATATTCATTTAATTATTATTATTGATTGTGTTACTATGTCTTTATATAAATATATGTATATATATTAATTTATTTTCCTTTAATTCAAACCTGTAGACTAGATGGTTGGAGAAAAAGGTCATACGGCAAGACCAAATCAAAGCAATTTAAGAGTCTATAGCCGGATTTTTTAATGAGCAGGTCATCGATTCCAAGGGCGAGTTCTACTTCGACCCAACACTAGAGGATGAGAGAAAACTTGTTATATCACAACAACTGTAATGCAATCTTTTTGTAATATATGCACATGAAATAATATAATGTAAAATACACATATGCATGCATTCATATAAATATATATATGATGCATGCATGCATATATATATATATATATATATATATATATATATATATATATATATATATATATATATTCTATGTTTGAATTGTGTAATTTAATACGTTAATTGTGCTTGAATCGAAACATACTACTACGCGCGTATAAATGTATAATTAGCAGCGTACAATACGACTTCGAAAACAAAAAAATGAAAAGAAAAGAAAAAAGAAAAAAAACCTTTAGTCCCGGTTCGTATTACCAACCGGGACTAAAGGTGTCGGCCATCGTGGCATGTCAGGAGGCACCTTTAGTCTCGGTTGGTGTTACCCACGGGACTAAAGGTCCTCCTTTAATTCCGGTTCCTGACCCGGGACTAAAGGACCTCTCTTTAGTCCCGGATGCTTACTCCTGGGTGGGGAATCGGGACTAGAGGGGGTTTCCCACCGAAAGTAAAGCTCGGTTCTCTACCGGTGATCCCTATATATGTTGCCTCTGGCGCTAGCAATATTTCTTCCGGCATCACAGCTACCACAAATGCCGCACAAGCATCCTCCAAATCACGCGCACCAGGTACGTACTATTTGTACTACATGCAGCACTCCAGCTGAATTGTGGATTTAGTTCCTTTGGAATGCTTTTTCAGGCAACAAAGCTGGTGCTTGGATTTAGTCTCAATTGGCAAAAGAATAATACATCATCAGCCATCACCTTGATTGTTTAGATTGTTATGTTTCTACATCTCATCTATCGTGTCGTGTCGTCCGATACCTTGAGCATACCTTCAGCAAATAACACAATTGTTTATCATCCTCCCTCCACCGGTAAGATCGTTAAGACTTTCTCTAGTGGTTTTGTATAATCACATCAGAATCTGGCGGGACCCTTTTTAAAGCAATTTGGCAACACTTTCATATTACTGGCGAAGTGAAGGATATGTCAGCTTTTGCATTTTTATAAAACAAAAAACACTTATGTATATCTTCCAACTTTGGCAATTTCAGTTTTGGCAACACATCGTACTACATGCTCTCCAATTAGATAAGCTGATTCCATTTCTACTTGGGCACCTTAATTATTCACACAGGTACTTGCCAATTTGCTTTTAGAAAAGTAGTAAAAGATAACACTAGGGCGTACCCAGTGTAGAGAGTTCTCACTCTGTGCGGGGTCTAGGGAAGGGTGTTAGTGGCAAGCCTTACCCTCGCATGTGCAATGCGGGGAGACCGCGACTCGAACTCGGGATCTTCCGGTCATAGGCGGTAAGACTCTACCGCTTGCACCAGGCCCGCCCTGCCAAGTAAAAGATAACACCACAAGCACTTTATTCATGCAGGTACTACAAGCATGCAGAAGATAGGAGAGCCAAACCAAGCCAAAGTAGAGCATATGACAGCTCTTTGCATTATATATTTTTAAAGCAAAAACACTTAAATGTATTCCTTCCTATGCGATTTCTCATTTTTGGCACATCGCACTATTGTCTATGTAAAATCATTCTTCAAATTTCTGCAGCAATGCGCAGGGAATTCAACTAGTTGCTTTAATATTTGTGTAGTTGTTATATCAGAAAAGCAGACAAGCACTATTCTTCATTTTTATTATGCAATTGCAGTTACATCATGAACTATCATATTGAACTATGAACAAGATTCCTTCCCAATTGTGTTCGGTAAATAAGCAGCAGTTCAGGTAGATAAGGGTGAAAAGAGGTGACACCAAACCACAAAACCTCTACGCTCAAATACATTTTCTTAAAAGTAAAGCAGTTGAACAGACCAGAGAAGACATTAAACTTGACAATGACTAAAGTACAAAAAATGTTCCCACCATGATAATTTACTTACGTATGAAATTGAACTTTTATTTCCTTTGTTCATCTAAACATAGAAGCGTGGTGTGGAGACAAAATTAACGGAACATGTTACAACGACTCTGTAACAGCTTCCACTCAATGACAGAAGAGTTCCTAATGAAGATCTTTGTGCACAAATTTCTAAGAAAGGTTGAAAACCTGTAAAACGTCACTAGGTGGTAGCTGAACATCTGCATCATTGCTTGCAGACAACAAGGGGCGGCAACTAAACCTAATTTCATAAACAGAGTTTCCATTGTCAAGTGCAGGTGGGTTGAATGTATCTATGACCACTTTAGTCAGATGAGCACCAATGTTTTTAAGGTGTCGCTTTGGCGTCGCCTAATCGGCAAGGCGCTACAGGCGGGACGACTCCCCTCAGATTGGACGTCGCAGGCGCCCGGGAAAGGACGGGGATGCACATGCTGATGCCCCCTCGATTCCGCCATCTCCTCATCGATTCTGATGCTGGTCCTCTCTATTCCGCCGTCTCCTCGTCAATTCCGCTCAGTTGCGCCGCCTCCTCGCCGCTGTCTGCTCGACTCCGCCTTCTCCTCGCCACCGGCTGCTCGATCTGGAAGGGGACGGCGGCGGCTGTAGATCTTGGAAGGGGCAATGTTAAAAAAGGCGCTACTAGGCGCTCGCCTACGCGCGCTTACGCGCTAGGCGGAGGGGCACCGCCTCGCCTAAGGGGTAGGTGGAGGCTAGGCGGTGTGCCCCCGGATCCAGGGTTGCGCTGCCTGCGGGAGTGACAACGGGTGGCGGCGAGCGCGCCAGGAGGAGGCTAGCGGCGGGCGCGGGCATGGCTGGGAGGAGGGTGGGCTGCGAACGCGGCCAGGAGGCCGCATGCAGGCGGAGGCTGGGGCACGGACGGGAGGAAGACGAGACGCAGCAGCGGGACGGGAGCAAGCGAGCGCCGCCATGGGGGAGGAGAACGAAGGGCGAGCGGAAGAGCTGCCGCCGTCGGAGGCAGGAGAACCATCGGAAGGAACTTCGGGTGAGAAGCAGCGGGAGAGAAGAGAAGCGTCGGGGAGAAAGCGGATGAGCTGCGACTGGCGACTGGCGGCTGGGATGGGAGAGAAGCGTTCTCTTAGGGTTACACTATATATATATATATATATATGAATATGTTGGACTTGGGCTGAAAATACTGCTATTGGGCTTCTTTTAGCCCGCTAACAGGCCTTTCTCTTTAATAAAGTCCACTTATCTCTTATTTCTTTTTCTTTTTTCCTTTTCTTTTTTTCTTCATCATCTACTACTCTAAGCTGTTGTTTTAAGTTTTTCTTAAATTCGTAAGGCGTCGCCTCGCCTCACGCCTTAGTCGCCTAAGCGTAAGGCGGTAGTCACTCGCCACGCCTCACCTTACCGCCTTAAAAACATTGATGAGCACTACTCCATTCTATGAAACAACTTAGTGGAATCTCGTTTAGGGTAAGGAATGGTTCAGTTTTTCATGCCCAACAGTTGCAACTCCAAAATTGATAGATTGATAGCTAAACCAAAGGAGTTGCTTGCTCAAGGTTTCTGTCAACAGGCGGCAACTGCACAGGAAAAGTTTGCACAGATACCCAAAATATTTCTGCATCGTAAACACAGGAGGCTCAGAGCAAAGGGTGGATACCTCAACTGCATACCACATCACATAGCATGTATTCGCCTTCCTCCAGGACCTCCAAACCCTCACTGTCATAAGGGGGCACAAAACGAAGCAACCCATCGCGTTCATGCCCAATGCTCCCACGTCATAGATCACTGAACCCATTCTCTCCCGACGAGACCCCATCACGGGCGAGTCCCCAATCACCAGAACACCAATGAGCATTAGCAGCGCGAACGCCAATGAAGCAAGGAACCCAATAGTGACAGGGTCACACAGCGCGACCCGCATTGACGCATTGAAGCGCATTGCCGCATCGGATGTCTTCAGAGCAGGCTCCTGGACCAGAACCAAAGGCAAATCACGAATAAAAATTGCGCGGATGCAATAAAAGCTTTTCCAATTTCAGATGACACCTATCCTATTCGCATCACCGCGCCAGAAAAATGGATCCCCTTTCCGTACCTTCGTTGCCACAACGTCGGTAGCCGCCGCCGCCTGCGCGCGGGCCTTCATCAGTGCCACTAGCAGGCCGAAGGGGAGTACGAGCACAAGGGTGATCTCGGCTACATAGACGACCTTGTACGCCGCGGTGACCACAGCGCGGCCCTCGCCGCAGGCGAGACGCCCGATTTCCTTGGCGGTCAGGCCCAAGAAGAAAAGCCACAAGCTTGCGAGGAACAAGCACATGACGGCGGTCCAGGCGAGGTGATTGCACGCCACGGTGCACCTTTCTGGCGGCGGCGGCGAGGGATGCACCTGGGCGGCAGCGGCGGCGATGGCCATGGAGGTGGAGAAACCCTAGGTTCTCGAAGCTTCTCCTCTAGGGGTTGGCTACTTGGCTGCTTGGCTGCCTCTGTGTACTGTGGAAATGGGAAATAAGCGATGTGGGGAGGGGAAAGCGACGAATGCGAGAAGCGGGTTTATGGTCGGCTGCACTCGAATTAGGACGCGTTTAGCGGTACAGAAAAGCTACACCTCACTCGAGGTTTCAACACTCGGTTTCTCTTTTTTTTCATCTTCCATTCTTCTTCTACATCTCTAGCGGGTTTAAAAGAAATTTTTTAGAGACAGGCAGACCAGTCAAGCGGTGGGGACGGGAGGCGAAGGCGGCAGTGATGCCACTGGCAGCGGAGGAGGTGACCAGGCTAGGTTGGGACGGGAGACGGCCATGGCCATGACAGCAAGGGAGGGGAAGGTGGAGGTCGTCGTGGGCGCAGTAGGGTGGCCGCCACTGTGGAGCTCTGTGGAGCTCTGCGCGATACCTTACCGCGTCGCGGCGTTGCGCTGGGTGGTGAGTGGCGGCGACGTGTCGGGAGGAGGAAGAAAATGCAAAAAAAAACGACTGCCAGGAGAGCTCAAAACACTCGGAGTAGACATATTATAGCGAAAAGGGAGCGTTCCCTAATCCGTTTGCAAGAGCCAACAGCAGCCTGCTAGTCACAATCGCACTACTACATGAATGCTTTTTGGATATGTTCAAATTCAATTTCTACGCCTCAAGAACATGGTCACTACTCTGCCGCCTCAAGAATATGCTCACTAGAAATGGAAAAGTAACAGAGGTGATCTCCTCTCCCGCATCTCTAGTTACATTTCGAGGGAAAGGGGATGTTTAAAACGTCTATCTCTAGACATCAATTCAAAAAAACAAAAAAAATGAGCGCACAGCTGAGCCCATCTAGCCACCTCGCTGTCGATCCATCCACCTTCACCGTTGATCCATCCACCTCCGACTCCTTCATCTACAAAAGGGATGTAGCCGTGGAATGAGAGGGGTGGGAAGGGAAAAGAGATGAATGTGAAAAATGGAAATGCTATGGGTAGAGCATCCGATCATCCAAGCGCCCACGTTGGTGGGCCTCGACGCCGCCCGAACGGCCTAACATAGTCATAAGCATGGTTGCTCGTGTTGCTTAAAAAAATATAAAATCTCCACTCACTTTCCTCTCGAACCCCACCGCAGCCACACCCAGTCTCAAATCGCCGCCATGCCCGCACTTCGCCTCGCTACTGCCGCCTTGCCCCGCCGCTCGCTCCCACCCACAACACTTGGCTCACCATTCCCGCGCCGTGCTCTATCCTGCACCGCGCGCGTGCGCTTCATTGTCTCCTCCCCCACCCCCACCGTCACCCACTCAAGCACAACCACGTCCATCCCCCACCCTGTCGCAGCCCGACCGGTGACGGCTCTAATGGGGTACGTGTCGTCGGTGGGGCGAGGGTGCTAGAGCAGCTCACGGTGTCGGGGGTTGGTCTTGGAGACGACACTTCTTGTGGGGCCCCTCTGGGTGACGGCCCTCCTCGGCTGGGCCTCACCGTTGCCACTCCGGCGCCTCTGCTAGGGCGGCCTCCATCCGCTCCCTGTCCTCCTCGCCAATCTATCGTAGTTCCCCAACAAGTAGGTCATGGCCACGCGGCTACGCTATGTTCCAAGTGTTTCTAGACGTTTTTAAGACATGTTACAAGCCTATGTTTCAAGTGTTTCAGTTGTTTTAGATGTTTATTTCAATTGTTTTATGCGGATGTTGCAAAAGTAGATCGGGATGTTGCGTATGTTGCAAGAGTTATACATGTATGTTGTAAGCGTCTATCCCAATGTTTCATCTATTTTTTGTACACTTATGTTGCAAGTGTTTTAAACACATGTCTCAAGTGTTTCATCTATCTTCTTTTGTATGTTGCAAGTGTTGCATCTGCAAGTGTCGCATCTGCATATTTCAAAAGTAGATCGGGATGTTGCACATGTTGCAATGGTTATGATCCAAGTGTTTTAGACGCATATCTCAAGTGTTTCATATGTTATCTTTTGCATGTTACAAGTGTTGTATTTGGATATTTCAAAAGTAGATTAGGATGTTGCACATGTTGCAATGGTTTTTTAATTGTATATCCTAAATATTTTATTTGTTTTAGACGTATGTTGCAAAGGTTTCATCTGGATGTTGCAAAAGTAGATCTGGTGTTTGAATGTTGTAGTGGGACCCACTTGCCACAGCCACATGCTTGCAGCTGCTAGGCTCGCGTGCATTCGTCTTGGAGCAGAGGGACATGAGCGGGAGGCGCGGGAAATGAGAGCGAGCATAGATTGAGACGTAGCCCCGCTTGGGCACGCGCATGCGCGAAAACGGAGCGACATGGCCCCCCACGTGGAGAGGCGTGCGGGCGGTTCGGCACAGCTAGCACGAGGGTCCGAACGCTAGCGGACAGATCGGACATCCGGGTGCTAGTAGTTCCCTGAAAAAAAAAAAGTTTTTATGGTCGACGGCAATTGGATTATGACAGGATTAGCCGAAATGGAGCGTTTGCTAACCCGTTTGGAAGGGCCTGTGGCTTGCTGGCCGCACTCGTGACTTGTACTAATAAATTGTATTGGCCTGAAATTTGGTCATTGACTTGCTAATCCAATTTCATTATCAGTGATGACGTGTAATGGTATTCGGCTTTCCATCATACTACCCTCCAGTCAATAAATTTTGGCATTTTAAACAAAGAAAGTAACTTCTTCTTTGCTTACTTTACTGGTCTAAAATAAAGGAAAGTTTTGAGCCTGTTCGGCTACACTCGTTTACAACTGCTGCTGTCGCTGCGAATGTGAGAGGGGACAATAGATGGAAAGTAACGTGTATCTACATCGCTGCAACATGCCTTTTGGTGAGTAATCCCTCCCTCTAATTTTTTAATAAGTCAAAATTATTTTAATTTAAACTAAAAATAAAAATATTTATGATACCAATCAGTTATAATTAGACTCACAATAAATATATTTTCATAGTATTATTTATTTAAAGTCATAAATGTTAATAATATTTTCTATGTGACAATCATTTAAAATTATAAGCTGTTTTGGATTTTTTTAATTCATAGTTTTTATTATGTATGTAGACATAGACACAATGTATAATTAGGTGTACAGTAAAAACTATTTTCCTAGGAAAGTCAAAATGACTTGTAATTTAAAATGGAGAGAGTGCCATATTTCTTGCAGTACACGTTGAATGGTATCGCTGCTTTGGGTCCAAATAAGACAAGTGCACATTTTTCTTCATACTTCAGGCTAGCTTAGCTAGCTGCCTAGCTCTGCAGAAACGTGGTTGGACTTCCGACAGCAGCTTGTTCGTTTGGCTGTGGCTTGTCGTAAACGATCGTTAATTTCTAACCGGAACAGTATTTTTCTCTCACATAAACCAGCCAGCAATATTTCTTTACGAACTAGCAACGATATAAACCAGCCAACCGAATAGGCTGTGGGTGGCCACAATCAGAGGAGTATTGGATCCACGGAGCTTTCCAACTCTGCTCAGCAGCATGATGAAACAGCAGATATCACATGTGCACGATGAATTAGAGCTGTTATTTTATATGAAAATGGTACCATTTGTCAAGAGCGTTAGTGCCCCAATAATGCTGGCCCCTGGCTCCTTAGTTCATAGCCAGAGGTCGGCAATGGCGCCAGGGCTGTTACCTGATCGACCAAGGTAGAAGGGGATGAGATTAAGATAAAGCAGAGGTAGATTAGAAGATAACTTATTTCTTGATTGATTTCTCATAAGCTAATTACAGAGTATATATAGAGCAGCCCAGCCTCTAGGCGCCCAGCTCTAGTATCCTCGATTCTTTCTCATTAATCCTTCTCTCATTACTCTAATCCCTTTCCCATAATACTTAATTGCTACTGATTACAGCTGGGGTCTCCTTGGATGCCACCCTGGCCCTTCTGGCCACATCCCTAGCCCTGGGGCGCTGTTCATATTGGCGCCCCACATCACATCTCTCCCTCCCTCGACAAGCAGCTCGTACTCAGGCTGTAAGCTTGGATAGCGGTCGATGAAGCTGCCGAGGTCTTCCTAGGAGGCCAATGCTGCGGGCTCGCCTTGCCAATGCACCAGCACCTGCCGCACGCCCCTGGCCAAGCGGGTGCACGTGACGCGCTCTGGAATGGGCTGCGTCGTGCCGTGGTGGGTGGGGGGCAGCGCTGGTGGTGTTGCTGGTGGCATCCCCACAAACTTCTTCAGCAGCCCGACGTGGAACACATCATGCAACCGGGTATGAGGAGGCAGCTCGAGGCGGTAGGTGACATCGTTGATGATGGTTGCAACGCGGTATGGCCCGTAGAATCGGGGCCGGAGCTTCCCCTTGGTGACCACGTGCAGGGACACTGAGGCGCAATGGCAGAGGCGCAGCCAGACCCAGTCCCCAATAGTGTAGCAAACGTCGAGGTGGTGCTTGTCGTAGAAGCGCTTGTAGACCACCTGAGCCTGCTCTAGGCGAGCGCGGGCGTCCTCGAGGAGCTCATCGCGTTCGGCCATGATTTTGGCCACTGTAGCCACTCGGGTCTCGCTTGGCTCATAAGAACGGATGGAAGGGGGCTTGCGGCCATAGACCACCCTGAACGGTGTGTCCTTGAGCGCAGAGTAGAATGCCGTGTTGTAGATGTATTCAGCCTAGGGCAGCCAGCGCAGCCATTGGCAAGGGCGATCCCTAATGAGGCAGCGGAGGTACATGACGATGATTTTGTTGGCGACCTTCGTCTAGCCATTGGACTGGGGATGAAAAGCTATCGTCATGTGCAGCTTGGTCCTAGTGAGCCACATCAACTCCTTCCAGAAGATGGAAGTGAACACTGGATCTTTATCCGAGACAATGGACTGAGGGAACCCATGGAGGCGGACGATGTTAGTGAAGAAGACATGTGCCACTAATTCTGCCGAGTAGGGGTGAGCCAGCGGAATGATGTGACAATACTTACTGAAGTGATCAACGACCATGAGAATGACTGATTTGCTGCCAACGTGGGGCAATGCTTTGATGAAGTCCATTCCGATGTCGCCATAGACAGTGGTCGAGATGGGCAGTGAAAGAAGTAGGCCTAATGGGTGTAGGTGTTCAGACTTGTAGCGCTAGCAAGTTGTGCACGCCTTGATGTAGTCTTGAACCACCGTGCAAAGGTTGGGGGAGTGGAAGTCGTGACGCAGACGGTGAAGGGTCCGCTGGACTCCTTCATGGCCATCATCATGGATGGTGGCCAGGAGCTCGGAGAGGAGTGCTAAGGCGGCCAAAATGTAGAGACATCCCTGGAACGCCACCAGCCATCAATGAGTGACCACAAGGCCGAATGTTGGCCGGCCGTGAGCTCATCCATGAGGGCGATCAGTGCTGGATTAGTGGCGTGAGCTTGGCGTAGATGGTCGATGAAGTCAAAGCGCAGCCCTGATATAGCTAGGTCCGTGAGCTCCTTGGTGTCACGGCGGGACAGGGCGTCAGCCACCGCATTGGTGCTGCCCGCCTTGTACTCAACGGAGAAGTCAAAGCCAAGAAGCTTGTCCACCCAATGGTGTTGGGGGATGGTGGCCAAGCGCTGATCCAATAAAAAATTTAGATTGTAAAAATCATTTCATACCAGAAAACTAAGCCCCCCAAGTATGGCCTCCAATTGCGGATGGCGAGGACGAGGCCGATGAGTTCTTGTTCATATGCCACCAAGGACTGGTGTTGTGGCGCCACTGGATGGCTGAAGAACACCATCGGGTGCTGGTCCTAGAGGAGGACAGCGCCAAACCCATAAGTGGAGGCGTCGCACTCCATGATGAAGGGCCGCTCGAAGTCAGGCAGTGCGAGTATGGGCACCGTGGTGACCGCTGTTTTGAGGGCAGTGAAGGCTGCGCTGGCTGCATCAGTCCTAGCAAACCCTCCTTCTTGAGTAGGGCGGTCAGGGGAGCAGCGATTGTGCCAAACTCCTTGATGAACTTGCGGTAGTACCCCGCCAAGTCTAGGAATCCACGGTCTGCACGCGCTGATCTTGGTGTAGGTCAATCAGCAACCGTCTGGACCTTGTCGGGGTCCATGGGCACCCCGGCGGCTGAAATGATGTGCCCCAAGTAGGAGATGGAGTCAACGCCGAACGCGCACTTAGAGCACTTGACGAAGAGGCGATGTTGGTGGAGCACGGTGAGGACCGTGCAGACATGGCACAGGTGCTCCGCCAGTGAGATGCTATAGATTAAGATGTCATCGAAGAAGACGAGGATGAAGCGGCGCAAGAAGGGGCACAACACATCGTTCATTAGTGCCTGGAATGTAGCCGGGGCGTTGCACAACTCGAATGCCATCACGAGGAACTCAGAGGCCATCATGAGTCCGGAACGCCGTTTTCTCCACATCAGCGGGGTTCATGCGGACGTGGTGGTAGCCGGAACGCAGGTCAAGCTTGGTGAAGTAGCGGGCACTGTGCAGCTCATCTAGGAGCTCATCACCACTGGAATTGGGTAAGCATCTTTGACAGTGATGGTGTTGAGGGCTTTGTAGTCGACACAGAACCGCCACGTACCATCTGCCTTCTTGACCAGCAACACAGGGGATGAGAATGCCGAGTTGCTATGCTGGATCAGCCCCTATGCCAGCATGATGGAGCACTGGCGCTCTAGTTCATCCTTGTGGGAGGCGGGGTCATGGTAGGGTTTGACGGCCACCGACGAGGACCCCGAGACGAGGTTGATGAAGTGGTCCCAGGATCGTGGTGGCGGCATGCCAGCGGGCTCGACGAAGACGGAGATAAACTCATCCAGCAAGGCTAGAAGAAGGTTGGCGTCGCTGCATGCTCGTAGAGCAGGGCTAGCTGGCCCGAGAACGCCATGCCAGCAAACGCGATTATCCTAGTGCCAGAACGACATGGTGAGTGTGCTGAAGTCCCAGAGAATCGACCCGAGGGAGGCCAGCCAATGTGTACTGAGGACGACATCATAGCTGGCCAGTGGCAATGCAAAGAAGTCAGTGGAGAAGGACTTACCATCGATGGAGAAGGCAGTGGCGCGGTACATGATGTAGACAAGGCCCGATCTTCCGATAGGTACGATAGTGTCGATTGGTGGAGACTCGATGTTCACGATCTAGGCTTCGAACCAAGACTGATTCAAACCCCCGCAACCATTACACCACTGCTCTGTTGGTTATCAACCACGCGAATGCGATTGACCTCACCGAGAAGGCTTTCCTACAAGCGAATCGAGAACACAAGCAAGAATAGGATGAACGCAATCTGAAATTGCAAATAAATATGAGGCTTATGATAATGAGAAGGAATTCAAGTCTTTATTTGAAAGGACTAATCGCCATAGGCAAACAAGATCAAGAACTGGGGCCCTAGTTCACAGCAAGCGGCCTTGGCGGTACAGTTGCAGCAAAACGACATCTGTTTCACAAGGAAATCAAGAACTAAACAAAACCCAAACCCTAAGGAGAGCGACAACTGCTAATTATAGAGCCCCAGACATCACCCCCCTAGACACGCCCCCTAATGGGCTCTAAGACGATACACGGCCCAACGGACCAAAAGATGGTGTTGCAGCATCCTGACAGATTCTGAACGCTGACTTGTTTCGACGATTCCTATTGATTCTGAAGGGATTTTGACGTGAGACCACTTGCATTGGCTTACTTATCTAATTAGATTTCCATCCATATGTGGATCGTCGAAAATGGAGCACGGACGCGCCCGTGTGACCAGTTTTATGACATACTGGTTCTAGAACCCGAGATGGGCTCGAACTTGATTTGGGCCTCCACCTTGGTGACTCTAACCGGATGAGCTTCGAGCCTCCTTCTCGGTTAGGACACCCTCGCTGACCTCCTTGTCCTCTATCTCCAAGCATGGTCGTATGCATGGAGCTCATGTCCTCATCAGTACATGCCAGGGCACGGCATGCGCTCCCTGTTGGCCATCGTCACCTTCATGTTACATCAGGGAAGGAGCTAGAGTGAGGTGTGGCCCGTGGTTTCTTCGGAGGAGAAGTTGTGAGTTGAGCCGGAGTCGATGAGCATGACGAGGGAGGCACCGCCCAGCTGGATGCGCACTTGCATGGTGTCGTTCGTGCGAATCCCAGCCATGGCAAGCAATGAGATGTGTGGATTAGCCGCCTCAGTTGGTGCCACGAACTCCACGTCCTAGACGTCTTTGGCTTCATCATCTTTACCCAAGTCGAGGAGCAAGATGCGCTGGTAGACACGGTTATAGCCCCGGCCAAACTTCTCATTGCAGTTGAAGCATAGGCCGAGGTGATGACGCTCCTCCATCTCAGTCTGCAAAAGACATTTGACCTAACAACCCTCGACTAAGATCGTGGAAGGCCCAGCCTTGGCCGAAGGGGCCAAAAGTGCCAGCTGAGGAGGCGGCCTAGAAGGAGACCACGCGTCGGTGCTCGTGGAGGTCTGGGCAGAGGCAAGGTCGTCGTGACACATGGCTTGCATTGCTCTAGTTTGTGGGCGAGGCTCATGGCGACGATGAGGGATTAGGGGTTGTGGATCTCGACGTCGAGGCTGAGTGGTGGTTGGAGTCCCGCCATGAAGGCCTGGATGCGCTGAGCCTCCATCAGCGTGCTGACGTGGGGCAACAGAGCCTCTAACCGGTCCTAATACTCGACGACGGAGCTGGTACGCTTGCACGCCATGAGTTCTCCTAGTGGATTGGACCGAATTGGTGGCCTGAAGTGGAGGTTCAGCAGCTCAGAGAAACACATCTAGGATGGAGTGCCCTCATCTTATTGCACCTAGAGGTACCACATCTAGGCGCCAGCCTCTAGGTTGTAAGACGCCATCCACACTTGTTCTTTTGCCGGAATGTGTTGTTGATGAAAATAGGACTCACAGCGGTTGAGGAAGGCCAGCGGATCGGACTTGACATCGAACTTAGGAAAATCCATTTTCTGGAACCTAGGTGGGCAGTCACCATGGTGGTCATCGTGGCCCGAACCCTTGAAGCTAGAGAAGGATGCCGCCGAGGTCACTCCTGTTGAAGGGCGGCAACCTGCCCTTGCAGATCATTGATGGAGGCAGTGAGGGTTTGGATGAGTTTGGCCAAATCGGCCGGGTGGGTTTAGCCATTGGTGATGAAACGGAGGTAGTGGATGGAGAGGGTGAAGATGGCGGTGCGGCAGGGGCTGCTAGTGGAGGAGGCGCGGGGGTGGATGAGGATCGTTGGAAACCTGATACTAGGTTGTCAAGGGCATTAGTGCCTGTTGATGGTCACTAAACACATAATTTGACCATCAACATTCCACCCAAATCAAGGAAAACAACATCACATGTGCCATATTATGTTTATAATTCACCTAGTTCAACTTGTACTTGGAAAAATTATTTGTATGCAGGAAAAATCACAAAAATGGACAAATATGAAGCATAGGAGGCAATGGGACGTGATAGGGGGTTGTGGGCCCACATGCCACGTTGGCCGATGCCATGTGGCATCGCCCAATGCCCCACCTAGCCTGCCACATCACTGATCCATGTGATATGCAAGGTGGCACCTCTAGGAGTCATCACCATGCTTGATCCATGTCGGTTTGATCCAAGAATAGACGTTGAGCTCCCACGGATCGTTGGGTCCACCATCATACACTTGGAGGACCAAAACCAACCTCCAAACCACCTCACCGGCTGGGAAACCGACTTACCTGCCATGCAACCGCCGTCCAGGAGCCATCTAGCATCATTGGATGGCAAGGCGGTGAGATGGGCGGTCAACTCACGCCCCTTGACGTTGCCCAACGGCCAAGTCACACCAAACCGCCTCGTCTTCGCCTATAGGTACCTCCATGCCCTCAACACACTATAAAAGGGATTGTGGTGCTCAGTGGAGATCATCACTCAGCAGCTCTCAAGCATTCCATGTGTTCCAAGCTCTCAGAAGCTCTCCAAGAGTAGGTAGCTAGTAGTGATAAGAGTAGAGCAAAGCTCGCCACAGAGTCCAGAAGAGTCTTCTGGTCTAGTATAGCGCATTTGTAATCTTTCTTTTAGTATTTACTTTATTTAGTACTTTACTTTGTCAAGTACTTTATTTAGTAATATAGCTTTGCTTAGTTCAAGTCATGTCTTACTATTGTCTATCATTGGTGAGCCTAGGTGCTTGTCCTTTGGCATTTGCATCATTATTATCTTAGTGTTTAGTTCATTTATCGTTAGTACTTGTTCTACCATCTGGTTAGGGTGTTTCGATCTTATTTCACCGGAGCTCGGATCAAAACAGCGAGTTTATAGATTATGCGTGGTGCTTAGGCTATATCTTGCCTGTAGGTACGGCTAGATCCCCGGATAGATTGTGATAGTGGCAGGTGATGACAGCCCTGGCCTTCCTCTGTAATCCACCATGTTGGGTCTAGTTATTAAAACGTAGGGCTCTTTATGCTTCGTGTTCGGTTAAATCCAACGCAAGTATGCCCCTCGTACTAAGGACGTTCTCACTATCATTAAGTTACTTTTGTTGCCTTAAGATTACATACTCTACTTCTTACACTCAACTACACTACACTTCTAGTTACCTCTGTCTGTGTGATCAAAACCCTTTTTATCTTTTTTTGTCCATCATCCATACTACCCTCATCACCCCGTGTTGTTAAACCTACCTACCTAGTCTACCTAGCCACATTTCCCGACACGCCGAACCGCCTTCCTTTAGAAAAATATAAATTCAACACTCGGTACTCACCGAGCGAAGTGCTACATGATAGTTCTGTGCGCTTGTGGAATCCCCTTTCCTATATACAAACGTACGAACCATCAACAAGCATTTCTGGCGCCGTTGTTGGGATACAAACCTAGTAGCGACGTTAAGAAGTGCCAACGGTGCCCAAGGATGCTGGACCCTGGCTCCTTAGTTTATAGCCAGAGGTTGGCAATGGCACCAGGGCTGTTACCTGGTTGACCAAGGTTGAAGGGGATGAGATTAAGATGAAGCAGAGGTAGATTAGAAGATAACTTGTTTCTTGATTGATTTCTCATAAGCTGATTACAGAGTATATATAGAGAAGCCCAGCCTCTAGGCTCCCAGCTCTGTTCTCCTCGATTCTCTCCCCATTAATCCTTCTCTCATTACTCTAATCCCTTCCCTATAATACTTAATTGCTACTGATTACAGCTGGGGTCTCCTTGGATGCTGCCCTGGCCCTTCTGGCCACATCCCTAGCCCTGGGATGCCGTTCATATTGGCGCCCCCACATCACGCCATTAGACTTGTCCTCACCAGATCATTATTTCATTTGTAATAAAATATGTAACATTAATTACAAATTGCTGCGTTTCACAGCTACATGTAAAAACTGGACTCAAAGTTGAGCACCACTACACGAACAATATAAACATCATCAAACACATATGCTTGCCGGTGCGCGCCTCCCATCATCGTGGGCGAGTCCGGTAACGGCTCCGCGAGGTGAGGCAGCGACTGGCATTGCTGGTGCGCGACTCCCATCGTCGCGGGCAAGTCCGAACGGCTCTGCAAAGTGTGGCGGCGACTGGCACTGCCGGTGCGCGCCTCCCATCGTCGTGGGCGAGTCCGAACAGCTCCGCGATGTGTTGCAGCGACTGGCACTACCAGTGCACGCCTCCCATCGTCACGGGCGAGTCCGAATGGCTCCGCGACGTGTGGCGGCGACCGGCACCCCAACCCCCATCCAGGCGCAAGCAACATCCCCCTGTCCAGGCGAGGATGCTTGCCGGTGCGCCCTCCCATTGTCACGGGCGAGTCCGGCAACGGCTCCGCGCGGTGTGGCAGCGACCGGCACACCACTCCGTCCAGACGTGGACGCTCCCCGGTGCACGCACCTCCCCCAGATGTAGGTGGCATAGGTTCTGAGCGAAAGCTAGCTTAGATTAGTCTGGATCAGCGAAGAGGATCTCCTTCTCGAAGGCGTTACTGAAGAACCTCCTGTGCTACTTCCGCATAGTCGACCCGTTCAACCCCTCGGCATAAGGCTCGGGCGAAAGCCTTGCCAAGCTTCTACCACATCATCTCTTGTTGCTTGGCTGACGATGATTACGTTGTTGCGTCATCCACCTCTCCCTGGAGGCATCATGGAAGAGTGCCTGTGCTTTGGTATTGTAATTTTCTCTCTTTTTGGTGTATTTGTGAACATGCCACAATCTAGCCCTTATGCTAGAGCCGTTGTATTGGTTTTAGTCCGTTTTCCAAAATTAATTGGACGACTAGTGTTTTTGCCTCTTTCCCTAAAAACGAGGCTACATTTACCACACACAAACAAAAGGCAAGGAAATTAGATGGCCCAAAGTTCATCATTGCCACTGTGCCATTGTACAAGCATCCTTACGGCAGCAGACACACCATAATTCCAAAAATGCTGGAATTGGTAGCATGGGTGAATATTACATGGTAGTCGCAGACCCATATCAACGCAGAGTAATGTCCGTAGGGGGAGAAAATTAGGGATCAGCAGAATTCATCAGCAAAGAGTCAGTACGTGTAGCTCCTTGATTGCCCATCTTCATTCACATACTTCTTGAAGTTTTTTTTTCTGTTTTGAAAAAGGTCAAAAGAAATTTAAAAGATGCACAAAACTATAGAAGGCAGGATGTATGGATGTCTATCAACATTAGTCAACCAATTTTTACTTGGTATCCTCTATGTGTGTCAAAATAGCCACACAGTACATCATCGCCCATATTGAGCGATGCAATCTCATAACTTCAGGAACAGTTACACAATTTGCGTCTCAGTCCAGTTTTAACACAACACATCAACACACAACTGAAGATATGGACACCTTGAGGGCCTGAAAGACTATGGTAAAAATGGAAGATATGACATTGGATGGCATGCAAAGCTAAGTCTAATGTGATATCAACTCGACAGAGATCTATTCTCCAGCAGGAGAGGTGCAACGCCCGAGTTTTGTCATCTTACTCATCTATATGGCTTTAATGGTGAAAGTGAAACAACAACAAAAAAAAACATTGATCATGAACTGTACAAGCTGTGTGACCAGCTAACTTGGACTATACGTGGGCCATCCATCAGAACTAGCATTACCATCACGCAATGAGACAGTAAGAGATTACATGGAAACTCCAATTGATGGTGATCAATGCGCCAATTCGGCACAAAGAATGTGATTCCCCCATGCACAACTTATGATCGCTCAGATTAATTGCATGGTGGCTAAGTGAAAAGAAAACAAATCCACGAGCAACTGAACCTAATTGCATAGACGCGGACTTTAATTTGGTTTTCATCTGCAGATACGTTGTATCATTGAATTTAAATGCATCTATGATTACTTGTTCAGATAAGCATTACTCTACAGAACAACTTAGTGGAATCTCCTTTAGGACAAGGAATTGTTCAATATACACCATTTATTCATGCTAAACATTTCCAATAAGTTCCAACACTGATAAACTGATAGCAACTACATAAGTTGCCTGCTTGACATTTCTGTCAACACACTGGAAATGCAGACTAAAAACTTGAACGGTTACAGAAGATTTTCCAGCTTGTAACACAGGGAGACTCAGATCAGAGGATGCATACCTCAACTACAGTAGCGCAATTGATCCTCCAGGCCCTCCAAATCCTCATTGACAAAATGGGACCAGCAGCAAAGCAATTCACCAGGTCCATCCCCAGCCCCAATGCTCCCATGTCAAAGATAACTGAACCCATTCTCTGCAGACAAGGCCAGGCAAGTCCCCCTTGAGAAGAGCACCAACGGCCCGGAGCAGGATGAACGACACCAGGTCCATCCATCCGCACCACATCAGCCGGACCCGGCAGTGTTTTTATACTCTGCACAGACAGGTATGGTTGTTTTACTGCTTCCGGGGAGCCACAAAATTTAGATGAAGCACTAAATAATAAAAGTGGAAGCCTGTTTTAATTAGGCTTGACTGCAAATGGGTCGGATGGGAGTCTGGATAGTCGTAAATTTCCAGTCGGGAACAGTGTTTTTCTCTCACACCAAACCAGCCAGCAGTAAATAATACACGATACGATACGGCCTCCCGAACAGGCTTTTTAAGCAGGCCCTTGATAAGACCACGCAGCACTTCACGCATTGCGGCTGCGAAGCTCTTCGAAGCAGGCCCTTGTGCTGAAACAAACGCAACAAGTCAACAGGAATTGCCGTAGGTGCAGAATTTCTTATTACACCTATCAAATTCACAGCAGAGCGCGAGCAAAATTGGGATCCAGAAGACACTATTTCCCCCCTTCGAACCTTGGCTGTCTCGATGTCGGTGGCCTGGCTTCCCCCGTGACGCAGATCATCAACGGTAGCACGCTGCACGCCGAACGAGAGGACGAGCGCAAATGACACCCCGGAGACTGTGATGACCCTGCACGTCATGGCGAGCACGGGGCAGCCCTTGCCGCAGGCGAGCATGTCGATTTCGATGGCGGCAAGGCCCTAGTAGAGAAGGCACAGGCTCGCGATGAACCAGCAGGCAGCAGGTGATGGCGCCGGCGGCAAGGCAGGTTCGCGGCTGCGCGCCAGCCACGCCACGATGCGGATGCGCTGGGCTGGCGGCGGCAAGGGCACCAAGGATGCACGGTGGCGGCGGCGGCGGCGGCCATGGAGGCAGGGAAACCCCTTCACAGTGCTGGCTGCGGTTGGATTTTGACGAATCGGGTTAGCGGAAATGGACCGTTTGCTAATATGTTTGGACGAGCCTGCTACGCGCACTCGTGAGATTGTACACAGCAAGTTATAATATGAAATTGTTCATGTTCCATCATCATATATCTATATCTCTTGTAAAAGCAAACCCTTCAATCTCTACATATAAACTATTGACGTGTCATACCTCTATTAAGTGCTACATTACCCCCTATAAGTATTACAACATCTTCAATTAAGTGTAACTGCTATTTTTAGTCTATCGACATAAAAGTCATCCATATTGTACTATTTTGTTTGGCAGTTCGTTACATTCTCTTATAATCTAATTCATTGAACTATTCAAGCTTGTTAGCTTTTATACCTTGTTAAGATGAACAAAGATAATAGTTTTATTTCTAAATTAGTCCTACAGTAATAACAAGCGGGGTTTTCTTCTAGCAATCTAATTAACCCCCCATGGTTGGAAAACTCTTCATTGAACACATGACCAGTATAGCTAGTAACAATTTAACAATAGAGTGGCAACCATTTAAACCATGAGCAATTTGTTCTTTTTAAGAAGCCTAAATATGGCATGATTGCCTCCGGTCCCCCACTTTCATGTCACTTTCCGAGACTGTGGATGGTGTTCTGTGGTGGTCATCGTCTAGGACTATGAATTTTCGCACTTTCACTGGCAATCATATGGACTTTCATGAGCTCTCAAGCAAGCTAAGAAAGATCCATAATATTAATGCCTGCATCATAGATACATCAGTTTCAAATTTCCATAATTCATCATGCTAACAGCAAATCCATATAATGCCTAGATAAATTTCATGGAGGAGAGATTTAGGAAGCAGAAAATATGTAGCAGTATTTGTTCCTTCCAATGCTTTATCTTCTAGGATCAGCCATATATATCCATGAACAGAGAGTCGGTATTTGTAGTAGTTGCTTAACTTCACAGTTCTTTATTCTCTTCAGGGGTTTTGTCTGTAAAAAAGAAGGCAGATGAATAAATTTTATTGAAATTCTTCAACCATTGTTTTTTGTTTCACTTATAAAAAACATTTAGATCCCCTGAACGGTGTATAAGAGTTTAATAAGCTTTGGTTCACCTAAAGTGCAACTTGTTTGCAAGGCTGCTCACTCAAAAGACAAACCAGACACTTGACAGTAGAACAGCTGATGGTAAGGTGCTGGCCTAATGAGCACTTCCATGGACAGAGAGTCGGTATTTGTAGTAGTTGCCGAACTTCACAGCTCTTTCTTCTCTTCAAGGGCTTTGTCTGTAAAAAAGAAGACAGATGTATAAATGTTTATCAAGATTAATCAAACATTGTTTTTTATTTCAATTATAAAGAAAACATTTAGATCCCAAACTGAACGGTGTATAAGAGTTTAATAAGCTTTGGTTCACCTAAAGTGCGACTTGTATGCAAGGCTAGCTGAGTGCAGAACAGACACTTGACAGAAGAACAGCTGATGGTAAATAAGCTTTGGTTCACCTAATGAGCACTTCCAGCTTTATATAGCAGGTTAATTAACAACCATGTTGAGATCACGAATAACCAGTTCATCACTTCAGGGTACTAATTAATGATGCTACTGATTTTGGATGGAGTAGAATCAGCGAATTTGCAACCAACGGTTGAACCCTGTATAGGCTGATGTAAGCAAGCTACTCAAGCGTTCTTCAACATAAGTAAGAAAAAATGGACTTTTTATACTGCCATAATCAGCTATTAGTCGTTTGGGGACAACAAAAAATTAGCACAGACTAGCCACAATCACGTTGCATACAGTAAAGTAGCAAAACACAATTCTAAAACTTGTTGCCGGTATGATTTGCAACCATACACTTCTCCACTTTGTTGTGGACTCGTTTGTGGGCAGCCAATACCGGCGTCGCCCAAACAAGCCCACAGCCCAAGCCTCACGGCTGCTGGCTAAATAGGTAAAGGAGGGACTCACGGACAGCCCAAGCCTCCACGGCTGATGGTTTAATAGGAAAAGGAGGGGTTAAGGAGGGAGTTTAGTAGATTGGTTTATTAGTAGATTGGTTTTCTTATGGAAGTGCACCATACTATAAAGGGGCACCTTAGTAGATTGTAATAGGCATTGAAGAAGGAATAAACCTCCCTGTGTATCGGGGTGGGGTTTTACCCTTCGACGGTGGCGTCTGGCGATTCAGCTGCCGTCACCGGAGAAGCTCCCACCGCCGAGGTTCCTCGCTATCCTTTGCGTTCCAATTCCCAGTTCAGCCTCCTCCACTCTCCTCTCCGTTCACCTCACCACCGGCGCCATAACAATTTGGTATCAAAGACCTCCACGGACACATCGCCTCCAATGGCCGGCATCCCACCCGATCCTGCGGCCATGGATGCCAAGTTGGATCGTATTCTGGGCCAACTCACCACCATGAACAATCGCCTCAACTCCCATGACACCCAGCTCGCGCGTGTGGAGACGGGGAAACCTGACGCCGGCAAGGGCAGCGGCGAGGACGACACCCGTGACAGCGGGGAAGCTCACCGTGACGACCGGGATGAGCACCGCGACGGCGGGGACTTCGATCGGGACCGCACCTGGGCAGAATTCCGTGTCCACGCACTTCGCGATCGGGACCGCTTCCTCGACTCGCGCGACCACTTCAATCGTCGCGACCTAGGGAGCTACGACCGCGACTTTTATACACGCGGCGGGCCCGGCTACGACGTCCGCGGTGGACCCAACTATGAAGGCCGCGGCGGACCCGACTACGAAGGCTGCGGCAGACCAGACTACGACCGTGGCCGTGCCTATGACTCAGGCTGCGACTACAATAGAGACCGTGACTACGACAGAAGCCGCGCCTTCGACCGAGGTCACGATTTCGACCGGAACCGCGACTTCGCCCGCAGCCGCTACTGCGGTGACATCGACGGTCGCCGAGATCCTCACCGTCCTCCTAAAATTCTGTTTCCCAACTTAAACGGGGAGTCGGGCCCGCTGACTTGGCTCATCAAATGCAGCAATTACTTTCGCGAGCATCGCGTTCCGGAGGATGAGAAGGTTTGGATGGCATCTTTGCACCTCGACGGAACTGCTGCGGAATGGTATTACCAGATGGAGTGCGATTTCGGCATGGTCTCTTGGCCGCCCTTCGTCGATTTCGTCAACCTCCGCTTCGGGCCGCCCATTCGCTCTAATTCCCTCAGGGAGATCAAGGCCCTCTTCCGCATGGGTACTGTTGAGGAATATTCACGGCGCTACCTTGCCTTGCTGTCGCGTTGTGACAACCTCACCACGCAGACTAAGATTGATCTCTACACCGGCGGCCTGGGTCAGCCACTGGCCTCTGACATGGAGCTGCAGCACCCTGTCGATCTGCAGCATGCCATGAGTTTGGCGCAGGCGTACGAGCAGCGACACGTGGAGGCCTCTCCTGTCAATAGTTCGGCGGTGCCTAAATCTTCTACTTGCCGCACCACTGTTTCGACTAGCGCCTCCGGTCCTAGTGTGCAGGACAACAAGCAGGAAGGGACGCGCTCTCGCTTTCGCCTTCTGACGCAAGCTGAGATGCAAGAGAAGCGACAGAACGGGCAATGCTATTTCTGTCCGGAGCCTTATTCCAACGACCACAAGTACGCCGCCAAGGGCGTCTTCCTCATGGAGCTTGCTGAGGGCGAGGAAGACCCGCTCGGCGACGACATCACCAACCTGGAGATATCCTTACATGCTCTCACCGGCCTTGGGCCTACTAATTCCATGATGCTGCAGGTGGTGATCGGTGGTATTCAGCTCAGGGCTTTGGCTGACATGGGCTCCACGCACAGCTTCATTCACTCTACAGTGGCTGCTCATTTGGGACGGTTGGTCACCGAGCGCGCTGGGCTGTCAGTGATGGTGGCCAACGGCGATCGAGTGCGCAGCCCCGGTGTATGCCTCGCCACGGACGTCCTCATCCACGACTTGAGCTTCTCCGTCGACTGCTTCGCCCTCGAGTTGGGCGGGTTCGACCTCGTCCTTGGTGTCCAGTGGCTACGAACCTTGGGACCCATCGTTTGGGACTTCGACGCCCTTTCGATGGCCTTTTGGTTTAATGGTCGTGCCCATCACTGGCGTGGCCTAGGCAGTCGTGGCATGGCTGTCAACGCCGTGGCAGACCCCCGCGCAGTTCTCGACGAGTTGCTGCTATCCTACAAGGATATCTTCGACGAACCCCACGGTTTGCCCCCGGTTCGCCACCATGATCACCGCATCCACTTGTTGCCAGGACCTCCTCCAGTGGCGGTGTGCAGCCGTATCGGTATCCACAGCTACTCAAAGATGAAATTGAGCGCCAGTGCGACGACATGCTGGCCCAGGGGATCATTCGGGAGTCAACATCACCGTTTTTCCTCCCTAGTGCTCCTGGTCCGCAAACAGGACGACACTTGGCGCTTTTGTGTCGACTATCATGCGCTCAATGACTGCACCATCAAAGACAAGTTTCATATTCTAGTTGTTGACGAGCTTATTGACGAGCTCAAAGGTGCCCGCTTCTTCACCAAGATTGACCTCCGTCTCAGGTATCATCAGGTGCGAATGCACCCAAAGGACATCTCCAAGAGTGCGTTCCAGACACATCGCGGCCACTTCAAGTTCTTGGTTATGCCATTTGGCTTGACCAATGCGCCAGCAACGTTCCAGGCTTTGATGAATGATGTGTTGAAGCATTTTCTCTGGCGTTTCGTACTTGTTTTCTTTGATGATATACTAATCTTTAGTCCCACGTGGGCTGAACATTTACAAACATGTATGTACTGTGCTGCAGCAACTCCGTGATCACCACCTCTTCGCCAAGCGCTCCAAGTGTTTCTTTGGTGAGCCATCGATCGCGAACCTTGGCCATATTATATCAGCTGATGGGGTCTCCATGGACAGCGACAAGGTGGCTGCGGTGGAGGCTTGGCCGCGTCCCCGTTCGGCGCGGGCCCTTCGCGGTTTTCTGGGGCTTACTGGATACTACCGCAAGTTCATCGCCGTATATGGTGGTGTGGCTGCACCACTGACAGCCCTCCTCAAGCGGGAGGCCTACTCCAGGATCGATGAGGCCGAGGCGGCCTTTCTCCAGCTCAAGGCGGCGCTGGTGTCTGCTCCGCTGCTATAGCTTCCTGATTTCAGCAAGTGTTTCATTGTTGATTGTGATGCTTCAGGAGCTGGATTTGGTGCAGTGCTTCATCAGGGAGATGGCGCCGTGGTTTACTTCAGTCGAGCAGTGGCAGCTCATCATGCCAAGCTACTGTTGGATATAATATGAGCTTGGCCCATATAATATTTTATAAATCAAATAAAACTCTATGGTACGTAACATTAAGTGTTATATGGTTTAATACCATACGGGATTTTAATTGAACGTTGACTCAGCTTATATAGTTGGAAATTATTCATCTAAATTGAGAAGCTGAGAAAAGGATAAAGGCGTGCCACGCGCGCGCGCCGCCGCCGCCACCGGCCGGGCGGGGCCGTGGGCGCGGGAGGGCGTGGCCAGTCTTTTGCTACTTAATCCACATAATCATGGGAGTTACTCCCTCTGATGGTGGAGGCGAATTGATTGCGTCAGTTACTGTCTGATGGTGGAAGCGAACTGATTGCGTCAGTTACCGTCCTTTCCGCTTCCGTTTCTCTGTCTCCTGGGATTCTCCGCTGCCTCTCTCCCTTCCCGTCGCAGCCATATATCCGCAGTCCTCCGTTAGTCCAGATTACCGTCTTCCACAACCGCTCCCGAGAGAAACCACATCGCAGCAGCCTTCTAGCTTCCCCGTCCCGTACCTCTGCGCGCACGGAGCAGCGAGAGAGCAGGTGCCTCCGGAACCCTCGCCCGCTTGAGAACCTTGCAGGGGTGGGCGGCGATTAGGTTTTTAGAGAGCGATTCGTGACTGCTCGCGGAACATCAAGGCGTCTTCTTCCTGGTGATCCATTCGTGGGACTGCACTGCGAACATCGTCCTGCATCGACTATGGTCCGTGACTTCGAGCAACATACTATGTCGACTAGTGCGAATGGAGCCTCTGATGCCCTCGGCATGGCACCCTCCGCTGGGTACAGTCTAATCTTTCTGATTACTGTAATATGCGCTTTTACTGTATCTATTTGTATGTCATCTCTGCATGCTGTAGCGTTCGTTAGAGATATACACATGCATATATATATGCCATCACGAACCTGCTGATGTTATTTTTCTGGATTAAACTGATAATGAAAATGTCTAAATTTCTAACAATCCAAAAACATAATGTTAGGCAATTTTCTGTCAGTGGTTTTGCTGCTGCTTTGAAGCCAAATAATTTTGATAGCAAGAATTTCATGATATGGTGTGCCAAGATGGTATTGTGTTTGACTGCGATAAACTGCTATCACGCCGCACAGGGGAAGCCTGAACAGTTTACTCCCGAGGAGGAGAAAAAGTTCTTGGCTGCCGATAACCTGTTTCAAGACGCCGTGATCAGTGCACTTCATCCCAAGTATGAGAAAAACTACATATCTTGCACATCAGGCAAAGAGTTATGGGATGCTCTTGAGACAAAGTTTGGAGTTTCTGATGCTGGCAGTGAGCTGTACCTTATGGAGCAGCTGTACGACTACAAAATGGTTGAAAACCGTTATGTGGTCGAACAGGCTCATGAGATACAGGCGCTAGCAAAGGAACTAGAACATTTCCCATGTTTGTTGTCCGACAAGTTTATGGCCGGCGGTATAATCACTAAGCTGCCACCTTCTTGTAGGGATTTTGCTACTTCTCTAAAACACAAGAGACAAGAGTTTAATGTGGCTGAGCTTATTGGATCTCTTGGTGTTGAAGAGAGGGCGAGAGCAAAAGACAACCGTGGAAAAGAAGTTGAGTCTTCCACCGCCAATATGGTGCAGAAGAAAAACTCATTTGTATCTCGTAATAAAAAGAAGAACATGCAAGAGAACAACAATGCAAAGCCTAAGCAAACTACACAGTTCAAGAAGAAAAACAAGAAAGGTGGAGGTTGCTTTATTTGCAGGAGTGATGAACATTGGACAAGTGCGTGTCCAGACCGCAAATATAAGTAAGAAAAGAAATCAGCAAACGCGGTCATTAGCGAGACTAGAGGAGGAACATCTGGGTATGGTAATTCTTTACCCTTTGTTCTTTTAGTTTGTCTTTCACCTAAGTGGTGGATGGACAGCGGTGCTAATATTCATGTGTGTGCTGATGTTTCTTTGTTTACTTCCTATCAGGCCGGCATGACTGGAGCCTTGCTGATGGAAAACGGTTCGCATGCGCGTGTTCTTGGTGCTGGTACGGTCGTTCTGAAGTTTACTTCGGGAAAGACGGTGCTATTAAAAACGTGCAGCATGTCCCCTCCATCAAGAAGAATCTTGTTAGCGCTTCTCAGATGTGTCGCGATGCTTTTAAATTGTGCTTGAGTCTAATAAATGTGTTGTGTCGAGACATGGAACATTTGTTGGAAAAGGTTATGATTACGGAGGCTTGTTCCGCTTATCTTTGCTTGATGATGTGTGTAATAAAGTGGTGAACAATGTTAATGCTTCGGATGAGTCGAATATTTGGCATTCACGACTTTGTCACATTAATTTTGGCTCTCACGCGGCTTGCAAATCTGAATTTAATTCCGAAATTTAACTTAGTCAAAGATTCTAAGTGCTAGGTGTGTGTGCAATCGAAGCAACCACGCAAGCCTCACAAGGCTGCTGAGGCGAGGAACTTGGCACCATTAGAACTCGTTCATTCTGATTTATGTGAAATGAATGGCGAATTGACTAAAGACGGTAGACGATACTTCATGACATTTATAGATGATTGTACTAGATTTTGTTATGTGTATTTATTAAAAACTAAAGATGAAGCGTTGCATTATTTTAAAGTCTATAAAGTTGAGGTAGAAAATCAACTTGAGAAGAAAATCAAGCGTTTGTGGTTCGATCGAGGGGTAGAATATTTCTCAAATGAATTTTTTTGAGTTTTGCGCGGTGCATGGAATTATTCATGAGAGGACACCACCATACTCACCATAGTCCAATGGGATTGCAGAGAGAAAGAACCGCACTCTAACTGATTTGGTAAATGCCATGTTAGAGATTGTGGGACTATCTAAGGAATGGTGGGATGAGGCTATATTGACAGCATGTCATGTCCTGAATAGAGTGCCCACAAAGAACAAAGAAATTACACCATTCGAGGAATGGGAGAAGAAGAGATTAAATCTCTCTTACCTGCAAACTTGGGGTTGTTTGGCAAAGGTGAATGTGCCAATAAACAAAAAGCGAAAGCTTGGACCAAAGACTGTTGATTGTGTTTTTCTTGGTTATGCCATTCACAGCGTGGGTTATAGATTTTTAATCATAAACTCTAGTGTTCCTGAGATGGCTGTTGATACAATCATGGAATCTAGAGACGCTACATTTTTTGAGAATGAGTTTCCCATAAAAAATGCACCTAACACGACTAGTCATGAATTTATAATTCCCCATGAGCATGAAAATTTTATTCTGATAGAACAAACTGAGAAACCCTATATGCAAAATCCTAAGGAGGATGACACTATAGTCACAAGAAAAAGTAAGAGACAAAGGACTGCAAAGTCTTTTGGTGATGACTATATTGTGTACCTTGTGGATGACACACCAATGACCATTGAAGAGGCATATTCCTCTCCTAATGCTGACTTATGGAAGGAAGCAGTACGGAGTGAGATGGATTCTGTTATGTCTAATAAAACTTGGGAAATTGTTGATCGTCCCTATAGGTGCAAGCCTATAGGGTGCAAATGGGTGTTCAAGAAAAACCTTAGGTCTGATGGTACTATTGAGAGGTACAAGGCAAGGCTTGTGGCCAAGGGTTATACTCAAACGAAAAGTGAGGATTTCTTTGATACTTATTCACCGGTTGCCCGATTGACCACAATTCGAGTTTTGCTTTCCCTGGCAGCCTCCTATGGTCTCATCGTTCATCAAATGGACGTTAAGACAGCTTTCCTAAACGGAGAGTTGGAGGAGATCTATATGGATCAACCGGATGGATTTGTAGCAAATGGTTAAGAAGGCAAGGTGTGTAAATTATTAAAGTCATTATATGGCCTGAAACAAGCTCCTAAGCAGTGGCATGAGAAGTTCGATGGAACTTTGACATCTGTTGGCTTTGTTGTGAATGAAGCTGATAAATGTGTGTACTATCGGTATGGTGGGGGTGAAGGAGTCATTTTGTGCTTATATGTTGATGACATACTGATCTTTGGATCCAGCCTCAAAGTGATCGAGGAGGTGAAGAAATTTTTAACTAATAATTTTGAGATGAAAGATTTGGGAGAGGCTGATGTTATCCTTAATATCAAGCTTCTGAGAGAAGGTGATGGTGGGGTAACTCTATTATAATCTCACTATGTGAAAAAGGTGCTGAGTTGCTTTGGTTTTAGTAGCTGTGCACCTGCTCCTACACCTTATGACCCTAGTGTGCTATTGAGGAAAAATCGGAGAATAGCAAGGGATCAGTTGAGATATTCCCAGATCATTGGTTCACTCATGTATCTTGCTAGTGCAACAAGGCCTGACATCTCTTTTACTATGTGCAAGCTGAGCTGGTTTGTGTCAAACCCGGGAGATGATCACTAGCGCGCTCTTGAGAGAGTGATGCGCTATCTAAAAGGCACCATGAGCTATGGTATTCGTTATACCGGACATCCAAAAGTGTTGGAAGGCTATTGTGATGCCAACTGGATCTCTGATGCTGATGAGCTTTATGCCACAAGTGGATATGTGTTTTCGCTTGGAGGTGGCGCTGTTTCCTGGAAGTCTTGCAAGCAGACTATCGTAACGAAGTCTACAATGGAAGCAAAACTCACAGCATTAGACACTGCTAGCTCTGAGGCTGAATGGCTTCGTGATCTCCTTATGGATTTATCGGTTGTTGAAAAACCCATACTAGCTATTTCTATGAACTATGATAATCAGACTGTGATTACGAAGGTTAACAGTTCTAAGGATATCATGAAGTCCATAAGGCATGTTAAGAGACGATTAAAATCTATAAGAAAATTGAGAAACTCTAGAGTAATAGCGTTGGACTATGTTCACATGTCTAACAATCTGGTAGATTAATTCACTAAGGGTCTGTCATGCAATGTGATAGAAAGTGCATCGAGAGAGATGGGTTTGAGACCCACTTGAAATTTACTATAGTGGTAACCTGTTCTATGTGATCGGAGATCCCGTGAAGTAGAATGGTGAAACAAGCTAGTAGTAAATTGTGAGGAAAGATCCTTAGTAAGACTCATTTCTGATGCACATCTTTCCTATCTATAAGGCAGGTTGGTTTTTACCTTAATGTGTTCCAAGTGGCTTGCTAAAGCAAAGATGTTGTCCTACAGAACATCTTTTGGGGAGCACACCTATATGAGTTAGGCTGCTGATCACAGTCTATGAGATTTGGGTGATCTCTAAATACTCATGAAAGGCACTGGAGTATGACTTATATGCTTTAAATAGAGGGGATGTCTTTTGCAGCCAAGTATAAGCTAAGGACTTTAGTGACATTCACCTCACACAAAACTAGCAATTCAAGGCCTAGTCCATTGTTCAGTTGTGACTGAGTGAAACTATTGCTCTAGATGGATGTTCAACTTAACAGTCTCTATCGAAACACTGGTATATAAAAGAAATATGGTTCTGAGACTACTTTGTTATCAACCCTAGAGTTTGGTGGGGATTGTTGGATATAATATGGGCTTGGCCCATATAATATTTAATAAATTAAATAAAACTCTATGGTACATAACATTAAGTGTTGTATGGTTTAATACCATACGGAATTTTGACTGAACGTTGACTCAGCTTATATGATTAGAAATTATTCATCTAAATTGAGAAGCTGAGAAAATGATAAAGGCGTGCCACACGTGCGCGCGCGCGCCGCCGCCGCCAGCCAGGCCAGGCCGTGGGCGTGGCCGTGGGCGTGGGTGCGGGCTAGGCCATGGGCGTGGCCGTGGGCGTGGGTGCGGGCTAGGCCGAGGCCGAGGCCGTGGCCGTGCCGTGGCGTGGCGTGGCTTGGCGAGGCGAGGCAGGCAGGCGGCAAGCGGGTGGGCATGGCCAGTCTTTTGTCACTTAATCCACATAATCACGGGAGTTACTCCCTCTAATGGTGGAGGTGAACTGATTGCGTCAGTTACCGTCCTTTCCGCTTCCGTTTCTCCGTCTCTTGGGATTCTCTGCTGCCTCTCTCCCTTCCCGTCGCAGCCATATATCTGCAGTCCCGTCTTCCGCAACCACTCCTGAGAGAAACCACATCTCAGTAGCCTTTTGGCTTCCCCGTCCCATACCTCTGCGTGCACGGAGCAGCGGGAGAGCAGGTGCCTCCGGAACCCTCGCCCGCTTGAGAACCTTGCACGGGGTGTGCGGCGATTAGGTTTTTGGGGAGCGATCCGCGACTACTCACGGAACATCAAGGCGTCTTCTTCCTGGTGATCCGTTCGTGGGACTGCACTGCGAACATCATCCTGCATCGACTGTGGTCCACGACTTCGAGCAACGCACTATGTCGACTAGTGCAAATGAAGCCTCTGATGCCCTCGGCATGGGACCCTCTGCTGGGTACAGTCTAATCTTTCTGGTTACTGTAATATGCGCTTTTACTGTATCTATCTGTATGTCATCTCTACATGCGATAGCGTTCGTTAGAGATATACATATGCACATATATGCCGTCACGAACCTGCTGCTGTTATTTTTCTGGATTAAACTGATAATAAAAATGCCTAAATTTCTAACAGCTACCAGCATATGAGAGAGAGCTCATCGGCTTGGTCAAAGTCGTACGTCATTGGCGGCCATATTTATGGGGTCGTTCATTCACAGTCCCTACATATTATTGGAATCTCAAGTACATTCTCGATCAGCGCCTCACGACAATTCCATAGCATACATGGGTGACTATGCTCTTTGGTTATGATCTCACGGTCGAATACCGTACAGGGGAACTGAATACTGTGGCAGATGCTTTGTCCCGCCGCGACTCCGACATACTTGCTGCTCGCGCAGTTTTGGTTCCAACATTTGCCCTCTATGATGACATGCGACTGGAGCACTTGCACGATCTGCAGGCTCAGGGGCTGCGTGCATAGATAGCAGCGGGAGCAGCGCCTGATGGTTGGGCATTGGTGGATGATATGCTGCTGTATAGGGGGTGCCTTTTTGTTCTAGATGCCTCTGTGCTATGGCCGTGTCTGCTGCAGGAGGCGCATGGCAGCCATGAGGGGGCACAGAAGACTCTTCACTGATTTCGGGCATCGTTCTTCAATGCTCTGGGCGTCCTTCTTCAATGCTCGTGCACATCGCTTGGTCCGTGACTACGTCCGTGGCTGTGCTGTTTGTCAACGGAACAAGACTGAGCACTTACATCCGGCTGGGTTGCTGTAGCCTTTGCCTACTCCAGAAAATGTGTGGAGTGACATCGCCACATGGATTTTGTTGAGGGCTTTCCACGGGTTAGAGGGAAGTCAGTGGTGCTCTATGTGGTGGATCGGTTTTCCAAGATGGCTAATTTCATTGCTTTGAGTCATCCATATTCAGCAAACTCAGTGGCTCGTGCCATCTTCGATAATATTGTCCGCCTCCATGGATTTCCCTGCTCCATTATTAGTGATCGTGATACGGTATTCACCAGCAATTTTTGGGAGGAACTCTTCAAGTTGGCTCATGTTCGATTATTGCGTAGCTCGGCATTTCATCCACAGACTGATGGACAGTCAGACATGACCAACCGCATCATAGTGATGTACTTGTGCTGCTTGGATGGTGATCGACCGCGTTCTTGGCTCTAGTGGCTACCGTGGGCAGAATTCAGTTACAATACCTCCTTCCGGTCTGCTCTTTGGGCTACTCCCATTGAGGTAGTCTATGGCAGACCACCACCACATTTGGCGTCTTACCATCCTGGCTCAGCCTGGGTGGCTGCAGTGGATCGCCAGCTCGGTGACCGTGATGAATTTTTAGGTGAGATCCAAGATCGGCTGCTTTTTGGCTCAGGATGTGATGAAGGAGCATCAAAATAAGATGCGCCATATGGTTGAGTTTGCCGTGGGTGATTGGGTGTTGCTGCGTCTCCACCATCGCACAGCTGTTGGCATCACTACTGCTTCATCGTCCAAGCTCGGGCCTCATTTCTTCGGGCCATATCAGGTGACTCAGCGCATTGGGGAGGTGGCATATCGCTTGCACCTTCCTCCTAAGGCGCGCATTCATGATGTTTTCCATGTCGCTCTCTTGAAGAAGTTTGTGGGGGGAGCCGTCGTCTGCATTGGTTCCGCTACCTTCGGTTCTCCTTGGTCGGGTGGTTCCTACTCTGGCTGCTGTGGTCCGTGCTCACCTCAACCGTGGCCGTTGGCAGATTCTTGTTCACTGGGAAGGTTGCACACCTGCTGATGTGTCACACCCGATTTCGTGGAGCCAAAATCGGGTGCACATCATATATGTGCCAGGATCAATTTCCACACATATGACTTGACATCATCAGTGATAAATCAAAAATAGTGTACAAAAAAGAGTAAATTAATATTATTACATGGTCATCAGAGTTTGATTACAAGCGAAGCGTCTTATTATAGAGAAAAGGCGAAACATCAATGCCCTCCATAGGAAGGTCGATGATAGCACACGCGCCTAACACCCGGGAATATCCTCCGGATGCCCATCCCAAGCTTCATCTTCTGAGCAGCCTTTAATTTTATTTGAGGAATAGCAATGGTGAGTACTTGTCGTGCTCAGCAAGTACAGGCAGAAAATAATATGAAATGCAAGGCTTAAAATAAGGATAAAGCTGACTCGGGCTTACTCCAGGTTCGCATTTTTAGTTGAAAGTTTTATTAAAACAACCTATATTCACTAAGTGAGTATAGGGATACCCCAAGCCCCTAATTAAAGGAGAGTATCATCATTAATTTTATGAAACCATTCCAAAGGTTTCCATCTCCATTATCATACGGCATAGCCATGCCCGAAATCAAAAACCGAGGTAGCCACCTCATCATCAAAGAACATAGCAATGCCCAGTAAATCCCCAGAAACTCCATTTATAAACATGTGAGATCCATTTTTAATCATGTGAGGGTTCAGGCCGCTCGTATCCATGAGCATGGCTGATATATTAGTTTTACACTCTGTAGAGGTTGTACACTTTCACCCCAAATCATGATTACCATTTGCCCGGGGCTTGCAAGACCCACGAACACTTCCAAGGTGAGCGGGCAGGGTTTCACTACGAGACTTTCACAGTTTCTACTAGTAGGAAGCAACCCGCTAGGTTTCAGTCTGGCGCATGGTTAGCCGTCCCCGTAGGGAGCCCAAGTAGCCACCCGCAGCATCCCTCACGAGCGAGGACTACCATACTTAGTAACCAAGACCCCCCTTTTGCGCCTACCCGGTAAGCTGCCATACTACTAGCAAAAGGTCTGCTAATATGTCAAGCCCGAACCATAATAGCTTGGGGTTGTACGATATATCCTGGGTGATCGCTGCACGAACTGGTCCTTAGGGAGGGTGGACATAAGTACCCAAAACCACAGGCACTTATTCCCCCTATGTTGCTAAAAGCCAACTTTTAATTAACCATCCATATAAGTGAGCCATTAGTCAGGATTGCATTATCATAACATAAGTAACATGATCCTTTGTGGGTTGCAGCAGCTAAGCATATCTAAAGTTACCCATGTGAAACACCAGGTGTAAGGAAGGATTTAAAAGGCTAGTCAGAGTCCTTAGAGTTTAACAAATTAAGACACATGCATAAAAGTAAAGTGTAATTAAAGTTAAATAGGTAAGCAATATGCTTCAAGGAATGTGCCTGCACTTGCCTTCCTCGTAGTTAGGCTGCTCGGGACCTTGTTGATTGGGTTCTCCTTCCCCCATAAATTGCTCCCCGTCTATACGCGTCAAACAGTACATACAAAGCAATAATGAATTTAATTAGAAACATTACATCATTACATAGATCAGGCATAAACAAACCTACCAAGATTCTACGCATCGAGAGGAACTCATGGGTTCGAGAATCGCTAAAATCAGAGTTAAAATGGAAAGTTATGCTCATTTTATGAATCAGTGGCAAAATTGTAATTAAACTAAACTATTTTTGGGTTTAAAATAAATAAAACAGAAATTCATTTGAAAACTGGAGTGCGGGTTCAATTTGCAGAAAAGCCGAGGGCCTTTCCGCAAAAGCGGCGGTGGCTGTCGGCCGCGCTCCATGGACCGGCGGTGGACCGCACCCGCAGGGGCGAGTCCGCGGGTCCACCATGGACCGACGGTGGCAAGGGCACGGCGGCGACCATGGCTGGCGCTGGCGTGCTCATCACGGCGGTGGTACAGTGCATGGCAGGGCCGACGGCGAGGGGTGACCGGAGGTGGCGGTGCATGCAGAGGGGCGGCTCGGCCTCGCCGAAGTAACTCTGGCGAGCCTTACCGGTGCGCAGTGAAGGAGAGGGAGGAAGGGGAGGGCACCGGCGTGATGCTTACCACACGGCGAAGCTCGTCGACGTGATTGGTGCGCCTAGATGCAACGAAGAGGGGTTTCTATGGTGGCGGCCTTCTCGGTGGTGGTGAGCTCGAGCACTGAGCGAGAGAGGATGAGCGAGCGAGAGCGAGTGAGTGGGAGGGAGTGAGGAGGTGGCAGAGGGTGCCTTTTATAGGCGCTCAGCCACTAGCGAGCGTGGGCGAGCGGGCAAGGCAGGGCGGGCGGCGACAGCGATGGCGCAAGCGAGCGGGCACGGTCAAGTGCGAGCACGGCTTGTGGGCAGTGGTGGTGACGGCGCTGTGCGGGTGCGTGCGCGCTACGGGAGGAGGCAGCGACGGCGCCCTGTATGGCTAGGTGCGAAAAGGGGCACGCGGTGCTCGGTTGAAAGGTCCTAATGGCTAGAGGGGAGTGAATATCCTATAAAAAATCTACAACAACACTAAACAAAATGGTTAGACAATTATGAGGCGAAGCAAATGTTGTGCTAGCCTACTAAAATGCAAGCCACCTACCATAATTCTAGTCTCTATGATCTCTAGACACACAAAGGCTATGTCACTACACTAAGTTAGTGAGCTCTCAATGACTAACTAAAGAGACTCACTAACCACTAGATACGACACAAGCTAGTTCTCAAAACTAATTACACTAAAGAGCTTAGCTACACTATGAATCTAAATTCATAAGTGGTTGAGATGTTTATACCGCCATGTAGAGAGGTGTGCCAATCATAAGATGAAGCCAATCAATTACAATAGAGTCCCGGTGACAAGAGGTGACACAATGATTTTTCACCAAGATTCACTTGCTTACCGGCAAGCTACTCCCCGTTGTGACGATACACTCACTTGGAGGTTCACACGCTAATTGGCATCACACGCCAAACCCTCAATAGGGTGCCGCACAACCAACACAAAATAAGGATTACACAAGGCATGAGCAATCCACTAGAGTACCTTTTGGCTTTTCGCCGGAGAAAGGTCAAGAACCCCTCACTGCACCAAGCCGTCTAGGTGGCGGCAACCACCAAGAGTAACAAGCAAAATATGCAGCGAAACACGAATACCAAGTACCTCTAGATGGAATCACTCAAGCAATGCACTTGGATTCGCTATCAATCTCACAAAGATGATCAATCTATGATGGAGATGAGTGGGAGGGCTTTGGCTAAGCTCACAAGGTTGCTATGTCAATGCAAATGGCCAAAAGAGTGAGCTTGAGCCGGCCATGGGGCTTAAATAGAAGCCCCCATGAAATAGAGCCGTTGGGCTCTCACTGCAGCCCAACTCGGGGCGATCGGATGCACTGATCAGATGTGATCGGACACATGCCTCAGCGTCTGGTCATTTGATGCCGTCCACGTGTCACACTCGTTTCAAATGCCAGCTGCGCGATGCCAACGGCTAGTAGCCGTTCTCGTGCGCTTTAAGTCACGATCGGATGCATCGTCGCACAGACCGGACGCGTCGGTACCAAGTCAGCCATGCGCGCGCCACTGCTATGCTGTGATCGGACGCTCTGTTGAGATGACCGGACGCATCTACGCCTAGAGTCTGGTCACTTCCAAAGAGGTTCCAGAGTGGCCAAATCGTGACCGGACGCGTTCGGTGCATCTCGACCGAACCCTTCACAGCGTCCGGTGCAATAGCCTAGGTTACACTACCTCGGCCTCTACTGACCGGACTCACAAGCCTGCGTCCGGTCACTGCGAGAGTAGCGTCCGGTCACTGAAAATCAGTGACAATCACCTCCTTTACTTCACTAACTTCTCCACCCTTGCTCAAATGTGCCAACCACCAAGTGTATCACCTTATGCACGTGTGTTAGCATATTTTCACAAACATTTTCAAGGGTGTTAGCACTCCACTAGATCTAAATGCATATGCAATGAGTTAGAACATCTAGTGGCACTTTGATAACCGTATTTCGATACGAGTTTCACCCCTCTTAATAGTACGGCTATCGATCCTAAATGTGATCACACTCACTATATGTCTTGATCACCAAACCAAAAAGATCCTATCAAATTTCACCTTTGTAGCTTTTTGTTTTTCTCTTTCTTCTTTTCCAAGTCCAAGCACTTGATCATCACCATGGTCACATGATCTTCATCATTGCTCCACCACTTTGTAATAGTGCTACCTGTCTTATGATCACTTTGATAAACTAGGTTAGCGCTTAGGATTTTATCAATTCACCAAAACCAAACTAGAGCTTTCATCGGTGGAGCGGCGGCGGCGTGCCCAAGCAGGCGCGGGGCGCGGGGAAGGGGACGACCCTGTAGCGGGGTCGCTGACGGGTGGGGTCCACCCATCGGTGACCCTACCGCGGGGGCCCGCGTGGCGGTGAGAGAGAGGTGCGGCGTGCCGTTGCGGGCGGACTGGGCCGCCTGGCCACTTGGGCCGGCTGCGCGAGCGGGAGAAAGGGGAGGGGGAGGGCCGGCTAGGCTGTGCCAGCGCAAGCGCGGGAGAGAGAGAGGAGGGAGGGGCCGGCTGGGCTGGGCCTAAGCGGCAGCAGACCAAAAGGGAGAGGAGGGTGGAGAAGGAAAAAGAAAAGTATTTTCCTTTTTCTAAAAGGATTTTTGGGAAAGTCATCTATCCTATTATGACATAAACACGAAACTAAATACAGAGAGCAACCAATAAAAATTGTGCAGCGGCATGAATGCAACAAACATTGTTTCTACCTTATATTTCTTTTTTACTTTCTTTTATAAAATGATTTCTCCTCCCTAGAAAAAATAAATACAACTAACCAAATTAAATTCAAACTTATTCAAATAAATTCTAAATTTCACAATTTGAAAATTAGGGTGTTACATGATGCTACTTGGGAAGCTGTGGAAGACTTAAAAAAATCACTGTCCTAAGTTTCAGCTCACGGACGAGCTGTTTGTTGGGGAGGAGGGAAGTGTTGTGGACTCATTTGTGGGCCGCCAATACCTGCGTCGCCCAAACAAGCCCACAGCCCAAGCCTCCACGGCTGCTGGCTGAATAGGCAAAGGAGGGACTCACGGACAGCCCAAGCCTCCACGTCTGATGGTTTAATAGGAAAAGAAGGGATTAAGGGATGAGTTTAGTAGATTGGTTTTATTATGGAAGTGTACCTGTACTATAAAGGGGCACCTTAGGAGATTGTAATAGACATCAAAGAAGGAATAAACCTCCCTATGTATCGGGGTGGGGTTTTACCCTTCGACGGTGGCCTCTGGCGATTCAGCCGCCGTCACCGGAGAAGCTCCCACCGCCGAGGTTCCTCGCTATCCTCTGCGTTCCAATTCTCAGTTCAGCCTCCTCCTCCGCTCTCCTCTCCGTTCACCTCACCGCCGACGCCATAACAGACTTTCACAACTGACCAGACTGCTGTAACATTTCGTATTTGTGAAAGCAAAGAAGCACTATTCTTCCATTTATGATGCAAGTAGCGTTTATAGCAAGAGCTATCATATGGAGTTATTATCAACAAAATATATCACTTACCAATAGCCTTTATTATAGTATAATAAGCTAATGTACAGGAAGATAAATTACGCTGCACAAATTGCAAAAAGAGATGATACCAGACCAAAAAACATCCTGAGCTCAAATGCATTCATTCAAAAGAAAATGAAGTGGAACAGAACCTGGCAGTCGACATTCAAGTACCCAATTGCAATGACTGCATACAGATAATTCTATCACCTCCTTTTGTTGTTCAGTGAAACACAGAGGCATGATGTGCAGGCACACCGCGCATAATTAATAGAACAAGTTACAACTTACAATGCGTCAATAATCTACTTTCTATGAGCAAAGTTCACAGCCTTGTTAAAGCCTCAGCATTCTACATACATCACTGGCCTAACCAGAAGCGATGGATTAAGGGTGCAAATGAGCGTGCTTGAGTAAACAAAAAGAGGGGTTTCAGTTAGTAAGCACAGAATAACTTGAGCAAACCTTGATCACTCCGTTCAGATGGGTACCACAGATGTGCTGCCGTGTCGTCTCATCCTCCACACCCTCACTGCCAAACCCGGAATGGAAACGAAGCAACACATGACGCTGATGCCCAAGGGCGGCACAACCATGATAACAGAGGCAATTCTGTCTGTAGGAGGATCCTTGGCAGCCAATAGCTTCAGCAGAAAGCCGAAAACTTCAAGGAAGGCGAAAGCCGTAGTGGCGATGAGGTGTGCACTTACGACGGCGCCGCTCAAAGGTTCCAGCGCCGCCGCTCCCTGCCGGCGCAACCAAAGGCAAGCAATTTGAGAAGAAGCAGAGTACAAGTGTCCGAAGGAGGAAGGACACCTGCAATTGGGTGCAAAAGGCACCAAATTTCGAATTCGAAGGTAGGAGTACCTTCTTTAGTTGGTCGATGTAGAAGGGCTCCACGAATTTTCTCAACATCAGCGCGGAGGGGCCAGACGATCGCAACAAAGAGCACGGAGACAAGGACGGCCGTCCACGCAGCGCCGGTGCACCCCCAGCCGCAGGCGATGAGCGCGGCAGCAACGCTCGCCAGCAATGGGGGTTTTCAGACTTGGGGAAAAAAGCAACGGCAGCGGCGAGCAGAGGCTGAGCAGAATGGGGGTTTTCAGGTGCCCAAGCCCGTGTCCTGATGGATGGATATGCCCAGTCGTAGTGTACACACTACACGGCGACGGCGAGCTGAGAAACCGACACGTCATCGTCTCACTTTGTGCATCTCCCACATCCGATCCGACCTCCCTTGTTCATCGATCGTCAGGCTCCAGGAATCACCAGCTACTACTAACCTACTTCCCCCTTTCTTCTCCTCCTGCTCCCCTGCGACTCCTTTCTTTTCCCCACTCGATGTTCCTGCTAGCTAGCTTCACATGTAGCTAGTATGAACGCAAGACTTCAAGTTCAAGTAGAGGTAGAGGTAGAGGTAGAGATAGAGGTACTGGTAGAGTGGTAGTAGCTGTTTTATCTCTTCAAGTTTTTTTGTCTCGAACACTCATGAGAGCTTTTTTATTTGTGAATCCACACTCATGAGAGCTGGCAAATGTGTTGGTTGTTCTGAATCTCTGATGTATACTCTAGCAGTGTATTTGGTAGGTTATATATATAATTCCTTTGCTTCTTAAAAACTATGTAAACATTCTAGATATGTTCTTTCCTTGCATCTCAGATACTGTGGATATATTTGGGAAACTAAGGAATTTTACAAGGATTGCCTGAAACAAAATGGTTCAACTCTTATGGTAACTAAGGAAAATTACCACATGTACTTATCCTTGGTAGATGCTTTTAGGATCTTCAAATTTGTTTAATTTCCAAAATTACTACTACAGTTGACGTTCCCTGTTCGTTATTTCTCTGTACCTCCTATGGGCCTACTGTAGGTTTTACAGTTTACAAATAGCGCAAATATGTATATTATATGCTCCCAGACCTTATTTGCCTTTGCTTATTTAGATTACAGAGAATGCAAATGAACAGACTTCTCCTTGGTAAAAAAAGAGGAAATTATCTTGCTAAGATCTAAATATTCATGCTAAAGGTATTTTGATGCTAAAATTTTAATACCTTACGTTTAGCATGAGCAAATGTGGGTTTTGATGCTGAAGTCATGGAGTAGATTATAATACATAGCAGCAATGTAGCTGGCTGCCTAAGAGTATACTCCTAACTGATAGCTGACATTCCTATCTCTGACAGAGTATATCATAGTTCAGAACCTATATCTCCAGTTCCACGAACATATACACTATATAGAGCTATATGCCTGTTGACTTTAGATTACACATGTTCAGACATTTGCCTTTGTTCAGTTCAATTCATACCATTAGTTCAGGACTTCAGATATAAACCTAAATTCATTACATTCTTACAGAGATTAATTCTCATGCTGAAAAATGACTCAGAGAGCTAGTGCAGCAGTGCTTCACTGCTTGTGCTTATGAACAACCAATGCCTTTGTGTTTGTCCTGGTTCTGTGAAGATGACCTATGATGCTGCAACCGGAAATGTATTGATTTCATATTTGAGAATTAATGTCTTTTTGTTTGGTGCTTTGCACCTTTTACTAAATTACTTGATTTTTCAGATGGATAAATATGTATACTTGCTACTATGCTAGAATATGTATATTTTTGGTGAAACATTATAAAACCCTTTAACTCCATGTAAACGTCTAAACAGTCTATATGCTAAATGAAGGGTGATCGACGGTTACCATTTAGCATTTAAGATAACACAGCACCTAATTGTTTTTCATCTTCATTTTCATTTTGGGATGGAGAAATTACTCAATTAAATTGAGAGTACAATTGCATACCTATTGACATCCAAGCTTCTAGACACACTACACTAGCATTTATCGAGAGCCATCTAACAACATTGTCCACCTCTAAAAGATGTCATCAACGATTGCCTAGTTTCAACTTAGCAACACCAACGAGTGACATCAGAGTACCACCTTACAATCATTGCCGCGATAGGTCCCAAACCTTAGCAATGTCACATAAGTCAATGCTTGCATTGGCCATGTTAGAGCTGGAAGCTCGAATAACTTCCCAGTGATCGCGAGATCATAACCAACGAGCTAATGACACAAAGATACAAATGGGCCAACACGACTATCCCCACCAATCGCATCAACCCGGCGAAAAATAGAAGTGACGCGAAGAAACACCAGGGCAATAGGCATCTGCACAGGAGGTTTCTACGAGAAATAAGGTAAGATACGAATTGCCGTAGGTAGTGCATAGGTCACAATTTATCCAATATAAACCCTATACCCCTACTGCCGGTGAAGCCACCACATTAGGAGGGGAAGCGTATTGGTCACGCCTAGAGAACCCCTAGGATGGCGGCGGTAGAGAGAAGCCATTTAAGTATTGTCATCTTTCTCTACCGATGTAATCTTACTCTTGTGAATCATAACCATTAGCATTCACTTTCTAAATGTGTTCTCTAACATGTATCCAGACTCACTGATGTCTCTAGCAATCATATATCCATGTCCCATCACATCATATGAGTCAAAACCTAGTAATACGAGTCACGATCGAAGTGATGGTTTTTGTTAGTTCGCTTTCATACCATCACTTCATTTCCTTTCCACATTTTTCCATAAACAGTCACCCCCCCTACATCCATCACAACTCAATAATGTGACAATGGCCATGTACATGTCTCCAACCATATCACATCACCAATTCACCCTTTGTTATTGCATAAATTTTACCAACAATATTTTTACCATCAACTCTATTAAAACTGACATTGAAATATTATCACCACTGGTTAGTGGTTTGAACCGGCCATGAAAACCAGCTCAAGTGTATATACGCCAAACCCTCCTCCCTCCCACCCCCATCATCCTCCGCCATCACCGGCCCCCATCACCCCCCCCCCCCCCCCCCCCCCCCCCCACACACACACACCACCTCCTGCCCCTATGCCCCTCTCCTCCCCACCCCCCCCACACTCTCCTCATGTTGCTCACTCCACCGTGGCAGTGTGGCCTAGGGTGGTGATGAAGCGCAGCAAATCTAGCCTAGGACAACAGATGACGACAAAGAAAGGCTTGTAGTCAAATCCATCCATGTAGGACGTTTAAAAAAATGTGACCAGCCTATGCAATTTTTCATTAAGAACAAGATAAACACCCAAATTCATGTTGAAGATGACTCGAACTAGGGTGGTTATGTGCATGACCACACCTCCCACCCAATCAGGTAGGACAAATGAAAAAACTATATATGTGCAGAACTGTAAAACAAATCAAGGCCAAATTAACATCTACAGATTCAGAAATATTAAACACATCCTACATCATGAACTAGAAGTAAGCTGAGCAATATTAGATTTGCTAAGAGAAATCTGCAGAAGAAATTTATAATAAATTAACTAAAGCCAAGATCATAGCATGTCCAGTGTGATATTGCATCCAGATATGCATCTTCTCCTGCTAGGATGTTAGTTACATTGATTAAAAAGCACGAGTCATTCTCCTCATTGTCACTTCTGGAAGTACGTGTTCCAGAAGCATAGGATACACCATAGTTTCAAATTTGCAGAATTCATAGCATAGGGGATACTTTATGCTAGCAGTAGATCCACAATGAAATAAGATAAATTTTCGTAGATAAGAAGATACAGAAAAGAACTAATATTTTCAGCAACAAAGCATAGGTACTCGTAGTCCTCCATCTTCACAGCTCTTTCTCCACTTCAAGGCTTTCTACAAAAATGAAATCAAACATCTTAATCAGAATAGGTGCATAAAAATTGGATCCATATCGCATCACAAATATTTTAGATTTCACCTCAAAAGTATTTTAGACTCCAATATTTAGAAAGTATAAGAGGTTAATGTGTAAAGATTGCCTAAGGTAAAACTTTTGCAAGCTTGCTCACATAAAAGTCAAAACAGCCAATGTACTGAAATAAAACTGATGGTAGGGTGCTGATCTAATCAGTACTACTTCCCCTACATAACCAATTAGTTAACAAACATGTCTAGACCAGGAGTGACCAACAGTGAAAATCTCTTGGGTGGTTGCTAATAGAGTTGTACAAATGGGTTTTACATGAATCAAAGGGTTCAAATACTTGAGTACAACTATAATAGAGTTGTACAAATGGGTTTTACATGAAGCATTTTCCATCACGATTTCATCTCTTCAGCATACTAATTAAGATGCTCCTGAATTTTAAGGAGTAGAATCAGCATACTTGTAGCTAGTGGCTGGTACCCTGTAGCTCGATTGTATCAAGCTATTTAACCGCTCTAATGGTGACCATTTGGGAAAAAATTAGCAAATATTAGCTGAATCCTATCCCATACATTAAACTTGCAAGCACGGTTGGAATGCATGTTCATGCCCCAATTTGCAAACGTACCTTTCACTAGTGAGCAGATTACTTTAATATTTGTGTAGTTGTTATATGAGGAGAGCAGACAAGCACGATTATTTGTGTAGTTATATAAGGAGAGCAGACAAGCACTATTCTTTCATTTTTATCATGCAATTGAAGTTATATCAAGAACTATCATATTGAACTATCAACAGGATTCCTTACCAATTGCATTCAGTAAATAAGCAGCAGTTCAGATAGATAAGGGTGAAAAGAGATGACACCAAACTACAAAACCTCTGTGCTCAAGTACATTTTCTTTTAAAAAAATAGAGCCGATGAACAGATCACAGAGACAACATTAAACTAGACAATGATTAAGTACAGAAACTGTTCCCACCATGTTAATTTACTTATGTATGAAATTGAACTTTTATTTCCATTGTTCATCTAAACATAGAAGCATGGTGTGGAGACAAAATAAACAGAACAAGCTACAAGGACTCTAACAACTTCCACTCGATGACAAAAGAGTTCCTAATGAAGATCTTTATGCACAAATTTCTAAGAACGGTTCAAAACCTGTAAAACGTCACTAGCTGGCAGCTGAACATCTGCATCATTGCTCGCAGACATCAAGGGGAAACTAAACCTAATTTCATAGAACAGAGTTTCCACTGTCACCTGCAGGTGAGTTGAGCACATCTATGACCACTTTAGTCAGATGAGCATTACTCCATTCTACAAAACTTAGTAGAATCTCGTTAAGGGGAAGGAATGGTTCAGTTATTCATGCTTAACCGTTGAAATTCCAAAATCGATAAAGTGATAGCTAAAACCAAAGGAATTGCTTGCTCAAGGTTTCTGTCAACAGGCTGCATCCTGCACAGGAAAAGTTTGCACAGACAAAAAAAAATGCCGCACAAACACAAGAGCCTCAGAGCAAAGGGTGGTGATACCTCAACTGCATACCACATCACAGAGCATGTCGCGCCATCCTCCAGGCCCTCCAAATCCTCACTGTCATAATGGGGCATGAAACGAAGCAATTCCCCAAGACCGTGCCAAATGCTCCCACGTCATAGATCACTAAACCCATTCTCTCCCGACGAGACCCCATCACGGGCGAGTCCCCCCCCTTCACCAGAGCACCAATGAGCATGAGCAGGGTGAACGCCAGTAAAGCGAGTCCAAGAGCGACACACAGCATGTCCCGCATTGCCGCATACGATGTCTCCGGAGAAGGCTCCTGGACCGGAACCAAAGGCAATTAAATCAAGACTAAAAATTATGGGTATGCAATAAAAGCTTCCAATTTCAGGTGACACCTATCGTATTCGCATCGCCGCGGCAGAAAAATTGGATACGCACAATTTTTTTTCCTTTCCGCACCTTCGTTGCCTCAATGTCAGTGGCCGCTGCCGCCGCCGCCGCCTTCGTGAGGGCATCATCAGTGCCAGCAGTAGCACGCTGAAGGGGAGGACGAGCACAAAGGTGACCCCCACCGCTACAGAGACGACCTTGTACGCCGTGGTGACCACAGCGCAGCCCTCACCGCAGGCGAGCCGCCCGATTTCCTTGGTGGCCTGGCCCCAGAAGAGAAGCCACATGCTTGCGAGGAACAAGCAGTGACGGCGTCGACGGCGGCCAGGCGAGGTGGGTGCACGCCAACCACGCCACGGTGCGCCGTGCTAGCGGCGGCAGCGACGGATGCACCGCGGCGGCGGCGGCGGTGGCGATGGCCATGGAGGTGGGGAAACCCTAGGTTCTCGAAGCTTCTGCAGTGGTTGGCTGCGCGGTGTGTACTCTGTGCCAATTGAGCGGGGTGAGGAGGGAGAACGAACGCGAGAAGGGGGTTTTTTTGGTCGGCTGCGGTCGCTTATGACGACGGGGTTAGCGGAGCGTTTCCATTGCAAGGGCCTGAGCTTGGTAGCCGCACTCACGCTTATGGACGAAAACTACGATTACCGATAGCATCCCATGTCGAATAGGATATAATTAGATATCAACATCATAAACATGTGATTTGAGAATTCAGATATAAATACGGTATCAGATGTTGAATATTCGAACTCGATACGAATAGATCTAAACCTTTCTAAACAGATTCGGTCTCGAATACGATCGAAAAATATCCGTACCATTTTCACCTATACTCATGCTACTACAAGAATGCCTTTTGGAGACCGCAAATTCATAGGCAGGTTGCTCTGCTGCTGCTGATCACTTGATCACTGGAATAGTAAAATAACAGTGGGGCTCCTCTCCTGCCTCTTTAGTTCAGATTTCAAAAAACGGGGTGCTTAAGATGCTCATCTCTAAAAATTATATAAAAAAACAAAAATTGAACCCGCCACCGAGCCCACCTAGCCACCGCGCCGTCAAACCATCCACCTCGCCGCCAAGCCCATCTAGTTACCTCGCCGTCAATCCATCAACCGAGGAATGGGCAGGATGGGCTCGCCGATCCATCCACCTCTGCATCCTCTTTCACCTCCTGTAAAGGAGCCTCGATGTAGCTAGGAAGGGGAGAGAGAGCCGCTGGAAGTATAAATGTCCATGCAACCCGAGGCACGGCGGCCCGACACGAAGCACGTAATTTTGGCCCAGACCAAGCACGACACGGCCCGATGGTCAGTGGGCCCAGGCTGGCCCGGCCCGAGGGAGCAGGCCGTGCCTGGGCCGCTGCTCAGGCCCGTGGGCTGGCACGGCACAACACGGCCCGGCCTTCGACGGTCGGCCCAGCAGCGGCCCGCCCTGCACCCTCCCCTCCTCACTCCTCCTCCCCTCCCCAAGGCCATCCTGCTCCCTTAGTCGGCCCGGCCAACCGGCCTGCTCCCTTAGCCGGCCCGCGCCCACCCCTTGATCCCTAACTCCCTTCCCATCCCCTCCTTCGCATCCCTCCGTAGGCTCCCGCAGGTGCGACGTCGCAGCTCCCTCCGAATCCCTCCCGCAGGCGCGACGCCGCAGCCTCTCCCCCTCCGGCATCACTCGCGCAGCGCCACAGGCCGTAGCTTCTTCCCTCCGCATCCCTCGCGCACGGTCCTGGATCTGGGCCCCGGACGCGCTGTCGGTGCCGCGCGGGACGCCCCTCCTTCCCCTTGGCCCTCGCGCACGGGCGTCGATGCCGCACCCCCACGTGGACGCCCCCTCCCCGCCTCCACTCCGGCGGCCGCGACGACGAGGGGTTCTGTGGGCTGCAGAGACCCGGTGGGCGCGTTCGGGCGGAGATCCAGAGCACCGCGCTCCTAACTCCCTTCCCCTCCCACCTCTGCGCCACGGACGCAGACACCCCCTCCGTCTCCTCGCCGGTGTCAAGGCACCCAAGGGAAAGGTCGCCGACGGCCACTGCCTCTCCAGCTGCTCGCGCTTCCTCCCCTTCCCCCTCTCTCTCTCTCTCTCTGGCTACTCTCGCTTCATCGTGGGCCCGCCACGCAGCGCGACGCCGGATCGGCCGTGCTTCTCGGGCCGCCCGCCCGATAACGGCCCAATGAGCCGTGCACGGGCCGTGGAGGTCGCACGGCTGCAGTGCCCGCCTCGGCGGCGGCCGGTAGACCTGACGTCTTGTCTTGCGTCTGAACCCATCCGGGCCATGCAGCACGGCAAAGTCTTGCGGCCGGCCGGGCCGCCCGTTGGACATCTATAACCGAACGGGACCTTACAGTTTTCCATTCCGTCTGAGTTGAGGTAAAAGGCGAAGAAGCACACTCAGCAATGGAGCGGAACAAGCTGCCAAGCTGAGACCACCGAGCAAGCACGTCCTACCAGCGACGGCAATAATGGCCATGGCCGTGGTGCAGAGGCAGCAGCAGCGTGTGGAGCCTCCGCCTTGTCACCTCCTCGACAAGCGCCGTCGTGAGTCCGTCTCCCCCTTACCATCAGGCTCTGCCCGCTGGAGTGCTCCTCCCGCTTCGCCTTCTTCGACGTCTTCTGGCTGAGCTTGCCGCCCGTGGGCGCCTCTTCCTCTACCGCCTCGCCCGGACGCCGACGTCCCCCGCCATCCTCTCCAACCTCAAGAACTCCCTGTCCCAGGCCGTCCGCGTCTTCTACCAGCTCGCCGGCCGCCTCCGGCTCACCCCGGGCATGTCCAACAACTGAAATAGAATGCTCCTTTTGTACGTAATTTTGGTTAGGCGACCATCATGTATTTGGTTGCATTAGGATACGTGCAATGCAAAGTGTGTATAGCACGTAGGATTAAATAGGTGGGCCAAGTGCGGACAAGAAGAGAAAAAGGATAGGTAAAAGAAGTAAAAGAATAGGTAAAAAAAGTAAAAGAAAAGAAAATTTACCTAGGCGCGTGGACATTACAGGCTTCACTCCAGCTTGAGAATGAACGAGCATGGCGTTTCTTCTTTTCCTGGAGCAGCCATCCTCCGCGTCGACGCGTACCAAATTCGAAATCCCCCAACTCAAATTCCCGGCCAGTATAAAGCCGCAGCCGGTCCTGTCCCGTCCTCTCACGCATTTCAAATCCATTCGTTCTCCTCGATGTCGGGGTCTTATGCAGCGGCGAACCTATGATTTGACCACGACTAAAGCCAAATTTTGACAGTTAAAAATAAAAAACGGCACCATTCTATGTCCTCAATAATGACTCCTAATTTGGATAACATTAAAATGTTAATAAGAAGAATGCCAAAAGGGACAAACAAAATATTTATTAAAAGCTATGTATTTGTATCTTGAATGCAACATAGCAGAAGTATTAAGCCTAATTAATTCGTCATTAGCATATGTGTTACGGTAGTACCACGTTGTCAAATCATAGACTAATTAGGTTTAAAAGATTCGTATGACAAATTAGTCGTAAACTATATAATTAGTTATTTTTTAAGTCTATATTTAATACTATCAAATATTCTACGAACATGAAGTAAATTTTAGGGAATTAAACGAGGCCTAAACAAATTAGGGCTGCAGCTGCTCCCTGTTCCTGTTCTGTTCGCGTGGATGCCTGCTTGCTTGGCTGGCGACCGGAGCCGAGTGGGGCGCTTGGTCTGGGCAGCGGTCGGCGGGTTGCGGGCGGCGGGCGGCCGGCCGGCGACCTGCCGAGGGGCAAGGGGCAAGGGCCGAGCCGCCGAGGCCTAGCGGAGGGGGAGCGCAGAGCGACGGAGACCGGAGACGGGCGGAGGGGGCGACCGACGACGAGCGGAGGCGGAGCGCAGAGCGGCGTGCGGCGCGACTCCAGTCCAAACGAGCGAGGCGGTGCAACTCCGACGCTCACGCGTTTCGCTCATAATTTGGTGGTTGATTGCTCAGCAAACTGATTTGGTTGTCTCGCGCACTTTGTTTCTCGCGATTCAGTTCTTCACTCATAATTTGGTGGTTGATTGCTCAGCAAACTGATTTGGTTGGTCTCGCGGGCTCTGTTTCTCGCGATTCAGTTCGTCGCTCATAATTTGGTGGTTTATTACTCAGCAAAATGATTTGGTTGGTCTCGCGCGCTCTGTTTGTCGCAATTCAGTTTGTCACTCATATTTTGGTGCTTGATTGCTCAGGAAACTGATTTCCCTAGTCGATTTGATACATCCTCCCGGAATTATCTCCTCGATTGATAAGCAGTGGGCGTTTGAGTTCATAATTTTTGACAGTTTCCGTCCTTTTCGTGGGTACGCTCTTTTTCTCGCGTTTCAGTTCGTCGCTCATAGGTTTTGGTAGTTGATTGCTCAGGAAGATGATTTCCCTAGTTAACTGGATTACAAATTAGGGACCCTAGTCGATTTGATACATTCTCCCGGAATTATCTCCTCGATTGATAAGCAGCGGGTGTTTGAGTTGGTCGCTCGATTTGGTACATTCTATGCAGCGGAGCGGATGGTTTGCGAGTTCGCGGCAACCAACGAATTCGGACGAGCAATTTTTTCTTAGTTCTTCACCAGTTTTGTGAATTTCAGTTTCGTCAGAGTAGTTAAGTGTTTGGTGTTTGTCTGCAGGGTCTGGAAGGCTATGAATCAGGCAGGAAAGGTGGCCATGCCTGACAATCCAGATGATGTGAAGGACGCCGTGGAGAAGTTTCAGGTCCTGGTGAAGATCTGGATGGGCGAAGTCTTGAGGATCCCATGGCACCCTTTGCAAGTATCCCAGTGATTGATGCGTCCCGCTTCATTGACTCGACAAGCTGAAGCTCCTTAAGGCGCTGGTGGCCGCCGGAGTCACCTATGGCGTGCATAATCTGGTGAGTTTGCAGTGAAGCAATGAAATACTTGTTGGGGTGCGTGGGGGCGGGGGGGGGCATCAATTAGACACCGGAAATTCTTTTGTTTTCTGATTGAATTGCAGAACTTGAATTTTCTTAGAGGTTTTTGTGCATGCATTATGTACATTTTGTTTGGATTAATTTCAGTCTTGAGGGGTATGGAATTCCATGGCAAAAGTAGTATGTAGCTTGAGCTTTGTTATAGCTGTCCCAATCCAAGAGTTGTCACACTTCTCGGCAGGCTAATTGCATGATAGGTGTTTAAGAAAATTGTATGGTACAAATCAGTGGCGGATCCAGAAACCGGCTGCGCCCCAGGCTAATTAATATAAGGTACCAACCGAAGAACCTTACATGACAACAAAAAAAAAACCGCATAGGTCTTCATGGTTTAACACCACCTGTACCGACATCCTCGGTACTACATAAAATTTTATAAAATGTAAGTTTTTCAAAAAGCAAGATAACATTTTTTTTGTTCTTCTTTAATTTCGTTATTATTCTTTGATGCATCTTTTTTACCATAGTATGTTTCCATTCTAGCGTCTGTAGCCTAAGATATGAATTATTAAATGTTACAACTTACATTACCATGGAAATCCACAAATCCAGACACTAGTGCTCAAAAGTCAAATCTCACCTGCTGCTGCTGGGGGCTGAGGCCTGGGCCTGGCCGAGGACCGCGGCTGCCGGCGGCTGCTGCCCGCTGGCCATGGCCAGGTCACCTAGTGGCGGGCGAGGCCACGACCGGCGGTGGCAGGAGGAGGCGAGGAAGGCTAGAGTCGGAGCCCGCGACGGTCGGCGGGCGCCACGAGGCGAGGAAGACTGCGCGCGGTTACTTCTCCCCTTTCGTCGCGATCGCAAGAGCCGAGTGGACGTGTCGCGGCCTGCAGCCAGGGCTAGGGTTGGAGATTGCTAGGCTGTCCTCGACTCGGGGTGGGCTATTGGGCTGCCTAGCCTTTTTCTGTGTTCTGTCAAACATATATCCACTGTTGTTGGGCCTCACCCCGGGCTGCAGCCCGGGGCCCAAATCCGCCCATGGTACAAATGCTCCTAACTTCGTCCTCTGTATTTGATTATTCCTAACTGTGTTCTATCAATGTGGTTTAGTTGTGTGATCTTTGGGAACAATCTGTGTTGTGCAGGATGTGGCGGCGTGCCATCGCCTCGCCAAGGAGAGTGGTGTAGGACTGTTTCTTGCTATCTCTGCCCGGCAGCCGTACCCACAGCCCCCCACTCCCGTGACCAAAACCAGAGACATCATACCATCTCTGTGAAGTTGGCTCAGCCACTTTCCTTCTAGCAGGTCCCGTCTGCCCCGGTCTACTTGGACGTCCCAGCAAGGGTACAGTTAAACTTGGCTTCAATTCCCTGCATCGCTGTTCTTGTGATCACTGAATTTGTTGATGTTTAACTTGGCTTCTATTGCCTGCATCGCTGTTCTTGTGATTACTGAATTTGTTGAGGTCATTATTTTGCAGTGACTTATCCGCTCCCCCGCACCATCTCTGGAACCACCCCCTCTGCTCCTAGATTTTTACCTGCAGGTTAGTTTATTAGTGAACATGTTTTATTTGCTCCTACATTTTTACCAGCAGGTTATTTATGTATGCTTAATCTATATTTCAGGTTTTGTGTCGGCAGTCCTACTTCCCTTCCTGTCCTCTCTCTTTGAAGGATAGATGACCAGGTGTGTCTCCATCCTTAAGTATGTTGAATTGCGGTACAGATAGTGAATCAGGTGCTTCAGAATTGGTCAATGACCTCATGTATCATGAGCTTTTCATTATGATTATGTGCATGCTTTTGATTTTTACTAGCTTATTTGCAATTCACTATTGTCTTAAAGCAAAAAAATATGTAAGTACAATGCTTTAATTTAGTAGTGATGTGCAATGTATTGTTTGCTGCTTACAATGGACGAGCTGGTATTTTGATCTCAATTTCTTTTTGGCTGATAATTACTCACCTTTTCTTGTTTATTCTTTGACAGTTTCCAACCATTCCGTACACAAACAGATTGGATGGGGCTCTAAGTGTATATAGAAGTTCAGAGAGTAACTAGTTGAGTAGCTAGTTGTTTTTAGTTTTTATCTTATGATAGCTAGCTCACTAGACTAGAATTAGTGACATAGCTCTTGATTGTCATAGATATCATAATTTACTAGTATATTAGTAGGTGGCTTGTATTTTTAGAAGAGCTAGAGCGAAACACTTTTATGCCATTTAGTTGTCTAAACCCTCTAGTGTCCTGTAGAATTTTAGGCTATTCACCCCCCTCTAGACCTTTCACCGCCCTCGAGGAAGTCCCCGATGAAGAAGAAAGCCACCCGTAAAACAAAGCCTCCTCCTGAGAAGCTGGCTTACCAAAAGTCTGAAGAGGAATCAAGAGCGATGGTAGCAAAACAAGTGAATGAGTTCTTCAAAAATGTAAAAAAGAAGTGTGAAGAGAAGTGATGGAAGCCGGCCTACATACCCCGCAATGTACTAAGGAACAGAGTCAACATATACGATAAAATACCTGCATGAAAGTCGTAAGCCCCCGTCATTATCGGACTATGACCGCTCTCTCGACAAGTCATATTAGGCAGCGAAGAAAGCGAAAAGAGCAAGGAAAGATGTTACACAGTTCGGACAACAATGTTTGCAACCAGTCGACCCGCTAGTTGTTCACAATGATGGTACAATCGTACAAAAAGAAGGTGAAATCAGTTTAGAGCAACTGAATATGTTGATTGAAACAACAGGTCTCACAAAGGAAGACCTGATTACGGGGAGAGGACGATCGCCACCAAGAGCCCAGTGCGTTGATCAATGGAAGATCTATAAGTATGACAGGAGTCTTGTCAGCCCTGACTCGTTTCCATCACTGCAAATGCAAATGCAAATGTTTTTGTTAAATAAGTGGTACTTAGATGCCTGTAAGAAGCACGTGCAATGGATTCTTGTCAGAGTTAAACAAGAGCATTACTTATGTGCCGATGACGTTCTACATGTTGAATTCAATGAATTACACCAACTATTCCACCAGGATGCTCTCGACAAATCTCTCTTCAGCTGCTGTGTCTACAAGTGATTCTTTCTATAATTAAAGTCACTCGTACGTTAGTTCGTTGTCTATATATAATTATCCTCACACTATTCTTTTGTACTATATATAATTATCCTCACACTATTCTTTTGTACTATATATACGCAGACATGAGATGTTGAACCACAAGAAAGGGGGTCTTTGATGTTGGTTTCATTGATCCATATAACATATTCAAGGACAATATTACTGGCCAGATCAAGTGGAGAGGGATATGTTCAACTTCTTAGATAAACAATATTACAAGACAACGATACTCTTCCCTTACAACTTCCAGTGAGTGTTAATGTCTTGTGCACATTTTATTTTGCTTACTCCATGTTGAGTGTAATTAATGCGTATAAACATGCAGCTTTCACTGGTTACTGGTGGTCATCGATCTTTCCAAGTCATATAAAAATCTTTGACTCTCTGAGAAAACCTCATGAAGAGCACCAAGATATGATAGATCTTCTCTAGAGGCAATTTCGGTCTCGCACACTAAGGGCCTGTTTGGCATGGCTCCAACTCTAGATAGAGCAGCTCCACTCTAGAAATCCAGGTGGAGCTGGCTCTGAGTGGAGTTGGAGTTGTCTATAGGGGGTGTTTGGCTAGAAGTGTACTCTTAGCTCCAGAATGGTGTTTTATCAGTATGGATTGACCACTTTGCCCTTGGTTGAACGGGCCCACATGTCATCCACAGCTCTCCCCACTCAACTCTCTCCCTCTCTCACTAACGAGCTGACCCCGCTCGTCAACACCTTCTTCCCACTAACGAGGTGACCGAGTAGAGCCCTCGCCGATGTCGGCCGCCAGCGCCAGGGCTAGGACAGAGGCTGCGCCTCGCCCTCTCTCGAGCCTGGGAAGGGCGGCGCTTCCGCGCCCGTGCCGGGGTTGCTTGCAGGAGCCCACGCCGAGGCCGTGATGGGGCAGGTCGCAGGAGCCCACGCCGAGTCCGCTCGCCGAATCTTGCGCCGAGGACGCCACCGGCGGGGGAATGGAGACGAGGTGGCGGCGGCGACCGGTGGGGTGGGCGAGCTCGAGGGCGGCGGCGACCGCGTGGGCGAGTTGGGCGAGTGCGGGGGCGGCGGCATCGAGTGGGCGAGCGTCGGGCCAAGTACAGGTGCGGGATAGGGTTGGGGGAGGTCAGAACATAAGAGAAATAACGGTTTGCTGGGTTGGAGTGAGTAATCGATGGCAAAGATGGGTAATTTCCTTGGAACTCTATGTCTAGGTCTATTTCAGAGGGTTCTGGAGCTAGAAAAGAGGAGCTCCAAGAGAATGAACTAGAGCTCCAACAACTCCATGGAGTTCGGCTGCTCCAACTTTTTTTTTGGAGTTGGTGTGGGGGATATACCCCCGGGTACCACAAGATGGTACATGGGCCGCACCATCCGAGGTGGCCCGGCCCGTAAGATCGAGGCGTGCACAGCAAGATTACAAGTTGTACTAGATATTGTAATAGTACCAAATAGGATACTTTACTTGTAACCTTGTCTCTTCGGAGTATATAAGGAGAGACAAGGGCCCCCTAGAGGGGAGGTGAATCTGTATACATCTCAATACAATACACCAAAGACACAGGACGTAGGGTATTACGTCGACCAGACGGCCCGAACCTGTCTAAATCGCTGTCTCTGCGCCTTGTGTCACCATCTGGTTCCTGATTACACGCACCGTCTATCGATAATCTACCACCACGGGCACCCCCCTCGGTGGACTGCCGACCATATTTCGTCGACAGTGGCGCGCCAGGTAGGGGATCGTGCGCGCTGATCTATGGCGAACCAGATGGGATCTCAAGATCGATGCCGCTCGTGGCAACCTGACTTCCTGTGGCGGCGTGCTTCAACAGCCTGACAGGCTCGATATCCCTCGACTCGAGCGCTCCATCTACAACGGCGACGGGCGACATCTCAGTTCTCCAGATCCAATCACGGGACAACAAACTACACGACGGCGTGACTCTCATCCTCCTCCGATCGGTCTCACTTGGCTTTGACAAACACGCCGAGCTGCATCCGCACGGGAATATAGGAATCCTACTCCGACCCGATCGGACATGCATAGGAGTCCTGCTCTAGTTCGATACGTGCACAATGATTGGTGATTACCATCAGGTTCGGCTGCCTAAAAAATAATCCCAGTCAAGCATACATCTAGTCTACTCTACAGCACCATGAAGATCCGGCCAGAGCATCGTTCCGTCACGAGCAAACAAGAAGAATATACGTGGTATACAGGGCCATGCATCAATGGAGTGCGTATACATGTATATGTCACCGTTTTCTTGCATAGCATCTGATACTTCGTACAAGACCATGCATGCAAGCCAATTTGAACGTATGCATGCACCATACAGGCAAGACGATTAATCAACCAGCTAGCAATCAAGAGCACATGCGCATCTACAAGATCCAACCGGCTATGGAATCAATCTGCTACGACGGCAACTCGACAACTTCCGTTGCGGACCGACGTGTCGATCCGGTCGTCGTTCCGAGAAACTCCTGGTGACGGAATCCATCCACAAACGCCGGTAAAAACTCTGGAAGATCTAAAGCACAACTTCATTGAGGTCGACTTCATGGGTACATGAGGCACGTATGGCGCCATGCGGCGGCTTGCCTGCCTCTGCGCGGGCACTGCCACATCAGTCTACCTTCAGCAGGCAAGCAAGCTATTGAGCAATCCAAATCCAAGATGTACACGTCCCAGGGTGCGTACGTTTCCATCTGTTAACAAGAAAGCAGCGAAGAGTCCATATACAAGCGACGCTCTATATGTACCTCTACGACAGCACCACACGGATTGACATCGCCAAGATCCAAACCACATCTGATTCCAACTCAGACACGACGGGGGTTTCGGCTTCCGCGCTGATTGCCTCTGCTACGACAAGAGTCCGACGTCTACATGACATGACCCAATCCGACATGCAAGCAATCAGGAGTTGTATGTATTCATACATGAACGTTTGCATGTACGTGCATCTACAGCACCATGTATACGAAGACCATGGATCATACAAGCAATCCGTCTTGATCCAAGTCTCTCCACCAGTGGACGTCCAGGAACACAGTTCTACTTCGACGCTTTTTGACTTCGACACCAACGGGATCGACGCCGACAACTTCAACTCGTGCTCTGGACTTCGTCAAGTTATGCCACGACTCCGCACGTTGCTGAGCTCCGACCATCGGACAGATCGAGCAGCCACGTCGACCATCGACCACATCGACCACGTCCCGAGCGGCTCTGCTGAGCTCCGACCACATCGACCACGTCGACCACGTCCCGAGCGGCTCTGCTGAGCTCCGACCACGTCGACCACGGACCACGTCGACCACGTCCCGAGCGGCTCTGCCGAGCTCCGACCACCTCGACCACCAGACCACGTCGCAATGATGATCGCCGCGAAGAACGGCGCTACGACAACCGCGACCATTGTCGTGACGACAAGTCGGAAAGCTCGAGGACCGGACAACTTCATCGCCACCGACCAGATTTCTATCCAAAGATAAGTACACTTCTAATATTTATATTTAACACAATTTTCATTACGACGTTTCTCCACAGCGTCCTCGTCATGATTATTCTTCAAATAACGTTTGTCCATGTATACCATCTTAAAGATAATATACAGCTATACTTAATGCAAATCCTCGACCAATCATGTTGACACTCGATGTCTCCAGAAAAGGCCCTGTCTCCGGCTCCTCCCTACACGTGCACGAGCGTCTGCCCTCTGCGTTATGGGTGGTCGGCAGCGGCTCCTTAGCGACACTTTATTCTTCCTACACATGCACGGGCTCCACGCCCCGCGTTATGGTTAACGGGCTAGCTAGGGCTGGAGACTCAGCTATATACTAACTGGTCGAGCAGTTTATATTAAGTATAAACACAAACTTCACTTTAACACTGATGTTTACAAAGCACCAATTGCTTTATCACATCATGCTCATTTCCAAATGACTACTTAGCGTTGTTTCTTCACCGCTGATTTTTTCTCCATAATTTATTATTTTGTACATCATGTACTACCATTCTACATATTTATATTGCAGTAATTTCGAGCTATGCTCGGGGACTTCGTCGCTCGCTCCTCGACCTGTGCTCGGGGACTGCCTCGACCACTCACCGACCATGGCTCGGGGACTTCGTCGCTCGCTCCTCAACCTGTGCTCGGGGACTGCCTCGACCACTCTTCGACCACGGCTCGGGGACTTCGTCGCTCGCTCCTCGACCTATGCTTGGGGACTGCCTCGACCACTCTCCGACCATGGCTCGGGGATTTCGTCGCTCGCTCCTCGACCTGTGCTTGGGGACTGTCTCGACCACTCTCCGACCACAACTCAGGACTTCGTCGCTCTCTCCTCGACCTGTGCTCGGGGACTGCCTCGACCACTCTCCGACCACAGCTCGGGGACTTCGTCGCTCGCTTCTCGACCTACGCTCGGGGACTGCCTCGACCACTCTCCGACCACACCTCTGTCGCGCGCTAGGGTCTAGGAATGCTGCCGTAGCTCATAGGGTCGCCCTATCGGGCTGCGACGCCGTAGCGTCGTTGGAGCCGGCCATGCCGCGGCCATGCGCCGCCGTGCTCGTCGCCACCCCCTCTAGCCACTGCAATCGTTGCAATAGATGAGTCCTCTAGATGCGCATGGGTGTGGGGAACACGCCGGTGCCGTCGAGTTCGCCGGAGATGTCGCCGGCGACGATCTACGCCGCCGCCCTATTTTCCTCCCCTGTCTGTCTCGCTGACACGCGGGCCCCTCCCGTTAGTCGCCGCAGCTGAGGCGGGAGCCCAGCGTGGGCCGCGCCGTTGTTTGGGCCGCGCCAGTGCGCTTCGCGGGCCGCCGTTCCTTCGGGCCGGCCCAACAGTGGCTGTGGATTGTTTTCTTATTTGTTTTGTTTTTATTATTTCACAGATTAGTGTATAGATTAAAAATGTGTATTTCCTAGTTGGTAGATCCAAATGCTATGGTTCCAATTTTGTTGAGTTCATGATAATGTCTAGTATTTAATAAAAATATTATATGGGCACATGTTTTAGAAATTCTGGATGAATTAAATAGGACTTTGAAATGTGTTTTTGGATACATGCAAACTTGTTTGAATTTTATCTTGAGTTTCTGTGGTCCAAAAATTATGAAATTTTGTGGGTAATCTATTATTGCTTAGTAGAGTCTCTGGTTAAAATTTCAGAGCTAGTGCATGTGTAGTTTTTGAGTTATAGAATTTCCTTTTATTAATGGATGGATCTTGTATGAATTTTCATAATTTTTCTATAGATCCAGTAAAGGTAAAATTTGGTGAGTGCTATTCTTATGCTTGGATGATACTAGGAAAAATGTGAAATCTGTTGCTTGACACTTTTCATTAGGGTTTCCTAATTATGCTAAAAATAAGCATGCCACCTGTTATTTTGGATACAGCAAGTTCTGCTTGCTCAATGGCTTTGAAATTTTTATGATAGTCTATGTGAAATATGAGATAGCTACTGTAGTTTTTGTAGATTTTTATGAACAGTTTTACTATATGTTGCTTTAATCACCTAATTAAATAAATAAATTAGAAAAGGATATTAAATGATTTATTTAGAAGTTGGCATTATACTTTCTAGTGTTCCTCTGGTATGTGTAACAAGTTGGTAAACTTGGTTTGGTCAAATTAGGCTTTTGCATCATCATTAAATAATTAAGTTAGTAACCTTGTCATTGCGGGATAGATTCTAGGTTTACTGGAATTTGATTTGGTTAACTTAAGAATCATGCTTTGATGTTTACAAATGAATTGTAGAGAATTTCATAAGCTTTCCAGAATGTCCTCTTGCAAGTCATCTGGATTTGTAGAACTCTAGTTGTGATTGAATTAAGGGACTATTTGTGTGCATATAAAGCTTTAAATGTTGATTTATGTATGCCTTTACTATTTCTAAGTTTGTGGTAATGTTCCTAGGTGTTAGGCCTTTAACTGAAGATGAGCATCTTTATCTTAGGTTATGCAAGTTAGGTAAGTTGATTTTGTTCTTCAAGTTAAATTAGATACCTGTTTTAAAGTGATTTGAATAGAGCTATTCTTAATTGGTAAACGAGTGTCCAGTAATGTTTTCGTCAAACACTTACTGTGATTCATTCATCATGAGCATCATGTCATTCCTTATGCATCCATGATATTTATCTCGTGCATCGGCATGCAATAGGTGTACTGGGAAGGAGTGACCTGCTGGAATTCGAGGAACCGAAGCGAGTAGCGGCGAATGGACACCGGAGGTTCGGGAGGTGCAACCTTGGAAGAGGTGCCGACGAGGTCGTTGTTGAGTGCCCGGATCACCGTCTGCGTGCAACTTTGTGAAAGGCAAGCCCGGAGCATATTAAGCCTCCTAATTTCCGAAATGCAGTTACATTATTATTATTATATATCTATATATATATTGTTGCATTAAGTTTAGGTGTTGGATGCAAACAATTCTTTGCATTGGTTACCCAATCCTTGTCCAGATATTGTTACCCTAAATCCTATGTAGCTCAGGCTCGTGTAGTGCTTAGCCCTGCTTAAACGCGGTAGAAGTCGGGTGATTTCCTGTCACCTGCGAGATATAGGAATATACATGTGGCACGGTTGGCTATATTTGCTATCGTGGAAAAGAACCGATCTTAATTTAAAATGAAGACCAGACGAAAGGCTTGCGGTTTGCAATGACTCCGTCAATGTATGTCGATTAAGGACTAAATCTTGGAGCCTTTCTGTTCATGTTGAACGCATGCCTCTCTCTTAGTTGGCCAGTCTCGGAGACCGACCACGAAGCCGAGTAGCTCACCTCGGGCCAGAGTCGATAAGTATAAAGTGCGCCTCGGAAGGGAGCCGTGGCGTGAGTCAAGGCGGCGTGATTTAAAAGTCCCGATCGTCTGGTGGTGAAGGGTAATCCACGAGAGTCTTTGGCGCTAATCGAACCCGTGAATTTGGTTCTGAGTTGTTCCAAAGGTGATCCACGGCTACCCTTGCAAAGTATGCGGGTGAGAGTTAGGAATACCCCCTCAGCTGAGTTGTAATTCGATTCGAATCGCCGTCTCTCCCGGTTAGTGAGAACTTGACGGGCTTATCTCCAATGTAGATGCACTAAATAACATAATGGTTCAGAAATGATGATATGATGATGATAGCCTTGTCATACCTACTATGGTTAATATTGTTTGCTCCTAATAAGTGAGTGCTCTAGTATAGGTACTAATCTAGTGGACAGATAAATGATGATAAGCTTGATGCTAAGTTTAAATTGGTTACTATAATCATAAGCTCTTTTATGCAACTGTGTCCAGCTAGCCCACCTGAAAAGCCTTGCATGATCCTTAGTGTCTTTTATTTCTGGTTTTTGGCGGGTAAGTCTAGCTGAGTACCTTCTCGTACTCAGGGTTTATCTCCCACCTGTTGCAGATGACCAGTTCTACTTTGGTTGCTACAAGTACTGCCTTCTCCCAGCTGGGGATGAAGACTAGGCCGTTGGGCGTGGTCTCTACTAGTTCTCGTACCTGATAATGCTTTTGTGGGACATGACTCAGATCTGGCAATGTATTTGAAACTATGAAGTTATGCATTAAACTATGTTGCTTCCGCGCATTTAAACTTGGTTTGTAATATTTTATTTGAACTCTGATGGATGTATTCCGAATGCTACTTATGAAATGTTGTAATAGATGATGTGTTGTGTTGAATCACTATGATCTTGGTTTGTATGTCGAGAGTTGGTTGAAATCCTTCGTGATTTTCGGACTACCGGGATTATGGGAGTTTAAGTACAGGAATTTGATCGCTTCGGTGATTGTTTTTGTACTTACGTTCTTATGATTTGGTCGGTTCTGTTACAACTCCTACCAGATAAGGATAGTGTCGCTAGGTCAAAAGTGCGGCAAGCATTGTTGTTCGTCGGATGTCACTAAGTGCGATGTCTCCGGTGGCTCGAGTGGACTCAAGAACACAGAAGAACTCAAAGATCACACAAGGGACATAGAGGTTTATCCTAGTTCGGGCTATTGGAGCCCTAGTCCAGCAGTTTGAGGATCTTTCTATTCAAAAGCACCCAAAACGGGGGTTACAATAGAGCGTAAGAGAGAGATTTGGTAGAGGATCACTCGGTGCTGATCCTTGGCTTGTCAGCAGTGAGGTCCCCCTCCTCGTCGGAGAGGAGGAAGACGATGGAAAGGGTGGAGGACTCTCGGTACTCCTCTCGGGGTGACTATTGACGGTCACTAAAGTTGATATTTAACCGTCAACTTAATAAATATTTATCCCAAATCAATCACCAACATAGTAAGTAGAGGTTTAAACTAATGGATTCCAAAAGTTTTGGTGATTTCATGACTGCAGGAGGATTTAATCAGAAAACATGTAAGGTGAACCATAATGTCAGAGCAAATCACAATCATCCGTGACAAAACCGACTTAAAGGACCCCTAATCCACCGTAGAAGACAAATCACCGTGATCTAGCCCGAGCTGTTAGAGAGTGGGGCCGGCCAGCCCCACCTGTAGGCCGGTCGGCCTATGGGGCCCACATGTCAGCCCCTGCTTCCTACATCGGTCCTCCATCGCCTCCTAGGTTCAATCTACGCCGTGGATTAAGGTCGGTTCGAATCGAGGGCCGAGATGAAGCGTTTCCATGGATTCATGGGCCCACCAGGCTGCCTGATGACCCCTATAAAAGGACCCCCTTACCTCCTCCAGAAGGCCATCCTCATCTTTAGGATGAGATATCAGAATTCAAGATAGGGTTTCCCATTTGCTGCACATCAATGAACCTATAATATAACACGATGCTTTGAGGTTACAATATTAATAATTGCTTACAACCCTAAGTAACGACGTTTCTTCGGTTTGCAAAATACACATAATATATATATCGAATCAATGCGGAAAAAAGGAGAAGGGGAGACATGATACCTTGCTCTTGAAGATCTATGGATCAAATCCAAATTTCCAAAGTCCAATATGCCGATTCTGTCGTTGGGCAAAGTGGGTAGAGCAAAAAACCGAGAGAGCAGGAAGAAAAGGAAGAAGGCTCGACCGAAAAAGGTTGGGCGTCGATTTTAAATGTTACCATGGCGCCACATATCTTGGCGCCGAGCTCAACGCCATGGATATCAGCGCTAAGCTTGGCGCCATGGATCTCGGCACCGATATCAATGCCAGGTCACCGCGACGTCTACGTCCACGCCAACGCTAGCCCCCGACCAAGACGCCCGAGTAATTGGCACCGAGATGTGTAAGCACGGCACCAATTGTCATGGCGCCAAGATCTAGTTCCATTTTTTGAAAGAATACCGTCAATCCATTTTTTGAAAGAATACCGTCAGTCCATTTTTTGAAAGAATACCGTCAGGGCGAATTTATAAAAAACTTTAAAAAAAGGTCAAAACATAAAAAATTGTCATGGCGGCGAGGGCTCCCCGGCTCCACCACCGCACCCAGCCCTCCACCCCAACCCCCGCCACGTCGCGTCGTTGCGGTGGCGGAGATGCAGGCCGCCGCCACCTTCAACCGGGCAGTCTTCACTGCCCGCCCGCTGCATCGCCCCCAAGGCCCCTCCTCCACCTGTATGCTCGGCTCATTTTCATCCTCTCGACGTGTTAGGTAGTCAGTTTGTTAGTTTCCGCCTTCACGTGCTGATTAGTTCATGTAGCTTTGGTGAATTTTGCAGAGCTGGGGCGGAGGATGCTTTGGAAGGAACAAGAGGCGCGCCCCTGACACGGCCCCGGTGCTTACCTTTATCTAGGAAGCAAAACTCGGGAGGCGTTACAAGTATGTTATAGTTTATCTAGTTCAGAATAAATAAACAATTGAACATGATCCTAAAGGAAAGGGAGACACTGATACAGAAGGTTTTGATTTGTGTATAACCCCTGTTACCAAATAAGCTTCTTTCACCTAAAATAAGCTCAGTGGTTTTCCTAAGGCAATTGATGTGAACAATTGAGCATGTTGCCTTTTTTGTTGACTAAAAACCTGCACAAAATCTGCAAAAATTGTCTCTTCTGGTCAACTCTGTCGTTCTGTGAGATAAGAGAAATGTTGAGACACAATTTGCCTTGTGACATCCACAAATGTTACCTCCTTGTGTAACCATAAATCACCTTTGTCCATCCCAGTTTGCCTAACTTAGCCCATTTTTTTGGTGAATCTTGGAAATGGTTACTGGCTGATAAGAACTGTTTCCTTCCGGACGCATTGTCCTGATAAAATCAAATGAGATGAAATCTAGGCACAAAACCTACTTTTCATATTGTGAGACTGGGATTTTACCTGTCTTTGTTTATTGAGGTTCTGCAGAAATACCAATAACTTTTCTTTCCTTTTGCCATTCTTTTGGTCTGCAATTGTTTCTAGGTCCACAGTTCGATGATGCTGAGTTAATCAATCATGTTTCAGCTCAGGCTCCTCTATGTATTGCTAAACCAGCTGGAAAAGAAATCATAACTTCAAAAGTTTCATTCACTTAGTCAGAATTTGGAACAAACATTTTGAATTATGTTTGGCTGTTCCTACACTTTGATTGCGCAAGCAAAGCTTAGCCTGACTTGTGAAGTTGTGGTCAATGAACCTTTAATACATGCCCTTAACATTAATTTTGTGTGGCCAACAGTTAATTTTCTGTAGGTTTTTCATCATCATGGTTGCTATTTCAGTTATTTGTTTTTTGTTTTAAGCTGGAAGACTCTGTCTTCAGTTTCGTGCTGTTGGTTGTTCTGTATTTGCACTGCAGTTGACTATCTATGCACAATCTGCAGAGCACACTCCTGTATTTCCAAGACAACAATCATGGGATCCCTACAAGCTTCTTGGTGTTGATCATTATTCATCTGAAGAAGAGGTCCGCAGTGCACGGAATTTTCTTCTAAAACAATACGCTGGATATGAAGAAAGTGAAGAGGCCATTGAAGGTGCTTATGACAAGATAATAATGAATAGCTACTCACACCGTAAGAAATCCAAAATCAATCTGAAAAGCAAGCTAAAAAAGCAAGCTGAAGAATCCCCATCATGGCTTAAGGCACTGCTTGGATACATTGAGGTGCCATCACTAGAGATCATTTCAAGGAGATTTGCTTTTTTGCGTTCTTTTCTGGGTCAACTTCTGCCGAGACTGGGCCTGCCTTTCGGGTATGCTTGGATTCATTTGAATAACTACTCAAACGCTGTTTGAAGTACTAAATTTGTTAAATTTAAGATGTTACTCTCCCTGCATCATACATGTTCACTGAAGGGCCAAAACTGTATATTTATGTAAGGTCATAGACTCATAAGTTCGATTGTGATTAAGGTTATGACTTTGTACTGTCTACCTGTTTCTCCAGTGCCTCTCCAAATATCACTGGTATTCACAGTAGCTGGGAGATCTTCTCCCTTTTTGTTTGAGAATTAGAATTATGAAACTGGAATCATATATAAGATGAAGCTTACTGCAGTTATCTTTTCAGCTGTAACAAATTTTGGAGGCACGCCATTGACAGTTTGCTTTTGCAGCTTGCACTATCACTGGTCTCATGCATATACTTCTTCAATGAGAAGATGAAGAATCTTGTCAGGGCGTCCACGGTCCACCACAGGGTTAGTGAGCATTTCCACTGGATACTATCTTAGTTGTTATAAGTCATGCCCCAGGTTTTAACTTGTTTATTTTTCCAGGCTCGGAGTCTTTGTGGGTCGCTGGATCTTGGGTTCTTTTCTTGTTCCAGTTATCCCAGCTTTCATCATCCTGCCTACATGGTCCCTTGAGCTCCTTACTTCGCTGACGGCTTATGTTTTCATGTTCTTGGGTTGCACTTTCCTCAAGTGAAACTTTGCAGCAGTCCTCCAAATTGGAAATTCCTGCTGTCATCACAAAGAAGATCGCTCTTGCTGACATCTCCACTGCAAATCCAAATCTCCTGATAAGCGGTCCCACCTTCACATTTTTGGTCCGAGAGAGTATGATGATCTATGCACAACTGTACCTTGTCCCAGGAAGGATGGGCTAGACTTCAGATACATACATTTTTGTCGCCCCTTACGATCTTACTCAGGTGTACGCCATAGGTAATTGATTAATTTTTGTAATCAAACATTGCTGGGAGTCAGTGGCGGATCCAGAAACAGGCTGCGCCCCGGGCTAATTAATATAAGGTACCAACCGAAGAACCTTACATGACAAAAAAAAAACCTCATAGGTCTTCATGGTTTAACACCACTTGTACCGGTACTACATAAAATTTTATAAAATGTAAGTTTTTCAAAAAGCAAGATAACATTTTTTTGTTCTTCTTTAATTTCGGTATTATTCTTTGATGCATCTTTTTTACCATAGTATCTTTCCTTTCTAGCGTATGTAGCCTCCCTCCCTCCTCGTCCTAGTTTAAGGTAATGATGTACATTTTATTTTGGTTTGAATGGTAAATAGGATATTATCAATGGGAGTTAATGTTAGTAGGAAAATTATGTTTGGGAACTATGGTGAATATATTAGTTTGATTTTGTCAATATTAATTATTTAGTTAGAAGTATGTTTGCTATGTATATTTTTGTTGTTATAAATGTTGTTTGTAATATTTTAGTTGCATTGCAAATGATTACATTTTACATTAATTTGCGTTGTGTTTGATTCATGTTTAATTTGAACCATTTTATTAGATGGAAGACATGTTTCGGGAGCAGTTATGGCGAAAACGGGATCGTCCTAGAGAAATGTACCCTGACGAGTCTAGCAAAGATACCCCCGTCCCTCCTGAACTCCCTGTCCCTAATTGTGACTATGGTCGTCCGGCCGACGTATTTCAATCGAGACATCCGGATACAGCGGCTCGTTGCTTCTACACGTGCAGTCGTTTTAATGTAAGTAATTGTTTCCACTATATTTTTCTTCTTCATTTGTATTACTAGATTACTAATATTTTGTTGATTTTTTGTTGTGTAGGATCATGAGAGGTGCTTTTTCAGTGGATCGACGGTGCAGACCAGTTTGACCCTAGGTACCTCCTTTTCGACGATTGGTGGAGAGGACGACATCCACGAGAGCACTTCGAGCGGTGGGTTCCACCTCCCCCTAACCCCTCTCCAATGACGGCTAAAGAGAAGCACTTAGCCGCAGTTAGACGACTCGAGGAACCTCCTCTGTGCCATTGCGGAGACTGAGCCGTGATAAACCCTAACAACACGTTGGAGTTTGTGTGTCCAAACAAGCATGAAGTAAGTGCAAAGTGTATGTGTTGAAATATTGAGCTATATGTGTCATGTACTAATATCACGTTATTTAGATGTATTCAATGGCGAAGTGTCGTTTCAAGGAGTGGTTGTATAGTTCTAAGAACAAATGACCCAAAGAACCTCCAAAAACAAAACAAAAGAAGAAAGAAAGGTTAATTTACAAAGCACCACCAGTCAAGTGCGAATGTGGCGTTAATTCTAACTATGGCCTAGTGTGGCAGAACCTCCTAAATTATACGGCCCACATGCACCTGTCACTGTCCAATGACCTCTGACGACTATGCATATGTTCCTAATAACTTAAGAAGACTGTCGGGTGTCCTCGGAGAACTCCGAATCATCCACGATTTCTGAGCAGAATCCCATTACAGAGTCATTGCAGTATTACAACAGTTTATTCAAATATCTACATCAGAGTAAAATAACGGAAGTCTTACAATAACTTAGTTTACAAAACATTTAATTCAAACCTTACAAACTAAGTTCAATTAATATTACAAACCGTAGTAGTGGAGTGGCATTAGTAACATAATACAAATACACAAATAAATTGCCCTGCTCAAGGGCCACGCATTTACTTATCGTCATCGCATTGAATAACAGTCATGCAGCACGGTCCAAAGCAGACCTGCTCATGAGCCTCACCTCAACAAGGGTCAACGAACCCTGAGTATAAAAGTACTAAACAAGACTTAACCGAAATAAAAACTGAGAAGACTCAGGAATGCAAGCTCAGGGATTCAAGGTATGGCTTTAGCAATAATCAAAGTTCTTTTGCGTAAAAGTTCTTTAACAAGATTATTTATATCAACATTTTTATCTTCAAAAAGATCATATACAAAGCTGACATAATCCGTAATGAGATCATGAAACTTTATATCCAACACTTTCTCAAACCTTACTCAAGTTACAGTTATTAACTACGATGATGAACAGTGAGTTGAGTCTCCATAACCAAGGAGCAACGACGATTCGAACCGATTAAACCTAGCTGGGGATTCCAGACCACACGACATATGCAGGTCCCTGACCTCCATATACCAACCTACCCTCAGGTCCTCTAAAACAAGAACGGGTCCACGCCACCCGAGAATACAGTACTCCACCAATCCAGCACCTTGCCACGTGGGTACACGCTATTCCCGCCATCTCTCCACTCCCAGTGCGCGAGTAGCCATTCTCGTAATAGAATAGCCAAGTTAAGGCTTACCGGAGTATGTGGTTAGTACTATAAAGTGTCACCTCATGTAATTCAACAACGGACAGACCTTAATCGACACAGGCAGAAAGAACCCGCTCACAAGACCTCCATGTCTTGTGGCTCTCACACACCGAGTCCGCCCGGTCTAGATTTATTACTTCACATGCCCATATCTCATAATAACATAAGTAACCAAGTGTAACCAAAGATCCATTTAAAATTCGCAGGTGACAGGTAATCACCCGACTTTCATCGTTCTAAGCATAGCTAAACATAACTAGGCATATACGAATTAAAACTGGTAACAAGGTAGATATGGAAAAACAAGGTTGGTAATGCACCAATTAGGTTTTCACTCAACTCCTAATCACTTAATGTAGTAGAAAAGCAAAAGTGATATCAATTTGTAAAACACAAGGTAGGTTTAAATGCATCCGGGGCTTGCCTTGATTAACGGAAAAGTCAGGTTTCAGAGTCGTTCCACAATTATCAAATTCGACCTCAACAGACGGATTAACCTCCTCCTCAACTTGATTAACTACCACGTGCTCACTTTCGTTCACTACACGTAGTACCAATGCCATGTTTAATATGACGCGAGATATGAAACATGATGCTTGACGACAGATGCGAAAGTTAAAAACTTGAATACAACTTTCCTTCGCGGTACAGTTACAAGTCAAACTAACTCAACCTTTTTTGTAACACTTACTTCAATTGCCAAGGATCATTACCAACTAATGACCCAAGGTCATCGCTCAATCCAAAATTCAAACAAAAACCTAAGTCATTAAAGGTTACTATTTGCTTTTATAATTTTTGGATAATTAATTAAGCCTAGAAAAATCATGGAAACTCATTTATTAATTAATTGAGCAATTTTTATCACATTCAAAATGTACTGAAAATCAACGGTTCATATTTTTCCTAAATAGTATACATCACAGAGAGGTTACACAAAAATTTTCATAATTTTTGGAACTCTAATTAATTCTACACAAAAATAACAAAAGCATACACTATTCATTCATTTCTGAAAAAGAAAATTCCATTTTCAAATCAAACCGCCACTGACACCTTGACCCCACCTGTCATCCGCTTCCTCCCGCGCTGACCACGGCGATACGCACGCTGACCGGCGATTTCTCGCCGCCGGTGAGATAAACGGCGACGGCGAAGGCACCAACATGTTCACCACGACTAGGCGCACCTACTGATGTCACTACTTGCATCGATCGCTGTACAATCTGAGCTTGACGCCGGCCATGGCGGACACGGTGGTGCGGCTACGCTTCGCCGACAAAACAGGACCAGTAGCAGTTAAATAAATGGCCCAGGAATGCTCAAGAGCTCACCCCGAACACTCTGGAGTCGATGGCCAAGACGGAGGATCAACCGAGATGCAGGTCGTCGGTCACAGCAGCCACGGTGGTGCAAGCGACGTTGATGGCGGTGCTCCGGCGACTGCGGTGGACGAAACGAACAAGCAACAAGACATAAAGCACCACGGCATCATGGCGAAGATGAAATAAGACTTCGCAAGAGCAGCGGCTCACCGTAGAACGATGGCCACGGTGAAGCACACGTGACTGTGATGTTGCCGGACGCAAGGAAGAAAGGCAGCGAGCGGCGTTCCTCGGCTAAATTAGTCACCAAGGCTCAGTTGGGTGGGTTCGCAAGGAGTAGGCGGAACTGAGGCATGCTTTGTTGAGATGGTAAAGGCGCTAGGTTGACGGCGAAAGCTCGATGGAGCAGCGGCGGTGGCGATTGGAAAAATAGAGGAGGAGAAACGGCAAAGAACGACGGTGGTGAAGGCCTTATAACGCAGCTCAGAAGCAAGAGCAAGCCACGCAGGAGCCTTTCCCACGCCAGCGCGAAGCTAAAGACGGCCACGAGGGCGCCTGGAACACAGAAGAAGATCGCCGGCGGTGAGGTGGCTTCCACGGTCACTGTTCACCATAATTACAGAATTGCCATTCGCCAAAATTCTTAAATTACTCCCAAATTTGCATGGTAACTAAAAAATCTCCAAAAATAAAAGTTTCTCAAAATTCAAAGTTCTAAAACTTTGCTTTTATAACCATACCCAAATTTGGTCTACATTTTTAAATACAAGTTTGAATTAAAAAAGGGGACATTTAAAGAATTACGCCTTTTCAAATTACTTCAAATTTTATAAAATAACTTTGAAAACTCCAAAAACCAACTTTGTACATCTTGACAAACTCTACACTTTTGCTTTTAGGCTCAACCCCAAAATTTTCTTAGATTTTGAAATAGGTTTTCCAGGGTAGAATTAAACGCTGAGAATTAGGGTTTTCGGAAATCCAAATCAACACAATTGTTTTGAAATTGATTCACTTCATACAAGTCAACACATATAACATGAAAGTAAACTTGTTTTAGTGAATGCATAACAAAGTTTGCATAATCATTGGTATTAACATTATTTCAGGTAATATATAAAACACTCCATAAATAACGTTGGCATGCTGTAATATAAACCTAAAATGCATCCATGAGTTGATGCATGATGATTATGCATAATGATGACATGATCACCTTCTTAAGTACTTTATAACATCAGGGATGTTACACCTAGTCCCTTCGAAGTTTGGAATAGGCCATTATTGCGGCCATATGGTTGAGTACGAAGAGATTCGTTATTTTTTTGGTAAACATGAAATCGTATTTTGTTTCTTTTGCTAAGACATATATGATATAATATTTCTTTTGAATAGAGCACTAGGAAATGCAGATGGGAACGTTACGATGGTCAAGCTAAGTTCTTGGATGAACTGAAGAAGAGGAAACTAATTGCAAGGAAGAGGGGATATGGACCTGACTACGTCAACCTATTCGTTAAACATCACAAAGAAAAGATGCGTGAGTTTGCTAGACAGCGCGGTATTTGTAACCCGATCGATGTTGGGCTTAACAAATGGGGATTGGAGAGGCGGATGATGTTAGAGGAGGAGAGGGCAAGGAAGGAGGCAAGGGAGGAGACAAGAGTACAGATGCAGGTCTTGAACGAGCATGTTGCTGCATTATGTGCCAGTGAGTGCTTGAACGCCTTTTTTTGTTGCCTAATTTTAAATGTAATATAATCGCGTTGCTAATTGATTGTATTTTATACATGAAGGGATTGGTTGCAGCGAGGATCATGCCGTAGAGGTGGCTCATGCAAGGTATGAGGAGAAGAAGTTAGATGAGCATAGATCGTGAGTTGGTCGCACCGTTCAATCCCCAATTGTGTTGTCTGATGAGGGAGACGAGGATGAGGACGACACTGGCAGACTTAGTGAGCTAATTGCTCTATCAGAGACGGGCTTGCAGGCGGAGGAGGATGAGGACGACACTGACAGACTGAGCGAGCTCATCGCTCTAGCAGAGGCGGGCTTACAAGCGAAGGAGGATGAGGACGACACTGGCAGACTGAGCGAGCTCATCGCTCTAGCAGAGGTGGGCTTACAGGCGGAGGAGGATGACGACATGTTCTTCACTCAGGCTGCAGTGGCCGCAGACGAAGCAGAGGCCGCTTACTATAGGCGACAGGCAGGTCAGAGCAACGCAGGTGAGCCTAGCCACAGCAACAGGGTTGTGGTTGAGGATTGGTACTCGGACGACGAGTTGCTTACTCAGTATGTTTCTGACTGAGGGTTTTTGATTGCGCTGTCTGTTAGTTCTATGCTTTTATTAATGATCAATGTAGCTATGTAGTAGAAATTCTATTGTGTTGTCTTATATTCCATTTGAACTACTGATGTATTGTACCCATGTATCATGTACTCGGATTACCCATGATCGATCTTAAGTGATCACATCTGTTTGTATCATGCGTTCAAAATTTCTAAAATGAACGTAATCATTTGCCGCGCCATAGCCCAGGTTCTGGTGCTCCATAGGCATGGTTCTGCCGCGCCATAGACCACGGCGCGGCAGTGACGCGGACGGACAACGGCCAACTACAATTGAGTTGTTGTCGGTGCTGTACAAAACTACAAGTGCTGTACAAAACGAACATGAAGCAAATAAATGGACGACAAGTTGCCATACAACATTTTCATTAGTTTATGAGTCTACAAGTTCTTGACGACAATATTCATTCGACATAAGTTCGACGTAATGAACTAAGTCCCACGACATAATGAACCTCATCGTCCGGTAGAAGAGGGGGGTCATCGTACTCCACATCAAGAAGGGGGATCAGCTGGTGCGGCGTGGGAGGGGCCATCCTGTTACAAAATGATAAACAAAGGGTTAGAGTATTCAAATTAACAATTTTCAGATTAACATTATGTAGCATTGCAAAATTTGAACTGCTTGTTATGCAATACGAACACAATATGAAATCACCTGCTGTCTTCTATGCCGGCTAGCCTTGTGGCCAGATTGTTTGCAAACAGAGCAAAGATTCCTATCACGGGTCTCGTTGAAGTCTCCCCCGCCGTACATGTCTTCGCCGTACCCTCTCATAGCGTCCATGTCCCCCTTCAGTCGCTTCTTCTTTCTCCTAGCCTTCCCTACCTTCATTAGATCCGGATGCGGCACGTAGTCATAACCATTATAAGGTGGGCACTGTGTTGGGTCAAGGTATGGCTCGAAGCTCATCTCCCAAACACTAACGGTGTTCGAACGGAGATACAAGGGTGACATATATGGCATATCCTCATAGTTGTACCCGCGAACCCTGTAGGCCGTGATCATATGAGAGCAAGGGGCATGCATGATCTGAGGGATGTTGCAACTGCACTCTACCTTTTCAAGATCAACTCGGTAGTTTCGTCCACCATAATGTTCGCCGCCCAAGCTTGTGCCACCCTTGCCCCGTACACTAAAGATATGGCGGCGGGGTCCATATGGCTCGGCGGTGTGCTATTTGGCCAATTCCTCGGGCTCCTTCAAATGTTCAGCTCTGGCCTTTTCAAAACGCCCCTGCTCAGCTATATTCCTCTGCGCAAGCTCCCACCTCTTCACAAAATATTCGTTGCACTTATGAAAGGAGAACTCAACAATTCCAGACACAGGTAACAATCGAACTCTGGTGAATACATGGTTGAAGGACTCCGAGGAGTTAGTGGTCATGATGCCATACCTGAAACCCCCCTCGTCATATGCTAACACCCACTAAGCCTTCTGTTCCATCTACGCCTCTAACCAGGCCTTTCCCGCTGCATTTACCATCTGTGGGGGTATTAACCCCTATACCCTTATGGCTAAGCTTGGGCCGGCCCGGATCGGTGGGTCTGGTCCACCAAAAGACGACGTGCGGCCCGGTTAACCTGATCGGAGTCCCGCGCAAGGAGTCAAGGTGGATTTGGCGATCAATCAAGATCCTGGTCGGTTAGAATAGGAATCCTTATCCGGCCACATATGGCAATTGTAACTGGCTAGGATTAGTTTCCAGATCTGTAACCCTGCCCCCTGAACTATATAAGGCGGGCAGGGGACCCCACTAAAAAACATCTCTCATTGACATACAGCAATACAAATCAGACGCAGAACGTAGGTATTACGCCTTCTTGGCGGTCGAACCTGGATAAAACCTTGTGTCTGTCTTGCGTCACCGTCTTGTTTGTGGCTTGCGCATCTATCTGCCGACAATCTACTACCTTGGGTATACCCCTAGGTAGATTGCCGACCATATTTCGTCGACAGTGGCGCGCCAGGTAGGGGGTGTGCGTACTGCTTCCCAAGTAAACAAGACGGTCATCATCTCCGGCTCCATGGCTACCCCGAACGACCTCACGTTCACCGTTGGCCAGATCACCTGGACCACCGGCTCCGACGACTTCATCGCCATGACCCCGGAGGAGGCGTGGATTCAGTCTGCGTCGACCACTGCTTCACCTACATCGGCTATGGCTCCGACCACGATGGATACGGTTCCGACCATGGTGGACACGGCTCCGACCATGGTTGATACGGCTCTGACCACGGTAGACACGGCTCCGACCACGATGGATGCGGCTCCAACCACGATGGATCTGGCTCCAACCATGGTACATCTAGCTCTAACCACGCCTGCATCACCTTCAGCCACGCCGACAACTTGTCATCTGCTTCCCCGCTACAAAGGGAGGCAGATCGACAACACCGACCTACTCGACTCCATCAATCGGGTCGGCACCAAGCTCGCTGAAACCCTAGCTCTGGTAAGTACGATTCAAAGTCAGCCTAATGAGCAGGTAACTGCTCCCCACAACAGATCTACCCAACCAGCTCAGACCAGTCATCCTACACGACTTGGTACAGATCTCGTGGTCACATCTACTCCTCAAGGGCGCTCTGCTCGTCGCCGGCCAGCCTTCGCGACGGGTCTCCGGCTCTCCGAGTACGAAGCCTCGATGGAGAACTACCAGGTCCAGCCCTACGGCCTACAAAACGCTGCCTCCAGCTACGCCTACGACCTACAACGCCGCTTGGATCTGTGTCTTATGCACCGACCTCAGCCGAAGCCGCGCAACTTCGTCAACATGATCCAGATTGAAGATTATCAAGAAGGATCCGTTCACACAGTCCAAGAGGGTGACCCTAGCTCCTCGTCTAGCGCCGCATCTAATGCATCTGTCCACACCGAGCTTCAACATCACGAAGATGAAGGCGTCAAGTACGATCTGGATATCCCAGACCACGCCCCGGGGTTCTCACAATTCCCGTCTTTCCCGCCAAGACGAGGGGATTTGATCCATGTTGTCAGCAATGGCGAACCACCAGCAGTTGGTGAAATAGAACAAGAAAGGACTGCATGCGAAGCACGCAATATTGACCAGTTTAATCGCCGACAAATCGAAGCCGAAGCAGACCAGGAGGCACGACGCATAAGGGTCCAGCCACATGACCTCAACGATGCTTTCGACAGGGTGGGGACAAACAGGTCTTCAGAACTCCAAGTGCCAATGTAGCCGTCGCCATGGCAACAATGCAACGGCTACCCAACACCCCGGAAACCCAAGCAGTTCACGATGAAATACAAGCCTATCTGACGGCTGCTATGGCCCAAATCGCAGAGATTGTAAACCAAGCTCGGGCTCCATCCGTCTCGGTCGAGTCAAGCCACAGCCGCCAACACCCAAGTCGCTCACAGCCGCCCAACCAATGTGGTTCGCGCAACAACGACCCATCAATCTCCGACAACGAGGCAATCGAGGCTTTCATCACTGGCCTCCGCTTCCACGATGCCCTAAGGGACAAGCTCCTCCGCAAAAGACCTGATTCGGTCACAGCGCTCCTGGCCACCGCTAAGAAATACGCGGACACCGACGACGCTAAAAAGATAATTATTGAAGAAGCAGCAAGGGTTCCACGCTCCGACCACCCCCCACACCGCGACGACTACTGCGGCAACCGTGGTTGGAACGACAATTTTGACCGCCACAACCAGCGCAATGACTCCCGCGACCACCGTGACCAATGTAATCAGCGGTGTAACCGCCGTGACGATTACAGGAGCAAGCGTGCTCGGGAAGACGATGGCGAGGTCAACACCGTTAAAAAGGGTGGCGGACGTCGTAACTATGAAGATGACTACGCCAAGGCATTGAAGGGGCCCTGCCAGCTCCATCCTAAGTCGAACCATACCATGGAGAATTGCCGCGTCCTCAAGTCTATCTACACGCATCAACAAGCTCCGGATCGTCCGACAAGCCCTAACGGCGCGGGGAACAACTGACAACGAGGATAACGGCGACGGCGATGATGCACCCCGTCACAAAGTATGTCAAGCCAACCGATCGCGTGCACACCATCATCGGAGGCAAAGTGTCCATCGAGACCAAACGAGAACGCAAGTAGCTTCGCCCGCGCGCTTGCTTGAACGCGTGGCCAACACCGACAATCTCCTCACCGATCCGTGGCTCCTCCGTGGTGTCACCGCGAAATCTCCTTTAGCGAAAAGGACCAATGGGCGCAATACACGAGCAGGCGTTTTCCCCGGTCCTCGATCCTTGTATCAACAAAGTTCAGTTCGATAGAAATCTTGATCGACGGCGGCGACTCCATTGATATCTTGTTCAAAAACGATCGCCCCGAAGATAGCTCGAGCGGACCTCAAGCCAAGCGAGGCACGATTACGGTGTTCTCCCGAACGAGCTCTACACCTCTCGGGCGAATCACGCTACCGGTCGCGGTTTGGGACCCCGGATCACTTTCGCACCGACTACGTCAACTTCGTGGTCGCCGACTTCGATGGCACCTACCATGCTATTCTTGGTCGATCGTCGCTCACCAAGTTCATGGCCATACCTCATTACAGGTATCTGGTGCTCAAGATGCCTACCGAGAAAGGAGTTCTAACCCTCCGAGGCAACATGTACGTAGCTTATACCTGCGAAGATGACAGTTTCAAAATAGCAGAGGCTCACGACCTCTCTATTCGCATGGCCAAGACCGTGCTGAACGCCAAGAAGACCTCGATCGACCACCAGGAGATCCCGGAGCTTGAGGCTCCATGCAAGAACATCAAGTCCAAGGAGCACAAGGTGATCCAGCTGGTCGACGATGATCCCAGCAAGACGGCCCTTATTGGGGCCAACCTGGATCCCAAATAGGAAGACGCGCTCGTCAGGTTCTTGAGGAGCAACGTGGATGTGTTCGCATGGAAACCTGCTGACATGCCCGGTGTACCTCGGAACTTGATTGAGCACTCCTTGAATGTCAACGGCAAGGCCAAACCTATCAAGCAAAAGCTACGACGGTTCGCTCGTGACAAAAAGGAGGCGATTAGGGTAGAAGTTACACGGCTTTTGGTAGCCGGATTTATCAAAGAAGTATATCATCCGGAGTGGTTAGCCAACCCGGTTCTTGTACGCAAAAAGAATGAGAATGTGCGTTGATTACACTGATCTCAACAAACACTGCCCTAAAGACCCCTTCGGCTTGCCTCGCATAGACGAGGTCGTAGATTCAACCGCCGATTGCGAGCTCCTTTCTTTTCTCGATTGCTACTCTAGTTATCACTAGATCGCTCTCAAAAAGGATGACCAGATCAAGACATCTTTTATCACGCCCTTCGGTGCCAACTGCTACACGACCATGTCGTTCGGGCTCAAGAACGCCGGGGCTACCTACCAACGTGCTATACAAGCTTGCCTCAAAGATGAGATAAAAGATGACCTCATCAAGGCTTACGTTGATGATATAGTTGTCAAAACCAAGGAAGCTCATACCCTTGTTGACAACCTAGGACGCACTTTTGCAGCCCTTAACACATTCCAGTGGAAGTTAAACGCAAAGAAGTGCATCTTTGGCGTTCCTTCTGGCATACTCCTCGGCAACGTCGTCAGTCACGACGGCATACGCCCTAACCCGGAAAAAGTCAAAGCTGTTTTGGACATGAAGCCGCCCAAAAAGGTGAAGGATATTCAGAAGCTTACCGGATGCATGGCCGCCCTCAGCCGTTTCATATCAAGATTAGGCGAAAAAGGATTACCGTTCTTTAAACTACTCAAAGCGTCCGAAAAGTTTGAGTGGTCGGAGGAAGCAGACGTTGCCTTCACACAGCTGAAACAATACCTTACGTCACCTCCGGTACTCACTGCTCCAAGAGAAGACGAAACACTCCTGCTATACATTGCGGCTACCAATCGAGTGGTCTCCATGACCATGGTGGTCGAGCGAGACGAGCCCGGCCACGTCTACAAGGTACAGCGGCCAATCTATTTCATTAGTGAGGTACTCAACGAGTCCAAGACCAGGTACCCACAGATTCAGAAGTTGATCTACGCCATACTGATAACATCCCGAAAGTTGAAACACTACTTCGACGGATATCGTGTGGTGGTCGTGACTGAGTACCCTCTGCGAGACATCATTAGCAACAGGGATGCGAACGGGCGCATCGTCAAATGGGCAATGGAGCTATGCCCCTTTTCCTTGGAATTTGCAAGCCGCACTACAATCAAGTCTCAGGCACTTGTCGATTTCATCGTCGAGTGGACAGACTTAAGCACGCCTGCCTCTCCCGGATCCGACGAATATTGGACGATGTACTTCGACGGCTCTCTCAACATTGACGGTGCGGGAGCAGGAGTCCTTTTTATATCACCATCCAAGGAGCAGCTCCGGTACATCCTCAGGATTTATTTCCCAGCATCTAATAATGCCGCCGAGTACGAAGCATGCCTACATGGTTTGTGCATTATGGTTGAGCTGGGCGTTAAACGTCTCTACGTCTATGGAGACTCTGCTCTGGTCATCAACCAACTCAACAAGGACTGGGACACAACCAGCAAAAAGATGGAAGCATACTGCAATTTGATCAGAAAGCTGGAAGGCAGGTTCTATGGCATCGAGTACATACACGTGGTCCGGGACAAGAATCAAGCAGCGGATGCACTGTCAAAGTTAGGATCATCCCGAGCAAAAATCCCACATGGCATATTCATCCAAGACCTGCTCATGCCGTCCATCGAAGAGAAAGATTCCATGGCAGACAAGCCTCCAGACCAGCAATTGGTGGCTACGGTTCCGGCGTTAAGCACCGCCGAGCCCCCTCCGACCACTCTAATGTGTCCTTTCGACTTTTATGGTTATTCTAACTTAGCCAGTAAAAGCCGACCACCATTCCTTCTACGGTTTTTGGAGCAGGACCTGTCTCCGGTTCCTCCCAACACGTGCATGGGATCCGCTCTCTACGTTGCGGGTGATCGGCAGGTCCCCCTTGGTTTGACTTGTCCGCGTCTGCGTGTGCACAGGTCATGCACCTCACACTCCGACCACATGGCAAACTAGGGCCGCACAAACTTTTTAGGATGATGTGTCGGGTAAAATGGTACAACTAAACAGAACGTTATTATGTTCTCACTTAGTTCCACCAACATAAGTTTCAAGCTTAAATACACTTTATACAAAGCAAACCAGCTTATAATGATATACAGTTACGTTGTTACAAGCTTGCCTGAAGAGGCCCAAGTTTACAATAACAAAACTATGTCCTCCTTCTATAGCTCTAAGCCTATTACATTGGCTGGTCGGGGCGCGCGGCATCTACTACTTGTTGCTTCCGATATTCTACTCGAGTCTCGGGGACTCCTGTGCTAGCCGAGCTAAAGGGGATGGCCCCGCCGATGCCTGGCTGGTCGAGACCGCATGCTTCATCGGTTGGCTAGCAACAGATGGCGTTTCCAGCTGACTTGTCGATGGCATACCCTGTACAGGTGCTGTCCCACCTCCACACAGATTAATGTCGCCAATTATCTTTGACGACAGATCCAGCTGGGCCACTCAAAGCTCCTCCGCCTTGTCTGGGTCTACTTCCTTTGGGTATCCAGCCTCCAGGCGCTTGAGATCGATCAGAGGGTAGTGGGCATGCACCATGCTTAGCACATGAGTGCCCGTGTACTCACCCGCCTCCTTAATGAACTCCTAGAATCATCCCCATGCTTGTTTGCATCTCTTGACCAGTCCGAGCTGGGGGTCCTTGGCTCTTCCTCTGTGAGCGCCGGGTCGACAAGGTCGAGGATGGGCAAAATGCCAGTTGCCACTTCCTGGCACCGGTTCTTCCATGTGTCCCGATCCTCGGTGGCCTCGAGGCATCGTGCTTTCCAGCCGTCACGCTCTTTCATCACAGCTTCTAGATGCCTCTTGGCATTGGCTTTTAAAACTGCACACCGTACAAGACATCAAATGTAAAGGCACGACAAGTCAAGGTGGGCAACAGAATGAGAACGGTGGCCTAGAATACTTACTCTTCAGTTCCTCCTTCATTTTTGTGGTGTGGTCCTGGAGTTGAGACTGGCTGCGCGCCAGTTTCTCGTTGTCCTCCTTCAGGTGACCACACTCTGAGGTCACGCAGCTATTCTCCTCTTGGAGGCGGGTTACCTCAGCTTCTAAGCCTGCATTACAGCTGTCATTACCAACAATGCAACAACACGTGTCATACACTTGATGTGACAAAATGACAACTTACTTGTTTTTTGACGCTCTTTGTCATTGAGCTGGCTGACCAGGTTCTGGTTCTGTGCTTCTTGCTTTGTCCTCTCCTGGTCGGCGGCTTCAAGTTGGCGGTGCAAGCATTCCACCTCGGCCGCCAGTTCTCTATTGCTCGCCGTGATTCCCTCAATCTGGTCGAAGCACCTCTTTCGGTACTTTGCGGTCTTCATCAAGTCTTGCATATAAGCAAGCTAAGTCAGACAGTTTGACTACATTACAGGGTCAAGTGGTCAAGCCAAACATACCTGGATTTCTGTCACCAAACGTTTTGCCGCTCGTTCAACTTTTTGGGTCTCTTCGATCTCGGGGATTTCTTCATACATAACCCACTCGTCGTTCCGCCTGCGCGACACATATACATGTTGTCGTTTGTCTTTGGGATGGCCTAGGATCTCTTCGATTTCATCCTCTTCGGCCTCTTGTTCAGGGGGCGGCACTGGGCCGGAGATAGTAGTCTCCGCGACCACTATGGCTTTCCCACGAGCCATAGCATCGGCAAGCGTATTCTGTGCCAACTCCGGTTGCTGCTCCTCGGCTCGGTCTCGTTCCCTTGGCGCCAAAGGTATCCGCCTCAGCAGGGGCTAGTGCTCGAGCATTTGTACTTTTTCTCGGCTGTCTTCTCGACCAGTTGCTCGGGGGACTCGACGTCGGGCTGCTTTCGTGTCTTTGCGCGTCCGGCGAATTTCTTCTCTGAGTTCCTCCGCGATTAGTCAGCCGAAGCGCTTCTTTCCGCCAAGATCTTGGCGGCCGTGCCACAACCGGCTATCTGGTCGGGATTTTCGGTGGACGCCGACCTAATATACCAGAGAAAGTTTAGAAGACAATAGTATTCAATACAAATTATAAGATTATATCAAAGTTACAGATACTTACAGCTCGGAAGCACGGAATAACGTGGCAAAGGAACGTCTCTTTGACCGCGCCTGCTCCACGTGCTCGGTGGGTTCCACCGGGTCTTTTTCCACCACCGGTACTGGGGTCGGGGTTTGGTGCTCGACACTTCCCCGCTTGTCTTACGTGTTGCGATGGTCGGTGGTGCGATCACCTTCTTGCGCGCAGGAGCTACCCCGCTCTGTTGACCCCATTTGTCTCCTCCTCTTTCGAGGGATGAGTCGAAGATGTCCGCATCCTCTGTTTCATCATCCGAAAGGGGAAGATAACTGGCGACGTTTGTTGGCATCTGGCATTGCTAGCAGCCTTAGCGTTACATCCTCCCCAACTCCGAGTACCGCCCAATCGACGTCTTCGGTACAGCAACTGTCTGGGCGGTTGAGCCGGCAATTTACGGCCAATCCACGCCAGGGGGCGGAGACACGAACACTGCTGCTCGGTCATGACCATTACTCTGGGAAACATAAAGGAGACAACAGTCAATTTTTGTTGCAACATAAATCTACAGGTACAAGGAGGCATCATTTACCTTTGGGGGAGGTCGGGCCAGCTTGAAGGCGTGCTCGATGTCGTTTAACCTGACATAATTGGGGTCGGCTAGATTGAATAGCTCCCCAATTCTGGCCTTGATTTCTATCTTGTCGAGCGCCTCTTTTCTGGTCCTCGTCGGATCTGTGCTACCCTGGTACTCGAAGCCAGGATGTACCCTCTTTTGGCAGGGCTGGATCCTTCGGCTGATGAAGTTCCCGACCACGCTTGGACCATCCAGCTTTCCCCACGGGATCAACCCGAGCAGTTCTGTGATTTGCTCCAAGTGCTCGGGCTTCTCCGACCAGCTGTTCTTCTTCTCCAGAATCAACCCCACGTCGCACAGGGTGATCGTGTTCGGCTCTTCGCGGATGTAGAACCATTTCTTGTACCATTCGTCCAGTGAGGTGTTCCATGGGCAGTGCAGGTACTGGGCCTTCATACCATCACGTAGATTGAGGTATACACCTCCGGCTATCTTCGAGCCTCCGCTCCCTTTCTTCCACAGACAGAACAGATGGAGAAAGAGGTCGAAATGGGGCTGGAAGCCACCATAAGCTTCGCAAAGATGGATGAAGGTGGAGACAAGAAGAATCGAGTTGGGATGCAGATTGCAAATCCCAATCTCGTAATATAAGCAGAGCCCCTGAAGGAAAGGGTGCACTGGAACCCCAAAACCCCGCTTGAAGAAATCCTCGAAAACCACAATCTCACCTGGTTGTGGATCGGGGAAGCTTTCTCCTTCTGGCACACGCCATCCCGCGAGTGCCTTGTTGTGGAGCACTCCCATGGCGATGAGGTCTTCGATGGTCTGCTCATTGCTCCTTGACTTCCACCACTCCTTCGCCATGACTCCGCCTTTCTTCTAGGCGTTTCTCTTCGCCATTGATCTGCCCTTGTTAAGAGGGTGGATGCGGTGGAGGAGGGATTGGTGGTGATTTTTGGAGGAGTAGGGTTCGGTGAGAGGAAGAAGAAGGTTGCGGCGGTGAATGACAATGGGGATCGGTAAAAAGTAACTTACCAGCTCTATATTATAAATAACCAAGGGCTTTGTCGTTTCGTCTGCCCGAGATTCTTGGGAGGCGTGCGCACACGCCGCAGACGGTTGTTTTCACAACCTCGAGATCTACGCCAACAAACATGCCTCTTCGTTTCCAGTGTACGCGCCTCTTTGTTGATAATGTGAGAGGGCCCACACTGACGCACCTCCATACAGGCGCCAAGCGACTGTTTGCCAGAAAGAGTAAGAAGGCAGAGTGATATGTTATATCCGTCTGCTTTTTTGACCAGACGTGGCAGATTGGACTTGACAGAGTAAGGAGATAAATAAATACACCAAATAATAATACAAACGGTGTTCTTTTCTTTTGGCTGCATATCTTGAGCTCAATGATGGACCGCATCACTTGCCGTGCTCGGGATCGCCTGGACCAACTTTGTTGCTCGGGCATCTGTTCGAGACCATCGCCACGCTTGGGGACCGCTTGACTCTTGATGTGCTCGGGGACTATCCCGACCACCGCTTTCGGAGATCGTTCTTCTCGGCTACATGTGATTTGTACTCACATACGCTGAGAGACATTTATTTAGACCTTGCTACAAGGCTCATACCTCACCTTCCAGCAAGCTCGGGGACTACATCGGTATGATGCACCTGCCGGTGCATCTTGTATCGCTTGTACGACGATTCGTTTCTCAACTTAATCGGGAATTCTTTTTAGACCACGCACCACGTGCCTCACGCCACCTACTACCGTGCTCGGGGACTAAGTGGGCACACTTCACCTTGCGGTGAATGTGTTTGTTTTTCACCCCCTCGCCTCGATGATCAAGGGCGCTCACGCTCAAGACGCACTTACATTTTTCATTTAGAAATACAAGTGGGCACACTTCCCAGACGAAAATCTTTTTTTTTTTTTCTTAAGAGCACCATATATTCTTCGACAACCGACTTCTCCGGCGACAACGGTGGTCAGAGACGTCAAGGACTCAAGCCTTACTTGTCGGAGAAGGTTAAAATGGTGTGTTGCAGCATAATACATGGTGCTCGGGGACTAGCTGTGGGGGTATTAACCCCTATACCCTTGTGGCTAAGCTTGGGCCGGCCCGGATCGGTGGGTCCGGTCCACCAAAAGACGACGTATGGCCCGGTTAACTTGATCGGAGTCCCGCGTAAGGAGTCAAAGGCGGATTTGGCGATCAATCAAGATCTCAGTCGATTAGAATAGGAATCCTTATCCGGCCACATATGGCAATTGTAATCGCTAGGATTAGTTTCAGATCTCGTAACCCCCCCCCCAAACTATATAAAAGCGGGCGGGGGGACCCATCTAAAAACATCTCTCATTGACATACAAACAATACAAATCGGGGCGTGGGGCGTAGGTATTACGCCTTCTTGGCGGCCGAACCTGGATAAAACCTTGTGTCTGTCTTGCGTCACCGTCTTGTTTGTGGCTTGCGCATCTGTCTGCCGACAATCTACTACCTTGGGTATACCCCTAGGTAGACTGCCGACCATATTTTGTCGACACCATCTTATCTAATTCTCTCTTTGTCTCCTTAAACTGGTGCTCTGTACGTACACAACATAGAGCCTTTACCTTGTCACATACCTCCTGCTTCCGCTGACGCCGCCAGAAATTAGCGGCAAAGTGTCTCATGCACCATCTATGTACTAGAGGCAGGAACCCATCTATATGCTCAGTTGCAGCATTAAGAAGCCCTACGTGACGGGTGGAGATCAAACATATAGTGCGAGTTGGGCCAAGCACTTGCACACGTAGAAGCCGCATGAACCATGACCATGATTTATTGTTCTCTCCCTCTGCCAAAGCAAATGCCAGGGGTACTATCTGGTCCTCAGGATCAACAGCAGTAGCCATCATCAAGGTGCCCCTGTACTTTCCTATCAGGAAAGTGCCATCAACAAGTACGACTGGCCGACAAAACTAGAATGCATGTTCCGTTTGCGCAAACGACTAGAACACACGATAGAGGACATGCCTCAATGGGTCCCGAAAAAACATCCCTCCGGTGTCCACAAACCATTTCAAGCCAAGGTTGTAATAATGCATTGCACATAAGATGCGGGGCACCCTGTTGTACGCTTTCTCCCAAGTACCCCATCGAATCGCCAGAGCAATTTGCTTAGCACGCCAAGCTTTTCCTACGTCACATCGTACCTAACGAATCCAAATATGGACTGTTGTAAAGAAGACACTGAGATGTCGTTATTGTCATCAATGAGCCCCAATATACAATGGGCAAGGTAACGTGCAGTGAGCTGCTGATGATTTTCCTTCCCCCCTATTGTCTAGGCAAGTGTGGGGTACAACAACTTTAGTTATCCTCCACTTGCCATCACTATGTCTACTTTGTGCATTTAACCTCCACAGACAACCGTTTTTGCATATCAAGTGGTACCTCAACTCCTGGTCTGAATGAGTGACGGTGTACGGTCTATGGTGGTACACAGCATAGTCCTGAAGGAAGAGTTTCATCTCTGACATTGTGTTGAATATCATCCCCTTCCTAAGGGTTTCTTTCTCATGGTTATACAATGAATTCCTACACAGCTGGAGACCGGTATCACAAACTGCCATATCCGTCATGCTGACATCCCTATAGTTTGGAACGCCCCTGAAAGGTACGTTCTTGGACCTTAGTTGATCAAGCTCAGTCACTGTGTAAGGTAATGGTGGAACATACTGCCGCGCTTCACTAATTCTGGCCCATGAATCATAGGGGGTATCATCTGCAGCCAAATCTGTGACTAGTCTACCCTGAGCATGGACACCTTGCAAAACCTCAGTTGGTACTGGTAATGGCATAATATGAACCAGTACTGGCATGGCATCAGCCGTTGTTGCCATAGCATCTATATCTCCTTGGTCATCATCATAATCGTCTGAATCACTACTAACTACATCACCGATCATGTCCTCCTCCTGCTCCTCCTCTTCATGTTCGAACTCATTCACATTGAAGTCATTGCTTATACAGCCTACTGAAGTTGAATGAACTGCTCCTGTGTCAACTGACCGTCCAAATCCATGTTATCCTAAATTGCTTCCCCTTCGACCCCTAATTCTTTTTCATTGCCTCCAAAACCATCAATGGACGGGCCGCCCTGAACACCATGCATCCTGTACCCATTCTCCACCACCACCTCAGCCATGGGCACATTGGAACCTTGGAGAACCCTAGTATAGCGGGACCAGTGAGCAGGGTTGCGCAAGGGCATGAGGACATAGTGTGCCCTAGTCTTCCAAGTATCAAACCTCCCCTTCAGTGTGAAATCACCGTCAAACTTTATATTCCAACGGACACAAAGGTTGTTGAAGCTAGGAGGTTCATCAAACCATTCCAATTCTTCTTCTATATCCTCAAACATACCATCCTCTCTCCTAACACTTCTTCCGTATAAAACTCTAACACAATAATCCATCTGCAAAAGCATTTCAAGAAACTTCATTAAGTCGTCGAAATCATCGTACGTAATGTCCATACTAACATTAATACATTTTCTAACTATACCAATACTAGCTAATCAAATATTAACATCTATATAAGGCTAACTACAACAACTAATTAGACTAAATCCAATGTACAACTAGAGTCAATAACTGTACTAACTAAACTACCTAACTTTACTACATATACTAACTTATTATATTACGTATACTAACTAAACTAACTAACTTTACTAACTATACTAACTATACTTTAATAATTTTACTAACTTTATTAACTGTGCTAACTATATTAGTGAAGTACCTCGCTGCAGCGCGCAAGACCGGGCCGGGAGGCGTGGGTGCAGGCCTAGGCGGGCAGCCGCCGTGCGTGACTCGAGGGGGAGGCGCGCCGGCCGCACCGGACGGCCGGCGGCCTGGCTGCCTGGCTGGCGCGGGCGGGCGGACGCGGCTGGCTTGCTGGCGCCGGCGGTCTGGCTAGCGTGGCGGACGCGGCCGTGGCGGACGGCGTGCACGGCGGCGGGCAGGCGCGGCGGCCAGGCTGCCTTGCTACGCTGCTCGGGGAACGGCGACTGCTCGGGCATGCGGGCCGCGGCGGAGGTTATACCCGGCTCTGCCGCGCCACGGATCAGGGCGTGGCACTGCCGCGCCAAGATCGTTGGCGCGGCAGAGCCCTGCCACGTCAGCGGTCAGCGCTTCTGGTCATCGCCACGTCAGCCCTCTGTCGCGCCACCATGCATGGCGCGGCACAGGCATTTGGCCGCGCTAGAGCAATAGACGTGGCCAAAAGTGTTAGTTAAAAAAAACGAGAGTGTTAGATTTAAAATTAGTTTTGAAAATGTGTTAAAATTAAAAAAAAATTCCGAAGCCATGGATGGCACAAGTTCACACACTCCACACCGTCTCTCTCCTCCATCTGCAAACTGCAAAGCAGAAAGCAAGCAGAGCACCAACCAAAGCAGAAAAGCTGTGCATAGCACAGCAGCAAAAGTTCCCCTCCCTCACGCACTCACGCTCTGTGGGCGTGTTTGGATAACGCCCTCGCCTGGGCTTGCCTGCCAGGCAAGCGATCGTGGCCCCAGGCGATCGAAATCCAAGGCCTGGGGTGGCTGCCTGGCGACGGAGCTGCCTAGGGGTAGAATCCAAACAAGCCCTGTGTGTGAAGACAGACTACGGGCTCGTTTAAATTCAGGTGTCATGTCGGGTGTTACGTATGATATCACATAGGGTGTTCAGATATTAATAAAAAAATAAATTATAGAATTCGTCGGTAAATCACGAGACGAATTTATTAAGCCTAATTAATCTCTCGTTAGCACATATGTTACTGTAGTACCACATTGTCAAATCATGGACTACTTAAGTTTAAAAGATTTATCTCGTAAATTATTTACAAACTATGTAAATAGTTATTTTTTTAAGCCTATATTTAATACTCTATATATGTATAAACAGATAGAAAATAAATTTTAGGGGATGAACTAAATAAGCCCTCACACATCACACAGAGAGAGGGGGACTGTTATGTGTTTCATTTTTTTTTCACGTCCCCCGTCTCTTCACAGTTCACATCGCAATCTCTTTTTCCCTCCTGTAGCACGTTTTGTTTATATTTGACAAACTTTGTCTGATTATGGACTAACTAGGCTCAAAAGATCCATCTCGTGATTTATAATTAAACTGTGTAATTAGTTATTTTTTTACCTATATTTAATGTTCTATGCACGCGTCCAAAAATTGATGTGATGGAGAGAGAGTGAAAAAACTTTGGAATTTGGAGGTGATTAAACAAGGCCTCCGTTCCGGTGGGGTAGTTGGCAAATGGCAACGGAAAAGCCTAACTCCAATCCCATTGCTGATGGAAAGCACAAAGCAGCGGGGGGTAAAAGAGGATGAAAGCCATGGCGACAGAGTGGCCGCCGACGCTCCTTTTTCCGTGTAGGACTGCAGATTCCTTCGCGCTCCTCCTGCTCCCAGCGAGGAAAAGAGAGCACGAACTAAACTAGGAGGAAGCAGCCCCCCGCCCCCGGGCATTCCTTTCTCTCGAATTGTAGCGGTTGTTGCTTTCCTGTTCAGGTGCCTTGTTCTTGGTCTCCTTCGCACGCAAAGAACCGCCGGTCGTCTTGCTCTTCGGCCTCACGGCCTCACCCACTGCGCTGCTGCTGCTCGTGGAAGGCTTCTTCTTGGCCGCCTCTGCCTGCTTTGCGGTTTCTTGCTCTGCTTTTGAGTAGAGTCGCAGCGGAGTGGACGGTGTGGAGTGGGTCGGCGGTGAGCTGGAAGGCTTGGCTTTGTTTCCCGGGAGGACAAGGGGAAGAGGAGGAGGAGGATGGCCGGAGGAGGGGCGGCGCCGCCGCCGAAGCAGGAGGAGCTGCAGCCGCACCCGGTGAAGGACCAGCTGCCCAGCGTGTCCTACTGCATCACAAGCCCACCGCCCTGGCGTACGTCTCTTTCTCCCTCACTCGCTCACTCACCTGGGACTGGGACAGGGACCGGGACCTTTCGATTTCAATGTCGGAGTGCAACTGTTCTGTGTACTGATGTTGATACCGGTAGTGGTCCTGATTTATGATTTTGACTTGGTGCCTGTCACCTGACCTATATAATCTAACATGCAGCTGAGGCCGTCATCCTTGGATTCCAGCACTACATTGTGATGCTGGGCACGTCTGTCATCATACCGAGTGCTCTTGTTCCCCAGATGGGAGGAGGAAATGTGAGTAAACCAAGCACCTCTCCATGTTCTGAATCCAAGATTTGGGAGCCAACTAGTTTGTGAATTGTGATGTCAAAAAGGCTCAAACTATCTATTGCTGTACGTATCTCCTTTCTGGCTGTTAGGAGGAGAAGGCCCGGGTGATTCAGACGCTGCTGTTCGTTGCTGGCATCAATACCCTGTGCCAGTCATTCTTTGGGATTCGCCTCCCTGCAGTGATGGGTGGATCCTACACCATCGTCGCGCCCACCATTTCCATCATCATGGCTGGCCGTTACAGCAATGAAGCAGACCCTCGTGAGGTAGTTCGAGTTCCCCTGTAACTCAACTCCATTGTCACAGCCTCTTGTGGCTCTGTTTTAGTTCTTGGTACAATACAGTTCACAAGGCGTTGTTCACTCTTGTGCAGAAATTCTTGCGGACCATGCGAGGAACACAAGGCGCTCTCATCATTGCATCGACAATTCAAATCATACTTGGTTTTAGTGGCCTTTGGCGTAACGTCGTTAAGTAGGGATCTTGGCTAACTTTCACCTTCTGCGTACACATGGTACTTTTGTAGAATTTCAGTTTGTACAATTACCGAGTTCTCACCTCTTTCACAGATTCCTAAGCCCATTGTCTGCTGTACCTCTGGTCTCGCTAGCTGGATTTGGGCTATATGAGCTTGGTTTTCCAGGGGTAAGCGTTATCATGCTACTAATTCGGTATTCTGATGTGGCTGCTACATTGTTTCTTTTTTAATTGTTCCTGTTCCTACTGGCTCTAAGATCCATTTGGCTTCAGGTTGCTAAGTGTGTAGAAATTGGGCTTCCAGAAATCATTCTAATGCTCATATTTTCTCAGGTATAGAGTCAATTGTTATAGCTCTCCATACACCTCATACACATTACAGCTGAACTCATGTACTAACGTATTTGTCTTGTGTACAGTATTTACCTCATGCTGCCCTTGCCACAAAGCCTGTGTTCGACCGGTTTTCTGTGATTTTCACAATTGCGATTGTATGGTTGTATGCATACATTCTCACGGTTAGCGGTGCATACAAGAATGCCCGAACAAAGACACAAGTCCATTGCCGTGTTGACCGCTCTGGACTTGTTGGTGGAGCTCCCTGGTAAGGACATAACCTTGTGCACTTGATCATTGTTTTGTAAAATTTCTTACAGAAGTAGAGGTACCCCCTTCGGTTCTTGGTCGTGGCTGTCTAACATCTTCTTTCGTACCTCCATTCTGACTGTACCAACAATAATTACTTTTTGTAGGATTCGTGTCCCATATCCTTTCCAATGGGGGGCCCCAACATTTGATGCTGGTGAATCATTTGCTATGATGGTGGCCGCATTTGTTGCTCTTGTAGAGGTTTGTCTGCGCCGCTTTACCCAAAATTGAAAAATAAGTGTGTCATGATTACTAGTGTTCTAATAAGCAGTGTGCTACCCTTTCAGTCATCTGGGACCTTCATTGCTGTGTCAAGATATGCAAGCGCGACTATGATACCTCCTTCAGTTCTTGGTCGTGGCATTGGTTGGCAGGTAACTGGCTTGATTTTGGTCAACCAGAAACATCAATTTTGTTACCTTTTTTCATGGCCATAACTTGGTCTCATCGTTTGCAATTCTGCAGGGCATCGGTACTTTACTGGGTGCATTTTTTGGGACAGCTAACGGGACTGCAGTGTCAGTGTAAGTGTAATGTAGCTATCTAGTGAAACTAGCACTGATTGCTTGGGGGTACTGCTTTTCTCTAATCATTTGTTTTGATATTTGCAGTGAAAATGCTGGTTTGCTTGCTTTGACACATGTTGGCAGCCGGAGAGTAGTTCAGATATCTGCAGGCTTCATGACTTTCTTCTCTATCCTTGGTAATGTACAATCCTGTTTCTGACTTTGGTTACAGTTTCAGTGTTGAACAAAAGGAATCACTAGTAAGGCACAGACAGACACTCCTCACAGTACCTGCTCTGTTCCTGAATTTCAGTATCATGGCTGACTGGCTGTAAATTTGTAATTTGACTTTCAACACTAGTTATAGGTTTTGTTTTGTGTTTAACATGATTTGGATACCGTCGATCATGTGTTTTTTTTTGGTATCTGCAATTGTTAGGCTGATCATATTCATTTTGCTAAATCAGGGAAATTCGGGGCGATCTTTGCTTCAATCCCACTGCCGATATTTGCTGCCCTGTATTGCATTTTCTTTGCATACATTGGTACGTCCTTAACATCTCATCTTTCAGCGGGGTCCTCTGTCTGCTTCCATTTATGCACATGATGTTGTACAACTAAGTCTTCAACGTATATGGATTCTTCGTCCTGCAGGTGCTTGTGGCCTGAGCTTCCTTCAGTTCTGCAACCTGAACAGCTTCAGGACCAAGTTCATCATGGGGTTCTCCTTGTTCATGGGCCTGTCAGTCCCCCAATACTTCAACGAGTACACGTCCGTGGCGGGCTATGGCCCGGTGCACACCGGCGCCCGATGGGTACGTGAATCGGAGCTAGCTCTGCATGTCATTCTTCTCTATTGCAGCTGAGACTCGTGTAACGGTTTTTCACTAGCCATTGACTTTTGGATGCCCCGGCAGTTCAACGACATGATCAACGTGCCCTTCTCGTCGAAGCCATTCGTGGCGGTGCTGGTGGCCTTCTTCCTGGACAACACGATCCAGGTGCGGGACAGCGGCGTGAGGAGGGACAGGGGCTACCACTGGTGGGACAAGTTCCGGAGCTTCAAGACGGACAGCCGCAGCGAGGAGTTCTACTCGCTGCCCTTCAACCTCAAGAAGTTTTTCCCTTCCGTCTGATGCTGCGGGGGTGTCGGATAGTTCATCATAGGTGTCGTGGCTGCAGACTCTTCTTCGCAGTCGCAGTAGCTCGGACTGGTGGAGTCATAGAAGAAATGATCCTGCGCAGATGATGCTGGAGCTGGACTGATGGCATTTTGTACATTCAGGGCTGGACTGCAGACTTGCAGTCCAGGGGGGAGCTCAGAGTTTGACATGCATGTTCTGGTAATCTGGTTGCATCTTGGTCTATTTGTGTTGAGTTCCATATCATAGGTATGCAGTTAAATCCTTTTGCCTTGGCGAGAAGAATGTCGTTGGTTCTGATAGTCCTCTCTGTAGGCATCAGTACTATTCCCTTGTTAGCGAAAGTGCTCGCTTTGGCCACACATCACATGCCGAACTGAAAAAGGATCATGCCAAACGTTTATAAACACTAGATATGTGCCCGTCGTTGCACGGGTTTCATAATTTTTTGTTCATGTCTACTTCAAGTATTTGAACTAATTTACGTGTATGTCAATTATTTTGTTCCAGATCGAGTACGGCTCGGACATTGAGCCTCTTCCGGTTCGCACACGTGGATTTATATACCTAACTTTATAGTTGAGAATTTTCAAGCTTTTCAGAGTGACTTTGGAGTAGACTATCTATGGGTTGTTTATGCCTTAGGCTTTTCAGAATTTATATTTCATACGCAATGACAGGGTTACATTCTCCGGTCGAAAGGAACTTAACAAAATTTGAATTATAATTTTTGCATTTGATTTTGATTTTGTATAGATTTTAAAAGAAAGGAGCTTAACAAAATTTGAATCTTATTTTTTGCATTTGATTTTGATTTTATAAAGGTTTTTAAAGTTTTAGTCAATTTGTGCAATTGTTTACGAAAGACAAGAAGCTAACAAAACAGTTTTTATTGGAAACCCTGAAGTCTATGTAAATCTTGAGATCAAGTTTTAATCTTCATTTGCTGTTTATATTTCTTTTGCAATTTTTCACCTGGAACCCTCCACTTTTTTCTATTCTTGCCATCAGCTCCGTGCTGAGTTAGATCACAAACTCAAGTAGTATCGGAACGGCTGGTATGGCCGGCCAGGACTGACGTCGCCGTGGCCCTGGACATGACCGCGGCATGCTGCACGATAGCCTCCTGCGCGAACCTTGGCGGCGTTGAAGATCTCCTCGGACTTCTGCACCGCCTGCCGTCACAAGGACGGCTTACTATATACTATATAAATGCATTGACTAAATATACTATATAAACGCATTTATAAACAGCATTTATATAGTATTTATGGACGGCATTTATATAGTATTTATGGAACGGAAGTAGCCAGATATCTTTTTCAGGAACACGATTTCACGTGTGTTTCATTAAGAATAAGTTAGAGCGCCGAAAAACGGCTTACACGATGCTACTATGGGAGAACCCATAGTGCAGCACACGAACCACAGAGAGTGGTTAAAAACAAAATACATGAAAGAAAGAAACATGGAAGGGAGAGGCCCCTCTGCCACAACCTAACCATCTCGACCTGCAAGGAAATTACAACGCAAAAGACTGCTAGTAGTGGAGATGAAGCCGTGGTGGCAAAGCATCACTAAGAAGAAGCGACTAGCACGTATCGTAAGAGAAAGATACCTACGTCCACGAGCTCGCTAATTGCTACCATCAGCTGGGGTTTGAGGAGAGGGGTATTTCAAAGGCTAGTCAGTCGCTAAGGGTCTATATCTTTTTATATAAAGACAGGACATCAGCTGTGTATCACTATACGTACTATGGCATAATAATATTTTTTCAGTATAATGCTTCAAATACTTTTTTTTTGCCCACAAAAAGATGCAAAATGCCTCATATTAAATACAGATTAATAAAGATTACACTTTCGCTATATTATGTCGGAGTGAATTTTTTTTTCCTGATGGCACCTAAATTTCTGACTGATGTTGGACCTGATTTGAGATGTATGTAGGTGCATGGTGTTTAAATTTAAGAAATTTGGAGGTTCACAGGAGTACGCAGTAGGCAGAAACAAAAGTTATAATATATGTGGACAATACAACTTTTTTATATAACTATAATAATCATGCCCAGTAGTCACTGAAGTCAAACCGGTCCGCATAAAGCACAACATAGTTGAGTTAAATAATAAATACTGAGTGTTCGATTTGACTTCCACACAAAACCACTGAAAAATACGTTAGCCAACAATCCCCCGTGGCCCCACCTAAATGCTTGTTTGATACATGTGTAATGAGTTAGAAATTAAATTAAATTCTACTACCTCTGTCCTGAAAAAGATGCAACTATAGGTTGCGTGCCAGTTAAAGTGTTTCATGTTTGACCAAGTTTCTAGTCAATAATATTCATATTTATAGCTCCAAATAAATCTATTATAAAAATACATTTTATAATTAATCTAATGATATTTATTTGGTATTATACATATTTATATTTTTATTTATAATTGATCAAATTTAATATACTAAAACATGGTATTGTTCTATAATTGCATTCTCACATAAATTATAGTGAATGTGAGTGCATCCAAATCAGAGGCACGGTGCTATGCGAGAGTGCCTGTAATATTTGTGGACGTGTGGAGTCAACGGTTCAAATGGTTGGACAAACAAACCGCGAACGGAGACGTCAACTCGTCAGGGTCAGGGAAGACTATCCGAGTGGGGCGTGACCGAAAGCGAGGCGCACGGGCGGGACGACCCGCCACCTCCCTTGCTCCCTCCGTGCCACGCCACGTCGTTCCGGTGGCCACGTTGCCGCGCCGACCGCCGGCCGCCCGCTCCCGGCTCTTCTCCCGCCTCGCCCGCTCTCTCCTGATTCCGCCGAATTGAGTAACCGCTGATGAGCGATCATACTTATTAGTTACTGAAAAAAAAATAATGATGCTCGTTGCGTATGCAGCTTCGCGGCGCACGGGCTCCGCACCAGCGTCCACGGCGTCCTCCTGGTACCTCCGATCTCTGCCTCTGCAACTCTGATTAGCTCTAAGCAGTTTCACAGGCCTCGATCGTTCGTAGTACCTCGCATGATCTTGGTATGGCCGTACACCAGCAGCAACAGCAAGCGCCCCATGTCCTGAATTTTGGCCGCTGGTTTGGTTGCAGGTGGAGCTGTTCGATCACCCGCACCTGCTGCAGGTCCGGAACTCCTCCTGCCTGCTCCCGGCGAGGAAGGTAGGCGTTGTGTGTACCTGGCAGGTAAGCAGTATGTACTACCAATTGTGTAGTGATATATCAACTACTATACTGTAGATCTTATGCCAAGTTAGGGCACGTTTAGTTCGTGAAAAATTTTGGGTTTTGCTACTGTAGCACTTTCGTTTGTATTTGGCAATTAGTGTCTAATTATGGACTAATTAGGTTCGAAAGTTTCGTCTCGCGATTTCTCACCCAACTGCGTAATAAGTTTTTTTCGTCTATATTTAATGTTCCATGCATGCGTCCAAAAATTTCATGGGATGGACAAAAACCAAATTTTTTTTTGGAACTAAACGCGCCCTTAGGATGGTTGGAACGTTTCACCCTTTTTACGTTACATACACGTTGATGGTTGACTAGACTGGAGAGTGCATCGGGATGTGGTGGAGATCTGAATTTGAGGCCATCCCATTTCCGTACATGCCTCCAAGCTTCCGTGCACCAAAGGTACAGAATTTTGGCGTATCTAGAATATCTAATACACTAGTTAATTTTAATTTCGTCAGCATTGTGCTGACCTAAGCGTGTGAGTCCTGTTTTGCCTGAAGGAATGCATCAAGCTGTTCCTGATCAGGCTGCCGATGTCTCGACAGTTCGTCGTGCCCAAGAACAAGAAGCTCCTGCGGCCCGTTCGGTAGGCTGGCTGGGCTGGCTGGTGCTGGGCTTTCCAGCCCAGTCATTCGGTAGCCCAGCACCAGCCGCACCAGCCGAACGGCTGGCTTATATCCGTTGCTGACTCGCGTCTGTCACTTTCTCCTCTTCCTCCTGTCGCTCGCGGTGGCTAGGGTTCCACGCTCACGCGCCGCTCCTCGCCATCGCTCCACGCCGCGTCAACGGCCGGCGTCGGTGCCCCCCGGATCCGGGCCCGGCCGCCTCTGAACTCCGTCCTCCTCGGCGGGCCTGCGGTGAAAGTGTCCTCGTCCTCTTCCCCCACACCGCCTCCATCGACGACGCCTTCGGCCAGCCAGGTAACCCGGATCCCACACCTCCGTCCTCTCACCTGGCCGCCTCTGAGCCGCTGCTGGTCATCTTGTAGGTTGACCTCCGCGCGGCTAGGGTTTCCCTCACTCTCGCCGGCCTCAGTGACTGTGGGCTCGGCCTCCGTCCCCGGACCCCGCCTCCATCAACGGCGACTCCTTCGAGCACGGTAAGCCCCACGGAACCCGACGCCGCGCAGTTTGACCCGCCGGATCTGAGATCCAACACGTACTCAAGTCTGCTCCTCTATGTGTCCGATACAAATCACCACAATGTGTCGGATACAAATCACCACATCTTGTTTCTATAGCACAGAAGTGCTCTACGTACATATTTTAGGACAACGTTTCTGAATACTTTCCGTACAGATCTGGTAGATGACGCTTAATGGCTTACTTAACGTTCGAATCACCTTTTGCTAACAGTTGTGTGGGTTTGCAGTTAATTTCTGCTACTAGTAACATAGTTCCCGAACCATTTATGGTTACTAACGTCCTAACATTGTTTGGTTATTTTGCAAGACAGCATTTTCGTCAACTTAGTTTCTCAGTTTTGTTCGATTGATTGGGCTGGCATTGAATTTGTAACATGTTTGGAGGAGTATTCAAAATTATGTTGTTATTAACTTTGTTCCAGTGCGATATAGGGTTATGTCCTATGAGTTATCGAGTCTAATGATTCATTGCCTCATTCATCATTGCTTTGATATTCACACGTACTACACATAACTCGAATCTGAAATCGACTGGATTATGTTACACCGTACACATGCGATCTTCTTCACCCCTTTCAATGTTAACTTTTTCACATTAGGGTTTTCATCTTACAATTGTGCTCTATGACTGCACTGCAGACATAGAAGGGACGTTTCGTCCGGTTGTGATCAACGCTGCCCAAACTGGCAGCGTCGTCGGCTTCGTCTTGCTCTCCAACTGCTGACAGGCACTACAATCTCCGCTCAAAACGCCGAAAATGGTCTCAAAAGGCAAGTTAGCGATACTATTTGTCAATTTCCAGTTTGCATTTGGTGTTTAGTTGTCCTTTGTGAATTTTACAGTGTTAGTGAATGGTGCTACTTACGCACCATGGTCATTCCTGTGGTTAATTTGCTTGATCCATCTCTTGCTTTTCACCATGAACTTTATTGTATGCATGCTCAGTTTTCAATTTTCTCTCTCTGTTTTGTGTCTGTTACCTATGTTGTTGTCTCCTTTTTTGTTCTCTATGTTCGATGAGGAGTTGCCTATGGTGGAGAATTAGAACTGTGCCAATTGATTCCAATTGTTCTAGTTACCTATTTCTTTGGTTTCCTCTATGCTTCCTACACTTGAGGCAACTAGTAGTATCCGTGATAGAAGCAAGCATTACCAATCAAATAGTATATCTATACCAGCATATTGTAATACAATGCTCAGTGTTTAGTTCCCAACGGATTCTAATACAATGTCCTAACTGGTGATTACAGTTTGCGACTGGTGCATTACTAATATCTTTGTCCATCCTTGAATCAGATGAGCCAGGACCGTGCTGTCTGGGATGACAGAGCAACCTCTCTGCTTCTTGACCTAATCATCCAGTAGAAAGAGCTCTGTCACTGGACCCCTGCCAACAGCCCAACCCCACTAGGGTGGACCAAAATCACTCATGACTTCAACCAAGTCACGAACCTTGGGTACAGTAAGAAAGTGTGCCAGAACAAGTACAACGAGCTCAAACGTTGTTACTTCAATTGGCGCGACGGCCAGACCCATATGGGCCTCGGCCGTGACCCGCTGACTGGAGAGGTTACAGCTGACCCCGAGTGGTACGGTGCCAGCCCCGGGGTACTAACTACACACACTTCTTTTAATTTTTGTAGCAATTAGGTTCCTACTAACTCAGTACTAACTTCACCATCACTGGAACATGTGCAGGAAAGTAGCCAACCCGCTAGAAACAAGTTCAAACGGCCCCAATGCTGTGAGCAACTGATCACGATATTGGGATGCACCCCACGTGACAGGGGCCAGTTGGTATCGGCGGGGGGCCATTGACCTAACAACTCACCCAGTAATGGAAGCCCTCGCACTCCTCCATCCTTGTCGGACGAGCCGACCGTGCCACCTAGTAGTCATCAGCCCTCGAAGAGAGTCCATAGGGAATTCTCAGTTAGCAGTCCTCGTAGCAAGAAGAGTAGCCAAACTCCATCCGTAGAAGAGTGCCTTGAAGACCTGGGCCAATTTCTCAGAGAGGCTAGGTCCCATAAGGCCCGTCGTAACAACGATGCTTAGGAGTTGGCCCAAGTCCAAGACATTCTGCGGCAAGATGGTATTAGCGAGGCTGATGAAGTATTTGTGCAAGTCCTGGAACTTTGCAGAGATAGGCTCCGTCGTCAGGGTTTTCTAGGCATGACATCTAAAGAGGGCTGGCTGAACTGGATCAAAGTTATATGGGGCTTTGTGTCCTCCAACAAGTCCCAATGATCAGCACAATCCATGTTTTTCCCTGTTTGCCGATATCCACCATGTGCATGTTGAGTTCATTCGGTTTGTTGTATCGTTAGGTTCGTTTTTCGTATTACCAAAGACCATTGTGGAAAACTTAGTGCATGTCGTTGTCTCATGTTTTCAATAAAAAATTAGTGTACGGCTGTAAGTGTTGTAACACATTATGCATGTATCACTTTTCCCTTGTACATTCCAACCTGTTTTGAAGGTCCTACCTAGTTCAAGTATCGTCATATGTTCACATATTTGCACTTGTGTTGTTCCTAATATCGGCAATACAATCTGACTTATTGCTGCCCATTTCCAGGTACCATCATGAGCAGCATGAGCAGCACTAACGAGTCATCGTACAGCGACACTTCTAGTGATGGACCGAGCAATATGACCGTGGCAAAGGCAGCATTCGTCCTGCTGAAAGGGCTTATGTCACAGCAAATGCCTGAGGTAAATCCTCCTTGTCCCATTCCTAAGCTATCGGGAGCCCAGTGGATACAGCTTACGCTTGCCGACCATACCAGATGTTTAGAGAATTTGCGCATGTCGCGTGATGACTTCATGCATTTGCATGAAACCCTGCTGCCGTTTGGCCTGCCAGTAACAGATAAGTGCTCCTCGGTAGAAGCTCTAGGCATGTACATGGACATGTGCCCACCAATCGGCTAGTAGGGAGTGCAAGGATAGGTTTGAAAGGTCTTTAGATACAGTTAGCCGGAAGATTACACTAGTTGCAGAGGTAATGTACCAGTGGGCAAATACAGTCCTAGTGCCAGCAGATAGGAACTACGCACGTGTAAGCCACAAACTTGCTGCACATTCACCATGGTTTGATGGATGCATAGGTGCTATAGATGGCACGCACATAAAGGTTGAGGTTAACCATCAAGCAAAGGCTGATTTCTTCAATAGGAAAGGCGAAACAACAATTAATGTTTGTGCCATCGTGGATATGGATGGCCGTTTCACATACGTGGGGGCCAGGAAGGCGGGGGCATGTCATGACATGGCGGTGTTGAAAGACTGTCAGGACGATGCTTCGTTCCCACATCCCCCACCAGGTTCGTGATGCCTTGCTGTTCACATACCCTATTTGTTTGCTTGCAGTAGCTGATTTCTCACTGTTTTCATCACTTGTAGGCCGGTACTACCTGGCGGACGTGGGTTACAAGGAGATGGAAGGCTACATGACCCCCTACAAAAACACAAGGTATCACATCAACGACTTTAGAGGCATAGATATGCAGCAATTGTAGAGGGAGGAGAAATTCAACTACATTCATGCTAAGTTGTGGAATGTAATTGAAATGAGGTTTGGGGTGTTGAAAGAACGCTGGCAGATTCTGGACGGGGTGACGTACTGTAGTAGGATGAAGCAGGCTATGATAATCATTTCATGCTTTGCTTTAGATAATTTTTTGTGGATGCGTAAGTACGGCGCACATCCACCCTCGTACGAGGTGCCGCAGTGGGTTTACCTAAATCTAGGAACCCCTATATCTGGACTTAGGGAGCTGATATCCACGGCGGTGTGGACCAATGTCTGATGTAGGTCAAGGTAGTTTTTTTACGAACCAGTAGTTGTAGGTACAATTCCATGGCAGTCTTGTTGTGTGGGACTGTGTTCGTTTCAAAAAAAGGTGTATGGGACTATCTAATTGTGTTCATTGATGTATGACGAATTGTACTAACAGAACTACAAGTGCCAAGTTTTGTACTGTTTGGTGATGTGATGTAATACTCTGGTTAATTTGTGTATGGACAATGGACTTGTTGGTACACTGTTTATGTAATTCACCTTGGGATGCAGTGGGCAGATACAGCTTAGGCTGGACTTCCTTCAAGGATTCTGTTCCTCAGAGGTATGATTTCATCGTATTTGTTCCTTTGTTTGGTCATATGGATGATTGAACCAGAGGTAATATGAGTTTGCAACTGCGCAGGCTGCAGGTAAAGAATAAGAGAAGCTTCCAGTTGACGGAAGAAGACGTGCTTCGTGCTTGTCAAGCTGTGCTTCCGGTTGCAAAGGTTATGATATCCACGGCACACATGTATTTGATTCAGTCTTTCATGTGCTAGTTTCAGCTTCCTTTAAAGCATTTCCATTCAACCTCTGTTGTCCTAATTTAAAGTATCCATGCTGGACTTATTTTTGTCATGCTGTCCTAGATTCTGTACAAGAGTAGGTGCGACAACAGGTTTAATGAAGTCTCAGAAAGTATATCTGCTGATAAATGTGAGGTAATTTTCGTTCTGTAACCTTTGATTAGTTGAGCTCTTTGATTCTATGTCCTACCTTTTTTGGGTAATGACCGTTTGTAGAAGATCTTGGTGGATTCTGAAGTGCTGGCAGAAGCAGAAAAGTTTGATGAAAATAATATCTAGGATCTCATACTGTTTTAACTTCGTTGGTACAAGCTTCCTGTTGTTACATGCTACTGGAATAAGTACAAGTCTTTAGATCTCATGAGACCATCTTTAGTGGAATCATGTCATATATTACTTTGGTAGAAGCTACAACAAGACTTTTCGGCATTATAATTTTTGTTACAATTTGACTAATGTCCTATGAAGTCCCTTGTATGATGGCATGTAAGAGTGGCCACTCTTTGTTCTAATGCTGTTTTATATGAATGTCACAGCTATCAATTCTATATTCAGGTCCAATCCCTTTCTGCAAAATATGATGAAAGATGCAAGAAGGTTGGAGATGTGGCATCCAAGCTAACAATGGATGAGGCCACTTTCGTGAGATCCAGGTATATTTGTGATTATCCTTGAGACCTGGCTGTGAGCATATTATTACTAGTTTGTATGTTTGCAGGAGAAGTTGGAACTTTATAACGCAGTAGTTAAGCTGCAAAAAAGGGGATGAAAGTGATGAGAAGCTAGAGGTTTGTATTTTTTTTGTTCATCCAATATCTTTCATTGCATCATGCTTTACATCTGTTGTCTGACCTCCTTTGCCCTCTGTTTACAGGAGCGGGCTAATAAGATACAGCAGATTCTTGAAGAGCTTGTGAAATCTTTGAATGAACAATGCAAGAGATATGGGTTGAGAGCTAGATCACCTACTGTACTCGAGCTTCCTTTTGGTACTTGTTACTATCCTCTTTGTTGCTTCACTTTTATCCATCATTTGCTTGTTTTGGATGCGTAACAATACAAGTAATATTTATTTCCTGAAATTTAAATATGTGGCTTCTTTTCTTTAGTGATCTGCTCAATAAACTACCAACCTTATTTGTCATGTACAGATTACAACTGATCCCAGTATGTATGTGCTTGATACACCTGGTGTTTTTTTGCCAAGCATGCAAGATATGGTTTAAAGCTTGCTTTGACAGGTAAAATCTTAGAGCATGCCTTTTTTATGTGGAGTTCCATCAACTCATTTGAAGAGTGTCGATTTTTCTGTGAAGTCTGCATAGGAACCCTTGTATACTTGTGGATGTGCCTGATCAATAGCTAATTCTTCTTTACTTGCAGATGGCAGTGGGGTGTAAGACCACATTGGACGTGGAGCACTTGCAGGAGGTCGGTGCATAGGAGGGCAAGTCTGTTTGATAATTAGTTGCTAGTGCTGAAAGGCTTACTCTGTGTTGTGTTATGCACTATTTTGTGTAGTGAGTATTATGTCCTCTGAACTCAATATAGCCAGGTTGGACTTGTTGTGTAGTATCTCAACTGACATTATAGGAGCATACACGGATGCATGGTAGTTTGAATTCGAAAATTTGAAATCAGCATGAGCTATAATGCATTGACGTCAATTTTTGAATGTGTCCAAACCAGCCAGTGGCTGGAGGCTGCTGGCCACGGCTGGAGGCTGACATTGGCTGGCTGGGTTGGCTGGGCTGGCTGGTCCAGCCCCAGCACCAGCCAGCCTAGCGAACGCGCTGATGATGCAAGGACTCCTGCGCCACGACAGCCTGCATCATGTCCTTGGCTCCAGGCAGCACACAGCACTTGCACACATGTCCTTGTGACGGCAAATGCTGAGCCGAGTATGTAAAGCCGGGCCCACGGCAGCGGTCCTGTCTGTTCTATCCAATCAATATTCCAGTCCATCCAATCTGCCTGCAGGTTACTAGTAGTGTCAACTTCTTCTTCTTTTTATTTCTTTTTCCCCGGAAAAAGTAGCTCTCACTTCATTCATTCCTCAACGATTAAGTGATGGTCCTCTGTTATTGTCCAAGCAAGGATCAATTGACTGGGTGGAGAGAGATCCTTGCATTTGTCGCAACGGCTGATGGAGCTCATTGCTGTCACAAAAGGATGCGGCTCTGCTTCTCTTCGCATGGGATGGGGCCAATAAAACCAGAAGGTTCCGGCTGCTGGGTTCACTTGGCAGACATGCTGCATGCAGTGTGCAGTGCAGTGCAGGCCACTGTGTTGCCTGTTGTCCGGCCAGCGGCCAGACCGAGTAGCTCAGAGACGACATGCCAGGAATTTTAATTAATCGCTGGATCGATCGATTAGTTAGTTCGATCATGGATCCATCCATCGGCTGCTGCATGCGTAGATTAGTGCACAGTGAATTTTAGATGATTTTAGATGATTCAATAATGTTCTGTGTTTGAGAATAAGCTAAAACAAGCTGGAAGTGTACCAGCCGAACACGGCGGTTAGATGCCCGATTTGTTTAGTCCGATGCTCATATAGTCATATCATCGTTCATCTGGTTGGCCTGCAACCAGGAAGTCATCAGCGCGCGCGCGCGCGCGTGTGAATTCCTAATAAACTGAAAAACATCCCTGCAGCTGCAGTGCATGGCCTGCAAGCCAATTAAAGGCAGGCCGGGTGGTCTTTTGCCGGCTCCTGCAGGTTTTATCACGTTATATACTGCAAATCGTGTTTCGCCGCTTCCGTTTCATAAATACTCCTATATTATTCTATATATGATCAAAGTTGCTCATGCATACAATTCATGGTTAAAATATTATAGTCACCAAAAGATTGCTCTTTACTGTGGTGAAGGTGGACTCAGTTGGTAATAGGCTTTAGTCCCGGTTTCTACAAATATGAGACTAAAGCACATTGACTCTTTAGTCCCGGTTGACTAAAAGGTCCTCTGAGGTTAAAAAAAAATATCTCCCACCCTTGTGCCTCGCGTGGGATTTAAACCTAAGACCTCATGTATTGCCTCACACGTACATTTTCACCCCACCTACACAACACATATGATTTTGGATAGAATGCTTTCCTTTTGAATTAACCCGTCAGAAGACTTTTAGTCCAGGTTGGTAACACCAACCGGTACTAAAAGCTTCTTTAGTCCGGATTGGTAATACATCAGTCCGAGTTAGTGTTATCAACTGTGACTAAAGGATCATGACTCTTTAATTCGGGTTGGTGTTATTAACTAGGACTGAAGGTCCTTTGACATCCAACAAACTTGCATTGGACTCGGGACTAATGCTCACGTTAGTCCCGGATCTAATTTTAGTCGAGATTAATGTGTTGAACCGAAAGTCTATTCTCTACTTATGTGAAGCATGCGAAGCACGCACACATATCACTTCGGCTGTACGCACGTTGAGTGCGTCTGCCTTTCGTCTCTAACAAGTTTGTGGATGCATGGATGATCTACATATTTAGTAGCATCATCTCAATGATTTAGCACGATCTCGAACGATTGTGGAGTCCTCTCGCTTTCACCACACTTGTGGCCTTGACGTTTGGCCGCTCTGAATATAATCAACATTGATTTAGAAGTTGCAACTCATTATCCCTTTAGTACGTCTCTCTATGATGTGTATCTTCCGGCGGCCCTGTACGCTTGTCTTATGAGCCGTATTATTTCAGCGAACGAACAGTATTTTTTTCCCACAATAACATAGCTTTTCAGCAAAGCTAACAGGGCCCATGATTGAAAATAAGCTTGCTTACGACGACTGGAACTCTGTCGTCAACGGCTGCATTATTCCTATGATCTATGCAAAGTACATAGTCGCACGATCAAGGATGAGACATTGATAGACCAAGGAACGCATGTACACGTATGGCCGACACACCAAATCCCTTGTTCCACAACAGCACAAACAGGGGCGGGCAATGAAATGAGACAGGGAAATAAAGAGCATATAATAGCTACAACCACTACTATAGTAAGCATTTGTAGGAGCGGCTGGCGATGGTTTGTAAAGACGGTTTTGTCAGCCGCTTTTACCACATCGTCTCTACAAATCAAAAGTTTATAGGGACGGTTCCCAAGTCGTCCTTATAAATTTGTAGGGACGGCATCAGCCGCCTCTACAAAAATAATTTGTAGGGGCGGCTGTAACACCAGCCGCTCCTATAATTTCTATTTGTAGAGGCGGTTCAATTTAGAATCGCCTTTACAGTACATTTTCTCGCCAAAAAATTTTGAAATTGAACTACCCCTATAGTACATTTTTCCGCCAAAATAAATTCAAATTTCAAAATTCAAATCTAACCAGAATATATATACATATATGCATATGTAATTCAAACAATATAAACTAACATTACAAGTCCAATTCACGAGAACATATATAATTCATCGTTACATAGACATAATTCACAAGTCCAATCCATTCCACAATTCGAAACCGTTCCACAAGGTAAGACCAATGTCACATTACATACACATTGTTATCAACAGCCTAGAGGTAGCCTTTCTGTCTCACGAAGATGTTGCTACTGAGGATGCCTTCCTAACTCGGATTTTCGGTCATGATAAGTGCCTCTTACGTGTACAATCTGGTCCAATATAAAGTTACAAAGGTCGCCGACGAGCTCCAAGAGGTTGTCATCTTTGTGTGGGTCAGCTCTCATTCCTTTCTCGTCTTGCCACTGCAATAAAACAAGTTGGGATTTAGTATGTCATAACATATGCGAACATCTATAAAACAATAAGCATCTATGAACATGGCGCTGGTTTTGAAGTTAACATGGTAGTGATCACAATTAAAGAGGTTGAAGAGGTTCAAACTTACCCTACAAGAATGTCTTCTGTAGGCACCGGTGTTACTCATCATAGTGCATACATAGTATCCATAGTGAAGACTCCCGAGCTTCTGCTTGGGGCATTGTGTGTCTCGCATATGAAAATGTTAAGTAATGCTTTTGACACCAACATAATGGAGTACTGAAGTAAATTATAATTACTGCACATAGTGTTTTGACACACAGGTTGGGCCCTCCTTTTGGATCATGCCTTCCTTTATGTTCGTTAACGTAGAACATGTATGCCCTGTTCGAATGAATTTAACAAATGTAACTTGTTAGTATCGAAAAGTGAAGGTTACAAGTATGTATACAAACATATAAGGTAATGAGGATTGTCGATATATATACGTCTTGAGAATCGATACGAAGTCTTTATATGTCATCGGGTCCTTATCTATTGAATCATAGCCCCATGCCGTGCCTAGGCTGACATCGACGCCTATACAAATCCAGTGGTTGTTGTAAGAATTTAATCATAGAAACGGATAAGCTCTTTTGCATTGAACAAAATATATCGAACAAAGCTTTTTAGTATAGAGTTGAACTTACTCGAAGTTGTATGATAGCCATATAGCAGAGTTATTTTGGAGATATTTAAAAGCTAGGGTAATGTATGCCGCAACCCTAAGGGCCGCTTCACGTATTTCCTTCTTCCGGATTGCCTCTTTCTCCGCATTAGTCTCTTCAGCAGCTAGCTCTTTGCAATCCAACTACCAGTCCTTGGCGTAGTTAAAACATGTTGATGCTATACATTGAGTGTCTATGTACCCAGCTCGCACGCTTGGCATTTGTTTTGAAAGGTGCACTTGCATTCTACAAATCACGGCGTGGGTTAGTATCAACCAAATCCAAATATTACAATAATATCATATCGAGAGGGCAAGGACTTACAGACACCACGTGCGAATTAGATTCATTTCCATTGCTCTGAGATGAAAGCATGTCTAGATGTCATTAAAGTCAAAGATAATTTTTTCGACTAAGCCTCCAAATGTGCTGGCAGGGAAGCATGCTTGTATGAGATCTATGGTTGTTGGGAGAACATACAAGTACCAATCATAGAACCTTCTCATTCCAAGTGGCAGGCGCTAGATGTGACGGTTTGGTAGGAAGGGCTTGCCTCTTTCATATGTTTTCAGGCAATCATTTGACCATTTGATGGCATCAACATTTGGATACTTCTTTGTTAGTTGTTGTTTGCTGGTGACGGCCTCCTCAAAAGCCCATGCTAGGACTTCTTTAATTTGGTTCTCAGGCTTGAACTAGTCATGGACGTATCACTTGGCCGTCGACGTGACGTCTCTCATCGACGTAAAAAATGGCCTTATGGTGATTGGATGCAATTTTTTAATTTCTGACTCCTTATCCCAACCCTCTTATGCATGCACTTCTTCAGGATGCCCTTGTTGTTCATATATCGGGTCCATATTGGGCCCTTGCTCCTTACGAGGCGGAGAAGGTTGTGGCATCTTAGGCACGTGCTCGGTAAGAGGCGGGGAAGACTGTGGCATCTCATGCACGTGCTCGCTAGGAGGCGGGGAAGAATGTGGCAGCTCAGGCAAGTGGTGGTCACGAGATGGTAAAAGTACCTCCCCCTCCTCAACAACTCCCTACAAACGTTGAACAAGCAGCGAAGAAACAGTCAATACAATGTCCCGTTTTGTGCCATAGGATAAACTGGTTCATTACTTCTCCGAGTAACTGCTGTCCGTCGGGAGTTGGGTAGTCTATGCGTCACTGCATGAACTCGGGCTTCACGGTATGCACCTCAACCCTAGTATAGTTTAGCGGGATCCTATTATTATGATGCAAGCCGCCAGGAGAATGTGCCACACCCGTTCCCACCTCCATCATAGTGTTCTGCCTGCCGATGAGAACCACTAAGGTGCAAGTAGTTGGTTCCCATATGCGATCGACGGGGGTTGTGGCTGTAGTGAAACCTGGCTGCTAGGAACTTCCGAAGGGCTACTAACTACTACTAGTTCTCCAGGCGGCGCCATTATTGTCCTTGGCTCCATAGACAGTCCTTACTCCTCTAGCGCCTTCGCAACTAGAGCCTTCACGGTGAGCTCAAGATTAGACTCTCATCTCTGCCATGTTTCTTATACATGTGTTGGTCCTCTTCGAATCCGTGTTTCCAGGTTGTTCTTTTCCCTAGCCCCCTAGTGTGGCCTGTGCGCTTAGAGTTTCCCAAGGCAAGGCTAAGCTCGTCCCTTTCTTTGGAAGGCTTGAATGAGCCCTTCTCCTTGTCTTCAGCATATTTTAGTATCTTTGATACTGCCTCTTCGGTCGCCGGGTTATCAAACTTAAGGGAATTGCCGGATGCATCTGTACTCCTCCTAAGGATCCAGTTCCTTGAGCGTAGCTTCAACCCCTTCAAGTTTAATTTCTTGGATGCGGCGGCCTCTTCCTCCATCTTCCTAAACTTCTCTTCCTTGCCATAATAGCCACCGGGACCTAGATGATGGTGGTGTTGGCTCCTCTTCGCACGCTCAGTGTTACGAGCACTGAGGTGCAATGCTTCAGGTGTAGTCTTCTAAACCATGAGCTCCTCTCATTGACTAGGAGTTATGTTGCTGAACTCGTGGAAGGAGTTAACCTCTTTTGGATATACTTCTTGTTAAGCTCCGACCTCCAACGTCGGAATGACTCTCCCATTATCTTAAAAGCATTAAGTTTTACCAGTTCATGCTTACCCTCCGAAAATTTGAAATTGAGCTTCAACTTCTTATCTCATAGTTCTTCATTTTTCTTCGCTGGTACATCTTTCCAACTAGGGATTGTTGGGTTCAATTGATCTCTTACTATGGCCTCGATCGTATTACGGAATCGTCCTCTGAATTCCTTAGGCTCAAGGATCTCCCCTGCTGGTCCAACCTCTGTTATCACATAGCATGCCTTATCTGGATATTGCTTCACTTTTCTATCACCCCATTTCCTCTTCGGCTTCGGAGCCGAGTTCGTGGTCGTGTCTTGAGGTTGTGGAGCAGAGGCCTCAATGTCTGTCTCTGTGGTTGTTGCCTCTACTCTGTCTTGTCTAGTGAGATGTCACGGACGTTGACGTCGTCTTTTTCGAGTTTCAAGAGGGGCCTATATGTACGGGAGGTCTAAGTGTTAGCAATTATAACACAGTCAAAGCTTTAGCAAAATTTATAAGCTTTAGTTTTATCCTTACCTCCTCGTTTGGGTCAAAATCCTTGTCCAGCTCCTCCTCCGTTAGCCTCCGTATGGCTTCACGTGGGAAAGGATCCTCGGGACTTTCATATCCCTCTTCTTCATCCTTGTCGTTGTCATCATCATCATCATCATCCTCTCATGCTCTTCCCTCTGCTCCCCTTTCTTCTGAGTTTCTCTCAGCAGCCTCCTCATCAAACTCCTCCTGAGTAAGCATCACTGCTATATCCTTTTGTAACTCGTCATCGAACTGCTGCTGAGTAAGCTGGTCCTCTGGTTCTTCCTCTTCATAGGTTGGCTCGTGCTCAGGGCATCGGGTTACACTATCTGCTGTTCGAGACATTTTGTGTTTTATTCTAATAGATGCAAGAAAGTGTGCTTTAGATGTGTGAGAAGGTATAAGAAATCAAAGAAGTTTTGATATGCAGTAAAAATTGACCATCGACAAAGGCACATTATTCATCTGCTCTCAAATTAACGGGTTGCTTATATCCATCCACCGCCCGTTGGTGATCACAAATCATAGACTAAGATGATAGTCATTAATAGTAGAGGAGGAAACAAATGAAAACCCAATGACACTACTTGATTGTCATGCTGTCTCACAACACCATTTTTTATCATTGAGCCATAAATTAATCTGATATAAAAGTAATAGATCACAAAACGAGTAAAAGTACAGGCATCAGAAACATGTCAATCATCATTTGATCATGAACTTGGAGCATAATGACATCATAACAGAGAAGTGCGAGAAGGTAATGTAGGGGCGGCTGGTAATGATGTCAAGTTCCTCACAAGTTCTTGATTATCAGCTCGTATTCCACATAATGTATGGAGTTGGACAATTTCATCATAGACAAAAACAGAGGAGAGGAGAGGAGAGTTGGCAAAAAAAAGCAACTGGTGCTTGCCAATAAAATAGAGCAGCCGCTGCCTACCCAAAAGAATATAGCATATGCTGCTTGCCAAACATATAGGAGAGGAGAGTAGGAGTAGTATAAGTAGTAGGATTGGAGAGGAGAGGAGAGGAGTAGTGGAAGAAGTAGAGGAGAGGAGAGTAGTAGTACAAATAGTAGGATACGAGAGGAGAGGAGAGGAGTAGTAGAAGTAGTAGAGAAGAGGAGAGGAAAGGAGTAGTAGAAGTAATAGCAGCTGTTGCAAAGGATATGAGAGCAAAGGAGATGAAAAAACAGCAAGTTAACTAAGGATATAACACATAATAATGCATAGTACCAGGGACATAACACATAGGGATCAGCCAAGATAGGTGGCAGTGCTAGACATTGGTTTCAATCATCACAATTATGCCGGCATGCATAATCAATCAATATTTCAGTTGAGCAATGTTGCAGTTTCAATTGACAATTCAACAGCATAGTAGTAACATGACTGACTCAAAATTTTAATTTTATGATTGCAAGATACACATGCTTAGACCTGATAGTTTAGCAACCATTCAGAAAGATTACCAATACTGCTCAAGCACATACATTTAGTTGAGATAAAAATAAGTTGAAGTAGGCATTTCTATTTTAGATATTGACCTTAAATGTACCCAAGATATTAACCACAATAACATTCAGTTATCCACTAGTGTCGAAACAAAAGATACATTTGAGGCAACAGCATGCAACAAGCTTTCGAACCAAACAAGATTGACAATCAAAATGTCATCTAATGATAATGTAAACGGTACCTCCTCAATGCAATGTGGTTTGCAATCAAACCACACGAGATCAAAGCACAAACTTTCTAACTGTGATATATTCATCCTAAAAATATTGTGCTACAAACAGGGTATTCTACCACCCACGGTTAGTAGCTACCCGCCACCAAAAATACACAGGCACGGGCTAAACACATACATGCAGTGAGTAGACTTTCCCTATTTGTTTTGGCCTATTTTGTATCGTGGTCCATTACTGCATGTTGTGCTTTGGGGTTTGGGTTGTATATGAGAGCAGGGAACGCATGTTAGAGAGGGGTGAATATTTTTCCAGCTGTCCATGGCTGCACGGGAGGTCGAATGTTTTTCCAGCGTCCGTGAATCTTGCAGCTCCCGTGACTCATCCAAATATTCATGTATTTTTGTAACGATTTTTCTCGGCTGTATGTTACGATTTTTGTGGTGGCTATTTTTCACTTAGCTCCCAATACGTTTGGACGTTTTTATTGTGACTTTTTTTTTCACTTTGTCTCAGATATTTCAGACTTTATTTGTTTCTTTTACAGTTTTCTTCATCTGTTTTTTTTTCGTTCTAATAAATCTTTTTTTATTGTAAAATTAGTTTTGGGAGAGTGAAGCAGCCTAAATCGATTCGGTCTAAACCAACGCGGGAAGGCCGCGCGCGTCTAGTCTGGTGCTCTGTCGACTCCGTATGCGATTATCTACCCTTGCTCTAGTTGGTGGGACGTGGCCTCTCGTGACCCCACGTGCGTCCATAGTGCGGACGGGCTCGATCGTGGAGCGTGCGTCGGGCGTCAATTTTTTTGCACACGGAGCATGCGAGCGAGCATGTGGGTGGCCTGACACACACTGGATAAAGTTGATGCATGCATAATCACTGGTTCAAAAAATTTCGGACCAACACGCTTTCTTTTGGAACCAACATGCTTTCATGCACTGAGTTCGTGGTAGATGCTCAAGCTTCAAATCCTAATATCTAATTAACCATGCATCTGAAATTTATTTTCACGATAATATTTTTTGTTATTTTACCTGCAAAATAAGATCCAACATGACCTATTTCCTTGAAAGAAAAAATAATAACATATGAACTCTACATGTTATATTCTTACGAATATTGCTAAAATTTGGCCTTGCTATAGTCCAAACATTCTTGATGCTAAAATTTAATGCCACTTACGTGAAAAAAATATTTTAGTACCAGCTCATACAACGTGAGTGCCAACATTTACACGGTAGCAATTTTGAAAAAGCCGACGCCCTTCTCCATGCAGTGGACCCCACCGCTCCATCCCCTGAACCCGCTTTACAGTAAAATTTGTAGACCACGGCGCACGCTTTATTTCATACGTATGTGTTTCCTTTGAGTCACTGATAGGCGGTCCTGGATGCTCACGTGGAGAGCCACACGGCGCACCGCTCCATCCCATTCACAAACTTCTACCAAGTACCAGCAGCATGTGATCCATTATTCAAAAAAGGCCAAACACGTCTTGGCCCTGTACTCCATTTGCCGCAAATAGCACTTCCAATCCACCGTTCATCACGCCACTTGTCACCGATCCGAGGCATGGTTAGCTATCACCCCTAGTGGGGCAGCTATCCCCCATTGTAAAAATTCCACACTAATATTCATCCACCACAAACATGCAAATAATCAACAAATTCATGCTAAGGGGCATGATCTGTTCTTCCTCAGCGGAGCAAGAATGGTGGACTAGGGGTTGGGGCATACCTGGCGAAGACGCGGAGGAGCAAGGGATGGCAGGCACGGGAGAGCGGACGCTGGAGTGCACGGCCACTAGACGCGCGCGGGAGTGCACGGCCACCGGGGAAGGGGGCGCGCGACCGTTGGGGAGGGTGCGCGTGACCACCGGGGAGGGAGTGCCCGACCGTCACCGTTTCAAACCCTAGCCAGTGGGGATCTGACCGTCGGGGAGAGACGAAGCGTCGTCGCTGCCGCCAACCCTAGCTGGTGGGGATGTCAGCCAGGGAGGGATCGCCGGGGAAGGAGGGAGGGAGCACGCGGCCGCCGAGGAGGGAGGGAGGGAGCGCGCGACCGCCGCAGCCTCAAACCCTACCCGGCGGGGATCCGACCGTCGGGAAGAGAGGAAGCGCCGCCGCCAACCCTAGCCAGCGGGGATGACAGCCAGGGAGAGATCGTCGGGGAGGGAGGGAGGGAGGGAGCGCGCGACCGCCGGAGAGGGAGGAAGGGAGCGTGTGACCGGCGGTGTCAACAGCTGCAGCGACGACGCCCAAAATCCCGACAGCCTGACGGCGTCCAAACAGAGAATAGCGCCGAGGACTTAAACCAATTTTCCAGCTCGTGCACCCCTTTTCTTATATACGGGGACCGATTTGTAGGGGCGGGTGAAGTTATGAGCCGCCGCTACAAATATATTTGTAGGGGCGGTTCCTGATCCAGCCGCCCCTACAAATATTTTATAATTTTTTCAATTATTATTTTTGTATATTATATATTATAAAAATACAAAATAAATTAATATAATATTTTTTTATTCTATATATGTATAAATATATATATATATATAATTCCACATTTTCTTCTTTACAAAAAATGAAAGACATATTTTAAAAATTGAAAATTTGAAATTCAAAACTTCGAATAGAATTTTAGGACACTAAATGATCTCAAATAAAAATGTTGTAAATATCAAAGTTGTATAACTCATCAATATGTACAAATTTTATATTGGTCATCTTTTCATGTGATAAATTTTGAACAATTCAAATTTTAAATTTCAAATAACTACAACTTCAAACTAGATTTTGAAATACTAAATGATCTCAGCTGAAAAAAGTCATGAACATAAAAACTGTTGAACTCATTAAGATCTACAACTTTTATTTTGGTTATTTTTTTATTTGACAAAGTGTTAGCAAACATTGTTCACAAATTGACATATCTCTCATTCGGTTTTATAAATTTTGTGTGAGATTCATGAATTCGTGACCAATGTTTGCTCACATTTTGTCAAATGAAGAATTGACCAAAATAAAAGTTGTATATCTTGATTAGTTCTACAACTTTTATATTGATGACTTTTTCAGCTGAGATCATTTATTGTTTCAAAATCTAATTTCAAAGTTGTAGTTTTTTGAAATTCAAAATTTGAATTTTTCAAACAAAATCACATGAAAAGATGAACAAACTAATAGTAGTAAAAACACAACAAATGGTTAGAGCATGATTTTAAAAAAATTTAGGAAAAAACCATCACATTTGAGTTATTATAAGGGAGAAAGACTAGTTACAAGTTTTAGCCAAAGATTAAAAAGAGAAATCACACATTTGAAGTTATTATGAGGGAGAAAGACTAGTTATAAGTTTTAGTCATAGATTAAAAAGAGAAATCACACTTGTTCAGAGAAATTACACGTCTAAAACATATAACTAGTCTTTCTCACTCATAATAACTCCAAATGTGATGGTTTTTTTTCTAAAATTTTCTAAAATCATATTCTATCAAATTATTGTGGTCATCTTCTCACGTAACTTTGTTTGGAAAAGTTCATGAAAGTTGTAGAACTCATCAATCTCTACAACATATTGAAGGAGCATATGGTTTCAAAAGAAAAATTCATGAACATAAAAGTTGTAGAACTCATCAATCTCTACAACTTTTATTTTGGTCATATTTTTATATGACTAAATTTGAACAATTCAAATTTTGAATTTCAATAAATGATACATTCAAACAAAATTTTGACACACGAAATGATTTGAACTCAAAAAGTCATAAACATAAAAGTTGTAGAACTCATCAAGACCTACAACTTTTATTTTGATCATTTCTTTATCCGATAAAGTGATAGTAACATTGTTCACAAAACTTACATATCTCATATAGTTTATGAAACCATATGAGAGATATGTAAAATTTGTGAACAATATTCTTATCACTTTGTCGAATGAATAAATGACCAAAATAAAAGTTTTTGATCTTGAGTTATACAACTTTTATATTCATGACTTTTCTAGCTGAAATCATTTAATCTATGAAAATTTTGTTTGAAGTTGCTATTTTATGAAATTCAAAATTTGAACTTTTCAAACTCAGTCACATGAAAAGATGACCAAAATGAAAATTGTAAATCTTAATGAGTTTTACAACTTTGATGTTTACAATATTTTCATTTTAGGTCATTTTCTGTCTTAAAATTCAATTCGAAGTTCACAAATTTAAATTTTCAATTTTTAAATATAACTTTTGATTTTTTTAAAAAAATGTATCATATTATATATATCAGCAAGTTGTTTCTTACGTGTACGGGCAAATATAACAAATTATTTTTAATACATGTATAAAAAATATGCAAAACTAATATTTAAAAAATACAAAAATATTTGTAAGGGCGGATGGTGATTGAGCCGCCCCTACAAATTGAATTTGTGGGAGCGGCTGGTGAGTGAGCCGCCCCTACAAATCGACCCATTTGTAGGGGCGACTCGTATCACCAGCCTCCCTACTATGCCATTTGTAGGGGACGGTTGGTCTCGTGGGTTCCGAGCACATCTACTGTAGGGGCGGCTCTGTCACCTGCCGTCACTAAAAAAAATTTATCCCATTACTACAATCGTTTTCTGTAGCAGTGAATGGCCTGATAGTGGTGCTAAGAGGACTCCATTTTAGCGCCATTTAGCGTGGTTTTAGCGGCGAACCCCATTTAGCGCCAAACCTGACATAGCTTAGGGCTGGAACTCGCCAAACGCCAAGTGCCACTATAGCTGGGGCTAAATCATGCTATTTAGAACTTTGGTCCAGACACAACACCGCACCATAAAGGTCATGTTTAGTTGCCCCAAATTCCAGAATTTGGCACTATGCAGAAAAGAAGATTCCCCGTCACATTAAACTTGCGGTATATGCATGAAGTACTAAATGTTGACGAAATCAAAAACTAATTACACAGTTTGGTTGTACTTTGCGAGACGAACGTTTTGAGCCTAATTAGTCAACGATCGGACAATTATTACCAAATAAAAACAAACGCTACTGTAGCTACAGTAGCGCCACGAACTCCGGCGGCGCCGATTCGATGGCCAACTAAACATGGCCAAAGATGACGATCTACACTCACACTACTAACCACTATTATTGGATTGTGTGATCTTGGCTCTAGGCAGAGATCAACTTGGAGCACACACAAGTTGTGGTTCACTCAACAGTTTTAATTGCCATGATTGATGGCAACTCTACTTCATCTAGGATTTGCTTGGCCTCCTAGCCCACAACGCTATCGTCACACTTCGCCCCACTATATGGTTTGCATCTAACTTGGATTGTTTAATTGTAGATACTCTATTTGTTTAAGAAAAATACTAATTAGCTAGAGCACGTTTTGGTGGACTAGTTTTTTTATAACGGTGGATAAGCGGATTTAAACCAATGACAACCCGTTCGCTGGTCTGAAACTTGACTGAAACTGGCTGAAAACATTGTTCCAGCTAAATGGTTGTGAGAGAAAAACATTATTCCGTCTGAAAAAAAATCGAACAAACCGAATATGGGGTAAGCCGAACAGGGCCTGAGCTAAAGTGACTGGCATTTTTAATCGGTGATATATCTAAAGTTTACGGTTCTCCATGCATGCAAACCGCTGTCAAACGTCAACGTTACACGAGACCATACAGATCTTCCAACGGCGCGTACCAGCTTTGCCCTCGTATACTTTAGTCCAACTTACGGTAATTAAATAAACAAACTGAGTGAAAACGTACTAGCGACAGAGGTTTGCGCATGCATGGTACGCCGTCCTAATTAGTACAGTAATTCCTAAAGCACAGCATCAGTGTTGCACGCAGCGATCCTGCTGCATTGTTTTCTCTGCCCCATATCGAGCACATGCCTTTGGCTTGATCCCATTCGGGTGCGTGGAAACGCAGACGAATTTTGACGCCCACACGCTGAGGCGACCTGCGCCCAATTCCCAAGGGACAGCTTGACAGAGGTACTACTACTCTACAGTATTGATGTTCCATGCACGCGATCGTGCAAAACGTCACACACGATTTTTTATTCAGGATTCTCCAACGAGGGCATGTTTGGACGGGATTCGAAAATTTGAATTCTGAATAAAAATAATTTCTGATGTTTCTTTTTAGATTTTGTATCTGTATATTAGAATTCTCTAGAATCTCAGGGTGTTTGGATGTGATTTTAGGATTTTGAGATTTTTTCTATCTGGTTTCTTAAAATCCCGGACGCTGTCTAAAGATTTGGTCGTTAGAGGCACTTAGGGCGTGATTGGTTTCTAGGGTCAGATGTTGCTAAGGCCCTGTTCACTTTTCTTATAATTCATACTTTTTAGCTTGTTTTTTCAGTCGGAAGAGCGTTTTTCTCTCACAACAAATCAACCGGAACAGTGTTTCAGCTAGTTTTTTCAGCGAAGCGATCGGAGCATGTCACGTGGCATGTAAAACGTTCCTCCAAGCCTGCCATGGGACATGGAAATTTTTCTCGTTCCCGAGGAGCCTAGCTGCCAGGTTGAAAGGTCCTAATGGCCAGAGGGGGGTGAATAGCCTAATAAAATTTCTACAACAACACTTAACCAAATGGTTAGACAATTATGAGGCGAAGCGAGTGTTGCGCTAGCCTACTCAAAAATGCAAGCCACCTACCACAATTCTAGTTTAGATAGTGTCAATTCACACAAGAGCAATGACACTACCCTATGTTAGTGTGCTCTCAAAGGCTAACTAAAGAGCCACACCAACCAAGCATGCAAGCTCTCACAACTAGCTACACTAAAGAGCTTGTCAACTAGTTTGCGGTAAAGTAAAGAGAGTGATCAAGAGGGTTATACCGCCGTGTAGTGGTAGGAACCAATCAATCACAATAATGAATACCAATGTAGACCAATCACCTCGGAATCAAATGATGAACACAATGATTTTTACCGAGGTTCACTTGCTTGCCGGCAAGCTAGTCCTCGTTGTGGCGATTCACTCACTTGGAGGTTCACGCGCTGATTGGCATCACTCGCCAAACCCTCAATAGGGTGCCGCACAACCAACACAAGATGAGGATCACACAAGCCACAAGCAATTTACTAGAGTACCTTTTGGCGCTCCACCGGGGAAAGGTCAAGAACCTCTCACAATCACCACGATCGGAGTTGGAGACAATCACCTCCTCCACTCAACGATCCTTGCTGCTCCAAGCCGTCTAGGTGGCGGCAACCACCAAGAGTAACAAGCGAAATCCGCAGCGAAACACAATCACCAAGTGCCTCTAGATGCAATCACTCAAGCAATGCACTTGGATTTACTCCCAATCTCACTATAATGATAAATCAATGATGTAGATGAGTGGGAGGGCTTTGGCTAAGCTCACAAGTATGCTATGTCAGTAGAAATGGCCAAAGATGTGAGCCACAGCCGGCCATGGGGCTTAAATAGAAGCCTCCACGAAATAGAGCCGTTGTACCCCTTCACTAGGTACTCTGCGCTCTGACCGGATGCTCTGGTCCACTTGACCGGACCCTGGACACAGCGTCCGGTCCACTGATTTTTGCCACGTGTCATTCCGAGTTAAAACTGAACCGTCAGATCTTAACGGCTAAGTATTGACCGGACGCTCCGGTCAAACCGACTGGACGCTGGAGCCACAGCGTCCGGTCGAGTACAGTAAGGGTCCAAATCCATTTTTCTTCGACCGGACGCGTCCGGTCCACCTCGACCGGACTCAGCCAGCGTCCGGTGGTATACCCTAGCCACTGTACCGCCGAGTCAGCGCGACCGGACGCAGGCAGTCAGCGTCCGGTGCTTCTGGATTCAGCGTCCGGTCACTGGACCGACGCCAGCATCATTTCGATCAACTCCATTTCAACTCTTCCTTCTTCACCCTTGCTCAAGTGTGCCAACCACCAAGAATTTTGCATCCGGCGCAATAGAAAATAGACATTTCATTTTCCCGAGAGAGGGACCCAAACCCATCTCAACCCTACAAACACCTTGTGCACATGTGTTAGCATTTTTTCACAAATATTATCAAGGGTGTTAGCACTCCACTAGATCCTAAATGCATATGCAATGAGTTAGAGCATCTAGTGGCACTTTGATAACCGCATTCCGATACGAGTTTCACCCCTCTTAATAGTACAGCTATCAAACCTAAATGTGATCACACTCTCTAAGTGTCTTGATCACCAAAATAAAATAGCTCCTACAAGTTATACCTTTGCCTTGAGCTTTTTGTTTTTCTCTTTCTTCTCTTCAAGTTTAAGCCCTTGATCATCTCCATGCTATCACCATTGTCATGTTATGATCTTCATTTGCTTCTCTACTTGAAGTGTGCTACCTATCTCATGATCACTTGATGAACTAGGTTAGCACTTAGGGTTTCATCAATTTACCAAAACCAAACTAGAGCTTTCACAGGTCTTGATGGGAATGGAACTAATCATGTCCTAAACTAGTTGAATGCTCCACATGTTGCTGCAGAAATTTGCTGTAGGAATTTGAGGTTATAGTTTAGGGCGTGTTTGAGACTGCTCCACAAACTCCATCGTGGAGCAGCTCCACGAAAAATTTAGAGTTAGTGGAGCACCTCTTTAGATGCTTTCACAACTCCACCTTTTTCCCTGCAGCAGAGTTATGTAGAGCTAAACATGTTTGGCTAAAAAACATGGAGCAGAGCCGAAAAATATAGAGTAGAATGGTCCCAAACACCCCCTTAAATGACCATTTGATGAATAAATGTGAAAACTAAAGCAACATGTCGATGGATGCAGCGAGACCCGGTAGCATCTCTTTTCAGGGTGAGCAGGCGTCACCATCTCCTCGCCATTCTCTCTTCACTCCATCACTATTCGATTGTCATGACATTTGATGGGGAAGGAGCTCACCAGTGCAAGAGGAAGGGCACCACACGGGTAGTCGTTGATGCTTGGGCTCATTGGCATTGGGAGAAGGGGGTGAGGGGTGGGTGCCCATCGGTGCTAGGGAGAAGGGGCACAGGGTGGGTGGCCGCTAGCTCTAGGAGGAAGGGCGCAACATGATGGTGCCGGCTAGTTGAGAGCATGCGGAGCAGCCCCTGGCGCAACACCGGGGAAGGGGCACGAAGACCAATCTTGGCATGTGAAGGAGGGTGCCGCCGCCGCGTGGAGCTGGAGGATGCTGGCGCAGAGAGAGGATAGGTGCTATGTTGGGAAAGAAAAAGGGAGTATCCCATCATCCGCCTACTCGCCTATAGTCGTGGGTTCGTTGTGCGACAAGCATCGTTGTCCATCGAATGTCAGGAGTGTGGGTCTCCAGTGGCTCGTGTGGACTCAAGAACACAAGAGAAGACACGACGATGTATCCTAGATCAGGCTATGAGAGCCCTACGTCCAGCAGTGAGTAGTTCTTCGTATTTGCGAGCACCCAAATCGCTCGGTGCCGTCCTAAGGCTCGGCGGTGGTGAGGTTTCTTTCCAGCGAGTAAGGGAAACACTCCTCTCTCTCGCTGGGTTGCCGAGAGAGGAACGCTTTGCTGTTCCTCTCGGTTGCTCTGCGTTGCGCTGAGGTTGGAATGCTCTAGTTGGGTTTCTCTGTTTATTTCGACCTCCCCGTTATATTCTGAGGAAGGTCGGGTGCAAGGAGGTTTGGGGTTCCAGTCTATGGTCTTCGTGCGCCGGAGTCTAGGAGGGCATTGCTACGGCGTGGATGGACCCTGGCGTTGTTGTGGAGTTAGGGGAGCCTCGGGTGCCGCCTGACACCGCTGGCCCCAACGCTTGACCGTCGGGGGCTGTCTGCTATGGGTTTGGCCTCCACCGGGTGAGCCTTCTCAAGGCTTCCTTGGTGGCAAAGGCGCTCCGGCTCGGGGGCTGACGAGCGGGCCTGAGAGCCCAGCGCCCCTGAGACCGGCATGACAATTTGTCCTATTGCTTCATGCCATCTGCTTGACCCTATTGAGGGAGCGCCCGGCAGTGCCTTGTGCCCATCGGTCGGGCCGGCACCATGGAGCCCCCAAGCTTGCCAAAGCCATGGATGCTCAGGCGGGCTGATTCCCAGGGCATCGGATCCTTGCCCGAGCACTAGCTCGGGCTAGGGTCAAGTTGGGGATTAGGCTTGGCTGCCATCGGTCGGGAGCTGGGGCCCTAGCGAGCCACTGAGCCCTGAGTAGTGGTCGTGGGCGTGCTTGGGCTATGCACAATCCTTGACCGGAGGATACACGCGAGCGTACCCGATGGGTATAGCCCTCAAACAAACCTAGAGGGGTCGGTCAGGGGATCTCAAGGTTGGAAGTCTCTCTCGGGGATTTAACATACCCCTATGTTTGACTCTCGTCATCTAGACACTCTGGACGCATCCGTAGGCCTACAATGCTATAGAGAGTTTGCTCTCTCTATGGCCCTTCTTTCGGAGTATGGTGTAGGTATCGGACGCACTGGCGTGGGCTTTTAGGGATTGCTACTTGTGTTGACAGAGCCTGCACCCAAGGCACACTGACAAGACCTTCACAAAGTGCTCATCTAGTCTCACTATAGGCTAGGCTACAGCCTAGTACACGGGTAAAGCTGCAATAAAGGAGCATGTGTTTTGCTTTTGACTGCAGGAGTGCAGGTAGCCACAACCACGGCTAACCAATAGTAATTTTGGTGCATATGCTCCCTTCGTCCCCAAAAAATAGATGTCCCTCTGCCATCATCTTAAATATGTTAGCAACTTAGTCGGAGAAGATCGAGACACAAGCTACTCGAGGTTGCTCGTTGAAAGCTTGAGCATAATCACAAGCTCGAGCTCGGCCCGTTTTCAAGCCGAGCCCATTCTTTAGTGAAGGCTTTACCCACGTGCCCCTCTCCCCCATCTTAAATATAGTCGCTCCCCATATCACCTATGTGCCCCTAAGTGGTCATTGCATCCCTTGCCAGCCTAGATATTCTTCTCGCTAGGGTGAATCAAATTTGAGAGCTCGAAGGAAGCAGGTCGGGACGGCCTGTGCAACCAGTTAGAGAAGCATGGGTCATATGGTAGAAGACTATCTTGCCGACAAGTTAGTGATGCTGTGAAATGCCACATAATTAGGCATACTAATCAGATGCGTCTCTACCGAAACTCTCCATCCGAGCCTTCACCAACACAAGTATTGAGTTTATGCTCATATCTTCTCATTTATTGTTTGAAGTAAGCTCATTGGCTAGCTTGTTGCTCTTTAGCCACCCCACTCTAATATAAGGAGTTACAAATTAGATGAAAATAAGTGCATGTATTTTCGTTTGGGTATTCAGTACTAAACAGTTGACAATTTGGAAATGTACATATTGAAAAGTTGAAAGACGCTAATGTTAGCCCTTGTGATCTCATTTTCTAATGTGATGTACATTTTGTCATCTACCAGTAAGTTAATTAAGATGTACTATTTCTACTTGCTTGTAAAGGCTTCAGAATTGAAAGCGCAGCATAGTTAATTTGTCATACATATATGTGCAACATTTTTAATTTTGTAGTAAGACATTTCATCGGTATGCATAGTTCTTGCTTTCTCTCTCTCCGCCTGCGCGCGTGTATTGAATGTGTCGTTCTATTTAATCATCAACACCATTTAGCCTGGATGAGCAACAAAGCAAAACACACTGCTACATCGATCCACTGTGCATGAGCACACCACCGAGAGAGATATTTAATCATTTCTTCTTCATAGCTTTGTATTCCGGTTGTATTGATGTAGTGTAAGTAATGAATTTATGTAGCAATGTGCAACAACACTACTAGCAAAGTACGGTTGTATGTCTAAGTGTCTCTAACGTGCAACTAATTAGATGCAGGTAATTATTGGTGGATTGGTTAGGTCATCATATACACTTCATTATCAGTGACGGATCTAGGATTTTGTCCAAGGGTATGCCACATAGAAAAGTTCAATATAATTTGGTAAATCTATTTAGCCATTCGATGAATAATCATAAAATTTCCATCACAAATCAGTATAAAAGTACTCAACAACATATATAATAACTCTTAAATTCAACAATTAAGCACCTAATAACATATATATAGATCTTATATAACATCATATCGATTGATCTTAATGGAAATTGCAAAGGCAGCCAGTGGTGCGCAGGTTGGAGCATGCAAGCAAAACTTCATAGAAGATAAGAACAGAGATCACCATCGGTCAAATGAATGCACCAAACATCTGAATTGAACGCACAGTTCCACGATTGCAAAGGTAAGAAGTAGAATCACACGATGAGAATTTAGCGCACATACAGGAGGGCGGCATCTTAATCATCACAGGTTGCATGCCATGATATGATGATTAGATTACAGTACATGTCTACGGCAATGTAAGCGACGCTGTGTGGCCGTGCGTACAGACTAGCGATGCAAGGCAAGCGAATTGGCACCCAATTGGCATTGGCAATGCAGGGCGGCAAGAGGCAGCAAGAGGCGTCGTATATACGCTCTCGTGTTTTGCGAAGTTCAGGCATCCAGCAGCTGAACAGAGGCTCAGACTGCGAATTCATGTAAGTGGAATCAGGGACGTGCGCTTCGCTGGGCTGGATCGCAGGGTATGCTGTGGCCCTACCGCATACCCTGTAGGTCTGTCACTGTTCATTATATACCAAACAGGTCCACAGTTCAAGGCACTATGACTATTCAATTTGATTCTGGGCACCACGACTCTAAGGCCACCATGGTTATTTTGGGTGATTCTACAGATGACGCAATAACAGCTGACATGATCGTTGTGAAGACTCACAATATTTCTGACTGCTCTGACAATGTGGTAGAGGCTTATTTTAGTGCTTACTTTAACACCATCAGGCATTACATTATTGTTTATAAACCGTTCAATGGGGAAGGTTCAACCCACCAGTAGGTTTTCTAACAGATGACAAATTAAACTCTCTAGCCCGTAGTGCTATAGAAAGTTTGTGTTTATAGTTGTGTTCTGCATTTACAAACAGTAACATCTTTAGTATACTAAACGGGTCACACATATGTAGATTATCGATATTAAGTTTGCAGTACTTTCTCCAATAATTTTTTATCTTGTTTTAGTAAAATGGAAAATGGAACTGCTTCCAACCTATATGAATGCATAAGCATGTATCCTACATGATTATATTTACAAAGATTGTTTAGCTATCCGCTATGCAAAAGAGGACCTCCATTAAAAGTGTTGGGACAAGCGTCCCGAATAGGATCGGGAGTGGCAGTGAGGATTTGCAAATGAGTAAGAGAGACAATTTACAAGCACTTGCCCTCATGCTCTTGGCATTATATATAGACAATGATAATTTACAAGTGACCCCTTAGTGGAGGAAGATTTCACGAGCTACTACACCAACTCGTATTGGGCCTCTTCAAGGAGGAGTTGGCCCATATCTATATGGGCTACCCCAACACTAGCCTCTCAGCTACTAGGTTATGGTTGATACTACATGACATAGTAGATGTTCATATAAGAAGAGGCACAATACAACTCAAACTTGGTTGCGAGGATTGCCCTTCGCAACCCACATGTGTGCATCTCACTAAAAACTCCATCCCAAAAACCCTGTGGGAAAAAGGGTATGGAGAAAAGAGCACGCGCATGGCTCTAGCCTATACATGTTCTAATTTCTAAGGCATCTAGCTCCAAGTGCCTTGGTCTTCCGGATGTCTTCACCTTTGGGCTTCAACTCCCTTCTCCACTTCTACAACATGATTTATTGGCTTTGCTTGGCGCACGGGTCTTTGCTTTCAAGGCCTTTTTCTCTAGGATCCTTACAGTATGCAGGTCTTCGTCTCTAAGTCCTTCGTCTTTGGTATCTTCTCACGAGCACTGAGCAAAAGACTTCGCGTTTGGAGTTTCTAGTCCTCCGGTGTGCCCCCTAGCCCCTCTTGGCTAGTGTTCATGACCAAATCCTTCGTCGCCCTTTGTGTAGTCGATGTAGTCATAGTAGTGGAAGTAGACATCTGGACCAAAGTTGTTGATTAGCCCTTCGAGTCACAATGGTTGACGAAGGTGTAGTAGACCTTGGTGCTAAAGTAGTTGACGTAGCCCTGCAAGGTCGGTGATGATGGTAAGTCATTGTTGGCGTTGATGCCGAATGTGTTGATGAAGGCACTTGAGCCATTGTAATGGGTGAAGATGATGGTGAAGCCCCTCATGCCGCAGACTCTCCTAGAAAGGTGTTTGGCGGAGATGATTTGTTGCAGACGACGACGGTGTCAGCGAAGCCCCCTCGTGTCATTGTGTTGATGGAGCTGAGTCATCATGGTTCACTATGGTTGTTGGCGAAGGCCCTGTTGCGAAGGTGTTTGGCGAAGGTGATTTGTTGTAGATGACGAAGGTGTCGATGAAGCCCCTCGTGTCGATGTGTTGATGGAGGCAAGTTGTTTCGGTTGGCAAAGGTGTTGGCGAAGGCCCTCCTACAAACTTGTCTGGCGAAGGCCATCCTGAAAAGAGGTGTTTTGGCGAAGGCGGTGTTGGTGAAGTCACCGAAGATCTTGGTGAAGGCAATGCCAAAGATCTTGGTGAAGGCAATGCCGATGTAGACGCTGACGCCGCGTGCCGAAGGCCAGAGCTGTCATGTGAAAATCCAACTGGGTTGACATGGTGCGTTTTTTAGGAACTTCGGTGGAGCATTATAGCTTCGTCGAATATCGACTTGCTAGGCATGTTTTTCGACACTCAGAAAGACATTGGCTTTCTACTTGTTGTAAAATATGATTAGTCATTTCATATCATATACGAGGGGTAGTTTTTTTGAAGCTATTGAGAGAGCGAAGGTCCTAATGCCGGAATGCCGACAGGTCTTTATTGGGTAAAGCTTTTTGAAGCTTTTGAGAGTGGCGGCCCCAATGCCTGCTTACGAATAGGTCTTTGTCGGGTTACCGTGGTGCAATGCATTTATGTAATACATATATGTATGTGATGATGTAAATGAATGCATTTGCATGAATGTCAAAAGGGGTAAACTTATCATGCACCCTGCAGAAAGGATAGTTATGCTTGAGCAAAGGTTAAACTCTGCGCATAAAGAATGATGCCCTCTAACGAGAGATGGTTATAGTTTTAGATGGCTTGCGAAGGCTGCCATTTAGGAACTTGCACGGTTAGTTTCCTGCTAAGGTTAACTCAAATAAAATTTGGTTGAAGCATATTATAAAAAACTAAAGAAAATTGAACAATACGACCTAAAAAAGAGGAAAAATGTTAGCGTTTAGAGGCTTCGAAGGTTGGGTGGCTGCCAGAGGTCGGTTGTTGATGGAGTCTGATTGTTGGTGAGTTTTGATGGTTGAAGAAGTCTGCAGACTGACGAAGGCCAATGATTGAAGGAGGCTGCTGACTAACAAAGGCCAATAAATGATGAAGATTGCTGATTGATGATAACCAATTATAGAAGACCACTGATTGATGAAGGCCGCTAATTGTTGAAGGCTAATATTAAGGAAGGCTGCTGAGTGACGAAGGCCAATTAATGACGAAGGCTGCTGACTAATGATAACCAATTATAGTTGAAGACCAATAATTGATGAAGGCCGCTGACTGTCGAAGGGCACTGACTAACGAAGGCTGCTGACTGATGGAAAACCACTAACTGATAGAGGATCATTGAGGTATCTTACGATGATTGAATATTTCATGAGAACCGCTGATTCATGTATAGTGCTGACTGATGCAACCTCGGGAGTTGTTAGACAAATATGTGATGAAGGTTGAACACTTAGTGAGAACCGCCGACCGACAAAGGCTGCATTCCGTGAGGACAACTAACTAATGTAAACTAATGTATTTTGGGATTGTTAAAAATATGCATATAACAAAGAGAATGTACTTAGGGGAGTGTTAGCTTGGGAGGACAAGTGGTGACCTTCATGTTAGTAAAAATGAGGTTCAAAAAATAAAATAAAATAAAATAAGTGTTTTCAATTAGCCGATTAGGGCCAAACATGTATAGCAATTGAGGGTATACTTTTGATGTGGCAAAGACCGGATAACTTTCTTGGTCATATTGGTGACAAGTTCTATGCGAAGGTTAATTTTTGGAAATTTTCCTTGAGGCGAAGGTTAGTGTGACAAAATAAATCAAGAGAGCAAAAATTGTTAGGCATTATAAGCTGATGAGAATTTATAGGTGATGAACAATACTCATGCTAGTTTGGTTCCTGCACGAGGATACTTTTAGCATATGTAAAAAGGTTAGTGATTGATATATTTGTGCAACAATAATCATATAATTGTGGAACACGAAAGTTAAGATATTGCAAAGCTACCATCTCTGCTATCTACGAAGGTTTAAAAAGATCATACCTTTGTCCTAGGGTTCTTACCTTGTCTCGAGGTTGTCAGGTTCAAACTTTCTCTTTCGAGAAAACCCGAATTCCCAGCTTCACTGGCAGAGGCCGCTGCTCCAAAGAAAACCTGAACTCCCACCTTCATTAACAAAGGCTGCTGGCAAAACTAATCGAAGGCTAATGCCCTGAGAAAAAAAACCCAATTTTTGGCTTCAGTGATGAAGCCTGATGATACTGATCGAAGGTTGTTGAGAGAAAACCTATTTTTTGGTATCACTACCGAAGGCTGATTCCAACGTTGATATGTCGATGGTCCGAATGACGAAGGTTCCAATAATCAAAGGTCGATCTCTGACTGCCGATTTAATTAATGACCTGCACAGAAAAAGCGGCAAGCACTAGCTTGGCTTGCTGGTTAGCCTATGGAGGGAAAATCCGCACTATTTTTTAATTTAGCGGTTGCTAGTATTAAAAAAACATTAATATGATTCATGTTGAAAGTGTTAGGCTTTGGACCCGAAGGTTCCAGGATACAGTAAATCACGCAAGAGAGAAATTTTGAGGGGGTGAGTTTTATTACGAACTTATCTGTGCTAAGGCCCCGTTGGACCGGCAGCCTTCTGTGTCCAACGTCAAAAAATCGCCGAGGGCTCAGTAGAAAGTTGCGAGGGCTCTCGCTAGGTAAAACTAGCTGAAGGCTCAGGAAACAACGACCGTCAAAACCATATAATAAACCTATAGATAGGCTGCATAAAGGAATGAAGCAATAGCATTTCTCATCGTTTCGTCGAGGATTCCTAGCCTGTCAGGGAATCGAATTTTCTCAACGGGCACTTCTAAAAGTTTACGTGTGCAAGCGTTCCCATCGGAAGCCCTCGCTTCACGTGCTTCATGATGCTGCTGCCTTAGGTTAATTTTCAAACTTAACGTGGAAATATTGAACATAGGAAGCCACATATATATTACACCAAAAAGATCGCCAATCGCAAGTGAGCAGGCCACATCATTCCGGTCAGATCAAGCACGCGGAATATGCAAGTGCTTGGTTCCATTTTTTGCTGCTCTTTGTTCCTTATACTTTTTTTAATGAAATTGTTCCTTATACTTTGCTGGTTGGTATTAAGCATTGTGTTAAACATTGTCACACTCAAAATTATTTATATGTTACACATACTCTATTTTAACAATATGATTAGTACCCACAAATAAAACAATATGATTAGATTAATCGATGGCTATAAATGTCGCCCTCTGCGTCATCGTCGCTGTCGCACCCTACCTCATCCACCAAAGTGACCTGCTGTGTCCTGCTCCTGCCACAGCCCCACACGCCCGCCCTACTGCTCTTGTTGTTGCTCCTGCTCCGCCGCTTGCCCCGCCCGACGACGCCGATAGGCGCCGCTAGTGCAAGGAGAAGCACCGGGCCCTAGCGTGGAAGCCCATCCGGCCTCGCCTCCTGCTATGGCCGCGACGCCCCAATTTTTTAGTAACGATGGCTTGAAATTTTTTTGTTCTCAACATTACACCCAAAATATGGCCCACACAAGTATCTTAGATTTTTCGATAATTATTATTTTTATTATTATATTTAGGGCAAAATACGGAGGAGGCCACAACGGGATATGATGCATATTGCAAGTGTACATTTCAGATGTTTTAGATATATGTTTCAAGTGTTTCACACGGATGTTGTAAAAGTAAATCGGGATGTTGCATATGCTGTAATGGTTGTACGCGTATGTTGCAAGCATTGGTTCCCGATGTTTAATCTGTTTTTTCAGATTATTTGGATGTTGCGTATGTTTGCAACGGTTTTCAATTCTTTTTTCAAGTGTTTCAGACCACAAAAAAAATAACCTTTAGCGCTATTTTTGCCGCTTAAGGATAACCTTTAGCGCTAATAGCGTCCCAGATAGCTTGTTTGCATGACGATATCTTGCATTTTCACGCTTATACGGCGCTTATTGCGCTATAAGCGCGCTATATATTGCCCGCTTATTGCCGCTTTATAGCGCCATAGCGCCGCTAAATCGCCGCTATTGCTGCACCGTTTCATGTGTTGACGAAAAAAAAAAAGACGAGGACAGAGTTTCGATTTAGGCCCATCTTGAGCAACTCGGACCCTAATCCGAGTACCCTCCGTTATTGTTGTTTTATGTTAGCTACTGAATATTTGAACCTTATGGATGTTTAGACCGTATGGAAGTATGAAACTATGAATATGTTGCATGTTTGGACTGTTTATTATTTTTTTTGCCTGGCTGTATATAAATAGCGCGCTATAGCGGCGCTATAGTGGCGATATAGCGTGAGCAGCTATCTCACGCTACGGCGCTATAGCGGTGCTATAGCGCGGCTATAGCGGCGCATAGCTCCCAGGAGTGGCCGCCGCTAAATTATATAGCGCGTGATTTTTTTCATGGGTTTCAGATGAATATTTCAAGTGTTTAATCTGTATTTTTTTATGTCGCAAGTGTTGCATCTGGATGTTTCAAATGTAGATCAGGTGTTGCACATGGGATGCGCGTGGAAAGCGGGAGGGAGCGTGAGCGGTCCCCACGTGGGCGACGTTCGGGCGGCGCAGGTCCCCGCGTGGGCGTGGGTGATGCAGTCGCGGTCGAGTGACGCCCAGGCGGCGCGGGCTCACGCATGGACGTGCGAAATGGAGGGAGAAACCGACTGTAGCCACATGCGTCCGTCAGGACGTCCGGACACTAGCAGTGCCGTATTTGAAAATTAGAGACCAAAGGATCTTCCATGTCCTTGCTTGGACCAAGGCACAAACCACTCTTGGCGCTAGCAGTGCCGTACTTGAAAATTAGAGACCAAAGGATCTTCCATGTCCTTGCTTGGACCAAGGCACAAACCACTCTTCTCATAAACTACTATTCCTTCCGCTAAAAACGTTGCATATTGGTCCACTATGTTTTTACTAAATTATAATTATAGAGTACAATCATTCATGACATTATTGTAAAATTGTTTTTCTACAAATATCATTTGTATATTTAGAAACCTAATATTTTAAAACCATTGGTACTCATAATTCTAGTTCCAAATGCATGACCTTTTCCAAGACGTCTGTGACCGGAGAGGGTACAAATATCACGAGTAAGAAAAGCACAGATCGTGTCAAGTACACTAACATCAGGGCAACTCTTTTAATGTCTGTACAATCATGGCTAATCATCCGTGCGCCATTCAAACTCTACTTGCAGACTCGTAGGTGAACCTATTCAAAAGCAAAAAGACCCATGTACCAAGGACGATGATGGTACCGACACTACTACAATACTACACATACCAATTCTACTGTAAAGGCGACAAAAACGATTTCTATAAATCAAGGATTTTTAGAAGTTGATATATAACTAAATCTAGAAATTAATTTGTAAAAACGGTTGACGTTTCTTACCACCTATTGAATTGATTTGTAGAGATGATCGTAACATGAACCGTCTCTAAAAATATTTTTTGAAATTCAAAATCAATCATAAAAAATAGAAAAAAAATCTTGTCGAAAGAAGCCCAGTAATGAAGCACATGGTTCTAATTTCTCGAGAAATAGACACATGCGTTAGCCTTCCCTACCACTATGCTACATAGCCACTTGTGACTAAATGTAGGATATTTTCATTCTGCACTAACTTCTACTAGTCTTGTAATTTACTTTAATTTTATCCTGAGCATATTTTTGCAAAATATATTTATATATACAAATTCAAATAAATGCTCTATTGAATATATTTGATGTTTATAAAACTTAATTAAAGTTGAAAATTTTGAATTAGGACAAAACCAAAGTGAGTACAATTTAAAACGGAGGAAGTGTCGTGCATTGTTTGGCTTCTTCTTCTTCTTTTTTCTGAGGAATCTGGAACTTTTTGAAAACCTGAGGAATCTGGAACTGAAAATGTGTTTCCACGCCGAATGTAACGCAAGGAGACCAGGCATAAAAAGATAATTATATGATCGCGATTTTATATAGAAAATGCTGAAAATCAACAGCAAAGCGGTAGACTAATGGGGTGTTTGAATTCAGAGACTAAAATTTAAGAGGTGTCACATCGAATGTCACATGGAATATCGCATGGGGTGTTCAGAAGTTCTCAGTAATCCACGAGACGAATTTATTAAGCCTAATTAATCCGTCATTAGCACGTATTTACTGTAGCACCACGTTGTCAAATCATGGACTAATTAGGTTTAATAAATTCATCTTGTAAATTAGTCTCAATCTATGCATTTAGTTTCCTAAATAGCCGATATTTAATACTCATTCTATAAGTCCAAACATCCGATAGGACAACGACTAAAGTTTAGGAGATGAATGGCTGAGCTGCTGCTATGGAACACGTGGAGGCCCAGAGACAGGGGAACAGTAGCAAGTGTACCTACCTGTCAGGACAGGAGTCCCTCGTTGCTTTGCTTTGCTTCCTCCATCATTAATTAAATATAAGTAAATCTGCCGATTCGTCTGTGAAGCATCCTTCATTCCAGGCAGCACATGGATCATGGATGCATTCGCTATGCATCCAAGCAGAAGAGAAGGAGACATAGGATTAGTAGTAGGTAATCCAGTCTGCAGGCACAGAAAAGGCCATCTTTCTGAGCCCTCAACAACTAATGGGATAGTTAATTGGCTGATGAGATCTTTGCTTGGCCAGATGCGTGGCTTTTCTTCAGTGTCAGCTCGCTGCCATGCATGCCATTGCCATAGCGGGGCGTCCTGTCTCCGTCCTGCCCCCTGCCGTGTCTCCCTCTGGGCAGGGCACTCCATGAGGCGATTGGCGGCCCTGCCGGATCGGCACGGGACACGCCGGAGGAGACCAACCCAACAAACACAGCAGCAAGATCCCGGCTGCCTGCCTGCGCACCGTTCCGATCCGTTCGCACTTTTCGGACGTGCAGTGCAGGCTACCATGTTGTTGTTGTCCATGGAGTAGATCGGAGACATGCCGAGAATTTCAGTTGCTGGATCGATTAGCATATGGGTCGGCTGCTGCATAGAAAATGAACTAAAAGCTAGCTGGCAGGCATTGGCCTGAATTGCTGCTTGGCTAGACAACGCTGCCTGAAAGCACAACCAAACAGGCCGTGGCAGGTTAGCATGTCCGATTGGATGCTTGGTTTGGGACTCGGCCATCATCAGTGTGAACCATGCATCTAGCCGTGCAGCGCATGGACTGCAAGCCAGCTACACCTGCAATTGGTGTGTTGTGGTTTCCTAAAAAAGAGTGTGTCGTGTGTGAAAGGTTGTGATAATAAGCTGAAAAGTACCGTTGGCTGATTTGTTTTGAGAGAAAAACAATATTCATTCGTTGAAAAAATACGGCTCATAAGACATGCGAACAGGGCCTAATACGTAGATTATTGTTTCCACTAAAGGAGGCTAACAAATTGTGATAAGCTTCAGTCATGATGCATCGTGTTAGAGGTTTGATTCTTCTCAGCTTCTGATCAAGCAATTCAATGTCGCTTTCAGACTCGTTATCGTCTCAACGCATTATTACGCATGGCTCACCGTTAATCTCTCTGATGTCTATCGGTCCAATAATTTAGTCAGAATCTGCGACAGGAGCTCTGCCGTCAACTGCAATCTTCCGATGAGATTTATGCCAACTACATACTTCCTCTGTTCTAGATTTAGTTCTAACCTATAAGTCAAATTATTATAAGGTCGAATAAATTTATATACATGAGTATCAAACAGGAAGATTTTATGAGAACAACATTTCATAATGTATATACTGATGTTAATTTAATATTGTAAATATTACTGTTCATTTCTTCAAATTTGATTAACCTAATAATAGTTTATGATGGGATAATTCAGAATTTACTCATATTTCAAGACGACGGGAGTAGTCACGAGGATGAGACATTGATAGGACTAGGGAATTTATAGCCAAGACGCAAAATTCTCCTTCCATACCAGTTTGCATCCCTTTCAAATCTGTAAGCAGATATGCCCACAAGCAATCGGAAGTGAAAGGAATTAAAGAAGTGGAGAAGCATGTGTGATAGCGCGCGGCAATGGGAATTAAACCAAGCAACTTGACGTGTTGGGATCTACTAGTTGATGATTAGTGAGAACTATCACAGAATTGATTATCCGTGCCAAGTGAGGTCCTGTTTGATCCCATGGTCTAAATTTTAGCCACTAAACTTTATACCACTTTAGCTTTTGAGACTCCGAACGAATGGCCGAAAGTGATGTCTAAACTCTAGCCTACCTCACAAAAATACAGTTAGTTCACTAGACCACACAAGTGAGCTAGAGTGATCTAAAGTTTAATTAGCCTTTAACTTTAGCTAATCAAATTTTTAGATAATAGAATCCAAACAGACCATGAGTCTCCATGTGGGGTCACTCCTAGCCTCTCGCCCTCGACGAGGAATACGAGGGGAGAGACCGAGGGTTTCCCACAGGTAAGTGTTTAGACCCTCGCAGAGGGACGAGCGAGGGCACTAGCAAGCAAGAAAAAATACGGATTAAATGTCCATTAATTTGTCCGAAAAAGTTCAACCTTCTTACACGAGCGCTCCGGGCATTTATAGGCCATGCCCGGAGACTGCGGTGAAATTACATTAGGGTTAGATCCTAGCCGGCATACGCTATACAAAGCCAGGGGTACGGCGGTAATCCCCCTTCCTCAGCCAACCACTCCCGGATCCAGTTGCTGAAGGGCCGGTTCCTCTTCGAGACAGGCAGCGACCTTCATGTCCCCAGTGAGGGTTTACCCGCCGCCACCATCCCGCGACCTTCTCGCCACGCTCCTCCGGCACAGCCGACCTTCGAGCGTGGCACCTGAACACACAGATGAGATGAGCCAATTAAGGGTACCCTCGTCGTGGGGGTGACATCCAGGATGAGGTCGGATTAGCTGAGCTAGCTTTAGGTCGAGGGTTAGGGGAGGAGCGGTGCCGGGGCTACCTCCCCCCAACAGCAGCCCCTTGAGGTTCGGGTCCAACGTGATGGGTCGGAGCAACGTTAAAACTTGGGGAGGTGGGCACGCGTGGGTACCTAGCTTGCGGCCCCGGTTCAGCGACGCCCCAATCATGCTCGACCGAAGCTGGGCCTTTGATTGGTTTGGGTGAATGGGCCTGTTGTGGATTTTGGATAGGGGGCGGGATTGTTGGGTGTTTTCTGTTCGCGTTTTTCTTGGGGAGTGGTTCATGAATCTTCGGGATTTGCGCCGGCTTCTTTCCTTAGGTGCGGATGCTTGGTGCCTATAAATAGTTGTGGTGGCTTAGGGTTTTTCATTGTTGCGCTTTCTGATTGCTGGTTGGTTGCTACTGCTGAGTTTGCTGAGAGAAGGTTCGATTGTTGCGAGGGTCGCTTTTTTCGGGGGTTCATGCTTTTGCTGGCTTCATTTGCCTCATCGCACTTATTGAGGTAATCGCTTGTTCATTTGTATTTGTTGTCTTTTGATTTTTTTGTGCTGATGAGTCTGCTGGCGCGTTTTGTACATCGATGGCTCAGGTGAAGAGAACAACAAAGCCTATTGATAGTTCGAAGGTCGCTGACTCTGCTTTGGCGGCTGCGGTGAGCTTCGAGTTTGGTCTGTCGAGGATTACTTTGAGCGACTTGGATGAGTTTGTGAAGGCTGGTTGGTTCGCTCGAGATCTTGCGAGGCCGTCTGAGGGAGAGGTTTTTCCCGATCCTTATGATGACGAGGTTGTTGTTTATAAGGAATTCTTCTTGGCCGGCTTGAGGTTTCCGGCACACCCTCTTGTTGTTGGCGTGCTGAAAAGGTTTAACCTTAAGTTTCATCAGCTAAACCCCTCTAGTTTTGGGAAGCTTAGTATCTATGTTTGGGGTTGTAAGTCTCAAGGTGTTGAGCCAGATCTTGAGGGCTTCATGTGACTTCACCGGGTTCATCCTCAGCCTCGGAAGGTTGCTGTTGATGGTAATCCTGTGCATTTGCAGTTTGGTGTTTATACCTTCGTGTATCGTCATGGTGCGAATGTTCCTGTTCAGGCTCAATAAAACAAGTGGGCTTCGCCTTGGACCAAAAATTGGTTCTATATTAGGATGGAAGGTGAGCCTAGTCTTTGCAGGAAGCTGTTGAGGCTTGACAGTGTGACTGCAGAGGGTATCATGACTGATGGTTGTGCCGCCGCTGTGGATGCGCTCAGGACTTTATCGCGTCATTAGTGTGCACGTGACCTGGTTGAGGAGTTTGTTTGTGCGAATGTTTTGCCTCTGAGGGCTAATCAATCGTCGTTTGCTATTAAGGATGATGAGAAGTATCGGGCGCGTGGTTTGAAGGGTCTTGCCATGGATGTCAAGCAGGCTTGGTTGAAGGTGCTGCGGAAGAGTAACACCCCAGCTGCTAGGGTTAAGGTCATGTATAAAAAGGTTGCGAAGGCTGTGGAGGAACTCATCGGGGCTCTAGGGACTACTAAGAATAAGGCGATAAAGATTGCCTTGGCCGATCGTCATCGTGTTAATCGATGCTTCGATTTGCTTGGGTTGGTTTACCTGGATTGGCCGTCTGTGGAGCTGAAAGATGCCGAGGTTGGCAAGAAGAGAAAGCGAGCCGGGGCCGGTGACACGCTCACGAGTACATCTAAGCGAGGTGGGTGTGGTCGTGGGCGCGCTGGGGGATCTAAGGTTGATCGTGTTGCCACGTCAAAGGTTGCTGCTTTGTCTGTGTCGATGGCGAGGCCGGTGACTATGGTTTCATTGGCATCACGGCCGAGCGTGGTTGGGGGGTTCTGCCTGGCTGTAAAATGCCAAGTATTTCTCGTCTGCCTATTTTGCAAGTGATCTCGGATGACGATGGTGATGATGATGAGGAGAAAGAGGGAAGCAAGGATTCTGAGGAGGTGAAGATTGATGGTTCTAGTTCCTCTAGCAGCAGCAGTGAGTCTAGCGCGAGTGGTGATGATGATGATGAAGAAGACAATGAAGGGCCTAACGAATCCGGTAACCCTCGGCTTGTTGGTTCTGAGGAGCTTGGGTTTTAGGGTGGTGAAGCTGAAGAGGAGAGGGAAGTTGAGTCTAGCCCGATCGGATCTAGTTCGATGGCTCACCATCGTTGCGTGCATATCATGCATGAGGGACACGAGGTTGCTACCGACAAAGATGAGCCTAGAGCTCGTACGGGGAAGCATGCTCTTGGCGAGGCTAGCCGTAGTGGTTTGAGGCATTTTGTAGTCTCATGTGGTGCTAACGAGCCTGAGATTGACCTCTTCACCAGCCCTAACCTTCGCGATTGCCATCTTATTGGGACTGAAGAGGAGCGTCAATTCTTGGCGGGGACCTATCGTCGGATTTGCATGCCAGAGGTGGAGTTTTTTATGTCCCATGAGTCGGTAGATCATTTGACTGAGGACGTTGAGGTGGCTAGGGTTAGGGCCATTATGCTCGCTCGAGCTGCACGTCGGCACCATGGTCATGTTGAGACTGAGCTGAAGGAGCCAATTGCCTCATTAGAGAAGGAGAAGGATGATGTAAAGGCCAAAAACAAGGAGCTGTCTGGGCAAGTTGGGTCGCTTGAGGCCTCAATTGCGAGGAATAAAGCTTTGGTTGACGACATGGAGGCTTGTTTGAGTCGTAATATTGACCTTAACGCGGAGCTAAAAAGAAAGTAAGAGGATTTGAGGAAGGCTGAGGATTCTCGCAAAAAGGCTGAGGAGTTGGCGGAGGAGAACACTAAAAAATTGGAAGACTCGCGTGCCGCTTTGCTTGCATGTATGCAGGAGGCGAAGGTTGCCATCGATAACGCTTTTGTTAAGGGTGGCGCGGAGTCAAGCGGGGTGTTACCCGAGGCTGCTCCTGCTGCGTTCTCCTTGTGGCTTCGGGCGGAGCTAGGCCAGTTTTCTCAACTGTTGGACAGCGTTGTTGATTTTGGGGCTTATGTGGTTGCCCTCGCCATTGCGTGGTCTTTTTAGGCCGCTGGGTGTGATTTTTTGAAGAGGCTTGGGCGTGTTAATCATGGCTTTCCTAGTTTGGAGGATGTGCGAGGTGTAGCCAGTGACCGGCTTTGCAAGAATGTTGTGGCACGTTTCTTGATGAAGTTTTGGATAGAGGGCGAGGGTCGGGCTCTAGCCTTTGATGAGACGGTGGCTGGCACTCACGAGGTACGTTGTGGCTTTTGTCTTGTTGTTTTTTGTTCCTTTCCCTTCCTTTTTTATTCTACTTATGATTTTGTTTATTTTGTTTGTGGACACAGCCTTGGGACGCTCCGACCACTGCTGGCGGAACTAGCGAGGTAGGGACCTCTTCGACAAGCATGAGGGTCGCGGCATCTGCTGTCGGCGAGGCGCCTGCCACCGAGATTGCTGTTGAGGTTGGTCGAGAAGGTGTTGAAGAGGGCCCCGAGGCCGAGGAAGCACGAGTTGAAGGAGCGCTAGCCTCGGAAGCCATGGATGTCGATACAACAGGCAGGTTTGATGCGCATGTGTGTCGTAGTTAGGATGGTGGTACCTTTTGGAAAATAGTTTGTTCCCCTACGGTGGTCTATTTTTGGTTGGTGATTGACTGTTGCCTTCATTGCGCTGGTTCCTTTGGGGCCTGCGCGTGAGGTGTTGGATGTTTTGTCCCTGATGTTAAATCGTCAGGATACATTTATTTCTGGCGCGTCATGGGCGCATGCTAAGTCTAAGCTTCCCTCGTTGTCATTCGATCATTTTTGGTGGGCGAAGGTTGGTTTGTTTGATAAGAAGAATCAGGAAGCGAGTAGGTTTTGGCGGAACACAGATCTTACGAATCATTAGTCCGAGCGCTTGCTTTTTGGTTCGGGGTCTACTTCGGGGGTTTTGGACGATGTTGATGATGAGGATGCTATAGACTTTATTTTTGGGCAAGGGCGCCTGAGTCTGGATGTCGAGGGGGAGCTGAAGGTGCCGAAGCTTGAGCTGTTGGAAGTTGATGAGCGTGACCATCGGCATGTGTACCGCGCGAGGGTTTTGGAAGGTGACTTGCCATTGGTTCCCGCGGCACCCATTTTTTGGGGGCCAATTGTAAGGGTCGAGGGGCCGGGCGAGGGTGAGGGTTGGTAGGTGGTTGTGGATGATGTAGCTGAGTCTGTGGAGGGTTTAGCAAATGAACTGGTTGAGAGTGTGCTTGAAAATATAGTTATGGAGATGGCGAGGGAGGTGGCTTGTGAGGTGTGTTTTGAAGAGGATGCTCCTGATCTCTAGGAGTTCTACGCGGAGGGTCGACTTGATGTTTGTTTTTTTATCGATGTAACAGTTATTGTTGTTGTATTTGTTGTAAATTTGGCGTGTTGTTTGAAACCCGTTCGAGGGTTCCAATCATTGTAAACATTATTTGGAGCTGTTTAATTAATGAGTCAGGATGCGGTGCGATTTTGTTGTCGCTTTGGTTCACAGCGACGCACCCCTTTTCTTTTAGGCGAGGCTCACCGTTTATAGTTCTCTGAAACTTGACGCACAGCGACACCCCCCCTTTCTTTCAGGCGAGGCTCGCTGTTTTTTGTTTTCTAAAACATGACGCGTAGCGACGCCCTTTTTTCTTTCTGGCGAGGCTCGTTGTTTTTTGTTGAGTAAAACCTGACGCGCAGCGACACCCCCTTTTGTTTCAGGCGAGGCTCGCTTGTTTTTTTTCTCTAAAACATGGCACGTAGCAATGCCACCCCCCTTTTCTTTCTAGCAAGGCTCGTTGTTTTTTTATTTTCTAAAACTTAGCGTGCAGCGACGCCTCCCTTTTCTTTCTAGCGAGGCTCACTGTTTTTCGTTTTGTAGAACCTAACGTGCAGCAACGCCCCCCTTTTCTTTCAGGCGAGTCTCGCTGTGTTTTTTCTCTTTAACTTAGCGCGCAGCGACCCCCCTTTCTTTCAGGCGAGGCTCGCTGTGTTTTTTCTCTGTAACTTGGCTCGCAGCAACGCCCCCTTTTCTTTCAGACGAGGCTCGCTGTTTTTTATTTCCTAAAACTTGACTTGCTTTGGGTGAAAAATAGAATGAGAGAAGAGTGTTGGGTTTGACTTTATTTTATTTGATGGGGGATACATAGCAGTGCTAGTTCTAAATACATCGATGGTTTGCCGTGGAGGGTTTTGTCGCAGAACCGACCAATTTATAAGAATACAAGTACAATGGCAATCCGCAAGCGGTCGCACTGTCATACTTGAACCCATATAAACCCGGTAGTCCGTCGAGTACCACGACGGGTCTCGATAAACGATTTACAACAACCAAGATCGTACAGGATTCAACATACATGCCACATATTACATAAAGTTCACAGATACTTTTCATCATCAGAGTACGAATAAAAGTTATTACAAACTGAGTTTGATAAGTAAAGCGGAAGCAAATAAGTTCGAAGATAAAGTTTCCAACATAGTTTGATACAGTGCCAAGCTAGATCACGGTCCACAAAAGCAAGGATAGGAATTACTAAAGAAGCACCCCAAAGGCTTACTCCTCATCCACAATGGGATAGAAGCAACTCTTGCAATAACCATGATACACAAAGCCATCTCGCAACAATGGGAAAATAAACCACGAGTACGAGAAGGTACTCACTAGACTTACCCGTCATGAACCGAAAATAAATGACTCCAAGGATTATGCAAGGTCAGTATAAGTGGGCGTAACTTGACAACATTTTGCGAAAAAGGCAATTGATCCGTTGTACCATTATGCAATTCCCTTACCAAGTTAATTATAACTATCCGGTTCTAGATTAGCAACTATCCCGTGCCAAACATGTGGTATATTATTTAGAAGCATACAATAGTAACCATAGCGGTATTGTAATTCCATTTTCATCCGAACCATCATGTTACATAATACAGTTACTATGATGTTGGAGCTAGCCAAGTTTCTCACTATCCGGGAGAGACGGCGATTCGAATCGATTTCAACCAACTGGGAATTTATTCCTAACACAAACCCAGGTCTACCAGCCACGATAGCCTTAGGTCACCTTTGGTACAACTCCGGTACACATTTCGCGGGTCCGTACTGCGCCACACAATCTGGAACACCAGATGCCAGGATGCTCAGGCCAAACCTGCCCTTGGGCTCAGTCTGATCGTTCCCCGGAAGGAGCGCACAACAGAACGATTCCCGGCCTGAGTTGAATTACTCGGCTTCGCGGTCGGAACGAATTATCCGGCCAGCTAAGTGAGAGGCATGCGTTCAATCTTGTCAGAAGTTCCAACAATGGTACGGTCCTTGATCGACACAGACGAGGATAGATTCACACCCAAGACCTCCATGTCTTGTTGCTTCTCTATCGACATCCCGCCCGGTCTCCATTTACATTAACCAGGGTTCTTTTCCACGATAGCAATTATAACCAACCGTGCTCCGGTATCCACCTATATCTCGCAGGTGACAGGAAATCACCCGACTTCTACCGGTCTAAGCATGGCTAAGCATATATTCGATCCTGGACCTATACCGGTTAAAGGTGTAATATCTGGACAAGGAATGTACATGCATCAAGTGGTTTCATTCAACTCTTATAACCTAATGCAGCAATCATAAGTACTTAAGTAAACATTTAAAAATTACTGGGAGACTTATAATGCTCCGGGGCTTGCCTCATGAAAAGGAAGTAGGCGATGGTCGAGGACACTCGGGAAGCTCTTGAGGTTCTCGCTCCACGCCTTGAGTCACTGCGGCTTGCGGATCCTCCTGCGGGTTCCCTTCCTCTGCTTCTTCGAATTCCAGCAACGTGATCTCTTCCTCCGATCCTAGATGCATGAGTATGGTATAAGTATTACGAATGCATATATGTTAACAAGTGCATCACGTTGTTTGAGTAGGTGCATATCTCTTCTCGATTATTACTTAACTACTTCTACAATGCATCGACTATGCCACAAACAGTAGCTATTTGTTTCACTCATAACTGGAGTTCTACAAATCCAAAAACAGTGATCCAGGACTTTCTGGAAAGCTTATCAAATTCTCTACCACTTTTTATTAACCATTTCTACAGTACACATCAGTTTCAACATGCAACTCATCACACTCTAGAATTTATCCGGAAACTATTCCAATTCGCATTATAAAGTAACGATACCTCTACTTCATATAAGTATTCAAAGTCTTATCATACAAAGCCTACCAACAGTTTAAGCATACCAAATACATTTAAGAAAATATAATGGTGAAGCCCAAACTATTTATTTAAATTGCCTTTATTATTTTATTTAGATATCTAGGTTAAATATTAAATATATATCAGATGTGCTTCATAAATTCTCAAAAATTTACAGAGCCTTACTAATGCTATCAAAGGACTACTGTAAAAATTTCATGTCATTTTACCAAGTAGAACATTCTATACAAAAATGACAAGGCAGCAAGGCTTGAAATAGCATAAATGGAAAATCCTATTGAAAAGTGTCAAGCAACAGATTTCATATTTTTCTTAGCATCCATATGGTACTAGGATTACCTCCAACAAATTTCATGAATTTTGGACTCATACTTAATTTATGAAAATTCATGCAAGGATTAACTAGTCATAAAAGAAAAATCTATAACTCTAAATCTACCCATGCACTGGTCCTCAAATTTTTACCAGGGCTCACATATGCTAAGATTAGTTCACCACAAAAATTTCATAATTTTTGGAGCACAGGAACTCTAGATATAAAATAAACAAATTTGAATGCATTCAAAAGCACATTTCAAATCCTTATTTAAATCTCCAAAAATTTCTACTGTACAAGTCAAGAACATATTTTTCTTAAATACTACACTTCCTAAGGAACACTCACAATTTATTTCAAAATTTTAGGAGCTACTAAACTGAAGATACAAAAATAACAAAACACACTTGAATCTGGAATTTTTGAACTGGCCTATTCTACTTCTGTCGCTGACCGGTGGGACCCGTCGGTCAGAGGACCCCACATGTCAGTGAAACGGAACAGAGCAACGGCATGGGATCAACGCGGGAACGGCGGAGCTCGCCGACGGCGGGGTTACCGGCGGTGACATCTACACAAGGTGTTCTACTCGACATTGCGCACACAACCATCTACTTGGGGGGACTGCTCGTCGGTGCTAGCAACGGCGGCGGCGCTCATGGCGGAGCGGTGGTGCGGGACGACGGCGCTACGCCGGTGGAGGCCACGGCGAAGTCAAGTGACGCACTCTACAGGACTACGGAGACTCTACGACGATGGCTACGCGACCAAGACGGCTAGAGCTGCGCCGACGAAGCACGGCCACGGCAGCGGCCATGGCGGAGCTCCGGCGAGGGCAAACCCGTGACGGCGCAACGCTGAACGTGGCTTACCAAAGGCGAAATCGGGGGCGCTGCAAGGTGGAAACGGTGGAGAAGGTGGAGACGGAGCTACGAGCACGACTGATTGGCGAATGGAACGGCGGTGAGCGCTGGTGATCTCGGCGGAGCAGCTGCGATGGCAATGGCGTGGCGGGTGCTCGGAGGCTGCGCTGTGGTGAAGAAAAGCCAAGGCGAAGCGAAAATGGAGCGCGGATGGGTGCGGGCGAGCGCTGGCGTGTTGAAGGCGCGCTTCGGCCTGCCTTGGCCGCGCTGGGCAGAGCGCCGGCGACGCGCGGCCGTTTCCCACGCCACGCGGCGCGCGGTGTCTGAAGCCGGTCGGCCACTGAAGCCAACGTGCCGGATTGGATTCAGTTCGTCAGAAACGCGATGGCCGCCTGACAGCGCGAGTTGACGATGATTTTTCTGCTTAACCGTAGCTCTATCGTGCAATCGACCTGAACAACTTTTGTAGACCCATGCACCAGCTACAATTGTTGTTAAAGAATCAAGCTCTAATTCGCAACAGGAACGGAGAAAAATCGTGCTCAAAGTTGGCTTGTCAGGCTGTCAGTGTTCACGACTTAGCAAAAATTTGCTAAGTGTTGAACTTGTGATTTCTCTGATTTTTGAAACCCAAATTCACACATGTTAGGAGCTGAATCAGTCAAAGACCCAAAAATCAAAGTTGTTCCTTATGTTAAACACTACAACTTTGCTTTAGTGAACTCCTCCATGTAAGGTCTCTAACACCTAGTTCAACTTTGGTCAAACATGTCACTTTGCAATCATGATACATATTCAAACCATGGCTAAATGACCAAACTAGCCCTAGCCTTAAATACCAAAGTTGTTCATGATGATACTCTAAGCATGTTTAAACAATTTGCAAGGTCATTTAAGCATTTCATGTAGTAGTCACTCATATAGCTATCCAGGTCAACACAGGTAATATTACTTAAGTGCTTGATCATGAAAGGTGACCTTCATGAACAAGGTTCCTTTTGTTAACCTAAGTGTAGCTAAGGTGTTTTAGTGACCAACATTACCCACTTGCATTCATTTGCACATGATCATATGCATATGTTCCAAGAAACACGAGATAACAAGCAATGTTTCATATGTTTCGATCGAATGTTTCAATTGTAAATGATGATTTATGAATGCTTGATGCTCATGCTTATGTTATGCAAGTCAAGTTATGCAAGGCTAACACCCGAGGTGTTACAGCCCCTCCCCCTTATAAAAATCTCGTCCCGAGATTTGCAAGACCTACCATTCTTGGAAAAAGACGGGATAAACTTCTTGCAGATAATCCTCTCTTTCCCACGTAGCATCTTGTTCACTATGATTGTTCCACACCACCTTATAGAACTTGATAATCTTACTCCTTGTCACTCTCTCCATCTCTTCTAATACTCGAATTGGTTTTTCTTCATAGGTCAAATCCGATTGAAGCTGCACGTTGGTGGGTGCAATAGCTTCTTCCAGTACTCGAAGACATTTCTTTAGCTGAGAAACATGGAACACATCAAAGATTGCACTCATGTCTAGTGGAAGTTGTAACTTATATGCAACCTTCCCTTTTCGTTCCAAAATTTTGTATGGCCCTACATATCTTGGTGAAAGCTTCTTTTTCGTCCCAAATCTTTTCACGCCTTTCATGGGTGATACTCTCAAGTATACATAGTCACCCACTTCAAAAGTTAGTGGTCTTCTTCTTCTGTCGGCATAACTTTTCTGTCTTGATTGAGCTGCCTTCATGTGGTGTTGGATGATACGTACTTGCTCTTCGGCTTCATTTACAAAATCAATACCAAAGTATCTCCTTTCACCGGGCTCAATCCAGTTCAAGGGAGTTCTGCACTTTCTACGCCATACAAGGCTTCAAATGGGGCCATTTTGATACTCGCTGATAACTGTTGTTATAGGAGAATTCAGCTAAAGGTAACCATTTCTCCCATGAACCTTTTGAAGATATAACACAAGCTCTAAGTAAATCTTCTAGGATTTGGTTCACTCGCTGCTCTGTCATCACGAAGTTTGCGGATGATAAGTTGAACTTCTGATTAGCTTGGTTCCCAAAGCTCGGTGTAAGTGCTCCCGAAACGAGCTATGAACTGTGGTCCTCTATCCGAGATTATGGTCCAGGTACTCCATGCAATCTCACGATCTGGGAAACATATAATTGAGTATTTTCCCACATGATATGTGGTGTGAACTGGTACAAAATGTGCGGATTTGGTGAGACGATCAATAATAACCCATATTGAATCATGACCTTGTGGTGTCGTTGGAAGGCACATGATAAAGTCCATGCTTTGATTTCCTCCCATTTCCATCCTCGGAATAGGCAATGGTCAAAGTAATCCAAATAGCTTTTCATATGGACAACTTTTACTCTCTCGCAGCTTATCACACCTAGCAATGTAGGCTGCGATCTCTTTCTTCATCTTAGTCCACCAAAAACGGGTTCTTAAATCTTGATACATTTTACTACTACCCGGATGGATAGACAATTTTGATGAGTGAGCTTCTTCTAAAATTTGACTCCTTAGCTCACGGTCTTTTGGTACCACTAGTCGGTCCTCAAACCATAATACACCTCTTTCGTCCAATCTAAAATGTTTGGTTTCTTGCTCTTGCATTTTTCTCTTGATGTGACTTATTCCCACATCATCTGCTTTGTAGCTCTATGATTTTGCCCTCAAGTGAACAAGCTGATTGTGATATTGTGTAGTACAAACAGAGGATGTAACAAGTTGAATCCATCTTCCAAAGAATTCCTTCCACAAGTTGCAATGGGACTTCCGACTAAGTGCATCGGCTACTACATTTGCTTTACCCGGATGGTAATGCACCTCTAAATTATAGTCCTTAATCAATTCTAACCATCTTCGTTGTCTCATGTTCAGCTCTGGCTGGGTAAAGATATACTTGAGGCTTTTGTGGTCGATATAGATATGACATACATTGCCCAACAAGTAATGTCTCCATATCTTTAGTGCATGGACAACGGCTGTAAGTTCCAAATCATGTGTAGGGTAGTTGACTTCATGTTTTCTCAATTGCCGTGAGGCATATGCAATTACTCTTCCTTCTTGCATAAGCACACATCCCAAACCTATTCACGATGCATCACAAAATACATCAAAAGGCTTTTCAATGTCTGGTTGTGCTAACACAGTCTTGTAGTCAACAAAGTTCTCGAGAGTGTGAAAAGTCGTTTTCACATTCTCGTGTCCATTTGTACTTCTCATCTTTACGAAGTAGTCGGTCATAGGCTTAGCTATCTTTGAGAAATCTGGAATAAACCGACGATAGTATCCAGCTAACCCTAGAAAACTCCGAACTTCATGAACCGAAGTTGGGGCTTTCCAATCCATGACCTCTTGTACTTTGGATGGGTCTACTGAGATTCCATCTCTTGATAAAATGTGACCTAAGAAAGGTACTTTGCTCATCCAAAATTCACATTTGCTAAACTTGGCATATAGCTTATGCTCCCTCAGTCTGGATAGGACAATCCTCAGATGCTCTTCATGATCTGACTCATTTTCTGAATAAATCAATATGTCATCAATAAACACGACCACGAACTTGTCAAGTTCGGGCATGAATACCGAGTTCATCAGGTACATGAAATAGGCTGGAGCATTTGTTAGTCCGAAAGACATAACCAAATACTCGTATAAGCCGTATCTAGTAGAGAAAGCAGTTTTAGGTATATCCTCCGGTCTGATCTTTATCTGATGATAACCTGATCTCAAATCGATTTTGGAGAATACCTTTGCCTTCGCTAACTGATCGAACAAGATGTCGATGCCTGGCAATGGATATTTGTTTTTGATGGTCACAGCATTGAGTGGTCCGTAATCTACACACATTCTCAGTGACTTATCCTTGTTTTTCACAAACAAGGCTGGACATCCCCACGGAGATGAGCTAGGTTGGATAAGACCTTTGTCCAATAGATCTTGCAATTGAACCTTAAGTTCTGCTAACTCATTGGGTGGCATTCTATAGGGCCTTCTGGATATGGGTGCGGTACCTGGCACTAATTCGATCTTAAATTCCACGTCCCTATCCGGTGGTAGACCTGGTAATTCCTCTGGAAATACATCCGGAAACTCACAAACCACTGGGATATCACATATCGTGGTGGCTTGGATAGCACAGGCTAAATGTTGGGGTTCGAAATCGCGGGAGAGTGGGACTAGAAAAGCATTCCCTCCCGTGGGTTCTCTCAACATAATGGTGCGGGTGCTAGTGTCAATAAGAGCACCATGATACTTCATCCAATTCATGCCTAAGATTACACTTATTGACAACCCCGGCAATATTATCAAATCTGTGGTGTACTCCCTCCCTTGTATCACGATGAGTACCTTTTTGACTATTTTTTTGGTAATAACAGTACCCCCTGCTGAACTTATGTTAAAACCCCCTTTGTTTACTTCAATTATTTCTTGACCATGTCTAGATGCAAATGCCTGACTCATAAATGAATGAGAAGCTCCCGAATCAAATAAAACAACAGCGGGATGCTTGTTGACGAGAAACATACCAGCCGTGACAACTTCTCCGGCGGGTACTTCCTCCACAGCGGTATAATGCACTTGTCCTTGACGTGCCCTGGCATTCACCTACCTCTGATTGTTCTGATTTGGGTCGCCATTCCTCTTGGGGTGGGGACATTCCTTGGACCAATGACCCAGTTGGTTGCAGTTGAAACATGGTTGATTACTTCTAAATCCGGTGGAGCTGTCCTGATTGCCATTTCCTTTTGGTAAGGCAATAGTGAACGCCTTACGAAATGGTTTCTGTGGCCTGTTATTCTGAGCTTTCGGTGGTGGAGGCCTAAACTTGGGTGCAGGTGGACGGAATTGCGGCCTAGCTGTGATAGGAGCTTTTGATTGGAAAGATCCGGAGGCACCGGCCTCATATGTCCTCTTGCGACCCTTAGCAACTGCATGCATGTTGTTGTGGTTTTCTTGGGTCAAGGCATCACTAATAAACTCATTGTACGTGGCACATCGAGAATTGGCCATGGTCTTCATCAGTTTAGTACCCAAACCTCGCTTGAAACTCTCTATCTTTTTGTCCTCGGTATCCACAAAACCGGGAGCATATCTGGACAAGTTGTTGAATGCGTGCATATATTACGTGAGTGACTTTGTTCCTCGAGTGAGCCTCATAAATTCGGCCGCTTTCATGCGCATCGTGGCCGGGGAATATGATGTCCCTAAAGCCAGCTTGAATTGTTCCCGTCACTCACTCGCGCATTAGCAGGCAGAGACGACAGGAAGTGTGTCCACCAGATCCCTGCTGGTCCTTGCAATTGATGAGAAGCATACTCTGCTTTCAGATGCTCCGTGACCCTCAATAGATGGAATTTCTGCTCAATGGTATTCAACCACTCATCGGCCTGCAGTGGTTCCTCAGCCACCTTGAAGATCGGAGGCTTCGTGTCCAAAAACTCCTTGAATGTACTGTGCTGATTTGGCTCGGCCCCTGGTTGCTGTGGGTGGCCACGAGCGGTGTTTTGCGCGATAAGGCGCAAAGCTTCTTCCATTGTCCTTTGGCTCCCCAAGAACTGAGCAAAGAACTCCTGAGCAGACGGCGGCGGCGGTGGTGGTAAGTCATCACCATTGCCATCGTGACTGCTACCAGCTCCAGCACGGGTGCGCGTCATCTGCGAAGTTGCAACAATAAGCGATTATTGGTTGATGTCAAGAGATTGCAGATGAATCATAATCATGCCAGACTGAAATTACTGGAGAAATTCTCAAATTCACAATAAAAACAGAGGCATAACAATTCATTCTCGCAACATGGCATCCCCAATTTGACCACTTATCGCGCTCATAACGCATGCAAAGTTAAATCGTGATCACCAACAAGGAACGGAATTGCATTGATGTTCAACCAAAGGTGCACTTAATCAACATTACATGATAGTCTGGTTACTAATGCCAAATTCGAGCTACAGGTCCATTACATGAATAAAGGTGATACATTAGTCCTTCCACTAAGTGCTAAGCGATCTAATCCTCATCATGGTCACTATCGAGGTCAGACGCAAGATCATCTCCTTCCTCAGGTTCTACTTCTTCTTCAGGCTCCACTTCTTCTTCTCCTTCCTCGTACCCTTCTAGATCCATTTCTGCGGCTCCAAGTGGGACATAAGGGTGGAGCTGATTGTTCAGAAGATGAACCTCTTCATGCAGATTATCATTGTATTCTTCCGCATTAGCCAGCTGCTGTCCTAGCTCAAACTGTCGAGCTCTTAGGACATTTTCCCTTGTCCAAGCTGCATTTCGCTGGTGAGTTAACCGAGTCATCTCTTCAGTGAGCCTTTCAATCTCGGCGTCGTGCTCCCTCTGAAGCTGACGTCGGTCCTCGCGGGCATGACCAAGAGCACCAGACACATGTCTGAGGCTACCTTCAACTCCATCCAACACTCTCATCATTGTGAACATGGCGCTCATGGAAGGGTTATCACTGTTCTGCCTCTCCGCTGCACCAATCTCCAAAGATTTTCCTCTTGTCTGCTGCCATGAGTCAGTGGAGGGGTTACCTCTTGGAAAGACTCCAACCAAAGCGGCTGCCAGCTCCTGAGGAAAACGATCCATGATGTCCCTCAGGATCCCAAAGGCTGCCCTGCCAGCTGCTTCTTCAGCAGTCCTGTCCACTCAGAATCGTCACCTCGGGGACAAACAACGGCCTCCACAGTAACTAAGAGACCTTCTCCCAACTGCTCATTCGCCCAGACGTAGCGGGGTTCCATTCCATCTGGATAGCCTACATAACTAAGCACTCTCCACAAGAGTGTAGGCATCCCAAACTCTCCAAGGAACGTGTGTCATTGACGGGTACGTGGAGCAAGCTGACTGCGGGGAGCTCTGCCTCCGGTGGACTTGCGAGCGGTCTGCTTGGTGCGTGCCATCTGCACCATTAACATGTACTCCTTGGTGAGACAATGCCATAATGGATAAGAGTTACATAACCGAGTAAGAATTTTATAAGGGGAGGAACAATGTAATTATGTGAATGGTAATTATCATGATGCATGCTCGTTCCGTACGTCCTCACAAACTTAGGAAAAATTTGTTTCTAGCGGTAGACACGGTGGCATACATACGTTCTCTCATAAATAGCGTAACTAGTCGAGCTACACGTTTATTGTTAGTGTACCTGCATAAGATCTCATTTCAGCCCTAAACCCATAATGAATATGCGAATGTAATTGTAAATACTTCCATATATGTATACCCATACATATACTTCCGTATCAATCTACCCGACAACAATAATTTAACCCACAATTAAATACGTACCATATACACATGCAAGCATGCATACATAGCCATACCAAAGCTACTCTTCCCGACCGCATTCTCACATCTTGCGGTCATACACTCATCTTACCTTGGCGTAGAGGCATTTGATCCATACATTACCATTCAAGTGAATGGCATCCATACAATAGCACGCCAGTATGGACGACGAAGTAAAACCCCATGTTAGTACTTAAATAGCCACCTAATAGTCCTTAATTTGGGCATAAGGAAAGTGATCATTGGCACACTTTAGATTTCAAATACCTATTATATAACTATTAGTTGCTAGAGAAGGGTTTTCGGAAAACAAAAACTTTTGTTTTAAATACACTTGTGACAATTAACGTTGAATCTTGCTCGATGCTAGTATGTCCAGCAGAATCCGACCAATTTATAAGAATACAAGTACAATGGCAATCCATGCAAGCGGTCGACCGCATACTTGAACCCATATAAACCCGGTAGTCCGTCGAGTACCACGACGGGTCTCGATAAACGATTTACAACAACCAAGATCGTCACGAGATTCAACATACATGCCACATATTACATAAAGTTCACGAGATACTTTTCATCATCGAGTACTGAATAAAAGTTATTACAAACCGAGTTTGATAAGTAAAGCGGAAGCAAATAAGTTCAAGATAAAGTTTCCAACATAGTTTGATACGATTGCCAAGCTAGATCACGGTCCACAAAAGCAAGGATAGGAATTACTAAAGAAGCACGCCCAAGGCTTACTCCTCATCCACAATGGGATAGAAGCAACTCTTGCAATAACCATGATACACACATGCCATCTCGCAACAATGGGAAAATAAACCCCGAGTACGAGAAGGTACTCACTAGACTTACCCGTCATGAACCGAAAATAAAATGACTCCAAGGATTATGCAAGGTCAGTATAAGTGGACGTAACTTGACAACATTTTGCGAAAAAGGCAATTGATCCGTTGTACCATTATGATTCCCTTACCAAGTTAATTATAACTATCCAGTTCTAGATTAGCAACTATCCTGTGCCAAACATGTGGTATATTATTTAGAAGCATACAATAGTAACCATAGCAGGTATTGTAATTCCATTTTCATCCGAACCATCATGTTACATAATACGATTACAATGATGTTGGAGCTAGCCAAGTTTCTCACTATCCGGAGAGACGGTGATTCAATCGATTTCAACCACCGAATTTATTCCTAACACAAACCCAGTCTACCACCACGATAGCCTTAGGTCACCTTTGGTACAACTCCCACACATTTCATGGGTCCGTCTTTGCGCCGCATAATCTGGAACACCAGATGCCGGGATGCTCAAAGCCAAACCTGCCCTTGGGCTCGGTCGATCGTTTCCCGAAGGAGCGCACAATGTAACGATTCCCGGCCCGAGTTGAATTACTCGGCCAGCGGTCGGAACGAATTATCCGGCCAGCTAAGTGAGAGGCATGCGTTCAATCTTGTCAGAAGTTCCAACAACGGTACGGTCCTTGATCGACACAGACGGGATAGATTCACACCCAAGACCTCCATGTCTTGTTGCTTCTCTATCGACATCCCGCCCGGTCTCCATTTACATTAACCAGGGTTCTTTTCCACGATAGCAATTATAACCAACCGTGCTCCGGTATCCACCTATATCTCGCAGGTGATAGGAAATCACCCAACTTCTACCGGTCTAAGCATGGCTAAGCATATATTCGATCCTGGACCTATACCGGTTAAAGGTGTAATATCTGGACAAGGAATGTACATGCATCAAGTGGTTTCATTCAACTCTTATAACCTAATGCAGCAATCATAAGTACTTAAGTAAACATTTAAAAATTACTTGGAGACTTATAATGCTCCGGGCTTGCCTCATGAGAAAGGAAGTAGGGCGATGGTCGAGACACTCCGGAAGCTCTTCAGGTTCTCGCTCCACGCCTTCGAGCTGCTGCGCTTGCGGATCCTCCTGCGGGTTCCTTCTCTCTGCTTCTTCAATTCCAGAACGTGATCTCTTCCTCCGATCCTAGATGCATGAGTATGGTATAAGTATTACGAATGCATATATGTTAACAAGTGCATCACGTTGTTTGAGTAGGTGCATATATCTTCTCGATTATTACTTAACTACTTCTACAATGCATCGACTATGCCACAAACAGTAGCTACTTGTTTCACTCATAACTGGAGTTCTACAAATCCAAAAACAGTGATCCAGGACTTTCTGGAAAGCTTATCAAATTCTCTACCACTTTGTTATTAACCATTTCTATAGTACACATCAGTTTCAACATGCAACTCATCACACTCTAGAATTTGTCCGGAAACTATTCCAATTCGCATTATAAAGTAACGATACCTCTACTTCATATAAGTATTCAAAGTCTTATCATACAAAGCCTACCAACAGTTTAAGCATACCAAATACATTTAAGAAAATATAATGGTGAAGCCCAAACTATTTATTTAAATTGCCTTTATTATTTTATTTAGATATCTAGGTTAAATAATAAATTTATATCAGATGTGCTTCATAAATTCTCAAAAATTTACAGAGCCTTACTAATGCTATCAAAGGACTACTGTAAAAATTTCATGTCATTTTACCAAGTAGAACATTCTATACAAAAATGACAAGGCAGCAAGGCTTGAAATAGCATAAATGGAAAATCCTATTGAAAAGTGTCAAGCAATAGATTTCATATTTTTCTTAGCATCCATATGGTACTAGGATTACCTCCAACAAATTTCATGAATTTTGGACTCATACTTAATTTATGAAAATTCATGCAAGGATTAACTAGTCATAAAAGAAAAATCTATAACTCTAAATCTACCCATGCACTGGTCCTCAAATTTTTACCAGGGCTCACATATGCTAAGATTAGTTCACCACAAAAATTTCATAATTTTTGGAGCACAGGAACTCTAGATATAAAATAAACAAATTTGAATGCATTCAAAAGCACATTTCAAATCCTTATTTAAATCTCCAAAAATTTCTACTGTACAAGTCAAGAACATATTTTTCTTAAATACTACACTTCCTAAGGAACACTCACAATTTATTTTAAAATTTTAGGAGCTACGAAACTGAAGATACAAAAATAACAAAACACACTTGAATCTGGAATTTTTGAACTGGCCTATTCTACTTCTGTCGCTGACCGGTGGGACCCGTCGGTCAGAGGACCCCACATGTCAGTGAAACGGAACAGAGCAACGGCATGGGATCAACGCGGGAACGGCGGAGCTCGCCGACGGCGGGGTTACCGGCGGTGACATCTACACAAGGTGTTCTACTCGACATTGCGCACACAACCATCTACTTGGGGGGGACTGCTCGTCGGTGCTAGCAACGGCGGCGGCGCTCATGGCGGAGCGGTGGTGCGGGACGACGGCGCTACGCCGGTGGAGGCCACGGCGAAGTCAAGTGACGCACTCTACAGGACTACGGAGACTCTACGACGATGGCTACGCGACCAAGACGGCTAGAGCTGCGCCGACGAAGCACGGCCACGGCAGCGGCCATGGCGGAGCTCCGGCGAGGGCAAACCTGTGACGGCGCAACGCTGAACGCGGCTTACCAAAGGTGAAATCGGGGGCGCTGCAAGGTGGAAACGGTGGAGAAGGTGGAGACGGAGCTACGAGCACGACTGATTGGCGAATGGAACGGCGGTGAGCGCTGGTGATCTCGGCGGAGCAGCTGCGATGGCAATGGCATGGCGGGTGCTCGGAGGCTGCGCTGTGGTGAAGAAAAGCCGAGGCGAAGCGAAAATGGAGCGCGGATGGGTGCGGGCGAGCGCTGGCGTGTTGAAGGCGCGCTTCGGCCTGCCTTGGCCGCGCTGGGCAGAGCGCCGGCGACACACGGCCGTTTCCCGCGCCACGCGGCGCGCGGTGTCTGAAGCCGGTCGGCCACTGAAGCCAACGTGCCGGATTGGATTCAGTTCGTCAGAAACACGATGGCCGCCTGACAGCGCGAGTTGACGATGATTTTTCTGCTTAACCGTAGCTCTATCGTGCAATCGACCTGAACAACTTTTGTAGACCCATGCACTAGCTACAATTGTTGTTAAAGAATCAAGCTCTAATTCGCAACAGGAATGGAGAAAAATCGTGCTCAAAGTTGGCTTGTCAGGCTGTCAGTGTTCACGACTTAGCAAAAATTTGCTAAGTGTTGAACTTGTGATTTCTCTGATTTTTGAAACCCAAATTCACACATGTTAGGAGCTGAATCAGTCAAAGACCCAAAAATCAAAGTTGTTCCTTATGTTAAATACTACAACTTTGCTTTAGTGAACTCCTCCATGTAAGGTCTCTAACACCTAGTTCAACTTTGGTCAAACATGTCACTTTGCAATCATGATACATATTCAAACCATGGCTAAATGACCAAACTAGCCCTAGCCTTAAATACCAAAGTTGTTCATGATGATACTCTAAGCATGTTTAAACAATTTGCAAGGTCATTTAAGCATTTCATGTAGTAGTCACTCATATAGCTATCAAGGTCAACACAGGTAATATTACTTAAGTGCTTGATCATGAAAGGTGACCTTCATGAACAAGGTTCCTTTTGTTAACCTAAGTGTAGCTAAGGTGTTTTAGTGACCAACATTACCCACTTGCATTCATTTGCACATGATCATATGCATATGTTCCAAGAAACACGAGATAACAAGCAATGTTTCATATGTTTCGATCGAATGTTTCAATTGTAAATGATGATTTATGAATGCTTGATGCTCATGCTTATGTTATGCAAGTCAAGTTATGCAAGGCTAACACCCGAGGTGTTACAGGTTTTTTCGATTATCGTCTTCGTGGAGGATGATGTGACGGCTTCACTGTAACTCCCCGATTGATGATGAACCTTGGTGAGCCCTTGATGATTTGCAATTGCCTTGGTGATGGAGGGCCCGGTTGATGCTGTCTTGGTTGGCCGTGGGGTCCCAGGTTTCCATCTTGTGGAGCTTGGACCCCGTGAGGCTTCGCATCGCTCTGAGCGCGAGTTTCTCCTAGAGCGCCTTCATGTTCTTGTTCTTAGCGAAGCTTCTTTGGCGTGCGGCTGATTGCCCACTTGTAGGAGGGTGGGATTGAAACCCCTCCTCTTGATTTATTGGTGGACGGCGCCGTCGTCCTTGTCGATTTTGCCTTCGCTGAACCTTCGCCCAAGGGTTGCTAGATATATGCGATCCTCGAGGCTGGTGTGGTTGAGCGAAGGTGTTGGCTGGAGCACACTAGCTTCTAGTAGGAGGTGTTGGCGATCCCTTCGCTCCGGGGCTCGAGATTGGCAGCGAGGGAGCACTCGGGGGGATGTTACGTTTTTTTCTTGCAGTATCCCCTGAGGGCTCTAGGCTTTGGGACTGCGCTGGTTGGGCTCATGGATGAGATTGTTCTAGTTGTCCCTAGCGTTATGTTTGTTCTTGTGGTACCCTCATTTGGATTGTCGAGGGTGGGGTCTAGTAGTTTCTTAGGCGGGGATTTTCTCTTGCGAGGGTTTGGGGGTTTGAGAGGCATTCTTGAGTGTGGGGAGGTTGAGGATTGTGGTTGTTGCTGTGTTTGCTGATCGACCCATTGGGTGGATTGGGGTGGTATTTATAGGGTAAATCAGCTATTGGATTTTGGAGTGGTGGTTTATTTTTAATGTCGATTGGGTGGGTGAAGCATTTAATTCCAATCGATTCGTTTCTCGATGTGGTGATGAATACGGTTGGTTTATGAAAGTTTGATATTTTGTTGGTGAGGTTGGTGTGTGGAGTGAATGCTTCGTTTGAAATGATTGATTTAGAATTCTTGTGTGCCCCCTATTGTTTTGTTGGGTTTTGTGTCGATGCCGCTCGGTTGTTATTGTTTTTCTTTGCTAGGGTTTTCGCGTTCTATGACTCTCGTTTTCGTCCTTTTGTTTTGGGTACATGGGGGGTTTATGCTGTTAACCTCTGTCGTTTTTGCGGGGACGCTGGATCATTTTGACCTTCGTGTCCATCCTTGTCTTAAGGGTGGATGGTGTTTACTTTTGTGAGCCCCTAGCGTTTTGCGAGGGTGCTCATTTGTTTTGACCTCCGCGTCCATCCGTATCTTAAGGGTAGGTATGGTTTGCTTTTTTGTGAGCCCCTAGTGATTTGCGAGGGTGCTCACTTGTTTTGACCTCTGCATCCGTCCTTATCTTAAGGGTGGGTGGGATTTGCTTTTTATGAGCCCCTGGCGGTTTGCGAGGGTGCTCACTTGTTTTGACCTCCGCGTCCATCCTTATCTTAAGGGCAAGTGGGGTTTGCTTTTCGTGAGCCCCTAACGATTTGTGAGGGTGCTCACTTATTTTGACCTCCATGTCCATCCTTATCTTAAGGGCGGGTGGGGTTTGCCATGGTCCACCCATTTCGGCGGGGGTTGGAGTTTTGGGGAATAGATATTACATTAGAGGGTAGAGCAACTGCCTCATTAAAAAACCTTGTGCCCCTTCACAAGGAAAAAGAGTGCAGCGCTTGTGCGAGCACACTCTAAGGCACTGCTAGGGATAATATTTTCAAAGGTCGTCTATGTTCCAAGTGCGAGCGCACTCTAAGGCACCCTCGCTATCTTGGAGATTGTATGCTCTGGGTCTATTTGCTTGAGTGGCCAAGTATGGACCTACCCATTTTGGTTGGAGCTTGCCTGCCATCTTCACATTTTGTTTTCTGATTAGCACCATGTCTCCTATGCTGATTTGGCGGGGGTCACTTTCTTGTCTCGCCATCGGACAGTTTCAGCTTGGTATGAGCGAAGGTTGTTGACTGCTTGGCATCTAAGTTCTTCTGTGAGGTCTTTTGTTAACTGTTCTTCGTCAAGAGTGTTTGTTTCATCTTTAGCGAAGGTCACTCTTGGTGATTTGTGAGTGAGCTCTTCTGGGAGGACGGCTTCTTCTCCGAAGAGGAGTTTGAAGGGGGTGAATTTTGTTGCCCTTGATTCGGAGGTATTGTGTGACCATATGACTGAGGTGAGTTCCTCTGCCCATTTTCTCTTGGGTCTGTTGTGCAATCTTCTTGAGATGCCTTGGAGGATTATACCGTTCGCTCTTTCGATGAGGCCATTGGATTGAGGGTGTCTTACCTAAGCAAAGCATAGCTTTGTTCCTATTTGCATACAGAACTCCTTGAATACTTCGCTGTCAAATTGGGTTCCGTTGTCTACTGTGAGTTCTCTTGGCACTCCGAAGTGGCATATGATTTGTTGCCAGAAGAATCTTTTGACAGTCTATGAGGTTATTGTAGCTAGTGGGTTTGCTTCTATCCATTTGGTGAAGTACTCGACAGCGACCACCGCATAGCGGAGGTTTCCTGGAGCTATTAGCAATGGTTTGACTAGGTCCATTGCCCATCGCTAGGGAGGCCATGTTGGGCAAATTAGTGTTGTTTGAGCCCCTGGTCTGTTTGAGTGCATTGCTGAGAGTTGGCAACCTTCACAATGATGTACTAGCGAGGTTGCATCATAGATTGCAGTTGGCTAGTAAAATCCTTGTCTGAACACTTTGCCCACCAGAGCCATGGGTCCGTTGTGTGAACCGCATGAACCCTCGTGTATCTCCTCTAACAGTTCTTTTCCCTCACTGGATGCGACACACTTGAGCAATGGTGTTGTTATGCTAGCCTTGTATAGTTCGTCATTGATGATTATGTACCCACGTGCCCTTTGTTGCATCCTTTTTTCTTCCGCTCTGGTTTCTGGTTCATGATATCCTTTGAGATAGGCCATTATGGGTGCTCTCCAGTCTTCGCTGTGTATTGCGTCAATGAGCTTTGGTGGTTTTGTGTTTAGTTCTATCGAGGGTTGATTGATGACCTCGTAGAAGACATCCGAGGGTAAGGTGATGCCTTGAGCTACGGCTTTTGCTAGTTCATCAACTTCCCTGTTCTCTGATCTCGGGATTGGTTTGGTCATGATTCCCAGGAAGAAACCCTTGATCTTGCGGACTGTGTGCAAGTACTTTTGTAATTCGGGGTCTCTGCTTTGAAGTTTTTCTCAATATGGCCGGAGGTGACCTGGGAGTCAGTTTTCATGATTGCTCGCCTTACTGAGAGTGCACGGAGCTTTGATAGAGCTAATATAATTGTTTCGTATTCTGCGCTATTGTTTGTGCATTGGAATTCTAGCCTCGCTGCATTTCTGAGTTTGATGCCGGACGGCGAGGTTAAGATTGCCGCTATTCTGACTCCTGCTGATCCCCATGCTCTGTTTGTGTGCACTATCCATATTGGTTCTGTAAATTCCACTGTATTGTGTGTGTTGGGGGTCCAGTCTGCCAAAAAGTGTGCGAGGGCCTGAGATTTGATTGCATTTCTCCCGACGAACTCTATTGCAAGGTCGTTCATTTTGGTGGCCCATTTTCCTATTCGACATATGGCTTCTGGTTTCGTGAAGATGTTTTCAAGCGGGAAACTTGAGGGTATGGTGATCTTATGCGCCTGGAAATAGTGCTTCAGTTTTCTGAAGGCCATGACGATTGCGTATGCTACCTTCTCCATTTCTGTATAGAACTTTTTTGCCCTGTCGAGGGTTTCAGATATGTAGTATACTGGTAGCTGCTTCTTCTGATGCTCTTCTTGATTTTCTTTTACTAGTACTGCACTGACGGCATGTGACGAGGCTGCGACATATAGGAGGAGCGGTTCACTGTGTTGGGGGCTGGCGAGGGTTGTTAGGTTGTGTAGATAGACCTTCAAATCCTCGAAGGCTTTTTGTTGTTGGGGTCCCCAGCTGTAAGGGTTTGTATTTTTTAGTACTTCAAAGAATGGGAGCTCTCGCTCCGCGGTCCTTGAAATGAATCTGTTTAATGCCGCCAGTCTTCCCGCGAGCCTCTATGCTAGCTTTCTTGAGGTCAGGGGTTCCATGTTGATGATTGCGTCAATTTTCTCTAGATTGGCTTCGATTCCTCTTGCTAAGACGAGGCAACCGAGCAGCTTTCCCTTGCTTACACCAAATATGCATTTCTCTGGGTTCAATTTGAGCCCCACATTGCGGAGGTTGTTGAAGGCTCTGCGGAGGTCCTCTATGTGTTCTTGTTTGCGCTTGCTTTGTACAACGATATCATCGACGTAAGCTGAGATTGCTTTGTCCTTTTTGAATACTTTTGTTGTCATATGGGCGAAGGTTGATCCTGCGTTTGCGTAGCCCCTTTGACATTATTCTAAAGCAGTACGTTCTGAAAGGAGTGATGAAGCTTGTTTTTCCTTGTCTTCCTGGTTCATCCAAATTTGATGGTAACCTAAAAAACAATCCAGGAGTGACAAGAGCTCGCAACCAGCTGCTAAATCAACGAGGGTGCTTATTATTGGTAATGGGAAGTCATCCTTTGGGCATGCTTTCTTTAGGCTTGTGAAATCGATGCACATTCTCCACTTCCCATTTTTCTTTTTGACTAGCACGATATTTGATAGCCAAGTTGGGTATTTAACTGGTCTGATGACTCCCACGTTGAGCAATCTTTGGACCTCTGCCTTGGCTATCTGCTTTCTTTCTTCAGACATTTTGCGAAGCTTTTGCTTGATCGGGGGTGATTTTTGTCGATGTCGAGTGTGTGCTCATTGATGGACCGGTGTACCCCTCGGAGGTCCTTGGTGGACCATGCGAAGATGTCGTTGTTGTCGCGCAGGAAATGGATGAGCTCAGCCTCGGTTTTGCCATATAGCATAGCGGAGATGATAACCTGCTTGCTGGTGTTACCTTCGAACAGTGGTACTTTCTTGGTTTCTTCTGCTGGTTTTGCCCTGACTTGTTGTGCTGGTTCATTTGGTGAGGGTATATTGACTTTTGTCTTTTCTTTGCCTAGGTTGTGTACATTTTTTTGTTCTGGGGAGGCTGTTTCTTCTACTATTCTAGCGAGGTCTTGGTTGCCGTATACGGCAATGACGCCTCTGGCGGAAGGTAGCTTCATATAGAGATAGCCGGGGTGTGGGACTACGCTAAAAATGTTTATGACCCCTCGGTCAAAAATTGCATTGTAGTTGTATAGCATGTCAACCACATCGAAGGTTATGTGCTCTGTCCTGCTGTTGGTTTGATCGCCGAAGGTTACTGGGAGTGTGATTTTGACTATGGCTTTCACTTGTTTGCCCCCGAATCCGTATAGTGGACGTCCAACCGGCTGGAGAAGATTTCTGTCTAATTTCATGTTGTCGAAGGTTGAAGCAAATAGGATGTCGGCGGAGCTACCAGTGTCGACCAGGATCCTTGTTACTGCTCAACTGGCCAGATTTGTCTCGATGGCCATGGTGTCGGTGTGAGGGTAGTCTTTTAGCTTGAGATCTATGCTGTCGAAGGTTATTGGGATGTGAGACCATTGCAAGTTCTTGTGTGGTCCTTCGGTGGCTAGGTGGTGTACCCACCTCATATGCTCTTTGCGCTGTCTCTTGTTGCCGTGATCGTCGTTGGAACCGCCGGTGATTGCGAGTATTATGCCAAAGGTTGCGGCTAGGTTATTGATTGTTGTTTGAATGGGTTGGCTTACGGGTTCTGGTTTTACTTGCTATTGTTGCGGCTGGGTTGGTGGTGGGGGGGTAAAGCTAGGTGCTGGCTTTGTATTTGTGTTGGGGTGGGTGGGTGAGTAACCGTGTATGGTTGGCTGTTGGAGCGATTGTTGTAGCCATATGATGTCTGGGGGTTGTCGTAGGTGTTGTAACGGTGATAGGAGGGATTATAGCCGGTGAAGGTTGGGTATTGCTGTGGATGTTATTGCGAGGGGATGCCGCAGTTTACTGGTGTGTAATGGTATGGGGCTGTTGCGGGGGTGGGTTGTCTCCTTGTGTAGTTAACAGGTTTTGGTGGGCCTAAAGCGGCGGCTTGCTATGCTTCTTGATATTCTTTTCCCTTCGCAAAACATGCGCATTGCTTTGTTGAGTGGCCTTTGCCCGGTCCGCAGAAATGGTAGTATAGCTTCGCTGGATCTCTTGGGTTGGGTCTGCTTTGGGTATTGTCTCTGTTGTTGTTCTGGCTGTTGGTGGAGGTATGTTGAGATGATAGATTTGGTTGCTGTCTTTGGTGCTGCAGAGGTGTGGTCTCTATGGTGTTCACATTGATTGGTTCGTTGTGAGGGTACTGGTTGCGCTGTGGTGGCCTCGAAGGCGGGCGTGTTTGAGGTTTCAAAGCTTCAGTCTTCGAACAGAAGACAGTGTCTGATCTGATGTAGTTATCCATGACCTCGTGTAACTCTACGATGGTTTTTGGTGGCTTCCGCGCTAGCCTTGAGGAGCATGGCCTTGGTCTTACTTCCGTTGACTGCTGCTAGAATCACTGCATCATCTGTTATATTTGGTGTTCTCGCTCTGAGTTGGACGAATCTTCGCTAGAAGTCTTAGAGGGGTTCTCTTTTGGCTTGAGTACAGGTGAACAATTCCATGGGATTGGTTGCCGAGGGGCTGATACCTTTGAAATTGTTTCACAGTTTTTCACGAGGCACCCCAGGATTCAATGGAGCCTGGCGGGTGGTTGTTGTACCAGCTTTGGCCGATGTCCCGTGTTATAATCACAAAGAATTTCGCCATGGTATACTCATCCCCGCCTGCCGTTGCCATCGCCGCTTCGTAGCTCATTACGAATTGGCAAGGGTCTATGCTTTCGTCATACCTTGGTAGGTTCTGTGGTTTTTACTCGAGCGGCCAGCTTCTGGTTTAGAGTATCTGGGTCAATGGGGATTTTGGATCGTATGGCATTGGTGGGGGTTGGTTTCTGTGGTGCTGCTGTTCGGCTGAGGGAATGTATTCGGGGTAGAGCTGGTGGAATCAAGGTGGTGGTGGTGGAAGTGGGTTCGGGTGGAGCGGAGGTGGATTTTGGTGGAGAGGAGGCAGATTTGGGTGGAGCGGAGGTGGCAAGTTGTGTTGTTTGGGTAGATAGTTTGGATTAGCTTCGATCGAAGCTAGGTACTCATCCATTTGCTTGAGTTGTTCCCTGGCTTCGTCTGCTTTCTGCCTTATCACTTGCAGGCGTGCCTGCCTCTAGTGGGCTTCGACTCAACGTCTTTTCTCCTGGAGTTCCTCATTCATCTAGTTTAGGGCCTCAAGGCCTCTCTACTCCGCACCTTCGTCATCATCCTTCGGTACGTAACCGGTTTCTTCCGTTCTAGATGGCTCGGACTAGGAGTTGGCTCCGGCCTCGGCTACCTCGGTCCCATCCGACCCGAGCAGTGTTCTCATCGGTTGAACGGTGGGTTGGAGTCCCGGAGTCCCGCCGCTCTGCTTGTGGAGGTTCCCGCTGCCGGGTCCAACCCTCGTGGCGGGGGTGGATCGCTTTGGGTGTTTCTTCTCGTTGTTGCCATTGTTTTCGAGGAGTGGCGGACTAGGGTCCCCATGGATGGTGCCAACTATGGGGTCACTACTAGCCTCTCGCCCTCACCGGGTAATACGAGGGGAGAGGCCGAGGGTTTCCCACAGGTAAGTGTTTAGACCCTTGCGGAGGGACGAGCGAGGGCATTGGAAAGCAAGGAAAAATGCGGATTAAATGCCCATTAATTTGTCCGGAAAAGTTCAACCTTCTTCTTACACGAGCGCTCCGGGTATTTATAGGCCATGCCCGGAGACGCGGTGAAATTACATTAGGGTTAGACCCTAGCCGGCATACGCTATACAAAGCCAGGGGTACGGCGGTAATCCCCCTTCCTCAGCCAACCACCCCTGGGTCCAGTTGCTGACTGGCCGGTTCCTCTCCGAGACAGGCAGCGACCTTCGCGTCCCCAGCGAGGGTTTACCCGCCGCCACCGTCCCGCGACCTTCTCGCCACGCTCCTCCAGCGCAGCCGACCTTCGAGCGTGCCACCTGAACACACATATGAGATGAGCCAATTAAGGGTACCCTCGTCGCGGGGGAACACCCAGGACGAGGTCGGATTAGCTGAGCCAGCTTCAAGTTGAGGGTTAGGGGAGGAGCGGTGCCGGGGGTACGTCCCCCCAGCACTCCGGAGAATATGTGAATGTGAGTGATCTTTAGAATATAATTCATTAAGAAAGTAATTATGTGGAGGAATTGAATCAAGGAAATCTAGTTCTAAGCTCCAAACCCCTTAGTTTGCTTTTGATAATAAACTCACAACACACTATGGAATTGGCTGTCTATAAGATATACCATTTGGCGGAGCTTTCGATACCTGAAATCAGCTTTCACATTTTAGGAGCTCTACCACAAACAGATTCCAACGGCTTAATCATTTTCCTTTTTCTTGTCTATCTGTACGTGACTGTGAGACAATTGCTAGGTCATACTCAGTTTAATTAAGATTTAAAACCCATATTATATAGGTTATGAGCTAGTTAAAAAATTTAAACTATAGGTAATAAGATTTATGACAAGATTTCAATGATGTTATGCTCCCTCCAATTCAAAAACTGTATGTCTTTTAGGACATTGACACTGTCTACAAGGTTAAGTTTTAAGTAGTACAGAGTATTTTTTATAAAATATAATATTTCAAATAATAAGATAATTATATACCATGAAATTACTTTTGGTAATAAATATAATATAGTATAATCAACTTTATGCTGTATATGTATTTACTCTTTCAGGTACATACCGGTGGTTCAAGCTAACAATGTTTTACTTAGGAGAAACCAAAAACAACATTATATGTTTGGAATCAGAGGGTGTAAGATTTATGACCAAGATTTGAACTAGCTCAGACCTATATTAAGCCTTGATAGTGTGTGCATTTGATCCTTTTTTTGTGCAAACAACATTCATTTGATATCGTAGATGTCGTTGTTTTTTTTTTTTTTTTTTTGCTACTAATAACTTAATTAAAATTACAGATGTTTGACTTAAGACAAAACAAAACTTACCCATATTTAGAATGGAAGGAGTACTAACATTGGGTCGGTAGTATTATTATTGTCACATACATCTCCCTGGATTAAACCTTCGTGTTTATGGATCAATCGATTCGTAAACCGCGGTCAAGCGGGGGCACCCGCGTGTATCCATCCATGCACATGAGAACGTACAAGATCGAGTATAAAATTTAAACGATGCTGATGCTTTCCACACGCCCTAGAGTAACGTTGGTAGTCTCACCAAGTAAGGTAAACAATGGTAACAGAGGATTTGGGCAGCATTAACTAAAGCACGGTGTCAGCGATCACGATCCCTGTTGGGGTAGGTACGGTACGGTACGGTAAATGCAAGACCGGCGCTGATCGATGCTGATGCTGCCCAAATCGAGCAAGCCCCGCACATGCCTTGATTTCATCATCTGATTTGGTTGTGCGTGGAAACCCAAGTACGGAAACGCACGCATCACACTGAGGCGGCGACTTGCTCTCTTGCTCCAACCTCCAAGGGACACGTACCGCTGGCTTCACAGCGATACACCAGTCTGATAGGGGTCTGTTCCTAGCTAAAAGTACTTGTTTAGTGATTCGTTAAAATAGTACGAAGGGAATAGAGCCCTGTTGCCTACTGGTGGTGTCCGACGCACGCCATCACACATCAGCGTTGCAAACCGTCCCAAGAAAAAGAAACATTTTTTTTAAGTTTCGAGAGAGAGTGAGGGAGAGTAAAAGATTCGTCTCAAGGCACTGATGGACGCATTCACACTTGACAGAGCAACCGAGATACACTAAGTAAGGCCATGTTTAGATTCAAAAAATTTCACCCTAAAGTGTCACATCGAATCTTGCAGCACATGTATGGAGTACTAAATGTAGACGGAAAAAAAACTAATTGTACAGTTGGGTGAGAAATCGCAAGACGAAACTTTCGAACCTAATTAGTCCATAATTAAACACTAATTACTAAATACAAACGAAAGTGCTACAGTAGCCAAACAGTATCAAACCCAAAAAATTTTGGGAACTAAACGCGCCCTAAAGTATCAAAGTGTAGATTAAACGAGAAGCACACATGAAGATTTTTTATTATTTTCTCCTTTTCGAGATTATAATCCTTTTTATATCGCAGTAACGTCGTCGTTTCTGATCGATCGTTTCTTTCTTTGATTGATTCTACGAGAATTCCTGTCATGGGAAGGGAACTTGTTCGACAGGCACTTGAAATGTATAATTGCTCTTTTGATGCTACTACTTCACGTGGTTCGTGACAGCGTTGCCTTTCAATTTAATTTTAGTGCATTATACCATTATTAAAAAGGATGTGGTAGTGCACACTAGAGGAAACTTCGTTCACGTGGAAATGTATAAGGGGAAAACCGTATAGGATATACCCAAGAAAAAATAGCAATTGCACGCAAGTGCAAGCACCCGGTGACAAAACCCTTCTAACAGTAAAGTGTTTACTGCAGCCCTTGATTCCACAATTTTTTATCGTTTCTTGTAATAGGGTTATCGCTTGTTCTGTATCTGTATGTAATTTTCTTTGATGATTCATATTAGAGCATTGTGTTGCACATCGTTCCTCGTCTCACCTTATAAATTTACTAGTTTCAGTAATCATGTCACTGCAAGGTTTATATGATAAACAGTCTATTTGTTAAGTTAATAACATGATTAACTCCACCAGTGTTTCTAAATGAAAGATATTGTATCATTTCAATCAGCAACGGAGCTACAAATATATAGTAGAGGGAACTCAAGTCATCTTCAACCTCTAGAACCCTCTCATTCCTCTCTTTCATGTCTACAAAAATTAGGGGCTTTATTGGTGTGGGAGCGATAGGGTGGGTTGAGCCCCGCCCGCCAGATCCATCCTTGGTTCCAATTTTATTTGTTGTCTCACAACAGACAAACTAAAAAATATTAGGGCACTCATAATGGAGAAACTATGGTAGTTTCTATAGATATTAATTGCACTGCCATGTAGGCAATTTACTGATGTGTCAAGTGATTGAATGAGGAGAGAGTAAAAATTCAAGAAACCAGTTCTAACTAAGAAACTGGGTCTTCACGGTTATCGATGGACAAAAAACTATCTGTAGCTCATTGGGAGAGCAAACATGGTTTCTATCACTACTTATGTCATGAACTATAGAAAAACTTGCACCGGGACGGATGGTTTTTGGTACGATGTCGTATGCTATAGAAACTGCTAATAGTTTCTTCCATTTAGAGTGCCCTTATAGGCTCCGTTCGCTTCGCTGAAAAAATAAGTCGAAACACTGTTTCGGCTGATTTGTTGTGAGAGAAAAATAATGTTCTGGCTGAAACAAACAAGCTGAAAAGTATAGATTATAAGAGAAGTGAACAGGGCCATAGTGCTAGTGCATACCAAAAGTATATTTCTTTACCGCTCGACCTCATAGCTGAAACCACCAAAGTGATATTTGTTTGAGCTGCATCTTTGAGTTTTTGGCTCAAAAGCTGCCTTTCTGGCTTTTGGTTGTTTTTGCTATTCTCTTTTGTAATAAAAATAGAGCTTCTCAACACACAAAAGCCTAAAAAACTCTCGGAATATGATTTTTAGCTTTTAGTTCATTTTTCTCAGAAGCCAGCTTTCTATTTTTTTTATCAAAAGCCAACTCAATAGATGTGTTGTTTGTTTCATCTTCTAGCTTTTGGCTGGTAGAGGCAAACAGGGCCTAAACCAACTTTTATATCCTTGTTTTGGACCAAATCCATAATAAACCACTCAACCAAATGCATAATCAACCACACTGTGGCATATAAAAAAAATTATTTCCTTCACTTAAAATGATGTAAATTACAGCATTTGGTCACTGTATTTTGAATATATCAATTGTAACAAATTATAAGATTATAGATGCATTTTCAAAATGAATATTTGCAAATGTTATTTATGTTGGTAAATTAAAACATTTTAATAACTATTCATATAGTCGAAGTTTCCGAAGCTTGATAGAATCTTTTCCAAAACGTCGTTTGACGACCGTAGGGAGTACTACTACGCATGATGAGCCAACGCAGCAAGTAATTCGTTCAAGTACACTACTAACCTCTAGAGCACCAGGACCTTTTTTTTTCCTGAACAATCATGGCTAATTATCAGGGCACCGTTCAAAATACTTTCAGATTTTCGGCTAAATTTAGTCAAACCGGAAAGAGCCCATAGATCAAGGACGATGATTGTAGCGATAATGATGACCGACCTATATATGCATACGCTAAGCAAAATAAATAAAAAAAGGTCTCTTTTGGGTCGTCATGTGTTAATTAGTGCCTTTTATCATCACTAGTGCTGCCACGCTTAGCTCAATGCTAATTGCTGTCGTTAGAGTTATATATAAAAAAATGCTGTCATTATGGACTGCCACATACTAACTCGTGAATCCCTAGGCGTAGTAAGATGCATGACCACAGCTTTTCCGCAGCTCTGGCCATGCATGCCTGCATCGATTGGACGGCTCAGATCGACCCATCACATCACATCCATCCATCCATACTCACAGGTGAGGTCAACTCTCGTCTCCAGGCTGCGGCCCTGCGACCGCTGTCCAAGGCAGCACGGCGCAACAGCCACGATCATCTGCCCTCTCACTCTCAGCCTCTCAGCGTGAGTATACAACTCCTATACATCTCCTACCAGCGTAGGAGTACTCGTATCCCGTAGCCCCGTCCCCGTATAGGATCATGGAACGCCGTACGCTGATGCGGCCACGTCATCACGCCTGTCAGCCAGGCACGTTTTCACGCATCCGGCCTGTTCGTTTGGGCTTGTTTGGAAGCCATAGCTGAAAGTACTGTTAGCTGATTTGATGTGAGAGAAAAGTATTGTACGTTGGCTGAAAAAATACGGCTTATAAGCCAAACAAGCCCAAACAAACAGGGCGGATTGAATCTTGCTAGCTTTTTGTCCAAATACGGAGTAGCCTATAGCCGAATTGTTGAGGCTTATATTCCTTTTTCCACGGAAAAGTAGAAGAAGAAAATAGGAAAGTACTACTATCTATCTAGTAGCACGAGATTACCGTGGATTGCTTTATCTCTCTCTTTCATTTTCGCTGATGCTGAAATTTGCTGATGCTTACGCTGAAATGTTGTGAGAGAAAAAAATACTATTCCATAGCTGAAAAATAGTTCTGAATAATCTCAAGCGAACAGGGGAGATCACTTTCTGTTGATCAGGAGGAACCTGGGAGAGAATTAAAAGGGGTAGCCAAGAAAATGTCCCCTTGGAAAACCTGTCAATTTCCACACGTAAATGAAAGAGCAATGCAAGTAGACCTCATGCTGTGTTACTGAAAGAGAGAGGTATCATATAATATCGACTAGAAGTGTGGAAGTTCTTGTCACAAACTTGAAGGAAAAAGAAAGCATAAAAGATGGATGGACTAAAAGGAGACAAAGAAAAACATGTTGTATCCATTCGAGTTTCATTTTTTCACCCTCGAAAACCATGGCAAATTAATCCTAAGGTGTCACCTTTTAAGCTCCAGAGATGCTTCGTCGAAACAAACTATTTCTAATTTACCAATTTTATGAACACATTGTATATTCTTCTAACTGATCATAGATCAGTTGGTTAGGTTCCTTGTGGTGGAACCTGTCCATCCGGGTTTAAGTCCTCGACACGGGTGCTCGTATTTTCCTGGATTTATTCCAGCATTTAACGGCGCTATGCTTTCAGTGGTATGTGACGTCCCCGTCGACAGCGAGGCGCCAGTGGTGACTTCGTAAATCCTGAGATCTGTCGGCTCAGTCCTTCGAAGGTGCTCATAGAAATAAGGTTTGCGATATGTGTTCATAGGGGTGATTGTGCGTGCGTGTTGTGGGCGTCTTTGTTGTACTGTATAATTCTAAAAAAAAGTTTCACATTAAAAAAAATCTAAAGCATCACCCATTTAGCTTTTTAGATTAGATGCTTCTTTACTCCCATGGAACTACACATCGCATCTAGGAGTAAGGAGGAGGAAGTCCAAGTACGTGGATGTCGGCTTGCGCGGTGTCATGCCAATTAGCTGCTTCCCTAACTATCCTTAGCATCAAATAGGCAGATAACCAGTTACATGTGGTTTTTGCGACTTGTTGGCTCTCTACACAGGCCCAACCTCTCTCCCTTCACCTGTCAAGTGATCTATGCGATTGCACTACTTGTGGATTTTTTTTTATAGCTTCCGCAACAAATCGATATCTATTGCAGACACCGCTTCGTTCTTTGACCTAATGTATAACGTGAGGATATCTCTCCAGAAAACTTCAATTTGTGGACACGAATCATATCTTGAAGATGCACGGACTCAATACTGACGAGGGCATCACGAGAATAATTCGACACAAAATTCACGGTCATCTCTATCTGAAATAGCAAAAAACTACCGAAGTAGAAGAAGACAAAAGGAAAGTAATATCTACCGGACAATCACCGATTGTTTTCTCTTCATCAGCAATAAATTGGGTAGATGCAAGGAAGCGAAATATGTTAAATTAATTTCCACACTTAAGAGGAAAGAGTAATGCAATTAGAAATTTTATGTAATATTACTGAAATAGAAATAATTATAATATGAATTTGAATAGAAATGTCGAAATTGTTGCTAAGAACAAAGGAAAAACCCCACAAACATGGACTAGAAGGAGATACAAACGCGTATATCCATTTTAGTTTCACTTTTCAGCTTCGAAAAACAAAGAAAATCCTAAGTGTCAGTTTAAAACTCTTGATGCTTGCTTGTACAAACTACGAATACAATTATAACTTCCTAAATTTTTAGTTGATGCTTCTTCTCACAAATGGAACTACAAATCCCACATGTCACATCTAGGAGAAAGTCCAAATCGTGCATGCATGTTGTCTTGTCTAGGATGTTCTAAGCGGGTTTAATTTTGTGGGTTGCTAGGCAACCCATGAAAATAAGCTTATACGCGGGTTTCGTAGGTTAGCCTGCTTGCATCCCTAGTCTAGTCTTATAAATTGGTTGCTTCCCTACCCATCCTTAGCGTCAAATAGGCAAAAAGGTGACCTGGCAAGTCATCCCTCTCCCACCACCTGTCAAACGACCTATACATCGTATTGCCTATGAATTAACTAACATGCAGCCTGTTTGGTAGGGCTGAATGTGACTGGCTGGGCTGGCTGGTACTGGCTTATCAGCCCAGCCATTCGGCAGCCCAGCCCCAGCCAAACGGCTGGTTATAAGCCACCCGCTCATCCCTCCGAATCCCCAGCATGCGGCGTCGTCCCTCAGCTTCTCCCCTTCGCGTCGGTGGCTAGGGTTTTCCCGCACAAGCGCGAGTCCCGGCGGCCGTCTGCGCCACGTCGCGGGGCCCCAACGGTGGCCACCGGATCCGTCCACGCCCGCCTCTCTACGCCGTCCTCCTTGCCGGGCCTGCGGTGACAGTGACCTCCACCTCCTTCCCCGACCCCGCCTCCATCGACGGCGCCCTCGTCCAGCAAGGTAACCCCCGAATCCCACGTCGTCGTTCTCTCACCCGGACGCCTCTGAGCCCTAGTTTGTCATCTTGTAGGTTGACCCCCGCGCGGCTAGGGTTTCCCCGCACTCTCACCGGGCCTCGGTGACAGTGCTCTCCGCCTCCCTCCCCGACCCCGCCTCCATCGATGGTAACTCCCTCCAGCACGGTAACCCCCCAGATCCCACGCCGCCGTAGTCTCACCCGGCCGGATCTGAGCCCCATTGCCTCGTCTTGTAGGTTTACCCCCGCGCTGCACCCCTCAACACCGCCAGGACCCGGTCGACGTCTGCTCCTTCCAGGTGTTTTCGAGCCGCCGTCCTCCTTCCAGGTGTAGCCCATCATTTCCAAATTCGCTATTTGCCTTTTGATCATAGGCTAGGAATTACATACAATGCTTTTGTTTACACTGAAATTCTTGACCTTGGTATTGGTACCCAAGGTATTAATTCAGATTAGGCTGTTGATTCTGCTTACTATCTGTGCTCTTGGAGTGATGCTGGAATCGGGAATCACTAACAAACGAGGTTTTAGCCTAGCCATTTCTAGTTTGATGTTCAATTCTTTATGATAGGTTACAGGTTCCAGTGTTATGTTTTGGCTTCAAATGCTTCATCTATTACTTCAGATTCCAAGTTGTTTTTACTTGAGTACCAGTGTGTTTGTAGTGTTCCTGGAATGGAGAGTTTTTAGCCACTAAGAGTTGTTGATTTGTTGGTACTAGGGGTTTGTCCATTACTTGTCAATTTGTTGGTACTAGAGGTTTCACATGAATACATGCATGCAATCCTGGTGATCTCACATGTTTGTATGCCTACAAATGCATGTTCACAGTATGCAATATGAGAAGTTATCTGTTATCATAGTTATTCCTGGTGACCCTTCTTGCACTAATAGCAGGGGGTATTGGTTTCTCGGCCATATGCATGCATTATAGTTTTGTCAGTATAACCCATTTAGCTTGTATCCTTCAACTGCACCCATTCTATAGGCTACTATAACTTTATAAGATGTGTCAACACTGCTTAATTGAACATCTTACAAGTATGCTCTATGTTTACATTGCAGAGATTTTAGGGACGTTTCATCCGCTGGTGACCAACGCTGCCCAAACTGGCAGCGTCGACTTCGTCTTGCTCTCCACCTGCTGGCAGGCATTACAACCTCCGCTCAAAACGCCGCAAACGGTTCGAAAAGGCAAGTTCTCTTTTTCGTCGCCCACTCACATCTTTGCGTATTGGAACTGCCCTCCGTATGACATAAGATATGCATCCATGTATATAATCCCTTCGAATGTCGATCCTTGCATCAGATGAGCCAGGAACGTGCTAGCTGGGATGACAGAACCTGCTCTATGCTTCTTGACCTAATCAACAAGCAAAAAGTCCTCTGTCACTAGAATGCCACTTCACCAACCTCACTAGGGTGGACCAATGTCATTCGTGGCTTCAACGAAGTCACGAGTCTCGGGTACAACAAGAAAAAGTTCCAGAACAAGTACAACGAGCTGAAACGTTTGTATTTCAATTGGCGCGACAGTCAGACCCATACTAGGCTAGGCCGTGACCCGCTTACTAGAGAGGTTACAGCTGACCCCGAGTGGTACAGCACCAGCCCCAGGGTACTAACTACACGTATTTCCTTAACTATTTTTTAGCAATTAGGTTCCCACTAACTCAGTACTAACTTCGTCATCACTGGAACACGTGCAGGAAAGTAGCCAACCCGCTCGTGACAAGTTCAGACGCCCCCAATGCTGTGAGCAACTGATCATGATTTTGGGATGCACCCCACGTGATAGGGGCGAGTTGGTATCAGCGGGGGGCCATCAACCTGACAAGACACCCGGTAGTGGAAGCCCTCGCACTCCTCCAGCCTTGTCGGACGAACTGGTCCTACCGCGTAGGGGTGCTCAACCCTCGAAGAGAGTCCATAGGGAACATTCTATTAACAGTCCTCCCAGTAAGAAGAGTAGCAAGACTCCATCCATTGACGACTGCCTTGAAGACCTAAGCCACATTATCAGGGAGGCTAGGTCCCAGAAGGCCCGTCAGTCCACAAATGCTGAGGAGTTGGCCCAAGTCCATCAGATTCTGAAGAAAGATGGTTACAGCGCGACTGATGTAGTATTCGCGCAAACCCTTAACCTTTGCAACAACAGGCTCCGTCGTCAGGCTTTTCTTAATTTGGAAACTAAAGAGGGTCGGCTTAACTGGGTCAATGTGTCGTGGTACTTCGTGTGCTCCACAAAGTCCCATTGATCAGCACTATTGTTCGTACTATGGTTTTTTCTACTGTTTCTGTTTTCCACCATGTGCATGTTGAGTTGATTCTGTTCGTTGTTTCATTATGTTCGTTTTGTTTGTTTTAACAAAGACCGTTGCGGAGAACTAAGTGTCTGTCATTGTCTCGTGTTTTGAATAAAATATATGGGTCGTGCTATGAGCGTTGTAACACCTTATGCATGGATCACTTTTCTGTTGTTCATTCCTTACATACATTTGTCTAAGGTGGTCGTGCCAACTACCTAGTTCAGGTAACTTGACATGTTCACTTATTAACAAATGTTTTGTTCCCAATATATGCATTAGCATCTTACTGATTTGTGCCCATTTGCAGGTAGCACAATGAGTAGCACTGACGAGTCGTCGTATAGAGACACTTCCAGTGATGGACCGAGCACTGTGATCTTGGCGAAGGCAGCAGTCGTGTTGCGGAGGTTGAAAGACATTATGTCGCAGCAAATGCCTGAGGTAAATCCTCCTTGTCCCATTCCTAAACTATCTAGAGCCCAATGGATGCAGCTTACCCTTGCTGACCAAACCAAATGTATAGACAATTTGCGCATGACGCGTGATGCCTTCATGCATTTGCATGACACCCTGCTTCTTTTCGGCCTGCCATCAACAGATAAGTGTACCTCAGTAGAAGCTTTAGGCATGTACATCTGGACCTGTGCCCACTAATCTGCCAGTAGAGAGTGCAAACATAGGTTTGAAAGGTCTTTAGATACAGTTAGCAGAAAGTTAACAGCAGTTGCAGAGGTCATGTATAGGTGGGCAAAGACTGTCCTAGTGCCCGCAGATAGGCAGTATGCACGCGTAAGCCAGAAACTTGCTGCATATGCACCATGGTTTGATGGATGCATAGGTGCTATAGATGGCACGCACATAAAGGTTGAGGTTAACCGTGAAGCAAATGCTGATTTCTTCAATAGGAAAGGCGAAACAACAATTAATGTTTGTGCCATCGTGGATATGGATGGTTGTTTCACATACGTGGGGGCCGGGAAGGTGGGGGCATGTCATGGCATGGCGGTGTTGAAAGACTGTCAGGACGACGGTTGGTTCCCGCATCCCCCAACAGGTTCGTGATGCGTGGCAAAAAAAAATTCCATCATGTTGTCACTAATTTTGACTTTGTGTATGACAATGCTTGCATAGGTTACAAGGACCTTGATTGCGTGTTGTTTGTTCTTATCATGTATTGCCTGAGATGATTGGATGAAATGCTAAGATTGATTGATATATGATATACATATGCACTTTGGATTCATAGGCTTGTTATCCAAACTCTGTCTGTAGCTAGGACTTGTTGGTTCGATTTTGGTCAGTTGACAACAAACATTTCAACACTCCTTTTTGGTGAAATCTCATATGTTGATTTAGTTAAATATTGGTGATCTGTTGGTTTTGCTTTGATGAAGTAGCATCGCTGAAATCTCATATGTTGATTCAGCTAAATATTCTGCAATACATGTTAGCTGTTGATAAGCTTTAGAATTTTACAGGATTGTGTTTGTTTCTAATTCTAGCCTTTTTTATTTTGGCATTTCCAGGTAGTGTTGACAGTGCTTGAAGACAGTGCTTAAAGGACTAATTGGTGATCTGTTGTCATTTCTTGTAGGCCGATACTACCTGGCGGACGCGAGTTACATGGACATGCCAGGTTACATGACTCCCTTGAGAAACACAAGGTACCATATGAACGATTTTAGGGGCGTAGAGTTGCATCGGTTGCAGCGGGAGGAAAAATTCAACTACATTCATGCGAAGTTGCGAAATGTCATCGAAAGGAGGTTTGGGGGCTTGAAAGAACGTTGGCATATTCTAAAAGGGGTGCCGTACTGCAAGAGGAAGAAGCAGGCTATGATAATCATTTCATGCTTTGCATTAGAAAATTACTTGTGGATGCTTAAGTACGGAGCTGATCCACCTTCGTATGAGCTGCCGGAGTGGGTTGAGCTAAATCGGGGAACCCCAATCTCTGGAGTTAGGGAGTTGATATATATGGTTGTGTGGAGTAGTATCTGATTTAGGAAAGTTGAGATAATGCAGCTACTTCCTATATATCTGCCTGTTGTTTATAGTACCGAATTGTGGTAGTTAATTACACCTCAAACATTAGCACATCAAAACTAAAATTAGATAACTGTTAGTATACTAAGCTTTTCTTTGTATAGTTGATTACACCTCAAACATGTGAACCTGTCACTGTCGGTAGAATTGCAATGGTAGGATCAGGAGTAGGATCAGTCACACGGTTCCCTGGTGCTTCAATTGCTACTGTATATCCTTACTTTCTTGTTGTTTTAGGTTGAGGGAGGCCTTGGAGGTGTACATGATGCTGTCACCAGGAAGCCAACAGATGACATTTTGCTTTTGATGGAGACGAGGCATTTTGTAGTGAATCTAGCTAGATTGTGCAAGCAAACATATGACTTGTGCCTGTCATTTGACCTAACTAAGTTGTATGTGTGTTGTATGGATGGAACAAATGAACTATGAATTGTTGGTTGAACCTGTAACTTATTTAACTGTGAATTGCGGATTGCAAATGTGTTGTAAACAACCTTATGTGCACTATAGTTTAACACCATTATATGAAAACGACCTGTTGTTGACGCCAATATTCAATTTGAATTTAAAATTTTAAAATCAGCGTAAAAACCAGCTGCAAGGAATGGCGGACGGCTGAAATTGGCCGGCTGGGGTGGAGCCAGCCCCAGCAGCAGCCAGCCAATTCAGGCCTGCCGAGCAGGACGATGAGATGCCACAAAATTCATGGTGGTATACCTTGTCTCAGAAATCATCCATTGAATGCACGACATGTGGTACGTCCATGGGTCCATGTCACGGCCCGGGCGAAAGGACAAAACGGCAAGTCTTATCTACTAGCCTAGCGCGCGTCAGTGCGACACGTCCGGGCGCCAGTTTGCACACCCTTCGTAAACAAAGGCCGAACACACCTTGACCCCTTCCACTAATCACCTTCACAAGATGCCAAGAATTAGGTCGAAACGCGGATTAATCAATCGCTAACCCAATGTGCTAATCGCTCCGTCCCGTCTCCTTCCGCGCCGCGCGCGGCCATATAAAGCCCCCTCACCGGCCCACCCGGTGCTCCCCAGAGGAACCCAAATCGGCAAATCCCCAGCGCAAGCGGCGCCCCCAGCTCGGCAACGGCAAGAGCGAGGGAGTCACAGCAACTCGCGACGACGCATCTGTGCGTGCGGGGAGCCCGGCGGCGGCGATCGATGGGCAACTGCCAGGCGGCGGAGGCGGCGGCCGTGGTGATCCAGCACCCCGGCGGCAAGGTGGAGCGGCTGTACGGGGCGGCCACCGCCGCGGAGGTCATGCGCGGCAACCCCGGGCACTACGTGGCGCTCGTCGTGCTCCGCGTCTCGGGCGCCGGCGGCGGCAAGCAGGACGCGGACCCGGAGGTCTCCACGGGCGGCGGCGGCAGGATCACCAAGGTGAAGCTGCTGAAGCCCAAGGACACGCTGCTGCTGGGGCAAGTCTACCGGCTCATCACCTCGCAAGGTGCGTATACCGGTCCTTGGATTGGACGCTCTGTTTCTCGGTTCCGTTTCCTTCTTCTGATCCGTTTCACCGCCGGCCGTGCGCGCGCAGAGGTGGCGAAGGCGATACAGGCGAGGAGGGAGGACAGGGTGCGGCGGTGCGGCGCCGGCGAGGTGGCGGTGGTGGACGACCGGCGGGTGCCGCCGGGACGACACGCCGCCGCGGGCAGCCAAGGGCAGGGGCGGCGGTCCACCGACCAGGAACGGAAGCGGGCGGAGAAGTCGGACCGGCAGCACCGGAGCAGCGCCGCCGGCGGCAGAGGGCGGCACTGGCAGCCGTCGCTGCAGAGCATCTCCGAGGCGGCGGGCTGACGCGACTGAGGCCGCTGTGCAATGCACCGAGTGGAGGACTAGTCTATAGTATAGAAGCAGGGGATGGGGCTAGGAGTGTGCGTAGCTGCTGTTGCTGTACATTGGGTTGGGTATTTGGGCGAGAGAAATTGAGAGAGGGAGTTGCTCCTGCTCCCCGTGTAGCTGGAATTCTCCCCGAATCGGTTCCGTACCTGCGTAATTCTGCTGAAATCGGTGTGCTTGCTGTCGATCTTCAGACGGCATGCGTAGCTTAAGTACCCCCCACACACACCGCCAAATCCCTGGCTGATCGCGGTTTCCGGCGGCCGTCCGTATCCATACGGCGTGTGCAGCCACGCTGCCTGCTGTTGGAGATCACCGTGATTTTTGTTTGCTTTTGGCACTTTGCATCGTGCGGATGATTGTGGAGCAGTCCACGAGCACAGGGCTTGAACGATGCCAATGGTCCAATGCCATGCCAGCCATGAGTGTCAGAGAGTGTGTGCGTCTGCGTGCATGCGATTCTCCTTTCTTGACAAGAGTAGGAGCAGAGAAGAGAGAGAGAGAGCCGCCGGATCCATGCGCGCCACGCTTCGGTGTGGAAGGTGATTGGCCCATCACGCAAGTGGATTCTACGGAGATCTCGGCTCAGCTGCTGCCTGCTGCTCCTGTGATCGATCATCGATGTATATCGTTCGGATGGATGGATGCTCTTGGTGGCTGGTGCTGGTAATCATCACTGGCATTGGCCTGGCCTCAGCAGCTCGCCGTGCATGACGACGAGCAATGATGATGCGAGGAGAGGAGCACCGAAAAGGAAGGATCTCGCGTGGCCTGGTGTGTGCGTGTGCGTTCGCGTGATGCAAAAGGCAGCGGGCGGAGGAGACGAATCATGGATCCGGAAAAGCCTCGCCTTTCTCTGCCCAGGCGGCCAGGCCCAGCAAAGTTCCGGCTGCTCCAGCACCAGCAATCAGCGACCGAGGAAAATCTCCGGCTGGTACGTGGAGATCATGGAACAGAGAAACATATAAACACTACAGCCAAAACCTACTACTCCCTACTAATCTTTTAGCTTCTGCTACTCAGCTACTGTGTGTGCTATCTCCAACTCCAACCAATGAGCTAGCAGTATTTCCACTCCCTTCGAGAATGGAATTGTTCCATGTGAATCATTCCGCAACAGCTTGCCAACTTCTGTTTCCTTCCAAATGCAACTTCTGATCAGCTTGCTGCCAACACTGATCAGACGACTCCAGTCTCCTTCTGTGGACAAATGGCGGTGCACCACAGCGTGTTCGGCTGGTAGATGGTAGCTCAGCTGATTTTGGATGATTGAATAGTATTATGTGAGAGAGAATAAGCTGAAACAAGCTGAAACAATCCAACACCGTACCCGCCGCAACCAGCAAGGCTTTTTAAATTCGTTCTTGAAACATGCCTTGCCGTATATGTATATGTATAAAAATGCCTCCTTGGTCAGACTCAGCCAATACACTGCACGTAGAGATCATATTACGTACGTACTTTAGCAGCTCCAACTGCTCCGGACAAAACAACTCGGCAGTTCGGCCGGCACGATTCAACTTCGCAGTCGGAAATGGGCATTCTATGTGCCTATGCTTGGTCAGACTCAGCCAAGACTCGTGTGTGCTACTACTATATTATATTATGTTGTCTAGAAAACTAAATCGGTCCATGCAAACACGAGTTTCGTTTAGATAAGCAGAGATGGTCTCCAAGTAAAGTCATATATATATATACATAACTGTGTGTTAATGGTGTCAGCTTCCCTAGGAACTACTACAGTACGTTGCATGGACCCACACAACATAAAACAAAACAGTGTAGTTGTATCTGCCCCAGAGAGGTGGCCACTGGCCAGCCACCACCTGCCTCTGTATGTGAATTACAATACCCTCACTTGTCATGTCTTGTACGTACATCATTTTGGTCAGCAAAATCCATATACAAAATGGCATAGTATGAGGAAATGCACTTTCAAGAGCCATTCTTCAGTAAAAGTAACTAACTCATGGAGATCATGTTAATTAACCTGAATTTTTTGTAGTGTAGTAAAGCTAAAGCAGCCAATATTTCCTCTTATTTTACAGGAAGGATGCACACCAAATCAACTTGTAGACATGCATGTTTCTCAGATTGTGTTCAGAGCGGCGCTGTCATGATGTTAGGAAGAGATGATGACATGCAGAAAGTGATCAAGCGATGCTCATGGGGTGACATGTGGCATTAACAAGAATAAGGTTGCTTAATACATATCTCTAGATTGGTATATGTACACACACACCCATGAACATGATCGTATAAGAATTGACTTTTGGACAGGACAAAACAAACTCTGATTATTGTAAAGGAACCACGTATTAGCTTGCAGATGACACAATGACACAACTAAGAGTGAGGATTAGTGATAGCAGTCAAGTTCTACCACAGATTGGATCGATGCTTACAATTCCAAACAGGCTTGCAACCTATTCGAATATCGTAGTTTTGGAAACCATAGTATATATCATGAAACAACAACTTTCAAACCTAGACATGGTAAACGTGGTTACTAGGGAAGAGGCAATGCTAGTACTCTTTTTACTTTTTATAGGAGGTCATGCCTCAAATAAATCTGGACCATTGATTTTCTAGAATTTTTGAATTAATTAATTAATTAACCTATAAGAAAAGAAAAAAGAAATACTTGTTCGTGCAATTACCATGACGCGAGACAAAGAAGTATTATTCAATTCCCTCAGCACGCGAGACAAAGTGAGCATACAGTCCCTTGTTCGTGCGATTGCCATGCCAAAAAAAAAACTTGTTTGGGAAACAAATCACGTGGATTAACATGCATAAAAATTATCAGCAGTTTATGCTAATCAAATCATGTCATGTCTAAAGTTGCAAAATAAAAAGATCTGCCACATTTATACATCACACATGCATCAATTAGATCTAGAAAAAAGATTTTTATGCCTAAAACTTTCCTTATTTATCATATTTTAAAAAACTGTAAAAACAAAAAATATATAGTTCACCACTATTATCTCCTAGTATAAATAATGGGGATCATCTAGTTAAATGAATGATTTACAGTTATTTGGGAGTATCATAGCAAAACCTATTAGAAAATTAGTTTTACAATGTACCTAGTTTCTACCAAAATGACTGTAACTTTTTTTTTTGAAAGGGGAGAGCTTAATTATATTAAAACATCGTGATTACAAATTGGAGCTAAAACCTATCAGAAAGCGCTCTCCTACCAAACTGACACAACTCATGAGCAGCCTCGTTTGCACTCCGGTGGCATTTGGAAACTCTAAATCCTAGAAACGCTTGAGGACCTCCTTCGCTTCTTCGATAATGTGGCATATTACATAAAGATTTCTGCACAGGTCCTTCAAATAGCATACCGTGGCAAAACAGTCTGATTCTAGCCAGAGACACCCTTTCCAGGAGGCGAGGGGATGTTTTAGCCCCACCCAAGCAGCAAGACATTATGCTTCTTCAGCCGACCATCCAGAGAATAAAACCTCGCCCACATGGTTTCTTGCAATGAAACCCAGCCCGGCATGACCAGAGTTGGGATCAAAACCTGCATCCACATTTAGTTTTATCCTGTCGGCGGGGGCTTTTTCTAAACTTTAAAATTTGTCGCAAATCAAACATCTCTTGGATTGTCAAAACTAAAACATTGGACAAATCCACTGTATTCTTCTAAAACTTAAAAGTACTTTATTCAAACAAGGCCTTTGTTACGTTTCAAAAGCTTCTGCAGTTCTGAGCGAGGAATGGTGAAATCCATGGGAGCCTTTGGGCTTACAAGCCATGGTAGTGGGCCTCTGGATGCCCATATCATATACGCCCAGCCCAACCGTAGTCCACCTTGACGGGCCTTCAGAAACCTCCTTTTCGAAATCCAACCGTTAGGAATCGGGAGTCGGGACAGAGAGCTAGCTAACCGTTGCTGCCTTGCTACCCCTGCATATCCTCCTTCCTCCCCTGCAGGCTGCAGCCCTGCTGCCTGCCAAGAACGCAGCACTCGCAAAAAGAGAAGAACGCGCGGGGTGCGGCCACATTCTAGAGGAAGAACATCACCTGTCGATCGAACAAACTCTGAGGTTCGCCTTCGCCGCCACTGATTTGCGAAATCTTCTTTTTCTCCCTAGTAGGTTCGAAACATCAACTGTGTCCAATGCATTTTCGTCTGTTCATCGCTGTCCAATGCATTTTCGATTAATCTTGTGCTGTGTTGATCTTTTCGTCCGTCAGGTGCTTTGATCGTAGATGGCGATTCTCCCCATCAAGCCGCTGGACGGCGCCGACGGCTACCTGCGGTGGAAGGAGTCGGTGCTCCTGCGCCTCCACAGCGTCGGCGTCGCCCACGTGCTCTCCGACGACGCGGTGTGCCGTGGCCACATCCTCTACAAGCTCTCCGACCGCATCTTCCCGGACTACGTGCGGCACGGCACCGGCAGGGCGGTGTGGCAGGCCGTGGACGCGTCGTTTGTCCTGTACCCGAGGCAGTACGAGAGGTTCCTCCACCGCTTCCGGTTCCAGGAGAAGGGAGGGCGCCGCCTCGTTCCTGGAGCAGCTCGCGCACGCGGAGGCTCTGGTCGCCACAATGGACCCTCCGCCCTCCGACTATGCAATGGCTAGCAGGATCTGCGGCAAGCTCCCGGGGACATGGCCACACGGATCAGGTGTGGCGAGATGAGCATGGGCAGGAGGATCTGGAAATCTGCTCTGCTCAGGGAGGAGACGCGCATTCAGTTGGACGACCAAAAGGAACGCCTGGGTCAGGCTGAGGCGACTTGCATGGAGCAGCAGGAGCTCGATAGGAAGACGACTGGGCATCGCCATCGTCGCCGTTAAGGTAAACGATTAGGTTCTGTTACTACTTGCCATCTTCACGGAGTCTTGGTGACTTGGTGGAATTACCAATGAGGCAATGACATTCTGCTGTGGAAGATGGAGATGGGAGTTGTACGAACTGTATCATGGAAACTGTCCTCTGTGTTGCCAACCTTTTGTACGCTGCAGATTAGTACTGCTTCTGGTAGCTGTGCTTTTTTGCTGTTTGTAACTGATATGCTAGAAGATGGGCTCAATCATCAGACGATCGAGTACCATTGCATTGCGTTTGGTGAATTTGTAACAAAGTAATGTTACATCTTTCCCTGCCCAAGTGCCCGTTGCCTTTCTTTGCTGTCTCATCCAACCAGTCTGAATCCCTCTCCTATGCACAGAGGATGCTTGCGGAATTATATATATTAGATTTGAGATTAGAGATTGACTGTGTTCAGAACCTTGTCACATATAGTATCACTTGAAGAAGATATACAGGTTTTAGTTTGATACGTATGGGGTGTATGTCTCTGTCTCCTGTGGTTTTTGTTTTCCAACTGACCAGATCGCTCTTTAACCGGTCGGTATGTTCCACACCTGAGTAACAATCCGATGTAAATTTTCCCCACATCTTCAGAAAAAAAAAACAGTTTGCCACAAAATCATCCAGGTAGGTTTATGGAGAGCATGTTACCAGAAAATCACATCAGAGAGTAACTTTGCAGTTTCTCAACACAAGAGAGCTAACGGTTTACATTACAGCCCGCATGAGATTCTGTGAACCACAACCAATGGTTCAGGAAGTTGAAGGCGCTTATTTTTGCTTTCTTTATTTACATCCTTCTGCTCCTTACTGTGCAGTTTGTGTGGTACAACAACTGAGGCCAGACGCGCCTTCAAACGGTTCCTTTTTTTCAGAACAGAGCAATCCCGCCTACCTTCCCTGCCTCCAATAAGAACTGTAGTTCAGACTTCGGAGCACCAAGAACATCAACCGTCCGTCGATCGGCAACACCCGAGGCACTTTTGATCAATGGCGATGCTCATCGAACCTCTCGATGGCCCCGACGGCTACCTACGGTGGAAGGAGTCGGTGCTCCTGCGCCTCCACACCCTCGGCGTCGCCCACGTGCTCTCGGACGACCCTCCGGCTCCGGCTCCGGCTCTGCCCGCCGGCGACGTCGCCTCTCGGGCAACGGCCAAGAAGTGGGCGCGCGACGACGCGGTGTGCCGCGGCCACATCCTCGCGGCGCTCTCGGACCGCCTCCTCCCCGACTACGCCCGGCACGGCACCGGCAGGGCGGTGTGGCAGGCCGTGGCGCGCACCTACGACCTGGGCGTCGCCACGCCCTCGGTCTCGTGGCAGAGGTTCCTGGACTTCCACTTCGACGACGACGAGGACGCGTCGCTCCTGGAGCAGATCGCCCACGCGGAGGCTCTGGCCGCCGCCGCCGCAGACCACCCCCGGTGGTTCGCATGCTGTGCCAGAAGCTTCCGGAGGACGTGGGGTTCCGCGCCATGGTGGGCTCCGTCCCTGGTCGAGAAACCATGGACGCCGTCTGGGCTGTCTCTCGGGCTAAGGAGGAGTCTCGCATTCTCAAGGACCTCCAGCGAAGGCGGCAACGGTGCAAGAGGATCAAGAGGGTCAGGTCGACTGGTGGAACTGCAGAGAAGCACCGGAACATGGCCAAGAACCGCATGACTTGATCATGCCACGGTAATGGCAGCAACTGCGCTTGATGTTCAAAGGAACGAAGGTGTGATCCGAATGTTTGTATCGTGTCTAATTAATTATTAGCCGTTACAAGTTCTTAGGCTTAATTCAGTTCTATCCTTGCTTTTGCTTTGTATATATGTTGTCGGTACTTCTGAGTTCTCCAAGGATATCATGTTCATGTCCATATTTGTATGTTGTCGGTGCTTCAGGGATGATCTTATGTTTCGATGGAAGCTGTAACTTCATAGAGATTGTTTATCCTAAGTATAGTTTAGGTGATTAAGGTATATAGGAGGTGTGCTTTGATAAGCTTTGTAAGTTGTTACTTTAGATAAGTTTATATATTTTATTAACTTAAAACTTTACGTGTTTATAAATCAATACTACTACATTGTAACTCTTCGATAAGAAAAATATCCGACATCTTGAGTGCCATGATATAGGTGATTGTTTATCCCATCTTAGTTGGTGGAATGATGTGGTCCATCATTATCTCACTCTCTAGTTTTTTGTTTGGTTTGTAAAAAAGAATGGCTTGATCCTATTACCACCTCATTTATCACATACTAATAATTAGTACTAGTAGGAGGAATGGAGCCGTTCGTTCCCAAAAAAAAGTACGAAGAATAGAGTCATTCCACTAAATTCGAGAAATGGACTCACGATGCATTACTCCATTTAGGATAAGTTGATTCCTCGAACCAAACACACGTATCCTACAATCTCTGGATGAAAGATAAGCACCTCGCTTATATGTGGTGTAACAAATTCAATATGCAACCCTAGCTCTGGGCACTCGTATCTTTCCACTATCAACTGGACCAGGATCGTCGGTTAATATATCAAAGTAGAGACACTCCTCCCCCGATGATTACACCAAACAAATTAACTCATTATAGTATAGACTAGGACCTTGAATGTATTTCTTAATAAATACAAAAGAAAAAAGTTTAGATAAAAGATACAATAAGTACTAGAATTTGAACTTAACATATGGTGGGCTACCGGGGTGGAGTTGGGCCTTCTAGTCCTCATAATCTTGGACTGTACAAGGCATAAGTTTACAAGGATGTATTCAATGTTCTTGGGGCTAGACCAGGGCCAGGCCGAGATCCACCCCTACTAGAATCAGTAAGAGAAAATACAACACTTCATAAGACGACAAATAGTTTGATCAAACTGCCAAATCTCGGAACTCTTCACTAGGAATCTCTCTACCTCTAGGTCGAGAACCCCTTGCTCCCTCCTTCTAGACGAACACATTTTTCATTAATTGTTTGCTAGTGTTGAACAGGAATGCTGAAGAGGTCTTCTATGTTGGACCAGAACCGCCCAGAACTAACTGAAGCACCAACACCTCTGCAACATTAGATCCATGACCTCACTTGAACCTCCATTATCCCTCGCGCATAGGAGGAGAAACTGCAAGCCTGACCCGTTAGACACCCAAGGTTCATCGGTCTCTAAGGAACAAAGGGGTTGTTTGATTTCATTGTTGAGGCTTGCATCACCTGCTGAGAGTAGAAGTTGGAGTGGAGTAGTTGTTCGGGTCCTAGGACAGATTGCCTTGGGTGACTGTTCAGATAAGGTTTTACCTTGCATGGCAAGGCTGGCCTTTGGCAAGGAGAGTCAAGCGAGTTAGTTGGGCCCTACGATACGCGGATACTTCAAGAGGGGTCCGTTCTCGTATCCGACACGTATCGGATATGGATACGTCACGGATACGGCTCGGATCCGTATCCAATCCGTACTGAAAATATTGGATACCTATTCACTCAGATACGTGTATCGGACACGTATGGACCAAATTAGATACGGCCTGTGAAGGCCCAACGTCGTGCGTAAGTGCGTGACGTAGTGGCCAGCGCTTCCTCGGTTCCTCCCCATCGTATTGACGACGCCTCGATGCTTGCAGCCGCACTCGGCACTCCACTCAGGCTGTCAGGCAAGACGCTCGAGGCTCAGGCTGTCAGGCAAGACACACAGTACAATATATGTTCTCTGATCTATTTTTTTCTTGTCTAATCTTTGTTAGCACGAGTAGATGGACCCATGTGATGATTGTTGAGTTATTTATATATGAATTATTGGTTTTATAAATATACTAGCCGTATCCCCGTGTCACTGTTTTTAGCAAATTGCGTATCCGTGTATCCGATACGTATTGTATCCGATACTCGTATCCGTATCTGGGCAACGTAGGTTGGGCCTACTAGACCAAAACATTTTGGAAGTACTATCTCCTGTTCGGCTGGTATTAAAGCCGGCTGATAAACCAGCTGAAGCTGTTTTGTTGTGAGAGAAAAATACTGTAAATTCTAGCTGATAAGCCGGCTGATAAGTTCAAGCGAACAGGCCGACATGTATCTTACAAAGCCCACCTCTCTCTTTTTTCCTTTCCCTTTCTAGGGTTTGTTCGGACCTAGTACTAAGGATTATGAGAATTTAGATTATAGATAGTGATTGTAAAATCTAAATTCTTAATTAAAAAAAATTAGGTTGTTTGGATCCCTAAATTATTTATAGCAAGATAGTATAGGTGGTTGAGTGCGTTTTACACCAATTATCTTCGTATAGTAGGGTCAAGGTCTTGGATTCTCATAATCAGTGGTTGGATCACAGGTATCCCAATTTATAATCTGCCTGTTTGGATCTCATTTTCCTTATCTTAAGGAGGTCCAAAGAGGCCCCCAATCACACCTACTGAAATAAGTGTTGCCCCAACCATGGATTAATAAATTTAGTCATAGGAGAAGGCAATAATTCAATCGATTAAACCATAAATATATATAAATAAATATTAAATTAAAAGCAGTAATTTTTTCATTTGTCCATCGCTTTCACCCTTCTTAGTCCATCACTCTCCATCCCATTTGTGTCTCTTGTTCCTACTCTTCTCACTTTGACAATTGACAAACCGCAAACATAGATCTATGGCTATCCGTGTGTCCCTTATTCCTACTCTTCTCACTTTCACGAGTGAGAAATGTATACCCATGGCAATAGTCGAAGGTCCGATAGATTGTAGATACTCCTCCAACACATTGCCAGTTGTTGTTTGGAGCTACAAAACCTGCAGCTACACTTGGTTTGCTTATGCACAAGCCTATGCCATCACACGTGGACTTTGTGGCTCGCTCTCCATCTTTCTTAACCTCACAACAGGCCTAGGCTAAAGTCTATGCCACGACATGTGGACTTGTGGCTCACTTTATTTATTAACCGAGGTAAATGCATCGTAGGTCCTTGAACTTGTCTTGGGATGCCACTTAGGTCCACAAACTCTCAAATCATACTTCTGGCACCCTAATGTTGTTTAAGTATGCCACTTAGGTCCATAACTCATCGGAACAAGGTTTTGGCCGACGTGGCGTGGACAGCGTGGTGCTGACTGTGTCCAAGCGCATTGAGCCACGCGTGAGCCTAGTTTAGGGCGTGCAAATAAGCAGAGAGCCCCCCTAGTTCTTTTCATATCCTCTTCCCAGTACTTCACCTCTTCGAGTCCGCCGTCACGGTCACACGAACTCGCGGGGAGCGTGTGGGGCGGCTGGTAGTGGAGGCAATCGCCGGTGAGTTAGGAGGCCAACACGATGGAGGAGTGACGCCGAAGCCCGGTGGTGTGCGGATTCTCGCGGTGGTCGCGGTGAATCTGCACGATGGTGGCGGTGTTGCGGCCGAAAGGGCAAGGCCGACCTGTGTATGGTGAGTGAATCCCCTTGAGCTCATTTCGTTGTAATCTTAGTCTTCGCATTGAATGTAGTTAGATGGTGTTGTGAATCGGAATGGCAAATGTTTACCATCTTTTATGATTTTGATTCGTATAGGGTTTGTAATTGACCTAATTTATTAGCAATCTTTCCAATTTTAGGAGCTGATAGTGGTGAGTTCACGGTTGAGATGCATCATGGAGGTTTTTTTACTGGAACAGGAGTTAATTGGGCCTATGTTGGTGGGAAAGTTCATTGCTTTGATCATTGTGAGGCAAGCACTTGGTATCCAGTGTGGTTTAATGAGTTGTTGTTCATGCTTCACTACCCGAAGAACCCAAATTTGAAGATGTACTGGCTTTTACTTGGGAAAGACATTTCAGATGGCATTAGGTTGATTTTTAGTGACTCAGATGCCTTGGTGATGGCCTCTCTGGTAGGTAGAGTGAGGACATTTGTTCTGTATGCTGATCATGATGACTCTCTAGCTGGTTTGGATTGGGATGACATTGTGGCAAACCCAATAAGTTCACTGCCCAAGGTTATGAGCCCCTATAGAGTGGGAGTGCAGAACAGGAACATGAACAATATTCCTGATGATGTGGATGCAACTTATGAAGATGATGTGCAGTATAGTTCTAGTGAATATGATGAGGATTTTGAAGATAGTGATTATGATCTGGCTAATGAAGATGATGATCTATTCATGGATAATGTTGATGACCAAGTGGTTGATCAAGGAGTTGCCAAGGGTAAGAAGGTACCCAAGGGAAAGAGAGCTGAAGTTGTGGTGGGCAGAGGTGATGAGGATTTCTCAACTGATGATGAAGGGTTAATGGTTCCAAACTCTGATGATGAAAACAATGTCACATTCAATTTCAAGTCATTCAAGCATGAAGACTTGGTCAATCCAATGTTCAAAGTAGGAATGATCTTTGAGTCTATAGAGTTGCTAAGGAAGGCTATTACAGAATATAGTATGAAGCACAGGGTGGATATTAAGATGCCAAGGAATGAGAAGAAGAGGCTACGAGCCATATGTGAGAAAGGATGTCCTTAGAATTTGTATGCTTCAGATGATAAGAGGGCTCATGGAATGATGATAAAGACTTTTTGTGGTGAGCACAACTGCCACAAGAAATGGGTATTAAAGAGGTGCACATCCAATTGGCTTGTTGATAAGTACTTGGAATCTTTCAGAGCTGATAAGAAGATGACACTTTGAAGGTAGACCTTGGCATTTAAAACACATATCCATGGACACTTATGACAGACAAACAAAAGGTGAGAACTTGATGATTCATTGATGTTATAGTAAATCTTATTGTTATTTACCTGATGTTCTAGACCTAATTCATTGTTTCACTGTGTGCAGGGCCTCATTCCAGCATGCAGCAAAGTTTTCCCTGAAGCTGAGCATAGATTCTGTGTTAGACATTTGTACAACAACTTCTAGCAGCACTTCAAAGGTGAGAACATGAAGATACAACTTTGGAAATGTGCTAGGTCCACCACTGTGGATCAATGGAATAGAAACATGGAAAAAATGAGGGCACTAAACTAGAAGGCATATGAGTGGCTAGAAAGGATGGCTCCAAACACTTGGGTGAGGGCATTTTTTAGCACTTACAGCAAGTGTGACATACTTTTGAACAATAGCTGTGAGGTTTTCAACAACTATATCTTGGATGCTAGAGAAATACCAATTCTCAGTATGTTGGAGCACATCAAGGGCCAACTGATGAGTAGGTACTACAGCAAGGAGAAAGAGGTTGGACAAGTGTGGCAGGGACCAATCTGCCCGAAGATTAGGAAGAAAGTTTAGAAGAATTCAGAGTTTGCCAACACTTGTTTTGCAGCACCTTCTGGACATGGTATATTTCAGGTGCAGGATAGGCAGTATCAGTTAGCAGTTAACATTGGGCTGAAACAATGTGACTGTAGAAGGTGGGATCTCACTGGTATACCTTGTTCACATGCCATTTCTTGCCTAAGGCATGAAAGGATACCCACTGAAACAATGGTCCATGACTGCTATACTTCAGCAAGATTTCTGATTGAATATGGTCCCAAGATCTATCCATGTGCTGACAAGTCCATTTGGGAGAAGGTCCAAGGACTTCCTGTTGTGCTTCCTCCTCTGTACGAAAAGAAGGTGGGCAGACCTACTAAGAATTGAAGGAAAGAACCAGTGGAATTAGAAGGAACTAGTGGAACAAAAATGTCAAAGCATGGAATGCAAATGACTTGTAGCTACTGTGGGGATCAAGGCCACAACAAAGTAGGCTATCTGTTAAGGAAGTCAGGAATAAGGCCCAAACTGCAGCCTGTGAGGAAAACTATGGAAGAACCACAAGAAGAGGACCCTACATAGCAAATGGATGACAACTTAGATGAAGAACCAGTGATTGCATAGGTAGTATGGACTGACCAAATATTTTACTCACAATACACCAATTTTACACTATGCTTGCACAGCTAACTGTCTATGCTTGTAGGTTGCCATTCATTTTCTAGAAACCAACACACCACTACTATCACAGTTAACAAACACTATGCTTTCACAGCTAGAAGAAGAGGTACGACACTATGCTTTAACAACTACTATTGTCATATTTAACAAACACTTGTTTTCTCAGTCTTCACAAACCAGCAGCATGGTGAGGCAACAGGAACCCATGCCAGCCTCTGCATTCATTGGAACAAACCTGCCAACCACAAGACCACTGCCACCTACAATTGCATCAAAGCTGGGGAGGTCAACAGCATCTAAGAGAAGTGTCAAGTAGGGTGACAAGTCCAAAGGTCAGCAGAAGAAGGTAGGAGACCCTAAGAAGAAGAAGACCTCATCTCCAAAGTCTACAAACAAGGAGTAGAAGATGACAAGTCCTTTTGTGCTTTTGTGTAGTCCTTCTGTGCTTTTGTTCAGCACCAGCATAAGGCTTTAGATTGTGCTGTACAATCTTTTGTAAAGCTTATCATGGCCCTAGAATAATGTTTGAGATGGTGGCAATAGTCTTTTGTTTAGATCATCACATGAATCACTGACCAAAACAGTGTATGTGCACATGGATGCTATTACTGCTATCAGGTGAACTATGAAATAGATGGAAAATTGAGATAAAAAGGATGGTTTCCATTGCTTCTGATGTTCACATTACACAATGAGTACTCTTACATAGTTGTGACTGAGTTTATTTGCACAACTGAACAACCACAACTAACACAAGTGCCAACACTATACACACACAGAGAACACATATCACATTCAGCAAACGAACTACGTCTTGGTCCTTCCCTTGATTTCCTTGAGCTTTGTTGGCCACTGCATTGTCCATCAGGCCAGCATAGGGACGTAGGTTTGATTCTCCTTTGGACTGGGCTTCACATGTGCCATTGCCGTCTTCCTTCAGCATCTTTAAGATGTGCTTGATGTAGTCTGCTTCCCAGTAGAAAAATGGACACCTGCTGCCATCCCTCTGCCAAAATAACCAAATCCAACTCAATTGCAACAAGGACACAACAATCCAAGTGCCAAAGATTTGAATCATCAAACCCTAACTCACCTTATGGTTTGGGCAACAGTAGAATACCTTCCCTGCACTCCATGGCTGTGTGGAAACGCGCCTCACCACCATTCGACCACCTCATTCGGTGCACAGGATGAGGGGAAGGCCGCCCGCATGCCTATTGTAGCACGACGTGCTCCCTGGTGGCGCCGTGGAGTAGATCGATAAGGCAGCGGTGGTAGCGGCGTCGGCTTGGAGTTCGGGCAAAGAGACAGAGACAGAGAAGTGAAGAGTAAGAGGAGGGGAAATGGAGGATATGAAAAGAACTAGGGGGCCTCTCTGCTTATTTGCACGCCCCAAACTAGGCTCACGTGCGCTTGGACACAGTCAGCGCCACGCTGTCCACGCCACGTCGGCCGAAACCTTGTTCCGATGAGTTATGGACCTAAGTGGCATACTTAGACAACATTAGGATGCCAGAAGTACGATTTGAGAGTTTGTGGACCTAAGTGGCACCCCAAGACAAGTTCAAGGGCGTACGATGCATTTACCTCTTTTTAACCTCGCAACAGGTGCATACAATAGCCACTCATTTAAGCTGAATCAATCTCCAATTAATTTTTCATATGAGACTAGTCCTTCATTGTACCTTACATTTATTATGGACCTTATAATTTATTTGATTTAAGTAAATAAGATTAAACTAAAATCAATTAAATAAATCCAACAAAGATAGCTAGCTCATTATTATTAGATCAAATTGATATAAATAGCTACGCAACAAATTATACGGTCGAATGCGAAGGACAAATATATTTCCTAATAATACTTGAATTATAAGTTTGGATGGCAACTTCGTTATTATGCACGCTGGACGAAGAATCATGGACGGTACTGATGATCACCTGGCAGACCGGCTCACCTCAGTTCACTGGATCACTGGATGCGGCATAGTCGCTAGGCCCGTATGGCTGCAGCCATTCAGTGAGGACCCCTCTCCGCTTCCTCCTGGGATTGCACCCCATGTCTCGGCACAGCTGGTCAATGTACCACATCGTGATGGCGGCGATGCATGACTTGACGAAGAAAGAGCCGCTGCGGCGCTTGGCCCATGCCCCCATTGCTCCCACTCCACCACACTCTCCTCCATGGCCACAACACTGGGCAGGCGCACGGCACCGTCGAGTAGGTGTGCCACCCACTTGGACATCATTTTGTAGGGGTAGATGCTCGCCACGCTCTCCACGTAGCAGACCACTACCATCTGTAGTACCTGAGGGTGCACGCAGTGCTTGACTGACAGCGTGACAATATATATAGTCAGGACAAGGGCCATGCATTGAGCAGCACCGGTGGCGCGCCAAAGCAAGCAAGCAATTTCAAAGAAAGACGACGATAGACCTATAGAGAGGAAGCATGGTGTCGGAAGGCCAGTGTTGTCATTGAGGGTACTGATGAAGAAGATTCAGACTTTGTTGATACTAATTATGTGATAGATGATGGGGATGATGATCTGTTTGTTGACAATGTTGATGTGGATGTATTGGATGAAGGAGCTAGTAGGGGCATGAGAATGTACAAGTGGAAGAAAGCAACTAGGCTAAAGGGACAGAAGTTTCAGCATGAAGAAATGGCTGATGATGAAGACCTGTCAACAAATGATGAAGGGCTTTAGTTGCCAGATTCAGATGGTGAAGAGCCAAACAACAAGAGGTTCAAGGCCTTTAGGGAAGAGGATTTGGACAATCCATCATTCAAAATAGGCTAGACATTTGCAATAGTTGAGCTTCTAAGGAAGGCAGTTACTGAGTATATATTGTCTTAAACATAGGGTTGTATAAATATGCCAAGGAATGACAAGAGAAGATTGAGCAATCATTATTCATAGGGCTGCCCATGGAACTTATATGCATCTTTTGACAATAGAGTAAAGTGTTTCCTTGTGAAGACCTATGTTGGGCAACACAATTTCCGGAGGGAGTGGAATATCTAGAGATGCACATCAACTTGACTGGCAAGCAAATACAGGGAGGTATTTAGAGCTGATACCAAGATGTCACTTAGCAGTTTTAGAAAACTAGTGCAGAAGGATTGGAACATTAATCCACGCAAAAGCAAACTATCTAGAGCCAGAAGCAAACTATATATGTTGGTGATATGCATCAACGTGAATTTGGCATTCCAGCAGTTTCAAATTCCCATCTTACATGTATTGGCTCAGTCTTGGATGAATTTGGCATTCATGTATTCACAAAGCTCAGTCTAGAATGAATAAGCATGTGTAGCAATGGTAAATATGATAATAACATTGACATTACTGCAAACACATCATTTCAATTCAAACACTAGATTTTACATGGACCGTTTAATATACAGATTAGAACCATAGCTCACTTTTTCATCTCAATAGACACCACCAACAGAAGCACACCTACACCTATCAAACACTCACAAATAATGCATCTCAACAGCTCCTGCTATATCATATCATATACTGATCAAAGTTCTAAGGTTATCTAACACAACTATTGCATCTGTATTTGCTAGTTTCTTCAGCTTCTCATTGTTATCAATGTGTCCATTAGCTTCATTGCCAATCACATTCCTCTCAATAAAGCCATCATTGTCCACCATGTGTTCTTCATCTCCATTCCCAAGCATCCGCCTTTTCAGCTTAAGTCTTCATATACTGGATATAGCTTTCCTACCAATGAAAAAAATGGGCAACCAGTTCCATTCTTCTACATATTGCTCAAGCCAACATCATATCACATCAGCAAACATTGACTCATAATTTGGGCAGGTATAGAAGGTCTGACCTTTAGACCACGACTGATTTGACTTCAACTCCAATACATGTTGGCAGTTTTAGTCCGAACAGGTGATCAATGGTGGCTTGCCCGATGCCCTGCGCCTGCTTGCCGCCGAGCCCAATTCAGCCGGCATCCCTTTGAAATCAAGGGTGACGGCTAACTGAGATGGGTTCGTGAGGTACTCAAGGTGGACAAATGGGGGTGAGAAGGATGTGCTAGCCTAGGGTTTCACCATTCTCGCTACCGGCAATCTGGACAAGATCGAGTGGGGAGAAGAGAAGTGTTAGTATTTTCGGACCACCGACGAGTAAATTTATATTTGCGCGTCTAGCTCGGATGGTGTGCTCGGAGGACACAAGGGTTTATACTAGTATGGGCGAAACATCCCTACATCCAGTTTGCTGCTGCTCGTGTTACCGGCACTTGGTTTGTAGTAGGGATTACAAACATGCGAGTGAGGGAAAGGATCCCAAGTCGCTGGTGAAAGGAATGCACGGGTGCTGAGAGCTCAATTGCCGCTCAGCCATGTGCTTGTGTCATGCTCTTGTGTTTTTATCTTGTGGTTCGGTCTTGTGCGGATCTGGATCCCCTTCATGGGGCGCCCTGCTTTCCCTTTTATAGGCCAAGGGAAAGTGTGGGTTATAGCGGAGGAAAAGGAGAAGAACGAGAGAGAGAAAGGCTTCTAGGATCGCTGGGTCCTTCTCCTTCATGTGGGTCCCGCTGATCCTATAGATGTCAACAGGGATGGCTCCACGTCATGGCCCTGTCTATCACTGGCACCATGCGCGGGCGTCATCTGTCGGTCATGGCGTTCCATCCCATCCCGGTGGACGTCGTGGTGAACTAACACGCCTGCCAGTGTTCGTACGAGGGTTAGGCAGAACAACACTAGTACGCCCGATACTGTTCTTGATGTGAATCCTCAGGTATGGCCCATCATGGCCTTGGGTTACATCGAGTTGTGCCCGTCTCTTCCCTGGTGTCAGAGTTTTGACCTAGGCCCATATGCCTGGACCTAGAGTGGTTGGCAGCGATATGGGTCCTCGTTGGGCGAGACAAAGCCCGCGACCTTAGGTGAGACCCCCGGGGCCTCAGGGTCAGGCGAGACGGAGCTCGCGACCCTTGGGAGTCAGACGAGACGGAGCCTGCGGCCTTGGGTGAGACCCCCACAGCCTCAGGGTCGGGTGAGACAAAAACTTCGTCCTTGGGGTCGGGCGAGACAGAGCCCATACCTAAGGGGTCGGACGAGACATGTTAATATGTCTTGCTCTATCTGGGGAAGTCAGCGTGGGTGCTAACTCCCTTGCTTTTGGTATCCCTAATATCGATACCCGACAGTAGCCCCCGAGCCTGCGGAGGAGTAGAATACTCTTTTGGAGGCTTTTCCGGACGAGAGGACTCTAGGGGCCTTGGCCTTCTTTTTGTAGCCTGCAGCGTGTCTCGGTAGGATGGCGATTCTCTTTCATTGTGATCGGAACCCTTGGGGGTATAGCCGTGAGATTTGGCGGGTTAGAAAAGTTCTTTCCTGATTCTGACCCCTACGGGGGTCTGTCGTTCTGCGACCGCACGTTTGGTCTCCTTGCGAGCCCAACTTTCCTCGAGCCCCCACCCGTAGCGGGGGTCTGGTCGAGGGTCGGCTCATCTTTGTGATCGTCACCCTGTCCGCGGTTTCTGCAATCGGAGGGGTCAAGCTAACATCACTTGTCTTGATGGCTCGAGTGTTGCGCTCGGTGAGCTTGCTAACGGGCATGTTCGAGTGGGGCCCCGGCATCCTGTTCATGGGGGCCCAGCTTGGGTCAGCTAGTGACCGACTCTAGATTCTCAACGAACAATCCATATAGTTCTTAGGTCCATTCGACCGGTCCCGAGGGCTCTCTACCTTTCTTCGAGGAAAAACCATGGATCGTATCCGCCCGAGACTCGAATGTGGGTCGAGATGCCCGCAGCACTCATGCGCCCGGGTACTAGCCACTAGCGGGCCCATCTCTTTCCACCCCTCACTCTAAAGGTGCCAAGAGCGGTTGTCGAACCCGTCGTTGGGCCAACCTTCAAACTCCTAGGCCTAGACAGGTCGTAGGAGCGTTTTTAGCTCCGTATCCCTCTTACCTGTGACGGGTCGTGGCCCGTTCGGGGAGGCAAAACGTTCGGTGCGTTTTCTAAGGGGGCAGCCATAGGTTGCATGTGCACGCCCCATGATGAGACATGGTGATAGGCCGTGGTAGGCGTAGAGATCTAGGCGGGCGGTTGGTTTCCTCGCACCTGTCACCCCTATAAAACCAAAGGGTTAGCCCTCCGTGTTTCATACGCACGACCTGCATCCTTACCTCCGTAGCCATGCCGCCGCCACCAACGCTTAGGTTTCATGCCTCTGCATCTCCACCGCCATTGAGCTCGCATCCATTTGCCCCCACCTCCAATGGATCTATGGTGTCGTTCTGACATCACCTTCTAGCACATGGAGGGCCTCGTCCGTCATGGTCATCTCCACGCGCGAACCTCGGCTGAGGAGTGGTTGCTGCCCGGCAACAAGGATTCGCTGTCGCCACCCGACGGCTATGTGGTGTCATTCGCCCACTTGCATGAGCATGGGCTCGCGACCCCCGCCCACAAATTCCTCCGGGGGCTGCTGCACTTCTACAAGATTGAGCTACAACATCTCAATCCCAACGGGATCCAGCACATGGCGGCGTTCGTCGTGCTGTGCAAAGGATTCCTGGGAATCAGCCCCCACTTCGACTTGTGGAGGTATTTCTTCGACGTCAACCTCTAGAAGAAGAGGGAGAAGGGCGGCAGGTAGGAGCTGCACATGCTGATGGGGTACGCTGGCATCCAACTTTGGAACAATTAGGTCGACGAGTACCCTTCCATGCGGCTCTCGATGTCCAACAATGGGTGGCACTCATAGTGGTTTCACCTCAAGAATGATGCCACCGCCCCTCTGCTGGAGTTCACCGGGTGCCTAATCGAAGAGGCCTCGGAGCAGTGGAGGAAGTAAGGCGTCTCGAAGAAGGACAAGAAGAAGATCCAAGACCACATCACCGCCATCCACATCCTGAAGAAGAATGGCCTGAAAGGGTCGGGCATCATCGGGGCTTACCTTGTGAGGAGGGTGGCGCCGTTGATGATGTGCGCGCTCCCGCTATACGCGATGGCGCCCGAAGCGTCGTTCGACGGAATGGTGCTCACTAAGGGAACACTCCCAACTCTGAGATCATGCAACACATCAAGGAGGTGATGGAGCCTTTGCAGGATGGCACAGGTGCCATCCTTGACTTCGTCTACCCTGTGCCGGGGCATCCTCTTATGCGGCCGGAGCCAGGCTACATTGTCTTCATTAGTTTCCCTTTCTCTTGCCTTCTCTTCAATTGATTTCCTGACCCCGTGAGACTAACTTTGAGAGGGGCGAGACCAGCCGAGGTACCTCACCCTCACGGATCACCCGGCGCCATTGTCAAGGGATTCAAACATGAGGGTAGCGAATCACGCCGAGGGCGAGCAGCTGAGGAAGGCGAAGGAGGACAAGAAGACGAAGAAGCAGCGGATGCTATGGGCGCAGGAACAAGGGAAGGACACTGACAATAATGATGAAGATGACGATGGTGATGACGATGAGGTGATGGAGGAAGAAGAAACGGTTGCTAATGATATCGAGTGGGACAACTTGGAGAACAAGGATGCGCCGATAGGCATCGGTTCATCCTTGCAGGCGTTGTGACCCTTCCCATTCCATGGAGGGGAGGGTATATCTAGGGAGCTAGTGGAGACAGGCCATTCTGATGATGCCCCCTAGGAACTGATGGAGGCGGAACATACCGTCGGCCTGCCCTAGGAGCCAATAGAGGCGGGTGGCTCTGCTGTCACGCCTGAGGTGACAGCGGAGGTGGGCGAGTCTGCCGTGGCGCCCCAAGAGCCAAGGGGAGCGGGGCGTTCCACCAATGTGCCCCAGGAGCTACCAGGGGCGAGCCCCTCTGCCCAGGAGCAGGGGGCGGGCTCAAAACGACCTCATTCTGATGAGGTAGAGCAAGGGTCGGGGGGTTCGTCCCCCAAGCGCATCTACCACCCAACATCGCTGAGGTGAGTTATCAATTCCTCTATTTTTTCCTGTTTTAATCGGATTTCATCGTGACTTATGTTTTTCGTCCCTTGCAGCGTCGGCAGGCAGTGAAAGCCTTTGGCGCTGGCACCAAATAAGAGCATTGCCCTCCAATCAGGGCGGCGGCCATCGGCTGGTGTCGCGCCCGTTTCGGGCGGGAGCGGCGCCAGTGTGACCGTGTCACTAGCTGGTTAGGCGCCGCCCACGGTGGCGCCTGTGCCCTCGATGGGATGGGTGGACGCGGGTGTTCAAGGGGTGCCTTTGGAGGTCACGGAGCAGCCGGTGATGACCGCGATACCATTGCCGATGGTGGGGTAGATGGGGCTGCTAACCAGACTCGTGGCGCCGACCGTGGTGGGTACAATGCAGCCGGTCGTGACCCTGCCGATGTAGATGGAGGTGGCGGTGGCCGTGACACATGTGTCACAGCTGGGCACAACTGCATCATCGTCTGAGGCACCGACGCGACCCATGCCATCGGTGGCCCAAGTGACGGTGCCTGGCGTGGACCGGACGGAGGGGGACACCGCCGAGGGGTCCCCGAGAGTCGTGGTGCTGGGAGAGAGGTTAGCGTCGGCACCGCTGACCCCTTCTGTCGCCGGAGGGGGTGTCCTAACTGGGACGTCACGGCGAGAGGGGTTGGCGGCGCTTGGGGCCGGTGGGGAGTCGTCCCTGACCCTGACGTCGGTGGGTAGCGGCTCGCCCGCATGGGGTGAGCCCCTCCTCTAGTGGATGGATGCACAGGATCCGACGTCGATGCTTTTTACCCTTGATGATGCTGCAGAGGGCATGGAGCGAGAGATCCTCGATGTAGGGATCGCATCCGTGCTCGAGGCCCTAGACCACGCCCTGGGCGCATTGCGCGACATTGTTGTTCCATCTAGCCAGGTATTTGCTTGGTCCTGCTTGTTGCCCTTTTCTTCCTCTATATACTTTTTGTATCCTGACCATCGCCTCCCTACAGTCCCTTATAGCTCATAGCCAGGGGAAATCTCGGTTCCTTCATCAACAGAAGGAAGCCTAGGACCATCTCGTTGAGGAGGAGCAGCTATGTGGGGAGGTGATAGCTCAACTCGTTGCCGCCCAATAGAGGGTGGTCGAGCTGACTCTCCTCGCCGAGGAGGCGGCCAATCTTTGGTCGCGGGTGGCAAAGGCCGATCGGGATGCTAACGAGGCCGAGAAGGCGTTCGAGGCCCTGTCAGCGAGGTCGCGGAAGGATGACGAAGAAGCCGCCATGGTCAGGAAGGAGCGGGATGAGTTGCTCTAGAAGGATACCGAAACCCGCTAGTGGATCCTTGACCTTCTGGGCAAGGTTGGGAAAGAAAGGGATCTAAAGCTAGGGGCCGAAGAGAAGCTCGTGGCCCTAGAGAAAAGGGCGAGCCTAGATGCCACGGTGGTCGCTGAGCGCTGCCCTCGGAGTGGTCTGCGACAACCTTGAGGTGGGGCAGTCAGAGGGGACCAGCTTGCTCACGGCTCGTGCTATCGAGATCAGGGCTCGGGTGCGCCAGCTCGAGAGGAATGCCCTTCGCGCCGGGGTCAATCAGTCCTTCATGATTGCTCATTCTCATTATGGTGACAACATCGATCTGGAGGCGATGAGCCATGGCTACTTGCCCAGTTATGAAGTCCACGAGCTAGAGGAGATGGAAACAGCGGTGGCTCCCCTTTCGCAGGACCTAATGGACAGGATAGAAGGCATAGTTCTCCCTCGGAGGGGCTAGTTAGTTAAATAGGTCGGGCGATCATTATTGTAATAAGTGGACAAGTTCCATCCCTTTTCTTTCATTTGAACAAGTCTGTTCTTTTGTTTTGTTGGAACAAATTTGTTCTTTCTCCTTTTTATGTGTAAAAAAGGGTTAATGCATTCCGACCCTTCTTGTTGTTAAGACCGTAGAGCTCTAGGTGTGGGCGAGAAACTCTAATCACGCTGGTAAGAGTGCCGTAGCTACTGGGGCGTAGGTTTCTTGTAGTCCGACCAGTTTCACTCGGCACTTGTTTCCGCAAACCTTGCCTCTAGGTTTTAAATCGTGAGAAAGGGTCAGGCACGGCGACTATTTCAAAAAGGGTATATATATCCTTATCAGCCCCCGAGTGAGACCCGACCCCTTGCCGTTGGCGGGTCGGGTTTCACTAAAGATCGAGGGGACGATAGCGAAAACTAGTAGGAGAAAATGTCTCTTGTTTTTAGAAACGTTATTCTTAGTTTTCGTACGTACCCCCTCCCTAGGATCCGAGCCATCGTTCTGCGACCGTGCATTCGGTCTCCTTGCGAGTCCAACTTTCCTTGAGCCCCCACGCGTAGCGGGGGTCCGGTCGAGGATCGGCTCATCTTTGTGATCATCACCCCATCCGCGGTTTTCGTAACCGGAGGGGTTGAGCTAACGTCACTTGCCTCGATGGCTTGAGTGGTGCGCTCGGTGAGCTCGCTAACGGGCATGTCCAAGTGGAATTCGGATCTGTCGTTCGAAACGGGGTCGGTATAGCCCTCATGTGGCATTCCACTACTCCTTAACCTGCCTCCTGATAGATGCTCAAGTCATTCCGAAGACCAATTTAGGTGGCCCGTTGGCCTCTCCTCGATGGAGATTCTGTGGGCATGGCTCGAGGTTAGGATCAAATGAGAAGGTCGAGATGACCCTGTCCGCTTCTAAGCGGGTCGGGCGAAGGCTGTTGGGGCTCATCTGCATTTTCTCCCCTAGCTCTGTTTGACATGAGGCGGCCTTGAGCCCAACGCAGGCTGGCCTTCGAACCCCAGTCGGTTGCCGCTCATGTTGATGCGAGGCGGCCTCGAGCCCTTCGCAGGCCGGCCTTTGAACCCCGGTCGGTTGTCGCTCATGTTGAATGAGATGACTATCGCTTCGTGTATGAGAATGGATGAATGAATGCACATGCACTGGAAAAGTAAAGTGGGGGTTGGTAAAGTTCGGGGAACTTTTTTTGGCTATGTCCGAGTGGAATCCGGGCCCATCGTTCGTGATGTAGTCAGCATAACCCGCATGAGGCATTCTACTGCTCCTTACCCGTCTCTCGGCAGCTTCCCAAGCCGTCCGATCGACTTGGGTGACCCGTTGGCCTCTCCTCAACGGAGATTCCACTGGTGGGCCCCTCTAAACCCATCCTAGGAAGGCAGAGGCTAAAGCTTGGGGTGTGGGCAAAAAAAACTCTGATCATGCTGGTGAGCAAAAACGTCGTAGCCGCTGGGGCGTAGGTTTCTTTCGATCCGACCAGTTTTACTCAGCATTTATTTCCACAAACCTTGCCTTTACGTTTTTAATGTGATAAAGGGTCAGGCATAGAGAATGTCTACCGAATAGACATACTCTTACCAGCCCCCGAGGTCGGGCGTCACTTAAAGATCGTGGAGTCGATAGCGAAACTAATAAGAGAAAACATGCGTAAATTAAGGGTGACCCGTCTCTCGGCAGAGGCCTGAGCCGTCTAATTGACTTGGGTGACCCGCTGGCATATGACTTACCTTGATGGCTCGAGTGATGGGTTCGAGGAGCTCTTATCGGATATGTTCGAGTGGAATCTAGGTCCGTCGTTCATGACGGAGTCGGCATAACCCGCATGGGGCAGCCTACTGCTCCTTACCCGTCTCTCGGTAGCGGTACGAGCCGTCCGATCGACTTGGGTGACCTGCTAGCATAGGACTTACCTGCAGAGATAGAGGATGAGACCATCCCCCCCAAGAAATTAGTTAGGAAGATAAGCCAGGCGGCAAACTCGTAATAAGTGGACAAGCTCTTAAATTTTGTTATGGCCAAACAGATTTTTAGCCCTTCTCCCCTTTTTGTATAAAAAGGTTAATGCATTTCGACCCTTTTCGTTGTTAAGGATGTAAAGCTTGGGGTGTGGGTGAACAAACTCTAATCATGCTGGTGAGCAAAAATGCCATAGCCGCTGGGGCGTAGGTTTCTTGAAGTCCGACTAGTTTTACTCAACGTTCGCTTCTGCAACCCTTGCTTCTAGATCTTAACGTGAGAAAGGGTCGGGCACAGAGAATGTTTGCCAAGTGGATATACTCCTAAATGTGTACTGACTCTTTCCATAGTTAAGGCTAAAAAGTTCATGGCGTGGAAAAAAACTCTGATCACGCTGGTGAGCAAAACGCCATAGCCGCTAGGGAGTAGGTTTCTTGAAGTTCGATCAGTTTTACTCAGCGTTTGTTTCTGCGACCCTCGCTTCTGGGTCTTAACATGAAAAAGGGTCAGGCATAGAGAATGTCTACCGGATATATATGCTCTTATCAGCCCCTGAGGGAGGCCCAACCCCCTGCTGTTGCTGGGGTCGGGTGTCACTAAAGATCGAACAGTTGATAGCGAAACTGATAAGAGAAAGTGTGCGTAAATTAAGGGTAAAAGAGACGTAGCTGTTTGATGTTCTAGGCGTTGATGAAGACTTCACCGTCGATGGTCTTGAGCTTGTAGGTGCCTGGTTGGAGCACCTTCGCGACGACGTATGGTCCCACCCATGACAGAGAGAGCCTATGGCGGTTCTTGTTGCTCTGGACGAGTCGGAGCACCATGTCCCCGACGTTGAAGGCCCGACCCCATATTCGACGGCTGTGGTACTGGCACAATGCTTGCTGGTACTTGGCCGAGCGGAGGAGGGCGATGTCGCGTGCTTCATCTAGGTGGTCCATGGCATCCTTGAGGGACGCCTTGGCTCCTTATTTGTCGTATGCGCATAATCTGTTCAGCATTGGCTGCTACGGTCGGCCAGTAGAAGCCTTGTCGGAATGCATTTCCGACCAGGGTCCTAGGCGCGGCATGGTGCCCGTAGACCCCACTGTGGATATCACTCAGCAACTGCTTCCCTTGTTCGATAGGGATGCAGTGCTGCAGGATCCTGTTGTGTCTTCGTCTATAGAGCTCGCCCTCAATAAGGACAAAGGACTTGGCGCGACGCGCGAGCCGCTGAGCCTCTGTTTTGTCCTTCGGCAGTGCCTCATGGAGGAGGTAGTCAAAGTAAGGCATCCTCCAGTCAGCTAGAGGGTCAGACTCTGTCACTGGATCCTCATCAAGCTCCATGTCTTCGGGGTTGGATGGGGCCGACGGCTGGTCAACCCCTGAGCCTAGGGCAGGGGGCCTATCACTAGTCTATTTTGGCTCCTCATAGTGGACTGAGGGCTTGTACTAATCGCTAGAGAAGACGCCCATCGGCATCGGCTCTCGGCCGGACTCCATTTTTGCTAGCGCGTCAGCCGCCTCGTTGAGACGCCTTGGGATGTGATTGAGCTCAAGACCGTCGAACTTGTCCTCCAGCTGGCGGACTTCTTGGTAATACGTGGCCATCTTGGCATTGTGGCAGCTTGATTCCTTCATGACTTGGTCGATGACTAGCTGGGAGTCGCCCTGGACATCAAGCCGTAGGATACCCAACTCGATGGCGATGCGTAGGCTATTGACGAGTGCCTCATATTCGGCCACATTGTTGGAGGAGGGGAAATGGATGCGAACCATGCACCTCATGTGTACCCTAAGGGGCAAAACAAAGACCAGCCCCACGCCGGCGCCTTTGTTCATTAATGATCCATCGAAGTACATCGTCCAGTACTCTTGGTTGATGGCTGCTAGCGACATTTGGATCTCGGTCCATTCTACAATGAAATCAGACATCACTTGGGACTTGATGGCCGTCCGAGGGGCACATGAAATGCCTTGACCCATCAACTCGAGTGCCCACTTGGTGATTCTTCCCGTGGCATCCCTATTTTGGATGACCTCACCGAGAGGGAAGGACATCACGACCGCCTCTGGATGCGACTCGAAGTAGTGATGCAACTTCCTCTTGGCGATGAGGACGGCGTAGGAGCTTCTGGATTTGGGGGTAGCGGGTCTTGGAATCAGACAAGACCTCGCTAATGAAGTACACATGATGCTGCACTTTGAGGGTGTGTCCCTCTTCTTCTCGCTCTACCACCAGGGTGGTGCTGGCCACTTGTGTGGTGGCCGTAATGTAGAGTAGAAGTGGTTCCCCATCGGTCGGGGGGACCAGGATCAGAGCCTTCATTAGAAGCTGCTTGACCATGTCAAGTGCCTCCTAGGCCTCGGGCATCCATTTGAATTGGTCGGCCTTCTTCAAAAGCCGATAGAGGGGGAGACCTCATTCACCGAGGCGCGAGATAAAGCGGTTGAGCGTGGCAAGGCACCCTGTAACTCGTTGTACCCACTTTATATTCTGAATCGGGCCCATCCTCGTGATGGCCAAGATCTTCTCTGGGTTGGCCTTGATGCCATGCTCGGAGACGATAAAACCCAGCAGCATACCCCTTGGGACCCCGAAAACGCACTTCTCAGGGTTGAGCTTGATGCCGTTTGCTCAGAGTTTTGCGAAGGTCTGCTCTAGGTTGGCTATGACTTGGTCAGCCCATTTGGATTTGACCATGAAGTCATCCACATAGGCCTCAACGGTCCACCCAATGAGATTCCCGAAACCCTTGAGCATGCAGCGTTGGTACATAGCTCCCACGTTCCTTAGGCCAAACGACATTCTGACGTAGCAGAATGATCCTAACAGGGTGATGAAAGACGTCTCGAGCTGGTCAGACTCTTTCATCGTGATTTGATGGTACCCAGAGTACGCATCAAGGAAGCAAACGGTTTCACACCCTGAGGTCGAGTCGACTACTTGGTCTATGCGTGGCAAAAGAAATAGATCCTTTAGACACGCTTTGTTGAGACCCGTGTAGTCAACACACATTCTCCATTTCCCACTCTTTTTTCATACAAGAACGGGATTGGCTAACCACTCAAGGTTGTATACTTCCTTGATGAACCCAGCTGCCAAAAGCTTCGCAATATCCTCGCCAATGGCCCTGCATTTCTCCTTGTTGAAGCGACGCAGGTGCTGCTTCACTGGCTTGGAGCCTGGCCTGACCTTCAAGGCGTTCTCTGTGACTTCTCTCGGAATGCCTAGAATGTCCGAGGGTCTCCATGCAAAGATGTCTCTATTGGCATGGAGGAAGTCGATGAGCGCGTTTTCCTATAAAGAGGAAAGCGTGGTGCCAATGCGCACCACTTTACCTTTGGAGCCACTAGGGTCTATGAGGACCTCTTTGGCACCCTCTATAGGCTCAAAAGACCTGGTCGACCGCTTGGGGTCAGGGGCTTCTTCGATGACCTCCTCCCTAATGGCCGCAAGCTCTCTAGAGGCGACAATTGCTGCGGTGTGTTCATAGCACTCGACCTCGCACTCGTAGGCGCACTGGAAGGAGGTGCCGACGGTGACAACCCCACATAGACTAGGCATCTTCAGCTTCAGATAGGTGTAGTTGGGGATCACCATGAACCTCGCATAGCATGGACGTCCAAGGATGGCGTGGTAGGTTCCGTGGGACCCGACCACCTCGAAGGTAAGGGTCCCTATCCTATAATTGGTCAGATCCCCAAAGGTGATGGGCAGATCGATCTGCCCAAGTGGCACGGCCTGCTTTCTAGGCACGATGCCGTGGAAAGATGCCCCGGTCGATCAGATGCACGATTGGTGGATGCCCATGGCATCGAGCGTTTTGTCGTACATGATGTTGAGGCCACTGTCTCCATCCATCAGCACCTTGGTGAGCTACTTTGTGCTGATGATTGGGTCGACCATGAGTGGATATCTTCCCAGCTGTGGGACGCTTTCTAGGTGGTCGGTCCGATCAAAGGTTATGGCGGACTCCGACAATCAGAGGAAAGTAGGCGTGGCTGGCTCGGCCATATAGACCACGCGGTGCACAAGCTTCTGTCGGTGCTTAGAGTCGTAGGCCGCTGACCCTTCGAAGATCATGATGTAGCCATCCAGCATCGGAAAGCCACCGTCCTTCCCCTCGGTGTCATCCACAGTCAGCTCGGGCTCCTTCCCATGCTCCCCCTTGTTGGAGCCTCTGGACAAGAACCGCTTCATGAGGATGTAGTCCTTGTATAGGTGCTTGATGGGGAAAGCATGGTTAGGCATGGCCCTTCGAGCAGCTTCTTGAAGTGGTCCAGGGTACCCTCGGTGGCCTTCTAACCCCCTTTGCGGTCGGCGGTGGCCACGAGTGAGCCCTCACGCCGCTGCTTGTTCTTCTTTTTGTTGGGATGGTTGGTGGCACCTTCGCCGGCGTCCTCGTCCCACTTTGCCTTGCCTTTGAGGCGGTCGAAAATCGCTCCGACTGCCTCCTTGCTCGAGGCATGGCTGGTGGCAATGTCGAGGAGTTCCTTGGTGGTTCACGGGCCCTTACATCCTAGCTTGTGGACCAAGAACTCGCAGGTGGTCCCATATAGGAAGGCTCCTATGACGTCGGCGTCGGCGATGTTAGGCAGCTCATTGCACTTCCAGGAGAAGCACCGGATGTATCCATGAAGAGTTTCCCTGAACTTATGTCGACAGTTTTTAAGATCCCATGGGTTTCCAAGACGCGCGTATGTGCCCTGGAAGTGTCCCACAAAGATCTCTTTTAGGTCCGCCCAACTTTTGATTCGGTTGGGCGGAAGGTGTTGCAACCACGTTCGCGCCGAATCGGCTAGGAACAATCAAAGGTTGTGGATAATGAAATCGTCATTATCTGCTCCACCGGCTTGGCTAGCAAGGCGATAATCCTTGAGCCATAGTTCGGGGTTTGTTTTCTAGAGTATTTCGGGATGTTGGTCGGTGGTCGGTACCGCGGTGGGAAGACGACGTTGAGGATGTGTTGGCCAAAGGCCTGAGGTCCCGATAAGTCAGGGCTCGGGCTTCGGTCCTCGCCGTTGTCATAGCGTCCGCCATGATGAGGGTGGTAGCCACGGCTAGCCTCCTCCCTCGCATCTCCGCGGGTACACCTACGGGCGTTGAGGGTGTCGCGCGTGTCACGGTGGAGACTGAGATGTTCATGCACTGGGACCATGGTGCGCGGCCTGCCGCCTTGCTACGCCTGGTGGATCGACACCTCCTTGTTGGGTCGCTCTGATGGCGCCCATTGGTTGGCATCGAGCTCGCGTCGTTGGGATACCGAGCTCTTGGCCTGCTGTTCCACCGCACGCTCGAGTGGTGTGCGAATCTCGCGATAGGCCCGATGATCCTCAGGCATCGCGGGTCCTAGAAGCCCCCAGAGCATGGCCGCCATAGCAGCGATGTTCTGGCTTGCCCAGGTGAAGTGTGGGAGGGCTTCATCGTCCTCGATGATCCTCTGGTTCACATCGCGGGACACGGTGTGCACACGCCCACCGTCTCCATGGCGCTTGATCTCTCGCTCGAGCTTCGCGTGTTCCTGCTCAAGCTGGAGCCGTGGTTCCTCGATCTCTTGGTGCCGGGCCTTTGGCTACTCTACCCGCAGGTGAGGTGGGTCCCCTGCATCCCCCTCAACCTCATCATCAAAGCCATTCATTGGGGTAGCCTCTCCCTCGTGGATGCTTTCGACATACCCCTCGGGGGTACCTGCCATAAAACATTCACAAGAGGGGTGATGGCTCCCCCTGCTAGAGTCAAAGTTGGAGGGCGACTCTGATTCTCCTGCAAGGAGGTCGTGGAAAGATTTCGTGACATATTCTGTCATCCCCACGAACTCATTGTTCGTGGGAGATGGAGGCGTGCATTGCGCCACAAGGTGGCCAACGGTCTCTGTGGCGTTGCGGAGACCGGACAGGAGCGCTATTAGGGCGCTCTAGATGAGGTATTCTAGGGCAAATGACTCTCCTCTAATAAGCTACGTCATGACATTGGTGAACGAGAAGGTGAGGTGGCGTAGGTCCTCCCAAAACGGTCGGTGTCCCAAGAAGGCACCGAGCTGGCGCTCTAGCCTCCCATAATCGAAGCCGAGGAGTAGGTCACTCCTAGGGGTGTGGGCCTCTGGTGCGTGCAGCTATAGCTCCTCAAGTGCCTTGGTGATCGCGTTGAGGCTGGTGAAGTGGAGAGGTTAGATGGTGGCGGGAGCCTACGCCAACTCTCCCTCTGTCGTAATGATGAAGTCTAGGTTCCCAAAGCGCACGTGCGCGCCCGGGACCCAGCTGACATGCGTGACTAGCTATCGAAGACCTAATGTGGACGTCAAGATGCGTAAAAAGCCCCTACCTAGCGTGCCAACTATAGGTGTTTTTGGACCACCGACGAGTAAATTTGTATTTGCGCCTCTGGCTTGGATGGTGTGCTCAGAGGACACAAGGGTTTATACTAGTTTGGGTGGAATGTCCCTATGTCCAGTTTGGTGCTGCTCATGTTACCGGCACTTGGTTTGCAGTAGGGGTTAGAAACAGGTGAGAGAGGGAAAGGATCCCAAGTGTTTACACCAAAATTTGGGAAGAAGAATGCGGGAACTCAAAGCTCCCAAGATCGTGTCGTCAAGGAATCGATTGCATAAAATCGATATCGGCTGATTCAAATGCAACACTGGAATCGGCTCTCTTTAGATGATGCCAGCAGATAACGACAAAAAGCTATGGTTAGCGTTAGGAAAAACATGTCGGACTCTATAAAAAGGGAAAGATTAGGGTCCAAGTTATCTTAAATTAGGAATGTTTTCTCTTATGCCAAAGATTGTAATGAGTCGTACTTAAGTAGGATTCATGCTTAGGTTCTGGGTATAAATATTGGACTCCGGTTATTGTAAAGGACATCCAATCAATCAAATACAATTTACTTTTTTCGGCTCCGTGCCAACCCTTATGTCGACAGAATATCATCGGCAGTCCTCCGAGGGGTATCCCATGAAGGTAGATTGATCGGCAGAGAGGCGTGTAATCAAGAACAAGAAGGAAACAGAGACACACGAGTTAGACAGGTTCAGGCTGTAACAGAACCGCCCAATTTATATAAGATCAAGTACGGCTGTCCCCGCTAACACGTTGACACACGCATACTTTCACTCATATAAACCCGGTAGTCCGCCGAGTGTCCCGAAAGACCTCGGTAAATCAACATCACAACCAAGACCGCGTGATTAAGCAAATACACATCACATACGCAGGGTTGCAGCGGAAAATAATATTACAAATGAATTCAAAAATAATAGTACAAGTTTGGGGTTTCAAAACCGATTAGTGAAAACAACATAGCTTTCAAAAGATTACATTAATATATGTTCCAAATACATTGCTAGCATAAGTGACATCATCCGACAAAAGCATATAGATGAGAAGTAACTATAGAATCACCGAGCCACCGACGGTTAACCACCATCTTCAACAGGCCAAGAACTTCACCTGCAACATGGTGGGATAACCCTGAGTACTCGAATGTACTCAGCCAGACTTACCCGTCGGAAACCAAAAATAAAGGACACCAAGGGTCATGCAAGGCTTATGAGGTGGGCTAGCTTGACACATTTGCATAAAAGAGCTTATGAGCATAGTAACCAATTTAAACTTAGCATCAAGCTTATCATCATTTACCTGTCCACTAGATTAGCACCTGTACTAGAGCACTCACTTATTAGGAGCAAACAATATTAACCATAGCAGGTATAATAAGGCTGTCATCATCATATCATCATTTCCGAACCATTAAGATATTAAGTGTATCTACATTGGAGATAAGCCCGTCAAGTTCTCACTAACCGGGAGAGACGGCGATTCGAATCGAATTACAACTCAGCTGAGGGGGTATTCCTAACTCTCACCCTGGCATACTTTGCAAGGGTAGCCGTGGGTCACCTTTGGAACATCTCGGGAACCAAATTCGCGGGTTCGATCAGCATGAAACTCTCGGGGATTACCATTCGCCAGACGATCAGGGACTTTTAAATCACACGCCTTGGACTCACGCCTCTCGGCTCCTTCCGAGGCGCACTTTATACTTATCGACTCCCGGCCCGAGGTGAGCTACTCGGCTTCGTGGTCGGTCTCGAGACCCGCCAACTAAGAGAGAGGCATCGTTCAACATGAACAGGAAAGGCTCCAAGAATCAGTCCTTAAGCGACACAGACGGAGTCACTGCAAACCGGCAAGCCTCCGTCTGGTCTTCATTTCAAATTAAGACTGGTTCTTTTCCACGATAGCAATTATAGCCAACCGTGCCACATGTATCTTCCTATATCTCGCAGGTGATAGGAAATCACCCGACTTCTACCGCGTTTAAGCGTGGCTAAGCACTACTCGAGCCTCTGAGCTACTTAGGATTCGAGGTAACAATATCTGGACAAGGATTGGATAACCAATGCGAGCAAGGGTTTGCATCCAACACCTAACTTAATGCAACAATATATATGTAATAATAATATCAGAATCGCAGTTCGGAAAATAGGAGGCTTAATATGCTCCGGGCTTGCTCGGGATCCCACATCGAGTCGGTGTTAGTTAGACGACACTCGCTAAGTGAGCATCTCCCGTCCTAGCACTTGTCCAGTCCTTCCACCTTCGGGATAGGTCCATCAAACGCCGTCTCCAGGTTTGGCTCCAACATCTCATCCTTCACGTGGTGCATCTAGCGTACCTAGATGAGATGCAAGATGCAAGTGCATGAATATGAAGAATAGTACCATGAGACGCATCACAAATAGCAAGCAAGACAAGCATCGTTTACACTAAACACACTTAAGTACTTTGCGATGCTTAACTTAACATCACACAATCTATCATGCTAAGAAAACAAAGAATATTATACATGGCACATAAGTCTCACAAGATCTCAGGTGTATTTAACTTAATTACCAAGGACGTGAACCACACTTAGCAACATGCAAAGCAAGTCAAGGTGAAGCAACAACTATAACCGGAATATGCCAATTTCTGGACTTGCAAATAGCAGCTTCATAAATCAATCATATCTGGAGTTTTATAAATCCAAATGATATAAAACAAGACATTCTGGAAAGCTTAGGAAATTATCCACATTTCATCTTTAATCATCTCAGCATTATTCCCAAGTTATCATGACCAAACATGCTAATCTTTTAAGTCTGCGCAGAATGTAATCAAAATCTGACAGTAGACTTATTAAGCATGCAACTCCTAAACTATCAGACCTAGGATCATGAAAATTTAACACAAGCAAGATAAGATAATCATCTACGACTTTTGTATTTACCAAAACTACAGTAAACATCATTTACACCATGAAACTAGTTGCACAAGTAACACTTGCACCAGCAGCCTAAACAGCAGAGGCACAGCTATGGACAGAAAACTTATAGGAACTTTAGAGAAGCATAAATGGAGTTCTAGACCTCCGACAAACATGATTCTTAACTTTATGGAAAGCTTATAAAGTTACCTACAACTTTCTTATTATCATCTTAAGATGATTTCATAGTTAACAAGGTCAATTAAACCAAGTAAGACATCTATATCCAAAACATGAACAGAAACTGATATGCTACTTTAAACAGCTATAAGTTGAGTTCCACATGTCCAATAAATATGGTTCTGGAATTTTTGGAAAGCTTAACAAATTTTGAACAACTTTGCTATAAACATCTAGAACTAATTCTGCTACTAACAAGGTCACACATGGCACACAAAGCAACCCTGTCTGGGTTTGGCCAGAAACTGCCACAGTACTTTAAACAACTATAGCTAAACACATACTTAACCAAAAATTGTGCTCTTTATCTTTTTGAAAAGCTTATGAAAATTACTACAACTCATTTATTATCAACAAGGCATGATTCATAACTTAACTGAGCCAAACAATGCATACATGCAGAACTGTCCAGAATAGAAGCAAAGCAGCATATGTCATTTGTTATTTTTCATATCTCTAAATTGATCAAGCCTAAAATCCTGAAATTTTTACCACACATCAAACATCACATGAGTAGCATGCCACAAAAATTTCACTTCATTTGGAGCCCTACAACTGCAGTTATGAAAAAGACAAATACAACTAGAATTAAAAACCTAGCGGCATAAATCTATTTTTACAGCTAAAACTTTAACTGAAACATGACATATTATAGATCTACTGCATAGACAATTTCACAAGGATTCCAAAAAGTCCTCATTTGCTATTTTACGAATTTCCTATGATTTACTATGAAGTTTCAAAGTTTTACCCGATTTACAACAAATAGGTCCTCGGAAGCACTATTCACTTGAGTCAATGACATTGCAGTTAGGCCCCGACTTTCGTCGAATTCTAGTAAACAGTCCCCGACGGGATTAGGGAAGCGAGAGGAGGCACCGATGCTCGTCGGTGACGGTCGTGGGGCTCGTCGGCGATGGTGGAGCGGCGGCGAGCACCGGGAGGCCCAGCACTTTCGGCCGGTGGTCACTTGATGGCGGGTAGGCGGCCGGGAGGTGGCCCTACCACGGCAACATGAAATGCCGAAGCAGGCTCGCATGGCGGAAGCCCGACGGAGAGGAGCAATGGCGGCGAGCCAAGGTGGAGGATGAGGGCGCGAGAGGGCGGTGGAGCAGGGAGTGGCTAAGGTGGAGGCGAATGGAAGCTCAAGGATGTTCGACGGAGGAAGAATGGCAGCGGCAAAGGAGCTCTGCTTGTCGGCCATGTCTGCGGCGCGCACCGTGGCGACGAGAGAGAGAGAGCAGAGGAGCGAGAGGTGCGAGATGGAGTGAATGAGAGAGCAAGGAGGGCACTCGGGCGTTGAAAATGAGCGAGCGTGGCGCCGTGGCATGCATCTTGTCTGCTGCGAGGCCACGCTGCTCGTATCACCTGCACGCGTGATCGCCATTGCTGCTCAGATGATTACGAAATACCACCGCGAAAATACGATGAAACTCTAACTTTCTCATTCAATAACTCCCGATTCGGTGGTCCAAAGATCAAGCGAAAAGAGGCAAAGTTGTACATCTTTGCGAGGTGAACAATATTGCTTTAAGTATCAAGAGCTAATTCGGACGGTATTGGAAGATACGGAGCTCCAAAGGAGGGCACCCCAAAACTGAATTCTGATTCATTTTCGGACCGATTGAAACTGCATTTTCAACGATCCATAACTCCAAATCTGTTCGTACTTTGCCACAATTTCAGTAATACAAGATGTAGAGCTACATGGGAACTACAACTTTGTCAACATGAGTTAGAGCTAGATCGACCTAGATTGGGAGTTACATTGTTCCAAAGTATGAACCCCGAAACTCGTAAAAGCAGACTTAACACTTAGCAAAATTTGCTAAGTCTAAAACAACCCCAATTCTGCCATGTGGGCCACTTTTGAGGGTGTTCTGATCATTTTCATGAGATGACCATAAAACAACTTTTGTTCCTTAGCAAGTTTACTACAACTTTGCTTAAGGGTGCTCCTCCATGCAAACACTCCAAGCTGCACTTTTTAAATAGTCAAACAAAACTAGTTCTAGGGTCAACATGAGTCAACTAGGGCTTAGAAACCTAATTTGGACTAATGACCTTTATGAACATTGTTCCTAATGACATTATAAATGTAGCTAGGGTGTTTTGGTGGGTCACCACATTCATTTGCATGTGATGCAATTGCTCTAGCTTCTCAAATCAATTTAAACATGCATTTGCAACACATGGAATGTTAACTCGAAACAAGCGAAACAATCCGTTGAAACACTGGACCCTAGTACATGGGACATGTACAACCCTTCTAGGGTACTAGGCATAACACACAGACACCACAGAAGGTACAAACATACATGAGCAGTAAAGAACACCGTGTTGCAACATGGAAACATAGAATGATGCACATGTGGTAATGATATGAATGTGCTTATGTGATGCAATGCAGATGCACCAATGTAAGGCAAACACCAGGGGTGTTACAGCCCTCCCCCCCCTTAAAGGAATCGCGTCCCGAGATTCGGTGCGAAAGACTTTTAAGGGAAGAGAAACTTGTCATCCAGTTCCCAACATCAGTGATAGCATTAGGCTACTTAACTTTGGAGTATCAGAGAGGCTAATTTGGTCACGACACTTTCTGATACTTGCTCTTCGTCATAAGCTATTGTCTGAAGAATTTCCTTCGTTGGCGTCCATAAAGCATCGTTACATTGGAAGGAATCCAAGATAGCACTGTCCTGCGTACTTCGTCCATGATGTACGAAGAGTGATACAAGCGTAGACTAAATACTTGTAACATCTACTCCCCTAGTGGATATAACATAGACAGATGGACTTTGCACTAGATCGCAGTCGGTTGACGTATATTCCTTACAACGGGGTTATATTGGCTCCTAAGGTCTGAAAAGCAGTTCTCTACTCAAGTGGCTTGAGCACAACTTCTCGTAAAGGATGTGATCATAGACTGGGTAAACATCCTTTGAGGGTATGAGAAGCTAGTTAACCAATATCCAAGTTGGTTGAAGCGGTGCAATCACTCATATGTCAACTGATGGAAAGCTACATAATGTTCCATGTGTGCAGTGCTCTTTCTGGTAACAACACTGTGTTATCTGAGTCTGTTGAGTGAGTGGTAAATGTAATAGCTGACTCAGTCAGCTCAATGTTCCCGATGATCATTCCTTAGGGAGCCTTTGGATCCAAGTTGCAACAGTAATCTGGATTGAATCTGAGGCAACCTATTGGGTAGAAACACATATAAGGTACCAAAGGCATGTCAGCATTGGAGAACCATTGACGCAGAAGGATGTTAGCGAGGCTTGGAGGGCAACACAAGTTGCAAGTAATCACAAAACTAGGGGCTAGTTTACTACCAAACAGGTTAAGTACAATTTGCCTTCGTGGTGCAGTTGCACAGCAAGTTGGGTTGACTTGCATCGTAGCAAAACCAGCTTTCTTAAACTATATTTGACGTCGTGGCTTCCATTCTTAGGCCAATCAATATCTCAAAAACCATAATCCAAAAATCTATGGTTTGACACCTTTCCAATTACTTTCGAATTGCAAGGGCACAATTTGAAATCTGTTGTTTGACGCCTTTCAAAATGCTTCTGATTTGCAAGGGTACAAATTGACTCGTAGAACACCTCAATTGCTCACACATCGCTGATCTAAGCGGGCAAAAGCAAGGCACATAGGGGTGCAATTAGTCTCCTCAAGGGTATGGAGGGTTGTCTAACAGCAAGACATTTACAAGTTGTACATTCTTGGCATGAATTACAAACACAACCGTCTAATGCAAAGGATGATCGCAGTCACATCGAAATTGCAGATTATGTACCCTTTTGTTTTCTATCCATATCTCACAAATTACTTCTCCAATATGCACAAATTTTGGTGGGCATGTAGATCCATGGGCCTTCTAACTACTCACCAAAATTCAACTCAACCGGACACCGTTGACCATCCAAACAATTCATCTACCAAAACTGCTGTGTTCGGAAATAGCAGCAAACCGAGCCGACAAGATATCTCTCAAATCTGATGTTTTACTCAACCAATACTCAAGCCAACTTAAGACATTGAAGGGTCCTAAGCAAGGAATGAGATCACCAAGTTTGGGGTCAATCCAACTTCATTTGAGTCACTAATCGTCGGCTTGAAGATAACCGGTTTAGTGCCACAAAATCTGGACATATTTCGTGTTCTCCCTTTTCATCGTCCACACATTGAGGTGTGTGTTTTGCACTCTCTAACCTTTCTCATAGCAGCAGCAGTCTTTCTCTAGCTGAAGATAGAGGCTATAGTCTTCCTGACATGTTTCTTAGGTAACAATTTCCGCCGTTGATCTAGACACCAACTTGACGATGCGCAAGTATTGGACTTATGGACTATTTTCATAGGGCGCGAAGCATTACTCCATATGGAGGGCATCCCTATATAGATAAGGAACCATTTCTAAATATTCTCTAGCACTTCGTCAAATAGAGCCTTAAACAAACCCGTTTATGGTACCTAGGGCACAATGATGCTGATCGAAACTAGGGATGTACTTTCGCTAGCTCCTACATAGCCGATATAGCATCCAAAGACTATCTCAGTGATTGTCCAAGATGGACTTGACTTGACAACATAGGGCTTGGAGAAGGAAGCGATTACTAGCATCGATGACCGGCTTTCTTTGTTCGCTTGCTTAACATTGTTTTGTGAGCTCTCGGCCTTCATAATTAGCAAAAAGTTATCACCTAGCCGAGGTTAAGCTTCCTATTAGTAACTAATCGAGTTGATTCTCAACACTAAAAGTTCTAAATCTGCACTCTTGCCAACAATAGTTGTGATTGACGATAATGTATGGTCGCCATCGAAGTCGATGAGACAAGGGGTCACACTAGAGATTGTTGATCTCGATCGTGTATGCGATCGGCATGCACATAATAATCAAGACTTGGATAGCCAGGTCATAATCATAATGTGATGTTCGATTCTTATCCGACTAACAACTTGTCCAACATTAATTGTTGTGTGCCTTTACGATCCAACGGTGATGACATAAGTTGTTCACTAGGTGACTGGACGTCAATACGGGTGGGACAACCAAGTGGAGTCACTTATCTACCACCTCTTGTAGTCCGTTAATGTTTATGTCGGTGACCGAGTTCTTCAAAGGTTATCCTTTTGTGACTTCAAAAGGAAGCTCTACTACTCTCGGTTCTGCGATATAGCGATCTTCGATAAGATATGGAGAGATAGTCAAGGAAGAGCTCACGTGAAAATAACACATCGGTGCAGTTCTCGCAATGGATCATAACTAGAAACCTCGATACCACAATAGCGCACCCAAAGCAGACAAACCATCGTCGGCCGCCCACAAGGAGGCCCTAGGTTCCGTCGCGGCACCATAGATCGCTAATCGTGGCACCATTACTGATCATACAACCAAAGTGAAATTTCCAGTGGCACCAATTAGATTGTAAGAACAAGCATTGTGCCAAAGGAGGGATAGCAAACAAGGATAGTCACAAGGTTAGGAATCAACAAGGAGGCGATCGTAAGATCAAAACACAAATAAGAAAAGAACATAGCCTAATTGCCAAGGCAACTAAGCAGAGACTCTTGCTTAATTTCCATATACGCCTCGTGTCCACCAAAGTGATTACCGATAAAGATTAACATGAGATTTGGTCCTCATCGAGCAGCAACAGGAGATCAAGACCGATAAACATCCGAGAGACTTGAAGGAGTTGGAGACAAAACAAACGAGATTCAAGGGACAAAGCCATTGCACTGACTAGGGATTCAGTTGATAAAGCAATGACATGATCTGTGCAGAAAAGGTTCCAAAGCCAGGGTAGATAGCGATTAGCGTTTCAATAGCTCACCAGTAGGAGAGAGAGCAATAAGGTCCAACAAGGATTTTTGAGCAGGGTCCTCCCACACAGGAGCGGGACAACCACGAAACATGCAAGCATTCAAGGGAACTAAGCTTGGACCTAAGGTCAAGCAACGGCATAGATAAAGTCTTCGTAGCACAACGTCCAAGGCTAACAACCACGTGTACAGGCTCAGGCTCCCAAGAGAGAACCTAATTGGAGACAACAACTGTGCGATTACGTAACTTGAGCGTTGTTTTAGGATAAAGCTATTTGACACTCATATGCTTACCGCGGACAAAAGGGTGACAACTATGGCACTACCTAGATAACGAGCATCCACACATATATCATGTTCTTAAGCGAGCATTTCGAAACACTCAATTCGATTAGCTTAAGCGACTATTACTAAGCACAAAGCTCACACCTAACAAGTAGTCACCTACAACAACACCACTACACACAACATGCGAACGTGGTGGTAAGGTACTGTTATCTTTTATTTCCCTTTTTACTGAGTAGGTGGATATCTCTACAAAACAAGTTTTACTTAGATTTAGCAATTTAGTTTTCAAAGGGGTGAACTTTTTGTTAACTATTAACTCATCATCTATTTCCTTTGGAAGCAACATACGAGGCAAAGCTAATCACACACTAACTTCAAGCATAGCTATTCAAGCAGCATGGGACAAGGCATTTTGGCTAGCTTCACACAGAGAAAATAGTGACATCACATTGATCACAAGTTACTTAGCATTAGAACAAGGTGAGGGAAGCATATTTAGCACAAGCACAATCATGATGCATGCTCGTCCTATTCGTCCTCACGAAATTGCCAACCTAAGGTGGCAATCACGTTCTATGTTGGTGGCATAACACGTACTCTCTCGATATATAGCTAGTCGTCAGCTACATTTAATCTACGCATTCGTGGTTAGCGTACCTGCAGGCAAATTCATTGCAGCCCATCCCCATAAGAGATAAATAAGCACACAATGAAAGCAGTAAACTAAGATACTCTCCATATATACATCCCCAGATATATATACTTCAGTATCCATAGCTACCCAATAGATATACCCATAATTAAGTACCTTCATATATACATGTGTGTAACATGTAAATATTCTAGTAACCAAAGCTAACTTTCCCCTAGACCCAGCAGCTTGACTGGTCATGCTCTCACAACTCACCCTTACACGAGCGTAGAGGCAATTGATCCATACATTACCATTCAAGCGAATGGCATCCATACAATAGCACGCCGTATGGACGACGAAAGTAAAAACCCCCATGTTAGTACTTAGATAGCCACCCAATAGTTCTTAACTGGGCATAAAGGAGGATGTCGCTAGCATAGTTTTGCAAATTAGTTTTGACAAATTTGCCTGTAGCTAAAGTTTTAGTTAAAATAGGCTTTTTAAACTAAAACTTTGTTTTTAAAACAATGTACATGACAAGATTATGCTTAATCTTGCTCGATGCCACCATATGAGAATCCGCCTAATTTATATAAGATCAAAATACGGTGTCCCCGCTAACACGTTGACACACGCATACTTTCACTCATATAAACCCGGTAGTCCGCCGAGTGTCCCGAAAGACCTCGGTAAATCAACATCACAACCAAGATTGCGTGATTAAGCAAATACACATCACATACGCAGGGTTGCAGCGGAAAATAATATTACAAATGAATTCAAAAATAATAGTACAAGTTTGGGGTTTCAAAACCGATTAGTGAAAACAACATAGCTTTCAAAAGATTACATTAATATATGTTCCAAATACATTGCTAGCATAAGTGACATCATCCGACAAAAGCATATAGATGAGAAGTAACTATAGAATCACCGAGCCACCGGCGGTTAACCACCATCTTCAACAGGCCAAGAACTTCACCTACAACATGGTGGGATAACCCTGAGTACTCGAATGTACTCAGCCATTTTACTTACCCATCGAAACCAAAATAAAGGACACCAAGGGTCATGCAAGGCTTATGAGGTGGGCTAGCTTGACACATTTGCATAAAAGAGCTTATGAGCATAGTAACCAATTTAAACTTAGCATCAAGCTTATCATCATTTACCTGTCCACTAGATTAGCACCTGTACTAGAGCACTCACTTATTAGGAGCAAACAATATTAACCATAGCAGGTATAATAAGGCTGTCATCATCATATCATCATTTCCGAACCATTAAGATATTAAGTGTATCTACATTGGAGATAAGCCCGTCAAGTTCTCACTAACCGGGAGAGACGGCGATTCAATCGAATTACAACTCAGTGAGGTGGTATTCCTAACTCTCACCCCGGCATACTTTGCAAGGGTAGCCGTGGTCACCTTTGGAACATCTCAGAACCAAATTGGCAGGTTCGATCAGCCCAAAGACTCTCGGGGATTACCCTTCCGCCAGACGATCGGGACTTTTAAATCACACCTTGCCCTTGACTCACGCCTCGGCTCCCTTCCGAGGCGCACTTTATACTTATCGACTCCGGCCGAGGTGAGCTACTCGGCTTCATGGTCGGTCTCCGCACCCGCCAACTAAGAGAGAGGCATGCGTTCAACATGAACAGAAAGGCTCCAAGAATCAGTCCTTAAGCGACACGACGGAGTCACTTTGCAAACCGGCAAGCCTCCGTCGGTCTTCATTTCAAATTAAGACCGGTTCTTTTCCACGATAGCAATTATAGCCAACCGTGCCACATGTATCTTCCTATATCTCGCAGTGACAGAAATCACCCGACTTCTACCGCGTTTAAGCGGGGGCTAAGCACTACTCGAGCCTGAGCTACTTAGGATTCGTGGTAACAATATCTCGACAAGGATTGGATAACCAATGCAAAGAAGGGTTTGCATCCAACACCTAACTTAATGCAACAATATATATGTAATAATAATATCAGTAATCGCAGTTCGGAAAATAGGAGGCTTAATATGCTCCGGGGCTTGCACAGGATCCCACACTTGAGTTAGTGTTAGTTAGACGCGACACTCGCTAAGTGAGCATCTCCGTCCCTAGCACTTGTCCAATCCTTCCACCTTCGGATAGGTCCATCAAACGCCGTCTCCAGGTTTGGCTCCAACATCTCATCCTTCACGTGGTGCATCTAGCGTACCTAGATGAGATGCAAGATGCAAGTGCATGAATATGAAGAATAGTACCATGAGACGCATCACAAATAGCAAGCAAGACAAGCATCGTTTACACTAAACACACTTAAGTACTTTATGATGCTTAACTTAACATCACACAATCTATCATGCTAAGATAACAAAGAATATTATACATGGCACATAAGTCTCACAAGATCTCAGGTGTATTTAACTTAATTACCAAGGACGTGAACCACACTTAGCAACATGCAAAGCAAGTCAAGGTGAAGCAACAACTATAACCGAATATGCCAATTTCTGGACTTGCAAATAGCAGCTTCATAAATCAATCATATCTGGAGTTTTATAAATCCAAATGATATAAAACAAGACATTCTGGAAAGCTTAGGAAATTATCCACATTTCATCTTTAATCATCTCAGCATTATTCCCAAGTTATCATGACCAAACATGCTAATCTTTTAAGTCTACGCAGAATGTAATCAAAATCTGACAGTAGACTTATTAAGCATGCAACTCCTAAACTATCAGACCTAGGATCATGAAAATTTAACACAAGCAAGATAAGATAATCATCTACGACTTTTGTATTTACCAAAACTACAGTAAACATCATTTACACCATGAAACTAGTTGCACAAGTAACACTTGCACCAGCAGCCTAAACAGCAGAGGCACAGCTATGGACAGAAAACTTATAGGAACTTTAGAGAAGCATAAATGGAGTTCTAGACCTCCGACAAACATGATTCTTAACTTTATGGAAAGCTTATAAAGTTACCTACAACTTTCTTATTATCATCTTAAGATGATTTCATAGTTAACAAGGTCAATTAAACCAAGTAAGACATCTATATCCAAAACATGAACAGAAACTGATATGCTACTTTAAACAGCTATAAGTTGAGTTCCACATGTCCAATAAATATGGTTCTGGAATTTTTGGAAAGCTTAACAAATTTTGAACAACTTTGCTATAAACATCTAGAACTAATTCTGCTACTAACAAGGTCACACATGGCACACAAAGCAACCCTGTCTGGGTTTGGGCAGAAACTGCCACAGTACTTTAAACAACTATAGCTATACACATACTTAACCAAAAATTGTGCTCTTTAGCTTTTTGAAAAGCTTATGAAAATTACTACAACTCATTTATTATCAACAAGGCATGATTCATAACTTAACTGAGCCAAACAATGCATACATGCAGAACTGTCCAGAATAGAAGCAAAGCAGCATATGTCATTTGTTATTTTTCATATCTCTAAATTGATCAAGCCTAAAATCCTGAAATTTTTACCACACATCAAACATCACATGAGTAGCATGCCACAAAAATTTCACTTCATTTGGAGCCCTACAACTGCAGTTATGAAAAAGACAAATACAACTAGAATTAAAAACCTAGCGGCATAAATCTATTTTTACAGCTAAAACTTTAACTGAAACATGACATATTATAGATCTACTGCATAGACAATTTCACAAGGATTCCAAAAGTCCTCATTTGCTATTTTACGAATTTCCTATGATTTACTATGAAGTTTCAAAGTTTTACCCGATTTACAACAAATAGGTCCTCGGAAGCACTATTCACTTGAGTCAATGACATTGCAGTTAGGCCCCTGACTTTCGTCGAATTCTAGTAAACAGTCCCTGACGGGATTAGGAAGCGAGAGGAGGCACTGTGGCTCGTCGGTGACGGTCGTAGGGGCCTCGTCGCGCGATGGTGGAGCGGCGGCGAGCACCGAGAGGCCCAGCACACTTCTCGGGCTGGTGGTCACCGATGGCGGGTAGGCGGCCGGAGGTGGCCCGCCACGGCAACCGTGGCGTCGGCCGACAAATCGCATGGCGGAAGCCCGGGGAGAGGAGCAGCATGCCGAGCCAAGGTGGAGGATGAGGCGCGAGAGGGCAGTGGAGCAGGGAGTGGCTAAGGTGGAGGCGAATGGGAGCTCCAAGGATGTTCGACGGAGGAAGAATGGCAGCAACAAGGAGCTCTGCTTGTCGGCCATGTCTGCGGCGCACCGTGACGACGAGAGAGAGCAGAGGAGCGAGAGGTGCGCAGATGGAGTGAATGAGAGAGCAAGGAGGGCACTCGGGCGTTGAAAATGAGCGAGCGTGGCGCCGTGGCATGCATGCGTCTTGCTGCGAGGCCACGCGGCTCAGATCACCTGCGCAGCGCTGGGTCGGCCATTGCTGCTCAGATGATTACGAAATACCACCGCGAAAATACGATGAAACTCTAACTTTCTCATTCAATAACTCCCGATTCGGTGGTCCAGTGATCAAGCGAGAAGAGGCAAAGTTGTACATCTTTGCGAGGTGAACAATATTGCTTTAAGGATCAAGAGCTAATTCGACGGTATTGGAAGATACGGAGCTCCAAAGGAGGGCACCCCAAAACTGAATTCTGCAGTTCATTTTCGCACCGATCAAAACTGCATTTTCAACGATCCATAACTCCAAATCTATTCGTCCTTTGCCACAATTTCAGTAATACAAGATGTAGAGCTACATGGGAACTACAACTTTGTCAACATGAGTTAGAGCTAGATCGACCTAGATTGGGAGTTACATTGTTCCAAAGTATGAACCCAAAACTGTAAAACAGCTTAACACTTAGCAAAATTTGCTAAGTCTAAAACAGCCCTAATTCTGCCATGTGGGCCACTTTTGAGGGTGTTCTGATCATTTTCATGAGATGACCATAAAACAACTTTTGTTCCTTAGCAAGTTTACTACAACTTTGCTTAAGGGTGCTCCTCCATGCAAACACTCCAAGCTGCACTTTTTAAATAGTCAAACAAAACTAGTTCTAGGGTCAACATGAGTCAACTAGGGCTTAGAAACCTAATTTGGACTAATGACCTTTATGAACATTGTTCCTAATGACATTATAAATGTAGCTAGGGTGTTTTGGTGGGTCACCACATTCATTTGCATGTGATGCAATTGCTCTAGCTTCTCAAATCAATTTAAACATGCATTTGCAACACATGGAATGTTAACTCGAAACAAGCGAAACAATCCGTTGAAACACTGGACCCTAGTACATGGGACATGTACAACCCTTCTAGGGTACTAGGCATAACACACAGACACCACAGAAGGTACAAACATACATGAGCAGTAAAGAACACCGTGTTGCAACATGGAAACATAGAATGATGCACATGTGGTAATGATATGAATGTGCTTATGTGATGCAATGCAGATGCACCAATGTAAGGCAAACACCAGGGGTGTTACACAGGCTGTCAGTATGACATAATACCCTACTCCTGTGTTCTATTGGATTGTATTGGCTATTGTATGATATTGCGTGAGTTTGGAGGGGGTCCCTGCCCGCCTTATATAGTCCGAGGGGCAGAGTTACAAATCGGTTAGATCTAAGAGATAACCGAAAAGTAATAACATATTACAGGAATCATGGGATCATACGTATCCTAACAGATCTCGTAGTATCTTCAGGATATCTTCCCGGTGTCTTGCGGGAGGCGCCGAGCAGAGTCATGCCCCGCAAGGCTTTATCTTGTGGGCTGGGCCGCCCCTAGGGGCGCAACCCATGTGGTCTGCCGTGGGTATCTGGGGTTGTACCCCCACACCTTACGAGTAGGAGTAGTGTAGATCTCGGCGAGTTTTTCAACAAGCAGGGCTGCATCGGTCCGGTCGACCTCCGGCTTGTCTGTAAGTACCGTCATGGCTTATACTTCTGTTTGTACGGCTGCATCGGTTAAGTTCGACCTCCACTATAAACTCTAGTATAAGCTAGTTATCGACTCTTATCTAGTTCAAGTACGGCTGCATTGATCCGATCAACCTCCACTGCTCGAATTAGATTAAGGTCAAGTTATCGTCTCTACCTAAGGGTGGCGTCCTTCGAGTAGATTCATTAAGTTACCAATCTTGTTGATGTTCTTATTGATATTGGTTTGCAGCAACATCAACCTGCCGGTCAAGATCGATTTAGATCGGCCTCATATCCTTTTAGTCCGTCGTTTGCTTTGTTACAACACGATGTTTCTTACCCCGAGCAACGGGTTATGTTTTATCGGCCGTTCTATTTCGATCTTGATCGTGCATAGTACGTGGTTAAGGCATGTATGATCTTGAAGAGGTTTGCTGGTTAGTTAAATCTGGTCTATAGTTCCCTATTATGGTTGTAACGATTCGGTCGATCCCCACTGATGGCACTGTAGATTGGAGGATGCTAGTTAGTAGATTTATTCTCGATTAGGCGTGACCTTAACTGTTTGCTATGCCAGCATCGGCTAAATAGCCGATCGCCTATGCTTTAACGTCTACAGTGTGTCTCCATGATTATGTTAAATGTGAATACATCTGTTTACTTTAAAGGTTTGATTTGTTGTCTTTATCACGGCTGCATCGATCCGATCGAACCCCACTGTTAGAGATAGCAGGTTAGGTCTGATGAGTTTATAGGTTTGTCTACGTGAAATAGTCGATTGTTCACATGTTATAGTCCTTTTTCATCCAAATCGGCTATTTCAACCGATCCGCTTTGAGCTTTCACATATATAGCGTGTCTTTCGGAAAGCCTGTCGATGTGTAGATGGTTTTACGGATTCTAAGGTTTTAGTTTGTTATTATCATCATAGCTGCCATCGATTCGGTCGAACCTCATTGTTGATGGTAACAGATTAGATTCAGAGCGTTTGTAGATCCATTTGTACTAGACAGTCGATTTGTTTGCATGTTATATCCTTTCTCGATTAGATTCATCGTCTCAATGATTCACACTGGTAATATCCACCTATCTGATGATTTCACTTACATCTGCGGGCATTGTATTTATTAACATAAAATCAATCGCGATCCATAAGCTTTACTGCCCGTAATAGCCGATTTCTTCGCGCGTCGGCTATTTAGTCGATTTTTCCGTCTGGCTGCTCCTGAAGTGGCACACTTGGAACTGTCTGGGCAAAGACCGGTATGTTCCACCTTAAATTACTGATAAACTTTCTCTCCTTGTCAATTGCAGGTCAAATTGACTGGCACGCATCGGGAGGAATTCGCATGGTCGGTTAACCCTGCATTGAAGCCAAGCAGATCTCCGGACTCATCCTAAGCAGGTCCTTCAGGCTTGCTGTGTGTCGACATTTTCGTGCCGACACCAAGTCTCTGGTGAAAGAAATAAACGGGTGCTGAGAGCTCAATCGCCGCTCAGCCGTGTGCTTGTGTCGTGCTCTTGTGTTTTTATCTCATGGTTCGGTCTTGTGTGGATCTAGATCCCCTTCATGGGGCGCCATGCTTTCCCTTTAATAGGCTAAGGGAAAGCGCGGGTTACAGCGGAGGAAAATTAGAAGAACGAGGGAGAAGAAGGCTTCCAGGATCGCCGGGTCCTTCTTCTCCTTCATGCTAGTCCCGCTGATCCTATAGATGTCAACAGGGATGGCTCCACGTCGTGGCCCTGTCCGTCACTGGTGCCATGCGCGGGCGTCATCTGCCGGTCATGGCGTTGCATCCCGTCCTGGCATACGTCGTGGTGAACTGACACGTCTGTCAGCGTTAGTATGAGGGTTAGGTAGAACTACACCGGTACGCCCGACGCTGTTCTTGATGTGAATCCTCAGGTATGGCCCATCATGGCCTCGGGTTACATCGAGTCGTGCCCATCTCTTCTTTGGTGTTAGGGTTTTGACCCAGGCCCATACGCCTGGACCTAGAGTAGTTGGCGGCGATATGGGTCCCCGTCGGGCGAGACGGAGCCCGCGACCCTTCGGGTTGGGCGAGACAGAGCCCGTGGCCCTTGGGGTCGGACGAGACGGAGCACGCACCCAAGGGTCGGGCGAGACGGAGCCCGCAGCCTCGGGGTCAGGCGTGACGGAGCCCGCGGCCTTGGGCGAGACCCCCGTAGCCTCGGGGTCGGGCGAGACATGTTAATACGTCTTGCTCTGTCCGGGGAAGTCAGCGTGGGTGCTAACTCCCTTGCTTTGGGTATCCCTAATATCGATACCCGACAAAAAGGAGGACGGAATGAGGAATGGAAGTATCCTAGGGTCTTCTTTGCAAAAATGAGGCGTGGGTCGTGCGGCTGCTGGCACCGTGGCACACTACGAAGCATGGAGTGGTGTCCCACGAAAGATTTGGACCGGGATGAGATAACTTTAAAAGTTCAGGGAGCCCGACGTGCAAATTTGGAGTCTTGGGACCTAGATGAGAGCATGGGAATAGTTCAGGCACCGCTAGTGTAATTCTCTCTTATTAATTCATAGGTGGGTCAGTGGGTGGCACACAAGATATCTTTGTCCATGCATTGGAAGATCCAACGGCGGCGGCGGCAACAACAAGATGAGTGAGTTGGAGGGATTGAGAAAAGATTAGTTGGTCACTTGTGTGTGTTCAATTTCTACCCGACGGTTTAGTAGGAGCCATTTTTCAGTGAAAAAAGAAAAGTCAGAGCGTTTGAAGAAGGCACGAACGGCTCTGGCTCCTGCAACAAGCCTTTAATTTGGTTTTATCATGGTTGGTAACAAGAAGTCAACAATAACAAGATCCAAGAAGGACGGCAAATGCCCTGCATGTTTGTCGCTTGTCGTACTGACGAAGCTGATACTGCATGCCCCGCAAGTTTTGGCGACGAAAGATGAACTGCTGCTGAAGCATTCACTGGGTATTGCGCACGCTGAGGCTAGAAACCCGGAGTCGTTGCTCGTTGGCCATCATGTCTTCCGTCTTCGTGGCCGGCCTGCTCCGCTGCCATGGAATAAATGCACAAACATTACCAATAAACAGAAACATCACCGCGAGACCAAGAAATCAGTTCTCTGATCGATGGCATTGGTCCCCATCAAGCAGTTGGACAGCCCCTGCGGCTACCTACGGTGGAAGGAATCGGTGCTCCTCCGCGTCCACACCCTCGGCGTCGCCCGCGTGCTCTTCGAGGACCGCCCCACCGGCGACGACGACGCCGCGGCGCAGGTGGCGGCCAAGAAGTGGGCGCGCGACGACGCGGTGTGCCGCGGCCACATCCTCGCCACGCTCTCCGACCGCCTGCTCCCGGACTACCAGCGCTTCGCCACCGCGGCGGACCTGTGGCGCGCCCTGGCGCGCACCTACCACGTGGACACGCCGCGCGTCTGGCGGGACAAGTTCGACGAGTTCGAGTTTGAGGAAGGCGCCGGGGGCGTGCTCCTGGAGCAGATCGCGCACGCGGAGGCCCTGGGCGTCGCCACGCGGCTCTCGGATGGCTTCATCGCCTACGAGCTCTGCGGGAGGCTCCCGGAGGTCGTCCGCGACGCCGTCGTCATGCGCTCCGGTCCTGACAACGAGATGACCATGAGCTTGGTCTGGGACGTCGCCCGCCGTGTCGTGGCCAGTGGCGCTGGACAGGAACGTCTCTGGAGGACGACGACGGCGATGGCTGATGAAGCGGAGGGCTGCTGCTCCGACGGTCCAAAGCCGGAGCAGAGCACGGGGCGCAGGAACAACCGTGGCGAGCCTGGACATGTTGCCAAGAACTCCAGGCGTAGGGTTTGATCATGGGTTTGTCTTTTCCACGCTTATTCTGTAGTACAACAATTAGTCCATTGCATTCACTATTAATTTCGAGAAATATAAATATTATATTACAAATTCTAGGCCCATAGAGGATCAAAATTGTTTTATTTGATATGGTAATTTGCTCATATTCAAACTCAGTACTCCGATCCCTCCAAATTATCTCTTTTTATTTTTGTCTATAACTCTCCTGAAATTGTCTCTTTTTGTGTTTTGTCTACAACTCCCTTATTTGAAGGGCTTTTTGAGGTAACCTGAATAGCAAGAAATCATAATTCTAATTCAAATAGACTCCTGTAATCCTGTTTGATATTATGAAACATGCAAGTCGTTTCTGAGTTCCCTGGATAGGAACGTAATCCAAATAGTTTTCCTCTTTTTCATGTCAGTAGATTAAACTGGTTTCCATTGTCCGAGTGAACAATTATCGTGTATATATTGACGTTTCAATAACTAGAGCTCTTTTATTTATGTTATAAAAAAAGAAACCCACAGGTCAACCAACAACAAAATTTATTACAATCAAAATTCAAAACTACACGAATAATTTGGTGGTGAATTTTTTTTCTTAGAAAAGAGCCAATAGTTAAAAGGCCCATGCTATATTTACTATTTTTTATGTTTATTTATTATGAGAAAAAGCAAAAACTACCTGAGTGGACAAATGGGCGCACACGAACAGGGAAAAAAATAGAAACACGGATAGTAGGTACCATTCTCTCACCATCGTTTCTCATGAACATTTGATACTTTTTCCTCCTGTTGTAACGTATGGACATGTTTGCTAGGTATCTGAGCGTGAGTATTTTTAGTACCTTTTTTGTCTGTCCTAGCGTCAGCAGGAAGATTTGTTTTGGTTCATCCCAGGTTCGGTTCCTTCTAAGGGCCCGTTCGGTTACCGGGGAATGAGATCCTGGAACTGTTCCGACCAGGAATATCTATTTAATTTGTATGTAACAGAGTTGAGCGGGATTCGTTCCGGGACGGAAATGACTCAAACGAACGAGCCCTAAGTGTTTCTACTTTTTTCGTCAGTCTGGTATTCCAACTTCTAGGTTTTAGGTTTGTTTCCATAGATATTGAAAACAAAAAAGAATAAAAGCAATCATAATGGGCGTTTGAACTCTTGATCCTTTCCTATCTCTTAAAATAAAGATTATTACTATCAAATTATCGATACAATTTTGATTAAAAGTAAAAAAAACTTATCTTATTAGAATTTGTTCAGATGATACCGCCAAGCACAAACGCCCAACACAAACTTGTCGGGCAACACACATAGAAATTGCTCGAGTTCCTTATCCAGTGCCTATATCTCATGATCTTGTTCCACTACTTAACGGTTGTCAACCATTCTGTATGTACAACTTGCTACTAGCATCAGAAACACCAAACTTTGCCTCAAGTGCATCCCATAATCCACATACTTGTCAGCAAGATAGCGCTAATCACGACACCTCGAAATAGGTTATTGGCAACCTCAAACATTGTCTCCTCATTAGGGGTAAAATGTTCGGATTTCCCCTATACGATGTGATCGCAACTCCTAGCTATCAATCATAGGATCATCTTAATACGACATCTCTTATAGTTTGACCCATCAAAAGCACTTGGCTTCAACGCAGCAGCAAACCATTAATAAAAATTGCCTAATATCAGGTGTTTGGATTGTTAGAAAATTAGTTATTTTTATGTTTAATTTAATCTAGAAATATAGTACTAAATTTGTGACAAAAAACAAGTGCACGTGTGAACTACCAATGACAACTATGGTGAACATTGACCATGTTTAATAGCATAAAAACGTTACTGAATATACAAACAATAAGATTAGAAATATACCCAGTGGAAGAACCCATGCTCAACACGCACTAGTCGACATAGTGTGTTGCTCGATGTTGCGGACCACAGTCGATTAAGAAAGATGTTCACAGTGCAGACTCTCGAACGTCCACCAGGAAGAAGATAGAGTCGTCGAGCGGACCGACAGCGAGTAGTCACATTAGACGCTCCCAAAAACCTAATCGTCCGGCACACCCGAGCAGGTGTCATAGACACAGGCGTGGTTCCGGAGGCCTGCTCTCCCAACGCATGTGCGTGCAGAAGTTGGGATGGGGCAACTGGAAAGCAACAGCAATAGAAGAACTATGGTGCTCCTTTTGTATTTTCACATGTGAGACTAAAGACAATGTAACACCCTCGGTGTTTGGCTTCTACTAATTGCAATTCGTCTCATAAACATGTGCATCATTTATCTCATCATGTCATTTTCCCTGAAACATACATATGAAACATCCGCATATTCTGTTTGTTTCGTACTAGATTGTTTGTGAATGGTAGTAGTGCAACATATCAATGAACACATGAATTTCTCATATCTTGAAGCATGGCAACATGGTAGTAATGTGACAAGTATAGGATAACAACAAGGTCATGCAACATGTGTAACATTGTATTGAAACATATGTATGAATTGCTTGTTTTACTTTCTTTATCACATGTGATCAGTAGAAGTGGTATAACAACTTTGTAAAATGGTTGATCATGGTCTAATACACCTTAACTATACTTAGTTTACTTGTTGGAACATTGTTCATGTAGACCAAAATGACCAAAATGCCCTCAAGTGCAAGTTTGACTTAATTTGACCCATGGAGTGCCCTCGTTTGACTGATTCAAAAGTCCAACTTAGAAGCTTTGCATGGCTGTGCACTCTTTACAAAAGTTGTAGCTAATTTATCAAGGAACGAAAGTTGTTTTATGGTCAACTCATGAAAAGGTCTAGAACATGGTCAAACATGGCCCACAAGTCAGAAGTACATGCTGATTCATACTCAAGAAATTTTTCTAAGTCCTAACGTGCGATGACAGTTTCAGGTACCCATGTTTGGAGCCGTGTATCTCCTAACCGAGCCACACCAGCTTGAGCTTCAGTGGAAAGAGTTGTAGTTCAAGGATAGATGAACAACTTTGTTAACTACGGCATAGCCTAGATCACTCTGATTAGGAAATAATCTTTGTCAAAGTATCATTGTCAGGGCTTAGAAGGGAACGCTGAATCGAGCTACAAAGGATCAAATTTCAGATTTCATCGACGACGTGGGGACACTCGTCGCCGCGGCTTGTTGTCGCGGCTGCCACGCGCCGCCAGCGCCCCCCGCATCACAGACGCGCTTTTGAAGCCACCCGCTACTTTGTCCGACGCACTCACCACCCCATTTCACATCTTCTCGCCCTCCACACTTGCCGCTGCCGAGAGCTAAGCCGCCCGCCATTGCCGACCGAGCATCGCAGCGCTGCCGTCTTGACGCCATCACAGAAACGCGCGTTGCCCCGTCCGCCAGTAGCCTCTCCGTGACCTCCTCCACCTCCTTCACCTCTCACCGGGTCATTCGAGCCTCGGTAAGGCGTATTCACCGTTCTTCCCCACCGTAGCCATGGCGGAAGTTCACCGGAGTTGGCGCCCACGCGCCAACTACCACCGCAGACTTCCCATCCCTCCTCTGTGCTCGGTTAGCTTGGTAGTGAACTCCGGGCTCGTCCCAGCTTAGCCGCACCCCCACGGGTCGGGTCTCGCCGAGCCGGCCGCAGCCTGTGGGCCGAGCGCCGCCGTGCTTCGCCGCCACCCCCTCTAGCCGCTGCAATCGCTGCAATAGATGGGTCCTCTAGATGCGCATGTGTGGGGGAACACGACGATGTTGTCGAAGTTCGCCGGAGAAGCCACCGGCGGCGAACTAAGCCACCGGCCGCCTCCCTCCCTGTTTCCTTGGCTGACGAAGCGGGCCCGCTCGTCTGGTCTCTCGACGCTGAGGCGGAGTCCAGCTCGGGCCGCGCCCGTGTGTTGGGCCAGCAGGCGCCGCGCCTTTGGGCAGCACAGGCGCTGCGGGGCCAGCTGTTTGGGGCCACCCACCAAGGCGAGCGTTTAGGTTTCATTTTATTTTGTTTGTTTAACTGCTTTTCACAGTTTTAGTGCACCATTTCAAAATAGATAACTCAAGTCTGATAGATCCAAATGATGTGGTGCTAATTTTGTTAGGTTCCTGGTCATGTCTAGTATTTAACAAAAAATATTATATGAGCACATGTTTTAGAAAAATTTGATGAATTAAATAGGAGTTTGAAATGTGTTTTTAGAAGCATGCAAACTTGTTTGAATTTTATCTTGAGTTTCTGTGGTCCAAAAATTATGAAATTTTGTGGGCAGTCTGTTATTGCTTATTAGAAGCTCTGGCAAAAATTTTAGAGCTAGTACATGTATAGTTTTTAAGTTATAGAATTTCCTTTTATTAATAGGTGGATCTTGTGTGAATTTTCATAATTTTTCTATAGATCCAGTGAAGGTGAAATTTTATGGGTGCTATTCTTATGCTAGAAGGATGCTAGGAAAAATGGGAAATCTGTTGTTTGACACTTTTTAATAAGGTTTCCTAATTATGCTAGAAATAGACATGGCATATGTTATTTTGGATACAGCAAGTTATGTTGGTCCAATGGCTTTGAAATTTTTATGGTAGTCTATGTGCAGCATGAGATAGCTACTGTAATTTTTGTAGATTTTTATGAATAGTTTTACTATATGTTGCTTAAATCACCTAATTAACTAAATAAATTGGAAAAGGATATTAAATAATTTATTTAGAAGTTAGCACTATACTTTCTGATGTTTCTAAGATATGGAAAACAAGTTGGTAAACTTGGTTTGGTCAAATTAGGCTTTTGCACCATCATTAAATAATTAAGTTAGCAACCCCGTCATTCTGGACAGATTCTAGGTCTACTGGAATTTGATTTGGTTAACTTCAGAATCATGCTTTGATGTTTACAAGTGAATTGTAGAGAATTTCATAAGCTTTCCAGAATGTCCTCTTGCAAGTCATTTGGAGTTATAGAACTCTGGTTATGATAGAATTAAGTTACTACTTGTTGCATATGAAGCTTTAACTGTTATTTTAAGCATGTCTGCATTATTCTAAGTTCATGGTACTGTTCCTAGGTGTTAGGCCTTTAACTGAAGATGAGCATCTTTATCTTAGGTTATGCAAGTTAGGTAAGTTGCTCTTGTTATTTAAGTTAAGTTGGATACATGCTTAAAGTGATTTGAATAGAGCTAATTACTCGGTAAACGAGTGTCCAGTGATGTTTTCGTAAACACCCATTGTGATTCATTCATCATGAGCATCATGTCATTCCTTATGCATCCATGATATTTATCTTGTGCATCGACATGCAATAGGTGTACCGGAAGGAGTAACCTGCTGGAATTCGAGGAATCGAGCGAACGGCGGCAATGACCACCGGAGATTCGTGGAGGAGCAGCCTTCAGAGAAGTGCCGCACGAGGTCGCCATTGAGTGCCCCGACCACCGTCCTTGCAACTTTGTGAAAGGCAAGCCCTTTATATATTAAGCCTCCTAATTTCCGAATGCGATTCTGATATTATTATTACATATATTGTTGCATTAAGTTTAGGTGTTGGATGCAAACCATTGCTTTGCATTGGTTACCCATTCCTTGTCCAGATATTGTTACCCCGAACCCTATGTAGCTCAGGCTCGAGTAGTGCTTAGCCCTCGCTTAAACGCGGTAGAAGTCGGGTGATTTCACCACCACTGCGAGATATAGGAAGATACATGTGGCACGGTTGGCTATATTTGCTATCGTGAAAGAAGAACCAGATCTTAATTTGAAATGAAGACCGGACGGAGGCTTGCCGGTTTTTGCGGTGACTCCGCCGTGTGTCGCTTAAGGACCGATTCTTGGAGCCTTTCTCTGCTCATGTTGAACGCATGCCTCTCTCTTAGTTGGCAGTGTCCGATGACCGACCATGGCCGAGTAGCTCACCTCGGTAGGAGTCGATAAGTATAAAGTGCGCCTCGGAAGGGAGCCGTGGGCGTGAGTCCAAGGGCGGTGTGATTTAAAAGTCCCGATCGTCCCGGGTAGAAGGGTAATCCCCGAGAGTCTTGGGCGCTTGATCGAACCCGCGAATTTGGTTCTGAGATGTTCCAAAGGTGACCCACGGCTACCCTTGCAAAGTATGCCAGGTGAGAGTTAGGAATACCCCTCACCGAGTTGTAATTCGATTCAATCGCCGTCTCTCCCGGTTAGTGAGAACTTGACGGGCTTATCTCCAATGTAGATACACTTAATAACTTAATGGTTCGGAAATGATGATATGATGATGACAGCCTTATTATACCTGCTATGGTTAATATTGTTTGCTCCTAATAAGTGAGTGCTCTAGTACAGGTGCTAATCTAGTGGACAGGTAAATGATGATAAGCTTGATGCTAAGTTTAAATTGGTTACTATGCTCATAAGCTCTTTATGCAAATGTGTCAAGCTAGCCCACCTGTAAAGCCTTGCATGATCCTTGGTGTCGTTTATTTCTGATTTTTGTCGGGTAAGTCTAGCTGAGTACCTTCTCGTACTCAGGGTTTATTTCCCACCTGTTGCAGATGACCAGTTCTTCTTTGGTTGTCGCAAAGCAATCGCCTTCTCCTCTTTGGGGATGAAGACTAGACCGTTGGTAGCGGTCTCTACTAGTTCTCGTGACGATAATGCTTTTGTGGGACATGACTCTGATCTGGCAATGTATTTGAAACTATGAAGTTATGTACTAAACTATGTTGCTTCCGCACACTCAAACTTGGTTTGTAATATTTTATTTGAACTCTGATGGATGTAATCCGAATGCTACTTGTGAAATGTTGTAACGAATGATGTGTTGTGTTGAATCATTACGATCTTGGTTTGTATGTCGAGAGTTGGTTGAAATCCTTCATGATTTCCGGACTACCGGGATTATGGGAGCTTAAGTACAGGAATTTGATCGCTTCGGGTGATTGTTTTTGTACTTACGCTCCTATGATTTGGTCGGTTCACATATACGGTGGCATCGTGAGCAAGATTTGACACTAAACACGCTATTTGTGTATTTAAAACAAAAGTATTTGTGAAAATCCTAAATTAAATACTAAGTATTGCCGTTGGTCATATCCCTTATGCCCAAATAAGGACTCTTAGGTGGCTTATTAAAGTACTAACTTGGGGGTTCCTGCTTGTTTACATTTTCGTCGTCCATACGGCGTGCTATTGTATGGATGCCATCCGCTTGGGTGGTAATGTTTGGATCAAATACCTCTACGCCCGGGTAAGTGGGAGTTAGAGAGCATGACCGTCCAATCGTCGGTCTAGGGGAGAGTAGTTGTGGTTGCTCGCATATTTACATGTTCAATCATGTATTTATGAGAGTACTTAAATGTGGGTATCTCTCGACGGGTAGTTGTGATACTAGAGTATGTGCATCGTGGGATGTATGTATGAAAGTATTTAGTTATTGCCTCGCTTTTATGCATTTTGGGAAATTATCGGGCTGAAATGAAATTTTCTCAGTACACTAACAACGATCGTTGTAGATCGACTAGCTACCGTGATACGAGAGAACGATGTATGCCACCGTATATTTCGCTAGCCTTTAAATTTTTCTAGGATGGTGAGGACGTACGGATCGTGTGCATGCATCATGTTCAAGCATACATGGCATTTCTTGCATTACTCCCTCCTTTAAAATATGATTGTCCCGACTAATTAAATTTCGTATCCCTTAAATGATTCTCCCTTACGTTGTAACTTTTTTACTACAGATGACGCCAGCATGAAGCGCATTTGCTCGCAAGTCCGGCTGGAGGCGGGCGCCTGTCACTGCTTAGCTCCTCGTGAGCCCCTGGCCCCGAGCCTCACCGAGAAGGAAAGGCCGAGGACAGAGCTTGCTCGGGTGATCTTGAGAGGAATGCGGCTCAAGACCGCTTGGATCAAGTAACACAGAAAGGGACCATGAGACCCTTGAGGTTCGAGGTTGACAGCTTGCTCACCGCAATCGGTGGAACGCATGTTGATTCACGTGATGAACCAACGGAATGAAGCCTGGCACGAGGAGGATGTGTTGAGAGCACGACAGGTAGAGCTAGAGCAGCAAGTGGCAATTGCTGAGGAGTACAACGACAATCTCCATGAGGAGGTTCACCTGTTACACAATCAACTTCACCCTCTCCTGCCACCTGAGGATGAGATGGGTTCTGGTGTCATCATGGCTGAAGGTGATGATGACATGGAGGTCGATGGACCTGAGGACATTCCACCTGATGAGGAGGAAGATGAGGAGTTAGAGCCTGCTAGTGATGAAGATGGAGGAGAAATCTTCGACACTGACTCCGAGGACGATGCGTAGTTTAGCTTACTACTTAGCTAATGCGCAAGAGCTAGTCTTTTGTTGATCCTCATGCATGAACGAGTAGCTTTGGAATAAGTAATCGTTGGGATGTAATATCGAACCATAAGTTATCTTTGGATGTAAGTTTGGAACCACTATGGCTTGAATGTAACCTATCGAACGTATTATGCTCCACGTATGTGAGCCTTTGATAAATTCCGTCTTTGCGGTCTATGGATCGAGTGGTTGGTTAAGTTCATCGCATTTATGTGTCCATGAACGCGCTTGATGAATTGTGTGGTTGTGATGAATGATTGTGCCTCTGTTGATTATCTAAATACATTCCCTCCAATGGACTCAGTTTGGGCATAATTATACGATTCATCTACAAAAATTTCCACATCGTCAGTGCTCATTGGCTATACATTTTGCAGATGGCTCATCATAACCTTCGTCGCGGTCGTGGCATGGGAAATGAGGAACAACCACCTCCGCCACCGCCCACACCAAATGAGCTAATACAGATAGGTGTGGAAAGTCAGTAGATGTTAGCTGAGGCTATGCATCGATGGCTAACCGTGAGGATCGTCATGTCCGCTAAGGACCCGAGCCAAACCAAGACAAAGAGACTTTAAGGACTTCATGGATACAAAGCCTCCTATCTTTCGTGGAGGCGTAAGAACCATTACAAGTCGATGAATGGTTGAGCACGATAGAGCAAAGGTTTGATTGCTCCGCTTGATCAAGGTATGAAGGCCACATATGCAGACACCAGCTCCAAGGCCTCGCAGTATCCGGTGGACACATCACAAGACCACCTTCCCCGCAAACGCCGAGATAGTTTGGGGTCGGGTTCCGCCGGCTTTCAGAGGACACTTTATTCCTCCCGGTCTCATGGCCATTAAGCATCTTGAGTTTATGAAGCTCACCCAAGGCAACAAGAGTCTCAATGAATACCTCCGTGCATTCAACAACTTTGGCGAGGTATGCTCTGAGTTTGTCGATACCGACGCTAAGAGAATAGCTAGCTTCAAGAGGGACTTTCCCTAAATTGATGAAGTCAATGGGCAAGCTCGCAAGTGTGTCACCTTCAATGAGTTTATTAGTGACACTCGACTCAAGAGAACAATGATAAGATATATGCCGCTTCTAAGAACCGCAAAAGAAACTTTGATTCAAAAAGCTTCTCGCCTAAGGCACCAATGATATCCAAGGCCCAGCATCATCCCACCCAATGCTAATGTCCGGTATCGCCCACCTCGTAAGAAGAATCAAGCTAAAATCTGGTTTTCGCAAGGGGTACACAATTTCCTTGCCAAAGAATACCTCAAGGCGTGGCAGCTCCAATGTCCCACCAGCCTAACAGCCGTGTTGAACTGTAAATCACCGGGTCATTGGGCAAATAGGTGTCCCCATCCTCCCAAGAATGCTCAAGGAAACGTCCGTCATATGTTCATTACACTCATCAGGGAGGAAATTCCTGCCGGTGAAGTGGTCACCACCGGTAAGTTTCTTGTTAATGATCACCCTGCAGTTTGTGCTCTTTGATTCGGTGCTTCACATTCCTTTGTGAGTTCTACTTTTGCATCTAAGCATAAGATGAATGTGATTACAATTGTCAAGGGTGGTTATTGTATTAGTGTCATTGGGAATAATATCATGACTAACCAAGTAGTAAAAGATGTAAAGCTTGAAATTGGGGATCGAGAGTTTCTTACAGATCTTGTAGTGCTACCGGGGTAGGAATTGATATAATCCTAGGAATGAAGTGGATGAGTGGAAATGGAGTGCCGATCGACACGTCAACCCGTGTGGTAATGTTGAGGGATCCTGTGGATAAGAAGGGTTTTCTAGTGCGAGCTTACCTCGTGATATCTCTCTTCACAATACAGCCAATGCTACCCTAGCCAAAGCCATTGAGGATCTACCATTGTCTCGTGAGTTTCCGATGTCTTCCCGATGACTTGCCCGGATTACCTCCGGACCGCGATGTAGAATTCAAGATAGAACTTATTCCGGCACGGCTCCTATATCTCGAAGGCCCTATAGAATGCCGCCCAATGAGTTGGCTGAACTAAAGAGTCAGCTTGAATGAGCTATTGAAGAAAGGTTTGATTCGGCCTAGTTTTTCTCCTTGGGGTTGTCCGGCTATCTTTGTGAAGAAGAAGGATTAATCTTTAAGCATGTGCGTAGATTATCGCCCCTAAATGTCAAGTTACCATCAAGAACAAATACCCTCTTCCTCGCATCGATATTCTGCTTTGATCAGCTCTCTAAAGCTAAGGTATTCTCCAAGATCGATTTGAGGTCCGTTACCATCGATCAAAATTCGTCCCCGAAGATATACCTAAGACAGCCTTTCTCTACCCGTTATGGTTTGTTCGAGTACCTTGTCATGTCTTTTGGGTTGACAAATGCTCCTAAGACACTTTATGTACCGATGAATTCTCAGTATTCATGCCGAATTGGACAAGTTTGTCGTCGTGTTCATTGATGACATCCTAGTATATTCTCGTAATAAAGAAGAGCATCTGTCAACATCCGAGAATTGTCTTAACTCGCTATGCGACAACCAACTTTTATGCTAAGTTCAAGTGTGAATTCTGTTGAACAAGATACCTTTTCTAGGTCATGTGTTATCTGGTGATGGAATTTTGGTTGACCCTACGAAGGTGTAAGAAGTCCTTGAGTGGAAGGCACCTACTACGGTCACGAAGTTCAAGTTTCTTGGGATTGGTCACTATTATCGCCGCTTTATCCCGGATTTTCAAAAATCGCCAAGCCCATGACTCGCTCATCGCAGAAAGATGAGAAGTTTGTGTGGACTCAAGTGTGAAGAGGCTTTCCACACTTTGCGGACCTTGCTAACCTCTCGCTCTCAGATAGCACAACCCGACATCGAAAAGCCTTTTGATGTCTATTGTGATGCATGTGGCACCGGTTTGGGGTGTGTTCTTATGCAGAAGGCCGAGTAATTGCTTATGCTTCAAGCCCACCTTCGAAGCATGAAGTCAACTATCCTACCCATGACTTAGAGTTAGCCGCAGCTTGTTCATGCCCGAAAGATTTGGAGACATTACTTGTCGGGTAATGTGTGCAACATCTATACTCGACCATAAAAGCCTCAAGTACATCTTTACTCAACCTGTTGAACATGCGTCAACGGCGCAACCGTTAGAATTGATCAAGGACTACAACCTTCAAGTGCACTACCATCCCGGTAAGGCGAATGTGGTTGCCGATGCCTTAAGCGTAAAGGCCCATTGCAATTCCTTAGTTAGTGAAGATTTTCATCCGTCACACCTCCTTCATCCTGTAGTACTTCACAATATCACCGTGGATTGCTCTCTTAGAAGTCGAATTATTGAACTCCGTAAGACCGATGTGGGTGTGTTTCACATCAAACGGAAAATGAAAGAAAAAGAGACCAAGCACTTTAAGGTCGATGACAAAGGAATTCTCTCGGTTTAATGATAGACTTGTGGTACCCAAAGATAAAGAACTTAGAAATCAAATTATGGTCAAGCCCATTCTTCTAAGTTGTCCATCCATCCCGGTAGTAGTAAAATGTATCAAGATCTCAAGTCGTATTATTGGTGGACCAAGATGAAGAAAGAAATCGCACTTACGTGGCAAGGTGTGATAATCAAGGCAGAGTCAAGGCTATTCACATAAGGTCCTGGATCATTGCGTACCACTCTCTATTCCCCGGCCGGAAGTGGGAAGAAATTAGTATGGATTTTATTGTTGGATTACCCACTACCAACAAGGGTTGTGATTCCATCTGGGTTATCGAGATCGTCTAACTAAATCCGCTCACTTTATTCCGGTCAAGTCTACCTATCACCCACACAATTATGCCGAGATTTATTTTCAACAAGTGGTACGCCTCCATGGTGTACCCAAATCCATTGTTTCGATAGAGGACCTCAGTTCACGGCTCGCTTTTGGGAGTGCTTACATCGTAATCTTGGCACTCATCTAATCCGCAGCTCGCCTATCATCCGCAAACATCGTGACAGATCGAAAGCGTTAATCAAATTCTTGAGGACATGCTTAGAGCTTGTCTTATTTCTTGCAAAGGCTCTTGGGAAGACTGGTTACCTCTCGCTGAATTCTCTTATAACAACAAAGCTATCAAGAGAGTATCAAAATGGCTCCTTTTGAAGCTCTTTATGGCCGCAAGTGTAGAACTCCTTTGAACTGGGTGGAACCCGGGAAAGAAGATTCTATGGTATTGACTTTGTAAAAGAAGCCAAGAGCAAGTCCGAACTATACAAAAGAATATGACCGCCAGACAAAGCTAGACAAAAGAGCTATGCTAACAAGAGAAGGAAACCTATTGAGTTTGAAGTAGGTGATCATGTTTATCCAAGGTATCCCCTATGAAAGGAGTCAAGCGTTTTGGAATTAAAAGGAGCTTGAGCCTCGATATGTTGGACCCTACCGCATTATCGAGAAAAGTGGAAGAGTAGCCTATAAACTCGATCTACCCCTGTGAGATGGGAGCTATATTTCCGGTATTCCATGTGTCCCAAATGAAGAAGTGTCTTCGTATTCCTGAGGAAAGAATAGCAACCAGAAAAGTCAACTTGAAATCTGATCTTTCTTATGAGGAAAAGCCCGTGCAAGTTCTGGATACACAAGAAAGAGTGACTCGTACACGAGTGGTTAAGTTATACAAGGTAGTTTGGAGTAATCATAGTGAACGGGATGCAACTTGGGAGCGAGAAGATTATTTAAAGGAAAACTATCCAGCTTTCTATACTGATTGGTACGCTTTCCAAATCTCGGGACGAGATTTTTCTAAGGGGGGAGGGCTGTAACACCCTCGGTGTTTGGCTTCTACTAATTGCAATTCGTCTCATAAACATGTGCATCATTTATCTCATCATGTCATTTTCCCTGAAACATACATATGAAACATTCGCATATTCTGTTTGTTTCGTACTAGATTGTTTGTGAATGGTAGTAGTGCAACATATCAATGAACACATGAATTTCTCATATCTTGAAGCATGGCAACATGGTAGTAATGTGACAAGTATAGGATAACAACAAGGTCATGCAACATGTGTAACATTGTATTGAAACATATGTATGAATTGCTTGTTTTACTTTCTTTATCACATGTGATCAGTAGAAGTGGTATAACAACTTTGTAAAATGGTTGATCATGGTCTAATACACCTTAACTATACTTAGTTTACTTGTTGGAATATTGTTCATGTAGACCAAAATGACCAAAATGCCCTCAAGTGCAAGTTTGACTTAATTTGACCCATGGAGTGCCCTCGTTTGACTGATTCAAAAGTCCAACTTAGAAGCTTTGCATGGCTGTGCACTCTTTACAAAAGTTGTAGCTAATTTATCAAGGAACGAAAGTTGTTTTATGGTCAACTCATGAAAAGGTCTAGAACATGGTCAAACATGTCCCACAAGTCAGAAGTACATGCTGATTCATACTCAGCAAATTTTTCTAAGTCCTAACGTGCAGTACAGTTTCGTGTACCCATGTTTGGAGCCGTGTATCTCCCTAACCGAGCCACACCAGCTTGAGCTTCAGTGGAAAGAGTTGTAGTTCAAGGATAGATGAACAACTTTGTTAACTACGGCATAGCCTAGATCACTACAGATTAGGAAATAATCTTTGTCAAAGTATCGCTGTCAGGCTTAGAAGGGAACGCTGAATCGGAGCTACAGTGATCAAATTTCAGATTTCGATCGGACGTGTGGGGGACACTCGTCGCCGCTTGTTGTCGCAGCGCCACGCGCCGCGCGCCTCCCTCAGCATCACGCACGCGCGCTTTGAAGCCACCAGCGCTACTGCTCGACGCACTCACCGCCCCCATTTCACATCTTCTCGCCCACCACCGCACTTGCAGCGTCGAGAGCTAAGCCGCCCGCCATTGCCGATCGAGCATCGCAGCTGCTTTGACGCAGACGCCACCGCTGAAACGCATTGCCCGTCCCTACAGTAGCCTCTCCGTGACCTCCTCCACCTCCTTCACCTCTCACCGGGTCATTCGAGCCTCGTAAGGGCGTATTCACCGCTCTTCCCCACCGTAGCCATGGCGGAAGTTCACCGGAGTTACGCGCCCACGCCAACTACCACCGTGAGACTTCCCATCCCTCCTCTATGCTCGGTTAGCTTGGTAGTGAACTCCGAAGCTCGTCCCCAGCTTAGCCCGCACCCTACGGGTCGGGTCTCGCCGAGCCGGCCGCACTGCGTGCCGCGCCGCCGTGCTCGCCGCCACCCCCTCTAGCCGCTGCAATCATTGCAATAGATGGGTCCTCTAGATGCGCATGTGTGTGGGGAACACGACGATGCCGTCGAGTTCGCCGGAGAAGCCACCGGCGCGAACTAAGCCACCGGCCGTCGCTCCTCCCCTGCTTCCTTCTTCACGACGAAAGCGGGCCCTTCGTCGCCTCTCGACACGGAGGGGAGTCCAGCTCGGGCAGCGCGCCGTGTGTTGGTCATGGGCGCCGCGTCTTGGGTCACAACAGGCGCTCGTGGGCATTGCTTGGGCCAAACCCACCAAGAGCGGTTAGGTTTCATTTTATTTTGTTTGTTTAACTGCTTTTCACAGCTTTAGTGCACCATTTCAAAAATAGATAACTCAAGTCTGATAGATCCAAATGATGTGGTGCTAATTTTGTTAGGTTCCTGGTCATGTCTAGTATTTAACAAAAATATTATATGAGCACATGTTTTAGAAAAATTTGATGAATTAAATAGGAGTTTGAAATGTGTTTTTAGAAGCATGCAAACTTGTTTGAATTTTATCTTGAGTTTCTGTGGTCCAAAAATTATGAAATTTTGTGGGCAGTCTGTTATTGCTTATTAGAAGCTCTGGTAAAAATTTTAGAGCTAGTACATGTATAGTTTTTAAGTTATAGAATTTCCTTTTATTAATAGGTGGATCTTGTGTGAATTTTCATAATTTTTCTATAGATCCAGTGAAGGTGAAATTTTATGGGTGCTATTCTTATGCTAGAAGGATGCTAGGAAAAATGAGAAATCTGTTGTTTGACACTTTTTAATAAGGTTTCCTAATTATGCTAGAAATAGACATGGCATCTGTTATTTTGGATACAGCAAGTTATGTTGGTCCAATGGCTTTGAAATTTTTATGGTAGTCTATGTGCAGCATGAGATAGCTACTGTAATTTTTGTAGATTTGTATGAATAGTTTTACTATATGTTGCTTAAATCACCTAATTAACTAAATAAATTGGAAAAGGATATTAAATAATTTATTTAGAAGTTAGCACTATACTTTCTGATGTTTCTAAGATATGAAAAACAAGTTGGTAAACTTGGTTTGGTCAAATTAGGCTTTTGCACCATCATTAAATAATTAAGTTAGTAACCCCGTCATTCTGGACAGATTCTAGGTCTACTGGAATTTGATTTGGTTAACTTCAGAATCATGCTTTGATGTTTACAAGTGAATTGTAGAGAATTTCATAAGCTTTCCAGAATGTCCTCTTGCAAGTCATTTGGAGTTATAGAACTCTGGTTATGATAGAATTAAGTTACTACTTGTTGCATATGAAGCTTTAACTGTTATTTTAAGCATGTCTGTACTATTCTAAGTTCATGGTACTGTTCCTAGGTGTTAGGCCTTTAACTGAAGATGAGCATCTTTATCTTAGGTTATGCAAGTTAGGTAAGTTGCTCTTGTTATTTAAGTTAAGTTGGATACATGCTTAAAGTAATTTGAATAGAGCTAATTACTCGGTAAACGAGTGTCCAGTGATGTTTTCGTAAACACCCATTGTGATTCATTCATCATGAGCATCATGTCATTCCTTATGCATCCATGATATTTATCTTGTGCATCGACATGCAATAGGTGTACCGGAAGGAGTAACCTCGCTGGAATTCGAGGAATGAGCGAAAGCAAAGCAAAATGACACCCGGAGATTCAGGAGGAGCAGCCTTCAGGAGAAGTGCCAGACGAGGTCGCCGTTGAGTGCCCTGACCACCGTCCTTGCAACTTTGTAAAAGGCAAGCCCCGGAGCATATTAAGCCTCCTAATTTCTGAAATGCAGTTACAGTATTATTATTACATATATTGTTGCATTAAGTTTAGGTGTTGGATGCAAACCATTGCTGCATTGGTTACCCATTCCTTGTCCAGATATTGTTACCCTGAACCCTATGTAGCTCAGTGCTCGAGTAGTGCTTAGCCCCGCTTAAACGCTGTAGAAGTCGGGTGATTTCCTGTCACCGCGAGATATAGGAAGATACATGTGGCACGGTTGGCTATATTTGCTATCGTGGAAAAGAACCATTCTTAATTTGAAATGAAGACCGGACGGAGGCTTGCCGGTTTGCAAAGTGACTCCGTGCAGGTCGCTTAAGGACCGATTCTTGGAGCCTTTCCTGCTCATGTTGAACGCATGCCTCTCTCTTAGTTGGTCGTGTCCGATGACCGACCATGAAGCCGAGTAGCTCACCTCGGGCCGGGAGTCGATAAGTATAAAGTGCGCCTCGGAAGGGAGCCGAGGCGTGAGTCCAAGGGCAGGTGATTTAAAAGTCCCGATCGTCCCCGCGTAAGGGTAATCCCCGAGAGTCTTTGGGCGCTGATCGAACCTGCGAATTTGGTTCCCGAGATGTTCCAAAGGTGACCTCCACGGCTACCCTTGCAAAGTATGCCAGGGGTGAGAGTTAGGAATACCCCTCACCTGAGTTGTAATTCGATTCAATCGCCGCCTCTCCCAGTAGTGAGAACTTGACGGGCTTATCTCCAATGTAGATACACTTAATAACTTAATGGTTCGGAAATGATGATATGATGATGACAAACCTTTATTATACCTGCTATGGTTAATATTGTTTGCTCCTAATAAGTGAGTGCTCTAGTACAAAAGCTAATCTAGTGGATGTAAATGATGATAAGCTTGATGCTAAGTTTAAATTGGTTACTATGCTCATAAGCTCTTTATGCAAATGTGTCAAGCTAGCCCACCAGTAAAGCCTTGCATGATCCTTGGTGTCGTTTATTTCTGATTTTTGTCGGTAAGTCTAGTGAGTACCTTCTCGCACTCGTGGTTTATTTCCCACCGCTGCGATGACCGCCTTCTTCTTTGGTTGTCGCAAGTACGCCCTCTCCCTCATTGGGATGAAGACTAGACCGTTACAGTAGCGGTCTCTACTAGTTCTCGTGACTGATAATGCTTTTGTGGGACATGACTCTGATCTGGCAATGTATTTGAAACTATGAAGTTATGTACTAAACTATGTTGCTTCCGCACACTCAAACTTGGTTTGTAATATTTTATTTGAACTCTGATGGATGTAATCCGAATGCTACTTGTGAAATGTTGTAACGAATGATGTGTTGTGTTGAATCATTACGATCTTGGTTTGTATGTCGAGAGTTGGTTGAAATCCTTCGTGATTTCCGGACTACCGGGATTATGGGAGCTTAAGTACAGGAATTTGATCGCTTCGGTGATTGTTTTTGTACTTACGTTCCTATGATTTGGTCGGTTCTGTTACAGACAAGCACATTTCTTATAGGCACGAGAGATGGAAGGCAAAGAGGTAGAGGATGAACTTGGACGTCATGAAGGCGTTCATCAGTTACACTACTAGAAAACAGACCTTTCATCCCGCCTCTATTTTTGCCTTTAGTCCCGGTATTTTTGTGTTCGGGACTAAAGGGACTATCAGTCCCGGTTGTATCCTCAAACAAGGATACAAAGTTCCTGTCCTAAGTGTGTGGCGATGGCGAGTAGCAGCTAGTCCTTTAGAGCCTGCAGCCGGGACTAAAGGTCCTTTAGTCCCTACTGGACCCTCCAACCGAATAAATCTTTACTCCCGGCTTGAGGCTCCACCAGACTAAAGGATGACCTTTAGTCCCGGCCTGGGCTATAACCGGATAAAATCTTTTGATAAAATAATATAGTCACGCTGGACAAAAAATGGGGCAGCCAGGGCATTGAACCCACGACCTCATAGCCAAGGTCCAAACCGCAAAGACACTAGCTAGCCATATCCTAACTAAGTCACTTTCTCGACAAGAAAGCACCCAAATATTTATTTAATAAGAGAAAAGACCCTTTAATTGATTATATTCTTTTGTTAACTATACTTTGAATTTTCTAGTCCATGTGCTTTCTAGTGCCTGATTGATCTCATAATTTTTATCAGGGTTTCAAATGCCTAGTGTGAAGCCACCACCAAGTTCGAGATTTTTCTGAATTGGTTTGGTAATTTTTTCACTTTAATTGAATTTCCACGCGACTTCACCAATTAATTATACGTTGAACTGAGTCCACCCCCGAAAAGATCTGGAATGGTGCCAAACTTTGCCAAATGGTCTCTTGTGCCCTAGGAGACAAATATTTGTGGAGGTTGATGCAAAATTATATTGTTTTCAATATGTAATTCACCGTATTTTGTCTCACGCAGCACAAAGAAAAATGTAATAATAAAAATAATTATCAGAAAAATCTAAGATCTTCTGTGGGGTCATATTTTGGGTGTAAATGACTGCCAAAAAAATTTCAAGCCATTTCGATATAGGCGGAGTCGACGTGCTTCACAGAGGTATATAGAACCTTTCGTCGAACCCTATCTATACACCTAGGTTCTCTGGAACTCTGAAGTCCATTTGCTTTCCAGTGCCGGATTGGTCTCAAACGTTTTCTCAAGACTACAAATGCCCTGTGTGTAGCCACCACCAAGTTTGAGATTTTTCTGAGGTGGTTTGGTACTTTTTTAACTTTAATTGAATTTCGGCCCGAACTCACCGATTAATTATACAATGATTAATGAAGAACCTAAAGATTTACGTTACAATTACCTGAAAACTAATTTTCTATCGAAAACCAATAAATTTAATAATTTCAATTAAAGTCTACATTTTTGCATTAACGAAAATAGTGAGTATTAGTTGCATTATGTTCAACATTCATAATAAAAAACACGATAGTTTAGGTCACATATTTTTTTGTGTGCAGTAAATGAAAATAAAGTTTATTACTTTTTCTAAAAAAAATTATGCCTAGTATTGAATTTACTGCGCAAATAATAAGACTTAAACATTTAAATATAAAACATATATAAAATAAACTGATCTGCTTAAAAGTTGGCGGGAAATGAAAATGTAGCCTACCTTTAGTCCCGACTCCTGCCACCAGCTGGGACTAAAGGTGGGCTGCATTTGGCGGCCCGCCAATAAATCCTTTAGTCCCGGCTCCTTTCAATAGCCGGGACTAAAGGTCTCCCTTTAGTCCCGGCTGGTGGCAGAAGCCGGGACCAAAGGTGCTTTAGTCCCGGGCGGTGCATGGAGCCGAAACTAAAGGTCCCTCTCCTATATACCGCCGCCTCCCTTCTCTCTTCCTCCTCATCGATCGACTTCGTCTTCAGCGTGTCCCTGAGCTCCGCCGCCGCCGATTCGCCTCCCCGGCCACCCCCGACGCCGCCTGCTTCCTCATCGGAGGGCACCCAGAGGCTCGCCCACCTCGCCGGAGTAGCCCCGACGCCGCGCCCCTCACCGAGGAGCCCCCGACGTTCCCCGACGCCACGCGCGCACCATGCCACCGCCGATTTCGCCTTCCCGGCCACCCCCGACGCCGCCTTCCTCATAGGAGGGCACCCCGACGCCCGCCCACCTCACCGGAGTAGCCCTAACTCCGCGCCCCTCAAGGAGGAGCCCCTGGCTGCCCATGACGCCGCGCGCGCGCCACGCCACGCCACCACGCCTTCTTCCTCACCGGAGGGCATCCCGACGCCCACCCACACCTCGCCGGAGTAGCCCCGACGACGCTGCGCCCGGCCAGGAGCCCCCATGCCTCGATCCAGCGCCGCTGTCAACCACCGCCCGTCGTCAACACTCCATTAATTCTAAACCGCCGGTATATATATATTATATTTATTATATTTATGAATTATATTGACGAAATGTGTATTAATGTATATATGTATGAAATTATATATGTATGAAATGTGTATATATATATATATCAATTAATGTATATATGTATGAAATTAATGTGTGTATATATATATCAATTAATGTATACATATATAATTTTTCCTTAGGAAAAAAAATCAAGTGTGTTATATTTTGATACCATGTGGCCTATACCCTAAACCCTAAACCACCCTAAACCCTAAACCCTAAACCACCCTAAACCACCCTAAACCCTCCCCGGCCACCGACGCTGGCCGGCCGCCCCGCGCAGGCACCACCGCCCCGAAATGTGTATGAAATATCTATGAAACCCTAATTGCATAATTATTGTTTTATAATTGTTTAGGCTCTCTATGGCCGACCCGAGAGACGATGACCTGGAGGCGGAAATGATGGATATTATCAACGCCGGCACTGAACATTGTGCCGATGTTGATAATGACCAGCAGGAAGACGACGGGAGTCAATACTTGAATCTCGATCATATTGTTGAGGAAGTTGTTCATGAAGATAATTCCGGCGAGGTATATATTTCTCAATATCTAGCTCTCATTTATTTATTATGCATACATGTAGCCCACTGGATCGACCTTCGTTTTATAATACTTTTTGTGTTTCTATGCGTACATAGCCATCTGGATCGACGGCGATGATGGGGAACACAAAGAATGTTTGAGGGGCCAAAAAGCCGTTGGAAGGCCGCTACATCATCTCAGAATTCAACATGGCTACAGGGGAACCACTAGGACAATATGCATAGAAATTCGTGTACCACTGTGGATACCTTGTAAGGGACAAGCTCCCGATCAATGCCCGTGAATGGAAAAAAATAACAATGCTCCTCATATTAGTTATGTCTCTGATAAGGACAAGGAGCTGATTTGGCAAGATGTTCTTGCACATTTCACGCTCCAAATAGATGATTATCATGAAGACATCACCCACGAAAGGTTGACAGAGCGAGTTAGGCACTGGACAATGAAGAAGATGGCCACCCAATTCCAATCTTGGAAGAAGCAGCTTTATAAATCATACGTCAAGAAGAACAAGACTCCAAATTGGAATGATAAGGGCCCAATCACAAAGGCAAGGCCCTACTGGGAGGAATTTGTACAGTACAAGACATCAGAAGAGGGCGCGGAACGGGTGAGAAGGAACCAAGAGAATTCCAGACAAAAGCAATACCACCATAACATGGGATCAGGTGGCTACGCGACTTCCATTCTCAAGTGGCAAAAAATGGAAGCAGACCTTATTGCCAAGGGGGTCGTACCTGAATCAGCACCGTGGCCTGAACGCATAGCGTTGGTTTTTAGGTCATGGGGGAGGATTGGACCCAGTCACCGGGAAGCTCGTCCATGGCACAAAACTCGAAAGAGCAACAGAAAGGTTGATTCAAATTCTAAAAGCTAGAGATAGTGGACTATTCTGGCCCAACAGAGAGAAAGATGAACTGACATATTCCATTGGGACTGCTGAGCATTGTGGACAAACTAGAGGCAAAGGGGCCGTTCTGTGGGTGCAAGGTTTCCCTGAATGGATCGATTCGTACAGAAGCAGCCAGAGACGGAAGGATGAGGAGGCAGAGAGGATCCGCATCTTGAAGCAATATGTTATTGAGTCACGGGAAGCGGTGCTTGAATCACAAAGGCGAGAAAAAGAAATGCAAGAGAAAATGCAGGAGGAAGTCACAAGGCAAGTGCAAATACAATTGAGTGCCCACGGGATTACAACAGCTCTGGGAATCAACATTAGCTCTGATTAGTTGAGAAGCAGTTGTGCTTCTACGGAGCTGCCTGATGCCATAAAAGATGCAGAGCTACGCTTCCCCGTGGATGACGTCACTGAACCTTTTACATCATGTGAGCTGCACATTCCAAAAGATAATGGCACAGTGAAGGTGGCTATTGATGTTGTAAACCCTATCGACCGTACCAAGACACCAAGAATCCATGGGGCAGTAGTACCAGCTGGATATGCTACCGTCTCGGTGGATAAAGTTATTGAAGGTTTTAGCGATGTGCCTCTTGACATTCATGGAGGTGATGGGGAGAAGACCGTGGGAGAAGCAGAGAAGTCATTCATTGCATGGCGCAAGCGCTACATCAATATTCTCGGGAAGCCGTTGCCGCACAATAGGTACGGATGAAAGTGAATGAAACAATTTTTTTATTAATTTTATATTGCCTCTTAGATAACAATTGACTCATTGTCTTCTGTATGCACACAGCAGGGCCTCCCCCAACCTAAGTCCAATAGTACAATCACCAGACCATCATAGTGCTCTGGGCGGCGGTTACGATGGGGTAGAAGACACGGCTGCATCCCCACCATCTCCAAGACGGTCTCCACCGCCACCGCCACCGCCTCCAAGGGGTTCCCCAACGCCGCCTCGAAGGTCTCCAACGCCTGTTCCCCCACCTCCTCCCATGAACCAGGGAAGACGGCTGCAAACAAATAAGCCATCTGCCTCACCGGCCGAGACGCGACCAAGAAGGCCCAGTGAAACCAACGCCAATTCCACAGAAATTGCCCGGTGAAATGAGTAAAGAGGAGTTAGATGATGCGGTTAAAAAAACCGTCAAGCATTCTTCTCGAGCACAGGAAGAGGAAGCGGCGAGGAGAGAAGCACTTCCACCTACCTCCAAATAAACTAAGGCGGATGGTGGAAGCTGAAAGCGAAAAAGAGGCGGTAAGCTCGTAAGCCCTCGCCACCATCGACTTTTGACCACACTCTTAGCAAGATAATCAAGAAAGTCAAAAGCGAGGAAAAACTGCTGTGCACAACTCGGAGAACAAGAATTGCAATCAGTCCCTCTAGTTATTGCTAATGAATATGGTTCAAACATAGATATGCTAGATATGATGGAAATACCTACCGATAAAGAAGTGGATATGGCGGAACTTGCTAACTTTTATGCTATGAGAGGTATCGACCTTGGCGATTTCCTCTTGAAAGTGCGCCCAGAGGCGGATGAATGGCGAAAATATGAGCATGGCGGTGAGTCTATGGAATCCTAAGACCATCAATGAACTGGGTACACAATTGTTCAAGCTAAACACCTTGTACCTCGACGCGTGTCACTGGAAAGAGTTCTATATTTCTGTCAGAATAAAAAACGACCATTGGTTCCGTGGCGATGACGTTATGTACATTGAGTTAGCTAAATTACACCAACTAGTCCACCGGAACTCTCTCGACAAGACTCTCATCAGCTGCTATTATCTGTAAGTGATTCTTTCTACTAATTAATAATAAGTCGCTATGTACGTACATGTCTGTGTTTATTATCCTCACTCTATATATATGATGCAGGTTTGAGATGGGAGAGTGCAAAAAGAGAGGGTGTACTGATATTGGTTTCATTGATCCACATATCGTATTCAAAAACCCTAAACCCCAACCAACATGGAAAGTAGAAACGGAGGCCAATATCAAGATGTTCTTAGAGAAGCAACGTGACAAGAAATGTATACTCTTCCCCTACAACTTCAGGTAAGTGTTCATAATGTTGACGATCGTGTATCCATATATATATGTTCACTGTACCTGTTAGCTAATTAATGAGTGTTAATGGACATGGCAGTGAACACTGGATATTGATGGAACTCGATCTGGAGAAAGGTCATCTAGGCATCTGGGACACGATGAGAAAAGAGCAAAAAGAGTTTCAAGAGATGATAGATATTATTCAGAGGTAATTGCAGTCTCACTAGCAAAACTATTCCCATCTCTCTGCATGCAAATTAATGGTCCAAATATTTTTTATGTTATTTGGTAGTTGTTGGGAAAAGATCTGTCAGGAACACCATATGAAACGCAAAGTGCCACTGAAAGTAGTGCTATACAAAGTAAGTACTATATACCTACCTTAGTTCAATTTCCCTATGCTCGGATGATGACGAATCTTTTTCTCGTAAAGTGGATTCTGCGGTAGCCCCAGGGGACCAATCTCTGTGGATACTATGTTTGCGAGTTCATGAGAGTGTGCTAAAAAAGAACTAGTCTAGAGGAAAAAAGGGTAAGTGTACATATATATATATATATTCTTCATACATATATTTATATATATATATATATATATTCATGATAGATACAATTTATTTATCATTATTCTTGATACATATATATATATATATATACTAATATACTTTTTCTTTATCTCATATCTCAAATTGAAGACTCATTGGTTGAAGGAAAAAACCCTGGACACATACCATCTCAAAGCAATCCAAGAGACAATAGGTGGATTTCTGTATGATCATGTCTTAACTCCCGGCGGCGAGTTTTACTATGACCTAAATATGTGACGATGAAAGCCAAATTTCATATTGATCCAAAGAACATGTGATGATGAAATGTACAATTAATGCAAACTTTACATGTGACGATGAAATGTAATATTATGTTTTAGTTTACTTTTACTTGTGTTGCTTGCGTGCATTGATCGAGCGAAAACTTTACAGTACGCGCGCGTATACGTATATTACTTTGCAGCGAATAATGCGTATTCGAAAACCAAATTAAAACAAAAAAGAATCATCAATTGAAATAAGCAAGAAAAGAAAAGAAAAAAAGACCATTTAGCCCCAGTTGGTAATACCAACCGGAAATAAAGGGGCCAGCCCAGGCGCTGGCGTGGCTACCTTTTTAGTCCCGGCACCAACCAGGACTAAAAGTCCACTTCTATTCCCGGCTACTAACCATTTATTCCCGAACTCCTATTCCCGGCTGCGTAACCGGGAATAAAGGGGGTTGGCAGCCGGGAATAGAAGCCCTTTTTTTCCTAGTGTTACCAGTAACCGTAACCATAATATCAAGAGTTGCTAGTAACTGCAGCCATAACCATAATGGTTACAAGTCCAAACATTAACCACAATTAGCCCGCCATTAAGTCTTTATTGCACCTAGCATTTAATGTGAACCTAGGATTTATTTTATTTGAATTGAATAAAATTAGGCCAAACCTAATAAAACCCAACATATACTACAAATTAAAATACACGTCGATCGAGTAAAAAAGCAGGCAATGTCAATTCATGCAAGAAAACCCCGTAGGCAAGCACATGTGGTTGTGCCGACTGCCTAGGCCGTTTTGCCTCTTGATGGCATTGTCGACAGCATCCCTAGGGCAGTAAGCGCCCACCGTGTACTACTTGAGGTAGTCCTAGCTTGCAGTCGAAGAAGACGCGCACGGCCTTAGCCATCTTGCTGGTGCTGGGCCTCCCAACGCGGTGAGGTCGGCATCCTGGCCCCAGTAGGCTGATCGATCACGGCTGGAAGCCGGAGGCCGCGGATTTGCATGGTAGGAGCGCGAACGATGTGCCGAGTGAACGAAATCCTTGGGTGCTATCTGTTGCGTGAATAAAGTAGACTTTCATTGCCCTTGTTGCCAGGTTCCTTGTTTGACCGTGGCTTTCATTGCCAGTTACTCCATTAATTGATAATTAAAAAATAGGTAAGAGGAGTCCCAAGAATCTCGCTAGCTCCTCCGCCTATAAAAATAAGGAAAATCTTTCGTATCAACAAGAATATCGCTTCCTCCTCCGATCAAAAAACCCTAAGGTATGTATCGCCCCCGCCATCCGGCCCTAGACCTTCTAATCACCGTCAAAATCGTCCCCTAATCTGCGTCAAAATCTGCCTCCGCGAAATAGCAAGAATCCTCGCCCATCTTGCGGCATTGCATGCAGTGGCTTGCTGATGATCTGATGCGTCGATTGGTGTCATGTCTGACAGGTGCTCCGATAGATCGATGGCGACGACTCTCCCCATCAAGCCCCTGGACGGCGCCGGCGGCTACCTGCGGTGGAAGGAATCTCTGCTCCTCCGCATGCGCATCCGCACCCTCAGCGTCGCCCACGTGGTTTTCGAGGCCCGTCCCGCCGGTGCCGGTGCCGGCGCCGGCGGCGATAACGATGAGGCCGCGGCCAAGAAGTGGGCGCGCGACGACGCGGTGTGCCGCGGCCACATCCTCGCCACGCTCTCCGACTGCCTGCTGCCAGACTACGCCCTTTTTCGCCACGGCCGCGGAGCTGTGGCGTGAGCTGGCGCGCACCTACCACTTGGACACCCCCCGCGTCTGGCGGGACAAGTTCGACGCGTTCGTGTTCGAGTAAGGCTCCAAGGACAAGCTCCTGGAGCAGATCGCGCATGCGGTGGCCCTGGGCGTCGCCGAGAAGCTCCCTGATGACTTCATCGCCTACGAGCTCTGTGGGAAGCTCCTGGATATCGTCAGCAAGTCGTCGTGCACTCCGGTCCTCATCACAACGAGATGACCATGAGCTTGGTCTGGGATGTCGCCCGGCGTGTCGTGGCCAGTGGCGCAGGACCGTGACATGTTGCCAAGAACTGCCGGGTCAGGGTTCGATCATGGGTGTCCACGCTTACATTTTGTAAAATAAAATAATAACTAGACCATTGCATATGCACTCTTAATTTTAATATAATAAGTGATATAAATATTACAAATTCTTAGATAAAGTTAGGCCCCATAGAAGATCAAAATTGTTTTTATGTGATATCCTAGTTTGCTCATGTTCTAACTCAGTACTCCCACTATCGGAATCCTCAAATTTACAGAGTGTTTATTTGTTTGCCGAGTGTATTTCCTCGGGCACTCGACGAACAAATTCTTTGCCGAGTGTTATCCTAAAACACTCGGCAAACAAAAAACACTCTGCAAAAATGGGAGTTTGCCGAGTGTCAAACAAAAAACACTCGGCAAATAGAGGATTCGTCGAGTGTCACGAAAAAACACTCGGCAAAGGAAGGTTCGCCGTGTGTATTAAAATCAACACTCGGCAAAGTAAATAAATAAATAAATAAATAAAACCACCCACAATAAAACCCGCCCTCCCTCCCAGCCCCTCGTCCGCCCACCTCCCGCCCCAGGGCTCCCACCCCGCCCAGCCCAGCGCGATTTCCCCCTCCTCCTCCTCCGCCCCCTCCTCCCTCCTCCTCCCGCCACGCCGAATCCAGCCCCTCCCTCCTCCCCTTCTTCTTCCCGTCGACGGCCGGCCCTCCCTCCTCCCTTCTTCTTCTTCCCCGTGGCCGGACCCTCCCCTTCTTCTTCCCCGCCGGCGGCTGCCGGATCCGGCCCCTCCCCTCCATCCCCTTTCTTCTTCCCGCTGGCGTCTTTGGATCCGCCCCTCCCTCCTCCTTCTTCTTCCCGCCACGCCGCCGATCCGACCCTCCCGGCGATCGTCGTGCGCCCTAGTGGCGGGGGCAGCAGCATGTGGCGCCGGCGGCGATGGCCCTACAACGGCAGCACCTCCCAAGCCCGAGCAGCGGTCCCAGTGGCGGCTTCCTCGGAGGCGGATCCGGCCCTCCCTCTCTCCCTCGTTGCGCGCATCTGGCCAGATCCCATGGAAGCGCTTGCGGATCTGGTGGTGGAGTGGCGGATCCGGCTTGGGCACGGCGTGGCGCCCTCTCTCCTTCCTCTGGCGGCGGATCCGGTGGAGGCATTCGTGGATCTAGTGGTGGAGCGGTGGATCTGGATCGGGCGCCCTCTCTCCTTCCTCTAGCGACGGATCCGGTGGAGACACTCGTGGATCTGGTGGTGGAGCGGCGGATCCGGCTCAGGCGCGGCGTGACACCCTCTCTCCTTCGTCCGGTGGTGGTGGTGGTGGCCGGCGCACCCCAGACGTGGATGGCGGCGGCGGTGCTGGTGGTGCGGGCGTGGATGGTGGCCTGCTTTTTTTAATTTTTATTTTGAAAAAAAGTTTGCCGAGTGTTTTTTTTTGCACTCGGCAACGTCTTTGCCGAGTGTCCGATAAAAAACACTCGGCAAACAAGCGTTTGCCATTAAAGGGTTTGCCGAGTGTTTGTTTTTGGGTCTTCGCCGAGTGCCCCCGGCACTCGGCAAAGCTCCTGATCCAGTAGTGTCCTTCTGTTCCTTTTTATAAGATGGTTTGGGATTTTGATTTGAAAAGAGTCATTTAAACATACATTTGCAATATATTATCAATTAGAGTACTACATATCAACTTTTTATAAAAAGACATGTGAAATACGAAACTGTTATTCCATATTTTGTGCATTGATTAATCAATAGACATGTCACAAATAGGAACTTCAGTTAACAAGTTGCTCTGTATACTTTTCTGCTTTTCTCTTTGCATGGCACCTCGATCAATTGAAATTTTACTTTGAGTTGTGTGTTTGACAAGGGAATAGTTATGTATAATCGTCGCTGGATACATCAAGCTATTAGGTTTTCCTATATCAACAATGACATGCACGAGTGGATACTTTTAGAAGGAAGTATTCTAGAATATCTTTAAAAATGGTGTCAATAATGTAGACGTTAGGTTATAAATAATGTTGTGTAGGTACTTTAGATGTAACTTAAGAATGTTATCTTTCATAAAAAGGCATAGATAGTTACTTTTGGATCTTGTTACAATGCTGGGGATGACTAATTTAGATGCAAATTCAAGGCATCGGTGTCGAAGCTTAGATCAAGATTTAGGTAGTTACTATTATTGTTCATACTAGCATAGGTGAGTAATTTAGATGAAGGTTGGAGGGTATTCTAGGTCATATTTTTTTAATAAACTTAGTCCGTAGCTAATCAAAATTACTTGTATTATTTGCTCTCTTTAGTTTGTTCACATATTCTACTGTAATACTCCCTTTGTTCTTTCTTATTATGTCATTTTATGATGTAAGAAAACCTTACAAAATATACTATCTATTTGCATCGTAATTCTATACTACTTCGTCCCAAGGTATAGCTACTTGGATGTTTGTTCTAAGTCAAACTATTTTTTTGACTAAATTTCTACAAAAATAATTAACATATGTAACATCAATAAGAATGTTGTAAAAATTTATTTAATAATCAGCCTAATGATACTAATTTGTTGTCCTAATTGGTGAATGGTGATACTTCTACAAATTTAGTCAAACATAATATAGTTTACCTAGGACAAATCTCAAAGTAGTTTTCTTATGGAAGGTGTGCTGGCCATGAGCCTAAGAGGGGAAATGAACTAGATTGATCACTTAAATCTTAAACCTAGGCTTAACTTGATCTAGAAAAAACATAAGCTAACTAGCATGATGTGCGCATTTTTTAGTGTGATATCTTAACCAATCTACAAAGAGTTTTGCAACCTAAATCCAATCCTATGATGTAACAATAATAGGTATTATCACTACCACAATCCCAAATTTCCTTGAGTGCCAGCCAAGGAAAAGGGTTAAACCCCCAAGGAAATGATCCTTGGCCACGAACCGTCAAGCAAACACACTCAAGAATAGAGGACAAGGGAAATTAGTTTCCTTGGCGGTTTTGCCACTCAAGGATGATTTCCTTGGAGGCTGGCTGCCAAGGAAACTACGACCAGACTTAATTTGCCGAAAGGCTAAGGAAATGTTGTAACCGCCAAGGAAAGAAGTTTTCTTGAGGGTCGGCAGCAGCCAAGTAAATTAATTTTCTTGAGGGTTGACAACCTCCAAGGAAATTAAACACTCTAGACCGCCAAGGTAATTGGTGTTTCCTTGGCTGCCCTTAACCTCCAAGGAAATTATAATTTTCCTTGACTGTCATTAGCCGCCAAGGTAATTCTGATTCCAAGAGGGCCAACCCCCAAGGAAATCTATACTAGCAATAAAAAATAATTGCAGGAATCAATATATTTTAATATTACAGTCACTATACTCATGTTACATGCATTCACAAGCCATGATATGATATACATTAATTAATCAGCATATACCTAAATATAAACACATCGTTTATTAATATGTTCTTTACAAGTTCACAGCTTACAATTCAAATGGTTCCCACTTGATTAGGTCGCCACAACACTAGTTCTAATACAAGCAGCATGTGTACACTCTACAAAAGCAACAATTAAATTGTGCTTCATGAAGACCATTTCATTTCTGAGTCACCCACCTACAAAGTGTTAGATGGTTACATCCATTAGTTGTTTAAAATAGAACAAATGGCTTTAAAAAGAATAACAAAACATGTTAAAATCCTCTCTTTTTTACTTTTAAATCAACAGTAAAATACAATTGTAGAACTGCATAGACAACCATTATCAACACTACAACTGTTTAAGTGATAAACTATGTTCTTCCAGAGGAAGCTGTTGGATTTTCTTAGACTTGGGAACTTGCTCACCTCACAAACGCCGTGCAGAAGCAGCCTCCGAAATCGGTCCTGGACATTCAGCATTAGCACTTCTTCAACACAGACTACACACCATGCATGAAATGAGTTTTTTTTATACCAAAAACATAACAGTTATTAAACATCTATTTTTTGCTAGAAATTAAACAGCAATTAAATAAACTTCGCACAAATTTTTCAGTCTATAATAAACAAGATGTGGACACCTAATCAATTTGAGATTTTTGACACCCAGCCCGACGCCACCACCGACCGACACAAGGGATTCTTGGAGAAAATTTTTTGGAGTCTATCTGAGAGGTCGCTCGGAGGGTCGTGTCCTGCGGCGTGGATCCTTGGTACGAGTACCGCGACAAAGACGGACGATGACGGTCCAAAACCTGAGCAGGACACGTAGCAGGAAGCGTGTCATGTCTGAACACGGCGTATGGCTTGATCATGGGCTTCCCCACGCTAGCTGTGGATGTCAAGAACACTGAAAAATGGTTACCCACTCCCAGTCTTTAGTGTTTGTATCCTGTAATCTAGATGCTAGACTGAATTATGCCTGCTAAACGCTCGCTGACGCTATGCTATATGCACGTCGGCTTGAGATGCTATCAGGCGTGTTTAGTCAAGAGTCAAGACCATGTAGCTAGGAAGGTATGGACTTGCAAGAAAACAACTGCAAGGATGATCTTATGTCTGGATGGAATGTATGCTATTTCGTAGCGTTAACTCATGTAGAATAGGGTGAAGCGACGATGACACTGTCTTGGTAACTTTGTTTTGAACTCAAAAAATGATGCTAAGTTTGCATGACGTTGCATCATTTGCAGTACTCTTTCTGTGGCCGTTTGTTCTGCTCACAAGTCACAAAATGATTGTTATGTAACCCACCGGCTACATTGATTCATCCTGCATTCCTGCTATTGTAAAAATGTGTTGGAATTTCTGCTGGTGAGTTGGATTGCTGCGGGATGCGATCAGCTGTTTGCGGTCTGTGTCTGTGTTGTTACAACCGATTTGAAGTTTGTGCTTGTTATTTTGGGCCTCTGATTTCATACTGTCAGGAGTTTTAAGCCGGTGCTTGTGCACCAATGTCCACGCTCAGGCCTGTCCATGTTCCTCAATCCTCACTTGGTTTCCTATCTTCTGGAGTTCTAGTTTCTTTTTTTTTTTTTAAAAAAAAGTGGAGTTCTAGTTTCTAGTATCAGTAAAAAGGAAGCCAGCGGCTCTCGTGGATCTAACAAAAGAGCATTTTCTGAGCCAACATTATACAGGATGTACAGCCTAAACCAAGATGAGCACTTCTGAGCTAACCTATTTTACCGATAGATGGAGTGGCAGTGTAACAGAACCGACCAAATCATAAGAACGTAAGTACAACAACAATCACCGAAGCGATCAAATTCCTGTATTTAAGCTCCCATAATCCCGGTAGTCCGGAAATCACGAAGGATTTCAACCAACTCTCGACATACAAACCAAGATCGTAGTGATTCAACACAACACATCATCCGTTACAACATTTCATAAGTAGCATTCGGATTACATCCATCAGAGTTCAAATAAAATATTACAAACCAAGTTCAAATGCGCGGAAGCAACATAGTTTAGTACATAACTTCATAGTTTCAAATACATTGCCAGATCTGAGTCATGTCCCACAAAATCATTATCAGGTACGAGAACTAGTAGAGACCGCGTTCAACGGTCTAGTCTTCATCCCCAGCTGGGAGAAGGCAGTACTTGCAGCAACCAAAGTAGAACTGGTCATCTGCAACAGGTGGGAGATAAACCCTGAGTACGAGAAAGTACTCAGCTAGACTTACCCGACAAAACCAGAAATAAAAGACACTAAGTATCATGCAAGGCTTTTCAGGTGGGCTAGCTGGACACAGTTGCAGAAAAGAGCTTACGATTATAGTAACCAATTTAAACTTAACATCAAGCTTATCATCATTTACATGTCCACTAGATTAGCACCTGTACTAGAGCACTCACTTATTAGGAGCAAACAATATTAACCATAGCAGGTATAATAAGGCTGTCATCATCATATCATCATTTCCAACCATTATGTTATTAAGCGATCTACATTGGAGATAAGCCCAGTCAAGTTCTCACTAACCAGAGAGACGGTGATCGAATTACAACTCAGCCGAGGGTATTCCTAACTCTCACCCTGCATACATCTCAGAACCAAATTCAAAAGTTCGATCAAGCAAAGAGACTCTCGAAAATTACCCTTCCGCCAGACGATCAGACTTTTAAATGAAACACCTGCCCTTGGACTCACGCCTTTTACGGCTCCCTTCCGAGGCACACTTTTATACTTATCGACTCCGGCCTGAGGTGAGCTACTCGGCTTCGTGGTCGGTCATCGGACACGGCCAACTAAGAGAGAGGCATGCGTTCAACATGAACAAGAAATGCACCAAGAATCAGTCCTTAAGCGACCATCGGAGTCACTACAAACCGCAAGCCTCCGCCCGGTCTTCATTTCAAATTAAGATCGGTTCTTTTCCACGATAGCAAATATAGCCAACCGTGCACATGTATATTCCTATATCTCGCAGGTGATAGGAAATCACCCAACTTCTACCGCGTTTAAGCAGGGCTAAGCACTACACGAGTCCGAATCACATATGATCTGTGGTAACAATATCTGGACAAGGATTGGGTAACCAATGCAAAGATTGTTTACATCCAACACCTAAACTTAATGCAACAATATATATATAGATATATAATAATAATCAGAATCGCATTTCGGAAATTAGGAGACTTAATATGTCTGGGCTTGCCTTTCACAAAGTTGCACGGACGGTGATCCGGGCACTCAACGCGACCTCGTCGCGCACTTCTTCCGAAGGTGCACCTCCTAAACCTCCGTGTCAATTCCGGCCTTCTTTAAGTCAGTTCCTCAATTCCATCTTTGTCACTCCTTCCGGTACACCTATTGCATGCCGATGCACGAGATAAATATCATGGATGCATAAGAAATGACATGATGCTCAATGATAAATGAATCACAAAGAAGTGTGTTACCGAAAACATCACTCGGACACTCGCTTACCGAGTAAGACTAGTCCTATTCAAACCACTTTAAAACAGTATCTAATTTAACTTGAAGAACAAGATCAACTTACCTAACTTGCATAACCTAAGATAAAGATGCTCATCTTTAGTTAAAGGCCTAACACCTAGGAACATTACCACAAACTTAGAAATAGTAAAGGCATACATAAATCAACATTTAAAGTTTCATATGCACACAAATAGTCCCTTAATTCAATCACAACCAGAGTTCTACAAATCCAAATGACTTGCAAGAGGACATTCTGGAAAGCTTATGAAATTCTCTATAATTCATTTGTAAACATCAAAGCATGATTCTTAAGTTAACCAAATCAAATTCCAGTAAACCTAGAATCTGTCCCGCAATGACAGGGTTACTAACTTAATTATTTGATGATGATGCAAAAGGCTAATTTGACCAAACCAAGTTTACCAGCTTGTTACACATACCAGAGGAACACTAGAAAGTATAATGCCAACTTCTAAATAAATCATTTAATATCATTTTCTAATTTATTTAGTTAATTAGGTGATTAAAGCAACATATAGTAAAACTGTTCATAAAAATCTACAAAAATTACAGTAGCTATCTCATGCTTCACATAGACTACCATAAAAAATTCAAAGCCATTGAGCAAGCAGAACTTGCTATATCCAAAATAACAAGTGGCATGCCTATTTTTAGCATAATTAGGAAACCATAATGAAAAGTGTCAAGCAACAGATTTCACATTTTTCCTAGCATCATTTTAGCATAAGAACCTTACTCACCAAATTTTACCTATACTGGATCTATAGAAAAATTATGAAAATTCACACAAGATCCATCCATTGATAAAAAGAAATTCTATAACTCAAAAACTATACATGCACTAGCTCTGAAATTTTAACCAGAGCTTCTACTCAGCAATAATAGATTACCCACAAAATTTCATAATTTTTAGACCACAGAAACTCAAGATAAAATTCAAACAAGTTTGCATGTATCCAAAAACACATTTCAAAGTCCTATTTAATCCATCCAGAATTTCTAAAACATGTGCTCATATAATATTTTTATTAAATACTAGACATGACCAGGAACTTAACAAAATTAGAAGCATAACATTTGGATCTATATACTAGGAAATACATATTTTTAAATCATGCACACAATTCTGTGAAAAACAAAATAAACAAAACAAGAAATCATTTCACTACTGTTGGGCGGCCCGAGCCGTCTAGCGTCCCTGTGAAGCCAATTGGCGCTGCCCAAGACGCGCGCAGCCCAAGCCCTCCCCTCCTCGTGCTCGACTCCACAAAGGCCGACGATGGGGACCCAGCACGGCTCACGAAATGAAACAGGGAACGAAGGAAGACGACGGCGTGACTCGCCATGCTCATGGCTTCTCGCCGAGACCAACGGCGTTCTTGTGTTCGTCTCACTACTCGTGCGCATCTAGTGGTACCCTAAATGGAAGCTATTGCACTGCGCGCCACCGGCGACGAGCACGCCATCGGCAAGACGCGTGCACATGGCATCCCTTGAGACCCGACCCGTGAGGGTGCGGCTAAGCCGGGGTGAGCTTCCGAGTTCACTACCAAGCTAACCGAGCACGTTAGGGAGGGATGGGAAGGTCTGCGGTGGTAGTTGGCGGCGTGGGCGCCAACTCCGGCGAGGTCCCGCCATGGCGGCGGTGGAGGAAATGGCGAATCGCCCTTACCAAGCCCCAAATGACCCTACCGAGAGGTGGAGGAGGTGGAGAAGAACACGCGGCTACGAACGAGCCGGCCGACGCCGTTTTTTTTGGCGGTGCAAGCCGATGACGGCGACGTGGTCGGTAATGGTGGAGCTACGGTGAGCGGAGGAAAAGAAAATGGAGCAAAGAGATCGGCCGGCAGCACGCTGGGTGTTGCTCAAGTCGTGGCGGCCGTCGCCGGGAGTCCACAGCGTGGCGCAGCATGAGTAGAGTTCCGGCGACGGGTGGCACACACGCCGCCGCTTCGTTGTCTCAGGAGTGACCGATCCACTGTCAGATCGTATTCGCACAACGGAATTGCCGGTCGACAATGAATTTCTTCATCGGTTCAATACTCTAACTCGTTGGTCCATTGCAAAAACAGCATACATGAAACTTGTAGGCCTACCATCCATCTACAACTTCTATTCAAAGACCATCCTCTAATTCGCCATGGATCAGTAGTTAAATGAAGCCCAAGTTGGCCTGATCCAACTGAAATTGCAGTTTAAGACTTAGACAAAATTTTCAGTGAAATCAGCATGAACTTCTGACCTGTGGGCCATGTTTGAGCATGTTCCACACATTTTCATGAGTTGGTCATAAAACAACTTTTGTTCCTTAATAAATTAGCTACAACTTTTGTAAAGAGTGTACAGCCATGCAAGATTTCTAAGTTGGTCTTTTAAAACAGTCAAACAGTGACACTCCAAGGGTCAATTCAAGTCAAACCTCCACTTGAGGGCATTTTGGTCATTTTGATCTACATGAACAATGTCCCAACAAGTAACCTAAGTATAGTTAAGGTGTAATAGAGATCAACCACTTTACCAAATTGTTATACCAACCTTTAATGATCACATGTGATAAAGCAACTAAAACAAGCAATTCACTCATATGTTGCAATGCAATGTTCACACGTTGCATGACTTTGTTGTTATTCTATACTTGTCACATTACTACCATGTTGCCATGTTTCAAGATATAAGAGACTCAGGTTGCATTCACATGTTACACCATTGCTATTCACAACACTCAAGTAGGAAACACACAATTGAAAAATGTTGCATATGCATGTTTCAGTAACAAAGGCATGATGAGATAGATGATGCACATGTTTATGAAATGAAATGCAATTAGTGGAAGCCAAACACCTAGGGTGTTACAGGCAGCTTGTACATGTACAAAGGCAAGCATCTCGTTCAGCATAGGTCACAGTTCTGCTGCAACAAATAATGGATTCTCAGTCATCAGGTAAACTTTCCATCCACTGGCATTACACGGTTCATCACATGACTGCTTACAAAATTTAGAAAGAAAAAAAAAGAGAGAAGAAAATTGTACAACATGCACACACTGTCATCCAAAATCGCAATTTGTGGCACATGAAGCTTGACATTGCAAAAAAACTGCCACCTCAATGATTTCATGTTGGCAATAAAGCGTTGCGAAGGCAGGCATCGCAGATCATGACAGCCTTCGTTCCACAATCCACATAGAAAGTGGCTCGCTCAAACTAATTTACCTTATAAGGACCAAAAAGATTTGGTCGTTAAGCAGGTTCTGTCAGGTCATACGAAGGTTAGGCACTGCACTGTACTAGTAATGGCCACCAATCGCTGACATTGTACGGTTAGTCAAAGATACGAATCCTGCTGGATTGTATTCTTATTCTCAGTAGACAGGACTGCGATCTCGTTTTCCAGTCAATCTCCGGCTCTTTGGGGACGGTGATGGTGCTTTACCATAGCCACCCGACCTCATCTCTGCGCAGCAAATTCAAAAGTGAAACTAAGCAAAGAAAAGAAAAAACATCAATGTAGGAAGAGCAGAATTTTATTGAAACGCAGATCAGAGAAACTTTTTATTTACCTCTCTCTCTCTTTTAAGTTCGTGGTCTAACTCTTCCTTCCACTTCTTTTGTATTTCTGAAAACCTTTTGCAGGGGCGATTGGGCCAACCACCCCTACCCATCAGCCCCTAGAAATCAACGAGTGGTTGGGTATTTTTAGAGGCGGTTGAAAAACGAGCCTCTCCTACAAATTATTTTTCCGAAATCATAAATCTTGGCCCCAAAATAGCAAAAATAAAAAGATTTTTTTTTAATCCAAGCAGCCACATGGACTCACGTTGCCCAGTGCTGCAGGTTGTGTGACAAATACGCATTGTGCGACTGTGGGGGTTCGAACTTGTGACCTCCACCCTCTCGCGTTCCTACCATAATCACTTCACCCATAAGACACTTGTGTCCATTAAGGATATTCGTCCTCCTCATTTTATCTTCTGTATCACTCCTAGTGTTAAGCATCATTAAAACTTGAACATGTCATCATCGAGCATGATAATCATCTATAGTAGCTAACCATGCTTTGCATTTACTAAAATCAAGATTTTATAGTAGGTTATGCAATGCATTGGTGTGATGTAATGAGCAAGAACCAAAAATCATTTTGAGGCACTTTGTGACCTTCTATTTATGAATTTCACCAAAATACTTGGAATTGTGTCCTATTTAAACTTTGAGGTGTAAGGTGTGTGGTTTACACTACTGTCATGTGTAGGGTATGAACTCAAGCCCAACCAAATAAAATTTGAACTTCAAGTTTGAAATTGGATTTGAATTTCAACACTTGGTCATTGTTGGTTGAGCATTGGAATTCAAGTTTGATTTCAATTTTGGAGGAATTATTAAAATGAATTTTATAAACAAAATTGTCAAACAATAGTGTCATTTGTTAGTACAAAGTTTGTACTATGTAATGGTGGTATTGATTCAACTGTTTGCTTGATAGTTAATCACTAATTAAATCCCTAAGTTAGCTAACCAAATCAATTTTGCAAACCCTAACTGAATTTCATAAGTCAGTTTCAAAGTACTCTTGTTCCTCATCTTGTATCTCTCAATCTAGTGAGATTTAGAGCTTGTTTCTTAAAGCAAAGTTGGAGTATGTATGAAGATGAACAAGTTTTGTTTTTGGAGCCAATCAAGTTACCATTCGAAATCAAGAGAAAAGAGAAGGAGAAGATTGAAGTTCAACCAGCTACAGTAATCACGGCGAGCAGGTGATGCAGCTGCTTGCCGATGGCCGCTGCCCTAGTTAGCCGCCTACGCGCACGCGGACACGCAGCTGTTCATGTGGCCGTGCTCAAGCAGGAGCTGGCCGCCCAGTCGTTTCGCCCGCGCCCGTTATAACGCGTCGTCGGCGATCATCTTCTTCCTTTCCTCTGTTCTGCCGCCGCTGAGCACCTCTGCTTCGCCGGCCAGCACCTTCGCCACTGCACCACCCCGCCCAATTCATCATGAAGCTAGCCTCGTCTTGCCCCTACGCTTTGTTTGAGCCCGCTCGCGCCGTCTAGCATCGCCGGAGCTGCCCGAGCGCCGGAGTCTCACCGCGGTTGCCCGCTGCCGCCGCCGTGCTCGACTCCACCATGGCCAGACCACTCCGGTGAGGCTCACGACGTGCCAACCTTCATTCTAGCTTCGCCTTGTTATCCTCATGCTCATCGGCTCGCCGGTTCTAGCTGTAGGAGCCCAGACGCGTCGGGACGCAGCTGCCTTTGCCTGTTCGCGCCACCGGATCCGCCATCGCCATCGGCAGTCGCGTCCACACCACCTCCGCTTCAACCGACAGGTTTGGCTTGTCGTGGTGAGTACCCTAGTCACTTAGAAATCTGTAGCTAGGCCTGTTAGGGTCAGGAACGGCCGGTTTGCCGTTGCGCTGGCGGGTGGAAGCGCCGCCATGCCGCCATGGCCGCAGGCGAGCTCGCCCCTGGTCCTATCCGCTGACTTACCCCTCGAGCGGGTTCGCGGGGTTGAGAGGAACACATAGGAGCAAGCCCCGTCACCGTAATCGCCGCCGTTGATCTTGCTTGCCGCGCCGGAGTTCCGCCGTGTCGCCATCGTCGCCGGCGTGCTTGCCGCAGTACCTTGGAGGATCAACCGATAGCACCAATGGATACGCGAGATCGTCAGGAGCACGTAGGTGGTGGTTTTGTCGACGGAGACCTCACCGCCGGCGAGGTACCCGCCGGTCAACGGCCGCCGTGTCGCGGTCAGGAGTGACCCCGGGCCCGACTGTCAGATAGAGAGGGTAGGGAGAGGGTCGGTGGGAAATGAATTTCTATCCTTTTTCTTTTTCAAAAAATGCTAAACAGTATTGATTCTTGTTTAATTAATAATAACTTATTGGAATGTGATAAAGTTATGAAAATTTTCTATAAGCTCATCTTTGTATGTTCTATCTAGAAAAAATATGAAATGGTGAAAATCAATAGTTTTTGCATGCTTAAAGATTACCTCTTTTAATAAAGAAATGCTTAATCCATGATTTTTATAGGCTAAAATAATTAACCTTTAATCATGAAACTTTTTGTGAATGTTTTATGTGCAATAACCTAGCTCCACAAAAAGTTTGGCTCTGTTTTGATAAAAATAAATTGTCCACTTAATTTAAATGCCTTTTATGGATTAATAAATATACCAAAATGATTTCTTTAAATCATTAAATGGTTTGATGTGATTTTGGGGTTGATTGTGGACCTTGGAACACTAATCCCTTTGTTGTTCCTTGCTTGTGTACTCATAATTAACTTGTTAATAATAAATCACAATATTGTTTTGTGAGTAATTAACTAAATTGCTTAGGGAAGGAAAGTCGTACTTAAGTTATTTAATCTTATTAGATCATCTTAATTCATGCTTAGCATCTCATCATTCTAAAGTATGCATATTTACTTACATTTAGTGATCGAGAGTGGGATCCAGTTGTTGAGCAACTCCTAGAAGTGGATCTTTCTATCAGTGGGAGTTGGTTATCTTTTCTGTGGTTTTCTGAAGTGGCTGACAACCCCGACACCGAAGGCAAGCCCCAGAGCATAACCCCCATCCTTGTGTTTTCAAATATTATCCACTTAAGTCCTATGCTTTGTGCATTTAAGTAAAATAGGAATTGGTTGTATACCAACTGCTGCATGCCTGCCTTGATATTTTCATACCCCTCCTTGTCACCATGTTAGTTATAGTAGTTTTTTTATGCTTAGCCATGCATAGTAGAAAAGAGTTAATTAAGAAGTTTATGATACTATGGATCTATACTCAGGGAAGACAACTTAATGATGTTATTGAATTAATCTGAGACCGAGCGGACTCTTTGCTTGCGTCAAGTTTGAGTCTTGACGTAGTGCCCCGCTTGTGTCGATTAAGGACCATTCGTTGTTGGCCCTTAGATCAAGATTTTGTAGTACTGGCCACATACTCTGGTAAGCCTAATACCTCGGCTATTCCATTATTTGAAAGGCCAACCGCGCACTGGGAGTGGAGAGATGGCGAGAGTAGCGTGTACACATCTTGTGAATCCACTAGGAGTGTCGTAGGGAGGTGGAGTACTATGCTCTCGGATAGCACAGACCTGTTCATGTTTTAGAGGATCCGAGTGAGGGTTGATATATGTAGGTTCAGGATTGGTCCTAGACCTGCATATGTCATGTGGTAAGAAAACCCCAGCTGGGCCAAATCATTGTTTGCTCTATGGTAACAAGAGACTTGATACTCGCACCATCATCGTAGTTAATTAAAGAAACAATGATACTTATGATCACTTGATGGGATGGTTAATGAAGTGATTGATTTTAGATCAGGTGCAAATGCGAGACTTCTAAATATTTAACTTGAGCTAAAACATTGATAGTAAGGATCAATCTCTAGTAAGCTTTTACGCAAAAGTTAATCTTGATTCTTACTTCAGACTTACCTTGATTCCCCATAAGCCTACGTATCCTTAGAGTCTTTCCTTTTCGTCGGTTAAGTCTTGTTGAGTACCTTTGTACTTATGGTTTGTTAACCCATGTTGCAGGAGGAGAGCCAGCAATAGAAGAGTTTGTTGTGCACCCTTGGGCAGGGTAAATCCCTAGGAGTGTTGTATTAAGTGGTACCGATCATGCTACCCTACTGCCTAGTTGGCGAAAGCTTATAGTTTGTATTAACTTAATAAACAATTTATAAACTTATGATTTGTAAGTCTTCCGTGGTTTATTTCGATGTTATATATTTCTATAAACTGATGTAATAGCGCAATGTCTTCTGTAATGAATCCTGCTCGAAAAGTTAAAGTTGATGATTCGAGTTCATCGTGGACACCCGACAGACTACCGAAGTTGTCTGTCTCCCATGTGCAGCCGTCAGAAGTCTGAAAGACAATGACAGGCACATATGGGCCATATAACTTGGGGGTTCTGCAACATCTTCATCCATTTTCAGAATTAGTATTTGAGACCCTAAAAATTCAAATGAAAAAATTATTAACTATAAATTTTTATAACATTTCGAGATCTACAAGTTTTGCTTTGGTTGTTTCTCGATCTGAGATCGTTTGGAAAATTCGAATTTCAAATGTGAGAAATTCAAACATAATTTTCTTTGGAAAGATGATTCCATCTAAGGTAGTTTGGAAAGCTGATTTTAAATGAAAAAGTTGCCAATTACAAAGTTGTATAACTTTTTGAGATCTACAACTTTTATTTTGGTCATTTCTCCATCTGAGGTCGTTTAAAAAATTTAAATTTCAAATGTGAGAAATTTAAACATAATTTTCTTTGGATAGATTATTTCATGAAAGTTGTCAACTGCAAAGTTGTATAACTTTTCAAGATCTATAACTTTTATTTTTGGTCATTTCTCCATCCAAGGTCGTTTGAGAAATTCAAGAGTAATTTTCTTTGGATAGACGATTTCAAATGAAAAGTTGTGAACTACGAAGTTATATAACTTTTTGATATATACAAATTTGCTCTGGTCATTTGTCTATCAAGGATGTTTGAAAAATTCAAATTTTAATATGTAATTTTGTTGTTCATCACCCATTTTTAGAGGCGGTTCTAGATCCAACCATCTCTAGAAATCGATATGTTGAGATGACTGGATCTATAGCCATCCCATATAAATAGGGTCATTTGTAGAGGCGACTGAAAACCACTACAAATGCATTTCCGGAGACGATTGGTTTTGAAACCATTTTTAGAGGTGGTTTTAGATTGAGCTACATCTAGAAATAAAGGAGGCGTCTCTGCAAATGTTTTTTAGTAGTGGCAGGTACCTAGTTTATTCCTGCGTGTGTTCTGTTGCAGAGTACAGAACTTCGGTTTGTTCACCAAAAGTTGAAGTAAAAACCAATACTTAAGTTGTTGGCTTTTTGTTCTGACTAGCAAACATGCTCGTGCGTTGTAACGGAGAAAAAACTATCAAATATTTGTGGTAATGACGATAAGAATGGCATGTATTATTTATGTTTTACTCTTTGTGTAAAATTAAAGCATATAATTTATTTTATGATGAATATGACATCTGTAGGGTTGAGATGGCGGACTAGAGGGGGGTGAATAGTCCTTTCTAAAATTTAATTGTGCCGGCTAACCGAAATAAATACAGAATTAAAAGTATCGGTCTAGCCAACACTACACCCCTCTATCTAAGTTCACAATCACCTTATAAAGATCCTAATTAGGCAACAAAGGTACTGGGCTAGCTAGAGCTCACCTAATCAATTCTAGGAGTAAGGTAACACAAACCTATGCCACTAGTACTTTAAACAACGGGTAGCTCCTACACATGCTAGTAAGCAAAAGCACAAAGCCACCTAAGCTCACTAGCAATGCTCAATAACAAGGCTACACAAGCCTAATTATAGAGCACAAAGTATTTAGCTACACAAACTAAGCAATGTGACTAACGAGGTTATTCAAACCGAGTTCGTCATGCAAAGGGAGCTACTTTTATACTACATAAGCAAGAAGGTAACTAGCAAGCTACACAAGCTAACTACTTACAAGAGCAACTACACAAGCACAATATATGAAATGTAAAAACAAGCTTGTGTAACGGGAATACAAACTAACAGGGAGACAAAGATGACACGATCATTTTTCTCCCGAGGTTCACTTGGTTGCCACCAAGCTAGTCTCCGTGGTGTCGACCGCTCACTTAATGGTTCGGCGGCTAATTGGCATCACCCACCAAGCCCACATGTTGGGAACCACAAGAACCTAACTTAAAAGCAAGGGTAGCTCAATGACACGCTCTACTAGTGTTACTCTTCATGGCATCGGTGGGGTGAGCATGGTACCCCCCCACAAATCCTTCTTCAGAGCACCGCACAAGCTACCTTGCGTGCTTCGATGGAGACCACCACCAAGCCGTCTAGGTGGTGACAATCTCCAAGAGTAGCAAGCACCACCGGCTTGCAACTCGATCACCTAGTGCCACTCGATGCAATCTCATAATGCAACGCACTAGAATCACTCACTCACAATCGGATCACACTCTTGCAAGCACAAGTGAGTTAGAGAGCTCCTAAGCACTCTCAAGCATGGACACAAAGTCCCCTTAGGTGCTCAGCAACTAGCCCAAGGCTGGCCACCATTTCTATTTATAGCCCCAAGGGCTAAAAGAGCCGTTGCCCCTTCACTGAGCAAAACCCACAGCGATCGGACGTGTCGGTCGTGATGACTGGACGCGCTAGGCCTTGCGTCTGGTCACTCCAGGACAGCCACATGTCTCGATCGTTTGAAAGTAGCCATTGCCGCCAACGGCTAGCTCACTCACGCGCTCACGCCACCTGACCGGACACACAGGTTCACTGATCAGACGCTCCCGCGCTGAGTCCGATCGCCTACATGCCGCCTCCCTCAGCACCAAGACCAAACGCGCCCTCACGCGACCTGACGCTGGGCCAGCCAGAGTTTGGTGTGGAACAGAGAGCTCCTAGAGCCTCCATTTCGCGACCGGACGCATTAGGTTAATCATGATTGGACTCAGCGCCCAAGTCCGGTCCTTCTCCGCCTGCCATGCGTCACCGCCACGCCTGGTGCCACCACATCAGCGTACGTCACTACGACCGGATGCACCAGCGTCATGTCTGGTCTTCCACCGAGCTAGCATCCGATTAGTTGCCCGAGCCGCGCCTTCACTTCATGACATGAACGGACGCAGGGAGGGCAGAGTCCGGTCTCTGCCGAGGCAGAGTCCGATGCCCCTAGAACTCCTCATTTTCTTCTCCGAGTTGATCTGTTTCAGCTCCAACTTCTTCTCCTTTGTATATGTGCCAACACCACCAACTATACACCACTATGTATATATGTGTTAGCATTTTCACAATCATTTTTAAGGAGTTAATCACTCAATTCACCACTCCACTAGATCCTAGCAAGGATGCAAAGTTTGATCACTCGAGTGGCATGAGATGACCGAGATGCAAACAAGTTTGCCCCTCTTGATAGTATGGCCATCTATCCTAAACCCGATCATAAACTTCTCTACACACCTATGACCGGTGAAATGAAATGCCCTATAGGTTATACCTTTGCCTTGCGCATTCTATTTCATCTCCTCCGATGTTGATGCAACACATGCACCATCCAATCACAAATGATATGATCCACTTCATATCATCTCGTGACCTTATTGGTTCATCGATCTTGACTTCACTTTCTCTTCACCATTGCCTTTGTCCATCGATGCCAAGTCTTGCTCAAGCTTCACCACCACATGGTCCATCGCTCCAAAGCCTCCAACTTGCCCTTCACGCTTGCAACCGGTCCATCAAGCCAAGTCTTGTCTTGATCTTCTCCACCTTAGTCACATAACTCCATGTCATGTCTCATATGCGATGAGCTCCTTCATCACATGTGTGAGCCTTGCAACATATTCAAGCCATTTTCACCTCCATGTCATAGGTTGCTCACACAAGTGTACCTGTGGACTAATCACCTGTGTATGTCACATTTGAACACATTAGTCCACCTAGGTTGTTAGTCAATTATCAAAACCAAACTAGGGACCTTTCAATCTCCCCCTTTTTGTAATTGATGACAACTCTACAAATATATGGAAATTAAGTTCAAATGGATTTATGTTGCTTGCCCAAGCAATTTTACTATGTGTAAATGATTTTGGATAAGTACCACAAACCCGAATTGGTAGTAATAGCTCCCCCTACATATGTGCTAGTGTGTTTGGTTTAAAGCTTCCACATATGTATAGATTGAAATTGTGGGAGAGTGATTACTACCACAAAGTGCTAAGGTGTATAGAATAAACCTTTGATGCGTGATACCAATCAGAGTTGCACCTTTAAGTTCATCCTTAGCACCATGGTAAGATAGATATCACTTGAAAACAAAAACACTAGATACCCCAGTGAGATCAACATTAGAAGCAAGGTACTAGTATTACTTGAAAAACATACCAAGTGTCTAGCTATCATCCTATGCATGCTAGTTTTCATTTCATCAATCAAGTTCTATAACTAGCATACACCACACAAGCATGCATATCAAATTTAAAAACTTATGCAATGCAAGCAAGCACATGAATGTGCACATATCAAATGCAAACAATCAAGTTCATGAGCTTGCTTCCCCTACTTGTGTGCTTCTCTTGTCCAAGAATTTTGATCCTTCTCCATTCTTTAATGTTGCTCCATCTTTGTCCATGTCCAACTTCTACTTCTCCCCATGATGCATTTACATATCTTTGTTCTAACTTTCCCCCTTTGTCATTAATTTCCATAAAAGGTGTGCTTCTAATTGATACAAAGGATTGCATTGGGGTAGATGTTTGACACTTGAATCTTGCATTTTTATGGACACTACCAAGTATGTTGGAATGACACCACCTTTCTAGCTCTTGAGATACCACATACAGGATCTTTGACCTTGATACCAATTGGTGGGGCACCTCCCCTATGTCATAGCATGGGTCATTCACTTGATAGGTTTGAGCTCTTGTACCACTTATTGATGAGGGATGCAATTTTTCACTTGATGTTCACTTAAGGTTGAGATCACTTGTGGAACTACCGTCTTGTATGATTGATACCACATGTAGGAATGTGATACCACTTGGAAGAATTTTCTAGCATGGAACCACTTGTTGGATTTGTCAATAAAACCTTTTCTTGAACATTTGCTATTTTCATGAATACCACTTGTAGGATATCACTTGTAGATTGATCTAGACACCACTTGTAAAGACCACTTGAAGAGATCAATTGAGTCTAGATACCACTTGAAACAACGAAACTAGATATCCATTTGCATTGTTGTCATGTTCTTGTACTCTTGTCACTATCATTAGCTTCTATTCTTGACTTGAATTAAATTGATTTGCCTAAGTTTCCAAGTCCGGTTTGAACCAATGACAAGCTTCTTCACATCTCTTGCAAGGGTTATCTTGACAATGTTGTACTTGTCATTTGTTAGCAATCCAAATTAAATTAAGTACTTGGGTTCACTAGCGCATGAACAAAACTCATATACTACCACTAGATCAATTAACCATTCAAGCAATAGTGGTAGACTATGAATTTACAACTTTTACTTGTAATGTATGATCCTATTAAGCATGTACTATATGCACTAATCGCATACTAGTATGGGATGAAATGATCATGCACATTACAATGATACCTTTGCTATCTTGGAGTAGAGAATAGTCATTAGATTCCAATTAAGCTCCGCAATAGCAATGTGAAGTCCAATTGTTAAGCTTGGTGGAGACCAATATCAATATTGAAATCCATTCTTCACCCATAAGACTTGAGAACCACTAATGATCAAGTGCACTAGCTCTTGTTGTGGTTGGCTTGCTCTTTTGACCAATGCTTGCAAGAGAGTACTACTTGAATTATCAAGATTAGCTTTCTTTTGGGTGTTATTTGCTTTCTGGATCAATCCTTTTGATTGCTTCAACTAAGCATCTCAAATGTCCCTTAGATCACCACTTCCATGTTAGCCTTCCAAGTACCACACTTGGTTTACCTACAAAAGGCGGCAAGTCCCTACATTAGGGAGAAGTGACCTCTCTCCAAAGAACCATTCTTGACACTCAATTGAAATGGATTCATTGATTGATCCAAGTGATGGACTTAATTTGATGAGTAACCATGAATCCTTCTTCATGTCCTTTTCTTTCTACTTGTTTAAGTCATTTTCTTTCTACCAAATGATCTCCAATAGTCACTAGAACTTAAACTTCATCTTCATCTTGAGTTTGATCTTGATCTTCCAATTTGAGTACCAAATGTGTGCCAAGTACACTCCACAATCAAATGACATTGTACTCTTTGCTTGACATGCTTCTAAATCATCTCAAAACTAAACTTAGATACCTCCACCACATATACACATGTTTCCAACTTGAGAACCTTTCAATCAAAGTGATTCCGAATCAATCCAATAAATGTCACTTTTCTGGCAGATTCTATACCCTTCAATGAAAAAAATTCCATATCTACCAATGTACAGATCCAATTACCACGAAATTTGGTAGAGATGTGTTTCACTAAGTTATCTCACAGCTCTAAAAATTTGAGCTTCATTTGAGTTCTATATTGCTACCAGATTTCAATTTTTCCATCACTGCTACATGCTTAAAACTGCTGCACTATCGCTGAAAAGATCCACTCTAAAACCAAAGCAATTCTTATCCAATTATCATAAAATTTGTATAGAAACTTATATCATAAGTCTACAGCATGCATACCAAATTTCAAGCCAATCCAAATAGATTTGATCACTCAAACTCAGACTTGATCTCAGCTCACTCAGATTTTGCAATATAGGACAGATTTCAATACTTGAGCCATTCTTCATGAAATGTGAATCAAACTTGAAACTAACTTATTTGAATACTTTCACAAGACATAATCCATTCAATCCACTTACTAAAAGTCATCTTATGAATGTATCCAACTCAAATCAATCCAAATTTGATTACTAAGCAATTTATCTATTCAATCATCTTATAGCAAGCAACATATGCATATATATCCAATTCAATCAACTCATATGCACCCAAATGAATAAGATCAACTAGAAATATACCTTGGTTAGCACATGATCATCCAATAGCAAGCTTCTACTCATATCTTTGTAAGCTATCAAATATATATCAATAAATCACCACAACTTGAATTATAGCACTTGTATGTTGTATAGCACTTGGACTTCACTAACTTGTCATGGCATTAGGATAATAATCATCACTATGCAATACTTGGATCAACTATATGGTCAACAAAATGAATATCACATGAACCAAGTCTCCAATGCCGACGGTACCTACACACATTCATCCACTTTTTGATGGTACCCAGACTAGTTTGGGTCCTCTCAAGTGAGGTGCAACATACTTAGGCATAGCCTTAGTATGGATAGCGGTATGTTTTGCAATAGCAACCATAGAGGTACCATCACCATCCTTTCTAAGCATAATATTATCATCAATTGAAATAGACCTAGAATTATTACCTAGGGTACATGAATTATCCATGTGTCCCCTTTCCCAGCATGAGTAGTAATTTCTCTTGGTTAGAGCCTTCTCTTCCTTGCTCTTGTATTGCTTCTCATTGTCTTGCCTCTCATGAGTTGCTTGAGCCTTCTTCTCAAGCTTGGTAGGAGACTTAGAGGCAAAGTGTTCCATATCTTCACATTTAAAGCACTTGATGTGAGCCAAATCTCTCTTCTCATCTTGATTTTTGCTCACTATCATGGCATCTTGAATGAGCATTGGATGCCTTGCATTTGCTCTTCTACCCTTTCTTGTTTTCTTCTTCTTCACCATCAAATCATCACCATCTTCATGGCTTGATTTGCTCTTGGGTGTCTTTTCTTTCTCAACTTGTGGCTTTGGATGAGGCTCTTCTTTTTGCTTCACCAATTGCTTGGTTGGGCACATTGAGGTGAGAGACCCCATGTGCGGCACTTGAAGCATTTGACACGCTTTAGCCTCTCTTCTTCTTTCTTTAACTTGAGCTTTTCTTCATTCGGGCACCCATTTGCAAGATGTCCCATTTTATGGCACTTGAAGCACATGAAATGAGATAGCCTCTTTTGTTCTTGCTTCTTCATCTTTCTTTCTATTTTTCTTTCACCCTTTGTCATGCTCTTATTGAATCCAAGGCCACTCTTGTCACCGAAGTTTCTTTGAGTCTTCAACATATGCTCAAAGGTGACTTTTGAGTTGTAGCACCCCTCTAACTTGTTGCTCAATTTCTTCACTTCTCTTTTGAGCTCATTGTTCTCCTTCAAAATGTTAGTCTCACAAGATATAGAAGTAAAACAAGCATCTATATGTGAAGAACATGGCATATCTAATAAATCATCATAAGAGTCAGTCACATGTTGCGTTTGATCACCTGACTCATGTGATGAGCTCTCATTATTTTTAATTTTCTTGGAAAGTACTTTAATGAGAGAAGCATGTTGTTCTAATAATTCTTCATGAGACACAAGAAGCTTTTCATGAGTCAATTTTAGCTCATCATGTGAAGATTTAAGAACATCAAGTAAGTGCTTATGTTCTTCACATGAATTCTTTAGAAATGAGTTTTCATTTTTCCAATTTCATTGTTTTAGCTTTCTCATTTTCTAAAGACATGGTCATGCTAGCAAGTCTACTAACAAGCTCATCATATGAATCAACATGATCAACCACATTAGCATTAGATACCTTGGTGCCACCTTGTGACATGAAGCAATGTGGTGAAGTGGATGGGCTTGTAGTAGCATCACAATCATGGCCCGAGTATGAACCATCATCATCATGGTCACCAAGTGTGCTTCAGATAGAATCATCATTTGCGTCACTTGGGACATCACCATCAACCTTGTCAAGTGAACTTGTGGTAGATACATCATCATCATCAACACTTGACCATGAGGTGGAGCAATCTTCCACAATCACCAAATTATGGTCATGCTCAGCACACTCATGCGCCTCCTCCTTGGGATCATCCTCCTTGACTTTATCATCGTCACTTGTGAAGGAGTCACCATAGAAGGCGGTTGATTGCCTCCCACAACTCACGGATGGTTCATTTGCAATCCATCCTATAATAAATCTCCAAACTCAAAGCATCCATTATAAAGCAATAAGCATGTGCATCAAGTTCAAAGAGAACCCTTTGAGCTTTGGTGAGATTTTTATGATCTAGCACATGAGAAATGCCATTCATAACCATCCACCAAAACTTAGGTCCCTTTGCATGAAAATTATCAAGCATGTGATTTTTCCACCATGCAAAGTTTGTGCCATAAAAAATGTGTGTCACAATCATCTAGCCCACAAATCGCCATCCTCTCAGGTCGGTGAAGACCACAAATGAGAGACCAAGCTCCGATACCACGTGTAGGGTCGAGATGGTGGACTAGAGGGGGGTGAATAGACCTTTCTAAAATTTAATCGCGCCGGCAAACCGAAACAAATGCGAAATTAAAACTATCGGTATAGCCAAGACTACACCCCTCTATCTAAGTTCACAAGCACCTTATAAAGATCCTAATTAGGTAACAAAGGTGCCAGGGCTAGCTAGAGCTCACCTAATCAATTTTAGGAGCAAGGTCACACAAACCTATGCCACTAGTACTTCAAGCAATGGGGGAGCTCCTACACATGCTAATAAGCAAAAGCACAAAGCCACAAAAGCTCACTAGCAATGCTCAATAACAAGGCTACACAAGCCTAATTATAGAGCACAAAGTACTTAGCTACACAAACTAAGTAATGTGACTAACAAGGTTACTCAAACCGAATTAGTCACACAAAGGGACCTACTTCTATGCTACACAAGCAAGAAGGTAACTAGCAAGCTGTAAGGGACCGTGACGCCTAAGAGGGGGGGGGGTGAATTAGGCAACGTAAAACTCTAACTCTAAACTATGGCCTCTTTTTTAATCCTTACTAAAACCTATGCAAAAGATAAACTATCTAAATATGCAACTATGGTTTTGCTAGTGTGTTGCTATCTCTACCGCAAAAAGGAGTTAAGCAACCTAGGTTCCAAACCTATCAACTAGACTATCACTAAGCTAGGAAAGTAAAGCACAAACCAAGATTGCAATATAAATGTGGAAGCTAAAGAGTAAGGTAGAGATATGCAAACTCCAGTCGACAACTCCGTATTTTTACCGAGGTATCGAGAAGCACGCAAGCTTCCCCCTAGTCCTCGTTGGAGCCCCTCGCAAGGAATCCCTCAAAGGGCCAAGCTCCTGGTTGGGTAACTCCGTGGATAGCCCCGGGACTTCCCCACGCGCAAGCAGGTCTCCGTTTAATCCACTCATGGCAAAGCCTCTCCCGGACCGCTCCCCGCCATCTTCACTATCAAGCTTCTGGCCAAAACGCCACAGGCCTTGTTCCCTCCGGTACACGGTGGCAGCCACATCATAAATGCGATTGGTGTGATCTCACAAGGCTACAAGCCCCTCCAATGTACAACAATGGTGCGCGGAAGCACCGAGTGGTAAGAGGTATGCAAACCTCACTAAACACTAGGCCTAAACCTAGAGCAAGCGCATAAGCGGTGATCTAATCAACCTAAGCACTTCGCAAAGCACCTACACTAATCACCTAATGAATCACTGAGCACTATGCAAGTGGAGATCACTAAAATAGTGTATCCAAACCCTTGGTATGTTCCCTCAGCTCTCCACCTCTCAAATGGCCGGTTGGGGGGTCTATTTATAAGCCACATAGAGAAAGTAGTCAATGGGGGTGAAACCCAGCTTTCTGCTACTGACCGGACGCTGATGTCGTCTAGACCGGACGCGTCCGGTCGTCCCGACCGTTGAGCACGCGCATAGAGATCGGACGCACTGCTCAGTCTGGTCATCATTGACCGTTGAGCGCGCGCATAGAGATCGCACACACTGCCAAGTCCGGTCATCATCGACCGGACACATCCGGTCGCAATTGCGCCGCTCTGGAACCTCTCTGGACATGATCGGACGCTGCACTTTGTGCGTCCGGTCATCCAGTTCTGCTACGTCTGGTCCTCACTGAGTTGTTGCCGTGACGATGAATAGTGAAGTCCGTGTGTCCGGTCACGGCCTCGCTCAGCGTCCGGTCACTGCTGCTGACGTCTGTTGTTGCCGAGCAACTGATCGAACACGTCCAGTCCTCATAGGGTCGCATCCGGTCACCTCCGTGGAGCTCATTTCTTCATGATCTTACGTCCGTCTTAGTTCCTATCTTCATGCTTGGACTTTGCTTGATATCTTGGATCCTCTCTTGTGCTTCTAGGGTCTTGCTTAAGGTGTTGATCATCGGATCATCATGTCGCCTTCGTCCAAATCATGTTTGCACCCTATTAAACTATAAAACAATTACTTGCAAATTCATTAGTCCAATTTGGTTGTGTTGGTCATTAAACACCCAAATCCAAAGTAAATGGGTCTAGGGTCCATTTTCCTTACAATCTCCCCCTTTTTGGTGATTGATGACAACACGACCAAAGCAAGCAAATAATAAAATTTTGGAATTTAAAAACCATTTACTTGCTAGGATGCAATGCAAAGGGCAAGGTTATATGATGCTAAAACATACCACATGTAAACATCTTTGAAAACTTATTTTGCCCTTGCAAATGTCCCCATGTGGCATTATGGATTTAAGCCTCCCCCTAACTCCATAATCCACTATCCTCCCTTTCTCGGACCATTACCACTTGTAAATTATTATGATCGGGCTTGCTTTTGGTCCTACAAATTCTCCCCCTTTGGAATCAAACACCGAAAAGGAAGACATTAGTAGCACAAGGAGGGTCAAACTTTGTGATCCTTTGTATGTGGAGTGGAATAGGTCACAAAATTTGACTCTCACATTATATAGACTAAGCTCCCCCTAAATATATGCATACATATGATGGAGAATGTAGTTTATGCATAATTGGCAAATTATTGCTCAAGGGAATTTAATCTATATAATGCATGGAGAAAGCATATAAATATCAAAATGAAATCAACATGATGATATTGGTTTAGAAATACCACATGTGGAAACCAATTTGATTTCTACCACTTGCAATCGGTGATGGATATTTGAAGTATGATGCTTAACTCTGGGCACTCTATTTTCCTTGCAATGAGACTACTACACACATGATAAGCTTGAAAAGGTGTTAGTTTCAAAGCATCCAACTTGTAGAGTAACCTCCCCCTAAATTTGTGCACACAAGTATGGAATACTTGTAGGAAACATGCACATTGATTTTAGAATAAAAAATACCACTTGAAAGATGACATCACACGAATGTGAGTCATTTTTGAAGGCGATATTCAGGAGAAATTATCTACAATTTGGACTTTGGCACATATTAGATGAACAATCAAAAGACAAGCTATGTGCCATGCTCCTAAACAATTTAAACCATGTAGGTTTGCTATAAGGGTTAAGAGTGAAACCGGGCAAGCCTACCATAAGATATACCTAGTGTATGCAAGACAAAAGATTAAACATGCAAACCTAGGCATGAAAAGGAACTAGATGCTAATTGAAATTACAAGAAATTAAATCTAGTTACATAACATGGGAAGGGGAATTTGGGTCCATAGTATTCACTAACCCACTTGGCAATTACCTTGTCCATAATCATGCACCCCATGAAATGCACCCATACTTTGCCAAGTCTCCAAATTCCCCGATGTCCATCGGACTTCTCACTTCCCTTTCGGGATCCAAACCTTCTTAGTTCTCTTCATGTTGGAAATGATCTCCTTTGGCACCCAAATGCGTTTGGCACCATTGTTGGCTTGCTTGTTCACCTTGATGGCCACCACCTTTGTTATTTTTCTTCTTCTTCCAAGAGATAAGGTGTGGAGGCCTTTTTGTCCACCTTGTTGGTGTAGGTGTTGGAGAGCTTTCTTGTTTCATTTTTGTTTTTCTCTTTCTTCTTAGCTCCTCCCCCATTCTTCACCTTGAACTCATAGGACTTGTGGCCTTCCTTGTGGCACACGTAGCAAACCATGATTTGTCCTTCATCAAGCTTCTTCCCTCCCTTAACGGTGTTATCTTGATGATGTTGGGCTTGCTCTGTTTTGCCTTTTATTTGAGTCAAGTCCTTGGTAAGGCGAGCCACTTCTTGCTTGAGTTGCTCATTCTCCATTGCGACTTCTTGTGTGCATGTATCTACAACAACTTTCTCAATACAAACTTGGTTGCACAAGGGTGAGTCTAAATATAAATTATTGCAAGAAGTAGAAGCATCCTTTTTAGGCATGTCAAAGATAGAACTTTTCTTTTTAGGTGCCTCGGTGAGGGTTGTACCGACAGCTTCAAAATTAGCAACTTTATTAGTTAGCTCATCACAATGTTTGCACATGGTTTTCATTTTAGCAAGCAAACTTTTATAAGCATCTTGTGAGCTAGCTAACTTTTCTTTTAATTTTTCATTTTTCTTTACAAGTTGCTCATCATTGATTGTGCATTCTTTTGTTGTTGCACTAGCCTCAAGTTGCTCAATTTTAGTAGATAGTTCAATATTGAGATTAGCAAATGTCTCATATTGTTCAAGCAAGGTTTTATATGCTTCTTGTGAACTATCTAGCTTTTCTTGCAACATTTTTAGCTTCTTTTGTTGGCTAGTGCAAGACTTAGCATATTTAAGATTTTCTAGCACAAGTTCATTAATAGAAGGCATTTCATCATCACTATCACTCTCATACAGGATGAACTTTCATTACCTCGTGCCATAAGGCACACACGAGAAGAGCTTGATGATGAGTGCTTGTGGCCTCGCCTCTTGTGAAGGTCTTCTTCTTCACTTGAAGAATCATCCCATGACCTTATTGATATGAGGGCTTTGTCCTTGCATGCCTTCTTCTTTGTCTTGGGTGTGAGCTTGTTTGGACAAACTTCCACAAAGTGCCCCAACTTGCCGCATCCATAGCATCCTTTCTTTCTTTGCTCATTTCTTTGATTGGTGAATATGAAATATTGAATTTGGATGGGCACACCCTTGACATTGAGCCTTTGGATCATCTTCTCTACCTTATTGATAAGTTTGATTGATTCTTCATCTAGGTCGGAGGTGGAGGAGGAAGATTGATCATCACCACTTGAATCATCATCATCATCATCATCATCATCATCATCATCATCATCATCATCATCTTCTTCTTCTTCTTCTTCTTCTTCTTCTTCTTCTTCTTCTTCTTCTTCTTCTTCTTCATCTTCACTTGAGGAGCTTGAGCTTGAGCTTGTCTCAACTTGCTTGCCCTTCATCTTCTTTTTCTCACTACATGCAAGAGCTTTGCCTTTGCTTGATGATGGGGCTTCTTCTTGACCCATCTTTCGTGACATTTCAAATGCCACTATCTTGCCAATGACTATGGCTGGGGTCATGGTACTCAAGTCCTCCATGTTATGAAGGATGGTGATGATGCTTGCATATTTGTTTTGTGGTAGCACGGAGATGATCTTCCTCATGATGTCCGCATCATCTAGCTTTGTTAATCCTATTAAATGGAGCTCATTGATAATTAGATTCAAACGAGAATACATATCACGAACAAGCTCATCATCATTCATTTTAAAGGAATCATAATTTTGTTTAGCTAGACAATGTTTTTGCTCATGAACATTAGTTGTGCCATCATGGAGCTCTTGGAGTTTTAACCAAATTTCATGTGCCATATTTAAAGTGAACACTTGGTTAAACACATCCATGCTAAAAGATTCAAACAAGCAATTTTTAGCTCTAGCATTGAAATGAATTTCTTTTTCTTCACTCTTTGTGGATTTATCGGGATTCTTAATGGGTTTCATCCCATCACGAGTGACTCTCTAAACATCCAAATCTACCTCCTCAAGGTGACAACCCATTCTAGCTTTATAGTAGGGGAAGTTAGTGCCGTCAAAGTGTGGAGGCCCAGATATATCCATCCCAACCACTCTAAATAGCGTCGGCTCAACAGCGGTGAAGCCAAAGGTCCAAATTGAGCCAACCGGCTCTGATACCACTTGTAAGGGACTGTGACGCCTAAGAGGGGGGTGAATTAGGCAACTTAAAACTCTAACTCTAAACTATGACCTCTTTTTTAATCCTTAGCAAAAACCGATGCAAAAGATAAACAATCCAAATATGCAACTATGGTTTTGCTAGTGTGTTGCTATCTCTACCGCAAAAAGGAGTTATGCAACCTAGGTTCTAAACCTATCATCTAGCCTATCACTAAGCTAGGAAAGTAAAGCACAAACCAAGATTGCAATGTAAATATGGAAGCTAAAGAGTAAGGTAGAGATATGCAAACTCCCGTCGATGACTCCGGTATTTTTACCGAGGTATCGAGAAGCGCGCAAGCTTCCCCCTTGTCCTCATTGGATCCCCTTGCAAGGGCTAAGCTCCCGGTCGGGTAACTTTGTGGATATTCTCGGGCCTTCCCCACATGCAAGTGGGTCTCCGGTTAAGCCACTCATGGCAAAGCCTCTCCCAGACCGCTCCCCACCGTCTTCACTATCAAGCTTCTAGCCGAAACAACGCGGGCCTTGTTCCCTCCCGTACATGGTGGCGGCCACACCACAAACACGATTGGTGTGATCTCGCAAGACTACAAGCCCCTCCGATGTATAACAATGGTGCGCCAAGAGAAACCGGGTGGTAAGAGGTATGCAAACCTCACTAAACACTAGGCCTAAACCTAGAGTAAGCGCATAAGCGGTGGTCTAATCAACCTAAGCACTTCACAAAGCACCTACGCCAATCACTTAATGAATCACTGAGCACTATGCAACTGGAGATCACTAAAATGGTGTATAACACCCTTGGTATGTTTCCTCAGCTCTCCACCTCTCAAATGGCTGGTTGGGGTCTAATTATAAGCCACATAGAGAAAGTAGCCGTTGGGGCTGAAACCTAGCATTTCTGCTACTAATCGGACACTGCTGTCGTCCTGATCGGATGTGTCCGGTCGTCCCGACCGTTGAGTGCGCGCATAGAGATCGGGTGCACTGCCGAGTTCGGCCATCATTGATCGTTGAGCGCCCGTGTAGAGATCGGACGCACTGCCGAGTCCGGTCATCAACAACCGAGCGCGTTCGGTCGCAATTGCGCCACTCTGGAACCTCTCTGGACATGATCGGACGCTGTACTTTGTGCGTCCAGTCATCTAGTGCTGCTGCATCCGGTCCTCACTAAGTTGTTGCCACAATGATGAATAGTGAAGCCCATGCGTCTGGTCACTGCCTCGCTCAGCGTCCGGTCACTACTGCTGACGCCTGTTGTTGCCGAGCAACTGATCGGACGTGTTCGCTCGTCATAGGGCCGCGTCCGGTCACCTCTGTGGAGCACGTTTCTTCGTGATCTTGCGTCTGACTTGGTTCTTATCTTCGTGCTTGGACTTTGCTTGATATCTTGGATCCTCTCTTGTGCTTCTAGGGTCTTGCTTAAGGTGTTGATCATCGGATCATCATGTCGCCTTCGTCCAAGTCACGTTTGCACCCTATTGAACTACAAAACAATTTGTCGGGGACCAATACTAGGGTACCCAAAGAGGAGGAGCTAATGATCATCAAACATTGATTCATCCGCACGATCAAGAGCGCGACTATGCCACTGGCCAAGCTCCGCCTCGCCCGATGTCTGAGGGTAGACTCTGTCTCGCCCGACCCCCGAGGGCTGGCTCCACCTCGCCCGACGTCTGAGGGCAGACTTCGTCTTGCCTGACCCCCGAGGGCTGGCTTTGCCTCGCCCGATGTCTGTGGGCTGGCTCTACCTCGCTCAATGTCCGAGTACTGGCTTCGCCTCGCCCGACGTTCGATGGCTGGCTCCGCCTCGCCCAATGCCTATGACGACATTACCATGATACCAACCTAGGAATTAGGCGGAGCAGATAAGGCAAGACTCTCAAGTCAACTGTAGTACCGAGAACCGTACCCTGCATACCTAGAGGACAGTACCATCAGACCATGCCAGAAGGGTGCTTTGCAACCGTCGAAGCATGTCAGAGCCCAAACAGTGTTCTAGGCGCTGACATTTGCCATTACAGTGTTGTGGGTGCCGTCATTTGCCCTCAGCCATGGATCCTTATGGGAGCTCATGACAACCACTATGGTCCAGAAGGAAACCCGCATCACCCATAGTAATGGACCTATGGTCACGTTGCTGCCTGCTCCCTGTATGGCCGTTGATCAGCACGCTGGTCTGCCGCGCCACCCATTGAGCGGGATGGGACGTGACAACCTACTGGCAATATCAGGACATGGCATCATCAGCGGGTAGACACTCAGCATGGCCTTGTTAGGGTCAGTAGACATGCGCCTAGTGAGGGGCTGTCCCCATAACCGCTAGCCATGTTAGGGGGGCCCTCACAGAGGAAAATGAAGATCCGACATCCTTGAAGGACTTCCTTTACCTCTTGTTTTCCTCTTTTCTCCCATCTGTAATCCATACTCTCCCATGGCCTATAAAAGGGAGAGCGTAGCACCCCACTAAGGGGATCAAAAAAACACATCATGCATCACCTTACACTTAGCTAAGCGGCAACCAAGCTCTTAGCACCCATTCAACCTTTCCATCAGAGACTTGGGACCTATCCCTCTCTCGCCCGTTTGTAACCCCTACTACGAACCACCAACTATCTGTGTTTCGAGTAAACACCATTGAGTAAATTTGTGTTATTACGCATCTAGCCCGGATGGTGTGCTAAAAAGACACATGGTTTATACTGGTTCGGGCAAAATGTCCCTACGTCCAGTTCATGGCTGCTGCTCATGTTATTAGCACTAAAAAGTTCGTAGTAGGGGTTACAAACGGGCGAGAGAGGGATAGGTCCCAAGTCTCTGATGGAAAGGTCGAATGGGTGCTAAGAGCTTGGTTGCCGCTTAGCTAAGTGTAAGGTGATGCGTGATGTGTTTTTTTTTATCCCCTTAGTGGGGTGCTATGCTCTCCCTTTTATAGGCCAAGGGAGAGTATGGATTACAGATGGGAGAAAAGTGGAAAATGAGAGATAAAGGAAGTCCTTCAAGGACGGCGGGTCTTCCTTTTCCTCTGTGCGGGCCCCCCTGACATGGCAGGCGATGATGGGGACAGCCCCTCACTGGGCGCATGTCTGCTGACCCTGACAAGGCCATGCTGAGTGTCTGCCCGCTGATGATGCCATGTCCTGATATTGACAGCTGGTTGTCATGTCCCATCCCGCCCTAGCGGGTGGCACGATGGACCAGCGTGCTGATCAACGGCCATACGGGGAGCAGGCAGCACCGTGACCGTAGGTCTGTTACTGTGGGTGATGCGGGTTTCCTTGTGGACCATAGTGGTTGTCGTGAGCTCCCGTAAGGATCCATGGCCGAGGGCAAATGACGGTGCCCACAACACTGTAATGGCAAATGTCGGTGCCTACAACACTGTTTGGGCTCTGACATGCTTGGACGGTTGCAAAGCACTCTTCTAGCATGGTCTGACGGTACTGTCCTGCAGGTGTGCAGGGTACGATCCTCGGTACCACGGTTGACTTGAGTGTCTTGCCTTATCTGCTCCGCCTGATTCCCGGGTTGGTATCGTGGTAATGTCGTCATAGGCGTCGGGCGAGGCGGAGCCAGCCCTCGGACATCGGGCGATGCGGAGCCAGCCCTCAAGGGTCAGGCGAGACGGAGTCTGCCCTCAGACATCGAGGGAGGCGCAGCTTGGCCAGCGGCGTAGTCGCGCTGTTGATCGTGCGGATGAATCAATGTTTGATGATCATTAGCTCCTCCTCTTTGGGTACCGTAGTATTGGTCCCCGACACAATTACTTGCAAATTCATTAGTCCAATTTGGTTGTGTTGGTCATCAAACACCAAAATCCAAAGTAAATGGGCCTAGGGTCCATTTTCCTTATACAAGCTACACAAGCTAACTAATTACAAGAGCAACTACACAAGCACAATATATGAAATGTAAAAAGAAGCTTGTGTAACGGGAATGCAAACCAATGGGGAGTAAGGATGGCAATGGGTAAATCCCCATCGGGTATGGCCACCCCAGACCCATCCCCGTCATAAAAATTTGGTACTGCCAGAATACCCATACCCACCATGAGTGGGGAATTTTCCCTAAACCCATACCCAGCTGGGTAAATCATACCCGGCGGGTCACCCGTACCCGCCAATAATTTATTCACAGACATGAAAATCAATAATTCAATTGCAACCACCACTAACCAGAGCAAATAAAATTAGACAAATAATAGCATATCACCGTTCTTGCTCGAGTTGCTCCGTCGCCAGCATGGCGTGGCGAGTTCCTGACGCCTCAATGCGATGCAAATACGTGAGACGCCGAGACGAGGTAACGAGGGGCGGGCTGGCAGCGTAGTTTTTTTTCGGCGGCGGCGGGGTTTTTCTTTGGCGAGTGGTGATTGTGGTGCCAGGCTGCCAGCGCCGAGACGAGGTAACGACGCGCTTTACTCATGCGCCTATTTTTTTCGGCGGCGGGAGGCCAGGCGTCGAGCCTCCCTCGAGCAGTCGAGGGCTCCGGCGGCCAAGTCGCCAGGCGGGACCGGTGGGTGAACCTAGGGTTTTACATGGGCTGGTGGGCTTATTTAGTTTTGGGCCGGGTATTTTTCACCCATGGGTAAACGGGTACGGGGATTGCTGAAACATATCCATACCCGCGTACCCGATGGGTGAAGGGTTTTGTCCATTTACGTACCCGTGGGTAGTGTGTTTAGTCCATATTTAGACCCTAATGGAGTAAATACCCGTCGGGTATCGGGTCGCGGGTCCCCATTACCATCTTTAATGGGGAGACAAAGATGACACGATGATTTTTCTCCTGAGGTTCACTTGGTTGCCACCAAGCTAGTCCCTGTTGTGTCGACTGCTCACTTGGTGGTTCGACGGCTAATTGGCATCACTCGCCAAGCCCACACATGGGGTAGCTCAATGACACGCTCTACTAGTGTTGCTCTTCGTGGCTCCCATGGGGTGAGCATGGTACCCCTCACAAATCCTTCTCTAGAGCACCACACAAGCTACCTTGCGTGCTTCAACGGAGACGACAACCAAGCCATCTAGGAGGTGGCAACCTCCAAGAGTAACAAGCACCACCGGCTTGTAACTCGATCACCTAGTGCCACTCGATGCAATCTCACAATGCAACGCACTAGAATCACTCACTCGCAATCAGATCACACTCTTGCATGCACAAGTGAGTTAGAGGGCCCCCAAGCACTCTCAAGCATGGACACAAAGTTGCCTTAGGTGCTCAGCAACCATCCCAAGGCCGGCCACCACTTCTATTTATAGCCCCAAGGGCTAAAACAGCCATTGCCCCTTCACTAGGCAAAACCCGCATTGACCGGACGTGCGGTCGTGATGACCGAACGTGCCAGGCCCTATGTTCGGTCACTCCCGGATAGCCATGTGTCCAGACTGTTTGAAAGTAGTTGTTGCCACCAATGGCTTGCTCACTAGCGCGCTCGCGCCGCCTGATCGGACGCATAGGTTCACTGATTGGACGCTCACGTACTGAGTCCGATCACCTGCGCGCCACCTCCCTCAGCACCAAGACCAGACGCACCCTCATGCAACTTGGCACTGGGCCAGCTAGAGTCCAGTGTGGAACAGAGAGCTCCGGGAGCCTCCATTTCGTGACCGGACGCGTCAGGTTAATCATGATCAGACTCAGCGCCCGACTCTGGTCCTTCTCCACCAACCACGCGTCAGCGCCACGCCTCGTGCCACCATGTCAGCGTATGTCAGTGCAATCAGACACACCAGTGTCGCGTCTGGTCTTCCACCAAGCCAGCAACAGATCACTTGCCCGAGCCACGCCTTCACTGCACGACATGACCGAACGCAGGGAGGGCAGTGTCCGGTCTCTGTCGAGGCAGAGTCCGGTCCCCCTAGACCTCCTCCTTTTCTTCTCCAAGTTTATCTGTTTTAGCTCCAACTTCTCCTTTGTAAATGTTCTAACACCACCATGTGTATGTGTGTTAGCATTTTCACAATCATTTTTAAGGAGTTAATCACTCAATTCACCACGCCACTCGATCCTAGCAACGATGCAAAGTTAGATCACTCGAGTGGCACTAGATGACCAAGATGCAAACAAGTTTACCCCTCTTGATAGTATGGTCATCTATCCTAAACTCGATCATAAACTTCTCTACACACCTATGATCGGTGAAATGAAATGCCCTATAGGTTATACCTTTGCCTTGCGCATTCTATTTCATCTCCTCCGATGTTGATGCAACACATGCACCATCCAATCACAAATGATATGATCCACTTCATATCATCACATGACCTTATTGGTTCATCGATCTTGACTTCACTTTCTCTTCACCGTTGCCTTCATCCATTGGAGCCAAGTCTTGCTCAAGCTTCACCACCATGCGGTCCATCGCTCCAAAGCCTCCAACTTGCCCTTCACGCTTGCAACCGGTCCATCAAGCCAAGTTGTGTCTTGATCTTCTCCACCTTAGTCACATGACTCCATGTCATGTCTCATATGCAATGAGCTCCTTCATCACATTTGCTTTTTAGTATACAAAATTTTGCTATACACCTACATAAAATCATGGGAAGTGCTCAAAAGTTAACAATTTGTGTTTTGAGAGAGTAGTTAATTATAATATCGTGCATGTAGGGTACTTACATATTCCACAGCGTCAATATTTGTGAATCAAGAGAGCGTTTCTGGTATAGCTGAAACAAGCACTCCTACTCGACATCGAACTTCTCTTCTTCAGGATAATGAAAAACATGTGGCTAACGAATAATAACCTCAAAACCAAAGTCCTCCGTCTCTATTGCTTGAGCCATGTAATATTCATGCAAATGGCGCATATATGTTGTCAAATTTTTATACTCGTCATCGAGAACCAAAAGATTGCCCCTTTCATACTTCATTGCCGGTGTTCCCGTCCCTTGTACATCATGGTTTCATAGTTAACAATAATCTAACTATCTTTAGGTGCATCAACAATGAGGGCCTCATTGTGATCAAGTCGTATCTAAGCAGGTTTGTCACCCTCTTGAAGGATAGGTAGGGGTACGTTCGTCCCGAATGGAGGCATTTCCTGATAGCCCATGTAGTCTTCTTCATCCGTCACTCCATCAACATCGACAATCTTCCTTTTCCCTTTTAGGACTACTTTTAGCCTTCCTTTTGTCGTGTTGTCCCATGCATAGAAGACTTGCATAACATCTCTTGCAAGGATGAAGGGGTCATCTCTGTATGCGGTCTTAGTGAGATCAACAGTAGTGAACCCTTCACTATCAGTGTTGATTTCCTCGAGCTAGACCCACTGGCAGCGAAAAAGAGCTGCCTTCAACGGACTGTAGGCTAGCCCCATATCTCCTCTATGAAACCATAGTATGTCGCCTGCACATTGCCATTTTCGTCGTGAGCATCAAAACGAACACCACAATTTTGGTATGTGCTCTTTCCATCTTGCTTTTTTGTGTAAAATGTGAATCCATTGATCTTATACCCTTGGTACTTAAGATATGTACTCGAAGGTCCCTTGGCTAAGGCATCCATTTGATTACCCAACTTTATTCCAAGAAAGCAGCGTCGCAACCAGTTGACAAATTCCTCCTTATGCTTTTTATCCAGCCAAGCCTATGACCTACTTAGATACAGAGTTTGTAGCGATTGCCTATGCTCGTCAATGTATGGCATCACACCCTCGGCTTGCTGGAGAACAGCGAACTATGTCTATCTGAAAGAAATAGGGTCGTCTACTATAACAGATTTCTCCCCTATCGTTCATTTGCCACGTAGTCTTCCCTCGTGACGAGATTCTAGAACTCCGACCCTTTTGATGTCCAGATAATATGTGCAGAACTCAATGGCCTCCTCCGTTAACCATCCTTCAACCATGCCCCCATCTAGCCTGAATCTGTTCCTAACATACCTCCTGAAAACTTTCATCAATCTTTCGAAAGGAAACATCTGATGCAGGTACATTGGGCCAAGGGCTCTAATTTGGTCAACAAGATGAATGAGCAGATGCAATGAGATATCAAAGTAAGTCGGTGGGAAATACATCTCAAGCCTAACGAGAGTTTCGGCTATGTTCTACTGTAGCTGCTCTAGCGTGGACACATCAATGACCTTTTTTGAGATCGCGTTGAAGAATGAGCATAGCTTTATGATTGGGGTGCGGACCTTTGGGGGGAGGATACCACGTAGGGCAACAGGGAGTAGCTGAGTCATAATGACATGACAGTCATGGGCCTTCATAGGGCCATAGTTGAACTTGAGTTCTCTCATGTTCACTAGCCTCTTCGGGTTTGCATAGTAGCCCGCCGGGACTTTGAGTTCATTGAAGAAAGAAATAAGCGCACATTTTTCTTCCTTCTTCAATGTCTATAACGCAACTGGAAGTTCGAACTGGCCATTCTCTAGCTCTACGGTATGCAGCTCCTTCCTGATTCCCTAGTGTTGCATGTCCAGGAGTGTAGCTAGTGAATCCTTCGATGTCCTCCCGGTGTCCATCAAGGTGTTAAGCGTGTTATCGCACATGTTTTTAATGATCTGCATGGGATCAAGATAGTGGCGTACACTTAGAAATGGCCAGAAAGGTAGTTTTTAGAAAACCGATTTTTTCTTCCAAACGCTCCCATCAGGCGCTGCTACTACATTGTCCCCCTTCCCAAGGACAACCTCTAGTTTGTTGAGTTCTCGAAGTATCACAGGCCCATCTCGATATTTTAGAGCTAAGCGTTTCTCAATAGTACCGTTGAAATCTTTTCTGTTCCTACGGTAAGGGTGATCCTTAGGTAGGAACCTACGGTGTCCCATATAAACTATCTTTGAGTTATTTGGCAGATTTACCGCATCGGTGTCATCAAGCACTCGACACATCCAGTATAGCCTTTTGTCTTCTCTCCGGACAACGAACCTCGACCTGGTAGGTCGATGATTGTAGCGATAAGTACTCCCTTGATCGTGACATGTTCCTTTTTGTACTCGTCCCAAACATCTGGCACACCCTTTTCAAACATCTCCACTAGTTCATCGATCACTGGTTCCATAAACACATCGATGTCATTCCCAGGTTGTCTTGGCGCTTGGATCAGTAGTGGCATCTGGATGTATGACCACTTCATATAGACCCAAGGTGGAAAGTTGTATATACAGAGTGTCACTGGCTAGGTGCTATGATTGCTTCTAACCTGGTCGAAATGATTCATCCCATCTGTGCTCAAAGTAAACCAAAAGTGCCCTACCTCTCCACCGATGTCCTTATAGAACATAGTATTGACAGTCCTCTAGGCATGCCCATCAGCAGGGTGCCTCATCATTGTATCTTTCTTACGCTTTTCGCCATGCTAGCGTAATAGATTGGCTGACTTTGCACATGCAAACAGCGTATGCACCCGGGGAGCTATAGTGAAATACCAAACGACCTTTATGGGACCTCCTCTGGTCTTGGTACCCTCATCTGACGGCCCTTCCTTGTACCATGGAGCTTCACACTTGGAGCACTTGTCCAAGTCTTTGTATTTTTCTCTATGGTACAATATGCAATCATTGGAACACACGTGGATTTTTTCAACCTCGAGGCCGATAGGGCAGATCATTTGCTTGGCCAAGTATGTCTTTTCTGGCAACTCATTTTTTCTGAGAGCATTTTACTTATTATACCTAACAACTAATCGAAACCTTTATCGCTCAATCCGTTTGTCGATTTGAACTCTAACAGCATGATGTTGGCTTCCAGTTTGCTCATTGGACAATTCTTATACAATGGTGTTTTGCCATCTTGTCTTATTTTCTCTAGCTTTCTCAGTTGTCTTTCACCAACACATCCAGCCTCTACATTACGTAGCAGCCGAGAAATGCCATCGTTATTATCCTCGGTGTCGTCAGCTAGCGTGTTTCTAAACACATTATTAACTGTGGCCATAAGTTCCGTGTTGACACTGGGTTTCTCATCAGCATCGTGGATGGCTATGTCAGGCATATCCACATCATCATTGTTTTCCTACGGAACATTCACACCAACCTCGCCATGCATATTCATATCGTATAGTTTGGCATGAACCCCCTCATAATCAAGTGTGATCGTATAGACTCAATTTGACGAAATTTTCTTTGATTCTTACAATCTTTGCATGGGCAGAAGACAGGGTTCCCATTCCCAGCATGGACTTTGGTATCGGTGATAAACTGGCTGACGCCATGCATGTACCGCTTGTCCGTTCGGGACAGATGCATCCACTCTCGATCCATCTCTGCACAAAAAAATATTGAGATAGTAATTACAAAGAATTAATAAGAAATCGAGCTTCATGAACAACAATTGTAGCTCGAAAGTACCATTTTTTGGAAAACATTATTGTACACTAATTATTAGAAAATTAAAATTGATAGCCCCGGCCCTGTAAATTGAAAATCGTAGTAAAAAATAATTATTGTACAATAATGAAGAACAACTATTCTACTCCATGCCAAATAAAAATGGAGACACTTATTTTAAAAAACACTAAAATTGGAGACATGATCATGAACAACAATGTAGCTCCAAACAATACCCATATAAATTGAAAAACACAGCCCCGTAAAAAATTATTGCATAATATTGAAGAACAATTATTCTACTCCATATCACATAAAAATGGAGACACTAATTTTAAAAATAAGTCTAAAATTGGAGACATGATCATGAACAATAATGTAGCTCCAAACAATGCGTTGTTATGTGACACATAGATTAATTTTCTCAACAAATTGTAAAAGAATCTACTCTACTTCTAAGAACTAATTATAGCATCACATACTAACAATGATGATCTTGACCACCATGGAATAATTAGCTAGGAATTTAAATATGTTCATAGACACCAACCTTTTGAACGATGGATTCACCACAATTTGAGCCTTGCACAAATGTCCAGTTAGAAAAGTGCTCTCTAGAATGGAGAAAGAACTAGAACGAGAATCAAGCAATATAACCATCAAAACAAAGCTAATTAAGCAATAAAATCAAAGGAGTGGATGTTTGTTACTAACCTTAAACCAAAAAGATCAAGCCATTCTTCAAAATCCAAGCGCTAACTTCATGGTGAAGAGCAGCCGCAACAATAGAGGGAAGGGCCCAAACGCGCGCCTCTGTTTTCAGGATGGAAGAAAGGAGGAAGGAGAGGACGGCTACAGCCTTTTTGTGTTGTAGGCTTATCACCGTCGGTTCATGGATAGAACCGACAGTGATAGAACCCAATCCCTGTCGGCTCTTGGCTTGAACCGGCAGTGATATGTGGCCATAAGCCACTGCCGGTTAGAGACACAAACCGGCAGTGATAGTTGTCATCACTGTCAGTTCGGTCACATCCCAAATCAATTTCTGGTTTTTAGAGAAAGAACCGGCAGTGAAGGATCAACACTACCGGTTCTCCTAATTCCGGTAGTGATGAGGCCGACGGTGAAGTGCTATTACGTAGTAGTGCAACTAATACAAGCGGTAGAAAAAAATTAATGGTACAAATTTTGCCTTTTTAGTATTAGGTATATGATTAGGATCCGTAGGATGATTAGGATTCCTATTCAGCTTAGGGTATGTGGAATCTATTTGAATAAGATTAGAATTCTTAGCCCGGCATATGTATAAAATAGGAGGGTGCGTAAAAGTAGTTAGGGAAGGCTAGACCAAAACAAATGGACAAAAAAAGAGAAAATTTTGTCTCTATATTATTATTAGGTATAGATATAGATGTAAATATAGATTAACCGACCGATTACTGATGGATGGAAAAAGAAGTTTCTAAAAACCGAACCGAAATTTGGTTGGTTAGTTAATAAAAAAATCAGGTAGGACTATTTGTTACAGACGCTCTCGCCCCAAGAATCTCGCTCCTCCGCCTACAAAAGGAAGCAAAGTCTTTCGTATCAACAAGAATATCGCTTCCGATCAGAAAACCCTAAGGTATGTATCGCCGCCATCCGCCCCTCGGACTTCTAATCGCCGTCAAAAGCGTCCCCTATCGCATGATTAATCTGCGTCAAAATCTGCCTCCGCAAAATAGCAAGAACCCTCGCCCATCTTGCATGCAGTGGCTCGCTGATAATGCGTCGATTGGTGTCGTGTCTTACAGGTGCTCCGATCGATGGCGACTCTCCCCATCAAGCCCCTGGACGGCGCCGGCGGCTACCTGCGGTGGAAGGAATCGTTGCTCCTCCGCGTCCACACCCTCGGCGTCGCCCACGTGTTCTTCGAGGTCCGACCCGCCGGTGCCGGCGACAACGATGAGGCCGCGGCCAAGAAGTGGTCGCGCGACGACGCGTTGTGCCGCGGCCACATCCTGTGCACGCTCTCCGACCACCTGCTGCCGGACTACGCCCGCTTCGCCACGGCCGCCGAGCTGTGGCGCGCACGTACGACGTGAAGGTGCCCTCCTACTGTAGGGACAGGTTCGGTGAATTCTGCTTCGACAGAAGCACCGGAGATGTCTTCCTGGAGCAGCTCGCGCACGCGGAGGCTCTGGGCGCCGCCGCAGAGCTCAGCGATGGCGCCATGACCTTCGAGCTGGGTAGCAAGATTCCGTTGGCCATGAGCTTAGCCGTCACCGGTGGCGAGAAGGAGTTGGAGTCTATCTGGGAGGTCGCTCGGCGGGTCGTGTCGCGCGGCGTGGATCCTTGGTACGAGTACCGCGACGACGACGGACGATGACGGTCCAAAACCTGAGCAGGACACGTAGCAGGAAGCGTGTCATGTCTGAACACGGCGCATGGCTTGATCATGGGCTTCCCCACGCTAGCTGTGGATGTCAATAACACTGAAAAATGGTTACCCGCTCCCAGTCTTTACTGTTTGTATTCTGTAATCTAGATGCTAGACTGAATTATGCCTGCTAAATGCTCGCTGACGCTATGTTATAATGCACTTGAGATGGTATCAAGCATTTTCAGGCATGTTTAATCAAGAGTCAAGACCAGCTAGGAAGCTATGGACTTGCAAGAAAACACTGCAAGGATGATCCCTATGTCTGGATGGAATGTGTGCTATTTCGTTGCGTTAACTCATCTCTGCTATAATGGACCAATCAAAATTATACTAGATCCCCAGAGAAACGTCCCCCGCTGACCATTGTGCACACAGAAATTCGTCTCCGTTAAAATTAAAGGCTAATAAAACACCAAAACCCATCCGATGGCCGATTTTTGTTGTTTGATGTCAGGCTTCTCACCGCCGTGCCCTCCCTCCCATGCACGTGCGAACACGAAAAAAAAACGCCGCCGCCGCCAATGGACGCGTCGAGGACGCCATGGATCCCTATCCTCCACCTCTGAACCAACCGCTCCGCCGCGATGGCCTTCAGCACTCCGCTCAGCCGCGGCACGCAAAGAGGGGTGGATCTCTGGCCTTGGGGCGCCGATGAGGGGCGGATCTCCGGCCCTGGGCCGCCGGCATCCGGCCACGTGGCCGTATGGGGAGGCACACCTAGGGTCACAGCGAGGAGGACATTGGCAGCGCCGCGGGGGAGGATAGGCCCGCCCGCGGGGCTGAACAGGGCCGACACGGGGCGCGCAAGGGGTGGGGAGAGTGCCGGAGAGAGTGCGCAGGTGGCGCTTGTTCTTTGTCATCCGGCCTGGTCATGGAAGAGTTCGTGATTGGCGACGACGCATGGCTCGTGGCCTCTATGCGGCTCGCCATGGTGATGGCCGCGTCGTCCAGACTCTTCGCCAAGCTCTCCGACCTCTTTGCCTCCGATGCCGCATTCCACGACGCATAGGCGCTCGTCCGCGGCGGCCCCGGCGCCGAGCGGCTCCGCGTCGTGGCCTACGGGTTCGGTGGCGTGCAGTACAGCAAAGCGCCACGGTTCCGCCTTGCCATGCTGCTCCTCCTTCGCGATGCGTTCCCCGATGCGATCGGTGATGTCGAGGTGGCCTCCCCGACCGCGGACCCCGTGGAGCGCCGAGCCATCGAGGAGTTGGGCTGCGTCCTTACCGCGTCGGTCCAGCAGTGCCAGCCAGTTCGCGGGCCGACGCTGTTAGCACTGTGGCTGGTCCGGCAAAGAAAGGCGCTGGCGTGACACCACAAGGCCCAAGACGCAACAACAGGCCCAGGAAGCTCAACAACCGTTACCGTGAGGAGTGATGCGCTTGCACACGCCGCCGAGGCAGAGTCCTCTCTAATACAAGCAAAAGAGTATCCTAGAGAGGGGATCATTCAAAATTGTAAACACAAACCCTATTACCTTCTAAGAACTCGTCTGAAATCTATCCCAATGCTATTCTGCCTACCCTGAACTCCATTCCAATTCCCAATTCCTCCCCAAATTCTCTCCTACCCTTGCTCCTTGGCTTACAAGTGGTATCAGAGACAGAAATCTTTCACAATCCATCGATCGAATCCTCAATTGGTCCGGTTGGTCTAACTCGCGGTCGCTGCGCTGTGAGCTGCAGATCACCGTGAGATTCCGTAATTCCCTCCTCCGAGTAAATCGATTTGTGGCGAACGCCGATCTGGAGCACGCCCTTCCCACCGACCACGACCACTACACTCGCCTTCAACGCCACCGAGGAGCCATGAACCCCGACACTAAGCTCATCCTCGACGAGATCTCCAAGCGCTTTGATGACCACGAGCGCAAGTGGGACACCCGCTTCGCCGATCTAGAGCAGAAGTCTTCGGAGTCGTCCACCACCGCCGCCACCCGCCTCCAGGCGCTCGAGAACGCCGCCAAGGTGTTCGACGAATGGCGTCCCGACATCTAAGGGGTCGTCGACGACCTCAAGCAGGAGATTGGCAAAATCACCAAGCATCCTCGGGAACTTCACGCCGCCATCACCGACAGGGCGATCCCTGGCACCTTCATGCCGCCATCGTCGCAGGCGCCGTTCCCCGGGACCTTCGTGCCACCATCATCGCAGGCGCCGTTCCCCAGGACCTTCGTGCCACCATTGTCGCAGGCGCCGTTCCACGACCCCAGCGGAAGCGGCATCACCTCTCACCAGGCTGCCATGCATTCGTCTGCCGGATCTCCAGCCGAACTGCCCCATAGGCACTGCGTCGACAACAGGACCCGGGCGGGTGATTTTGGAGTGGTTACCACTCTAATACCACCCCGGGCAAGGGTACGTTGCCTTGCCAATCCATTCAGTCTGCTCCTCTTTCGTTCCGGGTGTGCGTCCTCCTCCAGCGCCTAGCTGTCCTTGGGAAACTAGGGTTCAGGGGAGCAGTAGCGGGAATCATACAGGCAAACTACCCAAGCTGAATTTCCCTATGTTTGATGGTGAAAACCCCAAATCCTGGCCTAAAAACTATGAGGACTACTTTGATCTCTACTCTGTTGAAACACCCGTTTGGATTAAGGTCGCCAGTATGCATTTTCAGCCATCATCGGCTGCTGCTCGGTGGAAGCAGTCGGTCGAAGAACAACTTCCTACTATCTCTTGGACCAATTTTTGCCACATCCTATTAGAACGCTTTGGCCGTGACGAACATGAGCTCCTGATTCGCCGTCTATTCCACTGTAGAATGACTGGCACTGTCTCTGAGTATATTGAACAATTCACCGCCCTTGTCGACCAGCTTAAAGCCTATGCAGCCCACCCTGATCCTATATATTATGTCCAACGCTTTATTGACGGGTTACGGGATGATATCAAAGCTGTTGTTCTTGTGCAACGTCCTTCTTCGCTGGATACTGCCTGTGTCCTTGCTCAGTTGCAGGAGGAGGTTACTGCCCCAAGGAAGCCATTCCGCCGGTTGGATGCACCACCTCAATTCAAGTCATCAACAGTGGGTGCCCATCCATTGCCGCTTCCTCCTATCAAGCCGGCGGCCGCTGCTGAAACCAGGCCGCCTGATCCGATGAAGCCTACAACAGCTGAAGATAAGTATCAGGCCCTGCGGAACATCGTCGCTCAAGGTCTGTGCATACGCTGTGGTGCTAAATGGTTCCGTGGCCATAGGTGCGCCCCTCTGGTCCAACTTCATGTTGTGCAAGAACTATATGATTTGTTTCAGTCCACTGAGGATCAGGAAGACACTAAATCTGTGCAGTCTGCACCGGATCATCAAATTATGCTACATCTGTCAGTGGCTGCTGTGACAGGCTCTTCTTGTCCCAATACCATGTGTCTGATGGGCAGTTTACAAGACCAGCCAATCTCCATCCTGGTCAACAGTGGGAGTTCACATACATTCCTCAGTGCTAAGTTCCGTGATTCACTCCCTGGTGTTTGTGCTCTCAACCCGCCAATTCAGGTGCAAGTAGCTAATGGAGCAGTTTTACTTTGTGATACTTATGTGCCAGCAGCCTAATGGTCAGTATAGGGGTATTCTTTTGTCAGTGACCTGAAAAGTTTGCCACTACCAACACATGACATGATCTTGGGTTTGGATTGGTTGCAGTCCTTTAGTCCAATGCACATACATTGGAAACAGCATTGGTTATCTATTCCTTATGAAGATAAGCTAGTGGTTCTATATGGTTGCAATGGTGATATACCTGTTGGTTCTGTCCTGCAACTGACTGCTATTCAGCCTGATCAGCAAGCTGAATCTTCTGATGCTGTCACTGCTGTCCCACCAGAGATTGCGGCTATGCTTCAAGAGTTTGATGCTATATTTCAGGAGCCCACTGAGTTTCCTCCTCCTCGCTCATGTGATCACTCTATTCAACTTATTGAAGGTGCCAACCCAGTCTTCATAAGGCCGTATCGCTATGCTCCAATATTGAAAACTGAGATTGAGCGTCAAGTGACAGACATGCTGCAACACGGTATTATCTAAAAGAGAAACAGTCCCTCCTCCTCCCCTGTAATCTTGGTGAAAAAGAAGGACAATACCTGGAGATTTTGCGTTGATTACCGTCACCCGAACGCAATTACTGTTAAAGGCAAATTTCTTGTGCCCATCATTGATGAACTGGTGCTTCCTGGTTCACAAGTCTGGATTTGCGTGTGGGGTTTCATCAGATCCGCATGAAGTTGGGTGAAGAATTCAAAATGGCCTTCCAAACTCACTTTGGTCAGTTCGAATTCTGTGTAATGGCTTTTGGCCTCACTGGGGCTCCTGGTACTTTCCAAGAGGCCATGAACACTACCTTGGCCCCATACCTCTGACAGTTTGTGCTCATCTTTTTTTATGATATTTTGATCTACAGCCCAGACTTTGACACTCATCTTCAGCACATTCGTTTGATATTTCAGTTGCTGGCACGTGATCAGTGGTATCTCAAATTGTCCAAATGTTCATTTGCACAACGTCAAATCTTATATCTGGGTCATACTATCAGTGAAGCAGGAGTTGGTACAGATCCGTCCAAGCTCACGGCTATCCAGCAGTGGCCAGTCCCGGCTTCCACCAAGGAACTGTGATCCTTTTTTGGGCCTTGCAGGCTACTACCGGAAGTTTGTACGCCACTTTGGGATAATTGCGAAGCCACTGACAAATTTACTCAAGAAACATACCTTCTTCATTTGGACAAGTGAGCTCGAGACCGCCTTTCAAACTCTGAAGACTGCTCTATGTCAGGCACCGGTACTGGCACTGCCTAATTTCCCGAAGCCGTTCTGTATTGAGACTGACGCATCTGACCTGGGCATCGGGGCAGTTCTCATGCAAGATGGTCATCTACTCGCTTACCTAAGTAAGGCGTTGGGTCCCAAGTCTCGTGTCTTATCAGCCTATGAAAAGGAATATATGGCCATACTCATTGCGGTTCAGACCTGGCGTGCTTACTTGCAATGTCAAGAGTTCATTATCCTCACAGATCAACGTAGTTTGCAACAGCTCTGAACAATGACTTCATACTCAGTGGCAGCAAAAGGTTTTCACCAAACTACTTGGGCTCCAATGCCGAATTGTCTACAAGGGAGTTAACAATCGTGCAGCTGACGCTCTATCTCGCTGCCCTGCCCCAGAGTCCAATTGTGCTGCAATCACGACCTTATGTGCCAGCAGCCTAATGGTCAGTATAGGGGTATTCTTTTGTCAGTGACCTGAAAAGTTTGCCACTACCAACACATGACATGATCTTGGGTTTGGATTGGTTGCAGTCCTTTAGTCCAATGCAGATACATTGGAAACAGCATTGGTTATCTATTCCTTATGAAGATAAGCTAGTGGTTCTATATGGTTGCAATGGTGATATACCTGTTGGTTCTGTCCTACAACTGACTGCTATTCAGCCTGATGAACAAGCTGAATCTTCTGATGCTGTCACTGCTGTCCCACCATAGATTGTGGCTATGCTTCAAGAGTTTGATGCTATATTTCAGGAGCCCACTGAGTTGCCTCCTCCTCGCTCTTGTGATCACTCTATTCCACTTATTGAAGGTGCCAACCCAGTCTTCATAAGGCTGTATCGCTATGCTCCAATATTGAAAACTGAGATTGAGCGTCAAGTGACAGAAATGCTGCAACACGGTATTATCTAGAAGAGCAACAGTCCCTCCTCCTCCCTGTTAGCCCCTGGATCTTGAACGGGTGAGCCGATCACTCCCCGGTGTTGCCGACCACACACTATGGCTAGAGGGAGAAGAAGGGAGGGAGAATAGAGCGCACACACACATAGCACAAGCACCAGCGTTGGTCGGAGCTCTACAGAGGAGATGGCAAAACTAAACTCGCTCTGTTTACTGAGTTGCAGTGGAAAACTATATATACAACTCTACCCATCTAATCCTAGTACACATACATATCATGCTGCCATGCTGCTACAGTGACTAGATGTGACAGCAAGGATGACTTTGGCGTCTGCCCCTATTGTGGCTACAGTGCGGCAGGAGAGCCTTTCGGCGCCTACCCCTGCAGCAGCTACAGTGCAATAGCAGGGAGCCTTTTGGGGCCTGTCCCTGCCGTGCGTTCATACAGGGGAGCAGCATATTACTTAACAATTCTTTCCATAATCCTGCTGCTAACCCAAGATCCTCCACCATGCCGATCATCTTCTTCAACTCCGTGAACCGAAGACGGCCGAGCGGCTTGGTGAGGACGTCCACGAGTTGCCGACCAGTTTTGACAAAATCGATGACGATTTGCCCTCCATCGACACAGTCACTGAGGAAGTGGAACTTGACGTCGATGTGCTTGCTCCGGTAGTGGAGAACCGGATTTTTTGCGAGGGCGATGGCGGGCTGGTTGTCCACCATTAGTGCTGGTGGGTGAGCTTCCACACCGGTCAGCTCGCCCAGTAGCCGGCGCAACCACACAGCTTGGCATGCTGCTGTGGCCGCCGCCACGTACTCTGCCTCGCACGTGGACAGCGCCACCACCTTCTATTTCAGTGACAACCATGAGAGGTGCTCCGCCGTCCGTCGATGTCTCCCGCCATGTCTGCATCGCTGAACACAGTGAACTGTAGCCTACTTCCATTGGTTATGGGAAAGACGATCTCCTGATCCACCATCCCCTTAACGTAACGCAGCAGCCGCTTTACCGCAGCCTAGTGATCCTCTCGGGGATCCTCCATCAAGCGGCTGATGTAGCCCACGACAAACACAATGTCTGACCTCGTGTGGACTAGGTAGCGCAGACCACCGACGATATTCCGATAGAGTGTTGCATCTACCTTCACCGCGGTACTAGCCTTCGTCAACTTCAATCGCTCCTCCATCGGACTCACGCACGGCTTGCACTCAGCCATGCCGCTCCGCTCCAATAGCTTCGAGACGTACGCGCTTTTACCGAACATGAGCGCCTCCTTCCCCTATCTCACCTCGATGTTGAGGTAGTAGGAGAGCGCGTCGAGATCGCTCATTCAAAAACGAGCCACCATCTTGCGCTTGAAGCTGTCGATGTCCTCCGCACGCACGCCGGTGACGATCAAGTCATCCACATGCACGTTGACGATGAGCTCCTCCTTCCCCCATCACCGCGTGTAGAGCACGTGCTCGGTTGTGCACCGTGTGAACCCAAGCTCGCCCAGCGTGGCATCAAGCTTGGTGTTCCACGCTCGTGGGGCCTGCCGCAGCCCGTAGAGCGCCTTGCGTAGTCAGAGCACCCTGTGCTCCGCTCCTTTGATGGCAAAACCCGGAGGTTGCCTCACGAAGCCCTATCTCACCTCGATGTCGAGGTAGTAGGAGAGCGCGTCGAGATCGCTCATTCAAAAACGAGCCACCATCTTGCGCTTGAAGCTGTCGATGTCCTCCGCACGCACGCCGGTGACAATCAAGTCATCCACATGCACGTTGACGATGAGCTCCTCCTTCCCCCATCACCGCGTGTAGAGCGCGTGCTCGGTTGCGCACCACGTGAACCCAAGCTCGCCCAGCGTGGTGTCAAGCTTGGCGTTCCACGCTCGTGGGGCCTGCCGCAGCCCGTAGAGCGCCTTGCGCAGTCAGAGCACCCTTTGCTCCACTCCTTTGATGGCAAAACCCGGAGATTGCCTCACGAAGACTGTCTCCGCTAGCTCGTCGTTGAGGAAAGCCAATTTTACGTCCAGATGATAGACGCGTCAGTCCTTCGCTGCAGCCAAAGCAAGAAGCAGTCGGACAGACTCCATGCGTGCTACCGGCGCAAAAACTTCCTCGAAGTCGATGCCCTCACACTAGACAAAGCCTCGAGCGACGAGGCGCACCTTGTGCTTGACAATGGCACCGCGCTCATCCCGCTTGACCTTGTACACCCACTTTAGGCCGATCGGATGGCATCCTAGAGGTGGATCGATGAGCTCCCAAGTCTCATTTTCCTCGATCGCCTTCATATCCTCCAATTTGCATCGCGCTCGGCTAGCACGAATGTGGGTGGTTCCTCTGCACTTATGAGAAGCAACTTTGGGTCATTGAGTAGCCGACCCACCAGGCCTGAGGGCCTGTGCCGCCGATGATGTCGTCTAGCCTGCAGAACCGCACCTCCTCACTATTGTGGAAGGCATCCACGAACTCAGTGATGTCGCTTGGAGGTGAGGCGAACTCAATCGGCATCGATGGAGTACCTTGTTCCACCGGAGTGGTCAGTAGAGCACCTGGAGTGCTTGGCACCTTGGCTGCAGTGCTCGGCACTACTTCTGGACTGCTCGTCACCACTCCTGGAGTGGTTGGCACCACTGCAGGAGTGCTTGGCACTAGCCTTGGACTGGTCGGCACTGTAGGGGACCGTGACGCCTAAGAGGGGGGGTGAATTAGGCAACTTAAAATTCTACTTCTAAACTATGGCATCTCTTTCTAACCTTAACAAAACCTATGTAAAAGATAAACTATCTAAATGTGCAACTACGGTTTTGCTAGTGTGTTGCTATCTCTACCGTAAAAGAAGTAATACAATCAATATAAATGCACAAGCTAAAGAGCAAGGTAGAGATATGCAAACTACCGTCAACGACTCCGGTATTTTTACCAAGGTATCGAGAAGCACGCAAGCTTCCCCTAGTCCTCGTTGGAGCCCCTCGCAAGGAATCTCTCGCAAGGGCCAAGCTCCCGGTCGGGTAACTCCGTAGATAGCCTCGGGCCTTCCCCACGCGCAAGTGGGTCTCCGACGTGCCTTCCGGCAAGCCTCTCCCGGATGCTCCCCGACATCTTCACTATCAAGCTTCCGGCCAAAACGCCGCGGGTCTTGTTCCCTCCAGTACACGGTGGTGGCCACACCACAAACGCGGTTGATGTGATCTCGCAAGACTACAAGCCCCTCCGATGTATAATGATGGTGCGCGAAAGCACCAAGTGGTAAGAGGTATGCAATGCAAACCTCACTAAACACTAGACCTAAACCTAGAGCAAGCACATAAGCGGTTGTCTAATCAACCTAAGCACTTCGCAAAGCATCTACGCTAATCACCTAATGAATCACTAAGCACTATAAAAGTGGAGATCACTAAAATGGTGTATCAACACCCTAGATATGTTTCCTCAGCTCCACTCACATCAAATGGTTGGTTGGGGGTCTATTTATAAGCCCCACTAAGAAAGTAGCCATTGGGGATGAAATCCCGCTTTTCTGCTACTGACCGGACGCTCAGGTCGTCCTAATCAGACGCGTCCGGTCATCCCGACCATTAGAGCCACGATCAACTGATCGGATGCTGTCAGCGTCCGGTCACATGCCACCGGACGTGTCCGGTTGCAATTTCACCGCTTTGGAACCTTTCTGTACTTGATCGGACACTGTTGTCCTGTGTTCGGTCAATCTTGTTGTTTAGCGTCCGATCGCTACTTCTGCCAAGCATCTTGATTGGAGCGTCCGGTCACTGTGCTACCAGCGTTCGGTCCAGCGTCCGGTCACCTATGTGTGCTCGTTTCTTTGTGATCTTGCGTCCGGCTTGGTTTCTATCTTCGTACTTGGACTTTGCTCGATATCTTGGATCTTCTTTTATTCTTCTAAGATCTTGCTTAAGGTGTTGATCATCGGATCATCACGTTACCTTCGTCCAAGTCACGTCTTGCACCCTATTGAACTACAAAACAATCACTTGAAAATTCATTAGTCCAATTTGATTGTGTTGGTCATCAAACACCCAAAATCCAACGTAAATGGGCTTAGGGTCCATTTTCCTTACAATCTCCCCATTTTTGGTCATTGATGGACAACACGACCAAAACAAGCAAATAATGAGAATTTGAAATTTTAAAAACTATCTACTTGCTAAGATGCAATGCAAGGGGCAAGGTTATATGATGCTAAAAGATACTACTTGTAGGACTAAAAGATATCACATAAAAACTTATCTTGCCCTTGCAAATGTCCCCTTGTGGCATTATGGATTTAAGCCTTGCTTCCTATAAATTCTCCCCTTTACATAGGCAATCCATAATCCACTATCCTCCCTTTCTCGGACTATTATCACTTGTAGACACCACTTGTAGACCATTACCACTTGTAAATTATTATGATCTAGCTTTTGGTCCTACAAATTTATGCTTGCTTTTGGTCCTCTAAATTCTCCCCCTTTGGAATCAAACACCGAAAAGGAAGACATTAGTAGCACAAGGGGGGGTCAAACTTTGTGATCCTTTGTGTGTAGAGTGGAATAGGTCACAAAATTTGACTCTCACATTATATAGACTAAGTTCCCCTAAATATATGCATACATATAATAGAAGGCAAAGCATATGCATAATTGGCAAATTATTGCTCAAGGAAATTTAATCTATATAATGCATGGAGAAAGCATATAAATATCAAAATGAAATCAACATGATGATATTGGTTTAGAAATACCACATGTGGAAACCAATTTGATTTCTACCACTTGCAATCGGTGATGGATATTTGAAGTATGATGCATAACTCCGGGGACTCTATTTTCCTAGTAATGAGACTACTACACACATGATAAGCTTGAAAAGGTGTTAGTCTCAAAGCATCCAACTTGTAGAGTAACCTCTCCCTAAATTTGTGCACACAAGTATGGAATACTTGTAGGAAACATGCACATTGATTTTAGAATAAAAAATACCACTTGAAAGATGACATCACACGAATGTGAGTCATTTTCGAAGGCGATATTCAGGAGAAATTATCTACAATTTGGACTTTGGCACATATTAGATGAACAATCGAAAGACAAGCTATGTGCCATGCTCCTAAATAATTTTAAACCATGTAGGTTTGCTCCAAGGGTTAAGAATAAAACCGAGCAAGCCTACCATAAGATATACCTAGTGTATGCATGACAAAAGTTATAAGTATGAAAATACAAACATAGGCATGAAAAGTAACTAGATGCTTAAAGATACCAATTTGTAACAAATACCACTTGTAGGAAATGCAAATTGATACTACTTGAAGGAAATACCAATTGAAAGTAATAACATCTAGTTACCTAACATTGGAAGGGGAATTTGGGTCCATAGTATTCACTAACCTACTTGTCAATGACTTTATCAAAAATGATGCACCCCATGAAATGCACCCATATTTTGCCAAGTCTCCAAATTCCCCAAAGTCCATTGGACTTCTCACTTCTCTTTTGGGATCCAAATCTTCTTGGTACTCTTTATGTTGGAAATGATTTCCTTTGGCACCCAAAAGCGTTTAACCCCATTGTTGGCTTGCTTGTTCACCTTGATGGCCACCACCTTGTCATTTTTCTTCTTCTTCAAGAGATAAGGTGTGGAGGCCTTTTTGTCCACCTTGTTGGTATAGGTGTTGGAGAGCTTGCTTGTTTGCTTTTTCTCTTTCTTCTTTGCTCCTCCCCCATTCTTCACCTTGCACTCATAGGACTTGTGGCCTTCCTTGTGGCACACGTAGCAAACCATGGTTTGTCCTTCATTAAGCTTCTTCACTCCCTTGATGTTGTTATCTTGATGAAGTTGGGTTTGCTTCGCCTTGTCTTTCACTTGTGTCAAGTCCTTGATGAGGCGAGCCACTTCTTGCTTGAGTTGCTCATTCTCCATTGCAACCTCTTGTGTGCATGTATATACAACAACTTTCTCAACACAAACTTGGTTGCACAAGGGTGAGTCTAAATATAAATCATTGCAAGAAGTAGAGGCATCCTTTTTAGGTATGTTAATGATAGAACTTTTCTTTTTAGATACCTTGGTGAGGGTTGTACCGACGGCTTCAAGATTAGCAACTTTATTAGTTAGCTCATCACAATGTTTGCACATGGTTTCCATTTTAGCAAGCAAACTTTTATAAGCATCTTGTGAGCTAGCTAACTTTTCTTTTAATTCTTCATTTTTCTTTACAAGTTGCTCATCATTGATTGTGCATGCATTTGTTGTTGCACTAGCCTCAAGTTTCTCAATTTTAGTAGATAGTTCACTATTGAGATTAGCAAATGTCTCATATTGTTCAAGCAAAGTTTTATATACTTCTTGTGAACTATCTAGCTTTTCTTTTAATTTTTTGAGCTTCTTTTGTTGACTAGTGCAAACTTTAGCATAATTAAGATTTTGTTGCACAATTTCATCATAAGAAGGCATTTCATCATCACTATCACTCTCACTAGAGGATGAGCTTTCATTACCTCGTGCCATAAGGCACACATGAGAAGAGCTTGATGATGAGTGCTTGCGGCCTTGCCTCTTGTGATGGTGTTCTTCTTCACTTCAAGAATCATCCCATGACCTTATTGATGTGAGGGCTTGGTTCTTGCACGCCTTTTTCTTTGTCTTGGATGTGGGCTTGTTTGGACAAACTTCCACAAAGTGCCCCAACTCACCGCATCCATAGCATCCTCTCTTTCTTTGCTCATTTCTTTGATTGGTGAAAATGATATCTTGAATTTGGATGGGCACACCCTTGACATTGAGCCTTTGGATCATCTTATCCACCTTGTTGATTAGTTTGATTGATTCTTCATCAAGATTGGAGGTGGAGGAGGAAGATTGATCACTACTTGAATCATCATCATCATCATCATCATCATCATCATCATCATCTTCTTCTTCTTCTTCTTCTTCATCTTCACTTGAGGAGCTTGAGCTTGAGCTCATCTCAACTTGCTTGCCCTTCATCTTCTTTTTCTTGCTACATGCGAGAGCTTTGCCTTTGCTTGATGAAGAGGCTTCTTCTTGACCCATCTTGCATGACATTTCAAATGCCACTATCTTGCCAATGACTATGGCCGGGGTCATGGTGCTCAAGTCCTCCATGTTGTGAAGGATGGTGATGATGCTTGCATATTTCTTTTGTGGTAGCATGGAGATGATCTTCCTCACGATGTCCGTATCATCTAGCTTTGTTAATCCTATTGAATGGAGCTCATTGATAATTAGATTCAAACGATAATACATATCACGAACAAGCTCATCATCATTCATTGTAAAGAAATCATAATTTTGCTTAGCTAGATAATGTTTTTGCTCACATACATTAGATGTGCTATCATGGAGCTCTTGAAATTTTAACCAAATTTCATGTGCCGTATTTAAAGTGAACACTTGGTTAAATACATCCATGCTAAAAGATTCAAACAAGCAATTCTTAGCTCTAGCATTGAAATGTATTTCCTTTTCTTCACTCTTTATGGGTTTATCGGGATTCTTAATGGGTTTCATCCCATCACGAGTGACTCTCCAAACTCCCAAATCAACCACCTCAAGGTAGCAAGCCATTCTAGACTTATAATAGGGGAAGTTAGTGCCATCAAACTACGGAGGCCTTGAGGTATCCATCCCAATCACTCTAAATAGGGAAGTTAAATTGAGCCAACCGGCTCGATACCATCAAAAGAGGGGGGTGAATTAGGCAACTTAAAATTCTACTTCTAAACTATGACCTCTCTTTCTAACCTATCCATCCCAATAAACTATCTAAATAGCAACTCGGCTTTTGCTAGTGTGTTGCTATCTCTACCATAAAATAAGTAATACAATCAATGTAAATGCGGAAGCTAAAGAGCAAGGTAGAGATATGCAAATTGAGGTATCGAAGCTGCGTAAGCTTTCTCCTACCACGTTGGAGCCCTCACAAGGAATCCCTTGCGGGGCCAAGCTCCCGGTCGGGTCTCCAATTGAGCCTTCCGATCACCTCTATGAGTCTCGTTTTTCCGTGATCTTAGATGCTCCCCGCCGTCTTCACTCCTATCTTCGTGCTTGGACTTTTCCTCGATATCTTGGATCTTCTTGGTGTGCTTCTAAGGTCTTGCCCCTGAGGTATGATGATCATCCAAGTGATCAAACCTCACTAAACACTAGGCCTAAACCTAGAGCAAGCTTGGTGGTCTAATCAACCTCACGTCTTGCACCCTATTGAACTACAAAACAATCACTTAGAGATCAAAATTCATTAGTCCAATTTTTCCTCAGCTCCACTGTCTTGGTCTATTTATCAAACACCAAAAAATCCAACGTAAATGGGCCTAGCAAGTCGTCCATAATCGGACGCCGTCCTCATCCCGATCGTTAGAGTCGTGATCAATCGATCGGACGTTGCAGCCACCAGAACACATGCCACTAGATGCCTCTTGGCTCCACTTTGGAACCTTTACGGGAGCATTCGCACTTGTCATCCCATCCGGTCGATCTTCTTTGTCGGCACACGCTTCGCCGACATCTTGATTGGAGCGTCCGGTCACCACTACCGAGATCCGGTCCACATCCGGTCACCTCTGAGCTTGATCTTGCGTCCAGCTTGGTTCCTATCTTCGTGCTTGGACTAAGCTCGATATCTTGGATCTTCTCTTATGCTTCTAAGGCCTTGCTTAAGTGATCGACATCATCATCCTTCGTCTCAAGTCACGTCTCACCCTATTGAACTACAAAATAATCACTTATGACCAATTTGGTTGTCTTGGTCATCAAACACCAAAATCCAACGTCTTGGGCCTAGGGTCCATTTTCCTTATAGGCACCACTGCAAGGCCTCTTGGCTCCACTATGGGAGCATTATCCCCGTCCCGGGAGTGGTCGGCACCCTAGGCCTCTCAAAGACCATCTCATTCTCGGCACACGACATCGCTCGTTCTTTGACAATCGCACCTTGCCTCCCCATGGGTCGGATGAGAGCCGACGACGAAGGCCTTGGTACCTTCCTTTCCTCATGCCCGACTATCCCAGGTCCCAGTGCCACCATCTCATCGAACATGATGTCTCTCAAGCACCTTGCCTCCCCGCTTCATAGAGAGGTGTGATGCTTGGTGTTCCTCACCCAAGAGCACCATCGGTGTGCTCCTGTCTTCGTGCTTGCTGAGGTGAGGCTTGGTGTTCCTCACATGGCCAATGCAGCCAAATGTCCTAAGGAAGGACACATTCGGCTTGCGTCCATGCCAAGCCTCGAACGGCGTCTTGCCCTATAGTTCCTTGGTGGGCGCGCGGTTGAGGATGAACACCACCGTGGTCACCGCCTCACCCCAGAACCTTACTGGCATGCTCTTGGCCTTTATCATGGATCGAGCCATGCCGACCACCGTCAGGTTCTGCTGTGGCGAGTACGGCGCGGTGTGGTGTCGCACCACACCCTGATCCGCGTAGTACGCAGCAAACTTCACCAAAGTGAATTCGCCACCACGATCAGTCCTCAGTACGCGTAGCTTCTTGCCGCTCTCCACCTCCGCGCATGCCTTGAACTTCTTGATCGCTCCCGCCGCCTCGGATCTTCCTCGTCAAGAGTTGCAGCCACATGTAGTGACTGCAATCATCCATGAGCAGGAGGAAATATCGTCGACCACCGTTTGTGGCTGGCGTGATTGGCCCATAAAGATCATCGTGGATGAGCTCGAGAGCATCCACCGGGCGATACATGGCCACCTTTGGGAATGGTAACCTCCTCTACTTACCGGCCAGGCAGCTGTCACACATAGCTCGCCTCCATGCTTGATGTGGGGCAGCCCTCGGACCATCTTCTCCAACCGACTGAGCACGTCGAAGCTGAGATGGCCGAACCGGGCATGCCACAGCCACGGCTCCTCGATGTGCCATGCTGCCAGGCACACTGGCTGCTCCACCTTTAAGTTGAGCAGGTACAACCAATTCTGAGACCTCTTCACCTTGGCAAGAAGGTGCTGCTCCTGGTCCCTGATCCTGAGGACGTTGTCCTTGATCAGTACCTCGCTGCCACGCTCATCCAGCTGGCCAATGCTGATGATGTTTGAACACAACTGCGGGATGTAATATACATCCGTTAGCGCGCGGTGCTCGCCGTTCTGGCACCTAAAGATGAATGTGCCACGCCCTCAGATTGCCACCCTTGAGCCGTCACCGAACTTTACCGTGCCGGTCATGTTGCCGTCGAGCTCGGAGAAGGCTTCCTTGGAGCCCGTCATGTGGTTGCTGGCGTCGGAGTCCAAGTACCACCGCTGCTCCTGTTTGCTACCCACACGTCCGAGGTGGACTTGGGCACGTGATTCGTCGAGGTGGACAGCCTTCAGAGCCTTCCCAGGCCCTTCCACCGCCATCCCCTCTCCCTTTTCCTTAGCCTCAACGTCGTGCAATGCACAGAACATCACTATCAGGAGAGTGGCCTCATCATCATCATCAGCCTATCAAGATGAGCCTCAGCCTTCTTCTCCTGCTTGCAATTTGGGCACTCCTTTGCCCAATAGCTCATCATCCCGCAGCGCCGGTAGGCGTTGGGGTCGACCTTCTTCTTCTTCTCCAAAGAATCCTTGCCGCGGCGCTTGCCATCGCCACCACGGCTAGAGGAGGCTTCCCCGGACTTCTTCCTCCGGGCAGCCCACTCCTCCTCTATCAGCAGCAGCTTGCCGCTGACCGTCGTTGTTGTGGCCTGCTCCATGTGCTCGTCCATCGTCCGCAAACGGCCTATCACATCCTCAATTGTGAGGGTGGATAAGTCCAGCATCATCTCTATGGGAAAAGCGATCTAGATGTACTTCATCGGCATGGAGTGGAGGTACTTGGAGACCGCCTCTTCTTCGTCGATGGTGACGCCATGACTCCTCAGCTTGCTGATGAGCATCTGCGCAGCGGAGGAGAAGTCCTCCATCGATTCACCATCCTTGAACTTGAGGTTGGCGTACTCCTACTTCAGCAGCTAGGCCGTCGCCTTCTTTGCGCGGTCGGAACCGACGTGCATCGCCGCAATGGCCTCCCACGCCTCCTTAGCATAGCTCTTTGCCCCCAATGGCTTCCTATACTATGCTAGCACAGCAGCGAGGATAGCCTCCAACGCTGACATATCATTTTCTTTGTTGTCGATGCCCTTGTCAATAGCATTCCAGAGCCATCGGGCTCTAAGCTTGACCTTCATGGTCACCGCCCACTCGTCATAGTTGGTGCGAGTCAGCGTTGACCAACTGGTGCCACTGACCTCCCGCACCATGCGCACAACGACCTCCTGTCATGGCTGGGCAGCCATAGTATCGTCACTGCTGTCGCCCATCTCCAAACCGTCCGTCATCGCCACCGGTTAGTCCGACGACGGCGCTTGTACGGCTCCGATACCACTTGGTAGCCCTGGGATCTTTGGAATGGGTGAGCCGACCTCACACTATGGCTAGAGATAGAAGAAGGGAGGGAGAACAGAGCGCATACACACACAGCATAAGCACCAGCGTTGGCCAGAGCTCTGCAGAGGAGATGGCAAAACTAAACTCGCTCTCTTTACTAAGTTGTAGTGGGAAACTATATATACAACTCTACCCATCTAATCCTAGTACATAGACATGTTAGGCTGCCATGCTGCTACAGTGACTAGATGTGACAGCAGGGCTGACTTTGGCACCTGCCCCTGTTGTGGCTACAATGCGGCAGGGGAGCCTTTCGGCGCCTGCCCCTGCAGCAGCTATAGTGCAATAGCAGGGAGCCTTTTGGCGCCTGTCCCTACCGTGCATTCATACATGGGAGCAGCAGATTACTTAACACTCCACTATAATCTTGGTGAAAAAGAAGGACAATACCTGGAGATTTTGCGTTGATTACCGTCACCCGAACACAATTACTGTTAAAGGCAAATTTCTTGTGCCCATCATTGATGAACTGTTGGGTGAATTATCTGGTGCTTCCTGGTTCACAAGTCTGGATTTGCATGTGGGGTTTCATCAGATCCGCATGAAGTCAGGTGAAGAATTCAAAATGGCCTTCCAAACTCACTTTGGTCGGTTCGAATTCTGTGTAATGGCTTTTGGCCTCACTAGGGCTCCTGGTGCTTTCCAAGAGGCCATGAACACTACCCCTCCGACAGTTTGTGCTCGTCTTTTTTTATGATATTTTTATCTACAGCCCAGACTTTGCCACTCATCTTCAGCACATTCGTTTGATATTTCAGTTGCTGGCACGTGATTAGTGGTATCTCAAATTGTCCAAATGTTCATTTGCACAACATCAAATCTTATATCTTGGTCATACTATCAGTGAAGTAGGAGTTGGTACAGACTTGTCCAAGCTCACGGCTATCCAAAGAAGGGGCTCCCCCCCGCTTCCACCAAGGAACTGTGATCCTTTTTGGGCCTTGCGAGCTACTACCGAAAGTTTGTACGCCACTTTGGGATAATTGCGAAGCCACCGACAAATTTACTCAAGAAACATACCTTCTTCATTTTGGACAAGTGAGCACATGACCGCCTTTCAAACTCTAAAGATCGCTCTATGTCGTGCACCATCGATTACTAACCACCGCCTAATTTCTCGGCTGTTCAGATTGAGACCGACGCGCCTCGACACAGGCATCGGGCGCTTCTCATGCAAGATGGTCATCCGCTCACTTACCTAAGTAAGGCATTGGGTCCTAAGTCTCGTGTCTTATCAGCCTATGAAAAGGAATATATGGCATACCCATTGTTGTTCAGACCTGGCGTGCTTACTTGCAATGTCAAGAGTTCATTATCCTCACCGATCAACGCAGTTTGCAATAGCTCTCTGAACAACGACTTCATACTTAGTGGCAGCAAAATGTTTTCACCAAACTACTTGGGCTCCGATGCCGAATTGTCTACAAGGGAGTTAACAATCGTGCAGCTGACGCTCTATCTCGTTGCCCTGCCCCAGAGGCCAGTTGTGCTACAATCATGACCTTAGTGCCGAATTGGTTGACCATGGTGACTTCTAGTTATGAGGGGGATTCCTTTGCATAAGATTTGTTGTCTAAGTTAGCACTTGACCCTGCAGCAGTTCCCAATTATACATTGCAGTCTGGCATCCTGCATTATCGCAACCGCATTTGGATTGGTGCCAATATAGACATTCAGAAAAAGTTGATTGGCACCTTTCATGATAGTGCTTGGGGCGGCCATTCTGGGATTCCCGTTACTCACATGAAGATTAAGCAATGCTTTGCTTGGCGTGGTATGAAATCTTCCATCCATGATTATATTGAAGCCAGATCGTGCTAAGAGCCCTGGTCTTCTCCAACCTTTACCGGTGTCCGCGTCAGCATGGCAGGTGATATCTCTTGATTTTATTGAAGGCCTTCCCCTTTCTGGATTATTCAACTGTGTGCTGGTGGTTGCTGATCTTCTGACCAAGTACGCCCATTTTGTTCCCTTGTGTCACCCATTCACTGTTGCTGGAGTGGCCAAGGCGTTCTTCACCAATGTTTATCGTCTTCATGGGCTTCCAACTACCATTATTTTAGACAGAGATCGCATCTTCACAAGCCGGTTTTGGATAGAACTATTATGTTTGGTGGATGTCCAACTTGCTCGCAGCACAGCTTACCACCCCCAATCGGATGGGCAGACTGAGCGCATTAATCAATGTCTGGAGACTTACTTACGCTGCTTTGTTCGCGCTTGTCCGTCTCAGTGGCATGTTTGGCTCTCCAACGCTGAGTTCTGGTATAATTCCTCATTGCACTCTGCTATTGGGCGCTCTCCCTTTGAAGCTCTGTACGGGTATGCTCCTCGTCTGTTGGACATTCCTGAAGCCTCCGATACAGCACAAGAGGTGGCAACTTGGGTCTCGGATCGTAGCTGGATGGATACTCTCCTCCAGCACCACCTCAACAGAGCCAAGACAAGGATGAAGAAACAAGCTGATATGCACCGTTCTGAGCGTGTCTTTGAAGTTGGTGATCTAGTTTTCTTGAAGCTTCAGCCGTATGTTCAAACCTCACTAGCCCCTCGGGCACACCAAAAACTGGCATTCAAATTCTTCGGCCCCTATCGCATCATAGCTCGGATCGGCTTGGTTGCATACAAGCTGGAACTGCCTCCACACTCTTCTATCCATCCGGTGTTCCACGTATCTCAATTGAAGAAGGCGGTGGGCACTGGGCATCAGGTAACTCCAGTCTTACCTACTGACTTTGCAATCAAGTTGGTGCCTGAACAGGTTCTGGATACTCGAGTGGTCTCGCGTGGTGCCAACCAAGTGCAACAAGTCTTCATCAAGTGGAACAATCTGCCATCTACTTTGGCCACCTAGGAGGACTACGACGCACTCCGTCAAGAATTCCCATGTGCAACTGCTTGGGGACAAGCAGTCTTCCAAGAGGGGAAGGGTGTTAGCACTATGGCTGGTCCCGCAAGCAAAGGAAGGCGCTGGCCACACCACAAGGCCCAAGACGCAGCAACAGGCCTAGGAAGCCCAACAACCGTTACCGTGAGGAGTGATGCGCTTGCACACGACACCGAGGCAGAGTCCTCTCTAATACAAGCAAGAGAGTATCCTAGAGAGGGGATCATTCAAAATTGTAAACACAAACCCTATTACCTTCTAAGAACTCATCTGAAATCTATCCCAATGCTATTCTGCCTACCCTGAACTCCATTCCAATTCCCAATTCCTCCCCAAATTCTCTCCTACCCTTGCTCCGTTGCTTACAGATGCTCATCTTCATGCCATATGTGGACCACACCTTCTTCCAAAACCTACTCACCTTGAACTGGAGAGCGGATCAGCTTGGCAAAATTGTCTTGCTCGGGCACAGCTTTGGCATCATGGTCAAGATGCTTGAGCTTAGCATGTCCAAGCTGGAGAAGTTCGGTGTCACCGAGCGGAGAGAGAAGGTGAGGAGGGTGATGGCAATTTAGAAGTATGTGCGTGAGATTGAGCTATGCTCAGAAATCGATGGTTTACTCGATAGCCCTCTTGGGGAGAAGATGGTCATGATGATGAACTAGCCAAAGATTGCGCATTTCTTTCAAAAAAAGATTGTGACGATTCACAGGAGGAGTGCAGATGCATGTACTACGTTACTAATATAGATAGACATGCCATGATTAGTGCTCTTCCCAGCTCCTTTTCAGTTCATGAATTCCACTTTGATGCATGGACCATCTTGTGCCAGGTTGTTCTGCTGTAGAATTGTTCATATTTCTTCAATAAAGCATATATATAGTTTATGTAGTTGGATCTGATGTCAATGTTCGGTTGATCTCCACCAATTGGCCGCTAATTGGGCCCTTGATCCACGCCCTGACGGGGAGCGCTTAGCCTTTCTACTGGCTGATGGGCCCCCGATCGTGCAGCGCCATAAAAGGACAGTGGGGGCTAGGGCACAAGGAACGAGATTCACCGCAGTCGCTAGCCCCACCGTGATGTCCTAACCCCAGTTCGATCTAGAGGGGGGCGCTGCCAGCGACGGAAGCGCCATCGCCGCCTCTATGCCATGCCGGACATCTACGACACGCCGGACTCCCCTGCTTCTACTACTCCGACACCCTCCAGGACGACTACACCATGGATAGCTCATCATCCTCCAAAGTCGACAGTCAGATGCTCCTACATCTCTCTCTCTCTGTCTCCCTCTCCCGTAGCAAGTTCTAGGTTTAATTTGATTCAACCAGTAAGAGTTTCATCTTCCTATCTGCACCTAATTGATCCCTAAGATCCACAATGGTATCAAAGCCAATATCTAGGTGTAGATTTGGTAGGGGTAGCAACAATTAGAAGGAGATGAGAGATCCGATTTGGATCTAAGCAAAGGGTTCGATGCGAACCCTAACCCTAATTGGGGTGAAGAAAAGAACAACAAAGGGGTCTCGGTTTCGAGAACAACTCAAACCCTAACCCTAACCCACGAAGATAGACGGGGAAGAGGAATAGTAGGGCCAACCCTAACGCTAACCCTAACCCTAAATCGGACCAGCTCCGAGAAGAAAAGAAAGAAGATCCAAATAGAGAAGATCAAGGGGAAAGGGAAAGGGCTAGGGAGGCGGCTTACCTCACCGGCCTCCACTCACCGGATCACCCCGGGAAGGGCCTCCACGCGTGGTGTATTGCGGCCATGCTAGGGCATCGTGGCTAGGCCGCTCGACGGTGGTGCACGCTCACCCACTGGAGAATGCGCGCGCCGGCGAGGGGGCCAGCGACGGCGCCACCTTCTCTCTTAGCTCCGGGGGCTCTCTACGCTCACTCGGTCGGTGGCTGCCGTTGAGAGAGAGAAAGGGGAGAGACGGAATGAGGTTAGGGTTAGGGGAGTGGAGCCGCGTAGAGTCAAGGGCACCATCGTCCAGACCGCTCGACGACGGCCCTCTCAGCCTCGGGCAAGCAAGCTCACCGACGAAGGGACCGGCGGCGGCGCCACTCTACAGTCGCCTCTCCGTCTCAGCACTGAAGACAGAGAAAGGGAAGTGAAGAATGAGTTTAGGGTTTCGGGGGAGCGGCGCGGCATGCATTTTGTTCGAGCGGAACGCGCAGACAGCCGTCCGATCTGATCCGACGGTCGGCGTTCGCTGGACCAGGATTCAGCCCAGGCAGGGTTGGAGATTCCCGGCCCAGGCCCAGGTTGCGGCCTGGGCGCGGGGGGAGCGGGCGCGTGCGCTGTTAAGCAGGCCGCTGGGCCACGCGCACGGACTCGCAGTTTTAATGGGCCGCGGACTGTTTAACAAAGCCAGGCCAAATGAACAGTGAACTCCAAGTTTTTGTTTTATTATTTTTAGAAGCAAATTTCAATGAATTTTGTCAAGTTTTGAATCTCTGTCAAAATTTGAACCAACGGGATAATTTTTCCAAAGAGTAGATGAGTAAAGTAAAATGCTTCTGAAAAGTAGATAAAGAATTTTTTCATGTTTCCACTGCAAAGTTTAATGTTGATTATCTTCTAATTAAATTCAAACCAACGGGAGAATTTGATATGAAGAGCAATTATATTTAGTCAAATTATGATTATGTTTATCCTCTAATTAAATTGGAACTAATGGAAAAATTTAATTAGAGGAGTAGTCCATTTTTGTTTAAGTAAGATTATGGTATTGTCATTTTTTGACCAACGTTGATGATGACAATATTGTAATGAATTTAAGTTTAAAGTTTAAATCTCTGATAAATTTTACACCAATGTGGTCAATTTTTCAGAGAGTAGATAAGGACCAAGAAATGTTCCTGGACTAAAAGAATGTATTTCATTATCAAGTTTCCGCTGCAAAGATATTAATTATCTTCCAATTAAATTCGAACCAGTGGGAGAATTTAATTTTGAAGAGCAATTATATAAATTTCAAGTTAATTTATGAGTTTTATGCATTAATTCTATTTTCTGCCCAACAGTAATGTAGAATTGATGCAGAAACATATTGTATGTTTTATTTTTACCAACGAGATCACTCGGCTGCATGCCAACGGGCTGCAATGCTGGGGTATGTGAATAAAAAGGCTTGAGTCAAGCTAGTTTAGGACAATTTTTGTTAGTTTACTAATTTTTGATTAAATTGGAACCAATAAGAAGATTTAATTGGAAAATGAAGTATAGATGAATGTTTTAGTCGTGACTAAGTTTTCGTATAGATGTATCCCGCATGGGGAGAAGTTTTGGCATAGTACTTATGCTAGTCAATCCTGCATGGCGGGAGAAGTTTTGTGATGATTCACATATTTTGTATCCCACGTAGCGAGAGAAGTTTGGGTAGCTCTTATGTTGTCCTAGTATTGACCGTGGCACAATAGAAATGCATCATCATGGTCAATACTAATCAAAAGATAAGAAAAGATGCAAGCGTGACTTGCAAAAGTACAACTAATGAAAGACCTCGTTGAGTTCTTAAAGTGAAATAAGGAAAGTGTACTCCTAAACGGATCAAGAAATAACTTTGTTTACATGACATAATCATGTAAATGAAGTAAGTTATAAGTGTCTCCTCGTTCACATGCTTTCTGAATAGTTCTCAAAATTATGGCAGTAAAGTTCATGCCATATTTCAAGGGGGGAATAATAAGATCAATTAAGAAAAATATTCTTCATTAAGAGTGAGATAAAGATCAATTAAGAAGATACCATTCATTAAGAGTGAGATAAAGATTAATTAAGATGAAACCGTTGGAGGAGTACAATGGTCACAACAATGATACCCCTAAGCAGAGAAATAGCTAAATTCCTGGATCTTTTAAAGTTCCGACGGAAGATAGCGTAGTCAGCCTCAAAGATGTTAAGGTGGTGTTTAAAGCGCCATATGAGGTTTTAACGGATTAAACCCAAAATAAGATATTTGAAGATACGCTATCTTTAGAAAAGATAGGAAGATCTGGGGGAGCATGGTATGTAGAGGTATGTAGAGACCTAAGACTTGAAGAGAAGCGGGACTGCGTGCCCACTTCAGTGATTTAAAACAACAAATTTCTCAATACCTGTTGATGTTGTATGACTTATACAATACCTGTTGTTGGCTTTTCGAAGAAGATGAGTAATATAAACAAGGATCTTGTGATATAGGAGCCTGTAGAATCAATTGCCTCTTGGCAATGAAGAGCAACAATAGCCCCATATGAAAGTGCCAGTAGCTGAGGCCTTAGAAGGTCTTAAAGAATTAGTAAACCAATTTTATGATGACTATGAAGTCTATGTTAGTAAAGAAATTCAAATGAATGGTGACCCCACCTCATTTGAAGAAGCCATGAGAAGCGTTTACTCGTTTAAATGGCAAGAAGCTATGAAAATTAAAATGAATTCGATGAATACCAACGATGTTTGGGACTTAGAAGTAATTTCTAATGGAGCCAAAATAGTAGGTTGTTAATGGGTCTACAAGACAAAATGTGACTCCAAAGGGAATGTAAAAGATATAAAGTTGAAATGAATTCGATGAATACCAACGATGTTTGGGACTTAGAAGTAATTTCTAATGGAGAAAAAACAGTAGGTTGTTAATGGGTCTACAAGACAAAATGTGACTCCAAAGGGAATGTAGAAAGATATAAAGCACGACTTGTGGCAATATGTTTTACGTAAAGAGAATGATAGATTACAATGAGAGTTTTCTCTCCAGTCTTATGTAAGGATTCTTTTAGAATCATAATGGTGTTAATGGCACATCAATTTAGAGTTACATCAGATAGATATAAAGACGGCATTTCTCAACGGAGATTTATATGAAAACGATTACATGGCACAACCCAAAAGGTTTTGTCGTGGAAGAAAAGAACATATGGGATGTCACATGTAGAAATCCATTTATAGGTTAAATGTAAGTCTATAGACAGTAGTATTTGAAGTTGATAAAAACAATAAGAAAGTTTAGGTTTTTAAAAAAAATAGAAGGACAATAGCGTTTATGCGAAGTTGAAGAATGAAAAATTCATTTTCCACATCATGTGAATAGATGACATTTTACTCACTAGTAGTGATGTTAATCTGACATTGAAGAAGAAGAAGTTTTGTCCTCAAATTTCAATGTGAATGATCTTGGTGAAACGTCATTGGTTCTAGGAATCAAAATTCACCGAGATATAAGAAAATAGGGTATTTGGACTATCGCAAAGGCATACTTAGAAAAGATTCTAAAGAAATAAAGTATACATGCGAGTAAACCTATGCCTGCTCCTATAGTCAAGGGTAATAGATTTGGGAACTTTAAGTGTTCCAGGAACCGATATGAGATCGATCAAACGAATATGGTTCCATATGCTTCAGCTGTTGGAAGCTTGATGAGTGTACAAGTACAAGTAAGAATTTAATCTGACGTAGTTTACGTATCCGGGATATTTTGGCAGAAGTCCAGTCCAGATATATATCACTGGAATGGAGTTGAGAATATCTTACAATTATGCAAAGTATTATAGGCCTCATGCTGAGTAAGAAAGAACAAGTATTCTCAAATAATTGAGGGTACAAATGTTAAGTCTTGGCGAGATGTGTAGTGAAATCCACAGTAGTTGCTAACACTCGTAGTTGGAGTATTATTGTGGAAAAGCTCCAAAGAAACAGTTATGGTATCATCAGTGATGCATACCATAGTATAGCTTGACATGAGGCTTAAGGAACAGGCAAAAGATGTTAAGGGAATTTGTACCCGGATTTAACAATGGTAGACAACAACAATAACCATTTAAAGTAAGTTAACTCCTAAGACAATAGGTCAAGTGTGCTGCCAAACACATTAACACTAAGTTATATGTTGTAAAGGAGAAAATCCAGAATCATTTTGAAAACATTGAGCACATAAGTACCGAGTAAGTACTTGTGGATCCGTTTACCAAAGGCTAACCACCCAGTGCGTTCAGAGAACACACAGTAGACATGGGTTTGCGGAAAGCCTATAATTTCTGGATACTAAGGGCCTAGTTGAGTATCTATTTCAAAACAGAGAGGTGCATTGTAGCTGTTAAATCTAATGACAACTGACCGTGACGATGAGGCACGCTCTATGCACGGATCTGTGATGGAATGGGAAAAGAAAAAGAAAGTTAAGTTTAAGTCATAAGGTGAGATCAAGGGAGAATGTTAGGTTGATCTCCACCAATTGGCCCAACGGCCAATTGGACCCTTGATCCACACCCTGATCGGGGGCGCTCAGCCTTTCTGCTGGCTGATGGGACCCCTCGCGCAGCGCCATAAAAGGATGGTGGGGGCTGGGGCACAAGGCACGAGATTTACCGCATCCGCCAGCCCCACCGTGGTGTCCTAACCCCAGTCCGATCTAGAGAGAGGGTGCTGCCAGTGACGGGAAGCGCCATCGCCGCCTCTGCTCCACGCCGGACGTGTACGACACGCCGGACTCCCCTGCTTCTACTACTCCGACATCCTCCGGGACGACTACGCCATGGATGGCTCGTCATCCTTCAAAGCCGACGGTCAAATGCTCCTACATCTCTCTCTGTGTGTGTCTCCCTCTCCCGTAGCAAGTTCTAGGTTTAATTTGATTCAACCAGTAAGAGTTTCACCTTCCTATCTGCACCTAATTGATCCCTAAGATCCACAATGTTGCCTCTTTCTCTGTTGAAGTGAATTGTCCTAAAGTGGGTTCGGAGCAGTGAACGTCCAGATGAACTATGATGCTCAGTTAGCAGGGTAAGATCACATAGTACCTGCTATCATCGTTTACACTCTGAAATGTTTTTTTGGTTCAGTTTTTTCCCGTGTTGTATCAATGGCTTAAGTAAAAAAAATTACCACATACAACAAGAAACTGATAAATATTAGTTTTCTGGTCTCAAATGTGATCTGTGTACTGATTGCTAAACTGATTTTGATCATTTGTTTGCCCATTTTGTGGCTTCGCTGGTACATTTTAGGTTTGTGGAATGAAAGTGCTCTTTGTGTGCTACATGATGAGCTCCTTCATATCATCTACGAAATATATTGGCTCTCTTTTATCATTGAACCTTGAGTGAGATTTGCTCCCCGATCACGATATTGCTGCAGCCAGAAGTGCATGTTCTTATTTTCTTCGACAATGTATAAGGTAATGATGAGAAAAAAAAACTGAAATTAAAAAGGATTAGAAATGTTGTCGTAACGTTAGCACGGGTAGTATACTAGTGTAGAATAGGGTGAAGCGACGATGACACTGCCTTTGGTAACTTTGTTAAACTCAAAAAATGATGCTAAGTTTGCATAACATTGCATAATGCAGTACTCTTTCTGTGGCCGTTTGTTCTGCTCACAAAACACAATGATTGTTATGTCATCTTCCGGCTACATTGATTCATCCTGCATTCCTGCTATTGTAAAAATGTGTTGGAATTTCTGCTAGTGAGTTGGATTGCTGCAGGACACGATCAGCTGTTTGCAGTCTGTCTGTGTTGTTACAACCGATTTGAAGTTTGTGCTTGTTATTTTGGGCCTCAGAATTCCTACTGTCAGGAGTTCAAAGCCGGTGCTTGTGCACCAATGTCCACGCTCTGGCCTGTGCCTGTCCATATTCCTCAATCCTCACTTGGTTTCCTATCTTCTGGAGTTCTAGTTTCTAGTATCAGTAAAAAGGAAGCCAGCGGCTCTCATGGATCCAACAAAAGAGCATTTTCTGAGCCATTATACAGGATGTACAGCCTAAACCAAGATGAGCACTTCTGACTTAACCTATTTTACCGATAGATGGAGTGGCAGCTTGTACATGTACAAAGGCAAGCATCTCGTTCAGCGTATGTCCAGAATCAGCATTATCAGTCGAGAACAACACTTTCACAGTTCTGCTGCAACGAATAATGGATTCTCAGTCATCAGGTAAACTTTCCATCCACTGGCATTACATGACTGCTTACAAAATTTTGAAAAAAAAAGAGAGAGAAGAAAATTGTACAAGCACACACTGTCATCAAAAATCACAATTTGTGGCACATGAAGCTTGACATTGCATAAAAACTGCCACCTGGCATTAAAGCTTGCTGCCACCTGGCATTAAAGCTTGCGAAGGCAGGCATCACAGATCATGACAGCCTTCGTTCCACAGTCCAATTAGAAGTGGCTCGCTCAAACTAATTTACCTTATAAGGACCAAAAAGATTTGGTCGTTAAGCAGGTTTTGTCAGGTCATACGAAGGTTAGGCACTGCACTGTACTAGTAATGGCCACCAATCGCTGACATTGTATGGTTAGTCAAATATACGAATCTTGCTGGATTGTATTCTTATTCTCAGTAGACAGGGCTACGATCTCGTTTTCCAGTCAATCTTCGGCTCTTTGGAGACGGTGATGCTGCTTTACCATAGCCACCGGACCTCATCTCTGCACAGCAAATTCAAAAGTGAAACTAAGCAAAGAAAAGAAAAAACATCAATGTAGGCAGAGCAGAATTCATTGAAATGCAGATCAGTGAAACTTTTTATTTACCTCGCTCTCTTTTAAGTTCCTGGTCTAACTCTTCCTTCCACTTCCTTTGTATTTCCGAAAAGCTGAAGCTGTCAAAATTAGTTTTTAACTGTTAGAATATATGCTGTCTAATACCTCAGGAGCAAAATACTCCGTTAAATAAGTACAGGAGCTTTTCTGCAATAAAAATTGAATTGCTGAGTTCTATCTATATTTTCTGCAGTACGTTGGTTACTATTTCTTATGTACATTTCACACAAAGCAAATATGTAGGCTTAATCACAGGACTAAACACCCTAATTATATTGAATGGCATGAGCATATTTGCAAAGGAACTTAATCTTTCACACTATAAGCAATGTGCTTTGGTCAAACCTTGGATTGTCGTCAGTATCATCATGGACCTTGCCCTCAAGTTTGTTAAGTTCAGGTGAAGCTATTTCTCTCAAGACACGACTGCTCTCCACACTGCTTCTTGAGAAGCGCCTTGTGCAACTCTTGGGACTGGCATTTTTCAGATTAACACAAATTGGCTCTAAAGCTGCACCTCCCACCATCTTAATTGCTCGAGGGGGTAACCGGGGATTAGTTATGTTGCTTGCTCGGCAAACATCACTAACTCCTTGAGAAACTCCAGCGTTCACTGTGTTGTAGAACTCATATAAAGGTGTCTGTAATTTCTTTAGATCTGTGGTCTGTCAAGAACGAAACCCTTATTAATTGAATTACTGTTTACTAGTAAAAGAAGGGAAGGAAATGCAATGCCACAAATATAATAAACACCTTTTCCTCCAGAAATTCCTTTATTTTTGATTCTGTAAATTCATCATCCTCTTCACAGCTTCCCTCGCAAGGGAAAGTAAAGTCATTTTCAGACATCTGACTTTCTGCAAGTTTGGCTAATCCACCAAACTCCCTTGACTCAATAAATTGTTGCTCTGGGCTTATGTCAAGTTTGCTTTCCCATTCATCAGATGGTTCAGACATAGGATTGAAGCTCTGGAATTGGCAGAAACATCACACAGCTGTAAGGACACCACTTAAGCGATTTAAAATTTAGCGGTGACACTAGCTAAAAGTAAAGCCTCAAGTGAAAATTTTAGAATAGAAAGAGTAAGCACATGTTCTCTTACAGATCCAACCATTGGGACATCATCTTTGTCAGCGAACTCACAAATGTCATCATCATTGCATTGCAGATCCCACAATGGTCTGGTGTCTGATGACTTGTAAGAACTCAGATTGCGTAGCTTGCTGGGGCGACTCAAGTCCCTATTGAAAAGTTTAAGTTGCTCAGTATAAAACTAAAAGCAGACAGTCTACCAAGTTCAAGAATACATATTACACAAGGAATCACTTACGAGTCAACAGTAGGCACTACATAGGAAGGAATCTCGTTTTTGGAGGTTTCCTGTGAGTATTTAGTTGTTTAGATTGCTATTTTAGGTCAAACAAGTGAGAAAAGAGAATGAAATTAGTTCTGATAATCGAACCTTGGGTACAGCATGATTAAGCTGACAAAAATCTTCCAATACTCCTGTAACGAATGGGTGCTGCAAAAATATTTTTAAGGTGTTACTCTTCTCAAAGTATAAAGGGAGAGAGCTCCCGCTCTGTGCAGGGTCTAGGGAAGGATGTCAGTGACCGCGACTCAAACCCGGGACCTTCCGGTCACAGGCGGTAAGACTCTACCGCTTGCACCAGGCCCGCCCTTCACTCTTCTCAAAGTATAATACTGTGAAATGCCACTGTCATTAGTGCAGGAAATCCATTGTGCAATACCTGCAACAAGTCTGATGCAACAGATCTCATTTCTGGTTCCCTGAAATAAGATAGTGAATGTGCTTGAGAGTGGAATCATTTACTAGTTCTTATTTCCAAATGTGCTCAAGGCACTTGAAAATGGAGTCTTTTATGAGTTACAATTTCCAAAAATGGGAAAACTATACTGATTTGTCTGGGCCATAAATCTACCAATGATCTCTAAAGATGTCATCTATCAAGTATCAACAGATGTTGATTGTACAACACATAACTGCCTCACACAACAAAATCTGTGCTAGACCTAGAATTCAATGGTCTTATTCTATATGCTCTCCATTCTTTAAAAATAATTGTGTTTGTACATGTGCATACTTGTTAAGAAAAAGCAAGAGGTCATCACATGCTTCATTGAAATTGTACCCAGCTTTAATCCTAGTCACCAATGAATAGAGAATTAAGTCTTGTGATGAAATGAAGGCTTAGTAAATGAGCTAGAGACATTTTACAAAGATGCAACCAGGCCTCCCCTCGAAACCCTATGACAACAGGTGAAAAAGAACACCTTTTTCGCATTCAAGAGATCAAAGTATGTGACAAAAAAGAAGTGAAACACACAAATACTTAAAAAGAGTTTGCAGCACAAGAATACCCCAAGCTGAGCAAACCAGGCAATGTAAAGATGGAAACTATTACACGGGCAAATCAGTGTGATAATAATATTCCATTCTCAGATAATTGATGCATTTGACTTCTACAAATCTATTATACAACATTAACTAGTTTTTACTATCATGCAAAACAACTATGCAAATAAATCTACTATGTCCTTGTCAGATGTCATCCTAGACAGTGGGTATATTGTTTAGTTTACATTATGCAAATGGAAGTCTAGCATTGTACCTTTGGTTTAAAAGTGTGTTTTGTGATAATTTCAACAAAGGTGTATAGTTTTTTGTAAGTTACTTTTTGAATATTTTGGTAATCAATTTTCAAAAGGCGGACACAAAAACCACAGTTATGAGCTATGGTCATAGCTTTATCTCCATATATAATTGCAAACATAACTGATTAGAGCACTCATGTTCAGCTAAAGTATATCACCAGTAAGTTATACAACAAGCACTGCAATAAAAGGCTTCTTATGTTTATTTACAAAGATTGTATAAGTTGGCAGCAGAAATTCCTGAGTATAACAAGTTTCAATATCCTACTACATGTCAAAGCAGTTGCTATTGTATTTTCGTTTAATGATTAGGAATACATCACTAGTTATCATTTATCAAGACAGGTATAAAGAATCAGAATTGTACTTTTGTAAGCATTTTAACAGAAAATCCTTGGCTTCTGTAGAGAGATGTTCTGGTATAGGTGGGTGTGATTTTGTCGTCCCAACATAATAAAGAAGAGAAACCTGAAAATATTTAGTGAATGTTAAGAATAATCGATGTCTACAGCTACCATGAGATAAACAGATTCTGCAAATTACCTCTTGATATTCGTGGCTCCACGGGGGTTTGCCTGTTGCCATTTCAATTACCGTGCACCCAACACTCCAGATATCAGCAGAACTGCACCAATGGATAATAAGTATTAATTTAAAATTTAATTTAAAAGATAACAAAGTTTGGAGCAACAGAAGGTGTCCTAATGTGTTCTGAATTTGACATAACTATCACCATGGTATCAAAGAAATATCTACTGCAAACCATGAGCCACGTGTACTCATGCAACTAGTTTTGAGCAACAAATGAACATGAAAAACTTAGAGAACATATGCACAGGACTTTTACATTAAGTAAATGAACTACAAATGTGGTTCAATTACACATAGAAAATCAAAATTAGCTATATAGATGAATGCAATATATTTTATTATGGAAACACAATGCAGTTACCGAGCCCTTAGTTCACAGAGATCTTATGTTATTCTTAATTCTTAAAACAATACCCACAGATGAGGTGCAAAATGCTTTTTCTAATACACATTGATGAAGACAAAAGAGATTCATGGGCTTACCAATTGTGACCGCTTCCAACAATGACTTCTGGTGCCATCCAATATGGGGTACCTTTCATCGTCTTGGCAGCAGTTGCAGTTGCCTAGCAAAAGACAAACATGGAAATACAGTGGTATTGAAGGATAAAGCACATGATATATGATAGATGGATGACAGACGGTAAAAGGTCACGAATGAATGATTAACAGAAAAGCAAGAGACAGGAAAATGTTTTGTTTTCACCCTTTTAGATGCTTCACATGGTTTTATGTCTTTGTGGCAGGTTGTACTACAATTTCGTTTCGTCATTTTATTGGAGCATAAAACATTGATAAACAATATGCAAGTTTGAAACTTAGAACAAATAGTGTTAAATTTAGACCCGCCACATCGTTGAGCGGCTTCAAATGACAAAATTAAACAATGTAAGGCACATTTGGAAATTAACTGATGTGTCAACTTACCAACTTTTCTACTTGCTTAGATGCTCCAAAATCTGCTAACTTAATGCAACCTTTGTTATCAACAAGTATATTTGCGCCCTGGAATATGACAAAATAACAAGCCACATCATCAAAAGCATTTATGGACACACAATTTGTATAACAGGAGAAATTTTCTTGCCTTTATATCCCTGTGAATGATTCCATTGCGATGCAAATATTCCAGTCCATGCAAAAGCTGTTTAGTATATTTCCTGATGACCTGATAAAGAAATAAACTGAATCAAAACATACTCTTCACTGGTCCACTCATCAAAGTAATCGTACATGCAGAATATGTAATACTTACAGCCTCCGGGAATGATCCAAGTCTCCCAAGTAGTGACTGGATCGAGCCTCCAGGAACAAATTCCAGCAGAATATTTAGTGTGTTTTCCTCCCGCGCCGTCCCAATATACCTCTGATCAAACAACACCGCATAGATCAAAAACCGTAGCTAAAAGAAAGGCTAACAATGTTAAATGGCAATGTGCTTACAACAATATTAGGGTGGGAGAGGTTCTTAAGCATCTTCACTTCGTCCTCGAGCTCCCTTACATGTGCCTAGTCAAAAGACTCCCGTATAAGCATTTTAGAGTGGAATTTGTAAATAGTTACATCGAATTTGAACAAATGGGCAAAAGATAAAAGTCAAAGCATTGAGAGCAAAAGTACTCACCTGGGCCTTCTCCCTCGTCGCGTTGCTGCTTCCAATCAGAACCTGCCACCGAGAAAACAACACGAGATCCATCGAATCGCTCAAAAAGTTTCCTCGGTTCAAAGGTCCTAGCTTCGATATGGAAGCCTACTGACCTGCTTGACAGCGAGGAGCTCGCCGGAGTCGAGGTCCATGCCGAGGTACACCTGCCCGAACGCGCCACTCCCGATGAGGTCGCCCTTCCGCCACCGGATCGGCGGGTTCTCCTCTCCTCCGCCGCTTCCTTCTCCCCCTACCCTGCCACATCCGTCGGAGGCCGAGGCCGAGGCCGCGGCCACGAGCGGGGGCGGCGACGGCGACGGTGGCGGCAGGAGGCGGCGCGTGGGCGAGGGGCCCTTGGCCGCCATGCCGAGCAGCCCCATCCCCCGCGACCTGCGGAGGCGGTTGCCGATCCGCTCCCTGAAGCCCCCAGCACCGCTCGCGGCGGCGGCAGAGGAGGAGGAGAGAGAGGGGGACGGCTCGTCGACGGCAGCGGCGCCCGCGCGGAAGGAGATGGAGCGGCGCACGGAGTCGAACAGCTCGTGGAACCCGCCGCCGCCTGCATCGTCGCGCCGCATGGTGTGCCCCGCCGTCGGCGGCGACGAGCGGGGTGGGTTTGGAGGATCGGATCGAGTGGAGGATTGGGGATTCGGCGGAGATTCCTCTTTGCTCCGTCGCTTCTCTGCTGCTGTGGCTCGGGGATTTTGAAAATCTTGGGTGGGGACTTTGGGGTGGGACGGAAATGACCGTCCCGACTCGACCGTTGGGACGGGACGCACGGGGATTTGGGTTTGCGGGCATAGTGGGCTTAAAGGCTTTTCTTAGGTGGCCCAAATCTCAAAATGGACCCAAATAGTCCATGAACGGGGGCCTAAGCACACACAACACAGACCACGAGATTTTTTTTTCAGATAATGGAAGAATATCCAGTTTCATGCCCACCAGTGAGGAATTAGAGTGAATTTATTATACATGACAATCACTTGTCTCGATCCTTTCAATTGATTTCATTTTAATAATTATAATTTAGACACATATTAATTAAACTAATATGGTTGAATATGGATTATATTTGTATATTATTGTTGGATATACGATAGAGATACTTATTTGTTATATTTCTATCGTAGGGGAGTGAGTTGAAGAGCGTGTTATAAGTTGCAAAATAGAAACATAGAATGGTGATATATAGAATTAATTTCAATCTCTCACCCTATGAATTTAAGATAGGCTTATATGTGAACTTTGAAAAGTATTGGAATGTCAAATTCTAAGCCATTAGCATAATTTATTAAGTAGATTTTAATTTATCCAAATGAAAGGATCCAAACGGCCTCTTATAGAATTTAACCAGTCCACAAGAAAATCCTAAGAAGAAGGTAATGGAAATTATCACTGCCAGAGAGTACCGCTAATGACAGCCAATGCAATAAACTTTCGCACACACTCTGGATGTTCTTCATCAACCTCCTATTAGCCTCATGTTTGCTTGTAGGTGTCTTCCTCGTACTCGTCGCATTTTCAGTTAGGGTTGAAAGGTTGGAACTGGATTGATTTAGGCTAACAAAGATACAAGGAGAGGCTCTCGAGTAGTAGTAGGACCAATGGTGGTGACAGGAGGATATAACGAGGTAGTATAACATTGTCTACCATGGGTGGTGGACTATCGGTGGGCAGCAAATGTGGGGGAGTGTCGTGGCAATGTTCTAGCATAAGTAGGTTAGAGATGCAGAATCCAGGGGAAGCCATCAGAGATGGAGGAGGAGAAAGGCTGTAAAGGAGCTAAGAGTATCTCCAAAAGTTTTTCTAAATTTTACTTTCTAAATTATCATTTGGAGAGTCATTTGTATAAAAATCGATTTCTATATCTTTTCACTCTCCAATAATTTTTCTATATCTCATGTGGACTCTACAAAGCCATTCTCATCTTCTGCAAAAAATCCGGAATAGAAGATGGCTATATTTGAATGATCATTTAAACAAGCTATTGGAGCGTAGTTTTTCACCAAAATCTCTATTCCTATTATTTATGAAGGATATGAAGAGTCTCTTGGGAATGCTCTAAAGAGGAGGATAATACATATGAAGTTGTCCCAATGTTTTTTTAAATGAACTTGAAAATCATGTGTTATACACCCCAAATTTCAAGACCAAACAAATGAACCCTTAACAACGGTCAAAGTGGTTTCCCTATGTGGTTTTGCTAAAAAAAAGCAGACACCATAGGCCTATTTGGGACAAGTCCACCACTGAAAAGTGAATCTGAATCTAGGATTCGATGTGGAGCAGCTCCACTAGTGGATCTAAGATATGTGGGAACTATTTGGGTATACAGTAGATCCAGATCCACGCAATGTCATTTGTTGGAATGACCAGATTTGCCCTTGAGGTAAGCCCCATGTGTCAATGTCTCTTAGTTTGGGCCCACGTGTCAGCTCTTTCCTCTCCTTCCAACCGTTCAGAGCCTCACGCGGAATTAACGGGGATGGGAGCAGCGGCCATGGAAGGGATCGGGGATGGGAGCACGTAGCACCGATCGATAGGGCATGGTTCTGACCAGCGCGGGCGCAGGTGTGGCCCTGACCATCGGGCGTAGCCTCGGCCGGCAAGCTCATGAGAGCGGCCATGAACAAGGCACCAGCGCGGGACCGGGCGGGCGCCGCACGTGAAAGCTCTAGTTTGGTTTTGGTGAATTGATGAAACCCTAAAGTGCTAGCCTATTACTCTAGTGATTATGAGATAGGTAGCATATTCCAAATAATGAAGCAAATGGAGAAGATCAGGGTGATGGTGGAGTCCATGAAGATGATCAAGTGCTCGGGCTTAGAAAAGAAGAAAGAGAAAAATAAAATGGGCTCAAGGTTAAGGTGATATCCATAGGGCCATTTTGTTTTCGATGACTGAGACACTATAGAGAGTGTGATCATATTTAGGATAGATGGTTGTACTATTAAGAGGGGAGCTCTTATCAGACAACTCAATCATGTAGTGCCACTAGGTGTTAGAAAACTTGCATTGCATTTTAGGCCAAGTGCACAATCGGTGAGAAAGTGATTAACCTTTGAAAAATAATTGTGAAAATGCTATCACACTTTACACATGATGGTGAAACACTTATAGTGTTAGCACATTTGCAAAGGTGGTGAAAAAGGTGAAGAAAAGGAGGCGTTGTTAGGCTCGGGGTGCTGCCACGGGAGCAACGCCATGCCCTGTCCGGTGCACCGCCACCCCTGTGGCGGTGACCGGCAGAGGAGGCCAAGAGTGGGGTGCTCTGGTGGGGCACCACCACCCCAACGGCGGTGCCCACCTAAGCCTGGCCTAGGAATAGCAGAGAAGGAGGCGGCACCGGTGTGTCCGGTGTGCACCGCTGCCGTGAGGGCGGTGCACCGCTGGGTCACCACCGTGGGGAGGGCGGTGCCACCTCCACTTTTTTCCAGAGACTGGGGTAAACTAGAGTTGGGCACCGCCACGGGCACCGTCGCGAGCATTGCCGCCCTGAGGGCGGTGCACCGCCATAAAATTCCAGAGGCTAGGGTTTTTAGGCAGCTGGGCAGGTGGTCACCGCCACCCTAGGCGCGGTGCCACCGCCGCCTGTCTGGTGCCCTAACGGCTAGTACGGCTAGTAAAACTAGCCATTGGATGACCATTGAAGGGGCATCACCGCCCAATGTCCGGTGCCACACCGACATGTCCGGTGCCCCCGCAGAAGCTAACTCAAAGGGGTAACGGCTCTATTTGCTTGTGGGCTTATAAATAGAGGTGGTGGCCGGCCTTGGCCACTCTCTTGGCACTTCTAATAGCTACATACACCCTTTGAGAGCTGAGCACACCACTCACTCACTTGCACACTTGATTTGATCATCTTGAGTGAGATTTGAGAGCCTCTAGTGTATTGCTTAGTGGTCTAGCATCTTGTGGCACTAGTTGGGCGATTTGGGCTGGTGGAGACCTTGTTACTCTTGGTGTTTCCCGACACCTAGATGGTGTAGGATTGAGATGGCGGACTAGAGGGGGGTGAATAGTCTTTTTTAAAATTAATCGCATCGGCTAATTGAAATAAATTCAAAATTAAAACTATCGATTTAGCCAAGACTACACCCCTCTATCTAAGTTCACAAGCACCTTATAAAGATCCTAATTATGCAACAAAGGTGCCAGGCTAGCTAGAGCTCACCTAATTAATTCTAGAGCAAGGTCACACAAACCTATGCACTAGTACTTTGACAACCGGGGAGCTCCTACACATGCTAGTGATGCAAAAACACAAAGTTCCTAAGCTCACTAGCAATGCTCAATAACAAGGCTATACAAGCCAAATTAGAGAGCGTAAATCACTTAGCTACACAAACTAAGCAATGTGACTAACAAGGTTACTAAAACCAAATTAGCCACACAAGGGAGCTACTTCTATGCTACACAAGCAAGAAGGTAACTAGCAAGCTACACAAGCAAACTAATTACAAGAGCAACTACACAAGCTCAGTGTATGAAATGTAAATACAAGCTTGTGTTGCGCGGAATGCAAACCACCAAAAAGATGATGAAGACAATGTTGACATGGTGATTTTCTCCCGAGGTTCACTTGGTTGCCACCAAGCTACGTCCCTGTTGTGTCGGCCGCTCACTTGGTGGTTCGGTGGCTAATTGGCATCACTCGTTAAGCCGGCATGTCGGACACCGTAGGAACCTACCCCGAAAATGAGGGTAGCTCAATGACACGCTCAACTAGAGTTACTCTTCGCGATCCCCATGGGGTGAGCACAATCCCCCTCACAAATCCTTCTCCGAAGCACCGCAAAATCTTCTCACGTGCTTCAATGGAGTCACAAGCCACCAAGCCATCTAGGAGGTGGCAACCTCCAAGTGTAACAAGCACCACCAGGGCTTGCAACTCGATCACCTAGTGCCACTCAATGCAATCTCACGATGCAACGCACTAGAATTACACTCACTTGCAATCGGATCACACTCTTGCAAGCACAAGTGAGTTGGAGGCTCCAAAGCACACCTACACAAGCCACCAAGGCTTAAGGGTGCTCAGCAACTAGCCCAAGGGGGTATTTATAAGCCCCCACACAAAATAGAGTCGTTGCTCTAAAGATTCCCTTCTCTGCGAGGGCACCGAACATGGTGGTGCGGTCACCAGACAAGGGGTGACGGTGCCCCTTCAACGGTCATCCAATGGCTAGTTTAGGGCATCGAACAAGCGGCGGTGGCACCGGACAGGGGGTGGCGGTGCCACCCTGGCCAACACCCCAAAAACCCTCTTCTCTGGAAATATAGGGCGGTGCACCGCCCAGGGGTGACGATGCCCGCGGCGGTGCCCACCCCCATTTTCCCTCGCCTCTGGGAAAATGTGGCGGTGGCACCAGATAGGCCAAGGCGATGCACCGTCGTGCCCATGGCGGTGCACACCGCCACTGGCGGTGCCAGCGCCAACACTGGTTGCTCGGCCGAGGCAAAGTGGTCATGCCATAGGGGTGGTGGTGCACCGGACAGGGGGTGATGATGCCCCTAGAGGTAGCACCTCATCCCATACTTCGCCTCCTTCAACTCCTTTGCAAATGTGCCAACACCACAAGTGTTTCACCATCACATGCAAGTGTGTTAGCATTTTCACAATCATTTTTCAAAGGATTAGTCACTCAATTCACCACGCCACTCGATCCTAGCAACGATGCAAAGTTAGATCACTCGAGTGGCACTAGATGACCGATATGCAAATAAGTTTGCCCCTCTTGATAGTACGGCCATCTAATCCTAAACCTAGTCATGCACTTCTCTACACAACCTTTGACCGGTGAAATGAAATGCCCTAAGTTATACCTTTGCCTTGCGCATTCCATTCCATCTCCTCCAATGTTGATGCAACACATGCACCAACCAATCACAAATGATATGATCCACTTCATATTATCATATGACCTTATTGGTTCATCCATCTTGACCTCACTTGCTCTTCACCATTGCCTTCATCCATCGACGCCAAGTCTTGCTCAAGCTTCACCGCCACGCGGTCCATCGCTCCAAAGCCTCCAACTTGCCCTTCACGCTTACAACCGATCCATCAAGCCAAGTCTTATCTTGATCTTCTCCACCTTAGTCACATGACTCAATGTCATGTTTCATATGCAATGAGCTCCTTCATCACATGTGTGAGCTTTGCAACATCTCCGAGCTATTTTCACCTCCATGGCATATGTTGCTCACACACATGTACATGTGGACTAATCACTCGTGTATCTCATATTAAACATAATTAGTCCACCTAAGGTAGTCACTCAATTACCAAAACCAAATAAGAACCTTTCAGATGGCCCGATGATTGGTGGATCGTCGAGCGGAGGAAGGTGATTATCTCCGACTCTAATCATTATGATTGTGAGGGGTTCTTGTGCCTTCCCCGGTGGAGCACCAAAGGCAACTCTAGTGGACTGCGCATGGCTTGTGGATCCTCATCTTGTGTTAGTTATGTGGCACCCGATTGCGGGTTAGGTGTGTGATGCCTATTAGCGCGTGAACCTCTAAGTGAGTGAATCGCCACAACAGGGACTAGCTTGCCGGCAAGCAAGTGAACCTCAAACGAAAAGTTGATTGTGTCATCATTATCTCCCTGGTATTCTTGATATTCATTATGATTGATTACTTGCCACGGCGGTATATCATCTCTACCTCTCTTGCATTACTTTCCTAGTGTAGCTAAGCTCTTTAGTGTAATTATTAGTTTTGAGAGCTAGCTTGTGTCTTGTTAGTCGTTAGTGAGGCTCTTTAGTTAGTCTTTCAGAGCACACTAACTTAGAGGTAGTGACTTAGCCCTTTGTGTGTGACATAGAGATTATAGCTACTAGAATTGTGGTAGGTAGCTTGTATTTTTAGTAGGCTAGCTAAAACTTACTTCACCTCATATTTGTCTAATCTTTTGGCTTAGTGTTGTTGTGAATTTTTTTAATAGGCTATTCACCCCCCCTATAGCCATTAGGACCTTTCAAGTGGTATCGGAGTTGTGGTCACCGTGATTTGAGCCATTAGGACCTTTCAAGGATGATAAGAGTATGCCAGAAATGTTCCATAGGCTTCAAGTGCTTATCAAATATCTCAAAGCACTTGGAGAAGAGGTGAAGGACAAGGACTTCTCCCATAAGTTCTTAAGATGCTTACCATCAAGATTTAGCACATTGGTCACTATTCTCGTGAGGAGTGGTTTGGACACCATGACACCAAACCAAGTATTAGGTGATGTGATGACCGATAATACATATAGAGATAACGATGAGAAGGAAGAAAAGAAGGAGAAGAAAGATGAGAAGAAGGATGAGAAGAAGAAGAGTGTGGCATTCAAGGCCACTTCATCCAAGGGTAAGGCCAAGCAAGACACATCAAGTGACAATGAAGGCTTATTCTCTTGGGATGATGAAGATGATGAGAAGATGGCTCTCTTTGTGAAGAGATTTGGCAAGTTTATGGTGAAGAAGGGCTATCGTGCTAGAAGGAAGAAGTCTTCATCCAAGAACAAGGAAGAATCAAGAAGGTACTTCAAGTGTGGAAGCAAGGATCATCTTGTTGCTCAATGCCCATACAATAGCGACAATGATGATGATGATGACAAGAAGAGCAAGATAAAGGAAAAGAAGGACAAGATGACAAGAAGAAGAAGAAGAAGAAGAAGAAGAAGAAGGGTGGTTCATATGTAGTCACTTAGGATAGTGATGCCTCCTCAAGTGATGATGACAATAGTGACGATGACAAGACAACCAAGAAGAAGGCTCTTGCAAGCATTGTCATACATAAGAAGCCTTCTCTCTTCGACACTCCATCAACATGCTTCATGGCTAAGGCCACTAAGGTACAATCTGATGATGAGTTTGATTAAAATGATAAAAATGAAAATGATAGTGATGATGATGATGAACCAACTAAGGATGAACTACTTGACATATATAGATGATGCTAAAGAACATTTTGACATTAAGAGAAGGAAATGCAAAAGCTTGTGTAAGGAACTAAAAGCCCTTAAGCAAGCCTTTGATGAGCTCAATGCATCTCATGAGAGGCTAGAGGAAGCCCATAAGAAGCTTGGCAAGGCTCACAAGAAGCTTGAAAAAGCTCATTCCTCTCTACTTAATGAGCAAAATGTGAAGGAGCATGTTGTAACATGTGATGTGGGCTTAACTTATGACATAATTGATGAATCTTTCTATAAGTCTATCATTGTTGCTCCCACTAACTCTTCTTGTAGCACTTTCACTTCAAGCTCATCTAGTAGTGATGGTTTCACTTATGATGCCTCACTAATGGTTAAGAATGAGACACTTAAGAAGGAGGTAAATGACCTCACTCTTGCCTTAGGCAAAGCCTATGGTGAGGAGGACCGCTTGCTTATATGTTTGGGTAGCCAAAGATCTTCTCTCTACAAAGAGGGATTGGACTATACCTCCAAGAAAGGCAAGACGGCCTTTGCTCCTCACAAGACTAGTTTTGTGAAAAACAATGATCGGTTTTTCACTAGTTGCAAACAAGTTAGTCACATAGAGCAAAAGTACATGAACAAGAAATCATAAGCTAAAGTACCCTCAATTAAGCTTGATTCTTTCTATGTGCTTACCAAGGGTACAAATGGTGTGAAGGCTAATTTCTTTTATGCACCATGGATGAGCTTAAAGAAGAAAACCATTTGGGTACCAAAAAGCTTAGTAACTAACCTTCAAGGATCCAAGCAAGTTTGGGTACCTAAAAAGAATTGATCTTCTTTTGTAGGTCAATTACAAAGTCGGAGAAAGACATTGGGTTCTTGATAGTAGGTGCACTCAACACATAACCGGTGATGCAAGAATGTTCAACTCAATCAATACCAATGGCAATTATGGTTATGATAGTATCACATTTGGTGACAATGGCAAAGGCAAGGTCAAAGGGCTTGGTAAGATTGCAATATCCAATGACATGAGCATTTTCAATGTGTTTCTAGTTGAGAGCTTGAACTTTAATTTGCTATCCGTGGCTCAATTGTGTGATCTTGGATTCAAATGCATATTTGGAGTAGATGATGTAGAGATCACAAGTGTAGATGGCTCTAATTTGATCTTCAAAGGCTTTAGATATGAGAATCTATACTTGGTTGATTTCAATGCTAGTGAAGCTCAATTGTCAACATGTTTATTCACTAAGTCTAGTATGGGTTGGTTATGGCATAGAAGGCTTGGTCATATTGGAATGAAATAATTGAATAAATTGGTTAAGCATGACTTGGTTAGAGTCTTGAAAGATATTGTGTTTGAAAAGGATAAGCTTTGTAGCTCTTGTCAAGCCGACAAACAAGTTGGAAACACACATCCTAAGAAGAGCATAAAGAGTACTAGCAAGGCATTTGAGTTATTGCGCATGGATTTGTTTAGGCCAACACAATACACTAGTATCGGTGGAAACAAATATGGCTTTGTGATAGTGGATGACTATACAAGATATACTTGGGCATTCTTTCTAGTGGACAAGAGTGATGTGTTTGTAACATTCAAATCATTTGTTAAGGGCATTCACAATGAGTTTGAGACAACCATCAAGAGAGTTAGAAGAGACAATGGTAGTGAGTTCAAGAATACAAGAATTGATGAGTTGTGTGATGAATTTGGAATTAGACATCAATTCTCGGCCAAGTATACTTCATAATCAAATGGCCTTGTTGAGAGAAAAATAGAACACTCATTGATATGGCAAGGTCTATGCTTAGTGAGTACAATGTGAGTCAATTTTTTGGGCTGAAGCTATCAACACGGCTTGCTATTGTAGCAACCGATTGTATTGTCACCCTTTGAAAGAGAAGACACCTTATGAGTCCTTGAATGGTAGAAAGCCCAACATTGCATATTTTTGGGTATTTGATTGCAAATGCTATATCTTGAGGAAAGGCACTAGATTGAGCAAGTTTGACAAGAAATGTGATGAAGGATTCTTGCTTAGATACTCCACTACAAGCAAAGCATATAGAGTTTAGAATTTGGCAAGTGGTACTCTTGAGGAGGTCCATGATGTTGAATTTGATGAAACTAAGGGTTCCCAAGATGACAATGGGAATCTTGATGATGTGAGAGGCATTCAAATTTCAAATGCCATGAAGAACATGGATGTTGGTGAATTGAGGCCTAGGTAAGTGAATGATGAAGAAGATGATCAAGTGCAGGTGCTCTCTAACTCAAATGTGCAAGATGATACAAATCAAGCAAGTACAAGTGTCCCTCATGATAATATGCAAGATCAAGTGGTTAGTACATCATCTCAACCTAATGATCAAGCAAGTGCAACCAAAATGTTCCAATACTCCAACCAACCAATATTACAAGAAATCATCCATTAGACACTATAATTGGAGATATTTCTAGAGGTGTACAAACAAGATCAAGATTAGCATCATTTTGTGAACACTTCACATTTGTGTCATCCATTGAACCAAAGAAGATAGAAGAAGCATTGATGGATGTTGATTGGATGAATGCTATATATGAAGAATTGAACAACTTCACAAAAAATCAAGTATAGGAGTTAGTTGAAAGACGAAAGAACCACAATGTGATTAGAAACCAAATGGGTCTATAGAAACAAGCAAGATCAAGATGGAATAGTAGTAAGGAACAAAGCAGGATTGGTAGCATAAGGCTATACATAAGTTGAAGGTCTTAACTTTGGAGAAACATATGCCCCAGTTGCTAGATTAGAAACAATTAGAATCTTGCTAGCCTATGTTTGTACCCACAACATCAAGCTCTATTAAATGGATGTTAAAAGTGTATTTCTCAATGGCTACATCAATGAAGAAGTTTATGTTGAGTAACCTCCTCAGTTTTGAAGATGACAAGAAGCCCAACCATGTGTACAAGTTGAAGATGGCATTGTATGGCTTGAAGCAAGCACCTAGAGCATGGTATGAGAGGTTGAGGGACTTCCTACTCTCTAAAAGGTTCATGATGGGCAATGTTGACACCACTCTTTTCACCAAGAAAATTGACAAGGACTTATTTGTGTTGCAAATCTATGTTGATGGCATTATCTTTGGATCAACCAATCAAGACTTTTGTGAAAAGTTTAGAAAGATGATGGCTAATGAGTTTGAGATGTCCATGATTGGAGAGTTGAGTTATTTCTTGGACTTCAAATCAAGCAATTAAAGAATGGTATATTTGTGAGTCAAGGCAAGTACATCAAAGACATGCTCAAGAAGTTTGGCATGAATGAAGTAAAGGCTATTAGTATACCAATGGGAACAAATGGCAATTTGGATAGTGATGCAAGTGGCAACATGTTAGATCAAAAGTTGTATCGGTCTATGATTGGAAGCCTACTGTATATGACCATATCAAGCCGGATGTCATGTTTAGTGTGCGCATATGTGCAAGATTTCAAGCCTCACTGAGAGAAAGTCATTTGAAGGCTACAAAGATAATATTGAGGTACTTGAAACATATACAAAATGTTGGTTTGTAGTATCCCAAAGGAGCAAAGTTTGAGCTAGTTGGTTACTCCGACTCGGATTGTAACACCCTAAAAATTGCTTCTTTGGAAATAGAGCTAAATTGATTTAATTTTGTATTTTTGTGCTCATGAAACATATGAAAATAATAATTTTCATTAAATTAAAATTTATCATAGGAATTTAGTAATATTTTTGTGCATTCATGCTGATGCATACTTATTTTTATGATGAGTGGTTTTGTCCAAAATTCAAAATAATTTCAAATGCTTTTGAAATGGTTTGAAAATGGATTTGAAAATAGAATTTAGAAAAAAAAATAGAAAAAAATCTCAATCCCTCGGCCTGTCTCTCTCCCTCGCCCCACTCTCTTTCAGCCCACAGTCGGCCTACCCCCTCTTCTCTTCTCCTAACCCACATGAGCCTGTTGCTCTCGGCCTTTTTCCCGTGGCCCAATCACCCGTGCGACCTGTCCTTCCTTTCCCCGTAGGCGGCCCAACCCCTCTTTCTCTCTCTGCTGAGTCGGCCTAGTAGCAAGCGGCCCAGCGTAGCCACGCCACGCTCCTCTCTCCCATGCCTCCCCTATCGCTGACTTGTGGGACCTGCCTATCAGAGTCCTCTCTGTCTTCTACTTTGTGCCGTGTCCGCACCGGACTCTGCCACCGTAGAGTCCACCGTTGCTTCGTATCGTCGCCCTACCGTGTTCCCCATGTCGTTTCCCCCATAAATAGTAGCTCTATGTGCGCCTTTCCCCTCTGCCAACCTTAGCGCAAGCCACCGCCTTGCCCGAGCTCACAGCGCGTCACCTTGCCAAGCGCGTGCCACCGCTGCCACCGCTGGTGGTCACCATCCGCTGCCGTCGTGCTGACGACGAGAACTGGCCGCCAAGCTCCACTCTACAATAGGGAACCCATAGGTGCTCTTCTTCTTCTCCCTCTCGGTCTCTGTTTCAATCTCATCACCGCTGAACTTCATAGGAGACCCAGCTGCACCCCGCCGAGCTTCGTTCCATCTCCATCCATTTTCTGCCTGCTAAAACCTCCATGGTGAGTTCACAGTCTTGCCCTATTTCTCCCCGTGCTATTCCCATCGTGAACCGAGGCCTAAAACGTCGTTTGGCCAAGCTCCGGTGAGCTCCAGTTCACTAGCAATGGAGCCACCGCCTCCCACACCAGTGCAGGTTGATCCAGCGGTGCCATGCCCGACCCACAGGCCACAACCGAGACGAGCGCGCTAGCTCCTACATCCCGCCTCTCGGCGCGCACGCGCGCAAATGCGTGACATCGTGCGAGCATGCCGAGCCAAGAGTAGCAGCCATGCATGCCTAGTTTTGCTCTTGCTAGCTTGATGACATCATCATCATGTTGCCCACACATTATGGTTGTTTTCTTATTGAAAAACAAATCCAAAAATACTATAGAAATACACCACTTACAATCAACAATGGATCCCCACCGTTTCTCCGTTTTAACTCTGATTTGACCCGTTCAACTTGCGTTAGGTTCGTAATTCCATAATCTACATGTTCATACTACTGTTAGATATGTTTTCAACTTATAAAATTTGAGGTTATATTTAATCTATTATTTTATTAAAAAAAATCTTGATTTAATTCATATCTTCTACGTTTTAGCTCTGATTTGACCTGTTCAAGTTGTGCTAGATTCATTACAATGAGACCTACGCATTAGTAACAATGTTTATCATGTCACTATTTCTAGAATTTCGTGGTTTAAACTCTAATTTGAATAAATATTATGCAACTGGATTTTATAAATAAGATATGATTTGTTTTACTTTAGTTTTATAATTCAAATCTAAATTTGACTTAATTTAATAAGTTTTTTATAGTTAAAACACATGAAGCTTATAGGTTTATATTTTCTCTTATGAGTAGATCTTTCGGTAGCCGTTTCTTTCAAACCGTAGCTCTGATTAGAGTGTTTTTTGCATTTGTGTGTTCGTAAGTAACATGTAGAATATCTTTAAAACCTTTTTACTTGTTTTTATTATGTTTGGTATACTATTCTAATTTAGATCTATTGTTTGCTTTGTGTATGATTGCACGGATGTTTGTGTGGTGCTATATGATCATATCCAGTCGGTGAGCTATACGTGGTGAATCAAGAAGCAGATCTTTGAAGATTTGGATTGGAAGAAGGATCTAAGTTTAAGGTAAGTATAGCATGGGATCTTCCTTGTTGTGCTATACACCTTTAATCATTTAATTCATACTACATATGTCTACCTTGACTGCCTCTAAGGATTTCCTAGTACTTTGTTACCTCGTACCTTGTCACATATGGGGTATTGCATTGGGTAGTATGATGCTAGTGCTCAACTACAACCATGATCTTATAACTTGACTAATGGATTATGCAATAAACACTAAAAGATGCTTTTTAGCAACATGGAATCAAGGGGGCTAGAGCATTGGGTTATTTTTATGGTGCTCTAGATTTCTCTCCCTAAGGACTTATCTGTAAGTGAACATCTATGACTTATAGTAGAACTGTGAGGGCTACATGGCTCTGGCTTTAGCTCAGTACAAGGACCTTTTCTAGCTTGTTAGAGGTTACCTTTATGGCACAAGAGGGGTGTGTTTCGGGTTGGATATAGTGCGGCCTCTATCCGTCAGTGTATAGGTTGCGCGTTATTGTGCCTATCGGAAGGGGAGCCCTACATTCGTAGGGCACATAAACCTAGCGGACCTAACTTGTTAGATGAACCTTTGAAAGGCTTCATAGTGAACCCTACCGACCTTCCTTGGAAGTGGGTCAAGAGATTAGCTACCTCGGGCGAAAGGGTAAATCACGACTCACAATGAAAATATACAACCTCTACAGAGTGTAAAACTGGTATATCAGCCGTGCTCACGGTTACGAGCGGCCTTAGACCCTTACGGAATAGATGATGAACACTAATGATATGGATGATGAAGATGCTCATTAATTATTACTATTTATGCTATTCATTATTCATGTTTACCTGATCATGTGTTTATATGGGCTGTGAATAAACTTGTTGCCACCCAATTGCTAAAAGATGACTCATTAAAAGGTAATAGCAGTTAACTAGTGTCAGCCTTTTGAGCCTCATGAACCCCATGTTATATTTGTTGAGTACAACATTTACTTACGCTTGCTTTACTTTTTAAATCTTTGGAAAAATCCCAGATGGGTACTAGATTGCTAGAGTTTGGAGAAATTAGCCTTGTGATCAACTAGTCAGTTGTCCCTGTGGAATTGGAGTCTTCACCCGATGATCGGAGTTGTCTTTCTGCTATTTGTTGTCTAAGGTTATATTCTTTATACTAAGTACGTTATATATTACATATTGTCTTTCGATATTACCCTTATTTGTAGCTATATGTGAGCTTTGACTTTCTGGACTCACATATGGTGTGTATCTGGTTTAGTTCTTAAAACCGGGTGCTACACGGATTATGCGGGATGCAAGGTTGAAAGAAAAAGCACTTCGGCCACTTGTCAACTATTAGGAAGATCACTTTTTTCATGGTCATCGAAGAAGCAAAACAGTGTTGCATTATCAACCGTCGAAGCCGAATACATATCCGCCGGTAGTTGTTGTGCACAAATACTTTGGATGAAGGCCACCTTGAATGACTTTGGAATTAATTTCAAGAAAGTGCCACTACTATGTGACAATGAGAGTGCTATCAAGCTCACAAACAATCTAGTTCAACATGCAAGAACAAAGCACATTGATGTCCGCCACCATTTCATAAGAGATCATCAAAAAAAGGAACATTTGCATTGAGAGTGTAGGCACCGAAGATCAACTTGCCAACATATTCACTAAGCCATAGGATGAGAAAAGGTTTTGCAAGTTAAGGAGTGAGTTGAACATATTGAATTTCTCAAATATGTGTTAATGCACCCCCCCACTAATATGACATGTCTCTCCTTCGAGCAATCCAAGGTAAAAGTTGATTGGCATGCATACATCCTTTGCTAAGGACATGTTTAGTGCATCTAGTCATTCCTCATGTTTTATAGGCTTATTCATGAAAATCAAATGAATTTGATGCTTGTATGGTACCACTATTGCTTCTTTATTTAACTTGATCTAGTGGTAGCATATAACATGTTTGTGGGCTTGTGAACCTAGTGTTTGATCTAGAAAATGAGCTATAAGTGTTAAACTCAACATGGTACAAGATAACCCTTGAAATAAGGTATGAAGAAGCTTGTCCTTGGATCAAACCGAGTTAAATATCTTTGGCAAGTATTCTAGATTGGACCAAATTTGGAAAAATGATCGTTACCCCATTAATTAACATTGATAATCTTAATCTATCTAAAATTAAGTATTTGTGGTCATTGATGACAAAGGGGGAGAAATTAATGCACAAAGATAGAAATAAGATGACATAGGGGGAGAAATATAAAAGTAAGGGGATCAATTAAAATTTGAGCACACAAGTAGGGGGAGCAGGCTCATAAACTTGATTGGTGCATTTGAATGTGCATTTCATATGTTTGCTTGCATGGCACAAGTTTTAAATTAAAATTCCATACTTGTATGGTGTATGCTAGTTGTAGGTTTGAATGATGAAATAAAAAACTAGCATGCATAGGTGATAATTAGATATACCTTGTTTACTTGCTTTGCTTTCACAAGTGGTGCTAGAGCCTTGCTTATAATGTTGATCTCACAAGATATCTAGTGTTTGTGTTTTGCAAGTAATTTCAAGTGGTATCTAACTAGCAATGGTGCTAAGGATGATATATTTGGTGCACTCCGATTGGTATCACGCTTCAAAGGTCCTTCTCTTATACCTTAGCTTCACTTGGTAGACATTACTCTCCCACAACTTATTTTCATGCATATGTGCAAGCTTCAATCCAAACTCTTAGCACGTATGTAGGGGGAGCTAATGCTACCAATGGGTGTTCATAAAACTTGTCCAAATCCTTTTACACATGGTAAATAGGCTTTAAGCAACATGGATTCAATTGAATTTCAATTCATATCTTTGTGAAAGGGTTGTCATCAATTACCAAAAAGGGGGAGATTGAAAGCTCTAGTTTGATTTTGGTGAATTGATAAAACCCTAAACTGCTAACCTATTACTCTAGTGATTATGAGATAGGTAGCACATTCCACGTGCCCCATTGGATGATCGTTGGAGGGGAACCACCGCACAATGTCCGGTGCCCCCGCAGAAGCTAACTCAAAGGGGTAACGGCTCTATTTGCTTGTGGGCTTATAAATAGAGGTGGTGGCTGGCCTTGGCCACTCTCTTGACACTTCTAACAGCTACATACACCCTTTGAGAGCTGAGCACACCACTCACTCACTTGCACACTTGATTTGATCATCTTGAGTGAGATTGGAGAGCCTCTAGTGCATTGCTTAGTGGTCTAGCATCTTGTGGCACTAGTTGGACGATTTGGGCTGGTGGAGACCTTGTTACTCTTGGTGTTTGCCAACACCTAGATGGCCCAGTGATTGGTGGATCATCGAGCGGAGGAAGGTGATTGTCTCCGGCTCCGATCATTGTGATTGTGAGGGGTTCTTGTGCCTTCCCCGGTGGAGCACCAATGGCAACTCTAGTGGATTGTGCGTGGCTTGTAGATCCTCATCTTATGTTGGTTGTGCGGCACCCAGTTGCAGGTTAGACGTGTGATCCCTATTAGCGCGTGAACCTCTAAGTGAATGAATCGCCACAAAGGGGACTACCTTGCCGGCAAGCAAGTGGACCTCGGAGGAAAATTGATTGTGTCATCATTGTCTCCTTGGTATTCTTGGTATTCATTGTGATTGATCACTTGCCACGACGGTATATCATCTCTACCTCTATTGCATTACTTTCCTAGTGTAGCTAAGCACTTTAGTGTAATTAGTTTTGAGAGCTAGCTTGTGTCTTGTTAGTGGTTAGTGAGGCTCGTTAGTTAGTCTTTGAGAGCTCACTAACTTAGAGGTAGCGACTTAGCCCTTTGTGTGTGACATAGAGATTATAGCTACTAGAATTGTGGTAGGTGGCTTGTATTTTTAGTAGGCTAGCGCAAAACTTGCTTCGCCTCATATTTGTCTAACCTTTTGGCTTAGTGTTGTTGTTGATTTTTTAATAGGCTATTCACCCCCCTCTAGCCATTAGGACCTTTCAGCGCGGCCTCATGGCTCGTGGCTAGGGCGAGTGTGGGTGGCCACGGCTGGGCGCCAGTGGCCTCATGGTCATGGCCAGGGCCCACGGGCGTGGCCAGCCATGGCCTTCCTTGTAGGGACGGCCGGGGCTTCGCCAGGGAGGTGCGCGCGGTGGCCAGAGAAGGGGCCGGGCAGGCATGGCCTCGCCTAAGAGGGGTGCTGCCGGGAGGAGGTGCGCCGGTGGCTGGAGCTGGAGGCGTGGAGATGATCGGTGTTTTTTCCCCTCCGCCGGTCTAGTGGAGAAGACGAGTATAATAGAAACAAAATGGTACATAGGTGTGTAACCGGTGGCAGTGGTGGGTAATTTTTATCGACTCCACCAATTTGAGTTTGGTGGAGCACCCCATGAGAAGATCCACCATTTTGGTGAATCTGGCCCTCAGATCCACTGTTTTGGTGAATCTAAATTTGTTGGAGCTAGACCATTTGGCAAACTTTTGAAGAAGTAGAGCTATTTTCAGTGAATCTGGAGCTAGAGGAGCTGTCCCAAACAGACCCTATACACCCCTTAACTCTCACAATCATACAAATTAGTAAATTACATAGGTCTAACATGGAAGCATCTCTCTCCTTCCATGCATCCCAAGGCCCCTCCCTTTCTTTTCACTTAAATACTAGGCAAACCCATCAATCATTCTCCTTTACTAGCCAAACCCACCGATCATTCTCCTCAACCCCTCCTTTCAGTAGTACCCACTATATGGAGGATAAGAAATGAGGCTTACATTTTGACACATGAGACCATGGCACATCAGTAAAATCATCTTGGAAACCACTTGAACAACCAAGTGTCATATTTTCTGGATTTCAGAGTTAAGTGGTATGGGATCTCTATTTTTCAGCAACACCACCTTGAAAAAACAGTTTTAAGAGTTGATGGTGCATGATTTTCTGGTTTTATAGTTTATGGGAGTTTTTCCTACTTCATAACAAATTCTGGCAAAGTAAAATGGGCTTCACTCAATATTTATATCTATGGATTGTAGCTTCAACTCACGATTGTGTTATAGCAATCCAATTTTGTTATAGAATCTATAGCTCAATATCATATGACTCATACATTAACTTTTAGGCTCAATTCTAAAATATCATGTGGCATGGTCAATTAATTCCACCTATGTAGATCGTGTTAACAATTATAACTTTTGTATAGATCATGTCAACATCCGAAGTCATTTGAAATTCTAGATTTTGAATGATTTTTGAGTTGCAGCTTTTGGGTTTTTGATTAAAAGTTGGCTTTCTAACGGTTGGATTTTTGCTATTTGCTTTTGTAATAATTTTTTAGTTTCTCATGACACCAAAAACCAAAAAAAACTCCTCTCAACATACTTTTTAGCTTTTAGTTCATTTCCTCATAAGTTAGTTTTCTAGTTTTAAAAAACTAGCTCAACAGTTGTTTGTTTGTTTCAGCTTCTATCTTCTAGCTGGCAGAAACCAGCAAAAAGCTAAAACAAATAGGCCTTTGCCTTGTTCATAATGGATGAATAACAATGAAACTCTCAATGTGTAATAATTTGCTCATATTCCTAAATTCAAGACGATGCATGAATATATTGATCAAGACGTAGCAAGGGTTCTATCATAGAGGAGGTTATTGTAGGGCTTCACAATGTGACCGTAGCAAAAGTTGCTTGTGTCGTGGAGGAATTTTTTAATACTTTTTAAAACTATTTTTAATTCTAACACTGTTTTTTTTCAAATCTAACACTTTTGATCGCTCCTATTACCACGGCGCGGGCAAACAATGCTGCTGCGCCATGCATGGCGGCGCGGTAGCGGCGATAACGTGGCACTTCCACGGTGCGTCCCTTCATCACATGTTGTGCGATAGCGCACAGTTGAGTTTTCCGTTTGCACGCGTACTTGGATGGATGTACAACTGCAATGGTTATTTATTCGCCGAAAGCATGTATGGGCTCGCACCTCGCTATAGCTAGCAGTCTCCTCCAAATCCAATCTTCTACTGAGGGCTGAGGGCGGTGTTTAGTTTCCCCAAACTCTCAACTTTGGCACTATACAAAAAGAAGATTCTCCGTCACATCAAACTTGTGGTACTTGTATGGAGTACTAAATGTAGATGAAATCAAAAACTAATTGCACAGTTTGGTTGAAATTTTGCGAGACGAATCTTTTGAGCCTAATTAGTCAATATTTGAACAATAATTCACAAATACAAACAAAATTACTAGAGTGTTTGTCGTCACATCAAACACGATGTAAATGTCGATTCCGGCTGAACTAAACAACCGGTGTGGTGAGGTGAGCCGATTCATTTATGGTTTCATAAGGTTGGTTGGCCTGATCACTCACCGCTCCTTGGACGTCGGTGATGATGGCACGTCCGATCACTCACTTCACTTCAGCCTGACAGGCTTGAAATTGTCATAAACTCCAATCCCCGCCAGTTGTTGTATTGACTGCTCAACATTACTGTTCTTAAATCTTGTTAACATTTTTTAAGACAAAAACATGGTTCAACAGTGCATCATGGCCATCTTTTCCTGGCATATGGTACTCCGTACTCCGTATGGTCGATGGATCTGGGCTGAGGTACATTCGTACGGGGCTCAAATTGAAGCCTCAGCAGCCTAGACGGGAGCAGGGGATTAGTGTGGTTGATGGGGGTGCCGGTGTTGGTGGAGGCTGTAATGGTGGCGGTGGTTGTTGAGAGGGTAAATGCGTGCGCCAAAGCCGCTGCCACTGACGTGTGTGCGCCCCTGTGCACGCACATGCCCAGCTCCTGCGACGGTGATCGATCAGCGGAGAAACAAGTCAGCCGGCTGGCTTTAAGCCAGCCGAACACGCCCTGGAGCCTGCAGGAGGGCTGGGCAGTGGCCGCAGGGCGGCAATGAAGTGAAGTGAGTGATCGGACGTGCCATCGTCACCAACGTCCAAGGAGTCGTGAGTGATCAGGCCAACCAACTTCATGAAACCATAAATGAATCGGCTCACCTCAGCCCTCAGCATAAGATTGGATTTGGGCGCGTTTAGTTCGGCTTGCATAGTACACGATTCTTCACGGTGGCATTTAGTTTGTATTTATAAATTATTGTCTAAACATTGACTAATTAATCTCAAAAGATTCGTCTCGCAAAATTAAAGCAAATTGTGCAATTAGTTTTTGATTTCGTCTATATTTAGTACTCCATGCATATACCGTAAATTTAATGTGACGGAGAATCTTTTTTTTGCATAGTGTACTTTTGGAGAACTAAACAAGAGCTTGAAGAAGACTAATAGCTATAGCGAGGTGCATGCTTTCGGTGAATAAATAACCATTACAGTTGCGCATCCATCAAGTAGGCGTGCAAACGGAAAACTCAACTTTACGCCATCGCACATGTGACAAAGGGCCATGCCATGGGCCGTGGCACGGCACTACCGCGCCAAGACGTGCGGCGTGGCAGCTCCTGCCACGTTAGCGGCCATAGCCCGGGGAAGTGCCACGTCATTACCGCTGTCGCGCCACCATGCATGGCGTGATAGCCTTGTTTGCCCGCGCCGTGGCAATAGGCGCGACCAAAAGTGTTAGACTTGAAAAAAAAAAGTGTTAGAATTAAAAATAGTTTAAAAAAAGTGTTAAAAAATTCTCGTGGAGAATGTCCCTGTATGAGTACGATGACATGGGTGTGTATAATAAGCGTGAACTAAGCACAGTTCGACTAGCTTTACGTGGGCGCTTACATTTTTCTAGACTTAGTTTAGAATTTAACAGCACTATTTTTTCATGATTGGTGATGTGTCCATCGAAAGCAAGACACATTTAACGATTTCATCAGCCTGAAGACCTGTCGGCTCAGTTTTTGAAAGGTGATCATAAGGGTTAAGGGTGTATGTGATCATAGGGTTAAGTGTTAATGTGTATGCATAGGTTAATAAAAATGAATACACGTGTATGTATATGAGCATCTGTGTTGTTGGTAACGTTATTTAGAAAAATAGAAAATCACGAACTAAAATAGAATTGCAGCTCACAAATGTGTCAGTCCCAGGAGGAAAGGCACATGAAAGAAAGGGGGAAAGAAGAGGTTGGACCAACCCAGGAGGTGGAAATGAAGCTTATTCACAAGCCAATTCGGCCCATTACGTGTTGTAGGAAATGAAAACTGGGCTTACATATAGGTAATGAAAAATGTCAGAGTTGTTAGCGTGAGCCAACACTTCTTAATGCCACAATGACGATATCATATGGGGAAATATTATGTGAGGACGGTTCCCATGTAGCAATCATGGATTCATGACAAGTGTCCATATACATATATTTAATGCATAGAACTGTTGCTTAAATTTAGGAGAAATAATCGAAAATAAAAATTGCATTTCTATCGTGTGTTTGGATGCATATTCATAGACATGTATCGTGAATTCACATTGGTGTCCATGGTTGTTCCACGAGGAGTTGAGGACTGTCCCCTATTTTTTTTTCCCATCATGTGAAGCTTCCTGTCTACGCACTGTTTTCGCTTCAATAATGGCTACAAGCATAAACAGGAGCTCCAAGTTTTAATATTTTGTTTTTGTGTGTAAAAATTGTCCCAAAAGGGACATCTACCAGGTTGGGCAGACATAGTGCTCACGGCAGCTGGTCTCCCTTTACAGATAGCCCAACCAAAACACAAGGGTACCAGTGCCAGTTGCAGCATGCAAATCTGGTCGTTGATGCTCACTGTATTTTTAGCTCAACCTTTTTTGGGTGGCACGCGCAATGCTTAGCTTCCCAGACACCTGAGACTCGAATCAAACTTGACAAAGACGTACTTGGGTTAACAATAACCTTGTAAAGTACAGTGCTAGCTAGTCACCAGCTATCTTGATGGTCACATGACCAAATGCAAGAAACGAGATGAGCAAAGTGCATGATTGGAGTGTGTCCAGCAGACAAGCATTACATTATGACGATGATGAACCCTCGTCCGGAATTCTGGATATTCAACTCACCAACCTTGAACCCTTGACCTCACACCAACCTAAACAGGCTTTGACATTATTGGGTAGGCAGTATATGATTAAATAAACGCTTATGCTTTGACACAGAGGCGGAGCTAGAGTAATCTAAGGGGGATACACTTGCCTTGTGTGTGCAAAGGTTTATAATTTGTGGGTGTAAATATGGTAAAAATTTAGCCTATATCATTCTCCTTTTTTTTTACGTGGGTGCAACCGTACCCGCTGCAAGTCACGTAGCTCCGCCCCTGAAATCTACCCTCGAGGGCTTATGCCCCCATGTACTGTTTTTCATCGCATCATCTCGTTTTGCACACACACCGCCACTGGTGGTAACATGCATGCACTATTTTTCATCTCGTCAGCTCACGTGTGAAGATACTCAAACGCTGCAAGGAGCCAATACCACCAGTGGGAGAAAAAGTATTCATCATAAAAATATTCATCATAAACACTGTTCTTGGGTATGAGGGAGACAACCAAACAGGTAATGGAAGAAGATGTTCTTGCAGGCCGGATTCGGCGACTGCACACTAATCCCAGTACAAGATCCCCTATCTCTAATTGTGCTTCATCCATGTCCATATCCATCGGTGATGAAGACGGTGAAGGTGATCGACCTCAAGAGCATATGCCCCTAAGTGCACGCACCATCTGATGCACATGGGGATATGTGTGCATATGCCCTTGAGGGAAAACCAACTTTGCCGGCGAGTCATGCCTCATGTGTGGCTTGTCCGGCTACGGCTAAAATAATAAATAAACTCAAACTTGTCATTACGACCACATGATCTCCAACATGTGTAGTTTTAAATGTTATTCCTATCGTAATGCAATTGTCAAAATATCTTTCAAGATAAATGTCAAAATAAATGTAAACAAAATATTATGAAAATGGTGGTCAAAATGCTGAAGTTTGATCACAAATTTGTCGGCACTCAGGCACCATCAGGTGATTCCTTTTCTTTAAATTGAAGAGGGCACATTGCTAGGTCTGGCCTGCTTTTTTTTTAAAGTAAGCGGCGAGCTTTATTGATTAAAGATGGTTACATCATTTGATAACAATTCAAAAATAAAGCTAGGGGGCTCATCGTCTTAGATACAATTCTCCTTTGTTTGCATAACTCGCCACGCCAACTCGTGTGCTACCTGATTTGCTTCCCTGTTGCAATGCTCAATAGAGATATCCTGACATCCACACCAAATGGTACTGCAATCATCATAAATAGCAGCAGCCGAGTTTGCCGAATTACCACTGTCCTTCATTGTTTCCACGACCTCCAAACAGTCTGCCTGAATAATCAGCCGAGATTAGCACCAATATGTTGTGCAAGCATCAAACCTTCCTTCAGAGCATAAGCCTCTGCCATTTGCGCATCCGCTAGGTCTGGCCTGCTTGGTTGCAAACATAAGCCCTCCCTTTCTAACCTTGCTGCAAGTCATTATAATTAAGGGCGTGTTTGGCAGGGCTACTCGTGACTCCGACTCCTCCTGCATCTTGCTATGTAGCAATACTATTCATAGGAGCTGTTTTTCTCTCTCCGGTCAAAATGAACTGGGAGCCGGGAGAAGCCGCGATTTGTAGCTTCTCTGGCTCCGGCTTCTCTGGTACTGTAGCGAGGAGCCGAAGCCCTACCAAACACGCCCTAATGATGTGATGAAAGTTCATCATCAAACCCACCATGAAGAAACTAGAAACATGCATAATATGTGTAACATCATTTGCAATTAGCAAACACATTGCTCCTTCATTTGCAAAAAGTTACTATATGTAATGCAACCGAAAACAAAAAAAAACATGCAACAATTTGCAAGCAACAACCTATATACAGTTTGGCTAACATATGATAGGAACAGAAGTAACAGTACAGTTCAGAGTACAAACAACGCACACAACCGTACTGGATTCTCAAGTGCAGAGCTGTCTTGTAGGTTCTTCATCAATTCACCGCATCATTCATCCAAAAATGACAGACCAAGAAGAAAGCACGGCAAGATTTCAACCCGATGAGAAAAGCATGTCCCAACGTAATCCAGCAGATAGACCTAAATTAATCAATGCACACGGATCGCCATTGATGAGAACTTGGTGGTGTCGCGGCGGGCGGAGCGCTCCCGCTTGCCACACGCCGGCGGTGAGGCAAACTGCTGCGGCCATGGTGGCCCTCGTCGTTCCTGCAGACCGACGTGTGGTCGTCGTCGCTGCTGTCACGGCCCATCGTGCGCAGCACCGTCTGAACCACCTCCTTGTCGACGCCCGGGCTCGCCTGCTCGGCGATGAGAATGAGTGGGCGGTCCGCGCCTGCCGCTCTGGCGAGCCCCCGGAACCGCGGGCTCCCCCTGCTCATGGCGTACAACGCCTCCACGCAACATTCCTGCAGCTCCGCGTGGCACGCTCCTTCGGACAGGATGGCGGACGCCGTCGCCACGGCGCCCGCGTCCATCAGCGCAGCGCTGCCCTCCGCGCAGGCGGCCACGTTGCAGAGCACCATGAGCGCCAGCCTGCGGATGGGCGCCGCCTCGGCGGCGTCGCACGCGACGGAGAGCAGGGTCCTGGACGCGCCCGGGGCGCGTGCGAGCTTGGAGTGGTTCACGGCGGCGAAGGATAGGTGGTACAGCGCCATCCCGGCGTCGCGGCGCGCGCGCGGGGCGGCGTGGTCGCGGTCCGCGAGCGCCGCGAGGAGCGGCGGCAGGGCCCCGAGCACGCCGATGGCGGCGCGGTTGCCCTCGTGGAGGGCGAGGCCGAAGAGCGCCCCCGCCGCGTGCTCGCGTGCCTCGGCCGGCGAGGCGGCCGACGCCAGCACCTCGACAAGCGCCGGCACCGCGCCCGCGCGCACGACGGGCACCCGGTTCTCCGGCTCCAGCGAGAGGTTCGCCAGCGCCGCGGCGGCGTCCGCGCGCGCCGACGCGGTGTGGCGCGAGGACAGCAGCACGCGCCTGAGCGCCGCGAGCAGCCGCGGGCCGCACAGCGCGCACCGCCGCGCCGTGCCCTCCCGCGTCGCCCGCCGCAGTGCGGCCATCGCCGCCTCCACTTCCGTCTCGTCCCCGGCCTCCACCGCCTTCGCCACGGCCTCCTCCTCTGCGTCAGCAACACGCACGGGATCGTCTTGTTCCTCTTTCGCCGCCTCCTTCCCGCGCACCACCACCTGCACATCGACCGGTGCCATCTCCCTTGACGACCTACCGGACGACGAGGACGACGTGGACGCAGCGGACGCCCCCTCCGACGAGCACGACAGGTTCGACGCGGACCTCGCCGGCGCCGGAGCCCCCTCCGATGAGCACGACAGATTCGACGACGACCTTGCCGGAACCTGCGTCCCCGCCACCACCGCGCGGAGCACGGCCACCCTCGCCTCCTCGCCCGAAGGAGCCACGGGCACCGCGCGACCAGAGAGCGCGCACCACGTCCGGACGGCCGCCCGGAGGGCGTCGTTGGGTATAGCGGCGGCAACGCCACCGCCCGGTGTGCCCCTGTCGCCCGCCACCACTCCTTCTGGGCCGAGAGAGAGGCCGAGCTCCGCGCAGGCCAGGACGCAGGCGCGCTCGTACGTCTGCCCCGACGGAAGGATGACCGGGTCCGCCATCGGCGTGTGGAGGATGGGGCAGCACAAGAAGTCCGCCGGCACCTCCTCCTCTCCCTTGTTATCCTTCGTCGCCGGGGGCGGGGGAACAGTGACGTCCGGCGGCCTGTTCTTGGGCTTGGATGCTGCCGGCGGCGGCAGGGACAGCGACCGGAAGGGCAGGAGCTTCCAGCGCCGCGCGCGCTCGGCACCCATCTGGTCGGCCGCGTCGCCGGCGCCGGAGCTTTTCAGAAGCAAAGCGGCGGCTGCTTTTGGCTTGGGTTCGGGCGTTCGGCAACTTTGGCTGGCTGGCTGGCTGGCTGGGCCGGGGGCCGGGGAGTGGGAGTGGAAGTGGAGGCCCTTTTTTTCTCTTGGCTGTTAAATATTGCGGAGGAGAGGTGACAGGTGACTTAGCGGTGAAGGGATCAGGGCGGTTAGTAGGCTACCGGGCGAAGGCGGGTGCGGAAGGCTGCGGCGGGCCGGCGGCCGTGGCTGCGGTGGGGGCACTGAGCAATGGAGTGTTGCGGTTGGAGGCACGCAGTCGCGTCGCCGTCGCGCGGGAACGGCGGAGGGAAAAAGCTGGCGCCGGTCGTTTACCTGGGCGTCTTTTTGTCGGAGCTGAGGGTCCGGCTAAACAAGATAGTTTGTTTTTCTTCTTTTTTTCCCCCCTCTCTCGTCTATAAACAAGAATGGCCTCGAGCCCTCAATTCAGTCAATTTTAGTCCTTTTACAACACTCTTCTCTGATCCTACCACTTTCTTCTATATTCATTGGCACAATGTCATGCTGGTTTGCTAAGAATAAATAAAGTCTAGTTTATCCCCACTAACTTATCGCTGAACTTTAGAATATCCTCGAACTTGGATACCGAAGAACATATCATCTCCTTAACTTTTAAAATCAAATAAATTGTCCTCCAAAATAGTTTAGGATGGTTTCCATGGTGGTTTTGGCTAATATGGTACATGGGCCCTCTAGGTTTTTAGTTTTTTTAACTATGTTATTTCTTATTAAATATTTGAGATTCTAAATGATCTTAAAAATCAACTAGAGAGTTTTACAACCTGTCAAGCACCAAAATTTGATATAAAGTATTGTCTCAATCTGAGGTCATTTAAAATTTTCAAGAATTTGAAACATAATAAGAGAACTTAAAATGAATATTTGCACTTCTAAACAATCTAAAAAAAAGTTTTCAACTACAAGTTTAGAGATAGCATTGGGATCTACAACTTTTTTATGGACCATGTCAATGTTCAAGCCTTCAAGGTTGTTTGAAAAATTCAAAAAAGTGACTTTCAAAATACATGAACTTAAAAAGAATATTTGGGTCTCCAAATTATCTTACATAAAAATATTATCAACTGCAAAGTTATAAATGTATGGAGGATACAGCTTTGGTATATGGCATGTAAACATCGAAGGTCGTTTGAAAAATAAAAAAGATCCAAGATCTAAAAAGTTGGGCCTCTAAATGATCTAAGACAAAGGTGGTAGTAAATATAAAGTTACATATCATATTGAGAACTAAAACTTTGCTATATATCATATCAACACCAGGGTCATTTCAATAGTTATAATATTTGAATTTCAAAGTCTGATAGTTTAAATGAATATTTGAGCCTATAAAAATTATTTAAAAAACTGTCAACTACTACCTCCATCCCATAAAGAGTATCATTTTAGTTTCCTCCTGAGTCAGATAATATTAAGTTTACTAAATTTATAAAAATAAATTATGATATTTATGATACCAAATCAATATAGTTAGATTTGTCATGAAATATATTTTTATAGTAAATCTATTTGGTGTAATTTGGTCAAACACAAGATACTTTCACTTTTTTTTAAATCCTAAGATACTTTCACTTAGTACTAAATCAAAACGCCACCTCTTTTGTGGGATGGGGATAGTACAAAGTTGTAGATCATGTCAAATTATACAACTTTGGTATGAAGTTTGTATTTATCTGATTTCATATGAAAAAATTATTTTTTTTATATGCAAGAAATAGAGAGACCACCAGACTTTGAAATGGTTAGAGGGTATTTTGCCTAATTTTAAAAGCTAAAATGTGTTTTATCCGGTATCGCAGTTCGAAGGGGAGCACTACTACATAATTTATCATCACCACCGCTATTTTCACTGCCGGTTTGTGTGAAATGATTTTCACTGCCGGTTCGTATTACGGGCCATCGATAAAAATGGGGGGGGGGGATTATCCGGCTCTTAACACGAACCGACGGTGATAACCTATCATTACTATTGGTTTGTGTTACTAAACGACAGTAATGGTTGATCCATTTTCACCGCTAGTTTGTGTTACCAACCGGCGGTGAAAACCACTTTCACCAACGGTTTGAGTTATGCTCCAACACAATAAAATTCATAATTTTTTTCAAATAAAGTTGGATGAAATCAAACTTAATATAAAAGTTATAGATCTTGACGAGATCTTTGTAGTTGACGCATTTTTCATTTGAAATCATTTCCGGTCCCATAATTCTATTCGAAGTTCTCATATTTTAAAATTCAATTTTTTGACTCGTAGAAATGACCTCAGATGATGGAAAAATGACAAGAAACAAAGTTTTAGATTTTGATGAGATCTACAACTCTGCAGTTGATAACTTTTTCATTGGAACTCATTTATGGTCTTAAATTTGCATTTGAAGTTCTAACATTTTGAAATTCAAATTTTTAAACGACCTCAGGTGGAAAATCGACCAAAACCAAAGTTGTAGATCTCGATGAGAGCAACAACTTTGTAGTTATGAATTTTTCATTTAAAATCATTTGAGGTCCTAAAAGTGTAGCTCAAGTTCTCGCAATTCAAAATTCAAATGTGTCAAACGAATTCGGATGACGAAACGACCAAAACCAAAGTTGTAAATCTCGATGAGAATTATAACTTTTTAGTTAATGAATTTTTCTTTGAAGTCGTTTAGGGTCTCAAATATTTATTTTGAAATGCTAAGAAGTGAATACTAGGGGAATGAATATGCCATATAGACATTAGTGAATTAGGGGTGGAGTGGTTAGAGCAGCTACGCACGATGACATAAGGTCTCGGGTTCAGATCCCACCACCACGCAGCGTGCGGAAAAACTTGTGACGTAAAACAAAAATTTTAGCTATTTCTATGACCCGATTCTAGATTTTCTAGAAATCCTAATCACCACCGGCAGTGATAACCTATTTGATAATGATAAAACAATGCACATGACCAATTGAGCATTTTATGTAGCATCTTTTAACATCCAATTTTTTGACCACAACTCCCACATGGTAACTCACATAGACATGGAAGGTGCCTTGCACCCAATGGGCAACGACCAACGAGTCAGTATTTAGTGAGTTTGGGGATGAGGTTTTCATCAAGAAGAACGGTGGTAGGCTTAGGGACAAGGTTGCCTGTTATAGGCTAGAGTCGTGACAGTGGCAGGAGCGAGGGAGGGGTGCTGATGGTAGGGAAAGCTTGCTGTCATGAGTGGTTCCACCGAGAAAAGGAAGCTAATCTAACATCTACCATTTATCTATGTTTCTGTACACCATTTCTTCTCCCTCGTGGCCACGTCGCCGTCTACTTTAGCAAGCACTGCACCGTCATTATAGCGAACATTGTACATTAGTGTAGCGAACACTATTCTTTTTTCTTTTTTTTACTCTTCCTTACCTGCTACTCCCTCCGTCCCACAATATTAGTTATTCTGGAGTCTTCACACGTACCAATGCTAATGGCAAAAGACGTAAATGCCCCTACTCTCTCTATCACACAGCAGCCATCTTCGCCTCCTCCACAGTGGACGTCCTATCACCTCCACCCTCAAACAGCATCTGCGACCAGCCCACCGTCCCCATCTCCGACTCCTCTATGTCATGGTGCTGTGGACGAGAGTGGGGTCGAATCACATTGCTCCATTTACGACCCCTCCGCATTGGGCGTCGTGGATGAGGGAGGGGCTAGGTCTCGGTCACCAAGCCAACATCGTCTCCATGCCAGTGAAGGAGAAGAAGGGGGACGAGCATCGACGGAGAAGAAGAGGAGGTGGCACCGGTGGAGGAGCAGAGGATCTCAGGGCTAGAACTTGACCACCACCGCCAAGTAGTGTCACCGGTGAAGGAGAAGAGGGTGCTATTGGAGGAGCGGAGGAGGGACAAGCCAGATCTCGAGCACCCATAGCATTGCTGGTGGAGAAGCAGCGGAGGGATGGGTCGGTTCTCGGGCACCCTAGTGATGGCGGGCAGTGGCCTTCCGCTGCCGAAGGATAAGAGGAGGGTGGGCCTGGCCTTCCGTTGGTTGAAGAGAAGAGGAGGGCAAGCACCGGCCTTCTGCCGATGGAGAAGAGGAGGGGGCATCGGTGTAGGAGAAAGGACGTTGTCGATGTGTAGTCCCCGGGTACCCAGTTGAAAGGGAGAAGATCTAGTCTGACTAGAATTCCCCATATGTAATCATAGTAACATTGCTATCCTGTAATCCTGCTAAGATTTCTACATTATAACCGACTAGAACTCTTGCCTTCTGGACTATATAAAGGAGGGCAGAGCTCCCTAGATCGGCACCTCTCCTCAGGGGAACAGACCCCACGGTCTAAACCCCAAGCGCATGCGCAATATATTTTCCACCCAGACGGGACGTAGGGACGCTATTCCGGCGGACCGAACTAGTATAAATTGTTGTCTCTGCATTTACCGTCGAGTTCTGCATACGCCAAAGCCCATCGAACACAATCCCGGATACCCTCGTGATGGGTTGCCGGTCATCAGACACCGACAGCTGGCGCATCGGTGGAGGCTTTCGATGACTATGCAATCAAGAGTTCAGCGGACACCAAGATCGACAATATCGGTGGCACGACGTCCAGGCCCCTGACGACGTCACGGCGCAACTCGCCGCGAACTCACAGCAGCGTGCTTCGATGCGTCACTATGAGAGGCGCGCTCTTTGCCGAGTGCTCGGCGCTTTGCCGAGTGTCGAAACATGGGCACTCGACAAAGCTGACACTCGGCAAAGGCATCTTTGCCGAGTGCCAAATACTTGGCAAAGAGGGGCACTCGATAAACGTCCTCTTTGCCGAGTGTCAGGCACTCGGCAAAGAATAACCCTCGACAAAATACCTTAGGCGACGCCGGTGGTGGCCCCTCCGTCATCCTTTGCCGAGTGCTTTGGCCATTAGCACTTTCGGCAAACGTCTTGTCTTTTTGCCGAGTGTATGCGGCGGCACTTTCGGCAAAGCGGCTTCATTTTCCCCTTTGCGAGTGCCAATTCCGACACTTTCGATAAAGTTTTTTTTTTTTTTTTTTTTTCAAATTTTTTTACGTAGCATTTGATCACAGTACCTTGAAGCACATGTTCCAATTTGGAACTTTTCTATGATTTTTGGTATATTTTTTAAATTTTTATGTTTACTTGAATTTTCTCGAAAAAGTAAATTTGAACTACAGGTGCATGAAATATTGGAATTTAGCAATTAAAAAATGGTGCTCATGTTTTTGAGTGTATTTTGAGGCCATGTGCGAGGGACATTAATTGAATTTTGAACACACACATTTCCTCGAAACATGACCACAAACTTGTTAAAAATGTTTTTAATTATATAAAATGCAAGCAGTCCAAAATCACATGAAACTTGTCGAGGTGTGTGTGTCATTTATGTAGAGGCTGTGGTAAAAATTTAGAAGTTTCCAAGCAAGTTGTGACGTGCGATACCAAAAGTCATAGACATCTCCATTGGGATGTGCTTTTAGGCATCGTCTGCGTCTCTTCAAAATTTTAAATGCCATGATGTAAAAAAAAAAAATAAAAATACTTTTTGCCGAGTGTCTAATTGGCACTTTGCCAACAAAGGAACCTTCTTTTTCTTAAAATGCCAGGCTTGCACACTCTCGACAAAGAATATTCAGATTTTTTTCAACTTTTGGGATTAAAAGAACCCACAATTTCTTTGCCGGGTGCCCGCATCTCGGCACTTTCGCAAAGGGGTCGCCCACTTAACCCTAGCGGGACGGGCCGGCCAGCTCCCTCTCTCCCACTCTCCTCTCTCCATGTCAATGCCCCTGCCCCGCTTGTGGCCAGGACCACACAGGGACCCTCCACCATGGCCGGCCCATTACGCCCGGTCTGCCCTCCCGGCCCGGTGGTGCGCCGCCCACCCCAGCCCCGCCCCGCCACAGCCTCCTCCCGTGGCCTGCCCCGCCCCGCCGCCCGGACCTCCTTGCTGCCACCGTTCACTGCCAGCCCCGCTCACGCCCATGACGGACCCACCGGTGGTGCCCTACCCAGCCCCCCTGTCTCGAACCACGGGAGGGAGGAGAGGAGGAGCAGGGGGAGTAGAGGAGAGAAGGGAGGTGGAGGAGAGGAGAAGGAGAAGGAAGAAGGAGAAGGAGGAGGAAGTAGTGTCGAGAAAATATGGTAAATGCAGGAGAAGGAGGAGGAAGGAGAAGGGAGGAGGAGGAGCCTCGGCCGCCGGCCATGCCCCTCGCCGTTCGTCCCCACCGTCGTCCCCGCCCCTCGCTGGAGACGAAGGTGACCCCAACACCACGTCGCCCGACTCCACCGCCACCCAAGGTATAAAGCCCCCCCCGGTTGTCGGCCTTCATGCCTTGTATGTCATTGACGGCCTTCGTGCCATATGTGGATGTGTGGGCCTTCGTGCCGTATATATGTTGTCGACCATCGTGCCGGCTTTTTTCTTGCAGGTTTTGGAAACCTCCCCGTACAGGGGAGGTTCTGCCAAAATTTTTAACTTATAGTATTATAATTCTTGTTTTGCAGAGCAGGACCCATCGGAGGGGACCCAGAGTACATAGGCGACCCCGATCGTCTTCGTTGGCATTGCGGTCCTGCCTGCATAGCGTCGCCTCGCCACTGCCCCGCTAGCCTGACTCCACCGCCACCCTAGGTATAAATAACCTCTCTTCCTTATCGTTGTCGTAGATCGGTGTAACCCAGTTAGGCGTCTCCCATTCGAAACAGATACGTTTGGAGGTATGCGGATCTTCGCATATCTAAGACCGTATCTGTTTCAGATTGTCCACTTTTTTGGACAGCCCGTGGATGCGTAGATGGGGTAGTTTCCATGTTCTGCTTCGATCCGAGATAGAGTTTCGACACCACCTCCCTGTTGTTCTCTGGATACACACTCTCCCTTCCAGGACGTGTATCGAGAGAATAGCGGGGAGGTGCTACCGAAATTCTATCTCGGATCGGAGTAGAGCATGTAAACTAATCTCATCTATGCATCCGCAGGTGGGATTAGGACCTATCCTCACCCATTAGACAGTAGGCACGCCGTTCAAATGCAATTGGTGGTTATATTACTTGCTCATGTATATGCTAGAGGATGGATAACCGTGAGTGGATGTACACGGGCCGCCCAAGTCAGGCTGAAATCACCCCTGAATGGATGGATAAGACCGAGGGTTTCTTGAACCAAGCATTTGGCAAGGCAGCTAATGGAGCGAGAGACACATTCTGTCCCTGTAGCAAATGCGGAAATAGGAAAAGAAAAACAAGGAACATCATGGGGGAACATCTTTGCAAGTATGGATTTACGCCAAACTATACCCGGTGGGTGTTCCATGGTGAAACCCATCGTACTAGAGAGGAGGTGGTGAGACCACGCTTGGAGGCGTTTGATGCTGATGGCGGGGTAGCAAGATGGTTAGGTGACTTTCACGAAGCAACGTTCACTGAAAGACCTACGGAGGAGGAGGAGGAGAAGGAGGATGAGGAGGAGGAGCCAGAGCCAACCGGAAAGGCGTTCTACCAAATGTTGTCTTCGGCATAGAAGCTCCTACACGAGAAGGCAACGGTTTCTCAACTAGATGCCATTGGACGCCTAATGGGGTTGAAATCCCAGTACAACATGAGTCGAGCCTACTTTGATGGTATGTTGGCAGTTATTGGTGGGCTGCTTCCGGAGGGTCATATTCTACCGAGCAGCTTCTACGAGTCACAAAGACTCCTTTGTGCACTTAAGATACCGTATGAGCAGATACATTGTTGTCCGAAGGGGTGCGTCCTATTTAGGAAAGATCACAAGGATGCAAAGTACTATCCAAAGTGTAAATCCTCTAGGTATGTGGAGGTAGACAAAGGTGATGGCCAGAAGGAGTAGCTTGAGATCCCCATGAAAGTCCTACGGCACCTTCCGATCATACCGAGGCTCCAATGGCTATTCATGACCGAGGAGTCCGCGAAACAGAAATGTGGAAACAAAGGCAGGATTGAGACTTCCATTGCTGAGGCATTCATTCATGAGGAGGTGTCAAACTTTACAACAACATACTATAATGAGAACCTTCCTAGCGTGCATAATCCACCTGCTCGGTACAACGAGGATGAAAATGAATCGACCCTTAGCCTTTTCAAAGGGCCACGCGGGAGAGCAAGTGGAGCGACCACAAAGACCTTGAGCTATGAAGAGTGGCACAAAATCATGCTCTACGTGTTGACCAACCTTGACGAAGTGGAAACGTATCTGGGGTAAGTTCTCAACGAACTTGTTACATACTCCGTAACTTTTGTACATCCAACAGCATTGTTCCTTGTCGGTGCAGGGAATTTTTTGATGAATCCTGGCATCATTTAAGGCCACCTTCTGACCATGAACGAGATACCCTTCTTCAACATGGTTCGCCTGATTTCATTACATGGTTCCAAAAAAAGGTACCGGCCAACTTAGCTCTTACTAAGTTTGACGTTTCAAGTTGCCTGATTTCATTTCTCTCCTGCTTGAACTTGCAGTGCCAAAGGGATGTGTCTATAAGTGATGAATTACGACAGGTGGCCAATGGCTTTGACTATAAGGTCTTGTCATTTAACGCTTATGACGTGAATGGATATCGCTTCCACACAACAAGGTACGAGCAGAGTCGTCCCAATCCAAGGACCACGAATACCGGAGTATTTACGCCCGGCACTGATCAAGAGTATTATGGGATAGTTGAAGAAATATATGAGCTTGACTACCGTGGTTCCAAAGCACTTAATCCTATCATATTCAAATGCTAGTGGTTTGATCCTACAGTATCGAGAAAGTCCCATCAACTTGGGATAGTTGAAACTCGACAGGATTCCTTCTATCCAGGAGAAGATGTCTATATTGTGGCTCAACAAGCCACACAAGTTTATTATTGTCCATATGCTTGCAAAACCGACCCACGTCTTCAGGGTTGGTATATTGTGCACAAGGTATCACCACACAATAGATTACCTCGCCCAAACCCTGATCATTACAACTTGAACCCAAACACGCATGACGAGAGAGTTCTATCAACAAGAAGAGGGGCTACAAGGGATGCTTGAGATAGACTTAACTAGAGAGATCGAAATGGAAGCGAGGAGGAATGGGTTGTTGACGAGGACGCTGCAAATGAGGTGCATGATCCGAAGGACTTGGAAATGCTTGACGGACTATGACTAGGCAATGACAACGATGAGGATGAGGCTGTTGAGGATTTGGACAATCTTGATAGTGATGACGATACCTATCGTCTAGATAATCCCGATCATGAAGAATATTAGAAATACATGTAATACTATGTTATTTTATAATTACATTTTCTTTATTTTGCATCTCTTACTAAGTACGTCTCATTTATCTGTACTTACTGGTTTACTCTTTTTAATTGCAGATGATGGGGCCCACTAGGAGGAGCTGCCCCTCGGTTTACGCCAACCAGAGGGACATGGCGGTGGCTGCGGAGGCGTCAGAGAGGCCGAGAGGCCGAGAGGCAGGCCCAGGTGGGAGCCGTTGACTGACCACGGGCGCAGCTCCTCACGCGACTCTGTGCACGACGACGACCTTTAGCACACGGTGGACGGGGATAGGGGTCCACGGACGGAGGACGAGGAGGTAGTTCCAGTGACAAAGGACGAGGAGGCGGCGATGATAGGGGGTTCCACTTCCTCTGGTACGTCGAAGCCCTACCAGCGAGGTCCCGCAAAGCTCCCGAAGCGACCGATACCTATTGAGAGGTGCCCACTGATTGCACCCAAGGGTGATAAGTAAGTAACTTCATATGTTCTTCATTTGATATGTTGAAAAATCATAATAACAACTAATAACTATTGTGGACCACTTGTGCAGGAACTGGGTGCTTGTGGACCAAAGACCCCAAACACAATGTGTGAATGGCATCCTAGGACTTCATGCAAGGAACACTTCCACAGGCACGGTTAGGAAAGGAGATCGAATGGGAGCCGGCCTAGACGTTCGACCACTATGCCCTCGCAAGTGCGGATGCTCTAGATCATAATGGCATCCATTGTAAAACAAGGTAGATCGGGTGATTAGGGAGTTGTGGGTAAGTCTTTCTTGCACTACATTCCTCAATTCCTCGCATTCATTGCACATTCTTGAAATAAAATAATGGATACCTCGTGTCTTTATGTAGGACTTCTTTAGAATCCAGGAGGGACAGGAGGAAAGTGCGTATCAGGTGGCTTACGCTTCCTATAAAAGGTGTGTCACGGACTTGCACTCGAGTCCCGCCTCCGAGCCCACATAGACTACAACGCCAAGTTCCTACTCAGCGTGTCAACAAAGAGGAGGCAAGACGGATGACGCCGACAAGGGAAGCGATACATATGTAAATACAAAACATGAATATTCATTTCTTTTGAGATTAAGTATGCCTAATTTGATCTTCCGATATGTCGTCTACTTGATGTCCTCAGAGGCGATTCCAAGTCAGTGCGCCACCCACCCCGATTCTTTGGGAATATATTGTGGACACCAGTTGGACGGGACCGGCGTAAGAAGCATGAGGAGGCCCGCGATAGGCGTTTGCGGATGCCGTGTACCTCACCATCGTGGCAGCCGTGAGCCTCGAGCAAATATGCAAAGGCATATGTAAGTCTCCGCCATTGCTCTAATCTAGCCGCTCAATTTCATCATTTCTAACCACATGTTGTTGTCTTTATCGTAGTCGGATGCACACACTGGGCAGCCAGTTGGTCAACTCAAGGCATATGCTCTGGCTCACATGGGCAAGGTGACGGCCGACATCGAGTACGACCCAGATGCCCCGGTTGAGGCGTACACCAACTCCAGCGTCCACACCTGCCGCTCTTCATACACGGAGGTGGTAAGGTCAGTCCATAGGCCAGGCTACGATCCGAGAACCGAGGAGCGCCTTGATCCTCAGCTCATGATGAGGGTGGGGCAAGGCAAGAAGCATGGGCGGTTCTGGATTGGCGACGGCGTCCTCGACATGGCCTCTACTCCTCCTCTCCACCAGCTCCGAGCAACGAGCACGAGCTCAAGCGTGCCCATACGCCAATGGCCGACCGCGGTGTCGGCACTCCAGGTAAGCATTCCTGTTTCATTCGTCGTTCTTTGACTTTTACATACCTTACCTATACATTATTGAAACATTGGGGTCAAATGTTGCAGGCCAAGGTGCAGGAACTATAGGCTGAGCGGGAGGCCGAGCGGCAGAGGCTACAGGCTTTGGAGGCCCAGCGAGGAGCAAGATCAGCGACAGATGGCCGAGATGATCAAGTTCATATAGCAAATTGGCCAGCAACAAGGTTGGGCGATCCCACAGACGCTGCTTGCTCTAGATCCACCTCCACAACGTCCTAATTCTACCCCGGTGAGTATAAGTACGAAGTTTTACTTTCTATGCTGAGACTTAGAGAAACCTAGTGAAACCTAGAGAAACCTAGTGGTGGTGGTGGTGGTGTGGTGGTCATGGTGGTGTGGTGGTCATGGTGGTGTGGTGGTCGTGGTGGTGGTGGTGGTGTGGTGTTGTTGGTGGTGGTCACGGTGTTGTGGTGCTCATGGTGGTGGTGGTGGTGGTGGTGGTGGTGGTGGTGGTCATGGCGGTGATGTGGTGGTGGTGGTGGTGAAGTGTTGGTGATGGCAGTGATGTGGTGGTGGTGGTGGTAGTGGCGGATATTTATCTTGTATATTTATCTTTTCTCTTGTCGCTCACGTGCAATCTCTTCTATTTTGTGCAGCATCAATCGGGGGCGGCATCGAACCACCTCGGAGGGTCGCCGGGATCGCACGTTGGGCCATCCCAACCCAGATCGTCGCCGTGAGCTTCAAATTGCAGCCGTTGTGATATAATGCACTTGTGAACCTTGTGAACTATGCCTGTGTGTTTGGACTTTGGACTTGGGAGTCGAGATTGTGATACTTGTATGCTATGTTTGTGTTTGTGGTGGATTGTGATATACATTTGTATTATATATATACATTTGTGTCATATATAGTTGTGTTATATATATATATATGATGTATATCTTGTTTGCAACGATGGAAGACAAAAAAACAAAAAATGAATTTTTTCACTTCTTTGCCGAGTGTCATGACCATGACACTCGACAAAGCTGGGAATCTGGGACACTAAGCTTCCCAGCTTTGCCGAGTGCCATGCTCAAGGCACTCGGCAAAGAAAATTAAAAAAACTGCTTTGCCGAGTGCCTACCTACATCACTCGGCAAAGAAAATCCAAAAAAAAAGAAAACAAGCTTTGCCAAGTGCCAGATGCGGCACTCGGCAAAGCATTTTTTAAAAAACAATAAAAAACACATTTCTTTGCCGAGTACCGACGCGTGGCACTCGGCAAAGGGGCCGTCACCATGACCTGGCCGTCACGGTGGCTTTTCTTTGCCGAGTGCCGTCGTGGCACTCGGTAAATCCTTTGCCGAGTGTCCGACATGCGGCACTCGGCAAAGAAGCTTTTACCGTGAAGGGATATGCCGACAGCTCTTTACCGAGTGAAGCAATCGGCAAAGGCTTTGCTGAGTGCAAAGCCTTCTTTGCCGAGTGTAATTACACTTAGCAAAGCACGCGTCTGCTGTAGTGCGTGGAGTCAAGCTACGGCTCCGGTTCGGCGCACGTGGCTCTGCTTCCCGTAACAATCAACATCGTTTGGAGCCACTCGACGTCCCGCGACGATGCAGAATATATATCAGGACATGTTTAGTTCCTACCGATTCCAGAATTTGGTACTATGCTGCAACGAAATCAAAAACTAATTGCATAGTTTGGTTGTACTTTGCGAGACGAACGTTTTGAGCCTAATTAGTCAACGATCGGATAATTATTACCAAATAAAAACAAAACGCTACAGTGTAGCTACAGTGTTCATTTTTTAGGCGGCGCCGAATCAGGCAGCGAACTAAACGCGGCCTCAGTCGTACTCCACTCACACGTTCGAAGATCAACAGCACAAGACGGATTCGAGTCAAATTTGCTAGCAGAGTAGCAGTCGCTGACAATCAGGATAGCAGATCCGTTGGCAGCTTTGAGACATCAGCCCTATGCCAAGTTGCCAACCCGAGTCCATCATGGTTCCGACTTTCAAGTTCAGATAGCCAGATTGGACATAGAGTACGACGACATGCAGGGCTACGTCTCGGATCCGACTACAACATCAAGTCGACCACAAGCAAATAAGGAGTCTGTACGATTTACAAGGCCGTACAAGCAATCCAAATCCAAGACGTACACGTCCCGGGTGCGTTTCCATCGGCCAACAGTACTGGGCGCGGCATCCGTACAAAGCTCGTCGAAGTCCGGGCTCGATGGCGGAGAGGTCAACTCAGTAGTCGACACTTGAGACGCACCTTCCGACATTTCGGGCTCAATGGTGGAGGACTCAGTACTCGGCACTTCAGAGTTCAGACGCTCCTTCCGACTACTCGGACTCGTCATACTTAGTCGGGAACGGGTACCAACTAAGAATTGCTCAGTAACTGCTCGGCTCGATCAAAAATCTACCGGGTAGTATTGCCGACTAGGATACTTCATTAACAACCGGCTACTCGGCTAACTACGTCTCCACAACACGTCGACTATTCTACTCGGCCATGAATCAAGCTAAGTCAAACTTTAATATTTTTCTATATATTCTTTAATTTTTTTATATCTCTAGATATTATACATACGCCTCCGCGGCCATACAATAGCTACGTTCTCGACTATTCACATAGCTCCGAGCTTATAGTCAGGACTACACCTAACATGTGTTCCACGTGCATTCTCTTTTTTCGCGCAACGCCGACTGCTCTAGTCTTTTCTCTTAACGGTTATAAAAATACTTGAGTAGTAAGAACTCACATTTGTGACGCTTGATTACTCGCACGGCTCACGTGGTCACGGCCATGAACCTCACGATCATACGCCAGAGATTCAAGTGCTTACACATAACGGGTTAACTACTCGGGGAAATTTATACAGCCTAGCAAGAGCAAGACGCGAAAAAATTATACATGCATTTCATAATACTAGGATCCGCTCCCAATCTATTATTTTATATGCATGGGACCTACTCCCGACTTGATATCCTGAATATTAATCACAACATATTTCTATGTTTACCTTGCAGGGGGGCAGATCTCCGCCACACCGCTGGGTGAGGTATGCTCCTGAGAGCTACCTTACTTGCCCACCGCGCTGGCTACTTCTGCCACTCCGATTAGGCTTCTCCGCCTCCATGACTTAGTCGGCACTAAGCTCGGGGGCTCGGCCATTGTCTCGACTTAGTCGGTATCACTCTGACTACGCCCGAGGGCTCGGATTCAAGATAGAAGACCCAATTTGCAAGCATTCAACCACTCGGCAACAAGCGGTCGTTGATCATTGTCTTCGGGAAGTTACTCGGCTGCACCCTTGAGGACATCTACAAGATCCTATAGTTGACTCCGAGTAGTCGGCTTTAGGCTCGGGGGCTGCGGGATACATATCCTCAGAGGATGGGTTCAAATTTCTTCAAAAAGGAATTGCAGACAAGACCCTCCAACTCTTTGTTCCAAACCGCCAGAGACTCGGGGGCTACACTCAGTGAGTGCACTTTTTCTGGAAAGTGCACACTACTCGAAGATCTCAAGAAGCACTACATGGTTTCTCTCAAGAAAGCACTCGGATGACGCTTGCTTCTACTCGGCAAAACCTGGAGGAACAAGAAGAGGCTTTCAAAGTTTAACCATACAGTGCTCGGGAGCTTGTCGATGCGTAGTCCCCGGGTACCCCGCTGAAAGGGAGAAGATCTAGTCTAACTAGAATTTCCCACATGTAATCATAGTAACATTGCTATCCTATAATCCTGCTAGAACTTCTACATTATAACCGACTAGAGCTCTTGCCTCCTGAACTATATAAAGGAGGGTAGAGCTCCCTAGATCGGCACCTCTCCTCAAGGGAACAGACCCCACGGTCTAAACCCCAAGCGCAGGACGCGATATATTTTCCACCCAGACTGGACGTAGGGACGCTATTCCGACATACCAAACCAGTATAAATTATTGTCTTTGTGTTTACCGTCGAATTCTGCATACGCCGAAGCCCATCGAATACCGTCCTAGGTACCTCCGTGACGGGTTACCGGTCATCAGACACCGACAGACATCAGCACCAGTAGAGAAAAGGAGGGAGAGGATGCCAAGAATGGGAAGGGGTGAGCAAATGGCCAGTTGGAACCCCGAAGCCTAAACAACACTCTTTCTGGGACACGTTTTAAATGCTAGAACTATAATTATTGTGAGACAGAGGGAGTATGTAGCAAATCAACGATGTGCTAGTCCACCTAGAAAGTAGAACTGGGACTTGGGAAGAGAAAACCCCATAGAATGTAGTAGAAGGTAAATAAGGCCCACTAGCATATTTTAATGTGGCAGTAAAAATTTGTGTGCTTTATTGTTTTGGTTTTTTATTTATGTCATTACTCAACTCCTTAGTGTTATTGTTCTGTATATTGCCTAGTTTTTGTTCATTTTTTAAACATATAGCTGATAGCTCTTTTGTCCGATTCATTTAAATAAAAGAGCCCAATTTGTTTTGGAGCAACTAGCGCCTAGATGTTCGGATGCGGCATCCTTCAGGACCCTGCGCCCGATGAACGCCCAGATCCGCGCCCAAGCCACGCTCCGCGCTTGATGCACGCCTAGACCCGTGCCCAACACATGCCCCGCCCCCATCCCCACTCCGAAGGCAGAGTTCGTCTGGAAGGAGCTTCCCACACCTGCGCCCAACACACGCAGCATGGAGGCCCGCATCCTATCCCGCCTGATGCGTCGCGCCCACGCCCATCCCACATCACATCCTGGCCGATCCGCAGCGGCATCCTGCCCCCGCCGCTTCTCGTGTCTGCGGCCTCCATATCTTTGCCACACCAGAGAGCCGCAGTAGCTGGACCAACGAGGGCGGCTTTCTCTACACTCAAGGTCTACTTTTGCAACACTCAAATGAAAGAATTACAACATGCGCGTGAAATAGATGAAATATTTGGAACATACAAATGCAACAAAGCCATTTGCAACATATGAAACATCCAGATAAAACACTTACAACGTAGGTCTAAAAACAAATGAAACACTTGAAACATGCGTGTATAGCCATAGCAACGGGTGCAACATCCATATCTACTTTTGCAACATCCAGATGAAACACTTGAAACATAAGTCTAAAAACAACTGAAACATTTGAAACATACGCTTGAAACATGCGTGTATAGCCATAGCAACATATGCAACATCCAGATGAAACGCTTCAAATATACGTCTGAAACAACTTAAACACTTAAAATATAGGCTTGCAACATCTCTGAAAACGCCTGAAACACAGCGTTGTCAGTGGTCATGGCCTACCTGGTGGGGAACTGCGGACCGCGGTGGTACAGGCATCCCCTTCCTGCTGATGACGCAAGGTGGATGGGGGCATAGGTGTAGGTGCAGGCTTAGGCCTCCCCTTCCGCGACGGGCGAGGTGGATGAGGGCGCGGGCAGGAGCGAGCAACGGCGCGCGGGCGAGCGAGGCGTGGAGCGCACGGACCCAGCGACGCCATCTGAGCACGCGGACCATGCGCTAGCGACACGGGCGGGGCGCGCGAAGCGGTCTAGCCAGTTTTTTTCACTCTATTGTTGCATAGAGAGGCCGCGGTGATGGTAAAAACGGTCTTGGTGGGAGCGAATTCAGTTGAAACCCTTCGCAAAAAAAGAAGAAAAAAGAATTTAGTTGAAACCATTAATCTTGCATCGCCACGTGGCCAAATGTCCTGTTACCATCAGAATCGAAGCGTCCTTGTTTGTGCGTATACGCGGCGGGACCTGAGCTTGGATGGTTTTGGTCCTGCATACAATCTCTCTCTGTGGATCTGGCATGATATATGCGCGCCTACGGTCCAGAGTTGTCAGACCGTCTCCAACAGGCTATGCATCAAGCTACTTATACCCAAAATGACTGGTTCATAGTAAAAAAACGCCCTCCAACAGAATAGGCAAAGGGAGGATCTATTTTGCGTTGAAGGTGAGAGAGAACCCAAATCTGCGTCGGTCTCTCTCCTCGACCCAAATCTACGCCGTCGACCATGGTGGGCCCGTAGGAGGCTCTTGGGTGGGGTGGCTCACGGACGACGACGGCGAGGCGGGCCCACGATGGGGAGCCGCTGGCGCGGCCAGGCGTGACCGCGGCGGGCACGGCCAGCACCGCTAGGCGGGCCCACGGACGACGACAGCGAGGCGGGCCCGCGACGGGGAGCAGCCGACGCGGCGAGATGGGTCCGCGGCAGGGGGCGGCTGGCTCGGCGCTCGGCGGGGAGGGAAGGAGGCTCGACGCTCGGCGCTCGGCGGGGAGGGAAGCGGGCGGCGCGTGCAGGGATCTCAGCGGGGAGGGAAGAGGGCGGCGCACGCAGGGGATTTGCTCAGGGGCTCTCCTTTTGGGTCCGCTGTTGGAAAACGGAAGGTTTGGGTACGTGGCCCCTTTTTTTCTACGTGACCAAATGAACGAATGCATCTCGTATTTAGGTGAGGGCTGTTGGAGACAGTCTCGTACCTTGCAATTCTGGATGTCAGCTACGTGGTCACACGGAGGGAGTAGTACACGGGATTTTGGTTTTTTGTCAGAGTGTGTGACGACGCATCTGAGCTCCCGTGCGTGTCTACCTGTCATAATCTGGCCTTATGAGCCGGTCATCATGTTCTGGAGCTTCAAACGGCTGGCTGACACTGTCAAGGCATGTCGTCCCTGGCCGTCAGCCACATCAGTCACAGTCACACTCACACTCACACTCACAGCTGAGCCCTGACCTGCATTCTCTCATGTCCATGAGCAAGTTAAGCCAGAGCATGCAACTGGAACACTACTACTGCTGCATCGTTACTTCGTTAGTCAGCTGATTGACGAGCCGAGATAGACGCCATTGATGGTATCTGAATGCACGGCCAAGTAAGAAATAGAGCATCTGAGCCCTTATTTAGTTGGAGAAATTTGGATTTTAGGGCTATTGTAGCATGCTCGTTTTTATTTGACAAATAGTGTTCAAACATGGACTAATTAGGCTCAAAACGTTCGTCTCGCAATTTTCCACCAAACTGTGCAATTAGTTTTTCTTTTCGTCTATATTTAATGATCCATGCACGGACCGCAAACATTCGATGTGACAGATACTATAGCAACTTTTTAAAAATTGGGGTGAAACTAAAACAAGGGCTGAAATCTGAATACAATCGCACGCACGTCCATCGCCGAACTTCTTGTCCTTCCAGCAAACTGTCCCCATTGCTCCACGTTTCAGATGCCACATGCATGCGTCCTCCTTTCACCTGAGAAAAGCCAATTCTACCCTACCTGGCTACCTACTACACATCTTTGCAAGATTTTGTGAGATACTCCTGCAGCGGTAAACAGCCCGTCAACAGTGCCATGGAAAAGGTACTCTCTACTCCGTCCAGCATATTCTTAAATCTTAATCCGATCAACTCAAAGTGGCCTGGGTGCTACAAGATCCGGTGTGATCTTATTCGTTTCAGATCGAAGCTCAGAGTTCAGAGTCTGATGCCATCATGATCTCTAGCATGCATGATTACACCACAAATCTACCCATCGACGATGATTCGGTCCAGCCTGCATGACACCGAATTATATATATGTTTAAATCATCCCACTCCACTCGATAAGTGCTCCTTGATTTGAACATGGTAGCATCGATCATATCGAGCGTGATCCCATCCTATCCTAGAAGAAAAAGGAGCTGGAAAAGTGATCAGACAAAAGCAGCAAGCTTTACCAGATACTCCCAGCCTAGACAGCAGGATCCATCCATGCCCAACAATGTGCTTGGATGGAAAGTTTCAGAGCATGGTGCGCGCAAGGTCAATAAGAAACTAGGAAACAGGCCCACCTTCAGATCAACTCTCTGCAACAGACCACTCACCTCCAACTCCAAGGAAGAAGGAGCCTGCGCCAGCAAAAAAACGGCACACAGTCCATCTGTCTGAGGAGCACAGATTGCACATGGCCGGGCTGCCATTGCAAATCAGCCAGGCCACTCAGGCAACCACAAGGTGGTCTCCACTTCTCCAAGCAGCTGAAACATGTAAAAGCATAACCCAAAAAAAAGCATAAATTAAAGGCGCGCACTGAAAGTAGTATGTCCTGAGTGTGCCCTAAGTTCTGATAGTGGAATGAGCTGAAGCCTTATCAAGTTACAGCATTATCCCATACACAACCTTACCGGTACCCAAGCTGTTAGAAATTTTAGGCATCACTCGCTATATTTGATTAAAAAATAGTAATATATTTGTGACAATCATGTGCAAGTGTCATCTTTTTTTTTTTTGCGAAACAAACTTTATTACCAATCAAATAGCATCATTACAGACTAGAGACAAAACAAAATCAGGAAAAGAAGAAAAAAAAAGACTTCACTACGACCCGACCTAATAGCAAAATGAGCAAGTTCATGCGCTACATTATTTTGGCTCCTACTAATCTTAGCAATCTCCAAACCGCACAAGTCCTCCGTAGCCATCCGTGCTTCTCGACTAAGAGACCAGCTAATCGAACGGTCTTGCCCATTACGTTTCAGCTTTGCGGCCACCGCGCGGCACAATCAGTCTCCAACATCATTCTGGCAACCGCGCAGCGAGGACGATTACTTCACGGCATGCAATAGCTTCAGGTTCCTCGACGTCCCTGCAACGACGAAGCAAACGCCATGATGCCAACTTGGTCTAGCCTAAATGATCTCTGATACCACGCCTACAGCAGCAATACCAGAACTGGGGATGAAAGCCCCATCCACATTGATCTTCATCATACCCGTTGAAGGCGTGGTCCACTTCTGCAGAGGCTTCCGATTATCTACTTGTAGCCTTCGGCTCCCCACAAGAGCACATTGTTTTCCTTTCTAATCAGACTGCAAACTGGCGTGGCAGCAGTGCACAAGAGAGTCCATGTATCGTGTCAGAAAGATAACGGAACCCTCCACGGAGACCTTCTGCCCGGCACGCAAAACACTGTTATGCACACTCCAAACCTGCCAAAGGAGCATAAGTAAATTTGCATTCACCTCTGCCGAAAACCGACTCAAGAGAACTAGCAACCATTCAGGCCAAGTAAATTTCAGATCCTCCTCAGCCGGTAGGACCCACTACTACAGGAACATTTTTTAGGTGTAGGCGCGGTTCTGCTGGCCGCCCATACGAAGGGGTGGCTATACAAATCGGTTTTTTAGGGGCGGATGATGATTCAATTTTCCAGAATTCACGAAATCAGGTAAAAAAATAGTAATTTTTTTAATCCGACAAGGCCCCCACTGGTCAGCCACCCGCTTCATTTTTCACACGAAAATAGCAAGTCGTGACATTTTTCGTGGCCGGCGGGGCATATTCTCCTCTACCACTGCACCTCACACTCACTTATATTCATGTTGTATTTTGGTTCCCCACATATTATACTAAACCGAACATAAATTAATTGTTTGAGGCCCTAAACGATTTCAAATGAAAAAAATTGTCAACTACAAAGTTTTATAACTTTTCGAGATCTATAACTTTCATTTTAATAGTTTCTCCATCCAAGATCGTTTATAAAATTTGAATTTCAAATTTAAGAAATTCAAACCTAGTTTTCCATGACAAGATGAATTCAAATCAAAAAGTTGTCAACTACAAAGTTTAATAACTTTTTGAGATATACAACTTTCGTTTTTGCTGTTTGTCCATCCAACGTCGTTTAAAAATTCAAATTTTAAATTTTTTAAAATTCAAACGTAGTTTTCGTTTATAAGATGATTTCAAATAAAAAAGTTGTCGGTATAAAGTTTCATAACTTTTCGAGATCTACAAATTTTATTTTGGCTATTTCTTCCTCCAAGGTCATTTCAAATAAAAAAATTGTCAACTACAAAGTTCTATAACTTTTCCAAGATGTACAACTTTTATTTTGATCATTTGTTCATCCGACATAGTGGTAGTAATACTGTTCACAAATTTTACATATCCCACTTTGTCACATGAAGAAATGACCAAAATAAAAGTCATAGATTTTGATGAGTTCTACAACTTTTATATTCATGACTTTTTCAGCTCAAATCATTTAATGTTTTAAAATGACGTTTAAAGTTGTCATTTTTTGAAATTCAAAATTCAAATAGATAAAACACAGTCACATGAAAAGATGGATAAAATAATAGATATAAGAACACAATAATTTGATAGAGCATGATTTTAGAAATTTTTAGAAAAAAATCATCAAATTTGAAGTTAGTACGAGGGAGAAAGACTAGTTACAAGTTTTAGCCAGAGATTAAAAAGAGAAATAAGAGTTCTTCAACAATTTCAAAATTAAACTTCAAACAACATTTTGAAATAGTAAATGATTTTAAATCAAAAAGTTATAAACAACAAAGTTTGATAACATTTCGAGATCTACAACTTTTTCTCTATCATGGTCATTTAAAAATTCGAATTTCAGTGCTTAATTTTTAATATTCGGTGTCCGCCCCTACAAATCCAATTTACAGTGAACGGCTGAATATAGAGCCGTCCCTATAAATTAGGCCATTTATAAGGGCAACTAATAACATCAACAACCCTACAAATGGATTTGTAGAGGCAGCTCATTTGGGAGGCATTTGTAGGGGCGGCTCAATGTAGAGCTGCCCTAAAAAAAAAAAGAAGCGTTACTACGAATCGTTTTTTATAGTGACCCAATGTTCTCTCATGGCTTGGCGCAAGGCAACAGCGTGGGGGGCACTGAACCCAAGCCTGGAAACAATCCTCTCTCCAGTGGCCACACATCTCACAAGTAACCTAGGGAGCAATAAGTAGATAACACTTGTTAGTTTGAGTTGGAATTCCATTGTTAGACGACTTTCCACTTGAAAACTTTCACTTTTTCAGGAACTTGAATAGACCACAGGGCCTTCCATACCTTTCTCCCATCAGCTGTAGTAGAGCTGCTACCGACCTCCCCCTTCACCATGCTCCGTCCTCATGGCTAGCCTATAAGCGCCTTCTAACAGAAAAAATATCGGACTTCTCAAAGTTCCAGGCCACTTGATCCGAGCAGGCACTAGAAGGAATTTTAATCTTCAAGATTTCATTAACATCACATGCATAAAAATACCTTCTCATAAGCGTTTCATCCCATGATCTAGACTGGTCATCAATTAAATGGGAGACCCATCTTAATCTGCAATGCCGCACACTCCCAACCGGTTTTCAGACCGTGTGCTCTGGGAATCCAATTATCGCGCCAAATCTGAATGCTTTCTCCCATCACCCATTCTCTATATGACCCCCCTGTTTTGGAAGTGCTAAACCGTGCTCAATTACGGCCCTGACGAGTAGTGAACACCGGCCCCCCGCGTCGCCCCCACGCAGGCGACACGGGAGGCGAACCCAAACCCTAGCGCCTCTCTTCCTTCCCTCCCTCTCTCCAGCCGCGCCGTCGTCGGAGCGGGCCGCCGGCATGGCCGTGCGGCTTGCCGGGAGGGCGGCGGCAAGGCTCTTCTTCGCGGTGGGAGCTGCGATGGTCGAGGACGAGCTCGCTTGCGGCTTCCTGGGGCTCGGCGAGGTCGCTGAGACTAGGGGCGGCGCCGGCGTCTTCGGCGGCGGTCTCCTCGCGTCGGCGACCGGATCCGGCGGTCCAAGGACCGGATCCGCGCGGATCTCTGGCAGGCAGCGCCTGGGCGGGCGCTGGGCATCGGTGGCGGCGACTCCTGTCCATGGCGCCGCTCTATCGCTGGATCCGCGCGCGCGGTGGCGGCTGCGTCGGCCTGGGGCGGGCCTCTTCCTCTTCCTCGCGCTCGGCAGTGTTGGCGGTGTGCACTGTAGCGGGGCGGCGGGGCGTGCCCTCACGCGAGCCGCGTGGGGCTCGACGGGGCAACCTGCTGCGGCTGCGGCGGCGCTGGCCAGTGCCCGTGCAGGCGCCGGGCGGTGGCGGGGACTCCTTTTTCCTCCTCCGCTTCCCCCTTTCCTCCTCGACCTTGGCGTGGAGGCGGCGGCACCTGCTAGGGACATTGGATCTAGCGCCACGGCCACATCCGGTGCCCCCGGGGCAGGGGGCGGCGCCCGTGGTGGGGCATGCGCCTGACGGTGGCTGGCGGAGGTCGGCAGCGTCGACGGCGGGTGCTTGTGCCGGCGAAGGTAGCTGGCGACGGCTTCGGCGTGTGGCAGGGTGACGCACGTGGAAGGGTAAGTTTAGTTCTGCATGTTGCCCGTTCAGAGGGGGTGGCGGCCGACGCAGTTGTGCGGCTGCTGTGAGCAGCCGGCGCGTCGTTGCCCCTCTAGAGAAGCTTCTGCGGGACGCCAGTGACGATGATGGTGGCGACAGGCTACAGTCCAGCATCTTGGCTCGACGTATGTGCTATGGGCACCTTGGGCGAAAGCCTTGGCGACGGCGACGCATGTGGGCGCCGTTTTCCTTGTTGGGGGCATCGTGTCCTTGTGCCCCCAGCCATGTCTTCCACGGGTGAAAACCCGGTCCTTTCCTGGACAAGCGACGGCGACGCATTCGGCGTCGTACCCTTCCTAAAGGCGTCGCTGTGGAAATTCGTCTTGGCCGTGATGTCTCCTTCGGCGGATGTCCTTCGCCTCTCGACGTCCGGTTGATGCGAGACGGCGAGTTCTGCATCGCAAAGTCAGAGCTGTTGCATCAGGAGATGTAGCTCGGCAACGATGACGCGTGTCGAACCCTCCTTCTCCAACGGCTGGGTTTTCAGCTTTAGAGGCTCGGCAATCGCCGCGGGCGGGGCGTGGGATCATGGCAGGAAGTTGGAGCTGCTCTTCGTGGGGCCGTTGAACTCGGCAACGATGACCTGCTGTAGCCTACTGCTTCGGGCCCGTTGGTCTGACATCTTATGATGGGTTGTCGGTGTTTTGCCATGGGAAGTCGGAGCTGCTAGCTGCTTTGCAACTATGCTCGGCAACGATGACTCATGGTAGTGTGTACTCTATCGCGTTGCGTGGGTGGGTAACCTTTCATAGTGTTTGGCGTCACGTTTAGCTACCTTTTGCTTGTATATAAACTTCATTCGTCTTCAGTGGCGGACCCAGGATTTTACCTCTAGGTATGCGCCGCAAAAAAAAATTCTAATACAATTTGGTAAACCATTTACAATTCGGTAAAACCATATTATAATTCATTAAAACCGGTTACATTAAATAACATAATAAGATTTAAATTCAAATATTAAGCTACGAACGACGCCAAATCTTGATATAAATTGTTCAAATGAAATACAAATACTTCAAAATATAGCAACAGGAGAGACTTACAATATTACTTGTTTATCCGTCGCTTTCTCAATGACATGAATGTCTCAATTATATCATCTTCATCAACTTGGAAGAAAATATCCCGCTCAATAAATGTGACTAGACAATCATCCAAAACAGTATCACCTATCCTATTCCTTGTCTTTGTTTTCACTATAACCAATGCAGAAAATACCCTTTCAACACTCGTAGTTGCCACCGGTAAAAGCAATATTATTTTGAGAAGCAAGTACACCATATCATACACTTTGTGCCTCTTTGTTTCAACAAGCTTAACTGAGAGATCAACAATGTTGTCTAGACCTTGGAAGCTAGCATCTTGTCGCATGTCATCAATATAATTATCAAGTTGCAATTCAAGTTTTAACAAATCATTGTTGAAGAAGTCCTTAGGATAAAATTCAGCCAATCTACGTACCTTCCGTGCATTAAAAGAAGCAAAGGAGTTGGAAGGACTGAAGGCTTCCATACAAGAGAGTAGCTCCATATTGATCTCATCAGACCGATTATCAAGCTCTTGACTAATTTGATCAATGACACCAATGTATACTTCTCTTCTGAAATGGTCATCATTTGTTTGGTTTCGGGCACGGGCATACCGCGCTGATTTTCCATAAGGCACATAAGCACCATCCATAGCATGAACTTCAACACCATGTTTAATACAAAAAGAAGTGACCTTCTGAAGAAAATTATCCCAACCATCAGACCTCAACTCCTGTATTATGCTCTTTGCCACATTAACAAGTGAGATTACATTAAGAATATCTTGATCCCTTCTCTGCAAGCACTCGGATAACTCATTTGTATATCAAGAATAACATACATTAAGTGCACAAAGAAAACAAACTCAAAGGTTTCAAATGCTCCAAGCACAAAATGTATCTTTGTCCAATCTTCCTTATATGCAATATCAGCACCAAGTTCAATGAGCACATCATGGATTGAGGAATATATAGTGATGATGCTACATATAGTTTTATAATGAGAGCCCCACCGAGTGTCACCAGGCCTAGGCAAACCCATCTCTTGATTTAATCCCCTCCCTATTTCAAGCTCACCACACTCTAGTGCTTTCTTAACATTCTCAAGCATTGCATTTCGAAGCATATCGTGACGCTTGCAAGAAACCCCAACAATGTTCAACAAGATAGATACTTGATCAAAAAAAGTCTTGCAGTCAGTATTTCCCTTGGCAACAGCGACAAGAACTAGTTGGAGTTGATGTGCAAAGTAATGAATATAATAAGCAGAAGGTGATTCTTGCATGATTAAAGTTTTGAGCTCTTTAATTTCTCCTTTCATATTGCTAGCCCCATCATAACCTTGGCCTCTAATCTGCAGCAGACTCAATCCATTAATAACAAGTAAACCTTCAATTGCTTTCTTAAGTGACAAAGAGATAGTATCATCTACATGAACAACTCCAATGAAGTGCTCACATGGCCTTCCAAGTTTATCAACATAACGCAAGCAAAGAGCTAGTTGTTCTTTATGTGATATATCACTAGACTCATCAGCTAGAATTGCATAGGGCTGATCACCAAGTTCCCCAATTATTTTCTTTCTAGTTTCTATGGCACAACAATGAATAATTTCCTTTTGTATATTTGGGCTAGTCAAAGTGCAATTACCTGGTGCATTGTTCAAGACATACTTGTTCACTTCTTCACTATTTCTTGCAAGAAACTTCAAAAGTTCAATGAAGTTGCCTCTATTGCTAGACTCTTCACTTTCATTATGTCCACGGAATGTCAATCCTTGATGCAAAAGAAACTTGATACATCTAATATGTCAATCTTTTCTTGTAAAGACGAAGCTCCTCCTCACTCCACTTGTCAATGTGATAATCAATTGCAACCATGGGATTAATAAAACCAATGTACATCTCTTGAGCTGCTTTATGTGCCCTAGAACCACAATGTTTAAGAAGTGCTGTGTTTCCTATATTCCAATTATTCCATCCATCAACCACAAAAGTATTTGACCCACTGCCCTTCTTGAACAAGTAGCATATGAAGCAAAATGCAAAATCCTTCTTAACACTATATTCAAGCCACTCATAATTATACAACCATTGTATACTGAATCGACGAGGTACACCTCCAATGTTTCGGTATGGAAAATCATGTATATAAGGTTTGCAAGCACCTTTAGTAATATATGCTCTACGGATTGCATCTTGATCATTAACATGATAATTTTCAATGGGTAGCCTTTCACCTGGATCATATGGAAGGCGATTGATGTCATTAACCGGCGGCTTTGATGCGGGGGGTGGCGGTGATGCTAGCGGGGCGAGGGCAAAGGATCTGCAATTTCTTCAACTTGTACTCTATCTTCTTTTTGATTGTGCTCTTCCACAATACTTTGATCCGGAGCCGGAGGTGGGTCAAGGTTCAAAGCAACAGCAGCCGCCTTCTTTGCTGCATTCTGAAAAAGCGATCGAATGTCTATGTTTCTCTTCATAATTCAACTATTCAAGAGTTCTGAAAATTAAAAAAAAACTCACCAATTGGCAAAACTAATGAACGGACGCCTGGAACTGAGGAAGGGTGGAGACTGGAGAACTGGAGATGGATGGGGAGGAACGAGGATCACCTGTCACCTGATCGCCGATCGGCTGCCTGGTGCTGCAATGCCGATCCGCGAAGGCCGAAGGGCGATGGCGGCGTCCGCGACAGGCTCGCGGCGAGAACGCTCCGCGGCCGCGAGCGGAGTCTGGCGATCCGACTCCCTCCCGAGTCCCGGCCTCCCTGGACAGTTCGACGTCTGTCGATCCAACTCCCCCTGCGAGCTGGGCCGGCCCATCGAGCACGAGCGCGCATTTACGCCGCACTCACGTACTACGAACGTCGACCGGACGCCGCACTCACATACTATGAACAGGACAGCTTGTTTTTTTTCCATTTTTTCTATTATGTTTGACTAACGGGCGGGCCACAGGGTGGTCGGTGCACCACCAGACCACCCACTGGATCCGCCACTGGCATGAATACACACAAAAGCAATAAAGGCATTATCCGTTATCATCCTACCCGGCACAAAAGCACTCTGCTCTTTAGAAATAATCTGGTCCAGGAAAGGTCATAGACCATTAACAAGACACTTCGAAATAATCTTGTAGATGACATTGCAGAGGCTTATAGGACGGAAGTCTTATAGTTCTTCTGGATTAGATCCTTTCGGAATAAGCACAATAGCCGTATAATTAATTCCACTTGGGAGAATACCATCCTCAAAATTTCTGCACTGCAGCCACCACATCATTTTTCAGAACTTCCCACTGGTAGAAACGAGCAGGAAACCCGTCCGGGCCAGGCACCTTCAAAGGGCCCATCTGGAAGAGAGCATCTGAAATCTCCTCCATAGAAAAACTCCTGCATAGAGCTTCATTCATATCGTCAGTAATTTTCGTATTCATTAACTCAGTAAGTTCAGATGGATCAACATTAGAATCAGCAGAATAGAGATCACGAAAGAAACCCACCGCCATGGTCTGCAACACCTTCGGGTATTCGCACTACGTATTATTCTGATTTTTCAACTTGGTGATCTTATTTTTCCGGGCCCTCCACATCGCCTGCCTATGGAAATACCGGGTGTTTCGATCGCCTTCCTGAAGCCAGGCAATACGGGACGTTGTAACCACATCATCTCCTCACGGTAGAGCAGTTCATCCATCCGATCAGTGAGCTTCCTGATTTCCGACCTGCTCGTTTGTGGATCCTCTTGCAAAGACTCCAGTCTCCCACGCAGCCCCTCCAAACTCCTTTGTAACTGCACTAAAATTTTCCTTACTCTAGGAACGCAAGGCACGCTGCACGTGCACCAGTGCACTTGCAATGCCACCTAAGCCTTCTCTGCTTGGAGCCGTACACCATGCTTCTTTAATTTCTAGTGCCAAGTTCACTTGTGACTAACGCGCTAAGTATGCTAAGGAGCACATTGATCATGTAGGAAAACAAAAGTATGATGTACTCTGAAGCCACGGATGTCATTGTTGCTTGAGTCCATGGCCAAGCCTCTGTTCGATATAATGGATCAAGAGTTGATGCAGATTGCAGTGTCGACAGGTCGTCGTGTAGACATTCCCCGAAAGCTTTCTCGCTGTGTACTGAACTCAATCAGGAAGTAGTCATTTTCGCCTAGAATTGCCGGGAACAGAAAGCAGCGAGAACCTGTGATCGTCCGCCTGCAACCGTGTAGGTTTAATGTTTCATATAGCGCGGCAAAGGATCCGGGGCGGATGGTTCGATGACGGTGGGGCTCGTACGACATCTCCTTTTGTCCCAGGTCGTCGTTGGTCGCAGAGTCGCTCACCAGGGCCGCGCAACCACCCGCCCGCTGGCAACCCCCCCCCCCGCGGCACTCCACGGCATCGAGCTCCGCAGACGAGCCTTCATTCGTCCAAGCAAAAAGTAGATGCTACGCTGAAAGTGTATGTTGCAAGCCTATGTTTCAGATGTTTTATATGTATGTTGCAAGTGTTTTATATGGATGTTGCAAAAGCAGATCGGGATGTTGCATATGTTGCAATGGTTGTACACATATGTTGCAAGGTTCTATTCCCAATGTTTCATCCGTTTTTCAGGCGTATGTTGCACGTGTGTTTATTTGGAGGTTGCATTTGTTTCACACATATGTTATAAGCATTTTATCTGGATGTTGCATATATTTTTGCAATGGTTTCAAGTGTTTTTTAGTGTTTTTGCAAGTGTTTCAGACGCATGTTTTAAGTGTTTCATCTGCCTATGTTGCAAGTGTTGCATTTGAATGTTTCAAAAGTAAATTATGTGTTGCATCACTCGCCTTGCCTTCTACTGTCTCGCCTCAGTGTCTCTTCCTCCTGATGTCGGCTAGGCATTCGCCGTCGTCTCCCCCTTTTCTCGATGCTCGTGACGTTCGAGGCGAAGTGGGCCCTGCGTGGGCGCGCAAAACGGTGTGCAAAAAGTAATGCTGACGTGTGTCTAGATCTGTCCGGACGCCCCGACCCTAGCAAGCCCATATATATATCACATATCTTACACGCGGATACTTTCTAAGCAGTGAGGAGTTAGGGTAAGATTTTTTTACAGCATGCAAGAAAAAACGAAATGCTTAATTAAGCGCGAGCACGCTTTACGGCTGGTGCGGGCACGCCTTCTACCTCTCCCTCGCATAGGACCCGTCCGCCCCTCCCGCACACCTCTCCCTCGTCTACTACCCATCCGTCCTCTCTCTCCGGTGACATGGCCGGCGTCCGGCGAGCACCTCCCCGGCGCCGTCCTCCCTCTGCCCACGCCCTATCACCTCCTCGCACCCATGCCCGCGCTGCACCACCTCCGACACGCGGGGCTATGGCAGATGCGGCGACGACGGCGGTTGTAGCACCCGGTTTTAAGAATAAAACCAGATATGCACCATATGTGAGCCCAGAAAGTTAAATCTCACATATAGCTACAAATAAGGGTAATATCGAAAGATAATGCTCAATATATAACGTACTAGTATAAAGGATATAACCTTAGACAGCAAACAGCGGAAAAAGACAAACTCCGATCTTCAGGTGAAGACTCTAATTTCATAGGGACAACTGACTGTTTGATCAAAGCCTAATTCCTCCAAACTCTAGCAATCTGGTATCCATCCGGAATTTTTTTCCAAATATGTGAAAAATAAAGCAAGTGTAAATAGATGTCATACTCAACAAATATAACATGGGGTTCATGAGGCTCAAAAGGCTGATACTAGTTTAACTACGATTAACTTTTATTGAGTCATGATTTTAGCAATAGGGTGGCAACAAAGTTATCATAAACCCATAAACACATGATCAGGTAAATATGAATAATGAATAGCATAAACAATAAGCATTAATGAGCATCTTCATCATTAGTATCATCCGTGTTCATCATTATTAACTATTAGTGATCATCTATTCCGTAAATGTTTCAAGGTCGCTCGTGATCATGAGTACAACTGATATACCAGTTTTATAATCTGCAGAGGTTGTACACTTTCACTGTGAGTCGTGATTTACCGTTTCGCCTGAGGTAGCTAATCTCTTGACCCACTTTCAAGAAAGGTCGACAGGGTTCACTATTAAGCCTTTCAAAGGTTCATCTAACAAGTTAGGGTCATTAGATTCACTCGGCAAACAGATGTAGGAACCCCCTTTCCGATGGCACAATGACACGTAACCTACACACAAGGGTATAGAGGTTGTCCTATACTTGATTCGGCAAGCCATTCTTACATCATAAAGGTAACCACAAACAAGCTAGAAAAAGGTCCTCATACTGAGCTAAAGCTAGAGCCATGTAGCCCTCACATCTGTACTGTAAGCCCCGGATATTCGCTTATAGATAAGTCCTTAGGGAGATGAATCTAGAGCACCATAAAATGGCCCAATGCTCTAGCCCCTTGATTCCATGTTGCTAAAAAGCATCTTTTAATGTTTATTACATATTCCATTAGTCAAATTATAAGTTTATGGTTGTAGTTGAGCACTAGCATCATACTACCCAATGCAATAATCTATAGGAATCAAGAAATCTAGGATACCAAATAGCTAGAAAATTACTACGGTTGCCAAGGTAGACACATGCATATGATTAAAATGATATTAAGGTGAATAGGACAACAAGGATGATCCCATACTATACTTGTCTTAAAACTCGGATCCTTCTTCTACTGAATTGTAACCTTCAAAAGACTTCTTCTGAATCACCAACTTCTTCTATTTCATCAACGTACTTTTCACCGACTGGACATGATCATAAAGCACCACATAAGCATCCATGTAATCATACACGAAGCAAACAATAGATCTAAATTAGAACAATACACCAAACATAAAATCAAGATGAAAAGTTTGTAAAACAAATCTACGTCTCGCTACGAACACACAGACGTGAAAAACACTCTAATTGGAGCTATAACGAAAAAGTTATGAATTAAATAAGATTTTCTTTAATAAAATAATAGATTAAATCTAACCTCGAATTTCAAAAGTTAAAAATATATTTAACAGTAGGATGAACATGTAGATTACTCAATTACAAATGTAACGCAACTTAAATAGATCAAAACAGAGTTAAAACGAAGATTTTATGGCCTAAATAATACTAGTGGAAAAACTATAAATAGATGAAAGCGTATTTTGGATCTAACCGAAAAAACTACGTTTTCAAAAGAAAAAAACGTATTCTGAATCTAACAGAGGGATTTTACGTTTTCTAAAAGAGAAAACGTATTCTGAATCTACTAGAAAGAAACTATGCTTTCAGAATAGGAAAATATATTCTAGAAGTACGCCATGGACTACGGGTTATATTACGCGAAACTGTAGGGGCTCTTTTACAAATAAATCCGACGAAGGGGTACGAACGATCTTGGACCGTTGGATTGAATCTGGACGGCCCAGATTAGAAAGGAGGGGGAGAGAGAGTCTCTAGCCGGAGAAGAAAACCGGCGCGGCGGAGCTCCATTACCGACGACGAGAAGCTCCCGGAAGCGCTTGGTTTGAGCCCTAGAGGCCACGGTTTGATGAGCCGAGAGCACAGAGCAAGAGAAGAAGACGGCGAACTCACCTAGGACCTTCTTGCGGTCGACGACGGGTCTACGACATCGGGCAGCGCGGCGGCGACAACGACGGCGAGAGGAGAAAAATCTAATTTAGTATACGAGGGATTCTCCAAACTAGGGGTTCCCCTTATGGTAGTTTTGGTGTGGTTTGCCCAAAGGGTTGGTACATATTTATTGGGAGAAAAACTCCCCATATTTACATCAACTAGCAATATGGTACTAATTGATGTTGCACCATCCCTACTTACTAATAGGCCTAAATAATCATTAAAGCCCATTAGTAAATAAATGTATGGGTCTTTAGAATTTATTAGTATTATTGTACATGGGCTTTGAGAGTTGGATGGAAAATGAGATATATTATTTATATTTAGGAATTAATTAATTTCATGAATAAAATAATTTTAGAAAAGTACAGAATTGATATTTAAGCCACGAAAAATATTCCGAGACCTCTGAAAATTTGGGAAAAATTTCCAGAGAAACTTTGGAACATGATGAACCCAAATAAAGTATTTGGACCTCATGAAAAGATTGTTGGGAAACTTGAAACATAAAAATTAAGGTGAAGGAGGTATGAATTAAATTCTAGAAAGAAGCTGAAAAATTCCTAGAGATAGATATTCGTCTCCTAAACGTATTTAAAAAAACACATTTTGCACATAGAAACATAAGGTGCGACCGGCATGAATGCAACAAACGTGTTTCTACCTTAAGATAAATTTTAATCTAATGAAAATATATTATTTCTCCATATTTTCATGAGCATAAAAATACAAAATTAAATTATTTTAGCTCTATTTCAAGATAAGGAAATTTTAGGGTGTTACAGCGGCGGATCCGCCAGATCCGACGGCAGGTAGGCCTCTCCTTGTCCTCCTCTTCCTCCTCCTCTTTCTCCTCTCTCATCTCTTTGTAGGGTTTCGGCGAGCTCTCCCCTATCTTCCCCAACTCCGGTGGGCTATAAAATGGCCGACCGGGGGAGGCAGGTAGGCGAGGCGGCGGGGATGGTCGATGGGCGGTTTATGGGAGCTGACAGTGGCAGGGGCGGTTTCGTACCAGGTCAGGGCGAGGGAGGCTCGCTCGAGCTGGAGAAGATGGCGGCAGGCGAGCTCGCTGGAGCCGGAGAAGATGGTGGCGGTGGGAGGAGAGGGAAGAGGCGCTAGAACCCTAGCACCTGCGGTGGGGCGACGAGGGCGAGGGCGTCGGAGTCAAGGGTCTGTTTTTTTTCCTTTTTTTTGCAACCGGCCCTAGCTCGCTAGAGCTTCGACGAACCCTAGCGCCTGTGGTGGTGCGATGGCCGGCGGCAGGGGCGAGGGCGTCGGAGTCAGGGTCTGTTTTTTTTTTCTTTTTTGGCAACCAAAATAATTTCTTTTTTAAATTATAGTGTGTAGGAGGAAATTGGATTTTTTTTTTTGGCATGCGCACGCTCTAGTAAAGTTCAAGAAAAAAAAAGTTGAGATTGGGAGTGGATTTCCCCTGGCTACCCCAAAACTGCTTTCTCCCTTCTCCCCGCTCCGCCCCCATTAGCAACCACTCTTTCTCCGCCTCTGCTCCGCTCCCCTTTTCTCCTCTTGCTAGGGTTTCTGTTTCTCCTCTTGCTAGGGTTTCTGTTTCTCCAAATCGGTCCTCGCTCCACGGCCATGGCGAAGACGAAGCAGGGAAAGAAGGACGTGGATTCGTACACCGTCCGCGGCACCAACAAGGTCGTCCATGGTAATTTCCCGCACCCCCGATCCGGCTGTATCTGTTTTTCCCGTGAGAGGTATCTGATGCTGCTGCAATGTCTGTGCCGGGAAGTGGGCGACTGCGTGCTGATGCGGGCGTCGGACTCGGACAACCAGCCGTATGTGGCGCGGGTGGAGAAGATGGAGGCCGACGGGCGCGGCAGCGTACGGGTGCGGGTGCGCTGGTACTACCGCCCCGAGGAGTCCAAGGGCGGCCGCCGGCAGTTCCACGGCGCCAAGGAGCTATTCCTCTCCGACCATTTCGACCTGCAGAGCGCACACACCATTGAGGGGAAGTGTGTTGTCCACTCTTTCAAGAACTACACCAAGCTTGACAATGTCGGGCCTGAGGACTTCTTCTGCCGATTCGAGTACAAGGCGGCCACCGGTTCGTTCATCCCTGACCGCGTGGCAGTGTACGAAGCTCCTCAATCCTTTCATTGTTGACTGTTCCTTTTCTGTGCATGCATTTTGAGCCTGCTTGTGATAATTTGGGTGTCTGTATTTTCTCTCAAGGTATTGCAAATGTGAGATGCCATACAACCCCGATGACCTCATGGTGCAGTGCGACGCTTGCAAGGACTGGTACATTTGTCTCCATGATTTGCAATTTACATTTCACTGATATTTACCTTTGTTCCGTCGTCTATTCTGTGCTTGTACAAAGCAATGTTTTAAATCTCCAGATATTGAGTGTAGCGGCATCATCACCGAGCCGCCATAGCTGCTAATCGCTGCTATTATACCCGCTACAACACAGTGCTGAACGCACCACCCAGACCCACCTCTTTAGTCCATCTCGTCCACAAGTTCTCACTGATGCTCACACCTTTTATCTATTTCCTTGCCCAACTCTGTTTTGCCCGTACTCTGCCACTCTTTGCTTTCCACTGTTCACTCTCTGCTGCAAAACGGCCTCTGCTGCATTGGCGCCGGGGAGGACTTTGCGCCCTCCGTCGCATATGCTCATGGCTGCACTTGGGGAGAGCGTTGTGGGTGAGATGGCCATGACGCAGCAGGGACCAGTGCTCTCCTAGATCGCGGAGGAGCTCGAGCACACATCACAGGGGCTTGGGGACACAGAGGTGGTGGGCCAGCAAGCGGCGAGCGGAGGATGAGAGGCACGCCGCCAGTGGTCGGAGCACCTCACTGATCGGAGCTTGGTGCTTCTACGTGCAGAGGGGGGAACCAGCATCGAGTGGGGCTGTTGCTGCTGCTGTTGTGCGCCAATGTGGAGAGCTGGAATTGGATGATGCTGGACAAGGAGGTTCTCTTGTAGCTGCAGCAGACAGTAGAGAAGGTCTCAGCCCGCTGCTGGCAGCGTTCCGACGGATATCCTGTGAGGAATGGCGAGTCTCAACAATGTAAGCGGTGCTAAATCACACCTTGATTAGCGGATTTCGCGCGCTAAATCCGGCTATTAGCACCTTTGATCACATAGCGCTAAATGTCAACTATCCTAGCCGCTGCTATGAGCAGCCGCGATCTCCGGCTGTAGCGGCCAGGGATGGGATGGTCCCAGGTGGGATATCCCACCTTGTATTGTGTTTGGTTTGGAGTCATCTAGAGACAGGACGATCCCACTAGGGAATATTCCCTTCAGATTTGGGCTCAACTCGCCCCAAAAAATGGCGGACGGGCGCTCTGAAGGCGTGCATGAGGAGCACGAGGAAGAGAGCGCGGGCTAGGCGCCGGCGAGGTCCAGTGGAGGAGGGGAGGAAGGAGCGTTGACAGAGGAGGGAAGGAGTGTCGGCGGAGCCTTGGAGGAGGGGAGGAAGGAGCGTGCGTGGCCGAGCTCGCTTGCGCTTGCCTGCGGCGGAGGGGAGGAAGAAGAGCGTGGCCGGCCCCGGTGAGCTCCAGCGAGGTCTAGCTCTGCCCAGGCCCCAACGAGCGCAGCCGGCCCCGATGAGCTCCGACTCTACCCTCGACGCGCGGTCCAGCTCCGCCCCCGTTCCTGGCATGATGGAGCCCAATACGAAGCCCATCATTGATGAGCTTGCTAGGTGCTTCATCGAGCACGACGCCAAGTGGGAGCATTGCTTAGTCGATTTGGAGCGCTCCCGAGACGACTGTGATGCCGCCATCGAACTACAAGAGAACAATCGCTCTGAACACGTCAATGCCGAGCGCGATCGCATCGCCGCCCTGGAAGCCGCCGTCACGGATCTCGGCACCTGGTGCCTAGAAGTGGAGGCCGTTGTCGATGATCTGAACCTCAAGGTGAACAAGCTGACGAAGCACTAGGGACCGCATGGTGTTCGACAAAATTTTGCACCACCCGGGGGTGATGAGTTCACATTCCATGGCTGCTGCATGCTCACCTACCGGGATTTGAGCCACCTCGCCCCATGGGCCCAGTGTCGGTTCAACATGACCAGGATATTGGGTTTGGGCCGTCACGACCTGGACTCATGTCCTGGTTAAGGGTACGTCCTCGCTTCCTCTTCCTAATTCCTCTTCTCGTCCTGTTATGGTCTGGCGTTCGCCTGCCATTGTCCACACTGCAATATCCAACTGACCACCTACCTAAGCTCTAGTTTCCCAAATTCAACGGCGAGAACCCGTGTATTGGACAAGCGTGTTGTGAGAAATACTATCTATGGGGTTGGCGACTCTGTTTGGGTTTGGGTAAAATGCACTTTGATGGCCCAGCTGCTCGTTGGTTGCAATTGGTAGATGCTCAAATCCAAACAGCCAATCGGTATATGCTAGGGAAAATATCTCTAGCCCTATATGATCCCAAATAGGACAGTTTAGGAATTGAACTTTTGCTTTTGTCTTGAAGGACAACACCATTTCATCTAAAATTCATAATCTTATACATGACACTGTATACAATTGGGTGCTAGAGGATTCAGGATTGTGTGCCAGACTGCCAGTATATTTAGATTTTTATAGCTGTATTAAGAGAATTGTTACAACCTGTAGATTTTTCATGTTTCATTCATGATGTTTATGCCCCATTTGTTTTGAATCTTCACTGACAGTAGTGCTTTACGAGTTTAGGTGCCATTTACTTGAATAAAAAAACTTTGTCATCCTATGGGAATCATATATGATCGTTACAATAGAACTATAGAAGTGCAAAATCGGCATCCATCTCTGTTTCAAAGGCGCCGCCTAGGTGTACCCAGCTTGCCTTGGGGAACAGTGGTGCCTTGTTGCCTAGGCACCACCTTGGCGTCCATGCGGTGGATGCCTAGTCGCCTTTGAAACCATGGCATGCATGTTATTGACGCAATATGCATTGACCTTGCTTGTCATATCACCTAACCTTTTTTAAATAAAATTGAAAATCTGTTTGGATTTCCTTCCAGAGGATATTTGAGGTCACAGGACTCAGGAACTTGCAAATAAACCTAAAGATGTCAATTTTCTGTATCTAAAACATTTACTTTTCTCTGTACCTTTTATGCTGCCATTACTGTTCTATTAACATATGTTACTGTGTTCCTACCTTGTTCATGTCCTATGATACACAGGTTCCATCCATCTTGCATGTCTATGACCATTGAACAGGCCAAAAAGCTAGATCACTTTGTTTGCTCAGACTGTTTGAAAGAAAATGGTTCAAAGAGACTTTCAAATGCATATGCCACTTCACCAAATTCTGAGCCCAAGGTAAGTTAATTGTTTATTTTTTATATATACTTTTAGGTATTTTCTTTTTTTCCAAATAGTTAATCTTAATCTTTTGTGTCTCTAGGTTATTGGGTTCATTTTTTTTGGTGTTCTTTGAGATGTTGCCATTGTTTCCCAACAATTTCATGTTCATCCTGTTGTAATGACTTAGCAAACATTCAAGAAGGCATTTCTCATTTCTCTATTTGCTTTGATGAAATCACCCGAAACATAATCTTTGGTTTGTACCATGCATGCAGCTTTGAGAAAGATGTTTTAAATATCTAGGCCGCTTATGCCTCATGAAAGTCGATGTATTCAGACATTATTCAACCTTACTCCATAATTTCTACTGGAACACGGATGCATGCTTATTCCTAGGCCTTCATGGATTGGTTTTTTATGCAATTTTTAGAAGATCCTTTAGATATGTAGGTTGTTGCTGCTTATTTCTAAGCTTTCATGGGTGCTTTATGCATTTTTTTTTTTGAAGAAGATGCTTTAGATTATTAGATAACCAGGCTGCTGTTGCTTGCTCCTCATGAATATTAATGTATCCAGACACTAATCAACACTTTACCCCATGATTTGCACCAAAACCTTCACTATGCTTATTTCTGAGCCTTCATGGACTGGAGCTTCATGCTATTTTTAGAAGATTATATATCTAGGCTGCTGTTGCTTGTGCCTCATGAATATAAACACTATTCAATTTAACTCCATAATCTGGACCAAAACCGTGGGCATGTTCGGTATCCATTATTTACAGCCGCAGCCGCTTCTTCTGTTATGAATGCAAGACTCAAGATACCGTAGAAACAGTGATAAGCACAGCCACAGTAGTTGCCAATAAAGCCACAGTAGCTGCCAATAAGATCCTTGGTGTAGGTGTGGTTGATTATTGGACTGATACTAGAGCAAGTCTGTTTATTTTTCCTTTAAGCCATAGTGCGCATAAAGGAAAAAAGAGAGGCAGTGAATCTATAATTTCTGTGTCTGCCACCAACCAGCCTATGTAACTAGATTAACACAGCAATATAAATGTATTTTATTTGCTACAATTTTAGTAGGCACTGGCGCACGGGACATATTGTTAATTGAACGACACAAAAAAAAAATCCTTCGCTTTCTATCACCGTTTTGCTGATATATGTGTGTTCCCCTTTGGCTGCTTGCCAATCGCAGGCTGAATCAAAAAGGCAGAGGAGGTGACAACTCATGAGTGCCAACATCCATGGGTAAGGGGAGATGTGCTGCTTTTGTGGTGAATCAGCCCTTGCTGTGGTGAGAGCAGATGTGTACAGTGCACTAGAACCAGTGTTTGCTGTTAGGGGAACGGTTTTTGTTCGATGTAGTAGCCAGTGTGGCATGGCATGCAGTTGTTGGTAAGGGGGCAAAGAAGAAAGAACAGCAGTCGTTGTGTTGACTTGGTCAGCTTAGCCGTTGTTAATGCACTGTGTTTACTCAACGGCCCCCCTTGTGGCTGATAATGCAAGTCATGCAGTTGTTGATAATCGTTGCTGTGTCTGTCCACATCGTTGATTGTTGTTGTTTAGTGGTACTGTACTGTAGTTTGCTTTTAGCAGCTCAGTGCAGGGCTCGATCCAAGCAATTTGTTTGATTGAGCAAACAACTGAAGGCGGCGTCTGCTACCATAGCTGGCAAGATCACAATGCATCGTAAAAATTTTTACGTTCCTGACTAAGGGGCCTTTTTTTTTTAATTCTATGATTTAAATTATTTTGATCCTATTTAGAGGATCCGATTTTAATTTTTTTTAACAACATTGCGGCAGCAGATTGGAGATTGGACCAGCCGGCCAAGGTGGCCCGTGGAGCCGCGGAAGAGGGAAGGCCACGTCGCGGGCCACCCGAGGAGGCTCCGAGCCCAGCACTTCCTTTGTCTCCCCAAATCCACGATGCGAGTCGAGTGGCAGCGCGCAACTGAGAGCGAGCGCCCCTTCAGGTTCCTCCTCGTCCCGGCACGGCGGCACCTGCACCTCCCACTCGGCCACTCCCATCGATCGCAGTCCAAAATCCTCGGCCCCACACCCGATGCCTCCCCCTGTTCTTCGCCTGTGCGCTGCAGCTCCGCCCCGCGCTCGCGGTGGCCGCGCCGGGGCGCTGGCGGGCGCACGCGCCTGCGCGTCAGAGCAGCGGCTGGGGAGGCCGCGCGCGCTGCTGCGGTCCCCCCGTCCACCCAGCCGTCCGGTCTTAGTCTGAAACGCGGCGTGGTTGTCCAGATTTGTGCGTTCAAATTGGAGGCCATGGTGTGAGAGACTCCTGCAATTAATATGCCATTTTTCACTGTACCAGACGCATCCTATAAGTTCTTATGCTGTCGAGACCTATTACCCAACCTAAACTTAAAATAGGTCTTCCGCACAGTGCTTATATCCTATGGAAGACCTATTTTAGATGATAAAAAAGACATAACCTAAATTTGAGTATCCTTTCTCTTAGAGACCCATTTGCAGAAAGGGTTGTCTTTGAGGTCTTGTTGTCAGAGAAGACCGAAAATAAGTACGGAACTCTTTGTCTGTAGCGCTACCCAAAAGACGAGACGAACGAGTCTTATATTTTGGGTCGTGGTTGGCAGAGACAGTCTTACCGAACGGAGAGAGTACTGAGCAGTGGAGCTACAGTAATAGAGCCCGTGTGGCACAGTATTACATATAAGTTGATAAAAACAAACGAGGTTTGTTACGGTACTTGGGCCTCTTCATGGATTTTTTTCTTATTAATTAAAAATAATTAAGGGTAATTTGGTCATTCCAATGTGTCCTAAGTTTGCCTGACATCTTCTTTCTTTCTCCCTCTCTCGGACGAACTGAAAGCAGCATGGATCTAGGGAAGGGCTCACCGCCGCCTGAAGCCTGCAGGGGCTCACCGGTGCCCGCGGCGCCGGCCTGTTTGGGATCACTAATTTCGAATGGATCCGCGTGACTACATCCCAACCGTATGCTGCAACCTGTCATGTACTCCGCCTCCGGCATGCTCGGCCTTGCTGCGGCCCTGTCTGCATCTTGCTCCAGGCCTGTCTTGCTCCACCTCGGCCATGCTCTCCTGTCTCCACAGCGCCTGAACTTCAAGCCAAGGGGACTTGCTGGATGCATGTATTTGGCACTTTCAGTGCATTGGCGCTGATTCCAGCGAGGCGTCAGTGTCTCTCCGTTACGTTGCCTTGGCGAGTACCTCAGAGATTAGACTGGCCACAATGTATGGTTTTACCGGTGCTTGAAAAGGAGAGAGAAGGTGCAAGCCCGGTGCCCACCACTGCGGCCGATGCCGAGTTGGGAAAAATATTCGGCACCGGATCATGTCCAAGCATCGATGTCAAATCACGCTCTCTCTCCCGGAGCTGGTTCTGTGATGTGGGGTCCACCTAGCAGAAGGCACCGGTGCCGACGCTGTGAGGATAGAAAGAACTGTGGCATCGGTAGAGGTGGCAGAGAGAGAATTTTTTGAGCACCGACGACGCTGTGGCTAGTCTTAGGAAGCCCAATTCCTTGGTCCAGAGCGCATTCTATTTACGTCTTCTCCCGCAATGCGTGCCCTCTCTCGTCCCTATCCTCTCCCGTGTCTCACTGTCGGTGTTTAGAGTTATCATCAATAAGTAAGTTTTTAATATTGTGGGTCTGTCTTGGATGATGTGCTAAGAGAATACGAGGTTTAGACTGGTTCAGACAGAATGTCTCTATGTCCAGTTCATTGCTGCTCGTGTTACTAGCACTGAAAGTTCATAGTAGGGGTTACAAACGGACGAGAGAGGGACTTGTCCCAAGTCTCTGATGGAAAGGGTAAACGGGTACCGAGAGCTCGGTCGCTGTTCGGTTATATGTTCGGGGTTTGATGAGTTGATCGGATTCGAGTCACCTGTGGTGTGTTGCGATGAGTTTCGATACGATCGTTTGTCCGATGCTCCCTAATGGGATGCCCTGACTTTCCTTTTATAGGCCAAGGAAAAGCACGGGTTACAGTGAAGAAAGATAAGAAAACGAGAGGAAGAAGTTCTTCAGGATCGCCGGGTTCTTCTTCTCTTCTATACGGATCTCGCCAGTCCTGTAGACGTCAATAGGGACAGCTTCACGTCGCGGTCCTGTCCGTCACTAGCGCCATGCGCAGGCGTCGTCTCCCGGTCGTGGCGCTCCACTCCGTTCTGGCGGACGTCATGGCAAACTGACGCGCCTGTCAGTGTTCGTACGAGGGTTAGGTAGAACAGTACCGGTTCGCCCGACGCTGTTCCTGATGTGAATCCTCAGGTATGGCCCGTCATGGCCACGGGTTATATCGGGGCGTGCCGGTCACCTCCCTGGTGTCAGAGCTTTAATCCAGGCCCATACGCTTGGACCTAGAGTGGTTGGTGGCGGAATGGGTCTCCGTCGGGCGAGACGGAGCCCCCAGCCTCGGGGTCGGGCGAGGCGGAGTTTCTCCTCAGAGGCCGGGTGAGGCGGAGTGCAAACCCAAGGCTCAGGCGAGGCGGAGCCCGCGACCTCGGTGTCGGGCGAGGCGGAGCCACCCTCGGGGGTCGGGCGAGGCGGAGCCACCCTCGGGGTGTTCGAGGCGAGCCACCCTCGAGGCCCGGCGCGGAGCCTCGGCCTCAGTGTTAGGCGGAGCCACCCTCGGGGGTTGGGCGAGCGGAGCCCACGGCCTCGGTGTTAGGGGCGAGCCACCCTCGGGGTCGGCGAGCCAGTCCTCGCCTCGGTGTCAGGCGAGGGCGGAGCCACCCCTCGCGGTCCGAGGCGGACCCGTGGGCCTCGGTGTCAGGCGAGGCGGAGCCACCCTCAGGGGTCGGGCGAGGCAGAGCCACCCTCAGGGGTCAGGTGAGGCGGAGCCCACAGCCTCGGTGTCGGGCGAGGCGGAGCCACCCTCAGGGGTCGGGCGAGGCAGAGCCCGCGGTCTCAATGTCGGGCGAGGCAGAGCCAACCCTCAGGGGTCGGATGAGGCAGAGCTTGCCCTCAGGCGTCGGACGAGGCAGAGCCACCCTCAGGGGTCGGGTGAGGCGTAGCCCGCGGCCTCGGTGTCGAGCGAGACGGAGCCCGTGGCCTCGGTGTCGGGCGAGGCGGAGCTAACCCTCAGGGGTCAGGCGAGGCAGAGCCCGCGGCCTCAGTGTCGGGCGAGGCAGAGTTTGCGCACCTAATGGTCGGTCGGAGCTGTAGTCGCGCTCTTGACTGCTCGGACGAATCAATGTTGATGGTTATTAGCTCCTCCTCTTCGGATACCCTGGTATTGGTCCCCGACAGTAGTCCCCGAGCCTACAGAGGAGTAGAATACTCCTTCAGAGGTTTTTCTGAATGGAAGGACTTTGATGGCCTTGGCCTTCTTTTGTCACCCACGGCATGTCCCAGGGACGGTGATTCCTTCTCATCAAGGTCGGACCCTTCGCGGGTATGGTCGTGAGGTTTTGGTGGATTGGAAAAGGTCTTTCCTGACTTTCGACCCTCGCGGGGGTCCGTCGTTCTGTGACCACGCGTTCGGTCTCCTTACGAGTCCAACTTTTCTCGACCCCCCGCGTGTAGCGAGGGTCCGGTCGAAGGTCGACTCGCCTTTGTGATTATCACCTCGTCAATGGTTTCCGCAACCGGAGGGGTGAGCCGTGCCCTGATTTTCATCTATGGACGAGCCATGGTGCTCGGTGAGTTGTTAGCTGGCTAGTGCGAGTGGGGTCCCAGCATCCCGTTCGTGGGGATCCAGCTAGAGTCAGCTTGGTGACCGACTTTTGATTCTCAGCGGTCAATCCATATAGTTCTTGGGTCCGTTCGACCGGTCCCAAGGGCTCTCTGCCTTTCTTCAGGGAAAAACCATGGATCGTACCCGGCCAAGACTCGATTGTGGACCGAGATGCCCGTGGCGCTCGTGCGCCTAGGTACTGGCCGCTTGCGGGCCCATCCCTTTCCATCCCTTACCCTAAGGGCGTCCGGAGCGGTTGTCGAACCCATCGATGGTCCAACCTTCGAACTCCTAGGCCCAGGCGGACCGTAGAGGTGTTTTTTATCCGTATTCCTCTTACTTGTGACGAGTCGTGGCCCGTCCGGAGAGGCGAAACGTCCGACGAATTTTCTGAGGTAACGGACAGAGATTGCGTGCGCACTTCCCACGGCGAGACGTTGTTGCTGATCATGGCAGGCGCGGAGATCCAGGCGGGCGGTTGGTTTCCTCGCACCCATCGCCCCTATAAAACCAAAGGGTTCACCCTCGGGTTCCATACCTTGCCTCCACAGCCACGATCGCCGCCACCAATCGCCTAGGGTTCTCTGTCTCCACATCCCCGCCGTCGTCGAGCCCGTATCCAACCGTCCCCACCTCCAATGGATCCATGGTGCTGTTCTAACATCACCTTCCAGCGCATGGAGGGCCTCATCCATCGCGGTCTTCTCCACGCGTGGACCTTGGCCGAGGAGTGGCTACTGCCCGGCGAGGAGGATCTGTCGTCGCTGCCTGAAGGCTACGTGGTGTCGTTCGCCCACTTCCATGAGCGTGGGTTCGCGACCCCCGCCCGTAGATTTCTTCGGGGGTTGCTGCACTACTACAAGATCAAGCTACAACACCTCAATCCCAACGGGATCCAGCACATGGCGGCGTTCGTCGCCCTGTGCGAGGGATTCCTGGGGATTAGCCCTAGTTCAATCTGTGGATGTACTTCTTCGCTGTCACCCTCCAGAAGAGGAGGGAGAAGGGCGGTAGGCAGGAACTGCACATGCCGGTGGGGTGCGCCGGCATCCAACTCTGGAACAACTAGGTCGGCGAGTACCCGCCGATGCGGCAGTCAATGTCCAACACGGGGTGGCATTCGTAGTGGTTCTACCTCAAGAACGCCGCCGCCGCCTCTCTGCCGGAGTTCACCGGCCGCCTGATCGAAGAAGCCCCGGAGTTGTGGAGGAAGTGGGGTGTTCCGGAGAAGGACAAGAAGAAGATCCGTGACCACATCACCGCCATCCATATCCTAAAGGAGAGTGGCATGAAGGGGTCGGGCATCATCGGGGCCTACCACGCAAGGAGGGTGGCGCCGTTGATGATGCGCGCGCTCCCACTGTACGTGATGGTGCCCGAGGCATCGTTCGACAGAATGGCACTTGCCGAGGGAGTGCTCCCCCACTCCAAGGTCGTGCAACGCATTAAGGAGGCGATGGAGCCTTCGCGGGATGACGCGGGCGCCCCCTCGATTTCGTCTACCCGGTGCCGGGACATCCTCCGATGCGGCCGGAACCAGGACATGTCGTCTTCGTAAGTTTCCCCTCCTCATAGATCCTCTTAAATTGATTTCCTGACCCCTTGATACTAACTTTGAGAGGGATGGGACCAGCCGAGGGACCTCATCTTCATGGATCACCCGGCGCCGTTGCCAAGGGATTCGTCTGTGAGGGCGGCGAATCGCACCGAGGGTGAGCGGCTGAGGAAGGCGAATGAGGACAAGAGGAAGAAGAAGCAGCGGAAGTTGTAGGTGCGGGAGTGAAGGGAGGACACCGACAACGACAGTGATGATGATGATAGAGACAATGATGAGGTAGTCAAAGACATCGAGTGGAACGATCTGGAGAATGAGGATGTGCTGACAGGTATCGGTTCGTCCTTTCAGGAGTAGAGGCGCTTCCCATTCCATGGAGGGGAGGGCACGTCTGGGGAGCCAGCGGAGATAGGCTGTACCATCGGCCTGCCCCAGGAGCCAACAGGGGCGGGCGGCTCTGCCACCACGCCCGAGGTGCCAGCGGAGGCGGGTGGCTCCTCCATCGTGCTCCAAGATCTAAGGGGAATGAGCCCCTCTGCCGAGGAACAGGGGGCGGGCTCGAAACGGCCTTGCCTCGACGAGGCGGAGCAGAGTCAGGGGGTTCACCACCCAAACGTATCTACCACCCGACGACGCTGAGGTGAGTCATCAGCCCCTCTGTTTTTCCCTATTTTGGTCGAATTTCATCGTGACTTATGCTTTTCGTCTCTTGCAGCATTGGGAGGCAGTGTAATCCTTTGGCGCTTGCGTCAAAGAAGAGCGTCGCCCTTCAATCGAGGCGGCAGCCGTTGGCTAGCATTGTACTTGTTTCGGGTGGGAGCGACGCCAGTGTGACTACGTCGTCGGCTGGTCAGGTGCTGTCCACGGTGGCGCCCGTGCCCTCGACGGGACATGTGGGCGCGGGGGATCAAGGGACGCCTTTGGGGGTCATGGAGCAGCCGACGATGGCGGCGATACCACTGTCGATGACGGGGCAGACGAGGCTGCCGACCGTGCTCGAGGCATCGACCATGGCGGGCGTGACACAGCCGGTTAGGACCCCACCAACATAGGCAGAGGTGGTGGCGGCTGTGATAGGTGGGTCACAGCCATGCGCTATCGTGGCGGAGCCTGAGGAACCGGCATGACCCATGCCATCAGTGGCCCAGGTGACGACGTCTGGCGTGGGCCGGACGGAGGGCGATGCGGCCGAGGGGTCCCCGGAGGTCATGGTGCTGGGAGAGGAGTCAGCGTCCATACCGCTGACCCCTTCTGTCATAGGAGGGAGTGTCCCAGAGGGGACATCACGATGAGAAGGGTCGGCGGCAATCGGAGCCGGTGGGGAGCTATCCCTGGCCCTAACGTTGGTGGGCAGCGACTCACCTGTGTGGGGCAAGCCCCTGCTCCGATGGGTGAGTCTGGAGGATCCGACGTCGACGCTCTTCACTCTCGATGATGCCATAGAAAGCATGGAGCGGGAGAGCCTCGACGTGGGAGTCATGTCCGTGCTCGAAGCCCTGGACCATGCCTAAGGTGCCTTGCATGACATTGTCGTTCCCTCCGGCTGGGTATTCGCTTGACCCTGCTTCTCGCCCTTTTCTTTCTTTATATATTTTTTGTATTTTGACCATCATCTCCTTTCAGTCCCTTATTGCTCACCGTGGGGGGAAGTCTCGGTTCCTTCGTGATCAAAAGGAAACCTGGGACCGCCTCGTCGAGGAGGCGTGGCTGCACAGGGAGGTGACCACTCAGCTTGTTGCCACCCAACAGAGGGTGGCCGAGCTGACTCCCCTCATTGAGGAGGCAGACAGTCTTTGGTCATGAGTGGCCAAGGCCTGCCGGCATGCTGACGAGGCTGAGAGGGCGTTTGAGGCCCTATCGGCGAGATCACGGAGGGACGACGAGGAGGCCGCCAAGGTCAGGAAGGAGCGGGATGAGCTACTTTAGAAGGACGCCGAGACCCGCCAGCGGATCCTCGACCTTCTAGCCGAGGTTGAGAAGGAAAGGGAGCTAAAGCTGGGGGCCGCGGAGAAGCTCACGACCCTAGAGAATAGGGCTAATCTGGATACCGTGGTGGTCGCCCAGCTGCACAAGGAGTGGGATGAGCTGCTCCAAACCACGGAGTGGCTCCGCTCAGAGCGTGGCACAACTCGGTAGGAGCATGACCAAGCCCTCCGAGAGTGTGACTAGGCCTGCCAAGAGCACGACAACGCGCATCAGAAGGTCAGCTTCCTGTAGGCCAAGCTCAGGAACGCGATGACCTAGAAGCTAGAGGCCGAGAGCGTCTCTGCTGGGCTGGCCATGGACCTCACCGAGGTGAGGAGGAATCTTCAGGCAGAGAGCGACGAGCTCGATATCCTGAGCGTCGCCCTCGGAGTGGTCTGCGGCGACCTTGAAGTGGTGCGGTCGGAGGGGACCAACTCACTCACGGCCCGTGACATTGAGATCACAGCTCGGGTGCACCAGCTCGAGAGGAACGCGCTTCGTGCTGGGGTCAGTCAATCCTTCGTGATTGCTCATTCTCATTATGGGGACAACATCGACTTGGAGACGATGAGCCACGGCTTCGCGCTTGGCTATGAAGTCCACGAGCTGGAGGAGATGGAAGCGGCGGTGGCTCCCCTTTCATAGGACCTGGCGGATAAGATCGAAAGCATAGTTCTCCCTCGGAGGGGCTAGTTAGTGAAATAGATCGATCATTCTTGTAATCAGCGGACAAGAGCCGACCTTTGTATAACGCTTAAACAAACTTGTCATATTGTTTCGTTTGACCAAGTCTGTTCTTTTGTTTTGGTGCATTCTGACCCTTTCATTTGTTTAAGACCGTAGAGCTTGAGGTGTAGGAGGGAAACTTTGATCATGCTGGTAAACAAGAGTGTCATAGCTGCTGGGGCGTAGGTTTCTCGTAGTCCGACCAGCCTTGCTCTGTCTTTCATTTCTGTAGATCTTGCTACTAGGTTTAATGTGAGGAAGGGTGTCGACGCGGCGACTATTTTAGAAAGAGTGTATGTATACCCTTATCAGCCCCCGAGTGAGACCCGACCCCTTGCTGTTGCTGGGGTTGGGTGTCACTAAAGATCGAGGAGAGTATAGCATAACTAGTAGGAGAAAGCGTCTCTTGTTTTCGTGCGCACCCTCTCCATAGGAAACTTGCGAGTCCAAGTTTCCTCAACCCCCCGCATGTAGCAGGTGTCCCATTGAGGGTCGGCTTGTCTTTGTGGTGGTCGCCCTGTCCGCGGTTTCCACAACTGGAGGGGTTGAGCTAACGTCACTTGCTTCGATGGCTCGCTAATGGGCCTGTTCGAGTGGAATTCGGGTCCGTCGTTTGTGACGGGGTCGACATAGCCCTCATGTGGCATTCCACTGCTCCTTAACTTGCCTCCCGGCAGATGCCCGTGTTGCTCTAGAGAGCGACTCAGGTGGCCTGCTGACCTCTCCTTGATGGAGATTCCGTGGGTTTGGCTCGAGGTTAGGATCGAACGAGAAGGTCGAGATGACTCTGTCCACCTCTAAGCGGGTCAGGCGAAGGCCGCTAGGGCTCATCTGCATTTTCTCCCCTAGCTCTATTCGACGCGAGGTGGCCTTGAGCCCTTCGCGGGCCGGCCTTCGAACCCCGGTCAGTTGGACTCCCAATTTCGAGTCGGGCGGCTCGAGCCCCCGAGCCCCGTGGGGGTCGGCTAGATTTCATGCGTCACCCCGTCCTCGGTCTCCGCAACCGGAGGGGCTGAGCTAACGACACTTGCCTCGATGGCTCAAGTGTTGCGCTCGCTAATGGGCACGTTCGAGTGGAATATGGGTCCATCATTTGTGATGGGGTCAGCATAGCCCTCATGTGGCATTCCCCCGCTCCTTAACTCATCTCCCGGCAAATGCCCGTGTCGCTATGGAGAGCGACTCAGGTGGCTTGCTGACCTCTCCTTGATGGAGATTCCATGGGCTTGGCTCGAGGTTAAGATCAAACGAGAAGGTCGAGATGACCCTGTCCGCCTCTAAGCAGGTCGGGCAAAGGCCGCTGAGGCTCATCTGTGTTTTCTCCCCTGGCTCTGTTCGACACGAGGCGTCCTCGGGCCCTTCACGGGTCAGCCTTCGAACCCCGATCAGTTGGACTCCCGATTTTGGGTCGGGCGGCTCGAGCCCCCGAGCCCCGTGGGGTCGGTAGGGGTCGACCAGATTTTATGTGTTACCCTGTCCTCGGTCTCCACAACCGGAGGGGCTAAGGTAACAACACTTGCCTCGATGGCTCGAGTGTCGTGCTCGGTGAGCTCGCTAACAGGCACGTTCGAGTGGAATCTGGGTCCGTCATCCGCTGATGGGGTCGGCATAGCCCTCATGTGGCATTCCACTGCTCCTTAACCTGCCTCCCGGCAGATGCCCGTGTCACTCCAGATAGCGACTCAGGTGGCCCACTGGCCTCCCCTCGATGGGGATTCTGTGGGCTTGGCTCGAGGTTTAGGATCGAACGAGAAAGATCGAGGTGTCCATGTCCGCTTCTGAGTGGGGTCGGGCAAGGACGCTGGGGCTCATCTCGGTTTTTCTCCCCTGGCTCTGTTTGACACGAGGCGGCCTAGAGCCCTTCGTGGGCCAGTCTTTGAACCTCGGTCGGTTGCCGCTCATGTCAAATGAGATGACTACCGCTTCATGATGCGACGTGAAGCATTGTGATGCAATAATTGCATATGCAATGCTTGGATGTATGAGATGAATGTATGGATGAATGTATGAATGAATGTTTGAATGAATGTTTGAATGAATGTTTGAATGAATGTTTGAATGATTGTATGAATGAATGTATGAATGATCATATGTATGAATGAATGTATGGATGAATGAATGCTCATGTATTGGAAAAGTAAAGTGGGGGTTGGTAAAGTTACCTCGATGGCTTGAGTGACAGGTTTGGGGAGCCCTTACCAGATATGTCCGTGTGGGGTCCAGGTCCGACGTTTGTGATGGAGCTAGCGTAACCTGCATGAGGCATCCCACTTCTCCGTACCCATCTCTCATTAGTGGCCCAAGCCGCCCGACCGATGGAGATTCCACCAGTGGGTTGCTCCAAATCCTTCCAGGGAAGGCGGAGGCTAAAGCTCGGGATGCGGAAACAAAAATTGATCATGCTGGCAAGCAGAAATGCCATAGCCGCTGAGGCGTAGGTTTCTCTTAGTCTGACCAGGTTTACTTAGAGTTTGTTTCCGCACACCTTACTTCTAGTTTTTTAACGTGAGAAGGGGTCGGGCATAAAGAATGTCTAGCGAATAGATACTCTTGCCAGCCCCCGAGTGAGGCCCGACCCTCTACCATTGCTGGGGTCGGGGGCTTGATATCAAAATTAATGTGTGTAAAGTAAGGGTGACTCATCTCTCGGCAGTGGCCTGAGCCGTCCGACCGACCTACCGGCCTCTCATCGATGGAGATTCCATAGGTGGGCCCCTCCGAACCCTTCCCGAGAAGGCGGAGGCTAAAGCTTGGAGTGCGGGGAACAAACTCCGAGCATGCTGGTGAGCAAAAAGCGCCGTAGCCGTCGGGGCGTAGGTTTCTTGCAGTTTGACCAATTTGACCCAGCGTTTGTTTCCACACACCTTGCCTTTAGGTTTTAGTGCGAGAAATGGGTCGGGCATCGAGAATGTCTACCGAATAGACACCCTTGCCAGCCCCCGAGCGTGACTCGACCCCTTCCCGTTACTGGGGTCGGGGGCTCGATAGTGAAATTGATAAGAGAAAACGTGCGTAAATAAAGGGCGACCTGCTGGCGTAGGACCTACCTTGATGGCACAAGTGACGGGTTTGGGGTGCTCTTACCAAATATGTTCGTGTGGAATTCGGGTCCGTCATTCGCGACGAGGTCAGTATAACCCGCGTGGGGCATCCTGCTGCTCCCTACCCATCTCTCGGTATCAGCCAAGCCGTCCGATCGACTTGTGTTACCTGCTGGGATAGGACTTACCTGTGGAGATAGGGGGTGAGAACATCCTACCCAAAACTTAGTTAGGCAGATAAGTCAGGCGATGAACTTATAATAAATGAACAAGCTCTTAGATTTCATTATGGCCAAACAGTTTTTAGCCCTTCTCCCCCTTTCATATAAAAAGGTTGGTGCAATCTGACCCTTTCTGTCGTTAAGGTCGTAAAGCTCGGGGTGCGGGTGAGCAAATTCTGATCACGTTGGTGAGCAAAGGCACCGTAGCCGTCGAGGCGTAGGTCTCTCGCAGTCCGACTAGTTATACTCAGAGCTTGTTCTCGCAACCCTAGCTCCTAGGCCTTAACGTGAGAGGGGGTCGGGCAGGGAGAATGTTCGCCAGACGGATAGACTCTTAAACGTGTACTGACTCTTTCCATGGCTTAAGGCCAAAAAGCCCGGGGTACGAAAAAAAACTCTGATCACGCTGGTGAGCAAAGGCGCCATAGCCGCCGAGATGTAGGTTTCTCGTAGTCCGACTAGTTTTACTCAGTGTTTGTTTCCGCAAACTTTGCTTCTGGGTCTTAACCGTGAGAAAGGGTTAGACGTAGAGACTATCTACCAGATAGATATGCTCTTATTAGCCCCTGAGTGAGACCCGACCCTTTGCCGTTGCTGGGGTCGGGTGTTACCTAAAGATCGGGGAGTTGATAATGAATACTGATAAGAGAAAGTGTGCATATATTAAGGGTAAAAGTGACGTAGCTGCTCGATGTTCTAGGGATCGACAAAAACTTCACCGTCGATGGCCTTGAGCTTGTAGGCGCCTGGTCAGAGCACCCCCACGACGACATGTGGTCCCTCCCATGGTGGAGAGAACTTGTGGTGGTTCTTGTTGCTCTGGACGAAGCAGAGCAGTAGGTCCCCAACGTTGAAGGCCCAACCCCGCACTCAATGGCTGTGGTACTGGCGCAACGCTTGCTGGTACTTGGCCGAGCGGAGGAAGGCGATGTCGCACGCTTCATCTAGCTGGTCTCCTTCATATGCTCTCCCTTGTTGAAGCGCCCGGACAAGAACCACTTTAAGAGGCCATAGTCCTTGTATAGGTGCTCGACGGGGAAAGCATGGTTCGGGCATGGCCCTTTGAGCAGCTTCTCGAAGTGGTTTGGGGTACCCTCGCGGGCTTTTGGCCCCCTTGCGGTCGACGGCGGCCATGAGCGAGCCCTCGTGCCGCTGCCTGTTCTTCTTCTTGACGGGATGGTTGGAGGCGCCTTTGCTGACGTCCTCGTCCCACTTCGCCTTGCCTTTGAGGCGGTCGAAGATCGCTCCGACCACCTCCTCACCCGAGGCATGGCTGGTGGCGATGTCGAGGAGCTCCTTAGTGGTCCGTGGAGCCTTACATCCTAGCTTGTGAACTAGGGACTCGCAGGTAGTCCCGGATAGGAAGGTTCCTATGACGTCAGCGTCGGCGACGTTGGGCAGCTCGTTGCACTACCGAGAAAAACACCGGATGTATCCACGAAGGGTTTCTCTGGCCTTCTGTTGGTAGTTTTGAAGATCCCATGGGTTCCCAGGACGCTTGTACATGCCCTAGAAGTTTCCAACAAAGATTTCTTTCAGGTCCGCCCAACTTTGGATTCTGTTGGGTGGAAGGTGTTCCAACCATATTCGCGCCTAATCGGCCAGGAACAATGGAAGGTTGCGGATAATGGAATCATCATTATCCGCTCCACCAGCTTGGCAAGCAAGCCGATAATCCTCGAGCCACAGTTTGGGGTTCGTTTCCCCAGAGTATTTTAGGATGTTGGTCAGTGGTCGGTTCCATGGTGGGAAGGCGGCGTTGAGGACGTGTCGGCCAAAGTCCTGAGGTCCCGGTAGGCCAGGGCTGGGGCTTCGGTCCTTGCCGCTGTCGTAGCGTTCGCCACGACGAGGGTGATAGCCGCGGCTAGTTCCCTCTCTCGGATCGTCGCGGGCACGTCTGCGGGCGTCGAGGGTGTTGCGTGCGTCACGGTTGCGGCCGAGACGCTCATGCACCGGGACCGCGGTGCGCTGCCTGTCGCCTTGTGCCGCTTGGTGGACTGACGCGTCCTTGTTGGATCGCTCTGAGGGCGTGCGTTGGCTGGCATCGAGCTCACGTCGCCGAGACAGCGAGCTCTCAGCCTGTTGCGCCACCTTATGCTCGAGCGGCGTGCGAATCTCACGGTGGGCCCAACGATCCTTGGGCATTGTGGGCCCCAGAAGCCCATGGAGCAAGGCCGCCACAGCAGCGATGTTCTAGCTTGCTCGGGTGAAGTGTGGGAGGGCTTCATAGTCCGCGATGATCCTCCTGTTCACGTCGTGGGCCATGGCACGCGCGCGCGCCCACCGTCTCCGCGGCACTCGATCTCCCGATTGAGCTCCACGTGTTCCTGCTTGAGCTGGAGTCGAGCTTCCTTGAGCTCTAGGTGCCAGGCCTTCAGCTGCTCCACTCGCAGGCAGGGTGGGGCCCCTGTCCCCCCCTCTACCTCGTCGTCGAGATCGTTCATCGGGGTAGCCTCCTCCTCGTGGATGCTTTCGATGTGTCCCTCGGGGGAACCCGCCATGAAACACTCACGAGAGGGGTGATGGCTCCTCCTACTAGAGTCAGAGCTGGAGGGCAACTCCGATTCTCCTGCGAGGAGGTCGTGGAAAGACTCCGCGACATATTCGGTCATCCCCATGAACTCATCGTTCATGGGGGACAAAGGCGTGCGTCGTGCCACAAGGTGGCCATCGGTCTCCGCGGCATTACGAAGACTGAATGAGAGCGTTGTTGGGGAGCTCCAGATGAGGTATGCCAGAGAGAGTGGCTCCCCACTGGCAAGCTGCGCTATGATGTTGGTGAACTAGAAGGTGAGGTGGCGTAGGTCTTCCCAGGATGGCCGGGGTTCCAGGAAGGCACCAAGCTGGCGCTCTAACCTCCCATAGTCGATGTCGAGGAGCTGGTTGCTCCTGGGGGCGCAGGCCTCCGGTGCGTGCAACTGCAGCTCCTCAAGTGCCTCGGTGATCACGTCGAGGCCGGTGGAGTAGAGAGGTCGGACGGCGGCGGGAGCCATCGCCAACTCTCTCTCTGTCGTGACGATGAAGTCCAGATCCCCAAAGTGTACGTGTGCGCTCGGGACCCAACTGAGGTTGTGACTAGCCATCCGAGGCCTAGTGTGGATGTCGAGACACGCAAAAGGCCCCTACCTAGCAAGCCAACTGTCGGTGTTTTGAGTTGTCACCAATAAGTAAATTTCTAATATTGCGCGTCTGGCTCGGATGGTGTGCTAAGAGGACACGAGGTATATACTGGTTTGGGCAGAATGTCCCTACGTCTAGTTCGCTGCTGCTCATGTTACTAGCACTGAAAGTTCGTAGTAGGGGTTACAAATGAGCGAGAGAGGGACAGGTCCCAAGTCTCTGATGGAAAGGGTGAACGGGTACCGAGAGCTCGGTCGCTGCTCGGTTGTATGCTCAGGGTTTGATGAGTTGATCGGATTCGAGTCTCTTGTGGTGTGTTGCGATGAGTTCCGATGCGATCGTTTGTCCGATGCCTCCTAATGGGACGACCTGCTTTCCCTTTTATAGACCAAGGGAAAGCACGGGTTACAGTGGAGGAAGAGAAGAGAACGAGAGGAAGAAGTCCTTCAGGATCGCTGGGTCCTTTTTCTCTTCTATGCGGGTCCCACTGACCCTGTAGACGTCAATAGGGATAGCTTCACGTCATGGCCCTGTCTGTCACTGGCGTCATCTCCCGATCATGGCGCTCCACTCCGTTCTGGCGGATGTCGTGGCGAACTGACGCGCCTGTCAGTGTTCGTACAAGGGTTAGGCAGAACAGTACCAGTTCACGCGACGCTGTTCCTGATGTGAATCCTCAGGTATGGCTCGTCACGGCCACGAGTTATATCGAGGCGTGCTGGTCACCTCCCTGGTGTCAGAGCTTTGACCCAAGCCCATACGCTTGGACCTAGAGTGGTCGGTGCCGGAATGGGTCTCCGTCGGGCGAGACGGAGCCCCCAGCCTCGGGGTCGGGCGAGGCGGAGTGCAAACCCAAGGCTCGGGCGAGGCAGAGCCCAAACCGAAGGGTCAGGCGAGGCGGAGCTCGCGGCCTTAGTGTCGGGCGAGGCGGAGCCACCCTCAGGGGTCGGGCGAGGCGGAGCCCACGACCTTAGTGTCGGGCGAGGCGGAGCCAACCCTCAGTGGTCGAGCGAGGCGGAGCCCGCCCTCAGGGGTCGGGCGAGGCGGAGCCACCCTCAGGGGTCGGGCAAGGCGGAGCCTGCGGCCTAGGTGTCAGGCGAGACAGAGCCCGCGGCCTCGGTGTCGGGCGAGGCGGAGCCAACCCTCAGAGGTCGGGCGAGACGGAGCCCGCGGCCTCGGTGTCGGGCGAGGCGGAGTCAACCCTCAGGGGTCGAGCGAGGCAGAGTTTGCACACCTGGGGGTCGGTCGAAGCTGTAGTCACGCTCTTGACTGCTCGGATGAATCAATGTTGATGGTTATTAGCTCCTCCTCTTTGGATACCCTGGTATTGGTCCCCGACACTCCCTCTCGACGTGCTGGCGGCGCGGTGACCACTTGTACTCGCTGTGGGTGGGTGCTCCCCATCGCGTGCGGTTTTCGGTGGCCTGGCCCTGCAGGGACCTCCCTCTCCTAGTGCGTTAGTTACATCAGTCCTCTAGCGGGTGCACTCGCCGTGCGCACAGGCTTGCCTGCTGGTGAGTCCCCCTGCTGTCGGACTTTGCTCTCCATGCGTGGCGTTGTGTTTTGTTTGACGAAGACTTGGAGAGATCGGAAGGTAGACGATGATGCAAGACGAGGCTTGCAAAACATTAGTTAGAGATGAGCGTATCTTTGTTTTGTAAGTACTATCCTACCCTTTAAATTTGTTTTGTAAATAATTTTTGACCGATATATTTTTGGTTCCGGACCCACGTATTTTCAGTCGGCCCATAACTTAAGTTCCTCTATATTGGTTCTTCTTATTTTATAGCCATCCGATCTAATCAAATGGATGGTTCTACCTTTTCCCAAGTGCCGTAAAATGTCACAAAACGCAAAAATGTCACTCAAATTGGTGGACACATGGCCATGTCAAAGTTAAATACATCAATTTTGTGTGACATGCTAATTTATGGAGTATGGATGCAAATTCAGCATTAACATAGTGGGATTTTTTGCTATTTGATTCAGCTTTCCTGTATTTTGCTATTTGCAGGGCACTGTGACTACAATAGATTCTACTTAGTTATCGTACTGCTCGTGCTTTAGTTTTTGTTTGGTTCCTCTTGATTTTATCTTATGATGAATTAACATCACTCAGTCATGTAGATGATAATGGATAAGATCTCTGCTGGCGAAGAAGTCGGGGGCGCTGGAGGGGCTTACTCATATAATGCATTGAAAAGATTGGACCAGATATGGTCCAGTATCTCTGAATCTCAAGTAGGTATGCGTCAGATGGTCAAACACTACATATATAACAGTTTATCTGGATTTGCTGCTTCTGATCTTGTTGCTACTAAGATTGGAAGAGAAGCCTGTTTCGACCATACCAAAGTCTCATACTCGGATAGATATATTTTGAAATGAGTTTTGCTGGCCTCCCTGTTTATTACAGACACAATGCCACAGAAAAATCTAATTTGGTTCATCATGTGCATGTTCTATAGAACAACGATTAGACCGGCTATATTGTATGGAGCAGAATATTGGCCTACAAAGATTCGACATGTTCAACAACTGGGTGTTGCAGAAATACGTATGTTGCGATGGATTTGCGGTCACATAAGAATGGACCTAGTTCGGAACGATGATATACGTGATCGCCTAGAGGTAGCACCAATTGAAGAAAAGCTTCCAACATCGGTTGAGGTGGTTTGGCCATGTCCAAAGGAGACCTCCAGAGGCACCAGTGCATTGTGGAGTCCTAAGTCAAGCTAATAATACGAGGAGAGGTAGAGGAAGACCGAAATTGATATGGGAGAGGCAATAAAAAGAGATTTGAAAGCTTGGGATATACCTAGAGATCTATGTTTGAATAGGAGTACTTGGAAAGCAGCTATTGAAGTGACTGAACCGTGACTTGAGGCTCTTAGTGGGTTTCAACTCTAGTCTACCCCAACTTGCTTGGAACTGAAAGGCTATGTTGTTGTTGTTGCTGCTGCTGCATGTGGAAAGCTGTCCTAAATTCTAACACATGAAAATTAGTTTGCTTAATAGGAAGCCTTTACAGGTTTTTACCGAAAACCACTTCTTCGTAGAAATTTTGTCCACACAAGCATGAGGCTAACGTACCATACATATTCTGTTTGTCTGATGAATCACTAGAGGATGGGCACGATTGGTAGTGTTTGTATTCAGCACTTAACTTCTGAAAATCTGAGACTATGACTTTCCAGTGTACCAAAGAACTTCCGACTTTATTTGATGGATAAGTTTAAATAGTTTTAGCTGAAAGCTTGAATCTCTCTTTAATTACATTCTAATGGAAATGCATGCATCCAGATTCCAAAGTCCCTGAAGTTGTTACTCGGGTTGAAGGGCTGTTGGCTGATTCTGATATTGGTTCTGGTTCAGAGATATTTGATGTAATTGTATGTGGTGGCAGATTAGGTATATTTGTAGCTACTGCTCTCAGTTCTAAAGGCCTTCGGGTTGGAATTATCGAAAGAAACATAATCAAAAGGGTAATTCAACCCTATATGGCTATTCCTGAGTTATCCGAAGAACATTTTACTGAACCATGAAACATATACCTATATCTGCTAAACAGAGGGAACAAGAGTGGAATATTTCAAGAAAGGAGCTTATGGATATTGTGGAGATTGGCATCCTTTCAGAAGCAGACCTTGAACAAATAATTTCAAGTGATTTCAATCCTGTAAGGTCTTTCAGATCACAAATTGACGTCAATTACGGAGCATCTTATTATCGTTAAATCATGCCTTGCTATCTAACCAGTTCACTTATTTCTTTTAATTTTTAATCTGCAGAATAGATGTGGATTTGAAGATAAAGGTGAAATTTGGGTGGAGAACATTCTTAATCTTGGTGTTTCGTAAGTTATCTACTGACACCGCATATAGATTAGTTTTTGTTAGTTGGTATGGTGACAGTAGCAAGATCTGAAAAAAATGAATGCTGCCTGCATTATTTTGATGTATATGAAATATGCAAGATGATAGCACATAAATATGGTGGAGTTAACATTTCCTTTGTACATATGGAATACTCCCTCTGTTCCAAATTATAGTTCACTTTAACTTTGTTCTAAGTCAAATTTCTCTTATTTTGACCCAAGTTTATAGAAAAATGCATCAATATCTGCAACATCAAATTAATTTTATTAAATTCACTGTGAAATATGTCTTCATAGTGCATTTATCTGAACTTGAAGATGTAAATATATTCTTCTAAAAATTGGTCAAAGTTAGAAAAGTTTGATTTAGGAGAAAGCTAAAGTGAACTACAGTTTGGAACAGAGGGAGTAGTACAGAAAAAGATAAAAGTATGTAGTGTCTAAAGAGACAAAAATTGCAAAAAGATTAACCTGTATCTCATTATTTTTTATAGAAGCTTTCATGCAAGGTCAATTCCTTGTCTTTCTTTAATATTTTAAGTCAATAGATATCTAAACATCTTTATGGAGGAACTAGGAATATAATTTAATTCTATTTCATGATGAAAAGTCATCTTAGCAAAAAGAGAGCTTGGTATATGGTAGTATGGTAATAATATTAACAGTGATGCCTACCTATAGTATAGTGTCCTATGTATATCTGGCAGCAAGAAAGATCTCTTAACATAAATAAAACAATAATTTAGCTCATGTATCAGTTTATGTTTCATTTACCTTTTCAGGCCAGCTAAACTTGTTGAGAACATGAAAGAACACTTTGTTTCTTCAGGAGGAGCAATATTTGAGGGGAAAAGTCTATCAAGCATTTATGTCTATGATGATCTCGCTGTAAGCAAAATTATATTTTGTACCCCTGGCCAAAGTAAAACTGTTTCAATGGACTGTGGAGATTGCTAAATTCTGTTAGTCTTTTGTCATAAGAATTTACAAATAAATAGATTGTCTTGCATTGTCTTCATATCTGATTTTGGAAATATAATTCTGTGCTTGACTGATATAATAAGCACATAATCCCTTTGTCCCGTAAAGAGTGTCATTATAGCATTCAAATTTTGTCCCACAAAGAATGTCACAATAGGCAAACATGTGTATCCCACCTAGGTACTTTTTAGGCCAACCCACAAAGAAAGGCTCCATAGGCTAACTTTTTGTAGGGGTAACTCTCTTTGTGGGATGGATGGAGTATGTTGTTAAAGAAATCATTCTAGTTATTAGGTATATTTTTCCATTTTTTTTTCAAAATCTATTTTGTTTGTGTCGTTTTGGCATTAGATATTGCATATTCCCAAACAAGGAGAACATTCCATGTTATTTTTGCAGGTACTGAAACTGAGTGATGGTGATTCCTTGTCTTGTCAACTTGCTGTTGATGCTATGGGCAATTTTTCTCCAATAGTACGGCAGGTATTCAAAGTCACATCATAACTTAGCCATATTCTCCCTTGTATGGAGACTGTTCGAAACTCTTCTTTCCTAACGTAATTGAAGAGCAGAGCTCCTGCCATTTGCATTCAAAAAAAAAAAAAACCTTAGCCATAAGGCAATCTGCAGATACCTGATAATGTAGGGTGCTAAATGCTAGTAGTTGATAACTTACTGTGGCAGTTACTGGTCTTTATAACTCCAACTTGTTGAAATTAGAAATCTGTTGGTAGTGGCAACTGGTAACCACACCTCTCAAAACTGCTTTAGTTTTATGGTATGGTCCCCTGTCACCATATTTGTCCACATGAGACTCACGGCATAAAATCTTCCACTTAGTATAGTAATGGTAGTTTCCAAATGTTATATTCCAGTTATACAAGTTAGCATATGCTGATGCCTATAAGGTTTTGTTGTCACCCTAATTCATTCTTGTGCCATGCTCTTTAATTTCATTGATGCACCCTGAATAGTTGCTGAGCTTGAACAGTATGATAAGTTCAGCAGTATACCAGGAGTGGTTAAGCATATTTGGGCTGCCATGTGCCATCCTTTGCAAACCAAGTTCCGTGCTTACAGTACAGAAGTAGCTTTGGAGCAAAGTTTTTATTGAATACAGCTCTGTACATCAAAGATAAAACTTGGAAATGGAACTTTGTTTTTGTTACTTAATTAAAAGAGAAGCTTTTGCACAAGCACAAATCAGAAATATCATTTCCTAAGTGTTTCAAGCTTCCATAGGAAAATCTAAAATAGTCATGAGATTCATTCCATCTAAGTTTTGGGATCATTGAACAGTGTGCCTGAATCTGATTTGCTTCTATTAGTAGTATATCCATCTTACCATTGCAGCCATTTCCTGATTCCATCTACAAGTTAGTTACGACTCTTCTGTCCTTGTGCAAGATCCGGTCTGCTAGAAAACCAGATGGAATGTGCCTTGTTGTTGGTGCTTGCGCTCATGGATTTGAAAAAAATACAACAAGTGATATTATTTTCAGTAGCTCATCAGTAAAAAGAGCTGGGAATTCAGGAGTACAGCTCTTTTGGGAGGTAATTGTTTCCATTTCACTCGGAACTTATAACACAAAGATATCTGAACTTGAGCATGTTCTTCATACTATTGTTCTTTGCCTCTATAACATACAGCATGAATCATGATTTCTTTAAAAAAATAGAAGTGCTTCTATCACAACTGATATCTATTCTGTGTTATTCTCAGTCACCACCTGTTTTGGAACATTAGGTATCCTGTGAACTAGTAAAAAAAAAGCTAATCTCATGAACTTCTAAAACTGAATCACATGGGATTCAATATCCTTTTGATGTTAATATTATTTTTCTTCTTTGATCTGATCATTTCTTGTAGGCCTTTCCTGCTGGTTCTGGTCATAATGACCGTACTACATACATGTTCACTTATGTTGATCCGAAATTTGGGGGCCCAAAGCTAGAACAACTTTTGGAAGTGTTTTGGGATCTTATGCCTGCTTACCAGGTGAATGGTGTTCTCGGTGTTCTACATATTTAAACATTCTAAAATTAACATGTTTGTTTTATCAAATCAACAATATTTGTATAAGTAACTTGGTTTATGTCCATACTTAGATAGGGTATAACTGAATATCATTTCTACAATTTGTTCAATACTCAAATAGGCATGAGTTGATGAAGGAAGATGGTTTTTCTAACAGCATAAGTGCTGGTATAATTACTAAGTAATGGAATACATCATGCCATTGTGTATATTCATTTTGCACCATATATCCATGATTAAAAATGTGCATAGCAAAAGTTTGTTGCATTATTAGTCATACAATATCTGGTACATGGATAAAAAGCACAACATATGAGGCCAGGGGCTTGTGTTCTACTTATGTTGATCGTTCTGCCTTCGTTTTCTCATTTTTTTTCTTTTTCTCGAAAAACGCAGGAGAGCTGCGCATCATTATATTAAGAAGTAAAAATGGGAAAGAACCCATACAACACACCCCGGGCCAGCCAAAAAGGCAACCCCCCACACTCACACCAACTCACTCCAACTCACGCCAAACTCCACTGAACTCTCTGATCCTTAGGATACAAGCGCGCCCATGTCTGAATCAAAGGGCGACCAACACCAGCACTAGGAACCTAACTTTCTGAATGGGGGGCATTCAAGAGGGAAATTCCTCGAGCCCCAGCCATCGACCAAAGTTTTCGCTCTTCTCCAGCAATGATCAGGGCTCTTACAATATCAGGGGCTGCCCCATCGAAAACACACCTGTTGCGATGAGTCCATACAGTCCATGCCCCAAGAATTATGAGAGAATTGATTCCTTGCAAAATTATGTCACTAGTAGCACTACTCACTCTATCCCACCAATCAAAAAATGAGAGATCAGTGGGCTGAGGGGAGAGGGATTGCAGGCTAACTTGTGACAAGAAACGGAACCAGAATTCTCTTGTGAAGACACAGAGAATAAGGAGATGATCAATGGTTTCTGCTGCTTGGTCACACAAAGGACAGCGCTCAGGGTGAGGGAGACCACGGTGAGCTAAGCGATCCGCTGTTCAACATCTATTATGAGCAACCAACCACAGAAAGAAACGACATCCCGCAATGGTCACCCCGCTGATCAATGGTTTCTATTATGAAGCCACCAGTACTGCCACCCCGCAACGGTCTTCTCCGGCGGGCGCTGCTGGTGGTGATGGTTCAACGCAGGGCCCTTTGGAGGAGCAGGCCCAAGATCAAGGTACGCGGGCAGGGCAGCAGCGTCGTCGTCGACGTCCGCGGTTTCGGCGTCGCCCTGTGCAGGAGTCCGACCGCGACCAGGCTGATGATCCATTGCCGGACATGGCTTCATCACAGACGGCCTGTGAAGCTTTGAAGCCTCCTCCATGCATCATTGATTGGACCGAGCAGGTGGCAAGGGCTGAGGAGGACCTGGCAAATGCAGTTACGGTGTCTGTGATCGGCAATGAACCATTGGCTGCAGTAGAGGAGGTTGCTGCGGTGATCGCGGAAAGAATTGATGTTGTTGCCAGCTCCTTGGTGCTTCGTCGAGCTTCCTCCTCAAGTTACTTACTGATCCTTCCTGACATAGCTTTGGTCGAGCGTCTGGTTGGGCTACGGCAATCGATCAGTTCTTCTGGCTTCAATTTTCGCCTTCTGTGCAAGCGATGGAGCCGTCTGGCTGGTGCCCAAGGTCGAGTTCTACCGTTTCTGCTTCATATTGAGCTGCGTGGCATTCCAAATCATGTTTGGGAAACATCTACGGTGGATCGTTTCTTGAGTCCCCACGCTTGGGTTCAGCAGGTGCATCCTGACACCCTAGGGCTCGTGGATCTTTCGTGCTTTCGGTGTTTGGCCTGGTGTTCAGACCCGTCTGCTCTTCCCTTGTCAAAGGAATTATGGGTGGTTGAGCCTCCAATGGCTGTCATCGAGGATCCTCCGGTCAAGAGGGTTTTATCTTACCCTATCAACATACGGTATTCAGTCGCTCTCCAGCCTGAGGCGCCGAATCCTCCTACATCTGATGGGGGGGATGATGATGATGGTGACTGTGCTAGACGGCGATGTCGTGTTCGTTCCCCATCGCAACCGCCCTCAGGACCGGCTGGTGGGGAGCTTTCTAGTCATGGCGGCGGTTCTCGGCGGCGATTGGTCCAGGGGCAGGGGATGCAATCGGTTCTTGGGAAGTCGCACGCGTCTCATCCTCTAACGGCGTGCTCTCTGTTGTTGGCCGAGGCCTTGGGGTCCGTGGCGGCCTTGCAGGAGCGGGACGTTGGCCGCCCGGGCCTCGTTGTGGCGACGCGGGGTCCCGATGACGTCCCAGCATCCGATGAGGTGGCGGCAGCTAATGCGGTGGGTTCAGATACCGATGCTATCGAGCGTGTTCTTGGGGAGCCCTTGATCTCCTCGAGGGCCTCTCCTACTTGTATGCTGTGTGAAGAGAACTCTGGGTCATCGGTTGTTTCTGGCCCAGCGGAAGTGGCACCCACGGGGATGGAATTGGGCCCCCGTTGTGTGTTTCTGGATTCCCCGGTCCTGGGCTGTAACTCTATTATGGATCACATTGGTCTTGGTGAGGCTACGGTTCCCCGCTTCCCCGCCAGCTGGCCGCCGGCGTGGCGTGCTCGGATCCGCCGGTCGGCAAGGCGATGGATGAAGCTCCCACTCCGGCCTCGCCACGCTCGCCCCAACGCTCCCCTGCACCCGTCATCCTAGAATTCAATCCGCCGTCGCTGGATTTCCCCCTCTCAATATCTGAAGCAAGGCACATTCACATACTTCCGGGTTGGTTGGGGCGCTTGTCCGACGGTCGCTCTGCTGCCCGTCCCAGCCCCCTATCGCCGCTTTGCAACCTCTACATGCTTTGGGGCGCAGGGTCCAAGTTTACTCCAGCGGCGGCGCGCAGTTAGGTCCTTGACCCTCCCCCGGCCATTTTTGGTCGAAGTGGATGCTCCTTCCACAGGTTGTAAGGTTAGGCTCTTTGTTATGTCCCTCTCGAGAATCTCGACAAGGTCTAGCAAGCCGGGCAGCTGCTCGTCCTCTGCATGTAATCCAATGCAGCGAAAAAAACCAAAGCCGCCTCCTTCCTTTCGGTCTCTACTGATAATTTGGCGCAATGCTAGAGGAGGGGTCAAAGGGTTCTTTGCCGTGCCGCTCCATGCTCGCCGGGACCGGTGCTTTCGATGACTCAAATGAGGGTGATGCGGCAATTGGCTTTGAAGAAAGGGAGATCATTCACCCGAAGCTCAAGACATTTATAGTAAGCTCTTGGGGCCATTACTCTCTCACGATTCCCACGTCGTGCTTTAGCTGCTATTTTTGGTGGGAAGTGGGCGGGTGAGCAGTGCGGTGGTGCAGATGTCCTTACAATGTTGTAAGGTTAGACTCTTTGTTATGGTCGTCTTATTTCTTTGCTCAAATGAATCCTTCTACCATTCTAGTTTGGAATGTCCGAGGTCTTAACAAATGTGGGATCGTCAGAATTCATCCGAGATGTTGTTATATCCAGAAGAATCAAACTTCACATCATCTGCTTACAAAGAAACCAAGGTAACTAACATGTCCCAACATCTTCTCCTTTCGATTTGTGGCTCTGCGTGATGATAATTTCATCGTGCTCCCGGCCAATGGGACTAGAGGAGGGTTCGATTGCTTGGAAGGGGTGTTCTTGCCGAGCAATTGCATCAAGAATTGACACTTATTCACTTCGCTTTGTTTTTGCGGAGCAAGAGGGTCGCAATTGGTGGTTCACTTTGGCGTCTATGGGCCACAAGGGATGATGAGAAAGTGTTGTTCTTGCAAGAATTAAGGAATATCGGGGCTCTTTGCAATGGTCCTTGGATCTTAGGCGGAGATTTCAATTTGATTTATCAGTGTCACCGACAAGAATAATGCAAATTTAGATAGAGCTATGATGGGAAGATTCAGCGTTTTCTAGATGACAATGATCTCAAGGAGATTCCGCTCTTGGGTCGTAAATATACTTGGTCCAATGAGAGGAGATCGCCTACTTTGGTGAGGCTTTGGATCGGGCTTTTTGTTGTGGTGATTGGGAAAATATTTTTCCGATCTTTGTACTCCAAAGCACAACAAAATCAACATTTCGCACCACCGACGCCCACTTATCCTTGGTTTGAAGGTGTGTACATCTTGGCAAGCGAAGATTCCATTTTGAAAGCTTCGGACCAAATTGCCGGGCTTTCTTGATCTTTGTTAAACAGAAATTGGGAGGCTGGTGGTACTAGCGCGCCTACTTGTGGTGTGGAGTGCATCTTTCTTAAATTGCAATGGCTCGAAGGAAGAGAAAAAAATGGGGACAACGGAAAGTAGGGAATATTAAAGCCCAATTAGAATTGGCCAAGGAAAATACTTCACCGTTTGGAAATTGAAAGAGATTCAAGGGCACTCTCGATCGTGAGGAATGGCTCGAAAAAACTCAAACTTCATTGTCTTGATCTGGCTTCCTTGAAACGAACCATTGCACAGCTACGTTCTAGATTTCTTTATCTCCAGCGAAGGTGACGCCAATCGCTTTCTTCCACCAACAAGCTAGATATGGGAAGAAGAAGAACTTCATCTCAAAATTGCAAGTTGGTAATCGGTGGTTGTCACACAAGATGAAAAAGTAAAACGGCGGTGGATGATTTCTATGAGAGCATTCTTGGAACAAAGTCCGCCCTCTGCGAAGAAAGAGATTACACTCTTGATCTAGATATTTTGAACATTCAACATCATAATTTATCTGAAATGGATGCTTCTTTCTCTCGAGGAGGAAGTGTGGGCTACCATAAAGGATATGCCCTTGGATAAGGCCCAGTCATGTACTACACCGCCTCTGTGTTTATTTTTCAGAACACGGATGGATTCACAGGAAGGTTTTATAAATCCTGTTGGAGCATTATTAAAGGTGATGTGATGAGGCGTTGGAGGCCCGGCAAAGGCCATGTCTTCAAATTTCGGCTCTTGAACACGCAACGCTTGATATTTATAGACCTGCTACCAAAGAAAGTGGATGCAAGTGGCTCAAGACGTGGAAGTGAAGGATTTTCGACCTATAAGCTGATTCATAGCTTTGCCAAGTTGGTGACGAAGATCTTGGCTAATCGGCTAGCCCTATCTACTGCCTTCCTTGATCTATGTGTTTGTTTTTTCGACCCTTCACGCCAAATCGGAGGCGCTTTTGTGAGAGGAAGGAAAATCCATGACAATTTCATCTTTCTTTCTTCTTAAGAGCCAATACATTCTTGGTTAACCTACTTCTCCTCCATAGCGACACCATGTCAATAAGAAAGAAGAGCGCATATCCTCCTTAAACGGGACATCTCCAAGGCTTTTGATTCGTGTCTTGGTCGTTTCTCTTGGAGGTCATGTGCAAGGTGGGGTTTGAGTCAGATCCATAGAGATCCGATGAAGGCTTTTGATTCGCGGGGGTCGTTTCTCATTTGCAAGGTGATCCTTTGGTCCACTTTTTTTCGACACAAGTCTTGGTTAATGGAGAGCACAGGGGACTCTATTTTCCATCACCGTGGGCTCGAGACAGGGTGACCCATTGTCACCAATGTTGTTTATTCTAGTTATGGATGTCCTAAATTCTTTGGTCAATCACGCTACTTGATGGGTTTGTTGCGAGCTCGGCCATTCAAAGCAAGGCATCGGGTCTCCTTTTATGCTTGACGACGCAGTAATTTTCCGAGACCATATAATTTGGATCTGATCACCATCAAGCACCTCCTAGATCTGTTTGGACATGCTTCGGGCTTAGAACTAATCTAGCTAAGAGCTTAGTTTCCCTATTCATTCATTGTCTTGATGAGGAATTGGCTCTCTCGGCGGACATCCTCTCATGTTCTATAAAGTTTTTCCTGCATGTATCTTGGCCTCCCGCTCTCAATTGGAAAACCAACTAAAGAGGTGTGTACCTTTAGTGGATAAAGTGGCGATTATCTCCACGGATGGAAGGCTTCTCTTATGAACAAAAGCGGGCTAGTCATAGAAGGAAGGTGTCTTGACTGTTGTCCCAATATACCTTTTAACCGCCTCAACCTTCCAAAATGGGTGATTAAGGCTATTGACAAAAAACGCGAGGCTTCCTTTGGAAGGGTCACCAAGCAGAGCCAATGGTGGCAATTGCCTAGTAGCTTGGGAAAAAGTGCAAAGACCACTTGAGTATGGAGGTCTTGGGATTCATAATCTTGAACTTCGGGATGTGCTTTCAAGATTCGGTGGGTCGTCATGGGCGCAAAAGACAGATGTTGAAAGGCCTTGGGCGGCCTTCCTATATCTCTGTTCCTCATAAAGCCGAGGCTCTCTTCAATGTTGCAATCGATGCCATAGTAGGAAATGGAGAGGAGATATTGTTCGGAAAGATAGATGGCTGGGGGGGCATACCATGGTGAAATAGCTCCTAACTGCTCAAGGCGGGTCCCCAAATCGAATGTACCAAGAAGAAGGACGCGGTGGCAAAGCCTTGCATCATAATAGTTGGGTTCAGGATATTAAAGGAGCACGCGTATAGTTGTGGTCATGCTTGAGTACCTTCGTATTTGGGACATTGTGGATGGATTTATTTTGCATCCGGAGATTCCAGATCAATATAGATGGAAATTAACTCAGGATGGTTCCTACACCAATAAATCAGCTTATGCAGCCCTTCTTTGAGGGAACCATCAAGTTTGGGTCTTGGAGAAGGATCTGGAAAACTTGGGCTCCTCCAGCTACGCAAGTTCTTCATCTGGTTGGTATTTCACAACCGGTCGGACAAATATATAGACTTGCAAGGAGGAATCTGCCCCATCCCGAGGCTTGCCCATTATGTGATCAAGAGGATGAAACAATAAACCATTTGCTAGTGGGCTGTGTTTTTGCCCGGCAAGTTTGGGCCCTGGTTTTGCATCGCTTGGGAATGCTACATTGGCACCACAGCCTCTGTGATTCGTTTCTCGAGGTGGTGGAAGAGAACAACTCGGCTGTCCGTAAGATTTGCGTAAAGGCCTCAACTCCTTGATAATTTTGGTGGCTTGGGAGATTTGGAAGCATCGCAATTCTTGTGTCTTTGATAATAAAAGGCCAAGTGTTTAGGAAGTCCTTAGGGCTATTAGCTCAGAGGGTGGGCTCTGGTGCTCGGCCGGGGCCTCCAAACTCCAGGAGCTGGTTTTCAGGTTGTTGCCTTCTGGAGCTTAATGCTTGGAGAAGTTTGGTCGTCCTTTTTTCCTTTTTGTGTGGTGAGTCAGTAACCTAGTTCTGGGGAGCGGGGTGTGTGTGTTGGGTCACTTGGACCTTTGTAATTCTTTCTCTACCTTAATGAAATGACGCGCAGTTCTCCTGCGCTGTTCGAGAAAAAAAGATTATGCTGTAATTGGTACTTCTTTTCTTAGTTGAGTGTGCTAAATCTGACACAAACAATTCCACCATTTCAGCCCCTCGCCAGCTGCATTTGTGATTTCTCTTAACAGAAGCCTTATTGCTCCTGCACCTGCAACTATACTTAATCACTGACGCCCTTGCACTTCAGGTTGGTGATGCTAGTGGAATACAGTCACCTGTTTCTTTTGGAGGTTTTGGAAGCTTGAAGAGACATCTTGGTCGTTTGTCTAGTGGTTTGTCTGTTGAATTTTCCTTGTCTTAATATATAACTGTTGAATATCTTTGATCTAATATTAAGGAAACAGAGTTTAGAAATGCGCACTAGAGTAAAACACATAATAATATACTTATGTAGGAAATTATCATAAACCTGACCTTTGGAATCCATTTCATGAAACTACACAAACTTGACCCATATGTTAAGATGCTAGTTCGGATGTTAAGCTGCAGTATCACTTTATTGATGATGAATTTTGGATACCTTTATTTGTGCTGTTTTTTTATCATTTGGTTTCACATACTTTCTTCATTTTTTTTTCTTTTGGGGTTAAGGTATATGTGAAGCAGTTGAAGGAGATTTCCTGGATGCTCATAGTTTGCAGCTGCTCAACCCTTACATGGTTAGTGTACGCCATATCCCTTTCTATACAATTTGAAGTGGAAGCTTATTCGGTTTTGATATTGCAGTCAAACTTAAGTGCATCATGGTTGTTCCAACGAGCAATGTCAGTAAGGCCACATGTCAATGTTTCACCAACCTTTATCAATGAGCTTCTCTTTGCTAATTTTCAGTCAATGCAGGTAACTTGAGGTACTTAAAAGTACACCATTGCATCAATAATTTATTAATTGTATTCATCTTATGAATTTTGCTTTTCTTCAATGTCAGAAACTAGGGGATTCAGTACTTCGGCCATTTCTACAGGTTCCCACTTGGACATTGTACTAAAACCGAGGAATGTTACGTTGTTATATCCATAAAGAAATACTTGTCTTCCACTTATGAAACTGTGCATTTGTAGGATGTAATACAGTTTGGACCTCTTGTGAAAACTTTGGGGCTAGTAATGGTCACTCGACCACAAATTTTGCTCCATATTTAAGCAGGTAGACTTTTGAAAAGACATAATTTCCTCATGAGGTTGAAGTTTGCTACTCCCTCCATTCCAAATTATAAGTCGCTTCGACTTTTTTGGTTCATCAATTTTACTATGTATCTAGACATATTATTATATCTACATGTATAGCAAAATGGATGTACTAAAATAGTCAAAGCGGCTTATAATTTGGAACGGAGGGAGTAGTAATTTATTCTGTTTTCTCCTAGGTTGAACTGGGAGTCATCCTTGAGTGGTCAGGCCATTTTATGATGCTTGGTTACTACACATTCCTTTCTACCTTTATTGACCCGGTCCTGAGGTACAGCTGTTGTCACATGTCCCTAATATCAAAATTCCCACTTGTGCCATCTAAGAGTCTGACGTGGTTGCTATTTTCATAACATTTTGAAGGTCTTGGGTGGAATCCTTGCCCCCAAGGGACAAATATCAGTGGAAACGGTACCTGGAAGCTTGGAGATATGGAGCCGGTTTAGATTACCGCCAAAGGGAATAAACTGTTTCACTCAAAATACATGAGGTTTCCTCAGAAACAAAATTATGTATAGATACATGAATATAGCATTCTGTCAGGGGAAAGATACATAGAGCACTGATAGGATCTCTCATTGATTTAGTTTTCCTTTTTCAGAGCACAAGATTGAACATCGAGTTTAGAATATGTACTCTATAGTTTCACTTTGTCCACTTCATTGAACTGCTGGAGTGAATATGTATAATATAGTCTACATAATTGATTTCAAATAATACTGAATGGAGCTGAGATGCTCAATGTTTGTTGATCGATGCATCAATTAAGCGAAATGAAAGTAAATATCTCGTTTCTTTTGGGTCGCAAGTGTAACAACCATTTATGAACAGCTACACAAAGGGAATTGTGTGATTTACTTCACCATCAGATAATCACTAATGTGAATAACAGGTGCCAGAAAGTTGTGAAATGATCTATTTAGAGGCAATTTAGAGAAAGATGTTGGTGCAGCAATAAACAGAAGTTGCAAGAAGTGTTATCTTTGTCTCGGACAATATACATTATCAGGTCCATAGGATGAATGGATGATAGGACCACTATTGAGTTGTAAGATTCATCAATATGCACAATAACAGATGGATGGGGCTATGATTTTCTGTTGCACCAAACATCATTTGGATTCAAAATTGATTGCTTCAAGCCTACAACAGAGTATGCTATTCCTGAATGACAAGATGCATATTCGTATTTAGGAAAAAAAAAATCTTCCATGATACATTTCAAACGGATGGCTCCTGTATGGAGTGCCAAAAAACTTCTCTATGTTAACTCCTATCACACTATCAACAACTCTTGCTACCTTTTAACACACTCAATCTCGATAGTCAGATCTTGAACCCCAGCTTCTTGAAATATCCGTGAAGCTTTATTTCTTATGGAAGACTTGTCAGCTTCTGCTGATACATGTAGGTGAAAAGTGCCTACAATGTCAGTATTAGTTAAGTTCCATACATGAACATTGTTGACTCCAAGGACACCTTCAATCTTCATAACATCATCCAATGCTACAGCCAAATCCTTTTCATGACCCCTTGGGACTCTCTGCAACAGAATTTCAGCAGAATTCCTTAACAGCGGAAGAACAGAAGATACAATCATTACTGAAATGAATACTGAGCATATGGGATCGGCTATAAGCCATCCCTTGTACTTGATCAGTAATGTCGATATTACAACACCAACGCTTCCCATTGTGTCAGCTAGGACATGCAAGAAGATTCCTTCCATGTTGTGATCAATGTGATGCCGGTGTCCTGACTTGTTACTGTTTCCAGAATCTGATGGTCTCAATCCTGCTTTTGAAGAGTAACCTTCTGTGTCATGAGAAGATATATTGCTAAGAGGAATGTCAAGAAGCTGTTGCTCAAAATTAATACTGTTGCAATTCTGATGATCATGATCTCTGCTCTGATGGCAATGTTCTGAATTTTCATGGTGATGATGCTCATGGCCATGGCCATGGCTATGGCTATGGCTATGCTTCTCCTTGCAGGTGTTCTCCATGATATTGTTACGAATGCCCTCGCTATTACTATTGCCATGGTGATCATGGCGATGGCTGTCATCTCCATGGTGATCACAACATGCCTTCACATTATTAGCACCGTCATGATCATGATCGTGATGTTTGTGATCTTCATGGTCATGGCGTTGGTGATGTTCATGGCCATGATGTGAATGTGAATGCGAGTGAGAACAGGTACCACCATGAGCATGGTGGTGCTCCTCATGAAAGAACACCAATCCGATTATGTTTACGACAAGTCCACCTATCGAAACTGCCAAAAGACTACTAGTTGATATTTCCCGGGGCTCAAGAATCCTCTCAAATGATTCCAACACAATCAGTGCACCAACAAGAACCAAGAACACTGCATTGACATACCCTGACAGGACCTCAAACCTGCCCCTTCCAAAGTTGTACATCCCATTGGCAGGCAATCTCGCGATATAGGACGCATAGAGACCAATTGCCAGTGCAGCACAATCAAACAACATATGGCAAGCATCAGAGATCAGCCCAAGACTATCACTCATGAACCCACTGCCAAATTCCACAAACATGTAGGCTGTATTGATCAATAGAAACGCAGCAATCTTCCTCGACCTCCGCTCACTCAAGATATGCCTAACTGGCCCCATGACCGCCTCAAAAACTGACTCCGAGACATCTTCGGTTCCAAGCTTCACGAATCCTGCAGGGGCCAGCTCCCTGCTGGCGATCCACAAGAGGAACCCACAGATCAAGAAGCCTGGTAAAGACAGCTTTGGGTAGTACAGCAGCTCTAGAACAAGAGTGCATAAGAACGTCATTGCAAAATCCACACTCGGCCTACCACCGCCGCTGCCATGCTCCTGCCGTCGCCCCAAAGCCATGCCAAAGAAGGCAGAGTTAAGCAGCAGCCACCAGAGCGGGCCAATCGGCACTGCTGCGTCAGGAGCGTCGCCCGCATCGCTGCCACCGAAAAAGGAGAGACCCACAAGCGCCGGCACGGAGAGGAAGGCAGCAGCGAGAGCAAATGCCGCAGCGCGGGCGCGCCGAGTGCGTGTGGCATGCCGCGCCGCGGCCGATTGTTCGGCCGAGGAAAGGAAGCCGGAGGCGAAGGGGACCGCGAGGATCACGGAAGGGGAAGAGATACAGACAAGGGATAAGGCGGCGACGGCGACGGAGAGGACTCGGCGGCGGGAGGGCCGGCGCAGGGCGCGGGCGAGCAGGGAGCCGGCGGAGTCCGCGAGGACGAGGAGGCCCGGGGAGGGGATGAAGCGGAGGGCCACGAGCCGGAGGATGATAGAGAGCGCGAGGAGGAAGGCCGGGCGGAGGAGAGCGGGGATCCCCGGGAACGGGTGGTGAGGCTGGTGGTGGGTCTTCCGGGACGCGGCGGCGAAGTGGAGAAGGAGGAGCGCGGCGGCCGAGAGCAGCGCGAGCGGCGGGGAAAGCGCGAGCGCGTGGGCCAGGGAGGGGAGCGCGCGCACGGCGGGCGCGAGGAGGAAGAGCGCGTGCAGCACGAGCAGGCGGAGGAGCGCGGCGGCGTAGGGGGAGGACGGCGAGGCGGCGGCGGAGTAGGGTAGGCCGCGGGCTTTCGATGGGGTGGGGAGCGGCGTGGAGGGGAAGCGGAAGGAGGGGTGCGCGGCGAGCCGTGGCGGCACGGCCAGCCGGAGGTGCGGCGCGTGGCGGCCCGACATGGGCGGCGGCGGGCGGATCGGGAACGGAGGGCGGGCGGGGTGCCGGTGGAGGTGGACCGGGGGAGGAGAGGAGAGGCGTGGACTGTAGACTGGTCGTCACTGCCTCGCGGTACGGGCATTGGTTTGGTTGGTTGGACGATGGGCTGGGCTCGAAAATCGAGTTGTACCAAGGATAGGCCCGAGCCCCAAGAATTGCTCCACATTCTAGGGAGCCATGCCGAATATTTTACTCAACCATCCAGCCATCTAAATTCAAACTACTGTTGCTAAAAAAATTCTAAATTTAAACTGCTGGTTCTATAAAAATAAACCAAACTACCCGTATTAATCGCTGAATTCAAATGAAGATCACTTTCCATTCAGGTATATAATACTCCGTAATAAATAAATGAAGAACACTTTTGTATCAACAATCAAATTTCGATATTTAGGATCAATGCTACAGAGGGACGGGGACATTGATGAAGATGTTAGCCATAGAATCAAGGCAGGGTGGATGAAGTGGCGGCAAACGTCTGGTGTCCTATGTGACAAAAGGGTACCACAGAAGTTAAAAGGCAAGTTTTATAGGACGGCGATTAGACCTGCTATGTTGTATGGTGCAGAATGTTGGCCTCTTTGTCGCAGAAATGCGTATGTTGCGTTGGATTTGCGGTCATATAAGAAGGGATCGAGTTCGGAACGGTGATATACGTGATAGATTAGGGGTAGCGCTAATTGAAGAAAAGCTTGTCCAACACTGGTTGAGATGGTTTGGACATGTGCAACGGAGACCCCTAGAGGCATCGGTGCCTAGTGGAATCCTAAGCCAGGATAGTAACGTAAAGAGAGACAGAGGAAGACCGAAGTTGACTTGGGTAGAGACAATAAAAAGAGATTTGAAATGATGGAATATACCTAAATACTTAGCCTTAGATAGGAGTGCTTGGAAGACAGCTATTCACGTGCTGAACCTTGATTGCTTCTGATGGGTTTTAACTCTAGCCTACCCTAACTTGTTTGGGACTTTAAGACTTTGTTGTTGTTGTTGTTGTAATCAAATTTCCTTTATCAGCCCAACTTATAAGCTATGATACAATTTTTTTCTCTCACAACAAAACAGCCGTAGCTAGCTTATTAGCCGTAAAAACTATCAGACGAACAGCTCCAAAATATTTGGTAAACGATGCATGTCCCGTGACGCACATTGACCCTGTTCGCTTCGTTGAAAAAATAAGCCAAAATACTGTTCCGACTGATTTTTTTCGAGAGAAAAACACTATTCCTAAAAAGTACGGATTATAAGAAAGGGCCATTATTAAAGGACAAAAACCAGGGCCAATTTTTATTTGTGCAGAAGGCAAAGTCCAGCGCGCACACATTGGGCGCATGGAAGCATTTTTTTATTAAACATGGTTGCGTTATTCATAAATAACGTTTATTTACATTCGGAATACACCGTATTTTGTATCTTCGGGAGCCGGCATGGCGGAAGCAGAGAGGCAGAGGCTGAGAACCCGCCTGGTGTCAGCAGGGTCGATGACCCCGTCGTCCCATAGCCTAGCAGTGGAGTAGTACGGGCTTCCTTCTCTGTCGTAAGCCTCCACGACTTTTGCTTTGAAGGCTTCTTCCTCGTCCTTGCTCCACTGTATGTATATCAACAAAAATTAGAACTCGTCATGTGAAAGAAGTCATTTTGACATTCAAGCTTTCAACGAGTTACACGGTTTAGTGTTTTCTGAAACAAGGAATTAATGATATGTATACCTCCACTCCTTGTCTCTTTTTGTTATTCTTTTCTATTTGAGCGAGGACACCAGCTGCCTGAAAAGGTTTAGGGGAAGGAACAGTAAGAATTGTTGATTGATACTGCAATGCTGTGTTTTGAGCATTCTGCAAAAGTGAAAATATATTGCGGGATTCACAGCTTAATTTTGCATGATGTTACATGAAAGCAATTAGAATGCAATACAGGAAAATATTCAGCAAGATTGTGACAACTTCATATGGACGAAGATGTTAGACTGTCTCCAACAGCCTACATATAGCGACCCAAATCCAAAATGCATCGCGCACATGAAAAAAACGGCGTCCAACAGAGTAGGCATACCTAGCACCTATTTTGCGTAGAAAGAGAGAGGGAACCTAAATGTGCGTCCTCCTTCCATCTTCTCTCTCCTCAACCCAAATATATTGCATTGGGCGCTGGTGATTCACAAGACTTAAGTCCCCTGACGCCCGAGCCGGGCAATGGACCCGCGCCTCCGCCGCCCAGGAAGCTTGCAGGGTTCAAGCTCTCGCCATGGGGACGGAGAGGCCCCAGCGGCCCTAGCTGAAGGCTGCGCCTAGGGGCATGAAAGCAACGGGAGGCCTTGCGGGAGAGAACGATGGGGAGAAAGGAACGAATGGATTTGAAGTTTTTTTTTTTTTTTTTTTTTTTTTTTTTTGCAATTTGGGATTAGGAAGGAAAGATATTTTTGCCTACTGGGACCGCAGGAACTCGTTGGCTGTTGGAGAAGGGACGTTTTGGGTGTGTGACTCTTTTCCTGTAGGTGACTCAAACCATGAAATAGGTCTCGTATTTGGGTTGGTGCTATTGGAGATAGTCTTAAACGTCAGAAGAACATGACCTCTGGCAAGAAACAGAAAAATCCAGGAAAATCCATAACTTTCAGCATCACGGCACAATCTAAAGAATTTACTGCATCATAGTACTTCTTTTGCATCACGGAAGCATGATTTTCCATATTTTATTTTTCTTTGCAGGCAACAAAAGTTAGCTGGACAGTGTTTTCTAGTTTTAAATATTACCATTCTGGCAGTGCTACTGTTGACTGTTGAGACACCAAACGGATCTGAGTTTAATGCACCTTATCCCATTTTTTCTTAATGCCTATGAACTGACAACACATCTTCAAAGACTATGATAATGCTGAAAAATAGCAAGTGCCGCAATCTTTCACGCATCAAAATATGGGCAATGAGGACCCAATTACATCTATGGACATTCTTTGCCAGGCAATGATAATATGGTTACTTTCAAACTAGTAAAGGCAGTCTAGTTGCTGCAATAGCAATAACAAGTGTGAGGGCTCTTACCTGGATGCCACCCATAACAGATATCCTAGCAGTTGGCCAAAGAAATAAAAAGTTTGGGCTATATGCACGTCCGCACATTCCATAATTCCCAGCTCCAAAACTTCCACCAACAATTATTGTAATTTTAGGAACCTGTGTACACATGCCTTATATATTATTTCCAAGTTTCATTTGTGCAAGGTCTGTTGTATAAGTCATCAAAGGGTCTAAGGCTTGACCTTAGCACAGGAAACTGCCATGACCATCTTTGCTCCAGCTTTGGCAATTCCACTAGCTTCAGACTTAGACCCGACCTACAGCAGTCAGCAGATAAACCAACAGTGAACACGATACTGTCCTTCAAAAAGATTAAACATCTCATACAATCATACTTGATAAGATAACTAATTTGTATGTTAAGTTTTAGCATCCCAACCATACTGTACAAAATCTAAGTATATCACTGTAAACTATGTAATTCTATATTCTGCACTCGTTAAAGTATAGCCTGGCTACATGAACATAGTAGAGGGTAGAGGCAGTGAGCTGCACATTAATACTACCTACATAGTAGAGGGTAGAGGCAGTGAGCTCCACATTAATACTACCTTTGCATAATCAATAAGTATATGTGCTAAAAGAATGTCAATACAATAATAAGTCTGTCCACTATGTGGATAGTGGGATATGAAAGGAAAGAGCTCAAAGAAGTAATTTGAAGAGTAATAAATGGAATACCATACCATGAACCCAGTAATGTTTTGAAGGAAAATCAAAGGAATATGCCGCTGAGTGCACAATTCAATAAAGTGGGAGCCCTTTAGCGCTGACTCAGTAAACAAAATGCCATTGTTTCCAATAATTCCAACTGGTTGCCCGCATATCCTTGCAAACCCAGTCACTAGTGTCTGCATAAATTTAAAGAAAAACAAATTGAGTTGCACAATGCATAAGATGCAGAATGCAAATGACAACTAAGTTCAACCAGAACGAAATCCTTACTGTTCCATACAATTTTTTGAACTCGTCAAATTCACTTCCATCAACAATACGGGCTATTACTGAACGAATGTCAAAGGACTGTTTCAAATCAGCTGGTGCAATTGAGCGAAGTTCCTCTACATCATACAATGGTTCTTGGTAACCACAAGCAGAACTTTGAATATTTGTTCCTTTAGCAGCTAAGTGCAGGTTCTTAACAATGTTTCGCCCCAACTCAAGCCCATGAAGTTCATCTACATCAATTAACATTGTGGGAGTTGTCTAAAATATGAAAGCAGCATCAATTCAAATGTAACTAAAACATAATAATACATAAGATGAGCACCTATGGTAAAACAAAGAGACTGAAAATGCATGGTCACATAAAAAGAAGAAAAAAAGGAAAGTTGAAAGGAAAAGGGTAACCGTAACAGGTCAAGTTGGCCTTGGTCATTGGCCAGAATAAGAGCCAATGCATCAATTTCGTCACCAAACATATCAGAGCAAGCAAGAAGATAGAACAAACATGAAATGACCAAGTAGTATATAAATAAGAACATGAAACACACCCCAAGATAATTTCCTAAAAACAAACAGAATTGTCCATAGACATCATTTAAAAGCATATTTGTTAATAGAATAAGAATAACAATAGAAAGAAGCATTAACAGGACAGTGACACAACAGAGAGAAAGAAAAGGACACAAGATTGCATTTTAGAACTTCATAGAACCATAAAGAATATAAGGCTTTAAAAGAATGTCAAATATTCAAGAGGGAAATAATCAAGTCATATGATGCTGTAAGTGCTGTTCAGCTTTACCTTGTGCAAAATGATCTGAGACTCCTGATACCTTGCAATGTACTGATGCTCCACCAAGGTCCTCAGCAGATATCTCCTCTCCTGTAGCAGCCTACAAAATTTGGCCCTTTAGACTTTAATTATAAGGCATTATTTAGGCACTGCTCAATATCTCATCTCATCATGTACAAAATAAATAAATGGTTGCCAAAGAATACTGACCTTTACAAGTGGCGGACCAGCTAGAAATATAGTTCCATTTCCCTTAACTATTACACTCTCATCCGCCATTGCAGGAATATAAGCCCCACCAGCAGTGCAAGATCCTAAGACTAATGCAATCTGAGGGATACCGTCTGAAGACATCTTAGCTTGATTGTAGAATATTCGGCCAAAATTATCACGGTCAGGGAAAACATCAGCCTGCCTGGGGAGATTAGCACCTCCGCTGTCAACGAGATAGATGCAAGGCAGTTTGCACTCGGAAGCTATTTCCTGTGCCCGCAGATGCTTTTTGACAGTAAGAGGATAGTATGTGCCACCCTTAGTGGTTGGGTCATTGGCCACAAACATACATAATCGTCCATGAACAGGTCCTATGCCAGTTATTATACCTGCTGATGGTAATGCTTCATCATAAACATCTGAGCCTGCAAGCTGTATAGTAAGAACTTAACATCAACAGTTGCAGCCTAGAACAAGAAGTAGAGCAACGAAAAGAACAGTTTATATTCTAGCCCATCCTCCTAGATACTGACACTGACACAAAAAAAATGCAGAGGCACTTGGGTCCAGGGCACTGGTAGAACTTGGAAGACACTGGGCGTCTCAGTAACTCATGTCCAAGCATCAATCAACTATTAACATGCAGGCCTAGTATATCTCTTTTGAAGCTGATACAATATTCAGGAGGACAGGGTTGTGGTGACACAATACTACCGTTTGCGTTTGGACTATATCATTGCTCATGGAGGAGCATTGCTATGCTACCCTCGATTGCAATTATTTGCTGGAAAGGAGTGAATAGCAGCCCATAAATACAAACAATCTGAGGAAATGTAAGCCTCTTGCTCTCGGTAATCCCAAATCTATAGCATTACTGGCTGGACCAATCATACAGGCATAGAGTTCACTTCACAATGTGGCCTGATCAACGCAAGGAAAACGAGAGGGCGAGCGCGAGCGGCGAGCGAACCTGCGAGAGCTCGAGGAAGGACGCGCCGGGGTCGAGCAGTCGGTCGATGCGGTCCCGCGGGAGCAGCTTCCCCCGCGCCGCGTTCCGCCTCACCGCCTCGGCGCCTCCCCCGCGCAGCACCTGCATAACAAGCACAAGGGGGGCACACCACACTCTCCGTCTTCAATCAGGACACACACAGCGAGCTCGAGGAAGAGAGCGCGATCGAGGAAGCGGGAGGCAGCACCTGGGAGACGCGGGCGCGCAGGTCGGAGAGCAGCCCGCCGATGGCGGCGGCGTTGCGCTGGTAGGCGTCGGAGCCCCTGTCGAGGGTGTCCGGAAGCACGGAGGCGGAGGCGGGCGCCGGCGCGGCCCCGTGGACCGCGGCCGCGGCCGCTGCCGCTGCTGACGAGGAGGAGCGGTACGCGACGGCCGGAGCGCCACGCGGGGGTAGCAGCAGCTGCCGCCGCGCCGCGGCGAGTCGGCTGAGCATAGTAGACTAGGTTCGTGGGTGGGTTCCCCGGTTTTGTGGGAGTGGGGAGTGTTCAGTTTTGGTGGCGCTACTGCTGCCGCCGTGCTGCTGGAGGAGTGTCTTCCCCGACACCCAGAGCCATAATTCCCCAGTCTCTCCCATCGCCCCATCGCCGCGCTGCTGGTGCACGCAAGTCGGGGCGGATAATGGTCTGACTAGACGCCACGCTGGGGCACACCACCAGCCATGTCTGGTAGCCTAGGCCTTAGTTCCTCTCTCTAAAATTTACTTCATATCCCATCAAATATTTAGAGACATATATAGAGTATTAAATATGGATTAAAAATAATTAATTACACAGTTTTACGACTAATTTGTGAGACGAATCTTTTAAACCTAGTTAGTCCATGATTGCTATGCAAACAAGATGTCATGTTTGCGGTGGCAGTCTGGAAGAGCATGGGAGCGAAGGCAGAGCACAATGGAAAGTTGAGAATGGGGGTGCTGCTGTCGCGGCATCGCTGGGGAGGGGAGGCATGGACCACGATGATCTAGGGCGCGTTTGCTTGGTTTGCTTGGGAATCTCGCTGAGTTTGGTTAGTTTGCCCCCGCAATCTCGCCTCGCCTCGCCTAGCAAGGATAGGCTTGCCAACACCGAATAGCAATTTTGGCTCACTCACGTTGGTGGTCAAGAGCATATTTGGATTCCTTGCCCATCCATACCTTGTCTAGCTGAGCAAGGAATGAAACAGTAGACTATTCGGCTGTTCGGCTGATGGTTTTTGCGGCTAATAAGCCAGCTGATGTTGTTTTGTTGTGACAGAAAAATATTGCACTATGGCTGATAAGGTGGGCTGATAAGTTCAAGTGAACAGGATGTTTGGTTTACTTGATGTCTGTCTCGTTACTCGTTTTTCTTGCTTGCTCAGCTGAGCCAATTTGGCTAGCCTGCACCAGGAAGGCTAGCCTTGCTTAGTGAGGTAAGGTGAAAAATTACAACAAGACGACCAAGTGGACTTGAAGGGCATATTTGCAAGCTTTGCTTGGTTCGGCTCACCTCGCCTCGTCTAGACACTGCTGCGCGCCACGAGACGCTTGCCAAATCAAGTGAGCCATTTTGGTTCTCTCTCGGCGTAGCAAGGAAAACCTTACCGGTATATAAATCGAGGCAAGCGAAGCATAGGAACCAAACAGCTAGCAATGTCCAATTCCTTGCTCGGCTAGGCAAAACAGTACCTGGCAAAAGTACCAAGCATGCTCGAAATCTTGGAAAGAGCAGAAACCAAGGTGGCAAGCAGATCAACCAAAACCATGTGTTTCTCATCTAGCCAAGCAAAGCAAGCCAGCGCAAAAGATCCAAATATGCCTCTAGGGGTATATGTTTGAATTTTTTGTCCACCCTTACCTAACTTTCCTAGGCCAGGATATACATGTGTTTGATAGTGGATGAAAAGATTGCCTTGTTAACTTGCCTCTCTAACAAGGAAAATTTCCTTACCCAAACAGGAGAGCCAGATTGAGGGCGCATTTGGTTACTTTGTCTAGCAAATCTTGCCTTGTCGCTTCGGCAAGCTTGCTACTCCTGCAGAGCAATTCCTACTCGCTCACATTGGTGATGAAAATCCTACAAAGCATAGAAACCGAGGTGGCAAACAAATCAACCAAATTGTGTGTTTCTTATCTAGCCGAGGTAAGCAAGTGCAAGAGATCCAAACACGTCCTGAATCTCTCATGCCAGCAAGACAAGCGGGTGTCCTATGTTGTAGTTGACTCGCTCCTCTAACTCCTATGAATGGTTGAATGACCCTTGGGCCCATATGAGCACCTGGTGTTATCAAAATCAAAGTGCATGTGTGCGGTGCTGGGCAAGCTTTTACATTGAGCGAAACAATCAAACAACTACTTTCTTTGTACTGACCTTTGCTTGACATTGCCTTGCCTGCTTGCTTGGCTAGGTAAAGTTAGACAAATCATTGAAGCATCCCCTTGCCTCGCCCTAGTGGGAAAGAAAATCCTTGCTAACTTGGGTGAGATGGCTGGGCAAAGTGAGCTTTTTACTCTCTACCAAACATTAACCTCACCAGGCAATGTTGCTCAATGCGAAGCAAAGCTACCAAACATACCATAGATGGTGTTTATGTTTTACTTCTAGAATTTCAAGTATTTATTGAGCTTTGCAACCACTCTAATATTACACCCTTGCCCCCACCTACACCACCTATCTGTGACATGAAGGAAACTCTCTAACCTCAAATAACCTAACATAGCTCTGCTAGAAAATCTTTGTTACATTTGCAAGGAAAATAGACCCTATTGACTATTAAGTTAGATTTTGATATTCGATGAATAACATGACCATTTAAACTAACAATGTTTTCTTGTATGAAGGTTAAGTTCAAATGGATGCAAGGTTGGCTTGGACTTAGGCAACATGAAAATTAAAATGACCAACACCTCAAGCAAGACATTAGAAATCATGTTGAAGACCTACAAGACATGTTAGAAATCTAAGACACCAAAAAGTAGAAACACGGATGAAAGGTCCTAATATGGCTAGAGAGGGGTGAATAGTCTATTTAAAACTCTACAAAGCACTAGAGCAATTGATTAGTACAACAAACGGCGTAATGCAATTTTGCTCTAACTCTACAAGGGTTGCAAGCCACCTATCTCAATAATTCTAGTTGTTATGATCACTAGGCACACACAAGAGCTAAGTTACTACTCACTAGCTAGTGTGCTCTCAAAGGCTAACTAAAGAGCCACACTAACCAAACTACAAGCTCTCAAAGACTAACTACACTAAAGATCTTGGCAACTAGTTTGCAAGAAATATAAGGGAGTGAGTAGGGTGATTATACCACCATGTCGAGGAATGAACCAATCACAATGTGAAGATAATCCAATCACCGGAAGAATTTCAATCACACAAGGGACACAAGATTTTTCTCCCGAGGTTCACGTGCTTGCTGGCACGCTAGTCCTCGTTGTGTCGACCAACACTTGGTGGTTCTACGGCTAATAGGTATCACACACCTAGCCAACAAATGGCGTAATCTAATAGAGTACCTTTTGGTTCTTCGCCGGGAGAAGGTTAAGAACCCGCACAAGCAACCTATCGAGGCTGGAGACAATCACCAACTTCGCTCAACGATCCTCCAATCACTGGGGCCATCTAGGTGTCGATAAACACCAAGAATAATAAGCTCATAACCAGCCCAAATCACCCATCTAGTGCCATAAGATGATGCAACTCAATGTAATGCACTAGAGGCTCACCAATCTCACTCAAATGATGAAATCAAGTGTGCAAGTGAGTGAATTGTGTTTTCTCAGCTCCCAAAGGGTGTGCACAAGTGTATGAAGTGCCAAGAGAGTGGCCAAGGCCAGCCACACCCTCTATTTATAGCCACACAAGCAAATAGAGCCGTTATACCCCTTGGAGCTATTTTTGCGAGGTCATCGGACAGGGCGGTGCCTGGCACCGGACAAGGCGGTGAGCTCCCCAACGGTCGAATTCCAATGGCTATAAACTAGCCATTGGGGCATCGGACAGGGTGGCGGTGACCACCCAAACGAGCCCCCAGAAACCAAGTCACTGGAAAATAGGGCGGTGCACCGCCGCACCCATGGCGGTGACTCAGGGCGGTGCCCCCCTTCGCTTGCGCTGTCTCTCTAAAAAATAGGGCGGTGCACCACCACCATGGCGGTAACATGGCGGTGACCATCCCGGTTACCCCTGCTCTCTGCCGAAAAGCGGTGGTGGCACCAGATGCCCTACGACGGTGCACCGCCATGCCAGTGGTGGTGAACACCGGTCGGGATGGTGCCCCATCCCAAACACCCTTTCTCGACCACACTCAAATGGGCACCGCCACAGGGGTGGTAGTGCATCGGACAGGGGATGGCGGTGCCACCCAGACACCTCCACTAGCTCTCCAAGTTGCAAACTTTTTCATGATTCGATCCATGGCAACTCAAGCTACTCTCCTGCAGCGATGCTAACTCTCAAAGTGTTTTCTCAAAACATGTTAGAGCCAAGTTAGCATTTCTCAAAAACATTTTCAATAAATATTTTTCGCTTGCTCTCCGATGTGCACTAGGCCTAAATACAATGCATGAAGTCCAATACCTAATGGCACTAGATGACCGAATTGTCTAGTTGAGATCCCCTCTTAATAGTACGGCCATCTATCCTAAACATGATCACACTCTCTATAGTGTCTTGACCACCAAAACAAAATTCCTATTTATACCTTTGCCTTGATCTCTATAGGGTTTTGTTTTTCTCTTTCTTCTTTTTCAAGTTGAGCACTTGATCATCATCACATGTGGCCATCTCATCATTTCATGTGATCATCACCATCACTTCAGTGCCACCATGATCCTCACTTGGATTGTACCAAACCTTGCTCATATCACAACTCATGACAAAGGTTAGTACATAGGTTTCATCAATTATCCAAAACCAAACTACGGCTTTCAATCTCCTCCTTTTTGATAATTGATGACAACCTTTTCACAAAATATTCAATGAAATTTTCTTGGATTCATGTTGCTTGCCCAAGTATTTTACCATGTGTAAAGGATATGGACAAGTTTCATAAACCCAAATTGGTAGTATTAGTTCCCCCTACATATGTGCTAAGAGTTTGGATTTGAAACCTTGCACATATGCATGGAATAGGAAGTGTGGGAGAGTAATAGCTACCAAATGATGCTAAGGTGTAAAGAATGGACCTTTGAAGCGTGATACCAATCGGAGTTGTCAATAATATCATCCTTAGCACCATGGTTAGTTAGATAGCACTTGCAAACACACAAGCATTAGATACCTCATGAGATCAACATTATAAGCAAGACTCTAGTACCACTTGAAAAGTGAGCAAGACACATCTAACTATCATCCTATGCATGCTAGTTTTGTATTTCATCAAACAATCCTACAACTAGCATACACCACACAAGCATGGATAAGGAATTTAAAGACTTGTGCTATGCAAGCAAATATATGTAATGCACATTCAAATGAATCAAACAAGTTGAAAGCATCTAGGCCCCTAGTTAGATTTCGGTGATTAATGACAACACAAAATTACCATGACTAACATGTGTTTTGCAGAGGCAAATTGAGTTAGGTCATGGTAATGTCTATTGTTTGGGAAATCAATGGTATTCATGCCCTATCAATGGAAATCATTTTGGTTTTCAAAGGATGGACGACAAGGTTAAGGATGGACTAGTTCTAAGTGTCGTTTGGTGTTTTGACACTTAGAGTAGTTTAGGACTTTGTTTTTCCCTTTGGCCATAATATTAAGGGGGTATGAACTAGTAACTTGACTTAGGTGAATCTAATGGATTAGGTATGGTGCACACTTGTCAAACTTAGCACTAGGTAGCTCAAGGATAGTCCACCGGTCAATTGAAGTTGATGCCATTCACACAAGTTGGTCAAATTTGAGGGAATAGAGACTTGGATATTGACCGGACACTGGATGGATGCACGGATGCCACATCCGGTCAACAGTATAGTTCACGTAGCAAGGAAGTCTTCTTGCTCGGATGTTGGCTCCTTGCCCGGACCGGACGCGCAAGTGCCGACCAACTATAGCAAGGGTATCATTTCAGATAGCTGACCGGACGTAAAGAAGAAAGTGACCGGACTCACGCATTGCCATGTTCGGTCAATAATAGTTAGCATCCAGAGAAGAAATTTGTCGACCAGACGCATCAGGTCTAGGTGGATCGGACGCTGCAGTGAGTCTAGCCCCTCTAATAGCCTCCTCTGATAGGATGACGCAATGTAGCCATTGGCTACTGACCGAACACATCCGGTCATTTTGACTTGAGTGTCCGGTCACCCTAAAAATGCTGAGTTGGACCCCAACGGGTATGTTTTGAAGTAGAGAGTATAAATACTTCTCCCACTTATCCAACTTAGCTCTCTTGCCCATTTATTCAGTTGAGAAACACCTTTGGAGTACAAGGGAGAGCCAGAGCCTAGTGGGGTGATTGATATGTGATAATCCAAGATTAAGGACCTCATTAGTGCATAGGGAGTAGCAAGTGTGCATCTACCTTTCTCATTAGGCTTGCGTAGATCAAGGGGGAGCTACATCCTTGCGCGGGTGCTCCAATGAGGACTAGTGGGGAGTGGCGACTCTTTGATACCTCGGAAAAACATCGCCGCATTCCTCTCCTTCTCTTTACTTTGAGCATTTACATTTGAGCAATTCAATTCATGTCTTTATATTCTTAGAATTGCCATGCTAGAGTAGGATTGAAACCTAGGGTGCAAAACTCTTGTGCAGTAGAACAATAGAAACACTTCTAGGCACAAGAGAGTGAAATGGGCTAAGTGTATGGCTTAATTATTGCAAGAAATTTAGAATAAGCCCAATTCACCCCCCTCTTGGACATCTTGATCCTTTCAATTGGTATCAGAGCCTCGTGCTCCTTAAATTAGGCTTAACCACCTAGAGCAAGATGTCCTATGGGGATGGACCCCCTCCCATCTTTGAGGGAGATGATTTTTCTTATTGGAAAATTCACATGGAGGCGTACCTAGAGGCTTTAGATGTTGAAGTGCTTAGAGCTGCCTCACAAGGCTTCTCAAAACCTAAGGATCCCGCCAACTTTCAAGGTGATGAGGTTCACTACGAGAAGTGGAATGCAAAGGCTAGAAACACCCTTTTTAAGACCTTTGCAAGGATGTCTTTAACCATGTGCGATACCACAAAGACGTCCATTCACTATGGTCAAACATTTGTGCGCTCCATGAGGGAACCAAGAGTGAGCGTGAGGAACGCTATCATCTTGTGATGAAGAAGCTTAATTCATTTGAAATGCTTCCTAGTGAAAGTGCTAATGAAATATATTCACGCTTGAATATTCTTGTAGAGGAGGTCAATGAGCTTGGACTCACTCAAATGCAACCATCCGATGTTGTGGGAAAGATCTTGAGTGTCCTCCCCACTGATAAGTATGGACATATTGTGATGGTGCTTCATCAAGGTGATCTTTCCACCGCTATGCCAACTCAAATGTTGGGGAAGATTAATGCACATGAGATGTACATGCACATCACTCCACAAGATGACTCTTCTTCCACCAAAAAGAAAGATTTGGCTTTCAAGGCTAGCTAAGAGAAGAGGGGCAAAACAAAAGTTGATCATGATAGCTCAAGTGATGATGAGATTGATGATGCAAGCCTTGCTCTTATGGTGAGAAGAACTGCCAAGATACTCAAGAAGCTAAACAAGAATGGTAGTGATAGTGATGAAGAATTTGAATCACCTTCTTATGATGATCTTGTCAAATTGCTAAACCAATAAACTAAAATCATTAGAAAGACAAGCGATAAAAATGAGAAGCTAGAACTTGAGAATGACTCACTCTTAGCAAAGTATGGCATAGCCAAAAAAGCTAGTGATGAGCTTAGAGAAGAGAATAAAATTATGTCATCCAAACTAAAGGAGCTCAAAACCTCTAAATGGAAGCTTAGAGAAAAACATGATAAACTTGAGGGGATACACAATGAGCTCACCACTAGTTACAACTATTTACACTAAAATTTGGTAAGCTTTCTCTAAAAAAGAGATCGGCCGATGATATCGAAAGCAAGAAAGATGTCCTAATTGATGTATATTAATGAGCCGGCCGAGAAATATTCTCTAGTACATTTTCGAGACCTCTTCACGTGAAGCAGCGAATGAGATATCGTTGGCAGGAAGTTGGATTTCAGCAAAATATCAAACAACTAGGGTCACATGTACATATCGGAGTGGGCAACCGGCAAGGCAAATAGAAAAGGCTGAAAGCCCAAGTGCTATACGAGCTATGCTTGACTTGGATACCAACAAGATTAAAGCAGAGGAGATATACATGTATACGTGATGATTAGACTTGCATGTTTGGCTATTATGGGTATTCATGCAAGTGTGGCCAATTAATATATTTGGCCAGTTATATATGGTAAGACTCACGTGCAAGGCTAAACAGATCAACTAATGAAGAAGGAATATTTTAATATTGTTTGACTGGGCTGCATAAGGAAATAAATCGACATATCTTTGGATGGAGACACGAAGCTTCTTGACTCCTGACCGCTAACGTGATGAGGATGCAAGATAAGTCCAATTGGAAATATACGCATATATGTATATGTGACTAGAGGCGAAAGGAATATTATTTTATCCACGTCCAGGTGCACATCAAGGAATGAGAAGCAAGGACATGTATCATATATATGCGTATACAAGGCCAGCTAGGTGTCATACATGGACACGTCAGTCAAAAAAGCTATGTTTAGTAACAAGAATATGTCCATGAGCCGCATGCATTTTCAAGAAGCCTAAATGCCACATTATTATATTTACTTACGTGAGGAGGAAGGAAAGGAAGTCAAATCGGACCTGTGTTGAAATACATGCAGCATGGCGTGGTTACAAACAAGATAGAGGTTCGGAGGATTAATGTGCATGCATGTGGAGTCATTGTATCTTAATTTTTTTCCTTTATTTAGATATATTTTGTTAGGAAAGTCCCTTCGGGAGTATAAATATAAATCCCCGGCCATTGTAAAAACAACGAACACTTAATCAATACAACCTTTTCGGCTTTCATCATCGCATTAGGAGTAAGAGTACTGTAGATCTCGACGAGTTCTTCAGTAAACAGGACTGCATCAACTGATCGACCTCCAGCTTGCTTGTGAGTACCTACACAACTTGTATTGTGCTTACAAAGCTGTATCAGCTGATTAATCTTTTATGAGCCAAAATATAAGTTAGTTATCGATCTATATCATAGTTTGTAAGGCTGCATCAGCTGATTGATCTCTTACGAATCATAATATAGATCAAAGTTATTGATCTTATGCTAAATAACTTGTTGTTTAATACAATATCACCAGTTATTGAATCTGCTAAGATTAGTAAGATTTTTCTTGTTGTTTTTTGTTGATTCACCAGTTGTCGATCTTGTTATAATTAATGTTTTATTAATTATAACAAAATCACCTGATTGAGATAGAGATAGATCGACATCATATCATCTTAATTGACCGTCCTCTTATCTAATCACGCTTTAAATTTTGTAATTGATGGCTTCATTCCGCTAGATCAGCTGTTTTATCTCTATTCCAATCAAACATAGTATGTATCCAAAGACATGTTTCAATCTTGAATAAACTCACTAGTTAATGAGATCTAATATAATGACACTACCATAGCTACATCGATCCGGTCAAACCTCACTGGTAAGATTTTAGATTAGAAATTATTGATTAGTGGTCTTATTCATGATCAATATATGTACTATGTTTGTTTGCTATGACTACATTGGCTATTTTAGCCGATTTGCCTATACTCTCACGCATATAACATGTTTTTATGAATCTGTCAATGTATAGATGGTTTTATATATTTTTTGGCTTTAGTTTGTTATCATTATCATAGTTGTATCGATCCGATCGAACCTCGCTGTTGATGATAATATATTAGATTCAAACTATTTGTAGATTCATTTATGTTAGACAGTCGATTTGTTCATATGTTATACTCTTTTCATCAAACTTATCGGCTCGACGCTTTATATCGATCATGTTTCATTTAGCCCATGATGCTTTCTGATGTTCAATGAGCATCGGTTATTTTGATTCATATCATTATCATTTAATATTAGCCGATAATCATTGATTTAAAGATCTTCATTTCATGAATACGCCGGATATCGACTATTTAGTCGATAGCCTTATTGAATCGGCTATCGAGCCATGCATTTGGAACGGTCTGGTGCAACATTGACATGTTCCACCTTAAATTACCGATAAGATTTTCTCTCCTTATCAATTGCAGGTCAAATTGACTGGCACGTCGTTGGGTTTTCATAATCGGCTGGTTCTATGTTGAAGCCAAGCATATTTTTGGTCTCATTCCACTCGGATCATCCGGCTTGCTGTTTGTTGATCACATCGCCATATTTTTATGTCAACACACTTTTTGGCACGTCCAGTGGGACCATAATTGTTTGATTAGAAGTCGGCCGAAATTGATCATTATGCTGAATCTTCAGGACTATTATGAGAACATCATCTATGGCCTTGTTTAGATTGTAAGTTTTTTCACTCTCTCTCCATCACATCAAATCTTTGGACACATGCATGGATTATTAAATGTAGATAAAAAATTAACTAATTACACAGTTTGATTGTAAATTACGAGACGAATCTTTTGAGCCTAATTAGGCCATGATTGGACAATATTGTCAAATACAAACGAAAATGCTACAGTGCCAAATACTGATTCCTAACCTCAATCTAAACCAGGCCTTGTATCGCTAAGATTTGCCACTACACGAAGCCTAGAAGCCAATCTTGCTGTACGCTGACACTCTGCTGCTCCTGCACCCCTCCGCTGGGAGAATTATTATGCTGTTTGGCTAAGGAGTACAGAGATTGCTGGACGAATGATTAAGAAGCATCCCTTGGAAGGTTACTAGAGTGCTACGTGCTGCACTAAATCAGAAATCTATTGAGCATAATTTATAATACAGCTGAACATATATGTGTTCGGCTAAAAGGCAACATGTCAAGAAGAAATATACAAATAGAGCATCCTTATTGACTAGATATAGTGCAATCAGGCCAAGCAATAGAAAGAAAAATTCTTGACTAGTAGGAGGTCCACTTCAACGCCATTGGTAATCGTCTCATCAAACTTCATCATCTGCACTGCCAAAGTGTGAGTCATGATTAGCTTCTACAGAAGGAAAATATTTATATATCATCTAGAGAGCAACCACATCCGAGTCGGTATCCACTCGGGCTTGCTTATTGACAAAAGAAGGTGCAAATCTAAGATTTCTATAAGCAGAGAAGCAGGTCATCTCCATCGACCCTGAATTTTCCTACTATTACTGCTACTGAGCCGATTGCTGGCCCTATTGAGCAAGGAGACCAGGCTGATGATACTAACGGGCCAACTGGAGTTATTCAGGAATCAGCTAAGGTACAGATGCAAGTCGCAACAAATGTCTAGCCGATCACTTCCTAAAAAAGAATTGGCTGTGAAATTAGCAAATCTCTTCATGGTACAGTGTCATGCATGCATATATACACGTTCGACAAATAATGGAAGAAGATATCAAGTGTGTATACGTCCATGCATGCTTCTCAAAATACATGAGGATTTAGTTGCTCAGAAGAAAGTCATGCACATACAAAGGATTCCTGTTTTGCTAAAGACCGTAGTGTATCCATGTATAAATAAGAATCGGCTGCTCCCCTCATCTGCATCGGCTAATCCTTCCCTCCCATCGGCTAATTTGATTTTGAGATAAATAAGTACAGCCGAAGGCAAGATGATCAGATACTTGAAAGGGCTACTGTATGCGGAAGAAGCTTGCAAAATCTAACTTGATTGGTGGTGGCTCTGCCGGGTTGGCCGAAGAAAATACTAATGAGATTAATATATTCATCGGCTATGAACACATCCTTAGTACAGATATTTCTGAAGGTTCATGTTACAAGATTAAACAGCCAATAATTATATTTCAAAATAATGATATCGGCTTGGAAGATCATGAATAAATTCTATCGACTCATCAGCTTGCATGAAATCCTAAGTGGCCTCCAGGTTGCCTACCGGCTTGTACAAAATAAATATAGTTCATCGGCTATAAAATCTAAATAGCCGATGGAGTATTAGTTGGATGGAGTTAAGAAGAATGATGTGGACCCCGAACAGATCATCAGCTGTGCCGGGAGAGCAAGAGTGCCAAGAAAAATCCACTCGCTAATCGGCAAGCTACACCAACTGCGACTTTCGCTCTCTGGGCATATCATACCAATAGGTCCGTGAGAAAAGGAAAGCACCGACGAAATATGGCAGTTCATCGGCCTCCTGCCGCTGTTCAATCCACTGCGACACGACAACATGGAAAACAAGGCCGACGATGGACGGTCCGATCAATAAGGTGGACGGATCCGCTAGGATGTTCCTAGAGTGCAAGTACGAGAAGTATAGACACATCTACGCCATGCTGGCGATGGCGTGAACAAAAGGTCGGCACTGAAGAGGACGGACATCGACATCATAGTAACGATCGATGGATACGCCAACTGCATCAACATCGTCTGATGAACCCGCAGGAGTGTGATCATAGGCACCGCGATCGCCAACTACACTGGCTACTGGCGAGGGTGCAGCGCTGGATGATGTTGCATGGCCCCAACCAGGCCACCGCCAATTCTGATTTCTTTGGTGACAACCAGGACTGCCATGAACTATCAGAACTCGCCATGCAGGTTGCAAAGTACGCCGAGGTAATCAGGTTCAGGGAGCTGCACATGTTCAAGAGGAATCAAGAGTCCAGATGCATCATGTTGAATTGAACTCCATCTGTTGCTCACCTCCATCATCTCCAAGAACAGATATACAGAGATCAGCTGGGGAGGCCAGTACTGGCTCAGTTTCCACTTTAGCTGATGCATCAGGTGATGGAGCCATTCGGCCTAGCAGACACGACGTGGCTGGTTCATGTAGAGCTACCGCTAACAAAGGTGTTTCAGCAGTGGATGACCGTGTGCAATGTGGAGAGCCTAGATATACCGGTGGTGTTCTGAATGCACAATCAACTATGTACAGCCGATGCAACCACAATCGGCTAAATTTGCTGCTGAAACTAAATAAGGAAAGGTTTCCAGAGTCATCATGTGAACAAAGTTGAATTTCTTCATCGACCCTTGGTTCCTCGTGTTGTACTCTCTAGATCATCCAGCAGTAGATCTTAGGGTTTGTTTCTTTGAATATGGGATGAACAGAGGGGGAAGATAGGAGAGATAAAGAGAGAGCCTGGAGGGAGTATGAACTGGAGCCGTCTCAGTTCTGATGAAGGTCTGCACGGACAGCGACTGGATAGTGGCCCAGACGTCGATGCAATGCCACAATGACGACGGCTAAATTTCCGTCGCTGGCTGAAACGAAATAGGGTTTGTCGGTGGGTTTCCAGAGTCATCACGTGAACAAAGTTGAATGTCTTCGCCCCGATCGACCCTAGGCCGTTGGGCTTATTGACTGAGAGATCAATCTAACACATCGGTCCTCGGTTTTCTTTTCAATGTGATGCATAGCCGATAGATGAGCAAAGGACATGGAGGAGTCTGCACTATGACATGACAAGTAGCTGCATGCCGGGCCTTTTTTTTTCCTTTGTGATGGCAAGCCGATGGAGCTCTTGAAGTTAAATCAGCTGATTTTATTGGAAGCTAATGGTGAGTTGGAAAGAAATGGACCAATAGACCTGATGAAGTTAGCTTATTGTGAAGCAAGGAGTCAGGTCGATCAGCAGGAGGTGCCCAAATATGTACGCTATAAGGCTAAGAGACATGGCTCAGCGAGTTACTAAAAAATCCCGGCAAACAGCAGTTAGCGTGGCTAGCCGATGACTGCAACAGATGTCCTGACCACAGCCTATAGGGACAAACCAGCTGATGGATGCACCCAGTAAGGTGTATCAATCGGCTTTTCCATCATCCATCCGAAAGTCACGCATATAACCCATGGTAGGATAGATAGACTGATCGGCGAAAATTGTTCAAAAATCAATGGAGTTTGCAGCCGATCGGCTAGGCCATGGAGCCAATGAAGGAACATGGAGGAGTAGTTGGAGCAAGTACGGATGAAAATTTGCATGATACTGACATAATAAGACGGCTGGTACACCAGATTGCATTTTTGGGAAATTGGGTTCCTGTCACATACGTGTTAGCAGGTCCTAATGATATAGCAGAAGTTGACACGTTGCCGACGCGTGATGGTTTGTGTACTGTAGTTGCTGCCATGATGGCACCGAGAACACCAGTTGTTGCCTCGCCATCACCAAGAGAACATGGGGCTGCAGTTTCATCATCATCCTCTGTTCGTGTGGGCCTGGGAAACTGGAGCGCTGATTACAGCTGCGTCCGCATCAATTGTTGAAAGAACTGCAGGCCATGTCATCGTCGGCACGTAGCATCCAGTGACTTCTAGCCGATCCAGAAAATTCCGATGATCTAGTACGTCAGTATTTCCTGCTTGCTCGGCAAAGTGTACAAAGGTCAAAATAATAGCCAGGAGACGCACGAGTCAGTGGAAGTGGTTATTGAAATTCAACTGATGACATTGACGTGACTGTGGAAGCTAAGTGACAGAAGTAAACAGCCGATAAGCTGAGATATTCTTTTCCACCATCGGCTAAATAGTTTTGAGCAGTAAAAATTACATACCAAGTGCTCAAGCTCATGGCGAAGGAGTTGAGCCAATAAAGATAATAGCCGATCAACAAAGATTTCGGCTCTAATTATTCTTGTTGCCACCGCTATTCTTGTTGCCACCGCACAGGCCGATCGTACTAGCACTCTAGACTCATTTACTTTGAATTTTGGTGTTTAATAATCAACACAACCAAATTAGATTAATAAATTTGCAAGTAATTATTTTGTAGTTCAATAGGGTGTAAAACATGACTTGGACGAAGGCGACATGATGATCCCACAAGCAACACCTAAGCAAGACACTAGAAGCATAAGAGAAGATCCAAGATATCAAGCAAAGTCCAAGCATGAAGATGGGAACCAAGCCGGACGTAAGATCACGAAGAAACGAGCTCGGCAGAGGTGACCGGACACGACCCCAATAAGGACTGGACGCGTCGATCAGTTGCTCGGCAACACCAGACGTCGGTAGTTATGACCGGACGCTGAGCACCAGTGACCGGACGCTGAGCGAAGCAGTGACCGAATGCACCGGTGACACTGTTCATCATCACGGTATTGTTTTCAACGTGACCGGACGCAGCAGCACTAGACGACCGGACGCACAATGTGTAGCGTCCGATCGTTTCCAGAGAGGTTCCAGAACGCCGCCAGCGCGACCGGACGCGTCCGGTCGATGATGACCGGACTCAGCCTAGAGTCTGATCAACACGCGCGCTCCAACGGTCGGGATGACCGGACGCGTCCAGTCTGGACGACAGCAGCATCCGGTCAGTAGCAGAAAGCTGGGTTTCGTCCCCAACAACTACTTTTTCATTGGGGCTTATAAATAGACCCTCCAACCGATCATTTGAGTAGTGTGGAGCTGAGAAAATATACCAATGTTGTTAATACACCATTTTAGTGATCTCCACTTGCACGTGGGGAAGACACACCAGAGACCCACTTGCGCGTGGGAAGGCCCGGGGCTATCCACGGAGTTACCCTATCGGGAGCTTGGCCCTTCCGAGGGATGCCTTGCGAGGGGCTCCAACGAGGACTAGTGGGAAGCTTGAGCACTTCTCGATACCTCGATAAAAATACCAGAGTCGTCGATGAGAGTTTGCATATATCTACCTTACTCTTTAACTTCCACAATTACATTGTTTGCATAACTCTTTTTACGGTAGAGATAGCAACACACTAGCAAAATCGTAGTTGCACACTTAGATAGTTTATCTTTTGTATAGGTTTTGCTAAGGTTAGAAAAAGATGTCATAGTTTAAAGTTAGACTTTTAAACTGCCTAATTCACCCCCTCTTAGATGTCACGGTCCCTTTCACACGGATATACTCTTCCCTTGACGTTTGCTAGAGACTGTTGATTGGAATTCATCTGTTGATCTAAGAATTTGGCTCGTGGAAGAATTCGTATGCGTTTTGTTTGATTAAAGTAATCGGCCAGTGTTTGAATTGCCATGCGCTATTGAGGATCCAATCGTTGTTGCTACCTGCTATGCGTTATCGTGTGGGAGCCAGAGTTAGCTATGTATTCTGCTCAGAGAAGTCCAACTGATTGATTCTAGCGCATAGAGATCGGCTCTCTTGAAGCACGATATATGAAATGCAGTTCTCTATATAGCAGCACTGTAGAAGCATACGGATTCCAGATGCAGCAGCTGATAAGCGCACTGGTGAAAGAATCATTATATAAGTCCCAAACAGAGACACTTATCGGCTCAAAGTGGAGGAACATACGTATAGATATGAGGTACATGCCCCTCTATGCTTGGCTCTCTTATTCTTTATTCCTTGCTTTTTCTATCACTTATCAATAATTTATCATAGGAAAAGTATGTCATTTAAGTAGTTGATAAATGAGATATGATATGATGAAAGGAACGTCGCTTTCTTTTTGCAAAGTACTTGGAAAATTTTCTTAAAAAAATTTAAAATCAATAGCTTGTCTCCTCGATGATGTTGAACTTTCCACCAAGGCCATATGTTATCATTAAAACCTTCCACATAAGTTGCTTACTTTGTGTTTAGTTTTGTCAAGTCTTGTTGACCATTGTTGAGAGATTTATCATGCTTCCAAGATCAAGATCACTTACACGCCACATATGTGTGCTGCTTGTACACTGGAAGTACACAAAAACATGCTTTTCGTCCACCCCAAAATATTATGCTCCTACACTAGGAGAAGGCAAAAAAAATATTTGTTAGGATTATCAAAATAAATGCTCCAAGTTTTTTATAATATTTCTATCAAAAAGTTTGTTGCAAAAGGGATATGGGTTATGCAAAAGTATAATTTTAAAAAATGGATAAAAGAGGTTCAAAGTAAAAAAAGAGAAAAAAGATGAGAAATAAAGATAGCCCATGTACTCGAAAATATTTCACAAAGAGAGAAATATGTTTCAAAGAGCATAGTAGAATTAGGTTAGCCACCAAATATTTCACACACATGCACATCTTGATCTAACAGTATGACACTTCTTTTCTTGGATCTGGGATTTAATTTTACAATATATATAAGGTAAGTTTGCTGCATATTTATTCCTACATGAACTTCACATAGACTTTTTAGAAGTAGGATGAAAAGAGGCAAAACAATGCCTTGGTAAGGAACTATTTACATTGAGCTATCAGAGAGAATTAATTGAGGAGCAAAGCTATGTTTTAATTTGAAAATCTTTCAAAACCCAAGTTTTCTGAACATGAGGAGCAAGGATGACTGGATTCTAACCCGTTCCATTCCTCAACCACCCAAGATGATGTGGTAGACACTTCAAAGTTCACATGTGTAGATGAGGTTTGGAATAAGGTAATATTGCTGCCAGAGAATTCCTCGGCTCCTTGGAAGAAGACTATCGACTAGAATACCTGAGCATATTTCCATACTACCGGTTAACTTGTGTTGCTATGATCGAGGTTGTTGCTAGCTGATAGTTCATATTTGTGTAATCGATTTGGCATGATATTCTTTGGTTAGTCACATATACAGATACTTAATGGACAATAGCAGGGAAGAAGCTAATGCTCATGATTATTGCCTTTAGATACCCGCTTATAATTATAGACTCGGGGGCCAACTCCTAATCGGCTAAAGCAGATGGACGGAGATATAGGGAAAGATTAATTTTGGAGTTATCAAGATCAAAAAGAAGATGGAGCCGATGCAACTTTCAGTGATTGCGATCAGATGTCATCGGTTGAGGAAAAGAAGACCATCAGATCAAAATAGTTCGAAGCATGAAAATTCATACTCCAAACTAGGGGGCCTGTGTTTAAACCAAAATTTGGTAAGCTTTCTTTAGAAAGAAAGAGATCGGCCGATGATGACGAAAATAAGAAAGATCTCCTAATTGATGTATATTTACGAGTCGGCCGGGAAATATTCTCTAGTACATTTTCGGAGAAGCCTCAGGTACGAGCCCTCTTCACGTGAAGCAGCGAAGGAGATATCGTTGGCAGGAAGTTGGATTTCAGCAAAATATCAAACAACCAGCGTCACCTGTACATATCGGAGTGGGCAACCGGCAAGGCAAATAGAAAAGGCTGAAAGCCCAAGTGCTATACGAGCAATGCTTGACTTGGATACCAGCAAGATTAAAGCAGAGGAGATATACATGTATACGTGATCATTAGACTTGCATGTTTGGCTATTATGGGTATTCATGCAAGTGTGGCCAATTAATATATTTGGCCAGTTATATATGGTAAGACTCACGTGCAAGGCTAAACAGATCAACTAATGAAGAAGGAATATTTTAATATTGTTTGGCTGGGCTGCATAAGGAAATAAATCGACATATCTTTGGATGGAGACACGAAGCTTCCTGACTCCTGACTGCTGACGTGACGAGGATGCAAGATAAGTCCAATTGGAAATATATGCATATACGTATACGTGACCGGAGGCCAAAGGAATAATATTTTATCGATGTCTAGGTGCTCATCAAGGATGAGAAGCAAGGACATGTATCATGTATATGCGTATACAAGGCCGGCTAGGTGTCATACATGGACACGTCAGTCAAAAAATCTATGTTCAGTAAGAAGAATCTGTCCATGAGCCGCATGCATTTTCAAGAAGCCCAGATGCCACATGGTTATATTTACTTACGTGAGGAGGAAGGAAAGGAAGTCAAATTGGACCTGTGTTGAAATACATGGCAGCATGGCGTGGTTACAAACAAGATAGAGGTTCAGAGGATTAATGTGTATGCATGTGGAGTCATTGTATCTTAATTTTTCCTTTATTTAGATATATTTTGTTAGGCAAGTCCCTTAAGGACTTTTATCCGCCCAGAGTATAAATATAAATTCCCGACCATTGTAAAAAACAACGAACACTCAATCAATACAATCTTTTCGGCTTTCGCCATCGCATTAGGAGTAGGAGTATTGTAGATCTCAGCGAATTCTTCAGCAAACAGGGCTGCATCAACTGATCGACCTTTAGCTTGCTTGTGAGTACCGTCATGACTTGTATTGTGCTTATAAAGCTGCATCAGCTGATTGATCTTTTATGAGCCATAATATAAGTTAGTTATTGTCGACAAGGAATTTTCGTCCCGTGCCATGGGTACACGAGCAAGCCGGAAGGGTCCGCTCGATGGAGCTGGAGGTCCGCCTAGCTTCAGTGCAGGGGTGGTCGATCCTGCGCACTCCTCCCGAGACATGCCAGTCAATTTGACCCTGTAATTGACAATGAGAGAAAGTTTATTAGTAATTTAGGGCGGAATATGCTGGTGTTGCCAAACAGTCCCGAATGTGCGGCTCTGAGAGCCAATATGAAAGGAGATCGACTAAATAGTCGATTCCAGCATATTCATAAGAATGAATCAGTTAAAGCTCATGGAGTTGTTTAAGAAGAATCGGTTATCGTTCAGGATGAATATCATTCTTTAGACAAATATTGATCAATGTCAATAAGATATTAACAATAATTAGTTTATACTGAGCCAATGACTGCAAGTAACCGAACCCCTTTATAAAAAAAACAGTTCATCATCATTTAACCATTTAATAGAAATAAATCTAATGAATATATTAGATCTTATCTATCGCTATGACCAGTGGGGACATGAGGCAGAATCATGCAGGCCGTAGATACAACAATAGACTTGATGACCCTAACTTATTACTAATATCAGTGGGGCATGAGGCAGAATCATGCAGGCCGTAATACAATAATAAGATCATGGGGCTAACACATTTTCAACCTATCGCTACTTCAACGGTCTCGTGATGTGAACTGTTCGTGAAAGCACTCGATATTGGCTAAAACAACCGATTCAGACATAGTGCACAGTTAAAGTCATGCCCTCTCAAGAACAGATCTACCAAGTAACGATCCCCACTCCACGGTGCTAACAGTGGGGTGTGAGGCAGAATCACACAGGCCGTGATAACGGGCCATGAAATGGTTTTCGCTAGCCAATAGATCTACTCAAGATCAGACATGCCTTAGCCGCACGCTATGCACGATTAAGATTGATATAAAACAGCCGATAAAGCATAACTCATCGTTTAAAGTGCAGATTAGATCAAATTGAGATTAACAAACAATGGGTTAAAAAGGATATATGGCCGATCTAGATCAATCCCAATCGGGCGAAGTGATATTGCTGTAATTAAATAAATAATGGAAGCAATAAGTAATATCGGTAACTTAATAAATCTATCCGAAGGAACGCCACCCTTAGATAGAGCCGATAACTTGACCTTAATATAGTTTGAGCAGTGGAGGTCGACCGGATCGATGCAGCCGTACTTGAACTAGACAAGAGTCGATAACTAAATTATACCAGAGTCATAGTGGAGGTCGACCGGATCGATGCAGCCATATGAACAGAGGTATAAGCCATGACGATGCAGCCGTACTTGCTGAAGAACTCACCGAGATCTACTCTACTCCAACTCCTAAGGGGTGGTAGGAACAAAAAAGTAACTTGTATTTGATTGATTGTGTCCTTTTACAATAGCCGGGGTTTGATATTTATACCCGGAGTCTAAACATGAATTCTACTCGATCACGATTCGTTACAATCTTCGGTACAATGGAAAACATTCATAATTTAAGATAACTGGGACCCTAATCTTTCACTTTTTGTAGAGTCCTATATGTAGTTTCCTAGTGCCAACCATAGCTCATCATCGCTGTCCGCTGACGTCATCCCAAAAGATTCAATTCCAGAGTCGTGTCTGAACCAGCTGATATCGATCTTCACGCAATCGATTTCTTGATTGGCACAATCTCGGAAGCCTGTGAGTTCCCGCGTTCTTCTCCCAAATTTTGGTGTAAACACATGCCCCCCTAATTTTGGGATAAAATAGTTTTATTCCAAAATTCCAGTTCATTGGTTTATCACGCCGCAACTGTTCTATCTTGAGATATACGCATAACTCCTGACTTCCCGGCTAGAGTCTTACATAACGTCCCAGCAGTATCTTTTCCGACTCACTTGGCCCTTTTGCTTTCTCCTTCTTTCTTGAGCCAACTTCAACAGCTGACGCCGTCATCGCCAAGGCCCCAAACCCTAGCAAAATCCTCTGTTCTATCAAGCCGTCATTCAAGCTATCTTCGTCAGATCCGAACTTGTTCCAGCTATAATGGCAACCAATGACCATGTTCCTGAGGTACGCTTCCAAGTTTCCACTCTCCAAGTGTTGGCTGCTACCCCATATTTCTTCTCTTCTTGAATTTGTTTCATCTGATTTCTTGGAGATGAGGAACGAAATCTTGATTCCATCAGCTGTTGTTCCTAATGTCTATTTTCTTAGGCCTTTGGGTGACCCTGATCCATCTGATTTCACCCGTCAAGAAACCAACCAGATCCCCTTCAAACAGTCTATAGTGGATTCATCTTCCTGGAATAAAACTCCCTTCAGAAACTGGCCTAAAGCGCCTAAGAGAGGAGAAATTGGTTTCGTAGGATATCCGAGAAAAAGGGTGGAGATTGGGAGCTTTATGATCTGAATCAATGCTTAACACTTTCGTTGTCCGACATGGAGAGGAATGATTCACTCCTGATCTCTGCTTCTTATTTCTGGTCCAATGCTCTGAATGTTTTTATTTCTGGTCACAGTCCAATGACCATCACCCTAGCCGATGTTCATATGTTGACCGGCCTTAGAATCACCAGATTAGTGTTGCCTTATGAGTATTTGAGTGCTGGTTCCAAGAGATTAGCCAAGATAGCAGACTGCACCGGATGGACAAGTTATATTCTGAACCATATTGGAGACGAACCAACCGTTAGTGAAAGGGAATATGTGGCCTTCCTGAATATATGGTTGGAGAGATTCATCTTCTTTGGGTCATCTTGTGGTCCGACTTATAATCATAAGCTTATGGCAGAGCATTTGGCAATAGGTAAGGGTGACCCTCTTGGAAAGTACCTATTAGGGTCTGCTTACCATTTGATGTATCAGGTAGCTGCCCAATTATTGAAGAATGAACCAGTGCATACTATCAGCAACCCTTGGTGGTTGATACAACTGTGGCTCAATTTGTATATGCACAAGATTGTAAGGCCCAATCTTAGAGACCTGAGCTTTCCTTCCTCTAATTTTGATGAGGAGTATAAGGGCGAAGAAGGAAGAACCCGCTAGTGCACGAGCTACGGCGAAGCTGCATCGGCCATAATAATTGACTTCGATGTTGGCCATCTCTTCAAAAAGTTTTACGGGGGGTTTGATGCAGATGTCCTGACTTGGTTACCTTATAATAAGGATGAGAATGATGAACTGACTTTCCCATTCAAATTTTGATTTGAAGCTGGCTGTTCGGACGAGACAGCGGCTGCGGTCTTCAATTCCTTTATCAAGCCCTGTGTTCTTCCAGCCGAATTTCGTCATGGTCGCGGCAAAATGGTTACATGTTCCTTCATTCCAGGCAACCTTCCAACTTATGAGTTTTACAACCCTTCGTTTGTAGCTCGTTAGTTTGGTCTCGGCCAATTGCCCCCCCAACTTTTCTTCAAGGATATATTGAGGCCAAGAGAGGATATTAGTGAAGTATTGTAAGCCTCTAGAGTTTTTCAATTGGGATCATGTCTCCCTTCCCTTTTCTTGCATGACTGGACCAAAGTCAGCTTCTCTTCCACTCTCTTCCACTCTTGGTGGCAAGAATGGCACTCCCATCTTTTTTGTGGCTTGCTCCACCCTTTGTGTATAGATTTGGATGGGGAATTTGCTTCCGATAGTGAGGTAACTTGCCATTTCTTTCAAGAAAATTATTCGATGAATTCTTTCACCAACCATTCTAACCAATCCTTTTCAGGAAATTAAATTTGATCCTCCGAGCTTGGATAGGAAGGGGCGTCTCATAGACTATCGGCCACCATGTCCGGTTGCAAGATTAGGATCGGCCGCACCTTCATTGAAGAAATTGATGAAAACTCATGCTGCTCCCATGATTATGACATGTCAATCTCCAAAGCACAAGGTGGTCCAAGGGGCAACTCAGAAAGCCACTACTAGAAAAAGACTCCGTAGGACGAGACCATCAGCTGCTCAGGTGAACGATCCATATGTTTCCTCGAACTGATGTTCAACTTTCCGATCCTGTTCTTTCGCAGCTATCTAGTATTGCGTCCCAGTCTGCTCTAGGTGCGGGACTGCTATCCCAGGCACTTGATTCAATACCAACTAAACCCCCATCGGTTGATTCTCAAAAGGAACCAATTTCGGTTGGAACAGCAGAAAACGTGAGTTTCATCCTTGATGCTTGTGGGAATTTTTCTTTAATTTCCTGATTCACTCAGTTTTTTATCCCTCATCCAAGTTCTTGCTATGTCAGATACTTCCCAAAGAAACACCTATGCAAGAGCAGGAGTCTGACTGTCTCCTTATTGAAAATAACCCTGCTGTTGCTGATGCCCAAACTGTCGATTCCCCGGTCCAGCACACAACTGATGGTAAGAAAGTCATATGCTTAGCTCATTTCTTTGCAACAAACATGAATAAAAAATCCTTCCTTGTCATTGCATATACCAATGCTAGAAGCTTAGAGTCGATTCAACCAGATGCTATTGGTGCATCATCAGTTGTTCCCCCTCTTCAGACAGAGGCTACTATAGGGAAGGTACTGTATCCTCTTTGCCATCCACCTTGTGATAAACCGCTTCAAACCTCCTAATCAAGATTTCCTTTGTACATAGGCACTCAATCTTCCAGTCCAAAGCTACTCTTTCGATCTTGAGGAGTATTTTGATGAAGATGAAATTAGGTTGTCGGCCACTTCCTCTAATGAAGCTTTGTCGGAGGATACTAGAAATCGGTTAAGAAATATATTGCCAATATTTGAGAAGAATATAGCCAATTTAGTCCAAGATACTAATTCAATGCAGAGTCTTCTTGGCCATTAAGGGCGATCCATCCCTAGCTCTCTCTAGAGTCTTGTCATCTTTGTCTATTTTCGAAGATCAAGCCCTGAAGGTGAAAAAGACCTAGATAAACTTGTCCAATTGTGAAGCCTTGCTGGCCAAGGGGAACTCCAACAAGAGGCTAAAGAGCTAATGCAGTTGATTGATGATTCAAAGAACTCCTCCCTTAGGACCGATCCAAAGTTGTCCCAGCTAGAAATCAAGCGTGCAGAACTTGAGAAGGAGATGGAAAACGTGAAAGCTACTATTGATCATCGCAAGTCCACTCTGGCCCAAATACCTCATGCCATCAAACAGAAGAAACAAGAACTATTGGCCAAAGTAAAAGAAGACAGAACCATCCGAAGTAGCCTTGAGAACACTCCTGGAACAGCTGAAGAATACGAGCAAAAGATTGCAGAAGGTGATGCTATCCGGCTAGAAGTGTTGAAAGTCATCCGGGATGTTCTAAACTTGTGATCTGTATGTTAACACGTGTCTCGTGTAGGACCAATGACAGCCATATTTTCGTTGCCTCATTGTATTTCTTGTTTCGGCTAAAGAGCCGATTTAAAAACAGCCGAATCCAGACTTCTAATTTGAATCCAATTAAGTCTGAAAACACGTCCTTCATTAAGCGAACCCCTCGATCTTCTATCCTTAATTACCTAGCGCTGTATTCTCTTCAGTGTTGGTGAAGTGGCGCTTTGTCTTCTATTAATTGCGGTTGCCTTTTGCGCATCCCAAGGCGTCCGCCTCTTCGCTCCATGGCTTCAAATATCGGCTGAGTGCTCCAGCCTCGAACACATCTACACCGGCAACCGTTCCTGTTCCTTTGCTTTTCTCCGCCTGCCAAAACCCTATAGCAGTTTTCTTTCTCCCTTCTATAGATTCAATCCTCCTTCATGGCCGGCGAGGACAATCGAGGCAAGTGCGCGCGGAGGAGATCCCGGAGGAGAACATGCCGATGAACCAGCGTCTCCGACGCATGAGGTGGGATTGACATTTCTTGTTTATGATGATGAACTATTCTAACTCACCTATAGGTTTGTTGTGAATGACAGTCTTTGTCCTCTCCCTAGGGCCGGCAAGCCCTCTGACGCTGCATCTTCTACGTCGACCTCGTCGTCGGATTCCTCTGACTCCTATAATGGCGACAATGCCCGGCGTTTCCTTCATGAGTGGAGGATGGCTCAGAATCATTACGCTAAGACAACTTGGGAGAATGGCCAACTCAAGATCTGCCTCGGGGTCTCTCAGGCTGCCCTTCATGCGGTCGAGGAGGAGGCCAGCGCCGTCCAAGCATGGCTGGTCGAATCTAACGCCACGGTGGTAGGTAAGATGAGTTCCATGAATTCTTCCATTCTAATTTCCACTGCGATTATCTTGATAGTTTATCTATTCCTATGATTGCCAGCCCTGACGGTGCAGCTAGAGTCTCTCCAACTGGTGGTGAACATGGCCGCGATACCGTCAATGCTTGGGGTTCCCTCATCAATGCTTGTCTCCAAGACATCCCGACCCACGTTCAAGAGATCGCCCTCTACTGCATTTGTCATGGTGTGTTAGTGGCGCTGACCGTGGCGCAAGTTCAGGCAGGGTACGAGCTCCACGCCATGGAGACCGATTTCCCAATGGGTGACGGTCCTGAGGAACATGAGGACTTGATAGAAGAATTCGTCGTAGCGGCGGAGGCCATAGTAGACATCACATCCGCTCAGGATGTAGTGAACAAAGTCTTCAATTAGTTTGTACTTAGGGTAATCCGATGAACAAAGACTCCTATTCTTTCATGAATGTGTCTCAATGCAATGCCCTTGTGTATGATTGTTTTTGTTTTTATTCTTTGCTCTGGAGGCAATACATATCGTATTGGCTTTCATGTCTTTTAAGTTTCTTCATTTTTTGAACTAGAGGCGATACCTTTCTAGTACCGGCTATTAGAGCCGACGACCAAACGAATCAGCTATCAAGACAAATGCTAGGATAACATCCCTTTAAATATTTTACCGTAGAACTTTTCATACCAAAGGTTAAGCGATTGATCAACTCAGGTCAAGCATCCCATTAAGCAAAATAGAATTCCTTTAAGCAACCTATCAACTCTGAATCGCACTTATGATTCGACTTAGCATTCACATAGGTCGGCCTAAACCCATCTCCATGACTAATGCTTATTTTTCCTTAATCCAATGGCCAACATGAAGCCGTGACTTTTTACTAAAACAAACTCTCAGAGCCGATTGTTTGCATTGGCTGTTGGCTTTCATTGCTGATTTTAATGAAGCATCCTTCCCATAACTTGCTAGAAAAGCATTCGAAGGCTCCTAGTTCCCAAAAGACTGGATCGGCTATTGTGTTGCTCATAGATTCATCAGCGCGAACCACCTCAACATCATCTCCATGCCAAGGAATCAAACACTGATGCATGGTCAATGGTACACAATAGTTCGCATGAATCCAATCACGACCAAGAAGCAAACTGTATGATCCTTTTCCATCGATGACAAAGAATGTGGTGAGCCGAGTTTTACTCCCGATTGTCAATTTAACATTTATTGCCCCCCGTGTCTTGGACGTATTACCTCTAAAATCCTTAAGCATCATGTTAGTTTCCATCAGATCTCCTAGTCCCTTGCCAAGTTTACGAAAAGTGGTGTAAGGCATAAAATTGACAGAAGCACCTCCGTCCACTAACATCTTGTTCATCGGCTTCCCATCAACAAAACCTTTCATATATAAAGCCTTTAAGTGCCGATGCTTTATTGGTTTATCAAATATTGCTTGTTGTACAACCATCAACTTGGCAACTATCTCCTCATACTCCGATTCATTGAAATCCGAATAAACTTCTTGATCTGCTAGAGCTCTGAATTCTAATGGCAAAAGAAAAGCTATTTGGATATTAGCCGATGGTTGCTTCCGATCGGTTGTTTGCTTAGTACACCATACTTGAGATTTACTGGATGCCTGAGCCTGTTCCAACTCTTTATTCCTTAGGCATTGCACCCTTCTCTTTGGCTTCTTGTCAAACCTCTTGGACACCATTGGCCTTCCTACCAAACATATTTTCTTTCGTTGCCCTCTTCTTCATAATCAGCCCAGTCTTGATCAACCACTCTTTTTCTCAGCCGATTATGAACACTTCCATTTTTTAAGTGTCGATCCATGTTATTATGATGATATGCATCTTGAGCATGGATAGACCGGTGGTTGGTTTGAGATTGCCTAAACTCCCAGTATTGATTGCTGCATTCTGGACAGTCATGTCTGGTAGGCAACTTCAAACCTTCATTTCTGCAATGTCTGAAGAAAGGACAATTCCAATGTGATTCGTCTTGTTTTCTTTCATACCTCTCTTTTTTCAGTTGACGCTGGTATTCTTGATCCTTTAACCAACACTGATAATCCTTTTCCTTCTGCCGCTGCCACTTATTCAATAGGATCCGAGATGTGACTCGCGGCCTTATCGCCCCTGCTTTTGACGTTCCTCCCTGCTCATATCGGCTCTTTTGCTTATCGCTATGCCTTCTAATCTCTCTATACTCGTCAGCCGACATTTGCATCTCGGGATCGACTGCTCCAGCTTCTCTTGATTTGGTCGATGTTAGGACCTTAGTTTTTCCTTTGATCAGTCTAGCATCAACCATGTTTTGATCTCCTGGGAAAGGATTATCATCAACTTTCATTTTTTGAGGCATGTCAAATTTGAGCCTTCCTTGCTGAATAGCCCTCTATATATGTTGTCGGAAGATTCTGCATTCATTAGTGGAATGAGAGGTAGCGTTATGGAACTTGCAGAACTTCTTATTCTTCAACTGATCAGGGGGCAACATAACATGACCATCGGGCAACCTGATCTGCCCCTTCTCAAGCAAGAAATCGAACAACTTGTCGGATTTAGTGACATCAAAGTCATAGCTCTCCTCAACTCCTCTTCCCCAAGGATTTGGCACCATTACTATTTTCTTGCCCCAATTGCATTCAGCCGCAGCAACCTCTTCTTCTTCATCTTCATAGCCGTCATCGACTGAGTATGGATTGTAATCCTCAGCAATTGTGGTACTCTTCTGAAATTGGATATCTCTGCGCATACTCTGGAATTGACTATTGAGCGCCGCCACTCGTTGAGCCAATTGACCCAAGTGGTCAAATTCTTGTCCCAGCAGCTTTTCTTTCCACATTGGCAGCATTCATTGAACAGCTAAAGCAGCTAGTTGATCATCAGCCAAGTTTAATGAGAAGCACAAGTTCCTAGTCTCTCAGAACCTCTAAAGAAACTCAGTGTCCGATTCATTAGTGTTTTGCCTTATAGTTGTCAAATCGGTAATCTTCTTTTCTCCAGTCCCATTGTAAAAATATGTATGAAACTTTTTCTCTAAGTCAGCCCAATTGGCGATGGAATTGACTGGCAGTGATAAAAACCAAGTGAAGGCTAGCCCTGACGGGGACAAAGAGAAGAAACAAACTTGATGGGCATCCTCAACTGATGCCTCGCCCAACTACGTAAGATATCGACTGGCATGTTCTATCGTATTTGTACTGTCTTGGCCAGTGAACTTAGCAAACTCTAGGAGCTTATAATTTGTGGGAAGAGCGACCAAATCATACCATTCTGGATATGGGCGTTTATACGAGAAGGTCAGCCCTTTTGGCTTCAGACTAAATTGATTCTTCATCATCTCGGTCACCTTTAGCAACAACTCATCAGCTTGTGGATTTGGATTTCTCTGCACCTGCTGACCCATCTGTGGATTGAAATCCTGTGTGCCTTGATATCCTAGATTCAGAATCATATGAAGGGTGTTATAATCTATGCCATAGTGATACCCTTGTGGAATCTCTATCTGCTGGGTCCTTTTCTGGCTTGCTGTTTGAAGTCTCTGATTATAGATACGAGGATCTATATCTCTACGGATCCTTTGAATTGATGGTGCTATTTTTTGAGCCGATGATGGTATGTGGCCTGATGTGCCAAAATTGATCACCTGGTTCTGACCTTGCCCCGCCGGCTGTTGCACATGTTGTACTGACTGTCTAGGATTATACTATATTTGATTCGTAGTAGTACCTTGAGTTTGTTCAGATGAACCCTGAACTGCCTGGACATCATTATTATCAGCTGGTGCTGCTTCTTGATGGCTGGTACCGACTTGATTAGTCCCTTGGGTCGACGGATCTGGAATGTTGTAATAAGCCAGCCCACCTTGACCAACTGGAAACCCATGAGTCGCCTCTTTCATGGTGTTGTGAAATGTGTCCAAGAAAGCTTCGTTATGGCTTGATATGGCGTCACGAACAGATTTGTCTACAACTTCCATAAAGAAACGCCTGTCTTCAGCTTCAGTTGTATCTGTCTGCCCGTGTAATAGAACTCTTGGTAGTGGAAATTTCTGAATAATTATGTTGTCACGTGTTTTGGTGTAGGACAACAAACACTTGTTCTGAAACTCTTCTGTAGCTTTGCTGATGACACCTTTATCTCCATCAGGTAGATCTTCATAATGTACCATAAGGATGTCGTTGTTGTTGTGAACCGCCATGATGATTGTGGGGTCCTACCGAGCGTGCTAGAAACATGTGTCAACACGGAATTTTTGTCCTGTGTCGAGGGCACATGAGCAAGCCGGAAGGGTCTGCTCGATGGAGCTAGAGATCCGCCTAGCTTCAGCGCAGGGGTGGTCGATCCTGCGCACTCCTCCCTAGACATGCCAGTTAATTTGACCCTGTAATTGACAAGAAGAGAAAGTTTATCAGTAATTTAGGGCGGAACATGCCGGTGTTGCCACACAGTCTCGAATGTGCGGCTCTGAGAGCCGATATGAAAGGAGATTGACTAAATAGTCGATTCCAGCATATTCATAAAAATGAATCGGTTAAAGCTCATGCAGTTGTTTAAGAAGAATCGGTTATCGTTCAGGATAAATATCATTCTTTAGACAAATATTGGTCAATGGCAATAAGATATTAACAATAATTAGTTTATACTGAGCCAATGACTACAAGTAACCGAACCCCTTTATAAAAGAAATAGTTCATCATCATTCAACCATTTAATAGAAATAAATCTAATGAACATATTAGATCTCATCTATTGCTATGACCAGTGGGGCATGAGGCAGAATAATGCAGGCCGTAGAAACAACAATAGACTCGATGACCCTAACTTATTACTAATATTAGTGGGGCATGAGGCAGAATCATGTAGGCCATAATACAATAATAAGATCATGGGGCTAACACATCTTTCAACCTATCGCTACTTCAATAGTCTCGTGATGTGAACTGTTCGTGAAAGCACTCGATATCGGCTAAAACAGCCGATTCAGGCATAGCGCACAGTTAAAGTTATGCCCTCTCAAGAACAGATCTACCAAGTAACGATCCCCACTCCACGGTGCTAACAGTGGGGTGTGAGGCAGAATCACACAGCCCATGATAACGGGCCATGAAACGGTTTTCGCTAGCCAATAGATCTACTCAAGATCAGACATGCCTTAGTCGCACGCTATGCATGATTAAGATTGATATAAAACAGCCGATAAAGCATAACTCATTGTTTAAAGTGCAGATTAGATCAAATTCAGATTAACAAACGATGGGTTAAAAATGATATAAGGCCGATCTAGATCAATCCCAATCGGGCGAAGTGATATTGCTATAATTAAATAAATAATGGAAGGAATAAGCACTATCGGTAACTTAATAAATCTATCCGAAGGAACGCCACCCTTAGATAGAGCCGATAACTTGACCTTAATCTAGTTCGAGCAGTGGAGGTCGACCGGATCGATGCAGCCATACTTGAACTAGACAAGAGTCGATAACTAACTTATACCAGAGTCGTAGTGGAGGTCGACCGGATCGATGCAGCCGTACGAATAGAGGTATAAGCCATGACGGTACTTATAGACAAGCAGTGGAGGTCGATTAGATTGGTGCAGCCGTACTTGCCGAAGAACTCATCGAGATCTACTCTACTCCTACTCCTAAGGGGTGGCCGGAGCCGAGAAAGTAAGTAACTTGTATTTGATTGATTGTGTGTCCTTTTATAATAGCTGGGGTTTGATATTTATACCCGGAGTCTAAACATGAATCCTACTCGAGCACAATTCGTTACAATCTTCGGTACAAAGGAAAACATTTCTAATTTAAGATAATTTGGACTCTAATCTTTCCCTTTTTGTAGAGTCCTATATGTAGTTTCCTAGCACCAACCGTAGCTCATTATCGCTGTCCGCTGATGTCATCCCAAAAGATTCGATTCTAGAGTCGTGTCTGAACCAGCTGATATCGATCTTCATGCAATCAATTTCTTGATTGGCACAATCTCAAAAGCCTGTGAGTTTCCGCGTTCTTCTCCCAAATTTTGGTGTAAATAGTTATCGATCTGTATCATAGTTTGTAAGGCTGCATCAACTGATTGATCTCTTACGAATCATAATATAGATCAAAGTTATCGATCTTGTGTTAAATAACTTGTTTAATACAATATCACCAGTTATCGAATCTGCTAAGATTAGTAAGATTTTCCTTGCTGTTTTTGGTTGATTCACCAGTTGTTGATCTTGTTATAATTAATGTTTTATTAATTATAACAAAATCACCTGATTGAGATAGAGATAGATCGACATCATATCATCTTAATTGGTCATCCTCTGATCTAGTCACGCTTTAAATCTTATAATTAATGGCTTAATTCCGCTAGATCGACTGTTTTATCTCTATTCCAATCAAACATAGTATGCATCCAAAGTCATGTTTCAATTTTGAATAAACTCACTAGTTAATGAGATCTAATCTAATGACACTACCATAGCTGCATCAATCCGGTCAAACCTCACTGGTAAGAATTTAGATTACAAATTATCGATTAGTGGTCTTGTTCATGATCAAGATATGTACTCTGTTTGTTTGCTATAACTGCATCGACAATTTTAGCCGATTTGCCTATACTCTCACGCATATAACATGTTTTCATGAATCTATCAACATATAGATGGTTTTATAGATTCTTTGGCTTTAGTTTGTTATCATTATCATAGCTGCATCGATCCAATCGAACCTTACTATTGATGATAACATATTAGATTCAAACTGTTTGTAGATTCTCCTTGTCAATTGCTAGTCAAATTGACTGGCACGTCGTTGGGTTTTTAAAATCGGCTGGTTCTATGTTGAAGCCAAGCAGATCTCTAGTCTCGTTCCACTCAGATCATCCGACTTGCTGTGTGTTGATCACATCACCACATTTTTGTGTCAACAACAACTTGCTAAAAGAAGAGTACACCAATCTCAAGATTAATCATGACAATCTTGTTCTTTCTCATGAGTTATTGTCCAATGAGCCACATGATGTTATTAACAATGTTGTTAAGATTGATATAGCCTCATCATGTGATGACTTGATTGTTGAGAGCATTGAGCAATGTTCTAGTAGCAAAGGCAAGAAAGTGGTTGAATCCGACAACTATGATGATTATGTCAAGCTCAAGAATGAAAATGAAAAGCTCAAGAAGAATCTTAAAAGCTATCAACCACCAACACAATTGTGATAGAGAATCTTGATAATGATCATGATATAGCTCTTGAGAATGAGATGCTTAGAGAAGAGAACAAGAGATTCAAGATAGAGAAGAATCATGAAGAACTTAGAAAAGAAAACAAGAAACTCAAGTTGAAGAAAGAACATCTCAAGACCAATTTGAGCAAATTCACAAGAGGCCAATATCTCCAAAGTGAGCTACTTATGGTATTGGGTTCTTGACAAATCAAGAGAAGAAAGCTTAAGCTCAACATCAACAACAATACAAGTCAAAGCCTAAGCCAAAGAGATGCTTTGAGTGTGGACAAGAAGGTCACTTTGCTCATGAGTGTGAAACTCCACCACCACAACCCTTGCCCAAGCATGCTAGACCCTTTGCCTTCAATGCTCACTACATGCTTAGAAAAGATTCTAGTGGAAAGATGAAAGTCATGTTCTTAGGTCCACCCAACAAGAATAGGCCTAAGCAAATTTAGGTTGCTAAGTCACTAATTGAGAAAGTCAAGGACCCTCACCAAGTTTGGGTCCCTAAACAACAAGCTTGATCTCTTGTGTGTGTAGGTGAACTACAAGACTAGTAGAAGTCATTAGGTTTTTTATTGTGGTTGCACTCAACATATGACCGGTGATCCTCGTATGTTCACCTCACTAGATGAAGAAGTTGATGGTCAAGAAAGGATTACATTTGGTGACAACTCAAAGGGCAAAGTACAAGGGTTGGGCAAAGTTGCAATATCAAATGATCACTCAATATCAAATGTGCTATATGTTGCTTCATTGAGCTTCAACTTGCTATCTGTTGGTCAATTGTGTGATCTTGGCTTTCAATGTTTGTTTACCGAGAAGGAAGTGGTTGTGTCAAAGAAAGATGATGATCAAGTTATATTCAAGGGCTTTAGATACAACAACCTATATCTAGTGGATTTCACCTCCGAAGATGCAAACTTAAAGACATGTTTATTCACCAAAACATCACTTGAGTGGCTTTGACATAGAAGACTTGCACATATTGGGATGAGCTCACTCAAGAAGTTAATGAAAAATGAGTTCGTGAGAGGTTTGAAGGATGTGAAATTTGAGAAGCACAAGCTTTGTAGTGCATGTCAAGCCGGTAAGCAAGTTGCTAATACTCATCCAACCAAAGCTTACATGTCAACAACAAGAGTGCTAGAGCTTCTCCACATGGATCTATTTGGACCAACAACTTACAAAAGTTTGGGAGGCAACCTCAATTGTCTTGTGATAGTTGATGACTACTCTAGATACACTTGGATGTTCTTCCTTCATGACAAGACCAAAGTGGCCGCATGCTTCAAGAAGTTTGCCAAGAGAGCACAAAATGAATTTGAAGTGAAGCTTAAGAAGATAAGAAGTGACAATGGGAAAGAATTTAACAACACAAACATTGAAGCATATTGCGATGAAGTTGGGTTCAAGCATGAGATCTCCGCAACCTGCACTCCACAACAAAATGGTGTAGTAGAGAGAAAGAACCAAACACTAATCATCCTTGCAAGAACAATGCTTGATGAGTACAATACACCTTAAGATCTATGGGTGGAAGCCATCAACACCGCATGCTATGCATCCAACCGCCTATTTCTCCAAAAGTTTCTTGGCAAGACCCCTCATGAGTTGCTCAATGGGAAGAAGCCGGACGTCTCATTCTTCCGGGTGTTCGGTTGCAAATGCTACATCTACAAGAAGCGGCAATACCTAGAGAAGTTCCAAAGACATTGTGATATTAGTTTTCTTGTTGGTTACTCATCAAAGTCCAAAGCATATCAAGTATTTAATCATGCCACCGGCTTGGTTGAAAAAACATATGATGTGGAATTTGATGAATCTAATGGCTCCCAAGGAGCACATGAGAATCTTGATGATGTAGGTGATGAACCATTGAGGGAGGCCATGAAGAACATTCCGATTGGAGACATCAAGCCCAAAGATGATGAAGATGATGTACAAGTGATTGAACCACCCTCTTCATCAAATATGCCACAAGATGATGAAAAATATAGAAGAGTAGAAAATGAAGATACTCATGTCTCTCATGACCAAATGGTGACACAAGCTCAAGATGTTGATGCTCTATAACCTCCTCCTCAAGTGGTTGATAGAAGAAATTCGCCTCTACTTCAAGCACATCCACAAGATCTCATTATAGGGAGTCCTTCAAAGGGTGTAATGACTCGCTCTCAAAAACTTGTTCATTTATTGAAAATCACTCGTTTGTTTCTTGCATTGAGCCTAAGAATGTAGAAGAAGCTCTTCAAGATCCGGATTGGATAAATGCCATGTATGAAGAATAGAACAACTTCACCTGCAATGAAGTTTGGACACTTGAAGAGCGACCACAAGATACAAGAGTCATTGGAACCAAATGGGTGTTCCACAACAAGCAAGATGATCAAGGCATCATTGTGGGGAACAAGGCAAGGCTAGTTGCAAAGGGGTTCTCTCAAGTTGAAGGGTTGGATTTTGGAGAGACTTTTGCACCGGTTGCAAGATTTGAAGCCATTCGTATTCTTTCTTGCATATGTATCACATCATGAAATGAAATTATATCAAATGGATGTTAAAAGTATATTTTTAAATGGCTTCATAAATGAATTAGTCTATGTTGATCAACTTCCTAGGTTTAAAGACCCTAGATATCCTAATCATGTTTATAGGTTGTCCAAGGCGCTATATGGGCTAAAGAAAGCCACAAGAGCTTGGTATGAGTGCCTTTGGGATTTCCTCATTGAGAAGAGCTTCACCATTGGGAAGGTCAACACCATACTATTCACCAAGAATCTTGATGGAGAGATCTTCATTTGTCAAGTATATATTGATGATATCATATTTGGCTCATCAAATGAAGACTATTGCAAAGAGTTTGGTGAATTGATGTCAAATGAGTTTGAGATGTCTATGATTGGAGAGCTTACATTCTTTCTTGGTTTTCAAGTCAAGCAAATGAGAGAAGGGATTTTCATCTCTCAAGAAAAATATACCAAGGATCTTCTCAAGAGGCTTAAAATGGATGAATGTAAGCCAATCAAGACACCAATGCCATCTAATGGACATCTCAACCTAGATGAGGGAGGTAAATCGGTTGATCAAACTCTATACCGTTCTATGATTGGTTGCTTGTTATATTTGACCGCATCTAGGCCCGATATCATGTTTAGTGTGTGTATGTGTGCTAGATTTCAAGCTAGTTGTAAGGAGGCTCACTTAGTTGCCATTAAAAGAATCCTTAGGTGCCTTAAGCACACATCAAGCATTGGCCTTTGGTATCCCAAAGGAGCTAGATTCCAACTAGTTGGCTATTCCGATTCAGATTATGCTGGTTGCAAAATTGATAGAAAAGGCACATCCAGAGGGTGCCATTTGCTTGGTAGATCACTAGTGGCTTGGACCTCTAAGAAGCAAAATTGTGCTTGTTGTGCACAAATCCTTTACATGAAGCAAACTCTTCTAGACTACGGTGTAGTTCTAGAAAAGGTACCTCTTTTGTGGGACAATGAGAGCACGGTAAAACTTTCTAATAACCCAGTTCAACTCTCTTGCACCAAGCACGTAAATATCCATCACTATTTTCTTAGAGATCATGTTGCTAAAAATGATATATCACTAGAAGGTGTAAGGACCGATGATCAATTGGAGGATATCTTCACAAAACCGCTAGATGAGGCTACGTTTTGTTGGTTAAGGAATGAGCTCAATGTGCCTGACCTAAGTAACATCACTAAAAAATGAGCTCGTGTTGTCCCTTGCATTGCATTGTAATATAAAACATGTTTAATTTTTAGTAATGCACTTAGGGCTTGTCTAACATGGTTAAGATAACCACCGAAAAGCGTGTGAAAAAGCTTTACCTTGGATCAAACTTGACAAGCAATTAGCTTTACCTTTATCGTATTGCATTGCCTATGCATGTGTGTTACTTTGTTGTTTCTTTTCGGTTATATTTTGAGCATCCGCTGTGTTCATCCACAAATAGGGAGAGCATTCAAAGCTCCTAAGTGTTGAGATCCCTATTATGTGGCCACATGTTGCTCCTTGCCTTTCTTGTTGCCCATTTTACTAAAAAATTATAGCCAAAGGCAAAATATTTTGAAAATCTTGAGGGTTTGAGTGAGGTCTCTCATATCAGTTCCAATTGGTGGTCTTTTGGAGTTTATTTATATTGGATCTTGATTGGGAGAAAGTGTCGCGAAGACAGAAGGAAGATCAATTGCAGAATTGTGACCGAACGCTCGATCGGACCCACAGCTTGTAGCATCCGGTCGATCTGTGCATGGTTAAACTAACGCATCAATAGGATCTCGATAGCGTCAGGTGTAGCTGTGTCTCAGCGTCCGGTCATCTCGAGGATGTTCATAGGAATCGACCAGACTCTACACCGCGTCAGGTCACGTGCAACGGACATGTCAGATCACCGCGATGGCACTTTCGGACCTCTCTGTTATCGACTGGACTTAGGGGAGCAGCATTAGGTCATTTCCACCAGCTTGTCCGATCACAACAGTGTTCGCGTGATTTATTTCAAACTTCGACTGACGCATGGGGCCTACTTACCTTCTCCTGATTTGGCCATGTCCACCTCTCTCTTTCCGCACGCCACGCCGCCGCCGCGACTGCGCCTCTCACGGGCACCGTGCTACCACCACTATCGCGCCCTCGCCCTCGCGCCTCTAGATCACAGCTTGTGCCTCGCCAATGCACCCATGTGCCATGCTAGTGCTCCCATTGCCACGCCTACGTCACTCCGGCCGCCGCATCACCATTATTGTCGACGCGCCTGCGCCTCTCGCTGCACGCGCACTTCCTCTTGACCGCCGACACATCGTGCCCTCACGCTACCACTCCACCACCATGCACCCGTACCCTTTGCTCTCGCGCCCTACTCGGGACCACGCCTGGCTACGCCCTACTGCCACCACGGCGTCACTCCTTCACCGGTGCACCGTCTTTCTTCTCGGCTCAGGCAACGTCGTGTCCTCGGCCTCAACCTTCGACGCTGCACCTAGGTGAATTCCTTGGCCAATGTTCCTTCCACCTTGGATCCTTGCCATGATTGTGTGGTGCCCTGTCGTGCTTAGTTCTCACCTATTCATAGGGGTGTGTAAGGAAGCAAGCCATCGCTCACTTCTTCTCTTACTATGCTTGCTTCAATTCGGGTAATCACTTCTCTAGTGCATATGTGATGCTTAATACCCTTCTATATTCTATCGTGTAGCGAGTTTGGGCAGTGAGGTGCTTGGTCAATGTTTTAGTGGCAGATAAACTCAGGGCCAAACCCACGAGTATGGATTGAGGTCAAGCCTCGCAAGTGTCAGTGGGCAGCGATTGCATAGTTAGTGGCAGCGGTTCTTGCAGTCAACCTTGTCAGTAGTAGTGATTCTCCGAGTTAGGGGGAGCTCTTGATTGCTTGGTATTGTTTAGTGATAGTTGTTCTCTCAATTGGCAGTCATGGCTCATTGCAGGAATGTCGAGGGTGGTCCTAGAGATGATGAGAGGCGTCCGCCTAACTTGACAAAGTAGGAAAAGGGGAAGGGGCCAAAGAAGATGGTTATAAAGAAGAAGCGCAAGCGTGGTGACATAGAGGCTGAGAGAGCAGCAGCAGTGGTTGTCGCTGCAGAGCATGCTGAGAGAGGTGGTAGAGGCAGTGGTGTTCGCATTGGCGATCAATTATCACCAGCTCAGAGGACCGCAGTGGAGGAGTTTGAGGCTAGTCATGGTAGTCCATGTGGTACTATCATGCTTGGAGGTAAGCGTGTATCTCTAGAGGATGCACCAATGGGCACTCATGTGGAGGAGATTGAGCCCTAGAACGAGACCGCACAACACCAGGAGGAGGCAGAGCAACAGCAGGAGTAGCCACTATGACGCTTAGGTTGTACTCGTGGTCAGGTGACACCTAGGTTGGAGATGCAGAGGTGTGGTTCTCGGACACCTCCCAGACCATGAGGCCCGTCGATAGTAGAGCACTTGGGCTTGAGGGCTGCCATAGCTCGGCAGGTGCAGTAGCTTTGCTCTTTGGAGGTTGAGCAGTGGTTCCCACCTCAGTAGGATGAGAGGGCTTCAGAGGGTTTCTACACAGTGCTACAGGAGGATTTCTATAATGCATATCTGAATAGTGGTGTAGCTTTTAGATTCCAGAGAGTGTGTCGCTTGGAGGCTATAGTGGTAGCTAGAGGAGAGTAGGTTTGTCCCCACCTCACTTTCCTGCCTGGCTTGGTAGACCTCTTGGGGTGGACCAGTGGGTACATTGATTGTTGGGTCAGAGAGTTCTACGCCTCCTTGTGGATCGACCCTGGTCATAGGTTATCGTTGTTTCGGATCACTGGCTAGTAAATTTTGTTATTTGTGGTCTGACCTTGTATGGCTGTGCTTGGAGGACACAAGGATTTATACTGGTTTGGGCTAAATGTCCCTACGTCTAGTTTGCTGCTGCTTGTGTTACCGGCACTAGTTTCAGTAGGGGTACAAACAAGTGAGAGATGGAGCGGATCCCAAGTCTTTGGTGGAAAAATCGAATGGGGTTGATGCTAAGATGTTTAGGTGTTATCTCCTATCGTCTCCTGGAAGCCCCCCTTCTGGGGTGTCCTGCTTCCCCTTTTATAGACAAAGGTGAAGATACATGTTACACAATAGAGAGAGATAAGCGAGGGGGAAGAAGGCTTCCGAGATCATGGCACCCTTCATTTCCTTCATGAGGGTCCCGCCAACCCTATAGATCATGATGGGGATGGCTCCATGTTGTTACTCTGTTCATCACTGGCATTGTACACTGATGTCATCAGCTGGTCATGGCGCTCCATCCTGCATGGTGGGTGGCATAGTTAACGAACACCCCCACCGGAGGCTATACGGGGATTAGGTAGCACAGCGCCGGCACGCCCAATGCTGTTGGTGACGTGTGTCCTTAGGTATGGCCCATCGTGGCTACGGGTCACGTCAGGACGTGCCTACTCCCTTTCTAGTGTTAGGAGTTTGACCCAGGGTTCATATTCTAAGACTCGCATTGGTTGGGGGTGGTATGGACCCCGTCGGGCGAGGCGGACTCCCCCTTCAAGGGGTCTGGCGATGCAAAGTCTTTGTCCGAGGGACCTAATAGAGCGAAACCTACGTCCTAGGGGTCGGGGTGCATCGTAGCCCACGCCCTTGGCTCAAGCGAGATAGAGCCCACATCCTCGGGGTCATGTGTGATGTAGCCCACGCCCTCGGGGTCGGGCGAAGTAGATCCTGCGCCCTAGGGGTCGGACGTGATGGGGCTCTCACCCGAGGTGGGCGAGACGAAGCCCGCATCCTCGAGGTCGGGTGACCTGATCCTGCGCCCTCGAGGTCAGACAAGATGGAGCCCACACCCTCAAGCTGGGTGAGACCAAGATACGCTCTTGACCATCCGAGGGAGTTAGCGTTCGTGGCCATCAGCTTCCTTCTCCTAGGTATCCCTAATCTTAATACCCGATAGTAGCGCCCGAGCCTGCGGAGGAGTAGGATACTCCTTCAAAGCCTTTTTCAGATGGAAGGATTCTGAGGGCTTTGATCTCCTCTCACGACCCACAGGATGTCTTGGTAGGGTTGCGATTCCCTCTATTATGATCGGACTCCTCGGGAGCATGCAGCTGCGGCGCTCGGGGGGTCGAAAAGGATTTCTCTTGATTCCAATCCCTCCCTAGGATCCGATCGATCTGTCATTGATATGCGACTGCGCGCTCGGTCTCCTTGTGAGTCCAACTTCCCCTGAGCTCCCGCTCATTGCAGGGGTCCAGTCAAGGGGTCAGCTCATCTTGTAATCATCCTCCCTCATGTGTTTTTTCGAAAAATCAGAAGGGCTGAGTCGTGCCATGTTTTCCTCGATGGACGAATCATGGTGCTTAGTGAGCTATTAATGGGCTAGTTCGAGTGGGGCCCTAGCTTCCCATTCACGGGGGTCTAGCATGGGTAAGCTGGTGACTGACTCTAGATTCCTAATGCCTAGTCCATATAGTTCTCGGGTCCAGTCGACCGGCCCCGAGGGCTCGTTGCCTTTCTTCGTGGAAAAACCATGGACCGTGCACCAGCCAAGACTCGAACGTGGGTCAGGATGCCTATGGCACTCATGCGCCTAGGTGCTAGCTGCTAGCGGGCCCATCCTTAGCCACCGCTCACTCTAAAGGTGCCCCAGAGCGGTTGTGAACCTTTCGGTGGGCCAACCTTCGAACTCCTAGGCCTTAATGGGCCGTGGGAGCATTTTTAGCTCCATATCCCCTCTTACCTATGGTGGTTCTTGGCCCATTGTGGGGGGAGCCACTTCTCGACTCACCCTTCAAGGAGCGACCAGAAGGTGGCGTCGCGCGATCCCCGGAGAGGTGATGTGACGAGGAATGGCAGGCACGCCAATCTAGGCGGATGGTTCGCCTCCCGCTCCACTTTCCCTTCACCTTTTGATATGCGTAACCTATAGCCTCATCTTCTTTGCTTCTCCACTATCGACGCTTGAAATCTTTCGCCCTCGCTCTTGCACTGCCAGTGAAATCCTTGTTCCTCCACCCTTGCTCTTCTGCCATCAGCGAAGCTTTCATTCCCCCACACTTGTCTCCCATGGAGTCATGGTATTGCTTTGACGTCACCCACGCGTGCATGGAGGGCCTTGTCAAGCACGACCTTCTCTGCAGGAGGACCGACGTGGTGGAGTGGCTCATGCCTGGTCTTGAGGAGGTGCCAGCACCGCTCGATGGCTATGTCATGTCTTTCACGCCCTTCCATGAGTGTGGACTCATGATTCCTCCCCACCTATTCTTTTGGGGGCTGCTGCACCACTACTAGATCGAGCTACAACACCTAAACCTAAATGGGATCCAGCACATCATGGCCTTCATCATGCTGTGCGAAGGGTACCTAGGAATCGAGCCCCACTTCAAGTTGTGGAGATACTTCTTCTCCATTTCCCTGCAAAAGAACAAGAAGAGGACGCGCTGGTGTCGATGGGATGCGCGAGCATCCACCTTTGGGGGCACCAAGCAGCAAAGTACATGCTCTGCTAGCTCTCTAGATCCAAGAAGGGGTGGCACATGTTGTGGTTCTACATGAAGAACGACATTGCCGCCACTTTGCCAGATTTCACCAGGCACCTCATCGAAGAGGCGCCGCTGGTCTAGTCGTGGGGACCTCCTGAGAAGGAGAAGAGGAGACTGCGCAACCTTCTTGATGCCATCACATTCCTCAAGGACCACAGCCTTCGTGGGGTCTCCATCATTGGGGTGTACCACATGAGGAGGGTGGCGCCGCAGATGGCGCGTGTCCACCCGCTGTATGGGATGACGCCCGACGCGTAGCTTGATGGGACTGTGCTCACCTAGGGGCTGCTGCATGACAGCGAGGTTGTGCAGCGCATCAAAGAGGCGACCGATGAGTTCGATGCCATGTTCCTGATCTCGGGGCACCCCGTGATGCGGCCGGATGCAGTCTTCATCGAGCTGCCGGCAGGATTTGGTCTTCTGGACCTCCATTGCACCACTGCCGGAGCATGTGGCCATGAGGGCTACAAACTGCACCGCTGACGAGAAGAAGAAGAAGATCAAAGATGACAAGAAGGAGAGGCGGCGAGTCAAGGAGCAGGCGAAGCTAGACCTAGGAAAGCGGTGGTAAGGCTCGGATGATGAAGAGGAGGAAGAAGAAGGCTCCGGTCCCCTGTCTAATGGGACAACCTAGGTGGAGTGGATGAGGACCCATCCTTGCTAGCGGGCCCTTCTCGTGGCATGCCATTGGGTAGGAGGGAGAGGGCATGCCTCAGTGGAGGAGGAAGGCACACCCCCGGAGTCGGCGACGACCGACCGTTTTGCTCTGAGCGAACCTCCTAAGCAGAGAGAGGGCCCAAAGTGGCAACGCGTCAATGAGGAGCAGCAAGGTCGGGTGGACCGACCCCGAAATGTCATTGCCCGGTGGCACCAAGGTTAGTTTAAGAGCATCTCCATTCTTTCATTCTGATTGATTTTTTAGTGAACTAACCATTGTATCCTCCGTAGCGTTGGAGGAAGCGGGACTCGCCTGAGGCTCACGCCAAAGAAGACCCTCGCCATCTGGCTAACACGCCATGAGCCGGCCAGCTCTGCACCGGAGGTGAATGGAAGCAGTGCTGGGGCGGTCGTGGCGTTGATCGGAGGGGCATAGCCGGTAGGTGTGTCCAAGGGGGAGCGGACGGAGGAGGGCGCATCCGGGGCACCCGTGGCAGGTGAGGCATGGCCGGGCATAGCCATGACGTCAGAGGCAGGGGTGGAAGAGGGCGCACTCGAGGCGCCCTCATCGGAAGCGGTGATGGGGTAGGTCTCCGCGTCCACGCTACCCACCCCCTACCATTGGAGGGGCCACTTCGGAGGAGCTACCCTTGCTAGAGGGGTTGGAGTCGGCCGGGGTTGGTGCGGAGCCATCTCGGTCTCTAGTCTAGGCGGGCGGTGCCCCGCACGTGCGGGGAGGATCCCCGATCCGTGGGTAGACCCATAGAACCCAGAGGCGACGCTCCTCACCCTCGACGATGCCGTGGAGGAGAGGGAGTGGGGAAGCATCCACATGGAGGTTGGGACCATAGTTAGCGCCCTAACCACCGCGCTGGGTTCGCTACATGACATCGTTACTCCAGTTGGCCAAGTATGAGACGGTCTTGCTTGCAACACTCATTTTCCCTTTCCGCACTTCTAAGACTTGTTCTCTGCGTAGGTCCTTATGGGTCATAGCTAGGAGAAGTCTCGGTTCCTTCCTTGTGAGAGGGGCGTTTGGGACCGCCTTGCTAGGAAGGCGCGGCGGAATGAGGAGCTGGCCGCATAGATTGCTGCCGCAAGCCAGGAGGTGGCCGAGCGTGCTCCCGCCGCCCAGGAGCTGGCCGACGTCCGAGTCAGGGAGAAGGATGCCCACGATGACGCCCGCGTGGTCGAGGAGAAGCTTATGGCCTTGATCAAGAGGGTGGCGCGGACGTTGCGAGGCTGAGCGGCTACAGAAGGAGCGGGAGGACCTGCTCTAGACCATAGAGGAGATCCACATGGAGTGTGGCTTTGGGCCACCAAGAGCACGCCAATGCCCAGCAGCGATCGTCCTCCTCAAGGGCGAGCTTCAGGGGGAGAAGGACCTGAAGATCATGGCCAAGGGCGTGTCCGCCCGCCTCACCATTGAGGTCAGCAAGCGCTAGGAGGAGGTCTGGTGCTTAGAGGCCGAGGTGACTCGGTAGCGCAGCGAGGTGCGCAAGCTCCGGGCGGACGTGGATGGTCAGCCACTGGTTTTCTTTGTCATCTTTCTTCCTAGAGCCTAGGGTCGCCCTATTGAAATGGTGGGCATGTTATTTGGGTAGGTCTCAACAACAGGCTTGGGGTGGAGGTCTCAACAACCGTGGCCTAGAGAAGGAGCTTGGCAAAGTGAAGGCCTCCCTCCTGAAGGAGAGCGATGAGCATGACACCCTATGAGTTGTTGTTCAGCTGGTCTGTGATGACCTCGAGCTAGCCCCGGCGCAGGAGGTGAGCTCACTCGCTATCCGCATCATCCGAATCATGGATCGGGCATGCAAGATGGCGAGGGACGCACTCCACTTCGGCGTGCATCGGTCGTTCGTGATCGCTCTTTCTCATTATGAGAACATCAATCTGGTGACGATGAGCTAGGGCTTTGTGCTCGGCTACACCAAGGCCGAGCTAGAGGAGATCGAGGGGTCGGTGGCTCCCCTGGTGTAGGACTTATCTACCAAAATTGAGGATGAGGTCATCTCCCAAAGGGTTATGTAGTTAGATAGTCCAGGCGACAAATTTGTAATAAGTAAATAAATTTTTATCTTTTGTTATGGTCAAACCATCATTTGGTTCTTCGTCCCTTTTTATGTATAAAAAGGTTAATGCGTTCCTACCCTTTCTGTGATTAAGGTTGTAAAGCTCGGGGTGCGGGCGAAACAACTCTGATTATGTTGGTGAGCAAAAATATCGTAGCCGCTGGGGCGTAGGTTTCTTGCAGTACGACCAGTTTTACTCATGGTTTATTTCTGCGGCCTTTGCTTTTAGGTCTTAACGTAGGAGAGGGTCAGGCGCAGAAGAATGTTTTTAGGTTGGTATATCCCCATCAGCCCCCGAGTGAGGCCCGACTCATTACCGTTGCTAGGATCGGGTGTCACTGAAGATCGAGGAGACATGATGGCGAAACCAAATAGAAAATGTACTCGCATTTTGAAAATTTTGTTCTTAAATTTTGCAAGTACATGCATAGGCTAGGGGTAAAAATGACGTAGCTATTCAATGTTTCAAGCGTTGATGAAGACTCTACCATCGATGGTCTTGAGCTTGTAGGTTCTCGGTCGGAGCACCTCCGCGACGACATATGGTCCTTCCCATAGCATAGAGAGCTTCTGGCGGTTCTTGTTGTCCTAAACGAGGTGGAGCACCAAATCCCCGATGTTGAATGCTCGACCCCGCACTCGACGCCCATGGTGTCGGCATAATGCTTGCTAGTACTTGGCCGAGTGGAGGAGGGCGACATCGCGCGCTTCATCGAGTTGGTCCATGGCATCCTCGAGGGATGCCACGGCCCCTTGCTAGTCGTATGCCTAGACCCTCGGCGCTCCATAGTCAAGGTCGATTGGGAGGACTGCTTCAGAACCATAGACCATGAAGAAAGGCGTGTAGCCGGTTGCCCGGCTGGGGTCATCCTCAAGCTCCAGTACTACTGGAAGCTCCACAACCCATCGTCCACCGAACTTGTTTAGCCAATCAAAAATCCTAGGCTTGAGGCCTTGTAGGACCATGCCATTTGCGCTCAGCCTATCCATTCGTGTGGGGGTGGGCCATGGTGGCCTAGTCGACATGGATGTGGTAGTCGTCATAGAACTGGAGGAATTTCTTCCTAGTAAACTGTGTGTCGTTGTCCGTGATGATCAAGTTTGGGACTCCAAAGCGGTGGATGATGTCGAGGAAGAACTGCATGGCTTGCTTGGACTTGATCACGGAGATCGGCCGAGCCTCTATCCACTTGGTGAACTTGTCCACGGCGACGAGCAAGTGCGTGTAGCCCCTAGGCGCTCTTTTGAGAGGCCTGACCAGATCAAGCCCCCAGACCACGAACGACCACGTGATGGAGATTGTCTGGAGCGCTTGGGCTGACAGATGGGTTTGACGAGTGTAGTACTGGCACCCTTCATAGGTGCGCACAATCTGCTCGGCGTCAGCCACCGCGGTTGGCCAGTTGAAGCCCTGTCGGAACGCATTTCCGACTAGTGTTCTGGGTGCGGCATGATGTCCGCAGACCCCACCGTAAATGTCCTTCAGCAGTTGCTTCCCTTGTTTGACGGGAATGTAACGTTGTAGGATCCTGGTGTGGCTTCGCTTGTAGAGCTCCCCCTTGATAATGACCAAAGACTTGGCTTGGCGTGCGATCCGCCGAGCCTCCGTTTTGTCCATCGAGAGCACTTCATGGAGGAGCCAATCGAGGTACGGGGTCCTCCAGTTGACTAGATGGTCGGGCTCCACCGCCAGTTCCTCACTGATCTCCATGATATCAGGGTTGGAAGGAGTGGGTGGTCGGTCAGTCCCTGAGCCTAGGGTAGGCAGCTTGTCCTTGGTCTATCCCCGTTCCTCATAGTGGACCAAAGGCTTGTGCTGATCGCTTGCAAAGACGCCCGTCGGCATTGGCTCTCAGTTGGATGCCACCTTCACCATCATGTCGGCCGCCTCGTTGAGCCGCCTCGTGATGTGATTGAGTTTGAGGCCATCAAACTTGTCCTCTAGTTGGTGGAATTCTCAGCAGTAAGCAACCATCTTGGCGTTGTGATAGCTTGACTCCTTCATGACTTGATCGATGACCAGCTGTGAGTCACCTCCGACGTCAAGTCATCGGATGCCCAACTCAATGGCGATGCATAGGCCATTGATGAGTGCCTCATATTCGACCACATTGTTGGAGGCGAGGAAATGGAGATGGACCGCAAACTTCATGCATATCCCGAGGGGCAAAATGAAGACCAGCCCCATGCCGATGCCTTTCCTCATCATGGATCCATCAAAGTACATGATCCAGTAGTCCTGGTCGATAGCTACTGGTGGCATCTGGACCTCGGTCCATTCTGCCATGAAGTCGGCTAGCGCTTGGGACTTGATGGCCGTCCGGGGGGCATACAAAATGCCCTGACCCATCAGCTTGAGTGCCCACTTCGCGATCCCCCCTAGGTGTCCTGGTTCTAGATGACTTCGTCGAGGGGAAAGGATGTCACGACCTTCACTGGGCGCAACTCAAAGTAGTGACGTAACTTCCTCCTGGTGATCAGGACGGCATACAAAAGCTTCTGGATTTGCGGGCAATGAGTCTTGAAATCGGACAAGACCTCGCTAATGAAGTATACGGGCGCTAACCACTTGTGTGGTGGCCACAATGTAGAGCAGGGGCGGCTCTCCATCCGTTGGTGGGACCTAGATTGGGGCTTTCGTCAGGATTTCCTTAACTTTGTCGACTGCCTACTGAGCCTTAGGAGTCCACGCAAACTGATCGGTCTTCTTCAGAAGTCGATACAGCGGGAGGCCTCATTTGCCAAGGCGTGAGATGAAATGGCTAAGCATGGTGAGGCACCCCGTGACTCGCTGCACCCCCTTTAGGTTCTGGACCGGCCCATCCTTGTGATGGTCGTGATCTTCTCTGGGTTGGCTTCGATGCCATGCTCGAAGATGATGAACCCAAGTAGCATGCCCCTCAGGACCTCGAAGACGCATTTTCAGGGTTGAGTTTGATGCTATTTGCTCGTAGTTTTGTGAAGGTCTACTCAAGGTCATCTATGAGCTGGTCGATCCGTTTGGACTTGACCATGATGTCGTCTACATAGGCCCCAACGGTTCGCCCGATGAGGTCTTCAAACACTTGAGCATACATCGCTAGTTTGTAGCTCCCATGTTTTTCAGACTGAAAGGCATCATGACATAGCAGAACGACCCGAACGAGGTGATGAAAGAAGTCGCGAGCTGGTCGGACTCTTTCATGGCGATCTGATGGTACCCGGAGTACGCATCAAGGAAGCAGAGGGTTTCGCACCCCGGAAGGTCGAGTCGACTACTTGATCTATACGTGGCAAAGGAAACGGATCCTTTGGACACGCCTTATTGAGACTCATGTAGTCAACACACATTCTCCATTTCTCATTCTTTTTTCGTACAAGGACAGGATTGGCTAAGCACTTGGGATAATACACTACCTTGATAAATCCAGCCGCCAATAGTTTTGTGATCTCTTCGCCGATGGCCCTGCGCTTCTCCTCATCGAAGCGGCGTAGGCGCTACTTCACTGGCTTGGAGCCCGGCTTGATCTTCAAGGCATGCTCGACGACTTCCCTTGGGATGCCCGGCATGTCTGAGGGTTTTCACACGAAGATATCTCTATTGGCACGGAGGAAGTCGACGAGCGCACTTTCCTATTTGGAGGAAAGCGTGGTGTCGATGCGCACCACTTTGCCCTCGGAGCTACTGGGTCTACGAGGACCTCCTTGACGCCCTCCGTGGGCTCAAAGGATTCGGCCGACCGCTTGAAGTCGGGTGCCTCCTCGGCAGTCCCTTCCTTGATGATCGCGAGCTCCTTGGAGGCGATGATTGCCGAGGCACGCTCACAGCACTCAACCTCGTACTCGTAAGCGCGCTGGAAGGAGGTGTCGACGGTGATGACCCCATGCGGGCCCAGCATCTTGAGCTTTAGGTAGGTGTAGTTGGGGACGGCCATGAACTTCGCATAGCATGGTCGTTCTAGGATGGCGTGATAGGTCCCGTGGAACCCGACCACCTCGAAGTTAAGGGTCTCCATCCTGTAGTTGGTCGAATCCCCAAAGGTGACGTGCAGGTCGGTCTGCCTGAGCGGTATGGCTTACTTCCCCGGCACGACACCGTGGAAAGGTGCCCCAGTCGGTCGGACGCGCAACCGGTCGATGCCCATGACATCAAGTGTCTCGGCATACATGATGTTGAGGCCGCTGCCTCCATCCATCAGCACCTTAGTAAGGCGCTTCGTGCCGACAATCGGGTCGACCATGAGCGGGTATCTTTCTGGCCACGGGATGCTATCTGGATGGTCGGATCGGTCGAAGGTGATGGCGGACTCCGACCACCGGAGAAAAAACGGCATGGCTGGCTCGGTCGCGTAGACCTCGCGGCGTGCGATCTTTTGGCGGCGCTTGGAGTCGTAAGTTGCTGACCCGCCGAAGATCATGAGGCAGCCGTCGGGAGTCGGGAAGCCGCCATCCTTTCCATCGGTGTCATCCACCGCTAGGTTGGGCTTCTTCCTCTGGCTCTCCTTCTTGGTACCCTCGGACAGGAAACGCTTCATGAGAGCGCAGTCCTTGTACAAGTGCTTGACAGTAAGGCGCGGGTTCGGGCATGACCCCTCGAGCAATTTTTTGAAGTGCCCAGGAGCACTTGGCGGGTGCCTGACCACCTTTCCGCTCAGTAGTGGCCACGAGCGAGCCTCCATATCGCTGCTTGTTCTTCTTCTTGTCGGGACGGCTGGAGGTGCCTTCAATGGCACCCTCGTCCCGCTTTGTCTCGCCCTTGAGCGATCAAAAATCACCCTGACCACCTCCTCACCTGAGCCCTGGCTAGTTGCGATATCGAGGAGCTCCTTGGTGGTCCGGAGGCCTTTACGTCCTAGTTTGTGGACCAGGGACTCGCAGGTGGTCCCGGACAGGAAGGCCCCGAATGATGTGGGCGTCGGCGACATTGGGCAACTCGTAGGAGCGCCTTGATCTTGGGTTACACGGAGGGAGTCGCCCGTAGGAGCGCGCGACTCGGGAGGATGAACAGCCGCGAATCCCAGAGATGACCGACTTTATTTGCTTCCCTCAGAGGGCATAACGGTGTCGGAAAGGAGCGCCGTGGACATGGGCGATCCGAACGTGGCCGTATCTTGCGAGCCGGCCGGGGCAGGGCGTGAAGTCCGTAACGTGGCCGAGCGGAGCACGTACGTACGATACGTCGCTAGTTAAACTCTGGAGATTACGAGCGGGGCAGCAGACGATAATCATAGAATTTTTTTTAGGTGTAGAAGATTGCACAACGACAAGGAGTCTGAGGCGTATTCTTATGTATTCGTATTCTTTTATCTGTTGGCCAGACGGGCAACGAGTCTGATCCGTATTTCGTATGGAGTCGGAGTCGTATTGAGTCACGGCTACTGGGAGTCACGGAAGCTGTACTTGTTGTCTGTTGGCCGGACTGGAGTCGGAGTCGGAGTCGGAGTCGGAGTCCTATTGAGTCTGAGTCACGGTTACTCGGAGGCACGCACACCAAACTATTTTGGACCAAAGCTGTACTTGTTTTTTAAGTAGTATATAACAGATATCATTAAAATTCTGGTACCTTGCAAAAGTTACTAATGATGCAACAAAAATCAAAAGTGGGGCAAGGGGACAATTTTCAACAGACGTGGCTTACCCATTTATGTATATATAGTATTTTTTTTAAAGAAAGCTTTCATCAATACCTCACAAGCAATATATCGAGAATATACTGAGGGTAGGTTTGGTGCCTTCTGTCACCTTGGCACCTTAGAGCATCTCCGTCAGATTAACTAAAAGCAATCATCTTTTCTATAAAGGACAAGAAAGGGATTGAGGCTAATAAACGTGCTTCAGCAGATCTCCTTTCCAATCCTCTTTTTCTATTTATTCTTAATCCTTCAAAATCCCCCCCCCCCCTTCTCCCTCAAATAAAGGGGAAGCAGCAGCAGTTTTTCTCAATCTCATTTCCTCCTTTCTCTTTGACTAACATCTTGGACCCACATTTGGCGTACAAAAGCCGTTCGCCACCAACACCGCTTCGCCGCACCTCGTGCGTGGCAGATGTGCTCCGCGCTAGCGAGCCCTGCACCGGTAGGCCGCCGCCATAGCCGTGCGCTGGGTGGGTGAGCCTCACTCCAGCAGGCCGCCGCAGCAACCGCACGTTGGTCAGACGAACCCTACGCCAGATCCAAGCATGTCGTCGCCGCACCGTGGGCCTCCATTATCAAGAGGAGAGGAAGCAAGGAGAGAAGAAGAGAGATGAAGGTTTCTATCACTTACAGGTGGGTCTCACGTTTTAAGGGGATGGGGGTTTTATCAATCTAATGGAGCACATGTCTCATACACTCCACAATTTAGTTTGGTCAATCCCCTAAAGTGGATTTTAAGGGTAAAGGAAAGGGGATATGGTGGAAATTGCCTTTTAGGGTCTAAATGCTTCCTTAGTGATTGAGGATGCGGAACGGGGAAAGTCCGTTCGGATTTCTAATCGGAGCACCTCGGAGCTTGCCAGCTAGAGCAACTGGGGGCTTGTGCAGATGAATTTTCCTCGCTAGCGCAAAAGAGCCAAAATGGCTCACCTAGCCTAGCAAGGTAAATCTTGACCACACAAATGAGGTAAGGCCAACAGGTGAGGAAAAAACAATTATTTCCTAAGCCCAAGGGTGTATTTGGCAGTGAGAAACGCTACCAGTTCCTATTAGAATCGTTGAATAGAGAAACATTTCTGAGAGAATCATTTGGAATTGGTTCACATTTTTATACTAGTTCAGACAAGCACCCAAATATATGGTATCTCCTGATTCTTGTTTAATAAAAATCTAGCAACCTAGCCAAATGGTTTCACAAAATGTTTCTAAAGATAATTTGGATCCGAAATACTTCTACGAGAATCTAAAACCCTGCCAAATGCGTCCTAAGTCTATATTGTATACAATTGTCCATGCTGCTACATCCATTTCAAAATATAGGTTATTTTAGTTTTGTTTTAAGTTAAACATCTATAATATAAAACAAATACACTACCAAGTATCAAGACTTTTTAAAGTTAAACAAATACACTATCAAGACTTTTTTTAGTTACTACAATAAACAACTTTTGGTTTTTAAAAGGCTAAAAAGCTAGAGGAAATAAACTAAAACCTGAAAAGCATATTGAGAGTAGCTTTTTTAGTTTGTGGTGTGCTAAAAAATTTACTATAAAAGTCAATAGCCAGAAATGAGAAAGCAAGCTTTTGAGCTAAAATTTCAAAAGCTATTGCTCAACAAACATACCCTAAGGGCATGTGCAATGTTGCAGGTGAAAATTCTCCTTAAGCTAGGGCCCATAAAAAGTGACCACAGTTAGTATCCTACACACAAAATGTTTGTAGGTCAAAATGCACCTTAAGGTGGGACCCTTGTAATAGAACCGTCCAATTTATAAGAGCACAAGTATAATAGCAATCACCGAAGCGATCAAACTATCATACATGAGCCCATATAAACCCGATAGTTCGATGAAATCACGAAGGATCTCAAACCAATCAACATACAAGCCAAGATCGTATATGATTCACCATAACAAGTCACATGTTACATCATAGTTCACAAATGGTTCACAAGTATCTCACATACATCGGAGTTCACATAGTTATTACAAACCAAGTTTAAATAGCGGAAGCAAAGTAGTTTGACATCAATATCACACTTAGTTCAAATACATGCCAGTACCACAATCATTTTCAGCAAAAACATAACAGAGAGGATAACTTAGGAGTACCATGCTCCATGGTTTAATCCTCATCCACGGCGGGATGAAGGCAGTTCTTATAGTACCCATGATACATCATATCATCTGCAACAAGAGGGAATAAACCCTAAGTACGAGAATGTACTCAGCTAGACTTACCCGTCGTAAACCAGAATAATATGACACTAAGGAGTATGCAATGCTTTATCGGTGGAGTTAGCTTGAGAACATTTTGCATAAAAGCTTAAGTAACATAACTTAGAGATTTAATATCTTTAGCATCAAATTGAATACCTATTCAATTAAGCATCTCTAGATTAGCACATGTACTAGAGCAATCACTAGATTAAGCTAATAAGCATTAGTAACCATATCCGGTGTATTAATTTGAGCATCATCATAACCATGAATTTCTATCAATTAATGCTACGTTGTCGCTGCTCAGTCAAATTCTCACTATCCAGGAGAGACGGCAACTCGAATCGATTCCAACCAGTTGGGGAGTTATTCCTAACACAAACCCATACTTCCCCCGTCGGGTCACCTTCGGTACAACTCAGGTACAATCATGGGTCCGATCAGCGCCGTACCCTTAGGGATACTACTAGTCTGCCAGGAAGTTCAGGCCAGGCCTGCCCTTAGACTCAAGTCACTGGCTCCCCGCACACCCTTACTTACTCCAGTCTGCGCACTTTCACTTACCGGGTTCCGGCCTGAGTTGAGCTACTCGGCTTCACGATTGGAACGGCTTATCCGGCCAACTAAGTGCTAGGTATGCATTCAACATGACATGAGGACGTACAACAAATTGGTCCTTAACCAACATAGACGGGGATAAATAGGCACCAAAACCTCCATGCCTTGTTGCTTCTCTATCACAATCCCGCCTGGTCTCTTTTTATTCATCAACGCATAGTTATTTCCATGATAGCAATTATAGCTAACCGTGACCAGATATCTACCTATATCTTGCAGGTGACAGGAAATCTCCCGACTTCTACCGGACTAAGCATGGCTAAGCATATATTCGATCCTGGACCTACATAGGATTCAAGATATATTTGTCTAGACAAGGAAAGTATATGCAGCAAGCGGTTCCAATCAACCCTTAGTACTTAATGCATCAACATAAAAGGACTCAAGTTGATATTTAAAAAACAAGGAGGCTTAGAATGCTCCGGGGCTTGCCTTTCAGAAACGAGGAAGGTTGGTGATCAGGACACTCAGGAAGATCTTCCACGTTGACTCCTCCTTCCACCTGAACCTCCTGCTCCTGGGCTGCCTGCTGCTCCTCCTGACACTCGGGTTCAAACTCAAGTAGCGTCACTCCTTCCGGGGAACCTATTGCATGCATATGCACAAATGAGTATCATGAATGCATAAGAGATGAGATAACATGATGAAGTGTATACGCATGAGCATGGTTATCCACAAGATGTATGATAAGTTTAACATTCGTTGACTACGTAGATGTATAACTTTCTTCTAGTTGATCTTTTACTAAGTATGTGCATATCTCTTCTATATTACAAGAAACATACACTCACCAAGTTCTATTAACCTAAGGTAAAGTTGTTCATCATCAGCAAGAGGCTTAGAACCTGCAGCTAACAACTAATCTCAATTAGCCTAAGCATCTATACAAGCATCACATAAGATAAACAATTACAATTTAACTTAGTCATTTCTTGGACAGTAAACAGCAGCTACTTATTTTAGCCATATCTAGAGTTCTACTCAACCAAATACTATAATTTTGGACTTTCTGGAAATCTTATAAAATTGTCTACAACTTTCTTATAGTCATCTCAAGATGATTCAATGGCTATCAAGGTCAAACAAAGCAATTTCTCAGATCTAGCCAGAAATTCTAGAGAATAAGCATTTCTGGAGACCAACTTCCAACAGCTATAACTCTCAAACCATTTAGCCTATTGCCATGAAATTTGACAAAGTAGCGCGTTGTGTAAGCAAGATAGCATTTATCTACAACTTTGGTATTGATAAACCGATTCCTATTGCCATGAAATTTGACAAAGCAAGATAAGTTATCTACAACCATGCAAATTACTTAACACCCATGCAAATTACTTAACAACAGAAACTGTCTAAAACAATCACTATAATTGAATTATAGAGCAATTAATATTTCACTGCATACAAGCAATCAAATCTAGGCACAATAAATGGTACCAACAGTTCATAGACCTCATATACACTTTAGAAAACATAATGGTCAAACCCAAAAAAATTATTTAAATGCCTTTATTAATTTATTTGGACACTAAGATGAAATAAGGAATATATATCAAAAGTGCACAGTAAATTCTGAGAAAATTATCGTAGCTCATATATGCTCCCAATAGGCTAATGTATAAATTTCATGCCAACTGAACAATTATATCATCCTCTATAAAAATGACAAAGTATATATGCTTATTTTAGTGAAAATAGTTTGACCTAGTGAGAAGTGTCAAACAACAGATTTCATATTTTTTAACCTCATCTTAGCACAATAACACTATACCATTTTTTTGCATGACCATATGTTACCTATTTTTATTCTAATGAATTTCACCAGAAATCACCATTTATTTAGGGTTAAATAGAAAGACCCTATTAAAATAGATTTATTGTGGGTTTATCATTTTTCCTAGCTAGACCATGTTAATATAAACTCAACAAACTTAGAATCATATTTTTATCACTTCCCTAGCTCAAGATATGTATTTTACAAGATTTAAACTAAGTGAAAAGCACTTTATTTGCCCAATTTAATTTCCCCAAGAAACATGCTAGAAACTATGTATTTTATATTTTTAATAACTACTACACTTCTTAAGGAAGCTAACAAAATTTGAATCACTCAAATTGGATAACCCTATCTCCAGATATGAATTTCTGAAACATGGATTCAAAACTGTGAAATAAATAAGAAAAATCAAAGAACACGTAGACTGACAGATGGGGCCCACGGTCAAAGGGGCCTGCTTGTCAGTGAGACCAGCGCAGGGCACGACATTTGATCGGTGAGAACTCACCGACAACGAGGTCTCCAGCAAAACCTCAGGCACCATCATGTTCCTCTCGTCAACCCGCACCCAGGGGTACCCTAGGTTGGGTCGGTGGCTTAACGGAGCAAGCTCACCGGCGAGCATGGCGGACGACGGTGGTCACATGGTGGCGCGCCAGCCATCTCTAGCCACGGCAGGCTCCAGCGAGGATGGCCTACCTCTACGGTGACCTAGCGCAGATCTAGAGCAAGATCTGGCCACGGTGGAGCAGTGGGGGAGCCTGACCGCGTGCATGGCGACACAGCGGTGCTCAGCGCACATGGCGGGGCTCTCTGTTCCGACCAACCGGTGACGAGAGGTGGGTCTCCATCTTCATAGTAGGAGCTAGGGTTTGTGGCCATGCACAAACATCTTCGAGTGGGGGATGCTGAGACCTAGGGGCTACTGGCCACGGCGAGCTCGAGCTAGCAGCCATGGTGGGCACTGTGGGAGCGGCGGTGCGTTCCCGCGTGATGGTACAGTAGCATCTACCCTAGCTCCGGCTTGAGCCACAGTGACCTAAGGCAACTACGGACCAGAAGATAGGAAGGTAGGAGATGCAGTGGAGTGGCCTGGCCACGGTGAGCCAAGAGCGCGGAGGCGCTCCGGTGGCAACGGCGGCGACGACGAAGCGAAAAGCCACTTTACCTCAGTTCGAAGGGTGACGCTGGTGGCTCAAGGAGGTGGGGATCATGGTGGAGCAGCTATGGCTGAGTGGAATCAATCGATGGAGCTACAACGGCGGCAAGCGAGCTTGGCTCTGCTCTAGCTGGGCGTGGCAAGAAAGAGAGAGTGAGTGAGAGCGAGTGGGAGGGAGCAGCAGGGGCGCGGTCCTCTTATCCGCGTGCTGGCCCGACTGGCCCAGCCGTCACTGGCGTACGGCCACCACATGGCGGCCGTGGCCTAGCGTGGTCGGCCGCTGATGCCACGCGCGTTGGCGGTCATCAGAGCTCGGCGTGCATGTCTGACAGAGCAACTTTGTGACCATGTAACTCCTAATCCGTGGCGAGTCAGTGCAAGGTGTGTCAACAAATCTTGTAGAACTTTGTAAGGGCTACAAGATTGCTTTAGAAATCATCTTCTAATTCACAATGGTTTGGAAGTTACATCACCTCAAAGTCAGATACGTTGAAACTGTAATCAGCTCCAACACTTAGAATTTTTTTTCAAAGTCCAAAATAGTATTTTCTTGCTATTTGTGAGCTCTTTTTGATCATGCTATGCACTGAATTAGGTCTTGGCCCAAAAATGAAAGTTGTTACTCTAGTCAAGTACTACAACTTTGCTTAAGGGTGCACTACCATGCAAGCAATCTAAAGCATAGTTCAACTTTGGTCCAACTAGTAACTTGAAAATTGGAGTTTCTAGAATAACTATGACTTGGGGGCTGTTTTGGTCCATGTCATGAATACCAAACTTGTTCCATGTACCATCCCAAACATGTGAAGGTGTTTCTATGTCCCCACAAGAATTTCATGCATTGGTCACACACAATGGCAAGCATATACACGCATATAGCTATCATCACATGTAACAAAAGTAAGGTGATTGAGATAACACTTCATATGCTTATGCTCATGGATGCTCAATGATGCTCATGAATGCAAGTGCCCAATGCATGCTTAACACTAGGGTGTTACAACCCCTCCCTCTTTATAGGAATCTCGTCCCGAGATTTGAAAGACCTACCATTTTTCGTAGAAAGCGGGATAGACCTCGCGTAGATAATCTTCCCATTCCCATGTAGCATCTTGCTCACTATGATTATTCCACATCACTTTGTGAAACTTGATCACATGGTTTCGAGTTACTCTATCCTTGCTATCTATAATTTGTGTCGACTTCTCTTCATAGGCTAGATCTGATTTTAACTTGATATCTCTAACCTCCACTCTTTCTTCTAGAACACGTAAGCATTTCTTTAATTGGGATACATGAAAATGTTAAAGATAGCCCTCATTTCTAGAGGTAACTAGATCTTGTAGGCTACTCTTTTGCTTTTCTCAATGATTGGATATGGACCTACATATCTAGGTGCAAGCTTTCTTTTCACACCAAACCGTTGTACCGTTTTCATTGGTGACACTTTCAGGTATACATAATCACCTAGTTCAAATTCAATGGGTCTTCTTCTCTTGTTCGCATAACTCTTCTGCCTTGATTGAGCGGCTTCAATATGTTGTTGAATGATATGCACCTGCTCTTCAGCCTCTTTGACAAAATTAATACCATAGTATCTTCTTTCTTCGGGTTCAACCCAATTCAAAGGAGTTCTATATTTATGGCCATACAAAGCTTCAAAAGGAACCATCTTAATACTCTCTTGATAACTATTGTTGTAGGAAAACTTAGCTAAAGGTAGCCACTTTTCCCATGAACCCTTTGAAGAGATGACACAAGCTCTCAACATGTCTTCTAATATTTGATTTACATGTTCACTTTGCTCGAGGTCTGAGGGTGATAGGTAGAACTTCTGACTAAGTTGGTGCCTAACATCTTGTGCAAATGTTCCCAAAAATGAGCAATGAACTGAGGCCTTCTATCAGACACAATGGTTCTTGGCACACCATGTAGATGTACTATGTGGGAGAAATACAACTCAGCATACTCATGCGGTCAGTAGTCGGTTCTGAATGGAATGAAATGTGCAGACTTGGTTAGGCAATCCACAATCACCCATATGGAATCAAAATTCTTATGAGTAGGTGGAAGTCCAACAATAAAATCCATGCTAACTTCTTCCCACTTCCAACCTGGAATAGACAGTGGTTGAAGCAGTCCAGCAGGTTTCAAATGAACAACCTTGACTCGGCAACAATTATCACATCTAGCAACATAAGCTATAATTTCCTTCTTCATTTTGGTCCACCAAAAATGGGTCTTCAAGTCCTGATACATTTTACTGCTATCCGGATGAATGGACAGTTTAGAAGAGTGAGCCTCACCTAAGATCTAGTTTCTAAGTTCCTTATCCTTCGGCACTACCAGTCTATATTTAAACCATAGAACATCGTTCTCATCTATCCTGAAACATTCTCATCTATCCTGAAATGCTTAGTCTCTTGCTCTTTCATCTTTCTTTTGATGTGGAACACACCCGGATCGGTCTTTTGAAGCTCGATGATCTTGCTCTCAAGAGAACAACTGATCATAATATTGTGCAGCACAGCAGGATGTAACAAATTAAAAGCCATCTTCTAACAGAGAATTACAATGAGACTTTTTGCTCAAAGCGTCTGCAACAACATTCGCTTTGCCAAGATGATAATGTACTTCTAAATTGTAATCTTTGATCAATTCTAGCCATCTTCTCTGTCTTATATTCAATTCAGGTTGAGTGAAGATATACTTAAGACTCTTATGATCTGTGTAAATATGACATACATTGCCAAGCAAATAGTGTCTCCAAATCTTCAATGCATGGACAACCGCAGCTAATTCTAAGTCATGGGTTGGGTAATTAACTTCATGCTTCCTTAACTGACATGAGGCATAAGCAATGACTCGACCTTCTTGCATAAGAACACATCACAAACCGGTGTCTGATGCATCACAAAACACATCAAAAGGTTTCTCGAAATTAGGTTGTGCCAGAACAGGAGCTAAAGTCAACAAAGTCCGTAAAGTGTGAAAAACAACTTCACACTCCAGAGTCCACACAAACTTCTCATCTTTCTAAAGCAATCTTGTCATTGGCTTGGCGATTTTGGAGAAGTTCGGAATGAACCGACGGTAGTAACCTGCTAAACCAAGAAAACTCCAAACTTCATGATCTAAAGTCGGGGCCTTCCAATCCATAACTTCTTGCACCATAGAGGGGTCTACAGAGATCCCATTTTCTAATGGCACGTGCCCTAGAAAAGGTACCTTCCAAAGCCAAAACTCACACTTGCTAAACTTAGCATATAACTTATGTTCTCTTAGCCTAGTTAGAACAACTCTCTGGTGCTCTGCGTGATCCTCCTCATTTTCTAAATAGACCAGAATGTCATCGATGAACACAACCACAAACATATCCAGCTTGAGCATGAACACCAAATTCATCAGATACATGAAATATGCAGGAGCATTTGTCAGCCCAAAGGACATGACCAAATACTCATACAAGCCATACCTAGTGGAGAAAACAGTCTTAGGTATATCTTCCGGCCTGATTTTAATTTGATGGTAACCAGATCTCAAATCGATCTTGAGAACACCTTAGCCCTTGACAACTGATCAAACAAGATATCAATTCGAGCCAAAGGATACTTGTTCTTGACCGTTACGGTATTAAGTGGTCGGTAGTCCACACACATCCGCAAGGATTTGTCTTTCTTCTTCACAAATAAGGCAGGACAACCCCATGGAGATGAGCTAGGTCGAATGAGACCTTTCTCTAAAAGCTCTTGCTGTAAGGAAAATGGACCCTAAACCCATTTACTTTGGATTTTGGTGTTTGATGACCAACACAACCAAATTTGACTAATGAATTTGCAAGTGATTGCTTTGTAGTTCAATAGGGTGCAAGATGTGACTTGGACGAAGGCGACATGGTGATCCCACGAACAACACCATAAGCAAGACCTTAGAAGCACAAGAGAAGACCCAAGATATCAAGCAAAGTCCAAGCACTAAGATTGGAACCAAGCCGATGCAAGATCACGAAGAAATGAGCCTCACAGAGGTGACCGGACGCAGCACCGGACGCACCCCTTATAGGGACCGGACGCGTTCGATCAGTTGCTCAGCAACAGCAGGCGTCAGTAGCAGCGACCGGATGCACCGATGGCACTATTCATCATCCTGGCAACACATTCAGCACTGACCGGACGCTGCGGCAAATCGACTGGACACAGGAACTACAGCGTCCGATCGACTCCAAAGAGGTTCCAGAGCGGCGAAGTCGCGACGGACGCATCCGGTGGCATGTGACCGGACGCCATCAGCGTCGATCAATTGATCGCACACTCTAATGGTCGGGACGACCGGACACGTCCGGTCAGGACAAAAGTAGCCTCCAGTCAGTAGCAGAAAAGCGAGATTTCCTCCGCAACGGCTACTTTCTCAATGGGACTTATAAATAGACCCCCCAACCGGAAAATTGAGTATGGTGGAGCTGAGGAAACATACCAAGGGTGTTGATACACCATTTTAGTGAGCTCCACTTGCATAGTGCTTAGTGATTCATTAGGTGATTAGCGTAGGTGCTTTGCAAAGTATTTAGGTTGATTAGACCACCGCTTATGCGCTTGCTCTAGGTTTAGACCTAGTGTTTAGTGAGGTTTGCATACCTCTTACCACTCGGTGCTTGCACACACCATTGTTGTACATCAGAGAGGCTTATAGTCTTGCGATATCACACCAACCACGTTTGTGGTATGGCCGCCACCATGTACCGAAGTGAACAAGGCCCGCGGCAGTTCGGCCGAAGCTTGATAGTGAAGATGGCGGGAGTGGTCCAGGAGAGGCTTGCCAGAAGGCACACTAGAGACCAACTTGCACGTGGGGAAGGCCCGGGGCTATCCATGGAGTTACCCGACCGGGAGCTTGGCCCTTGCGAGGGGCTCCAACGAGGACTAGGGAAAGCTTGCGCGCTTCTTGATACCTTGGTAAAAATACCGGAGTCATCAATGAGAGTTTACATATCTCTACCTTTCTCATTAGCTTATGCATTTACGTTGTTTGCATTACTCCTTTTGCGGTAGAGATAGCAACACACTAGCAAAACCGTAGTTGCATATTTAGATAGTTTATCTTTTGCATAGGTTTTGCTAATGATAGAAAAAGAGGCCATAGTTTTGAGTTAGAGTTTTTAAGTTGCCTAATTCACCCCCTCCCTCTTAGGCATCACGGTCCCCCTACAAGTGGTATCGGAGCCGGTTGGCTCAATTTGGACCTTTGGCATAACCGTCGTTGAGTCGACGCTATTTAGAGTGGTTGGGATGGATACCTCTAGGCCTCCGCACTTTGATGGCACTAACTTCCCTTACTATAAAGCTAGAATGGCTTGTCACCTTGAGGTGGTAGACTTAGGTGTTTGGAGAGTCACTCGTGACGGGATGAAACCCATTAAGAATCCCGATAAACCCACAAAGAGTGAAGAAAAAGAAATTCATTTCAATGCTAGAGCTAAAAATTGCTTGTTTGAATCATTTAGCATGGATGTGTTTAACCAAGTGTTCACTTTAAATACGGCACATGAAATTTGGTTAAAACTCCAAGAGGTCCATGACAGCACAGCTAATGTCCATGAGCAAAAACATTTTCTAGCTAAACAAAATTATGATTCCTTTGAAATGAATGACGATGAGCTTATTCGTGATATGTACTCTCGTTTGAATCTAATTATCAATGAGCTTCATTCAATAGGATTAACAAAGCTAGATGATGCAGACATCCTAAGGAAGATCATCTCCGTGCTACCACAAAAGAAATATGCAAGCATCATCACCATCCTTCACAACATGGAGGACTTGAGCACCATGACCCCAGCCATAGTCATTGGCAAGATAGTGGCATTTGAAATGTCACGCAAGATGGGTCAAGAAGAAGCCTCTTTATCAAGCAAAGGCAAAGCTCTCGCATGTAGTGAGAAAAAGATGAAGGGCAAGCAAATTGAGACAAGCCCAAGCTTAAGCTCCTCAAGTGAAGATGAAGAAGAAGATATAATGATGAAGATTCGAGTAATGATGATCAATCTTTCTCCCCCACCTCCGACCTTGATGAAGAATCTATCAACAAGGTGGAGAAGATGATCCAAAGGCTCAATGTCAAGGGTGTCCCCATCCAAATTCAAGATTTCATTTTCACCAATCAAAGAAATGAGCAAAGAAAGAAAGGATGCTATAGATGCGGTGAGTTGGGGCACTTTGTGGAAATTTATCCAAACAAGCCCACACCCAAGACAAAAAAGAAGGTGCGCAAGGACAAAGCCCTCACATCAATAAGGTCATGGGATGATTCTTCAAGTGAAGAAGAAGACCATCACAAGAGCGCGAGAGCACAAGCACTCATCATCAAGCACCTTACATGTGTGCCTTATGGCATGAGGTAACAAAAAGCCTATCCCTAGTGATAGCGACAATAATAGTGATAGTGATGATGAGCTACCTTCTTATGATGAAATTATGCAAGAAAATCTTAACTTTGCTAAAGTTTGCACTAGTCAACAAAAGAAGCTTGAAAAATTAAAAGAAAACTAGATAGTTCACAACAAGCTTATGCTACTTTGCTTGAACAATATGAAACTTTTGCCAATCTTAATATGGAGCTATCTACTAAAATTAAGCAACTTGAGACTAGTGCAAACACAAATAATTGCACAATCAATGATGAGCAACTTGTAAAGAAAAATGAAAAATTAAAGAAAAAGTTAGCTAGCTCACAAGATGCTTATAAAAGTTTGCTTGCTAAAATAGAAACTATGTGCAAACATTGTGATGAGTTAACTAATAAAGTTGCTAATCTTAAAGCCATCAGTACTACCCCCACCAAGGCACCTAAAAAGAAAAGTTCTATTTTTGACATGCCTAAAAAAAGATGCCTCTACTTCTTGCAATGATTTATGTTTAGACTCACCCTTGTGCAACCAAGTTTGTGTTGAGAAAGTTGTAGATACATGCACACAAGAGGTTGCAATGGAGAATGAGCAACTCAAGCAAGAAGTGACTCGCCTCACCAAGGACTTGACTCAAGTTAAAGGCAAGATGGAGCAAGCCCAACTTCATCAAGATAACACCGTCAAGGGAGTGAAGAAGCATGATGAAGGACAAACCGTGGTTTGCAATGTATGCCACAAGGAAGGCCACAAGTCCTATGAGTGCAAGGTGAAGAATGAGGGAGGAGCAAAGAAGAAAGAGAAAAAGCAAACAAGCAAGCTCTCCAACACCTACACCAACAAGGTAGACAAGAAGGCCTCCACACCTTATCTCTTAAAGAAGAAGAAAAATAACAAGGTGGTGGCCATCAAGGTGAACAAGCAAGTCAACAATGGGGTCAAACACTTTTGGGTGTCAAAGGAAATCATTTCAAATATGAAGAGCACCAAGAAGGTTTGGATCCCGAAAGGAAAGTGAGAAGTTCGATGGACTTTTGGAGAATTTGGAGACTTGGCAAAGTATGGGTGCATTTCATGGGGTGCATCATTATGGACAAGGTAATTGCCAAGTGGGTTAGTGAATACTATGGACCCAAATTCCTCTTCCCATGTTAAGTAACTAGATGTAATTTCTTTCAATTGGTATTTCTTACAATTGGTATCAAGATTCAAATTCTTGTAATTAGCATCTAGTTCCTTTTTATGCCTAGGTTTGCATTTGTATGCTTATATCTTTTGACATGCATACACTAGATATATCTTATGGTAGGCTTGCTTGGTTTCATTCTTAACCCTTGGAGCAAACCTACATGGTTTAAATTGTTTAGGAGCACGACACATAGCTTGTTTTACAATTGTTCATCTAATATGTGCCAAAGTCCAAATTGTAGATAATCTCTCCCGAATATCACCTTTGAAAATGATTCTCACATTCATGTGATATCATCTTTCAAGTGGTATTTTTTACTCTAAAATCGATGTGCATGTCTCCTACAAGTATTCCATACTTGTGTCCACAAATTTAGGGAGGGTTACTCTACAAGTTGGATGCTTTGAGACTAACACATTTTCATGCTTATCATGTGTGTAGTAGTCTCATTGCAAGAAAAATGGAGTCCCCGGAGTTAAGCATCATACTTCAAATATCCACCATCTATTGCAAGTGATATAAATTAAATTGGTTTCCACATGTGGTATTTCTAAACCAATATCATCATGTTGATTTCACTTTGATATCTATAAGCTTTCTCCATGCATTATATAGATTAAACTCCCTTGAACATTAATTTGTCAATTATGCATAAACTACATTCTCCATCATATGTATGCATATATCTAGGGGGAGCTTAGTCTATGTAATGTGAGAGTCAAATTTTGTGACCTATTCCACTCCACATACAAAGGATCACAAAGTTTGACCCTCCCTTGTGCTACTAATGTCTTCTTTTTTGGTGTTTGATTCTAAAGGGGGAGAATTTGTAGGACCAAAAGCAAGCCCGATCATAATAATTTACAAGTGGTAATGGTCCAAGAGAGGGAGGATAGTGGATTATAGATTAGTCTATGTAATGGGGAGAATTTGTAGGACCAAAAAGCAAGGCTTAAATCCATAATGCCACATGGGGACGTTTGCAAGGGCAAGATAAGTTTTCAAAGATGTTTACATGTAGTACCTTTTAGCTTTACAATTAGTATCTTCAATTGGTATCTTTTAGCATCATATAACCTTGCCCTTTGCATTGCATCCTAGCAAGTAAATAGTTTTTAAAGTCCAAATTTTTTTATTATTTGCTTGTTTTGGTCGTGTTGTCATCAATCACCAAAAAGGCAGAGATTGTAAGGAAAATGGACCCTAGGCCCATTTACTTTGGATTTTGGTGTTTGATAACCAACACAACCAAATTGGACTAATGAATTTGCAAGTGATTGTTTTGTAGTTCAATAGGGTGCAAGATGTGACTTGGATGAAGGCGACATGGTGATCCCATGAACAACAACATAAGCAAGACCTTAGAAGCACAAGAGAAGACCCAAGATATCAAGCAAAGTCCAAGCACTAAGATTGGAACCAAGCCGGATGCAAGATCGCAAAGAAACGAGCTTCACTGAGGTGACCGGACGCACCACCAGACGCAGCCCTTATAGGGACCGGATGCGTCTGATCAGTTGCTCGGCAATAGTAGGTGTTAGTAGCAGTGACCGGACGCTAAAAACTGAAAGTGACTGGACGCACCGATGGCACTGTTCATCATACCAGCAACACATTCAGCACTGACCGGACGCTACGGCAAATCGACCAGACGTAGGAACTGCATTGTTCAATCGACTCCAGAGAGGTTCCATAGCGGCAAAGTTGTGACCAGATGCGTCTGGTGGCATGTGACCGGACGCCATCAGTGTTCGATCAGTTGATCACGCGCTCTAACGGTCAAGACGACCGGACGCGTCCGGTCAGGACGAAAGCAGTGTCCGGTCAGTAGCAGAAAAGCGGGATTTCATCCCCAATGGCTACTTTCTCAGTGGGGCTTATAAATAGACCCACCAACCGGCAAATTGAGTATGGTGGAGCTAAGGAAACATACCAAGGGTGTTGATACACCATTTTAGTGATCTCCACTTGCATAGTGCTTAGTGATTTATTAGGTGATTAGTGTAGGTGCTTTGCAAAGTGCTTAGGTTGATTAGACCATCGCTTATGCGCTTGATCTAGGTTTAGACCTAGTGTTTAGTGAGGTTTGCATACCTCTTACCACTCGGTGCTTGCACGCACTATTGTTGTACATCGAGGGGCTTGTAGTCTTGCGAGATCACACCAACCGCGTTTGTGGTTTGGCCACCACAGTGTACCAAAGGGAATAAGGCCCACGGTGGTTCGGCTGGAAGCTTGATAGTGAAGACGGTGAGGAGCGGTCCGGGAGAGGTTTGCCAGAAGGCACACCAAAGACCCACTTGCGCATGGGGAAGGCCTGGGGCTATCCACGGAGTTACCCGATTGGGAGCTTGGCCCTTGCGAGGGATTCCTTGCGAGGGGCTCCAACGAGGACTAGGGGGGAGCTTGCGCGCTTCTCGATACCTCAATAAAAATACTGGAGTCAACGATGGGAGTTTACATATCTCTACCTTGCTCTTTAGCTTCCGCATTTACGTTGTTTGCATTACTCCTTTTGCGGTAGAGATAGCAACATACTAGCAAAACCGTAGTTGCACATTTAGATAGTTTATCTTTTGCATTAGTATTGCTAAGGATAGAAAAAGAGGCCATAGTTTTAAGTTAGAGTTTTTAAGTTGCCTAATTCACCCCCCCATCTTAGGCGTCACGGTCCCCCTACACTTGCAATTGAACCTTAAGCTCGGCTATCTCATTTGGTGGCATTCTATACGGCCTCCGAGAGATGGGTGCTGTACCCGGTAATAACTCAATCTTAAACTCTACATCCTTGTCGGGTGGCAACCTAGGCAATTCATCTAGAAACACATCCGGACACTAACATACCACTAGAATATCAAGGAGGGTCATGGTCTGAATAGCACAGGCTAAGTTTCGAGATCAAAACTCCTAGGAAGTGGCACTAGGAAAGCATTGTTACTCTAGGGTTCCCTCAACATGATGGTTCTAGTCGAAGTGTCAATGAGAACTCCATGGCCACTCATCTATTTCATACCCAAGATTACATCTATCCCCAACCCTAGCAATACTACGAGATCTGAGGTATACTCTCGGTTGCTTATTGAGATGCGCACATCTCTGACTACCTAGTTGGTAGAGATATTATTTTTAGCTACACTTATGCAATAACCAACCTTATCTACAATAACTACCCTCTGATCATGCGTGGATGCAAATGTTTGACTCATAAATGAATGTGAAGCTCCAGAATCAAACAAAATAGTTGCGGGGTGTTGGCTCATAAGAAATGTACCCGTAATAACTTCACCTGAAGGGATCTCTTCTAGGGTAGTATAGTGCATGTGTCCCTAATGTGCATTTGGATTACCCTGCTTCTGGTTGTTGTTCTTCTAGGGATAGGGGTAATTTCTTGCCCAATGGCTAGGCTTGTTACAGTTCTAGCATGGCATGTTGCCAGGTGGAACGCTGGAGCTTCCTTGTCCTGTGCTGCCCTTTGGTAGAGCAAGAAAAAAGGCCTTGCAATACACTTTCTAGGTCTAACTGGTCTATACATTCTTCTAAGATGGTCTATACTTTGGAGCAGGTGGGTGGAACTAAGGTCTCGAAGCAATAGGAGCTTTTGACTGAGATGCACCTGCTTCATAAGCTCTCTTATGACTCTTAGATGTTAAATAGATGTTGTTCTGATTCTCCTGAGTTAAAGCATCACTAACAAACTCATTGAAAGTGGCACACTTGCTGTTAGCTAGAGTTTTCATCAGCTTCGGACTAAGCCCCCTCTTGAAACTAGCAATCTTCTTTGCATCAGTGTCAACAAACTCTGTGGCATACATTGACAGATTGTTAAAGGCATGTAGATACTCAGTTAGGCTCTTGGTACCCTATGTCAGCTTCATGAATTATGTATGCTTCATGCTCATAAGATCCAGAGGAATATAATGTCCCCTGACTGCAGCCTTAAACTGGTTCTAGGTAATTTGAGCATTCTTAGGCAAAGTGGATCGATGATGACTCCACCACATGCTGCAGGCCCCTATAGCTAGTGTGATGCGTACTCTACCTTCATGTGCTCTGTGATCCTTAAGAGATGGAACATCTATTCAATTGTATTCAACCATTCATCTTCCTGCATCGGCTCCTCTGCTTCCTTAAAGATAGGAGGTTTGGTATCAAAAAAGTCCTTAAAATCACTGAACTGGTTAGGTTTAGGCCATTGGCGTTGGTCCCTTCCCCATCCATGGCCGGCATTCTGCCAAGACCGCGCAACACTTCTCCCATGGAATGTTGGGTTTCCATGAGCTGGGCCATCATCTCCGCTGGCGTGGGATGCGGTGGTGGTGGGAGGTCCTTAGTGTCATTGCCACGGGAACCACTACCACCCGCATCATCTCCACTAGCTCCCCTATGAGTGCGCCTCATCTGCAGAATTGCAACCACAAGTAATTATTGATGATGTCAGAAAAATTGTAGAGGAATTATATAATTTTGCCAAACTGAATTTACTAGAGAGAATTTACATTCATACAATAAAACAGAGGCATAATAATTCACTTCCACAACACAACATCACCAATTATATTACTTAGCGATCACGCAATGCATTCCCGTACATGTCAAATACTTGCCAACACACAAACTAGACATTTATTAAGGTTCAACAATGACATGGATTAAACATGCAAGGTTCCAAGATTACATCAAAGGAGTACATCATGAGATCGAAACCTAAATTATGAGTTCATTACATAAAGGATCGAAGATAGAGAGCTAGCGCATCTAGCTAGGTACTATAGCTAAGCTACGCCTCAGAGTGGTTGCTGTCTATGTTGAACACATCATCACCGTGGTCGTCCTCAAAAGGCTCGACATCCTCCTCCTCCTTAGGCTCAGCCTAGGCATCCACCTCCATGCCATCATCCTCAGCAATCAACACATTGGGATCTTCTTCAGCCGCTGGAGCTGGAGGAAGAATTGGGTTCACCATGTTGTTGAGACAATGAACATCCAGCTGAAGCTCCTCAATCTGGCATATGAGTTCCTACTCTCTGTGATCAAACTTTGTTGTCTGCCTAGCAGAGCTGCCTCCCTAGCCTCAGCAAGGCGAATGACCTTGTCCCTCTTAGCATGGACGTCCTGTATCTCTGCCCTAGCTACATCTCTTTCTACAACAACATTCACCAACTGAACCCAGTGAGCTTCCAAAGCTGTAATAGAATTATTGGTTTCCTGCTAAGCCTCTCTAGCTGCCCTCCGATGCCTATGCACACGCCCTCGCAGCTGGCGTTGCACAGCCTGTGCTCGCTGGAGCTCTAGCATGCAGCTGACGTAGCTATCTTGGCGAGAATAGAACACCTTCAGGACGACGAATATAGCACTCATAGCAGCACTAGAGCTCTCTGCTCGCTCATCATGGTCTCTCACCAGTGCATTGCCGCCCGGCTGCATCCAAGCGGTCACTGATGGATCCACCTAGGGAAAGGTTCCGTCTGAACCGTTGACGAGGTTATCACCAAACTCCTGACAGATCTCACTCAGTGCCTCCAAAGCTACCACTTGGGAACCTTCCCAAGGAGACTGCCCATCTGACTCAATACTCTAACCTTGCCACTGTGGATTGTCTGCACAAGCTGGAATGGTCACCCACACATCATACCACGGCTGCCACTCAGCTTCCACTTCCCTCTAGAAGTAGCGGGGTGGCTCAGCGTACCCAACTGAGTTTAGCACCCTCCACAGCAAGGTAGGAGTGCCCAACACATCCAGGAATGTGTCACTGCGAGGCGGGGCTCCTGGTGCTACCATCTATAGCAAAGTGTGCAACTCTTATGAGAGGATATCATACATGAGAAGAAATTTAATGAATGGGGTAAGCAATTATAAGGGACCATGGTGCAGATGTAGTCGACAGGTTAATAATAATTAACTTGACAATAATGCTTTGGAAAAGTTCTTGAAATGCTAAAAATGCCTTTTTGCAAATGAGTCAGCTACCCTACTATAAAGTCCTTCATAATCCTTGGTGTCACTTTATTTTCGGTTATGTCGGGTAAGTCTAGCTGAGTACCTTCTCGTACTCAGGGTTTTATTCCCACTTGTTGTAGATGGGCAGATGTATTACGGCTACTGTATCAACTGCCTTTATCCTACGATGGGTGATGCTTAGGACCATGGGCATGGTCATTCCGTACGTCTTGTCTAATGCTTTTGTTGGAGATGATCATCAGCTGGCACTGTATTTGAACTCCGTGTGAGTGTGTGTGGTTTTAAACAAATGGCTTCCGCTACTTTTCTTCGAACTCGTTTTGTAATAACTATGTTTAAACTCTGATGTATCTGTGATGCAAACTTTTATGTAATATGTGATGGTGACCGCTAAACTTATTACGATCGTGGCTGGGATGTGAGTTGGTTTGAAATCCTTCGTGATTTCACGGACTACCGGGTTATACGGGCTTAAGTTTGCTAAATCGTCTACTCTGGCGGATGATTTTCTTACTTAATTTCGTATAATTGGTCGGTTCTGTTACAGCTGGCATCAGAGCATGGTTTAGCGTGTTACTGTTCACAAGTGTATTTAAAACAAAAAGGCATTTGAAAAACGTGATTTCTAAACTAAAAAGTGTGCCAGTGGTCATATCCCTTATGCCCAGTTAAGGACTCTAGGTGGCTTAATTAAGTACTGACTTGGGGTTCTTGCATCATATTTCTTTTTCGTTGCTCATACGGCGTGCTATTGTATGAGTGCCACTTGTTTGAGTGGTAATGTATGGATCAATTGCCTCTACGCCTCGGTAAGTGTGAGTTGTGAGAGCATGATCGAATACACCGCTGATCTAGGGTGAATGCTTATATGATGCTAGAGTAATTACATGTTCTACGCATGTTTTACAAAGGTATCTCATGTATGGGTATTCCGTCTGTTGAGGCGATGTCGTCAATAGGATGATGGTTCGGGTAGTTACTACCGTTGTACACATATCTGGGGATTCGTGTAGAGCGTGTAGATAAAATTTACTGTTTTTGTGCATTCATCGGGAATTGAGCTGAAATGAATCTTCTGCAGGTACATAACAACGTTATCGTGTAGAACATATTAGCTACGTAATTGAGAGATCATTTGTATGCCACCGAATTCGTCACTAGAATTATTTATTTCATAAGTTTGTGAGAACGTACGACACGTACATACATCATATTACTTGTGCATTTCATTCATGTCACGCATTCCTCCCCTTATAAATTGATTATCTCATTTTGATAAAAGTTGAATCACCTAAAATATGTTCCCACTGAGTAATAAAAGAAATTTTGCTACAGATGGCCCGCACAAAGCAGACCGCCCGTAAGTCCACCGGAGGAAGAGCACCTCGACGTTAGTTGGCCCTGAGGGAGCACCGCACCACAGACACCTTCTTGAGCGAGTTTGGCATGCCGACCTTGCTTTGGAGAGTGCTCCATGATGTGGGGTACCCAGAGGGTCAAGAACCGGTGTACTCTTGGAATGAGAGCCAGTTAGCAGAGGATGGACTTGCAGTGGTAGAGATCACAGTTCCTACTCTAGGTGATGCTCCAGATTGGGATGGTTGGCACTTGGAGTTTGAGGGTCGCACTCCTGCTGAGGGTGCAGAGGGAGCAGCCTTCCGTATCAGGGATATCATGAGCAGATTTCCCAGTGAGCTTGCAGCAGCTCTAGATGGCACCTTTCCTAGGGATGATCCTCATGATGCCATTTGGGTTTAGCCTCAGGGAAGTGCCTTAGTCAGAGGTCCAGCTGAGGGACAGGCTAGCGACAATCAGGCTATGAGTGCTATGTTTGCCTCCATCAGAGCGTATGAGGGTCTTGAGAGTACTTACTGGACTTTGACTGGCTTATGTGGTTAGGATAAGCTTAAGGGGAGAAAGCAGAAGAAGAGACAGGCATGTGCTATCGCTAGTTTGCAGGAGCAGCTTGGTGATTGAACTTACAAAATGAACCAAAGCGGTTGAGAGAGGTGATAGAGCTATGCGCAAAGAGTGCATATGTTGACTCAAAGCCAACAACAATGCAGACTGCATGATTGGACAAATTGGTTCAGAGAGGAATGAAGCTCGGGACGAGAGGGACCTTCACTGCAGAGGGTCGATGAGCTAGAGGAGTACAATGGCAACTCGCACAAGGAGTTTCACGCGCTTCTACAATGGGGTTGGCCCCTATGTTCTCCAGACGCTACCGGGCATGGACATCGACGACGACAATGAGGACGAGCCTCAGTAGTTTCACACTGGGGCGATGGTGACGCCTCCGACCCCCAACGACGGCCCCGAGGAGTAGGCTAGTTGCCTTGTGCTAGTATCTAGGTCCTATCGCGATGACCTTTCTTTTGTTGGCATGTAACCTAATGTATTTTGCTTCGAACTAATGAGACTTGGCATGTGATTGGAACTTGGCTATTAATGCGATATCCGAACGCATAAAAGTCCAAAGTATGTATGTCGGCAATTTGGTTGTATGGACGCCGATGTTTGTCAGTCAAGTAATTTGATTAAGTGATGTTGTTTTAATTGGGATGCGATTGTTGTGCCTCTGTTTTATTGTATGAATTTATTCTCTCCAAGAATTCAAGACGGCATAATTTTTCCTTCACTCACAATTATTACAGCTTCACTCAATCATTACTTGTTGCTGAAATATGCAGATGACAAATACTCGACGCACTACGTGATGAGGTCACGAGCCCAAAGCTAATAAAGCAAGGGGACCGGTGGTGGTGGTGGAAACCACGGCAACAACAATGAGCCTCCCCATGAACCGCATTTGCCACCTCCTCCCCCGTTTACCCCAGAGGTGTTCTTCGCACAGTTGCTCAGAAGTCAACGCAACACGGAACAGTCCTAGAAGAACATGGAGGATTTTCTGCGTACCATCGCCAACAACGTTCAACGTGGTAACAATCAGGGTGGTGGCATTGGGTGAATCAATACAGCAGCTTCAAAGATTTTATGGACACCAGACCACCGATATTCAAGGAAGCAACAGAACCACTCGATGCTAAAGAATGGATCAACACTATGGAAGATAAATTCCGTGTGTTGAGGATGACTAAGGTGTTGAAAACTGAGTATGCTGCACTTCAGTTGCAAGGACCAGCGGGAATGTGGTGGAAGCACCATCGCACCACCTTTCCTCCAAATGCTCAGATTACATGGAGAGAGTTCGCTGAGGCCTTCCGTGGAGTTTATATTCCACCTGGGCTGACCGAGATGAAGTTGGGAGAGTTCTTGGCGTTGAATCAGGGCACCAAGACCGTGACGCAATATTTGCATGCCTTCAATAACTTGTGTCGTTATGCTCCCGACATGGTTGACACTGATGCTAAGAGAATCACCAGTTTCAAGAGAGGACTCAATCCAAAGATGATGAAGCATGTGGGTACCAACAACCGCGTCAGATTCAATGACTTCATCAGTGATTGTCTGAAGCAGGAAAAGAACAACAACGCCAGCACCGTAGCCAAGACTCGCAAGAGAGCCCTTGAAGGTGGTCCGTCCCAAGCTAGAGCACCTGCGGGAGGTCGTCCTCCCTATCGTCCATCTGCACCTGGCGCTAGGTTCAGGCCACCTCAGCAGAGAAGTCAAAATTTCCGTGGACCCCAGAAGCCTTACAAGATGGCAGTACAGCCCAACAAGGCAGCCAAGAATTACTGATGACAGGCGCCCAAAGGAGCTATGGGATCTGCTGGCATGCGAGTGAGGGACCTCACTACAATTGTGACCAACCCACCACTTCTCAAGGTTTTGTCCTTATCCGCCCAAGAAGAAGCAGCAGACTTATAATGCTAGGGTGCATAGTACGACTATGGATGAGATTCCTGAAGGAGAGCCCGTAACCACTGGTAAGTTTCTTGTCAACGAAAACCCTGCAGTTGTTCTATTTGATTCGGATCATCGCATTCTTTTATGAGTCAAGCATTTGCACGTAAACATGAACAACTATGCACGTAATTGGGTTATGGTTACCGTGAGCAAGTTCAAGAGAGGGGGTCTGATGTTTTGACCAATCGGATGGTTCGAGGGCAACCTTGAATTAGGTAGCGAGGAAGTTCTGAGTGAACTTGATAGTTATGCTCGGACTAGTTTTGGATGTCATTATAGGAATGAATTGGATGAAGGATTGGGGAGCAAATCATAGATACTTTGGAAGTCGAGTACTTACCCTTAAGGATCCTCTGGGTGAGGGTACTTTCCAAGTACCATTGCCTCGGAGAACAGACCTTATAAGTGTTACATGTGCTACGGTAGTTATTCCTATTCATCAGATTCTGGTAGTGTGTGAATTTCCGGACGTATTCCCGGACGAGCTACCTGGTCTTCCGCCAGATAGGGATATTGAGTTTGGAATTGAGTTAATCCCTGGAACAGCTCTGATTTCAAGGAGACCCTATCGGATGCCTCCAGATGAATTAGTTGAGCTGAAGAAGCAACTAGAAGAGTTATCAAAAAAGGAGTTTATCTGGCCAAGCAAGTCTGAATGGGAATGTCCTACCTTGTTTGTGAAAAAGAAGAAAGAGGGCACGTTGAGAATGTGCGTAGATTACAGGCCACTAAACACTGTAACCATCAAGAATAAGTATCCCTTGCCTCATATTGATGTTCTGTTTGACCAGTTATCCAAGGCTATGGTATTCTCAAAAATAGATTTGAGATTCGGTTATCATCAGATCAAGATTAGGCCACAAGATATCCCGAAAACTGCATTTTCCACCAGATATGGGTTGTATGAGTATCTTGTCATGTCCTTTGGCTTGACAAATGCTCCTGCATACTTTATGTTTTTGATGAATACAGTTTTCATGCCAGAATTGGATAAGTTCATGGTCGTGTTCATCGATGACATTCTGGTGTACTCCGAGAACGAGAAGGATCATGAAGAGCATCTGAGAATTGTCTTGACCAGACTTAGAGACCATAAGCTGTATGCTAAGTTTAGCAAATGCGAATTCTGGTTGAAGAAAGTTCCTTTCCTTGGTCACATTCTGTCAAAAAATAGAGTTTCAGTCGATCCAAGTATGGTGCAAGAGGTTATGAATTGGAAAGCACCGACCACAGTTCCTGAGATTAGAAGTTTCTTAGGACTAGCCGGTTACTACCGTCGCTTTATACCAGACTTCTTGATGATTGCCAAACTTATGACAAGTCTGCTATAGAAGGATCACAAGTTTGTGTGGACAGAGGAGTGTGAAGCAACTTTCCACACTTTGCAGAAACTGTTGACCACTGCTCCTGTTCTAGCACAACCAGACATTGAGAAACCATTTGATGTGTTTTACGACGCATCGAAAACTGGATTGGGATGTGTTCTTATGCAAGAAAGGAGAGTCATTGCTTATGCTTCGCGTCAACTGAGAAAGCACGAGGTCAACTATCCAACACATGATCTTGAACTTGCTGCAGTTGTGCATGCCTTAAAAATTTGGAGACATTATTTACTTGGTAATGTGTGCAACATTTTCACAGATCACAAGAGTCTCAAGTACATCTTTACCTAACCAGAGTTGAATATGAGACAACGAAGATGGTTGGAATTGATCAAAGATTACAACTTGAATGTGCAATATCATCCTGGAAAAGCCAATGTAGTGGCAGATGCTTTGAGCAGAAAGTCACATTACTTGAATGTGCAGCTATTACTTAAAGATGGGTTCGATCTGATGCATCCTGCTGTGTTACATAGTATTCAGATTAGTTGCTCTTTGGAGAGTAAGATAATAGAAGGCCAGAAAACCGATAAAGGGATATTCCAGATCAAAGAGAAAATAAAAGAAAAGCCATCAAAGCACTTTAAAGTGGATGAACAGGGTGTGTTGTGGTTTGACGACCGTCTTGTGGTTCCCAAGGATCGAGAGCTTAGGAATAAACTCATGGATGAAGCTCACCTTTCTAAGCTATCTATCCATCCGGGAAGTAGTAAGATGTATCAAGAACTAAGACCTCGTTATTGGTGGACCAAAATGAAGAAAGAAATTACAGCATATGTTGCCAGATGTGACACATGTTGTAGAGTGAAAGCTATTCATATGAAACCTGCCGGTTTGTTGCAACCTTTGTCCATACCTAGTTGGAAGTGGGATGATATAAGTATGGATTTTATCTCGGGTTTGCCCACTACTCAAAAGGGACATGATTTGATTTGGGTGATTGTGGATCGTCTTACCAAGACCGCTCATTTCTTACCTGTCAAGACAACTTATCGACCACCTCAATATGCCAAAAAGTATATCGTAGAAATTGTGAGGTTGCATGGTATACCAAGGACTATAGTATCTGATAGAGGGTCACAGTTCACGGCTCACTTTTGGGAATATTTGCACAAAGGCTTAGGAACTAGTTTGATTCATAGTACCGCTTATCATCCTCAGACAGATGGTCAGACTGAACGAGTGAATGCTGTTTTGGAGGATATGTTAAGAGCCTGTGTATTGTCTTCTAAGGGATCATGGGAGTCATGGTTACCATTAGCTGAGTTCGCTTACAATAATAGTTATCAAGAAAGCATCAAGATGGCTCCATTCGAAGCTTTGTATGGCAGAAAATGTAGAACACCATTGAATTGGGTCGAGCCTGGAGATAGAAGGTATTATGGCATTGACTTTGTAGAAGAAGCCGAGAAGAAAGTTCATATTATTCAGCAAAATATGAAGGCGGCCCAATCGCGTCAGAAAAGTTATGCAGACAGAAGAAGGAGACCTCTTGTGTTTGAAGTTGGTGACTATGTTTATCTGAAGGTCACGCCAATGAAGAAGAAAAGGTTTGGAGTTCGGAGAAAACTTGCCGCTAGATTCATAGGACCATACAAGATTTTGGAAAAAAGAGGTCCAATAGCTTATAAGTTAGAATTACCTGAGACAATGAGTACCGTCTTCCCAGTTTTCCATGTATCACATCTCAAGAAATGTTTGCGTGTTCCGGAGGAAAGAATAGAACCTCGAGGCATCCAACTCAAATCAAATTTGGTGTATCGTGAGCAACCGGTCCGTGTGTTAGACACTAAAGAACGTGCAACTCAGAATAGTGTGGTGAAAACATACAAGATACAGTGGAATCATCATGATGAGGGAGATGCAACTTGGGAAACGGGAGAATATCTACAAAAAGCTTATGAAGATTTTTATAACAAATGGTTCGTAACCCAAATCTCAGGACGAGATTTTTATAAGGGGGGAGGGTTGTAACACCCCGGTGTTATGCCAGCATTTAGGCACTGTAAATCATACATATCATGCATCATCAAACATCCTAATCATACATGCCTAATCATGTAAATAATAACTGAAACCCTGCTTCGAAACATACGAAACATGCTCGTGAAACATGAATGTTGCATACACTTGTTTAGAGTTGTTTTGCCATGATTATGCTTGCTAGGTTAGTAAAACATGTTTGGCTATGATTGTAAATCATCTAGAATTATTTAGAGCAATTTTTGGAGCAAAGTTTGTATTCAAATTATTGCCAAATTTTGCTTTAAAAATAATTCTCCAAAAATTAGGGTTTTGAGTTAAAATTGACTTTATTTTTATAATTCAAAATCTATCAAGAATTGGACTTTGGTCATAAAAGCAAAGTTGTAGAGGACTAAATTCTAAGCAACTTTTATTTTTGGACCATTTTCAAAAGAAGCCATTTTCTTGCTCATGAAAACTGATAATTGAAAATTCCTTTAAAATAGAAATTTAAAAATGATTTTTCACCTTACTAGGCCGCCGCCTCCTTTTCGGCCCAGCTGCACAGGCTGGCCCGGCCTGCCTCCGCGCCGCCATCCGCTCGCCATGCTCATTCCCGCGTGCCGCGCCCGACCATGTCAGGACACGCTCGCCGCGTGGCCGCCATGCGCCGGCGAAGCACGCCGCGCGGCAGCCCCGGCCTGCCCCGCGCCCTCCTGTCGCGCCTTCACCGTCCCGGCCGCGCAGCGCTCCTTCTCACTTCCCGCTCCACTCTCTCACTCGCCCAGCAGCAGTAATAGCTGCAACGCACGCCCGCCCTCGCCACCGCACGCCGCGCCTCGTCGGAACCCGCTCACCCGTCCGTCCTAGCTCGCCGTTGAACCCTCCATCTCGCCCGCAGCTCCGCCTCCTCCTCACGCACCTCGTGCTCGCCTCGGTAAGCCGTGAGAAGCTCCCTCTCCCTAGGAATCTCTCGCCGGAGTTGTGGCCAAGCTCGCCGGAGCACTCCGCTCCGTGGACCTCGCCCATCCGTCCTCCTTCTCGCTCTCCCTTCACGCGCACGAACACCGCACGAGCTCGGTGAAGCTCCCACACCACCTCTCGCGCCCCTTCTCGGCCGGAGATGGACGGCCGTCGGTGAGCCGCGCCTCCGACCCGCCATGCGCACCACCGAGCTTCCTTTCGAGTTTCTCCTGTGCCCGTTCTTGGTGCATCGGGTCCGCCTCGTCGTGGAGAGCCCCTGGTGGTGACCTCACCGCCAGCAAGCTCACCGGCGGCGAGAGCCGGCCGGTCAACGACGGCCCTGCCTCGGCTCCAGCTGACGCGTGGGTCCGGTTTGACCACGGGTCCCGCCTGGCAGCCCCTCTGGGTGCACTGCACCGGGTGCACCTAGCGGTTTTGGGTCGGTGGCATTTCGGTATTAAAGAAAATGATTTCAGAAATTGATTTACAAAGCTTGTAAAATGTATATCTCCAGTTATATTCTCCAAAAATGGTGAAACAAATTTTTCTAGGTTCCTTGTCACCAGATCTACATGATAAAAATATTGTATGTCATTTTTTAGATACTTTTCTGTAGAGCTTTATTTAATTCTTGATATTGCTGATATCTTGTAAAATGTGTAGAAAACCCTATAAGCTTCAGAAAAATATGATTCCAAGTTTGTTAATCTTCTTATGTAATGTGCTTCCTAGGAAAAATATGTGTCATGCATGTGCTGTTGAAAAATTTTGAGGTGTAGTTCAAGTGCCTTTAATGGCTGATTTCTGTTAATTTTGCTAGAGAGCAAAATTTTTATAAAACATGCATGTGATAATTTTTGTACAGTGATTATTTGCTGTGTAGAACATAGGAAAAATATTTCCTCTGTTGTTTGACACTTTTCACAGTACAAAGTATTTTCATGTTCATAATCATGCCATAGCTTGTTATTTTTGTGTAGGCTAATCCACTCATTCAAATACCATGAAAATCTAATGGTAGACTACTTAGGGTAGTACTGTATTATGGTAATTTTCTAAGATTTTTATAAGCAATAAAAATACATGTTGCTATTCAAACCTATTATTATTAATTAGGGTTTAATCAAGTGTTGCTTTATGTGTGATTAAGAAATTAGTGAAGCTTTGGTGTATCTTTGATGCATTTAATAAGATATGTTGACTTAGCATATTAGTAGTAGAAGAGAAGGCAGTAGATGACATGTGCTTGTAGTATATGTTTTTGGATGATGTTGACTACCTTGCATTCAAGCATATCCATTGTATTCATCTCATCCGATGCACTGATTGCATAAGCACTTACGCACATTGCATCATACAGGATCGCAAACCGAGAACCCAGTCGTCATACCCAAGGAGCCCGAGGAGCAGCTCGAGGTGCAGCCGCAGGAGGTGCCCAAAGCCGACGAGGAGGACGTTGAGGAACTTCCGGAGTGCCCCAATCACCGTCCGAGCTCCTTCGAGAGAGGCAAGCCCCGGAGCATTTTCTCCCCGGTTTGCAATTATTAATTAACTGCTTTACTTTAATTGATGCATTACGTTCAGGAGTTGTTTACAACCGTTGCTGCATTATACCTTGTCTACCTTTGTTATACCATATCCTTGTTACCCTAGTATCCGTAGGTGAGTCAATGCTTAGCTGGCTTAGACCGGTAGAAGTCGGGTGATTTCCTGTCACATGCGAGCTATAGGTGGTTACCTAGATCTGCTTGGATAACTATGTAGTCATGGTATAACTAAGTGTTAAATGAAGTTGAGACCGGACGGAGACTTACAGAGTTTTGAACTGTAGTGCTTTCCGTCTGTGTCGATTAAGGACCGACCGTTGTTGGGCCTCGAGTCATGTTGAACGCATGCCTTACATTTAGCTGGCCGGATAAAGTACCTTCCGACCGCGAAGCTGGGAGATTATTCAGACCGAGTAGATTGCCCGCAGCGCACTGTGCCGGAGCAGGTGTGGTAGGACACGGGGGCGAGATGATAAGACCAAAGTGCAGTCGGTTGGCCCCCGGGTACATGTGGTTCCTGGCAAACTCGAGACTCCTGGATAGTTGACTCGGTGATCAATACCTCACTTTAGCGGGTGAGTGAGGTTTGTGTAAGGAATAAATCACCAGCTGGTTAGGAATCGATTCGAATCGCCATCGCTCCTGGATAGTGAGCACTTGACTTGAGTGACTTCATCGTAGTAATGTTGATGGAACACTTGGACAGTTATAATGGATATGACATTATGGAAGTTGTTAATGATCATTGGTTATCATTATTTGCTTAATCACATGCTTGCCCTAGTATAGGTGCAAATGTAGTCGACAGGTTAATAATAATTAACTTGACAATAATGCTTTGGAAAGGTTCTTGAAATGCTAAAAATGCCTTTTTGCAAATGAGTCAGCTACCCTACTATAAAGCCCTTCATAATCCTTGGTGTCACTTTATTTTCGGTTATGTCGGGTAAGTCTAGCTGAGTACCTTCTCGTACTCAGGGTTTTATTCCCACTTGTTGCAGATGGGCAGATGTATTACGGCTACTGTATCAACTGCCTTTATCCTGCGATGGGTGATGCTTAGGACCATGGGCATGGTCATTCCGTACGTCTCGTCTAATGCTTTTGTTGGAGATGATCATCAGCTGGCATTGTATTTGAACTCCGTGTGAGTGTGTGGTTTTAAACAAATGGCTTCCGCTACTTTTATTCGAACTCGTTTTGTAATAACTATGTTTAAACTCTGATGTATCTGTGATGCGAACTTTTATGTAATATGTGATGGTGACCGCTAAACTTATTACGATCGTGGCTGGGATGTGAGTTGGTTTGAAATCCTTCATGATTTCATGGACTACCGGGTTATACGGGCTTAAGTTTGCTAAATCGTCTGCTCTGGCGGATGATTTTCTTACTTAATTTCGTATAATTGGTCGGTTCTGTTACAGAAACATACCAAGGGTGTTGATACACCAGTTTAGTGATCTCCACTTGCATAGTACTTAGTGATTTATTAGGTGATTAGTGTAGGTGCTTTGCAAAGTGCTTAGGTTGATTAGACCATCGCTTATGCTCTTGCTCTTGCAAAATACTGGAGTCATCGATGGGAGTTTGCATATCTCTACCTTGCTCTTTAGCTTCCGCATTTACGTTGTTTGCATTACTCCTTTTGCGGTAGAGATAGCAACACACTAGCAAAACCGTAGTTGCACATTTAGATAGTTTATCTTTTGCATTGGTATTGCTAACGATAGAAAAAGAGGCCATAGTTTTAAGTTAGAGTTTTTAAGTTGCCTAATTCACCCCCCCCCCTCTTAGGCGTCACGGTCCCCCTACACTTGCAATTGAACCTTAAGCTCGGCTATCTCATTTGGTGGCATTCTATACGGCCTCCGAGAGATGGGTGCAGTACCCGGTAATGACTCAATCTTAAACTCTACATCCCTGTCGGGTGGCAACCTGGGCAATTCATCTAGAAACACATCTGGACACTAACATACCACTGGAATATCAAGGAGGGTCATGGTCTGAATAGCACAGGCTAAGTTTCGAAGATCAAAACTCCTAGGAAGTGGCACTAGGAAAGCATTGTTACTCTGGGGTTCCCTCAACATGATGGTTCTAGTCGAAGTGTCAATGAGAACTCCATGGCCACTCATCTATTTCATACCCAAGATTACATCTATCCCCAACCCTAGCAATACTACGAGATCTAAGGTATACTCTCGGTTGCTTATTGAGATGCGCACATCTCTGACTACCTGGTTGGTAGAGATATTATTTTTGGCTACACTTATGCAATAACCAACCTTATCTACAATAACTACCCTCTGATCATGCGTGGATGCAAATGTTTGACTCATAAATGAATGTGAAGCTCTAGAATCAAACAAAATAGCTGCGGGGTGTTGGCTCACAAGAAATGTACCCGCAGTAACAACTTCACCTGAAGGGATCTCTTCTAGGGTGGTATAGTGCATGTGTCCCTGATGTGCATTTGGATTACCCTGCTTTTGGTTGTTGTTCTTCTAGGGATAGGGGTAATTTCTTGCCCAATGGCTAGGCTTATTACAGTTCTAGCATGGCATGTTGCTAGGTGGAACGCTGGAGCTTCCTTGTCCTGTGCTGCCCTTTGGTAGAGCAAGAAAAAAGGCCTTGCAATACACTTTCTGGGTCTAACTGGTCTGTACATTCTTCTAAGATGATCTATACTTTGGAGCAGGTGGGTGGAACTAAGGTCTCGAAAAAATAGGAGCTTTTGACTGAGATGCACCTGCTTCATAAGCTCTCTTATGACTCTTAGATGTTAAATAGATGTTGTTCTGATTCTCCTGAGTTAAAGCATCACTAACAAACTCATTGAAAGTGGCACACTTGCTGTTAGCTAGAGTTTTCATCAGCTTCGGACTAAGCCCCCTCTTGAAACTAGCAATCTTCTTTGCATCAGTGTCAACAAACTCTGTGGCATACATTGACAGATTGTTAAAGGCATGTAGATACTCAGTTAGGCTCTTGGTACCCTATGTCAGCTTCATGAATTATGTATGCTTCATGCTCATAAGATCTAGAGGAATATAATGTCCCCTGACTGCAGCCTTAAACTGGTTCTAGGTAATTTGAGCATTCTTAGGCAAAGTGGATCGATGATGACTCCACCACATGCTGTAGGCCCCTATAGCTAGTGTGATGCGTACTCTACCTTCATGTGCTCTGTGATCCTTAAGAGATGGAACATCTATTCAATTGTATTCAACCATTCATCTTCCTGCATCGGCTCCTCTGCTTCCTTAAAGATAGGAGGTTTGGTGTCAAAAAAGTCCTTAAAATCACTGAACTGGTTAGGTTTAGGCCCTTGGCGTTGGTCCCTTCCCCATCCATGGCCGGCATTCTGCGCAAGACCACGCAACACTTCTCCCATGGAATGTTGGGTTTCTATGAGCTGGGCCATCATCTCCGCTGGCGTGGGATGCGGTGGTGGTGGGAGGTCCTTAGTGTCATTGCCATGGGAACCACTACCACCCGCATCATCTCCACTAGCTCCCCTACGAGTGCGCCTCATCTGCAGAATTGCAACCACAAGTAATTATTGATGATGTTAGAAAAATTGTAGAGGAATTATATAATTATGCCAAACTGAATTTACTAGAGAGAATTTACATTCATACAATAAAACAGAGGCATAATAATTCACTTCCACAACACAACATCACCAATTATATTACTTAGCGATCACGCAATGCATTCCCGTACATGTCAAATACTTGCCAGCACACAAACTAGACATTTATTAAGGTTCAACAACGACATGGATTAAACATGCAAGGTTCCAAGATTACATCAAAGGAGTACATCATGAGATCGAAACCTAAATTATGAGTTCATTATATAAAGGATCGAAGATAGAGAGCTAGCGCATCTAGCTAGGTACTATAGCTAAGCTACGCCTCATAGTGGTCGCTGTCTATGTTGAACACATCATCACCGTGGTCGTCCTCAAAAGGCTCGACATCCTCCTCCTCCTTAGGCTCAGCCTAGGCATCCACCTCCATGCCATCATCCTCAGCAATCAACACATTGGGATCTTCTTCCACCGCTGGAGCTGGAGGAAGAATTGGGTTCACCATGTTGTTGAGACAATGTACATCCAGCTGAAGCTCCTCAATCTGGCATATGAGTTCCTACTCTCTGCGATCAAACTTTGTTGTCTGCCTAGCAGAGCTGCCTCCCTAGCCTCAGCAAGGCGAATGACCTTGTCCCTCTTAGCATGGACGTCCTGTATCTCTGCCCTAGCTACATCTCTTTCTACAACAGCATTCACCAACTGAACCCAGTGAGCTTCCAAAGCTATAATAGCATTATCGGTTTCCCGCTAAGCCTCTCTAGCTGCCCTCCGATGCCTACGCACATGCCCTCGCAGCTGGCGTTGCGTAGCCTATGCTCGCTGGAGCTCTAGCATGCAGCTGACGTAGCTATCTTGGCGAGAATAGAACACCTTCAGGACGGCGAATATAGCACTCATAGCAGCACTAGAGCTCTCTGCTCGCTCATCATGGTCTCTCACCAGTGCATTGCCGCCCGACTGCATCCAAGTGGTCACTAATGGATCCACCCAGGGAAAGGTTCCGTCTGAACCGTTGACGAGCTCATCACCAAACTCCTGACAGATCTCACTCAGTGCCTCCAAAGTTACCACTTGGGCACCTTCCCAAGGAGACTGCCCATCTGACTCAATACTCTAACCTTGCCACTGTGGATTGTCTGCACGAGCTAGAATGGTCACCCACACATCATACCATGGCTGCCACTCAGCTTCCACTTCCCTCTAGAAGTAGCGGGGTGGCTCAGCGTACCCAACTGAGTTTAGCACCCTCCACAGCAAGGTAGGAGTGCCCAACACATCCAGGAATGTGTCACTGCAAGGCGGGGCTCCTGGTGCTACCATCTATAGCAAAGTGTGCAACTCTTGTGAGAGGATATCATACATGAGAAGAAATTTAATGAATGGGGTAAGCAATTATAAGGGAGGGAGGAATGTAAAAATGTAAATGCATGAGTGAACATGATGCATGCACGTTCCGTATGTCCTCACGAATCTTAGGAAAAATTTAAAATTCTAACGACATACACGGTGGCATACATACGTTCTCTCAATATACGTAACTAATCGAGCTACACATTTCGCTGTTAGTGTCCCTGCACAAGAATTCCATTTCAGCCCAACCCAACAATTATATATGCCAAAATGTAAATCTAGGCTCTAGGTCGCAACTAAATACTTCCATATATATATATACCCATACATATACTTCCATATCAAAGCTACCCAAAAATAAATACGTGCCATTCATACATATAAATATGCATCTACAGCCGTATCAAAGCTAACCCACAATTAAATACCTTAGTATATATATGGGATATATATATACCGCAGTACCAAAGCTACCTCTCCCCTTAGACCGCACGCTCACCCTTGCGGTCTTGCCACTCTTACCTTGGACGTAGAAGCAATTGATCCATACATTACCACTCAAGTGAATGGCATCCATACAATAGCACGTCGTATGGACGACGAAAGTAAAAACCCCCATGTTAGTACTTATTTAGCCACCTAATAAAGAGCACAAGTACAATAGCAATCACCAAAGCGATCAAACTATCATACTTGAGTCCATATAAACCCGGTAGTCCGATGAAATCACAAAGGATCTCAAACCAACTAACATATAGGCCAAGATCGTACATGATTTAACATAACAAGTCACATGTTACATCACAGTTCATAAATGGTTCACAGGTATCTCACATACATCGGAGTTCACATAGTTATTACAAACCAAGTTCAGATAGCGGAAGCAAAGTAGTTTGACATCAATATCACACTTAGTTCAAATACATGCCAGTACCACGGTCATTTCTAGCAAAAGCATAACAGAGAGGATAACTTAGGAGTACCATGCCCCATGGTTTAATCCTCATCTATGGCAAGATGAAGGCAGTTCTTACAGTACCCATGATACATCATATCATCTACAACAAGAGGGAATAAACCCTGAGTATGAGAATGACTCAGCTAGACTTACCTGTCATAATCAGAATAATATGACACCAAAGAGTATGTAAGGCTTTATCAGTGGAGTTAGCTTGACAACATTTTGCATAAAAGCTTAAGTAACATAACTTGGAGATTTAATATCTTTAGCATCAAATTGAATACCTATTCAATTAAGCATCTCTAGATTAGCACCTATACTAGAGCAATCACTTGATTAAGCTAACAAGTATTAGTAACCATATCCGGTGTATTAATTTGAGCATCATCATAACCATCAATTTTCATCAATTAATGCTACGTTGCCGCTGCTCAGTCAAGTTCTCACTATCCGGGAGAGACGACGACTCGAATTATTTCCAACTAGCTGGGGAGTTATTCTTAACACAAACCCATACTTCTCCCATCGGGTCACATCGGGTCACCTTTGGTACAACTCAGGTACAGTTGCGGGTCCGATCAGCACCGCACCCTTAGGGATACTACCAGTCTGCCAGGAAGTTCAGGCCCGGCCTACCCTTGGACTCACGCCACTAGCTCCCTGCACACCCTTACTTCCTCTAGGGTGTGCACTTTCACTTACTGGGTCCTGGCCTGAATTGAGCTACTCGGCTTTGTGGTCGAAATGGCTTATCCGGCCAACTAAGTGTTAGGCATGCGTTCAACATGACATGAGGACGTATAGCGAGTCGGTCCTTAACCAACATAGACGGGGATAAATAGGCATCAAGACCTCCATGCCTTGTTGCTTCTCTATCACAATCCCACCCGGTCTCCTTTTATTCATCAACACATGATTATTTTCACGATAGCAATTATAGCCAACCGTGACCAGATATCTACCTATATCTTGCAGGTGATAGGAAATTACCCGACTTGTACCAGACTAAGCATGGCTAAGCATATATTTGATCCTAGACCTACATAGGATTCAAGATATATTTGTCTAGACAAGGAAAGTATATGCAGCAAGTGGTTCCAATCAACCCTTAGTACTTAATGCATCAACATAAAAGGACTCAAGTTGATATTTAGAAAACAAGGAGGCTTAGAATGCTCCGGGGCTTGCCTTTTAGAAACAAGGAAGGTTGGTGATCACGACACTCAGGAAGATCTTCCACGCTGACTCCTCCTTTCGCCTGAACCTCCTACTCCTGGGCTACCTGCTGCTCCTCCTAACGCTTGGGTTCGAACTCGAGTAGCGTCACTCCTTCCGGGGAACCTATTGTATGCATATGCACAAATGAGTATCATGAATGCATAAGAGATGAGATGACATGATGAAGTGTATACGCATGAGCATGATTATCCGCAAGATGTATGGTAAGTTTAACATTCGTTGACCAAGTAGATGTATAACTTTCTTCTAGTTGATCTTTTACTGAGTAGGTGCATATCTCTTCTATATTACAAGAAACATACACTCATCAAGTTTTAGTAACCTAAGGTAAAGTTGTTCATCATCAGTAAGAGGCTTAGAACCTGTAGCTAACAACTAATCTCAATTAGCCTAAGCATCTACACAAGTATCACATAAGACAAACAATTACAATTTGACTTAGTTATTTCCTAGACTGTAAACAGCAGCTACTTATTTTGGCCATATCTGAAGTTCTACTCAACCAAATACTATGATCTTGGACTTTCCAAAAAGCTTATAAAACTGTCTACAACTTTCTTATAGTCATCTCAAGATGATTCAATGGCTATCAAGGTCAAACAAAGCAATTTTCCAGATCTATCCAGAAATTTCAGAGAATAAGCATTTCTAGAGACCAACTTCCAACAGCTATAACTCTCAAACCGTTTAGCCTATTGCCATGAAATTTGACACAAGCAAGATAAGTAAGTTATCTACAACTTTATTATTGATAAGATTCATAGCAAACATTATTTTACCCATGCAATTTACTTAACAACAGAAAATGTCCAAAACAATCACTATAATTGAATTATAGAGCAATTAATATTTCACTCATACAAACAATCAAATCTAGGCACAACAAATGGTACCAACAGTTCATAGATATCATATACACTTTAGAAAACATAATGGTCAAGCCCAAATAAATTATTTAAATGCCTTTATTAATTTATTTGGACACTAAGGTGAAATAAGGAACATTTATCAAAATTACACAGTAAAGTCTGAGAAAATTACAGTAGCTCATATATTATGCCAATAGGCTACTGTATAAATTTTATGCTAACTCAACAAGTATATCATCCTCTATAAAAATGACAAGGTACATAGGCTTATTTTAGTGAAAATGGTTTGACCTAGTGAGAAGTGTCAAACAATAGATTTCATATTTTTCTTAACCTCATCTTAGCTCAATAACACTGTACAAAAATTTTTTGCATGACCATATGTTACCTATTTTTATTCTAATGAATTTCACCAGAAATCACCATTTATTTAGGGTTAAATATAAAGACCCTATTCAAAATGGATTTACTATGGTTTTATCATTTTTTCTAGCTAGAACATGTTAATACAAACTCAACAAAATTGGAATCATATTTTTATCACTTCCCTAGCTCAAGATATGCATTTTACAAGATTTAAACTAAGTGAAAAACACTTTATTTGCCCAATTTAATTTCCCCAAGAAACATGCTAGAAACTATGTATTTTATATTTTTAATAAATACTACACTTCCTAAGGAAGCTAACAAAATTTGAATCACTCAAATTGGATAACCCTATCTCTAGATATGAATTTCTAAAACATGTATTCAAATCTGTGAAATAAATAAGAAAAATCAAAGAACACACAAACTGACAGATGGGGTCCCACGGTCAACGGGGCCCGCTCGTCAGTGAGACCAGCGCAGGGCACTACATTTGATCGGCGAGAACTCACCGACGGCGAGGTCTCTAGCGAAACCCCTAGGCACCATCGTGTTCCTCTCGTCAACCCGCACCTAGGGGTACCCCAGGTTGGGTCGGCAGCTCACCGGAGCAGGCTCATTGGTGAGCATGGTGGACAGTGGTGGTCACGCAGTGGCGCGCCGGTCGTCTCCGGCCACGACAGGCTACGGCGAGGATGGCCCTACCTCTATGGTGACCTAGCGCAGTTCTAGAGCAAGATATGGCCACGGTGGAGCAGTGGGGGAGCCTGACCGCGTGCATGGCGGAACGGTGGCGCCCAGCGCACACGGCGGGGCTCTCCGTTCTGGCTAACCGGCGATGAGAGGTGGGTCTCCATCTTCACGATAGGAGCTAGGGTTCGTGGCCATGCACAAACATCTTCGAGCGGGGGATGGCGAGACCTAGGGGTGCTGGCCATGGTGAGCTCGAGCTCACGGCCATGGCGGGCACGGGGGGAGCGACGGTGCGTTCCCGCGTGATGGTACAGTAGCATCTACCCTAGCTCCGGCCTTAGCAGCAGTGACCTAAGGCAACTACGGACCGGAAGATAGGAAGGCGGGAGATGCACTAGAGCGGGTTGGCCACGGTGAGCCGAGAGCACGGTGCTCGGTGGCAATGGCGGTGGCAACGAAGCGGAAAGTCGCTTTACCTCGGTTCAAGGTGGCGCTGGTTTGAGGAGGTGGGGGTGATGGTGGACCAACTGTGGTCGAGAGGAATCGACCGATGGAGCCGCAACGGCAAGTGAGCTGAGCTTGGCTCTGCTCTAGCTGGGCGCGGCGAGAAAGAGAGAGCAAGTGAGAGCGGGTGGGAGGGAGCAGTAGGGGCGCGGCCCTCTTGTCCATGAGCTGGCCCGATCAGCTCGGCCATCGCCGGCGTACGGCCACCACATGGCGGCGGCAGCTTGGCGCGGTCGACCACTGACGCCGCGCGTGTTCGCGGTCATCAGAGCCCGGCATGCACATCTGACAGAGCAAGTTTGTGACCATGTAACTCCTAATCCGTGGTGAGTCAGTGCAAGGTGTGTGAACAAATCTTGTAGAACTATGTAAGGGCTACAAGATTGCTTTAGAAATCATCTTCTAATTAGCAATGGTTTGGATGTTACATCACCTCAAAGTCAGGTACGTTGAAACTGTAATCATCTCCAACACTTAGAATTTTTTTTCAAACTCCAAAACAGTATTTTCTTGCTACTTGTGAGCTATTTTTGAGCATGCTATGCACTGAATTAGGTCTTGGCCCAAAAATGAAAGTTGTTACTCTAGTTAAGTACTACAACTTTGCTTAAGGGTGCACTACCATACAAGCACTCTAAGACATAGTTCAACTTTGGTCAAACTAGTAACTTGAAAATTAGAGTTTCTAGAATAACTGACTTGGGGGTTGTTTTGGTCCATGTCATGAATACCAAACTTGTTCCATGTACTATCCTAAACATGTTAAGGTGTTTCTATGGCCCTACAAGCATTTCATGCATTGGTCACACACAATGGCAAGCATATACATGCATATAGCTATCATCACATGTAACAAAAGTAAGGTGATTGAGATAACACTTCATATGCTTATGCTCATGGATGCTCAATGATGCTCATGCTCATGAATGCAAGTGCCCAATGCATGCTTAACACTATGGTGTTACAACCCTCACCTACAGGTGGCGGACGACTCTCCCTCTCTACGCTGCACGGGTCTGTTTCATCTCCCTTTCTCCGAGTACGCTGAGCTGCTGGCTTTTTTCGGAGAGAGAACTTTTTTATTCCTTACCGTGTGACCTTAAGCTTATGGTGCATTTCTTACAGGCTATTACTACAGTGCACTCGCATAATGCTTAAGGTGCAAGCATTAAATGCTTAAGGCCTTGTTTGGATGCATGTGTATTTACTCCAATCCATATGTGTTGGAGTGGAATGGAATGAAATTTAGTTTAATTCCACTCCAATTCACTTCAACACATGTGGATTGAGATAAATATATACGCATCAAATAAAGACCTAAAGCAACTTTTTTTCTCACATTGTGGATGCCCTAGAAGTGTAGAAGTGTAGAATGGAGGGAGCATCATCAATCGTATCATGGAGCTGATGATTTGCTTTGCCAACCTATATTACTACTACTAGTAGTAGATCACTATTCATAATTCTTGACGAAAACAAACATCATACTTTATGATGGGCCTGGCTTCCTCGGCAACAATTTAGAACTTGTTTAACTCAATTAGGGTTAGAAATTAACTAATTATTTTTTTAGCTCTATACAACCACAGTCCACACATTTTTTTAAGGGGAACCACAGTTCACTCGTGCCCTATAATTTGACGTACACGTAGGAAACGGACGTCCCATCGCGGGGTCGCTTTCCACCTGGGCAGGGCCGCAGCGTGCCGATCCCACCAACCAAAGCCGCGAGTTGCCGACTCACCTCGCAAGTCGCAATCTCGCAGAGACGCGTCTCCACTCTCCAGAGTCCAGAGTCCAGAGTCCAGTTCCAGTCCTCACCGATGGCCTCGCCAGCGATGGTCCCGCTGCGGCAGCTCTTCGTCGACGGCGAGTGGCGCCCGCCCGCGCAGGGCCGCCGCCTCCCCGTCGTCAACCCCCACCACCGAGGCCCACATCGGTGAGTGACCGCGCCACCCCCCCCCGATCGCACCCCTCTCTGTTTTCTTCTACTGTACTCCGTAGTAGTACTAGTTTGTTGCTTGGCGTGGCGCTGATTCTGGGTTTCGCGCGCGCCGCAGGCGAGATCCCAGCGGGCACGGCGGAGGACGTGGATGCCGCGGTGGCGGCGGCGCTCAAGAGGAACCGCGGCCGCGACTGGGCGCGCGCGCCGGGGGCCGTCCGGGCCAAGTACCTCCGCGCCATCGCCGCCAAGGTACGCTAGTCCTCTTTGCTCTACGCTAATTTAATTGGGCCAAAAATCACTCCAGTGCTGTGTCCCTGCTTCCAAGCATTGGTACCTACTAGCTAAGTTATTTGTGTGCTTTGATTGAGTGTGTGACAACTCACTTGCTTTGATGGGGTATGGTACAGTGACTGGATCTGTACACTAATGGTATGCGTGAACTTCTCAGTACTTGTGCTATATATGTTGGTTTCTATACACTCGATCACTGTTCCTGAGTTACATGAACATAGGCAGATAAAGTACAAATTAAACTCCTCCAATTCTAAACCAATCTATTCAGGGGAAATCCTTATGTTCTGCTGTTGGTGTGAACAAACTATTGCGCTTTCCATCAATACAGGGTGTGTTAGCTTTAGTATCAACTCCAGTTCCAAAGCATCTCAAAAGATCGTTGTGAAATCCTTGTAAAATTTGGTTGGGTCATCAAAGTTTCGTCGAAATATATTCACATATATCACATTTTGCATGTAAAATGTCTTTTTATTCAGGTAATTGAGAGGAAACCTGAGCTAGCTAAGCTAGAGACACTTGATTGTGGGAAGCCTTATGATGAAGCCGCATGGGACATGGTATGTGACACACCTTATGGAAGTGTGCAAATTTTTTGTCCTTAGTTTGCAATGACAATATGTGCGGTATACCATTTATCAGGATGATGTTGCTGGGTGCTTTGAGTACTTTGCGGATCAGGCAGAAGCCTTGGACAAAAGGCAAAATTCCCCAGTTTCTCTTCCAATGGAAACTTTTAAATGCCATCTCCGAAGAGAGCCTATTGGGGTAGTTGGGCTGATAACTCCTTGGTATTTTCATTTCTCACTCACCTCTCTGTTATTCGCATTTATGATCAAAACACACAGGCGAGTGGCCTGTATTCAGTAATACTTCATTTCCCATAAGATCTCGGAGTTATATAGCAAAAAAACTGCATATTCTCTAACCAGTCTTTTAAACCTAATTTTAGATAACTTTCCTCATCATCGTTCTGAAATATTTCCAGTGTTCATATTTGTAATTCCTATCCAGTGTTGAACAACCTCACCTATATATCCAAGTTAATGTCTAATTTATTGTTTGCTTGTGTCAATGTTTGGCCAATGTCAATAAGTACTGTTGCTATGTTGATAAAACTGTGGGCTTTGTCCTACTACAAGTGTTGCTTCTGCTCCATAGCCCATTATTCAGCTACTATCCCTGTTCATGTATTTGTTGGGTGGGCCATTTCAGTTTATTGTGTCTAACTGTCTATGTATAAGATGTTGTTGACTAAGTAACTGATTTACTTATATTTATGTTTCTTCATATGTTCTTGCTTTACTTATTCTGATTCTGACTCTAAAGCATTATTCTTTGTACTTGCATTTGTGTTGCAGGAACTATCCTCTCCTGATGGCTACATGGAAGGTAGCTCCTGCTCTGGCTGCTGGTTGTACAGCTGTGCTAAAGCCATCTGAATTGGCTTCTGTGTAAGTATTAGCATGTTATGATGAGTTCATGCTTTAAGCAACGGCATTTGAAATGCCTACCTTTTGAATTACCAGGACTTGCTTAGAGCTTGCTGATATCTGTAAAGAAGTCGGTCTTCCTTCCGGTGTCTTGAACATTGTGACAGGATTAGGTCCTGATGCTGGTGCTCCTTTGTCAGCGCACCCAGATGTTGACAAGGTAAACTGTTCTGCATATAATGACACAATCATGCATGAGCATGACACATAAATGAAAACGTTATTCCTCATAGCATCGGTTTTCTGTGTATTTAGGTCGCTTTTACTGGGAGTTTTGAAACTGGTAAGAAGATTATGGCGGCTGCTGCTCCTATGGTCAAGGTTCGTCTGTGAATTTATGTTTTATTTCTAGTAATAATGCGCTGTGCCGTGTTGTTTTTGCTCTCTTTTATAAATTATCAGAAGTATGATTTGAATACCCTATTTTTAAGAGGAAATTCTATTGCATTCCTTAACATTGCATTTTCTTGACAGCCTGTTACACTGGAACTTGGTGGAAAAAGTCCTATAGTAGTATTTGATGATGTTGACATCGACAAAGGTACGTGTATATTCTAAGCCTTACTAAATTCCTAAATTTCATTTGTATTTGTGGATTGTTGCAGTTTGCAAAGAATTTAACTTATCAGAATGCTAAACACCTAAACCCCTTAAAGCGCTTCATTGGTATCTGGGATTTTGATAGAAATACTCAGCTGAGCAGGCTACTACAACAAGAGTTACTTTGGTACTGAAAATTGGTGCTTAGGATTTGTAAAATACAGTCCATAAAGTTGTGGGGAAAAAAAACCCACATGCTTGCTATTGTTTTGACCAGAGTACCAGACTTTGCATTGGTTGTGTATCTGGCACAAAATTTAGAGATGTGGCATGCCAGTTGAATAAAAAGATGAAATGAAAAGTATTTGACGCACTATGTATATGATACATGATTTCATATTTCATCATTGATCTTGAGAAATATAGGGCTGAATTTCTGTGGAGAACGTAAGCTTTAGTTTCAAGAAAGGGAACTTCTATAGATTCGCTGACTCTGACTGACTTAGTTATGCTGATACTTTGCTCAATGTGGAATCATGGATTCTGTTATACTTCCATCATTGATCCTTCCTTTTAAATATAAACAGCTGTTGAGTGGACTCTGTTTGGGTGCTTTTGGACCAATGGTCAGATTTGCAGTGCAACATCTCGTCTTCTTATCCATGTAAGTGTCACATGTTGTTGCTGGTACTCTGACTTGGAATACTTTTTACACTTAATAGCTGTCAACCATAATATATTTCCTTGAGTGGTGTTGCTAACTTTTCCTCGCCCTGCCGTTAACTTCTGATTCGAGAAAATTGTACAATTTCAAAAACGCTCCACTGAATAAATAACAGTATAGTATGTGTTTTACACCTGTTTTGAACAATATATGTGTCCTATTGCTTAAGGTCTAGGTTTGAACTCTTCAATTCTCTGTGGACTGTGTGCTTTGATCTGGTACCAAATGTATATTCTCAATGACTTGATTGTTTTTTACTCCCTCTGATACCAAATGTAAGTTGTTTAGGACATTGTCACAGTCTCCAATTCTCTGTGGACTTGATTGTTTTTTACTCCCTCTAATACCAAATGTAAGTTGTTTTTGACACTTTGACTTTAGTTTTTTTTTTTGAAAAAGTATATACTATTTAAATTGGACAAAACTATATATCATGAAAGATTTTGTCATGATGAACTAGTAACATCAACCATGTCTTGCTAATCTATGTAACTTGACATATATCGATGAGTCAAGAAAGAAGTTTGACCAACTTGAATGAATCCAAAAACGACCTACAATTGGGATCAGAAGGAGTAGGTTAACAATGGCTATTTACCACTCTATATTACTTTTCAAATCACACCTTTTTTTTTAACGAACCAGCACCGATAGTGCCTCTTTCAAATCACATCTCAGTTATGTACTTCTGGTATTGTTGTCAGTAACATACTAATCAAGTTCTGCCTCCAATGAAACTGTTGCAGACAAAAATTGCTAAAGAATTTAATGAGAGGATGGTTGCATGGGCCAAAAATATTAAGGTTTCGGATCCACTTGAAGAGGGTTGCAGGCTTGGGCCAGTTCTTAGTGAAGGACAGGTACTACATGTTAACTTCGTCTAAATTTAACAAATCACCATTGACAATGCTATGATTTGTGGCTTCTTTTTGATTTGACAGTTTGGTACTTCCGACTTAGTTGCTGTACACTCTTGTTCTTGCTAGTTTCTACAGGATGTAGCTTCCTCCGATTTTGAGAGGATCTGTGTTCAGATGTACTGATTGGCACCACCTTTTTTAGTTTTACTTTGTTACAGCAAGAGCCATTGATTAATGTTTATGGTCACATATATGACACTGGACTATGAGAAAATGATACCCTAAATCACCACCATCTTGGCAACCATATACATAGTTTCAGATTAACTTGTTGCTGTATAGTTGTTCATAGGAGTCGTATTCATGTTTTTGCATTCTCAGTATGAGAAGATTAAGAAGTTCATATCGAATGCCAAAAGCGAAGGTGCTACTATTCTGACTGGAGGTGTTAGACCGGCGGTAAGGCTTGCATTTGGATTTACAAGGATCCACATGATATAGTGAGATAGAACTAATGTTTTATGTTTTACAGCATCTTGAGAAGGGGTTCTTTATTGAACCAACAATTATTACTGATATCACCACATCAATGGAAATTTGGAGGGAGGAAGTCTTTGGTCCAGTCCTGTGTGTTAAAGAATTTAGCACTGAAGATGAAGCCATTGAACTGGCCAACGATACACAGTGAGCTACTTCTTTTTAGCACAGTTTCAAGTTTCAACATCCTTTTGCAGGCTTTGCAGCTCATGCGTAGTCTATAGCTTATGAATTAACGCCACTATCCTTTTTTTTATAGGTATGGTTTGGCTGGTGCTGTAATTTCTGGTGATCGTGAGCGCTGCCAGAGATTATCTGAGGTATGTATAAGTGAAGAGGTTCACAGTATTTGGCTGGCAACTTTGATGATTGCATCAGACTGATACGCAGAGTTTTTTTTTTGGCTTATCATATACCTCTTTCCATGTTATCACTCATTCAGTCATTTGAAGAGTTGAAGTTGATATTCTTGATACCATGGCCCTGAATTCGATTTCCACTTGTGCAACGTGCAATTCGTGCAATTGCTCTCAGAACTGTTTTTGGGTATTTCTACTGCACATCTCTAATGAAAACTTGCGCAACAGGAGATCAACGCTGGATTAATCTGGGTAAACTGCTCACAACCCTGCTTCTGCCAAGCACCCTGGGGCGGGAACAAGCGCAGTGGATTTGGACGTGAGCTTGGAGAAGGGTGGGTAACATGGAACGGCAACATTTCTAAGACGTCTAACAGATATTGTTATGGGATCTGACTGACACTGTCTGTTTAACTGTAGGGGCATTGATAACTACCTGAGCGTCAAGCAAGTCACGGAATACATCTCTGATGAGCCGTGGGGATGGTACCAATCCCCCTCCAAGCTGTAAACTGGCACGAAAACTTGTCTTTTCTCATTAGAATAAATATATCTTGGTGCCATACAGAATGGATCCGTGTATCAAACTGAATATGACATTGTGAAAAAGGCACATCTGCGGAATAAAGGTCAGAGTTGAGTTTTGAGAGAATTCCTTGTATGTCATCGAAAATTATACCAATCCTTGTATTCCATCAAGAATTTAGAGTTTCCTCTAATGCCAATGCCACTAGTTAAGTTTAGCTCACCATTGAGTGCCACTCCCATCAGATAGATGTTAGCTTAGTGGAGAAAAGATTGATCTACCTGTCTTCTTTCTTGCTGCTCTTTTCGCTCTCGAATCAATTGACATCTATAAAAATCAAGAGCTTCACTGAATTCCCAGGGTAGAGTAGTGGCTATCATGTATTCTCGGTCGAATCAAATCACTCAGTCCAGCTTATAATTGGTAATTTATGGTCATCGTTTTCGCAGTACAGTGTCTGAAAGCATGCTACAAATAGCATCGAAAGATGTGGTAATGTTTCTTTGTACAGAATTCTAAAACTGGGCACAAGGAACAAAAAACCTGATCTCATGCAAAAACCTTGAAGCGACCTGTGCCATCAACTATGCCCGAGCTCTTTGCATCTCTTCAAAAGATCCCTGTAGTTGTCCAGAAACGATGTAAAAATCCTGTAATCAAAATGGCATAATTTAGAAGAAATTAGAACAAAGTGAGGTGGGCTACATCCTACACGGACTTCTGAGTTCTCAGACCGCAACGTAAAACAGGTTAGTTTTGCAGGTACGGGTACTACATACATGGAGTGTCAATCTTCTTGCTAGCTTGAAAGCACGCAGAATATACCTGCCGTATGATCCACAGAGCTCCACACCCTGACGAGAGAGCAGGGTGCAAAGCAAGTGACAAATGATTCTGGTGGGAATTGAGGGGTTGTTTGGCAGCACTTCTTAGAGCAGATATATGAGTAGCAGGTATTCAATTATGCAAGTGCAAAAAAGGAGAGAATGGTTAGGGGCCACAACACACAATTTATTTAATCTAAACCTTAACTATTATGACTAGACTTATTCGCAAAAAAAAAAAACTATTATGACTAGACTGGATGACAAAGTGTCCTAGCTCCTCCTCACGGCCAATGAGACCGTCATATGGGAAGGAGGGGGACTATGGAGGTGGTGTTGGAGTCTTGGTCTCTTGGAGAAGCCCTAGGGTGATGTATACGGGAGGAGGCCATGACAAAAGAAAAAAAAACTTGGGTGTTTGTAGACCAAATAGTTTCCTGTATTTGCACTAGTGCTGTCATGCATATTTTTCTACTTATCTTTTTATTTCTACTTTCTGTGCAATCGGTCTCGATATAATTTGGGGAGTAAATTTTATCGACGGTCCTTATTAAACTTGTCTCGCATTTATCATCCAGATCTTGGTGCTCTAAAAATGCATTTTTGGTGCTCTAAATTTTTTCAACATTTGTGCTAAACCACCCATGTGGAACGCTGAGCGTGCAATGATGTCGGCCTGACATGTGGGGAAAACGAGTACATTAGCGGTCATTGAACATCTCGTGTGTTGAATATATTATGAGCTTGTCCCATATAATATTTAATAAATCAAATAAACTCTATGGCCCGTATTAATACGCGATATATGGTTTAATATCATACGAGATTTTAAGTAAATGTTGACTCAATTTATATGGTTGACAAGCTAAGAAAAGGACGTTGGTATGCCACACGTGCGCGCGCTGCCGCCGGCGGCGGCCGGGCCGAGGCCGTGGCAGGCAGGCGGATGGACGGGGCCAAGTTTTGCCAATCAAGTCACATAATTACGGAATTTCCATTTTTAATTAGTGGCAATTTGATGATGGGAGTTTCCTCTATTACTGCCGCTGAACCTTCATGACGAGACCTCTCTCGTCTCTGTCTCTGTCTCCTGTCTCGAGCCTCTTTGGTTTCCAGCCACGAGCATATAATCCCATCTCCTCCGTCAGTCATTCTTTTTCCCTTCGTGAGACAACCACATATTCAGCCTCTCTGGTTCTCCCCTGTCTCGGTACTTGCGCGCACGAGTTCTAGGAGAGAGTAGGCCTCAAAACGCCTGCCGTCTACGAATTCGCCTGCTCGGATGGAAGACGGCAATCATGTTTTTAGAGAGTGTCGCTGACGGCACGACTACTCGCTACGTCTTCTTCTTCCTGGGTGTCTTGTTGGTCTTCTTCCCGACGCATGGCGAAGGCTCTCTGGTGATCGGCACTGCTTCTCTCTCGACTACACCGATAGGCACTATGTCGACTAGTGCATCCGGCTCTACCGTTGGGTATATTTCCGTTGTTCGCTATCCAGTAAAGTTTTGGATCAATATCTTGCTGGTTAGTATCATCTACATGCTATTCATTCTTAGATCACACAAGCACATACATGATGTCACAAACCTTTTGATTATTGTTATTTTCTGGATTAAATTATTACTGAAATTGTCTAAAATTCTAACAATCCAAAAATGTGATAGACAATTCTTGGTAGTCGGCTTTGCGGGTATGCTAAAACCAAATGTTTTTAGGGCACTCATTACAAGAGGTGGCGGTAGAGGTGCATTGTATGGTTGACTGCTATGCACTGCTATTTTGTCGCTAAACCTAGGGCTGTTGGACCGCATACTCCTGATGAGGAGCGTGCGTTCAAACATGTTGATACTACGTTCAATGCTGCAATTCTGAGCATGCTAGGAGACACCATAGTGGATGCATATGTGCCGCTACAAACTGGTAAAGAGATGTGGGATGCACTTAAGGTCAAATATGGGGTTTCTGATGCTAGTAGTGAGTTGTATGTCATGGAGCAGCTTCATGACTACAGGATGGTTGATGACCGTTTTATTGTAGAACAAGCTCATAAGATATAAACACTGGCAAAAGAGCTCAAAATTTTTTGTTGTGTATTGCCAGATAAGTTTGTGGCAGGCTGTATTATTGTAAAGCTGCCACAGGCTTGGATAAATTTTGCTACTTCTCTGAAACATAAGAGACATATGAGTTTGGCATTGTCGATCTCATTGGCTCTTTGGATGTTGAAGAGAAGGCGAGAGAAAAGGACGTCCATGGCAAGAAAACCGTTGAGGGAGGTTCTAGTGCCCATGTGGTGCAAAAAAATCCTCAACACTCCCATAAGAAGAAATTTCAACAAGAACTCAAATAAAAGAACACTACACCTTTTAAGAAGAAGAAGAAGAAGAAGGAAAAGGAGAATTGTTTCACTTGTGGCAAGCCTGGGCACTATGCTAAGGATTGCCCAGATGGCAAGTGAAAGCCCAAAAGAAATCTGCTAACATGATTAAGGCTGATGGAGGAACATTGGGGTATGATAATTTATTACATACAGTTCTTTCAATTTTTTATTCACCTGATTGGTGGGTGGATACATGGGCTAATATTCATATATGTGCTGATATTTTTTTGTTTTCTTCTTATCAGGTCGGGCGGACTTCCTCCTTGTTGATGGGGAACGGGGTGCGTGTTGTTGTACGTGGTGTTGGTATGGTCGATCTGAAGCTTACTTGAAAAAGACCGTGCAACTGAAGAACGTGCAGCATGTCCCCTCAATAAGAAACAATTTGATTAGTGGTTCTCTATTATGTCGTGATGGTTATAAACTTGTGCTTGAGTCGAATAAGTGTGTACTTTCTAAGTATGGAACTTTTGTTGGCAAAGGCTATGAGAGCGGAGGCTTGTTCCGCTTGTTTTTAACTGATGCATGTGTTAATTCTGTGAACCATGTGAGCCAGGATAATGAGATAAATGTTTGGCATTTGTGTTTATGTCATATTAATTTTGGTTGTATGACTCGCTTAGCTGGTTTAAATTTAATCCCGAAATTTGATTTGGTCAAAGGTTCTAAATGCCATGTATAACAACCTCGCAAGCCTCACAAGGCTGTTGCGGTAAGAGACTTGGCTCCATTAGAACTAATTTATTTCGATCTATGCGAAATGAATGACGAGTTGACCAAAGGTGGCAAAAGGTATTTTATAACGTTTATAGACGATTGCACTAGATTTTGTCATGTGTATTTACTAAAATCAAAAGATGAAGTGTTGCATTATTTTAAGATCTATAAAGCTGAAGTAGAAAACCAACTTGAGAAGAACATCAAACGGTTGCGAACTGATCGTGGGGAGAATATTTCTCAAATGATTTTTTTGAGTTTTGTGTAGAGCATGGGATTATTCATGAGAGGACACTGCCTTACTCACCACAATCCAATGGGATTGTAGAGAGAAAGAACCGCACTCTAACTGAGTTGGTTAACGCCATGTTAGAGACAGCGGGACTATCTAAGGAATGGTGGGGTGAAACGATATTAACAGCTTGTCATGTCCTGAATAGATTGCCCACTAAAACAAATAAATTACACCATTTGAGGAATGGGAGAAGAAGAGATTAAATCTCTCTTACCTGTGAAAATAGGGGTTGTTTGGCAAAGGTAAATGTGTCAATTAACAAGAAGCGAAAGCTTGACCAAAAACCATTGATTGTGTCATTCTTAGTTATGCCATTCATAACGCGTGGGTTATAGATTTTTAATAATAAATTCTAGGGTGCCTGATGTGAATGTTGGTACTATCATGGAATCTAGAGATGCTATATTTTTTGAGAATGAGTTTTCTATGAAGAATACACCTAGCACTTTTAATCATAAATCTATTTTATTACCTAAGACACATGAACCGGTAATACATACTGATGTTGAAACCCATGAAGAAAATCTAGAGGAGGATAATAATATAGTCACTCAAAAGAGTAAGAGAAGGAGGACTACAAAGTCCTTTGGTGAAGACTATATTATATACCTCGTGGATAATACTCTTAAGACCATAGAAGAGGCATATTCATCTCTTGATGCTGACTTATGGAAGGAAGCTATTTAGAGTGAGATAGACTCTATTATGTCTAATAGAACTTAGGAGGTGGTTGATCGTCCTTACGGATGCAAACCTGTGGGATGTAAATGTGTGTTCAAGAAAAAAGCTTAGGGCGAATGGTACTATTGAGAAGTACAAGGCGAGGCTTGTAGCAAAGGGCTATATGCAGAAAGACAAGGTGAAGATTATTTTGATACTTATTTACTAGTTGCCCTTTTAATGACTATACGAGTGCTACTTTCCTTGGCTGCCTCACATGGTCTTCTCGTTCATTAGATGGACATTAAGACAACTTTCTTGAATGGAGAGCTTGAGGATGAGATCTATATGGATCAGTCGAATGGATTTATAGCAAAGAGTCAAGAGGGAAAGGTGTAAGTTATTGAAATCTTTGTATGGTATAAAACAAGCACCTAAGCAGTGGTATGAGATGTTTGACAGAACTTTTACATCAACAGGCTTTGTTGTGAACGAAGCTAATAAATATGTATATTATTGGTATGTTGGGGGAGAAGGTGTGATCTTATGCTTATATGTGGATGATATAATAATTTTTGGAAATAATGTTAATGTGATCAAGGAAGTGAAAGACTTTTTGTCTAGTAACTTTAAAATGAAAAACTTGGGTGACACTGATGTTATTCTTAACGTAAAGCTACTAAGAGAAGGAAATGGTGGGGTAACACTTGTGCAATCCCACTACATGGAAAAGGTGCTGAATCGCTTTGGATATAGTGATTGCATGCTTGCTCTAACTCCTTATGATCCAAGTGTGCTATTAAGGAAAAATCAAAGAATAACACGAGATCAATTGAGATACTCTCAAATAATTGGATCGTTATGTATTTAGCTAGCGCAACGAGGCCTGACATCTCATTTGGTGTGTGCAAACTCAGCCGATTTGTTTTAAATCCGGAGGTGATCATTGACATGCTCTTGAGAGAGTATTGCGCTATCTAAAAGGGACCATGAGCTATGGCATACACTATACCGGGCATCCAAGGGTACTAGAGAGTTATTGTGATGCAAATTGGATATCTGATGCTGATGAGATTTATGCCACAAGTGGATATGTGTTCTCACTTGGAGGTGGCGCTATTTCATGGAAGTCTTGTAAGCAGACCGTCTTAACGAGGTCAACAATGGACGCGGAACTCACAGCATTAGATATTGCCATAGTTGAAGCTAAGTGGCTTCATGAACTCCTTATGGATTTACTGGTGGTTGAAAAACCAATACTGGCTATATCCATGAACTATGATAATCAGATTGTGATAATCAAAGTGAACAGTTCTAGGGATAACATGAAGTCTACAAGGCATGTGAAGAGGCAGTTAAAATCTTCAGAAAACTAAGAAACTTGAAGTAATAGCGTTGGACTATGTCCATACATCTAAGAATCTGGCATATCAGTTTACAAAGGGACTGACACGCAATGTGATAGATGATGCATTGAGGGAGATGGGCTAGAGACCTAAAACGATCCCAATTTCCTCAAAGGGAAATCCACATATTCAAAGTATAACGTGATAGTCCCAGGTGATCATCCCATCACATTATCAAATAATAGTTGATATCACAGTCATACATCGAATACCTATTTTAAAGAGAGTACAAATAGCAAGGCTTACTCATTATTACATCGCCACTTGGCGGAATCACTCAGAGCATGCAGCATCCATAACAACATCAAGTAAAAAGGCAGCGGACATCGACTCCATCTTCTCAACCAAACTTGAGCGCAGGAACAAGACCTCTAATCCTCCCAATCATCTCCCTAGTAGTAGTACTTGGGCTCAAAACCTATCAAACAATTATCAGTACAATTTGTACTAGCCACTAGCTCCCACCCTATGCTTTGTGTTTGTTTTGTGGTAGTGGAATGCAAGGGTAGAGCAATAGACCTATTTGTGGTTGTAGTTTCCTATGCAAGTATGTCAAGTTTTAATAATAATGATTTATCAAGTTTTAACCCATCTCATCCACATGTTATCCTATCCCATCACACACATCTCACCACTTTCACACTCTCTAGGCGATATGGATGACTCCCGCTCGTATCTTGCCTCATCGACCAAAGATGAAAACCAACACAAGAACCCAGGGGGAGAGAAGAAAGGACTCCATTCACTAATCAAGGGAAGCGTAGGTCATAGGAATGTCCATATCCAAGGACGTAGCTATATGTATAGATCGATCAACTCTATAGAGCGTGTACTCCTGGAACCACAAGATCACCATCGTCGGCGGTGCCCTGCCTAGGCTAATACTGGGCTACCTTCCAACTAGTGCGATGCCACCCTACCACTCAGCCCTGGGCCACCCTAGAGTCCACCAAAACATTGAGACTATGAGACGTAGTACCAGGTCCTAGCGGTCACTACGCTGTCTTAGAAGGGTGTGGGCCAAACACCCGTATCTCCCTACACTATCCACTTCCAACCTAGTAGTAGTGGCACCGTCCTCGCTGGTCAGCATCCGTCCCCCGCCCATTCAGGGATAGTGGCATGCACGTAGGGTCCTATGATCCGGTTCTCTCGACATACCAGTCCTTAGGGAGACCAGACAGGATATCTTCTCAAAGGGGATAACCAACACCCCGTGCCTCGATGGCACCTTGATCCCGAGGCTTCATCCCCAAAGACACTTCACCCCAAGATCTCCTCATCTCACATGCACCTACCACAGGTACCCCTCATAGGGGATGCCCAGGTCACACCCCCCTGGCAAGACTCATCCAAAGACTCATCGTAAGATCCTACCTGATCGACTCTACCCTCACCACACACCCAAAATGCACGCCAAGATCTCTCCGGTTGTTACCACATTACAGGCACCTAGTGCCTTAACCACTCACATACAATCCTCCACCAAGCATCACATCACAGATATAATGCATAGTAGAAGTAGTAGCAAGTAAGTATGCGAGCATCTAACCTAACAGCGGGTGTGCGCAGGGGTATAGGTTGCGACAAGGTAATGGCTCAAAAGCAATTCTACCATGCAACCTATCACAGATCATTTGCATAAAAGTAAAGCACTAGCATCTACATTGTAGCATGTCTAATAGGATTCTACAAGGTTGGGTGGGATGTGGCACCTGGCAGGTCATCTCCAAGCTCCTCGATGTTGTCGGGGTCGTGATCCTCAGTTTGTGGCTCCTCCGGGTCTATCAAACAAGATATATAGCCACGATAAGCGACTCCTATAAATGATCACAAAGAAGCAATAGAAATTCAAAAGATCCAAATGCACTCAAACATAAGCCTATGATGTAGAGCTCATTTTTAGAAAAAATTTGGGCAATAGTTTTATATTTTTCTGAGGTCATATGAATTTTCTAACTTTAAATCATTTTCTAAAAAAGAAAAAGAAATGAAAAATCCTAGTGTTGACACGTGGCGGTTTCCGATTAGGCAAGGCGGATCCAGTCGCTGATAGGTGGGGCTAGGTCAACGGTCAACGTTGATCGGCCTCGATGGGCTCGGGGGTGGGTCAGGCCAGGTTGGCCGGCCCCGCCACACGCGTTCGACAGCGCAGCGCGCCACGTGGTGCAAGCGGTGCCACCATCTTGGGCTCGGTCCACGGGGGCTGGTCCATGGTGGACGACACTGTGCATGTCCATGGACCACAGGCAAGGGCCGCGGTGGACCGTGTCCACCTTTCCCTCTTCTCCCTTTGGCTCATGGTGCGCCGGGTGCACGTAGGTCTAGGCGAAGGGGTGCGGCTGCCTCCCCCTCTTCTCTGTTTCTCACAGTGGTGCTCTCACCGGTGGCGAGCTCGATCGTTCTCGCTCTAGGGTGGCTCGGCAGGGTCGCTAGGAGGCTCTACGGCTTCGCGAGCTCATGGTGAGCTTGCGCTGGTGGGCCAAAGGCGGCGCCTTGCTGGCTCTAGCGCCCGGTGTAGGCTCGACAGCGACGCCGGCACAACACGGTTTTGATGGCGTGGCCCTACGATGCATCGGAATAGCTCTAGTGAGCTTTGTTGGCTTCCCCGGGCTTTAGCAAACACGTCAGCGGCTCCGAACATGATGGCGGGGGCTTGACCAAGGCGGGCCATGGGTGGCGGCACGGCGATGGTGGCGGACGATGGCGAGGGATCACGGGAGGCCGGTTGACTCGATGATGGCAATAGGGGCCAAAAGTGGCCCTTTTCCCTCGATTGGGATCACGGGGAGGCCGGTCGACTCAACGACGGTGACCATACAGCACGGCGGAGTCCGCACCGCGACAAAGGCTCACGGTGAAACTCCGGCGAGCTCATGGCTACGGTGGACTAGGGCAAGGCAAGATCTTTTCATTCATCTAGCTACATGGTGAGGTGTGCGGGTGATGACGAACCTCATCGGCCCTTCCTCGCGTCATGAGGCAGCCAGAATCGGTGAGATCACGACAGCGGCATGGGAGGCGCTCGCTCGGTGAGGCAAAACTTAGCCAATGGCTCCCGGGGTCTCCTTCCCCTTCTACCTAGCGTACGTCATGTCCCTTGGCGAGGCGAAGCTCACCAAGGTGCTCGTCCTACCTCTACCAGCCCGAGGCGGATGGAATGTGGTGGCGCCATGGGTGGCCTCGGCATGGCGACCGTGCGGTGTGCGGTGAGGGCACACCGGTGTTCTCGAGCATCCGAGGCTCGACAAGGCTAGGTCCTTGGTTGTGTATGTGTGTGCATGTGTGTGGTGCACCATATCGACGAAAAGGGCGGCCTTTGGCCCTCTTGAGGGGGAGAACACAGCAGCACGACTTGACACGTCCACGGTGGCAAGCACAAAAGAGCGACGTCGGGGGCTCACCATGGTGGTGAGGTAGGTAGGATGGTGGTGCGGTGGCGAGTTGAGGCCGTGGCTAGGTGGTGTAGTGTCGTGCCGAGGAGCTATGGTAAGGAAGATGATCGGGGCACCGTCTTCTTCTTCGGCAGCGATGCGGTCATCCTCCTTCTCCTCCCCTCTCTAGATCTCGATGTGTGGCTGGTGAAACCACCAGTGGTGCGTGGGGCATTGGAAGGGTGCTTGGGCACCGAGCGTGCCCTTTTCATAGGGAGCTCATGGCCATGGTGGTGGTGGATGGTGGATGGAGGGGAAGGGGGCACGTGGAGGGCGATCAAGGGCTCTGGCTTAGGGTTTTAGGGAGCGGGGGTGAGTGCGGTTGCCTTAGCGCTCCTGTTTTCATGCGGCGGCCGATCAAGGGTGGGTACAGCGGTGGCAGGTGCACTTTAAGGGGCGCAGGCCATGGCGCTCGCGTCAGCGGCAAGCGGGCGCCAGTTGGGGCAGGTGGTGGCATGGATCGGCGACATGGCGGGCATCCGCGCGTGTACGGGCAAGGGCAGGGGCATGGATGGCTGGGACGATGAGCAGCATGGCACGTTGCTCCGCTTTGGCTTAAGCAGAGAGGGGAGCGGGGTAGGGGATGGCAGGCGAGGTCGGGTTTTCAGCGGCAGAGAGAGGGAAACATGGGTGCGGGCGCGACGCGGGCCATTGCTCGGCTAGCTTGGCCACGCACGCGCGTGCGTGGGACGGCATGGATGCAGTGCGGGCGCAATGCTAGGCCACAGCGGGCAACGTGGGCTGGCGGTGCTGGCCGCACGGGCTACTGCTGCTGTTGGGCTTCTTTCCTTTTTCTATTTCTTTCCCCTTTTCTAATTCGTTTTCTATTTCTATTTGTATTTCCACACTACACCTAGGGCTCCTATGCATGTATACATGTGTTGCCAACATGTATACACCCTAGCGGGGCCCGCTAGAGGTCATCTAGGGCTTTAGGGTCCAAGCCAAAGGTCTGGCAACATACACACAATTTATTTAAAAAGGTTGGATTGATTTTATTACATCACATAAATCATGAAGAAGCAACTCACAAGTTGAATTAAATGCAAAATGCTCAACCATGCTAACTTGGTTCTACTTGTGCAACTACATGGGTGGTTTCCTAGTATGCACACTCACCATGCATGGGTTTTGTTAGAAAATTTTTTAAGTTCAGATTTTTGGGTTATTGGAAAACATGGGTTGTTACAACATCCACTTGAGGTCATTCCATAGTGGTAACTTGTCCTATTTAATCAGAGATCCCGTGAAGTAGGATGGTGAAACAAGCTAGTGGTTGACTAATGGAGAAACCCCTTATTTTAAGGTCTAAATCATTATGAGATGCATTGTTTCTCCTATACTGTATGGCAGGATGGTTAATTCCTTAATGTATTCCGAGTGTGTAAGATCATTGATTAGCGTAGAGGGGGGTGAATAGGCCTATCAAAATAAAACTTGAAAACTGTTGTCAAATTCTATGTGGCACTGCCGCTCCATGCAGCGGCACTGCCGCTCGCACAGATACATGAATTCACAATTCAAAATCTGCCCAAGGAAAATAGATCGGGTAAATTACTGAGCTTCCTGGGGTAGTATTGAACCTATTCCACCACTTGAATCAGATCAGAAGCTTGCACACAAGTAGATCGGGATCGAACCCTAGAATCACCACAAACACAAATATTGCAAAGCAAATCACAAGAACACAAGTGAGACATCGATTTATCCCATGGTTCAGCTCACCACTAAGGTTTGCCCAAGTCCATGTTGTTGAGGAAGCCACTAAGTCTTGGGTTTCGTGGAACCCTAACCTCATTCTCAAGTCAATAGAATGAACTCTTAAGATGAGGGGTGATGTCACTAGATGATTAGGGTGATTACAAACCTCCTAGGGCTGCCACACAAGTTGGCAAGCTCCACAGGCGATGCTCTAGCCAACTAGGAGCAAGCTCCAAGAGTAATAGATGCAATCCACTGGCTTGAACGCGAACCACGTGCTCTAGGAGTTGAAGATTAGTTGGAGCAGCTCTCCATCGAAGATTTGAGGCTCAATCTCTCAAAGATTTGGAAGGGAATCATGGGAGAGAAGCTTGAGGCTTGAGGAGCCTTGCAATGGAGAAAGAGGAGCTGCTATGGTCGCTGAGTCATGGAAAAATGGGCGAGGTTACCGTTGGAGGGGATGAGGGAGAGGTAAAATATCCCCTCAGCCAATAGTTATTTTAAGTCATGGCAGCGCCGCTCGCCCGAGCGGCAGTGCCGCTTGCCTGAGCGACACTGCTGCTCTGCCCAGACAGCTCAAAAGATGGGATTGCAGAGCTTGTTGTCTCGGCTATGGTTTGAGGATATTTTGGTGGGTATTTGAGCACATGGTTGCACATTGAAGCTTGTACATTTCATCCCCTTTATAGTGCTGCTTTTCCTAAACTCAAATTCGAAATAAAAATGAATTTAAATGCCATTGAGTCGATTACCGCATCCTTTTGTAATTGGGGGCTCCACTAACACATGTATTATCCTCCTTTTCATTTTACCTGCTTGTCAACTTGATAAATCTCATTAGTCCTCTAAATATGTGGTCATCATTGCCAAAACCCACAATAGGGTTTGATTGCACTTACAATCTTTCCCTTTTTATGATTGATGACAACACACTTAGAGCTTAGAAATGAATTAAATCATAATTGAGATTTTCGAGCCATGGTTGTAGATGCTCCCCTAAATATGTGAATGAGGATTTGAATTCCCAATTTGGCATAAAAGGCCAATATTCACACATTGAGTGAAGTGAGGGCTCCTCCTGTCCATTGCTTCTGTGGGGTGATGCACATATGTGTCAATAAATGATATATGTGATGTGCATGACAATTTATGCAAACAAGAGAAATGGACTATAGCTGCACTGTGTGGCATTTCCACAGGAGCAAGCGGCAACGGCACTGCGGCTCGGTGACAATCAGCCCAAAATAAAATCAACCACCACACAGAGCTAGCACAAGATAATATTGAATAAAAGCTAATTAAGCACATAACCAGTACATATCCATATCCAACTCCATATATGGCGATGAAAAATGAAAAGTGAAAAATTTGTACCCCCCTCAACTCTTTCTCCCCCTTTGGCAACAAGCACCAAAAAGAGAAGAAAGAGAAGAAAGAAAAAAATACAAACACTCACTTTATATAGATGAATATGGACATATACTCTTGCTATATTTTGGTCATAAACAAATAAACATTAGAATCAACGACAAAAAAATATGCAAGTGCTCTTTTATAAATCAATTTTAAAGCATAATAATTTAATTTTTCATAAACCTTTTTCCTAGATACTAGTTGATCAATCAAAGGTGTGCTAAATTTCAAACCACGTTACGAGAGTCAAGTATATTTAGCTCACTACGTAAAGCACAAAACCTTGACTCGTCGAGAGGCTTAGTGAAGATATCGGCTAGTTGCTTTTCGGTGCTCACCTTTTTGGTTCTTGAGTGGCTTATAGGATTGTTTACAAGCTTTATGTTACTTTCATTATCACACAAGAGTGGGATTTTGGTAAAGTGACATCTAAAATCTTGAAGGGTTTGCCTCATCCAAAGTAGTTGAGCACAACATGCACTGGCTGCAACATAATCGGCCTTGGTGGTGGAAAGGGCTACACAATTTTACTTTTTAGAACTCTAAGACACTAGGGACCGTCCAAGGAATTGACATGTCCCCGAAGTGTTTTTTCGATCTAGTTTGCAACCAGCATAATCGGAATCCAAATACCCAAGTAGATCGAACTTAGAGCCATTGGGATACCACAAGCCATGGTTAGGAGTGTGTACTAAATATCTCAAGATTCTCTTAACAGCCATCAAATGACACTGTTTTGGGTTAGCTTGAAATCTAGCACACATGCACACACAAGCATAATATCGGGCCTAGATGCACACAAATAAAGTAGAGAGCCAATCATGGAGCGATATACCTTAATATCTACGGCTTTCCCTTCTTCATTGAGATCAAGATGTCCATTGGTTTGCATGGAAGTTTTAATGGGCTTTGCTTTTGCCATGTCAAACTTCTTTAGCATATCATGGGTGTACTTCATTTGGTTAATAAAAGTTCCATCCTTCACTTGCTTGATTTGAAATCCAAGGAAGAACTTTAATTCACCCATCATAGACATCTCAAATCTCTTGGTCATAATCCTAACTAAATTCCTCGCAAAAAGAATGATTAGTACTACCAAATATTATGTCATCGACATATATTTGGCAAACAAAAATATCTTTACCAACTTTATGAGTGAAAAGAGTAGGATCGGCTTTGCCTATTTCAAAGTCTTATTTGAGCAAAAATTTCTTAAGGCATCTCAAATCTCTTTATGAGTGAAAAAATTTCTTGGTGCTTGCTTAAGCTCTTAGAGCACCTTTTGGAGTTTGTAGACATGGTTGAGAAACTTGGGATCTTCCAAGCCCGGTGGTTGCTCAACATAGACAAGTTCTTATATGGGGCTATTGAGGAATGCACTCTTCATGTCCATTTGATATATCTTGAAGTTATAATGAGTAGCATAGGCTAAAAGCATTCAGATTGCTTCAAGCCTAGCCACTGATGCATATGTTTCTTCAAAATCCAAGCCCTCTACTTGAGTGAAGCCTTGAGCAACTAGTCTTGCCTTGTTCCTTGTTACCATGCCATTCTCATCTTGCTTGTTCTTGAAGACCCACTTGGTGCCAATCACATTGGTTTTGGGTCTTTCCACCAAGGTCCAAACTTGATTTCTCTCAAAGTTGTTTAGCTCTTCTTGCATGGCCATCACCCAATCCGGATCACCCAGTGATTTATCTACCTTGAGAGGTTCCAAAGAGGAAACAAATGAGTAATATTGAAAAAATTTGCTAAATGTGAACGAGTCAATACCCCTTTCGAAGACTCCCAAGGATATTATCAATGGGATGATCCTGTTGTATAGTTTACCTTAGCCTTGGGTGATCAATGACTTCTTGCTAGTCTTCTGGACCTTCATCTTCATCTTCTTCAAATAAAGGTTGCAGGTTTTGTGCATGAATTGGAGTGGAATCAGCTGCTGTTGTTTGAGGTGGTGCGGCACTGTCGCTCTGCAACACTGCTGCATTAGGTATGTCAGCGGATTCTTGAATAGCAACAACTTGAGGTGTTTTCACCTCTGTAGCCTGTACTTCTTGTGGTCTTATATCACCAATGGCTATTTGTTTGATTGTCTCACAAGGTGGTTCCTCATCACCTACAACACTTGTATCAACTTGCTCTACTTGAGAGCCATTAGATTCATCAAATGTCACATCTACCCCAGTTTCAACTCTCCCGGAGGTCTTGTTGAAAACACGGTAGGCATGCTCATTTGATCTATAACCAAGAAGAAAACCTTTATCAACTTTAGGTGCAAATTTAGAGGTTTTGGGTTTCTTGTTAAGTATAAAACACTTGCAGCTAAACACTCTAAAGTAAGACACCTTTGATTTGTTACTAGTTAGAATCTCATATGAAGTCTTCTTCAACATCTTGTGTAAGTAGAGACGGTTGATGACATGGAAGTGGTGTTGATGGCATCACACCAAAAGATATCTAGGATCTTGTATTCATCTAGCATTGTTCTTACCATGTCAATCAGCGTCCGGTTCTTTCTCTCTACTATACCATTTTGTTTAGGGGTGCATGGAGTTGAAAACTCATGCTTGATGCCCTCTTCATTAAGAAATTCTTCCACTTGAGTGTTCTTGAATTCGGTTCCATTGTTACTTCTCACTTTCTTGATTGGGAACCCAAACTCCTTTTATGCCGTTCTAATGAATATCTTCACCTTCTCTTGTGCTTGACTCTTGTCATACACAAAGAACACCCAAGTGAAATAGGAATAATCATCAACAATAACAAGACCATATTTGTTACCCCCGATACTAAGGTAGGCGACCGGTCCAAGAGGTCCATATGAATTAGCTACAATGGTTGCTTGGTGGCGACAATGCTCTTTGGTGGGTGAGGTACACCTACTTCCTTTCCAGCTTGGCAAGCGCTGCAAATCCTATCTTTCTCAAAATAAACATTTGTTAGTCCAAGGATGTGTTCACCTTTTAAAAGTTTGGGCAAGTTCCTCATCCCAACATGGGCTAGTCGGTGGTGCCATAGCCAACCCATGCTAGATTTTGCCACTAAACAAGTCTCAAGCTTAGCTTTACTTTTGTTGAAATCAACTAGGTAAAGCTTGTTCTTTAATCGACCTGTAAAGACAATAGAGGAATCCTCCCTTCTAAAAACTTCCACACCCTTATCCGTAAAGAGACAATTGTGGCCCATCTCACATAATTGAGAAACGGACAACAAATTATAACTCAACCAATCAACATGTAAAACATTTGTAATTGAATGCTAAAGGGTTATAGCAACTTTACCAAGACCAATCACATCCCCCTTTGAGTTGTCTCCAAAGACAATGTTCTCATTTGAGTGTGGCATTGGGGAATATGATGAGAACATACTCCTTTCCCTGGTCATATGATTTATACATCCACTATCAAGCACCTAACTTGATCCATCGGAGGAGCCTGCCTACAAAATAAATTTAGTTCCTTGATTTAGGTCCCCAACTAGACTTGGGGCCTTACATGTTAGTCATAAGTATCTTAGGAAACCAAATAGATGTATTCACATATACATTTGTTTCCTTGCCAACATATCTTGCAATAACTTTACCACGGCCATTGCATTTCAACACAAAGCATGATGAGAAACTTTGTTGGGGTGCATGGGCCTTTGGTTGATACGCATACTTGTTTGGAGTCACCCACATGGATTTCTTTGATTCTAGGGAACCTGCTTTTGCTTAGGCATCATCTTCATGGGATTAGTCTGATTGGGAGCCCGATTGGTAGCCTTCCCTTTTCTGTGGGGTGCGGCACTGCCGCTCGCTTGCACGGCACTACACACATTGAAATCCATTTACCAACTTTCTCTCATTGGTTTTAGCTCCTTTTGTATGCCCAAGCCCATCTTTGATTGAGGGATGCCTTCCATTCTTGTATTGTGGCCTTTTTGGTTCCTCCACCTTCTTTCCACCATGATGAGCTTTTTCATCCATGCACCCTTTTGCTATGATCTCATTGAGCCTAGCAATCTCTTTTCTCATAGCCTCCATATTAGTAAGGTTAGTGGAATAAGTATTTAAATCAAGATTATAATATTTTCCACAACCTTGGCTAGTGGAGGGATTAGAGGTTTCCTTTGCCTTAGAAGGATGTGAGTTGTTGTCCCAAAGAATACCATATTGCAGCTCAAGTTCTTTGTGCTTTTCATCCAAGTTATAATATTTTTTCTTGAGAGCATTATGTGCTTTCTTTGTGATAGCATGGTCCTCCTGCTCTTTGGCCAAAGCCTTACGTAAGGATTCCACCTCACTTCTCTCTAATGCAAGAGCTTTCTTGCTAGCAATATAGAGATACTCTTGCTTGATAAGAGTTTCCTCTCTAGATTCTAGCTCAGCTTGAACACTCTCTAAATCCTCCATTAGCTTAGTGATGAACAATTTGGTCTTGCTATCCAAAATTTTAGTTATGTTATCAACTTCTTCATCACTAGATACATCATCACTAGAGTAATCACTTGTATCACTACTAGAGATGTCACTAGGGGGAGGAGGTTTGGATTTTGATTTGGGTTTTACCTTCTCACCCTTTGCCATGAGACAAATGTGAGGGGAGTAGTAGTCATCATCGGACATGTTGTTGAAGAGCCTTGGTGTGGAGGATGGCTTGTGAATAGCCACGATTGCAATCTTCTCATCCTCCTCATTTGAGCTATCTTTTGTTGAGTCCCATCCATGTCCAATGTGAGCCTCTCCCATGTGCCTTTTGCTCTTTTTGTAGTCGGTCTTGCTCGCTTTCTTGTCTCTCTTGTAATTGTTGTCTTTGATTTCATGAGGACAATGAGCAATGAGATGTTCGGTGCTTCCATAGTTATAGCATAGCCTCTTCTTGTTTGGAAACTTTCTCTTCACTACCTTGTAGCCTTGCTTTTTGAGCCCCTTTTGATATCTTCTCAAAAAGAGAGCAACATCTTTTACTTTCTCATATTGTTCACTATCACTTTCATCTTCACTTGATGATGATGTTGTCTCACTTCCTCTTTGACTTGCTTTGGTGCTTTGGGCTTGCTAGTTGATGCTTGTTTGTTGGACTTAGACTTGCTTGTAGAGAGCACTTAGCATCCCAAATTTGCAAGATGTAGAGTATCCTAAATTTGCAACAAATCAATTCTTGCATTTCTTACTTTGTCAACCCCTTCATGTACAAGATGTAGAGTATCCCAAATTTGCTTGGTCACATCAACTCCCATGACTCTATTGTACTCATCACCATCCAAAGCACTTAGCAACACACTTGTGGCTTGACCATTTAGATAAATGTTACAAATTTCAGTTCGAGTTGGGTTTTTGGGATCAACCGGTGGCTCAACACCATTGCATACAATCCCAAATACCCTGGTGAAGACCTACAAGATAGGCTCTCATCAAGTACTTGCACTTGGCAAAGTTGGTCCCATCAAAACAGGGCAACTTGCCCACGAGCACATTGATGAAAGATCTACGATCATTGTTAGTCACAGAAGAATAATCAAAGGATACGGTTGCACATTTGTTGTCGCCGCCCTTTCCCTTGCTCTCCTTCTTCCCACCCTTGGATACTTGGTAGGACTCATCATCATGTCCATCTTCGGTGCTACTTGATAGTTCACTTCATGAAGTGTTGCTTGATTTCGCTTCTTCAAGTTTCTTCTTCTTCTTAGCTTCTTCTCTTCTCTTTCTTGCTTCTCTCTTCAGCCTCCTATCTTCTTTTCTTTGCATCTTCTCTTCAAGCTTTCACTAAGCTTCTTTCTTTGTTTGCCTTGCTTCCCTTTTCTTTCTTCTTTCTTCTTTCTTCTTTTCTTTACTTCTTTTCTTCTAGTCTTTGGGCCTTCTCTTCATTAGAGAGGACAACAGCGGGAAGCGAAGTGCCTGCTATTGATGCACTTAGCTTGCTGCTGTCCGTATCGTGCAGCTCCACATCTTTAGGGTCAACGTGCACGGCTTGCACATCACCGGCTCCTCCTCCGGGCTCCATACCTCACGCTGTGAAGCTCAAACAAGGTAACCGGCTTTGATACCACTTGTAAGATCGCTGGCTAGCCTAGAGAGGGGGGTGAATAGGCCTGCCAAAACAAAACTTAAAAACTGCTGTCAAATTATGCGTGGCACTGCTGCTCGATGCAGCGGCATTGACCACTCTAGGCGGCACTGCCACTCACTCACGCGGCACTGTCGCTCGCATAGATGATTGGGGTGATTACAAACCTCCCGGTGCTGCCACACAAGTTGGCAAGCTCCATGGGTGACGCTCTAGCCGACTAGAAGCAAGCTCTAAGAGTAACAGATGCAATCCACCAGCTTGAACGCGAACCACGTGCTCTAGGAGTTGAAGATCAGTTGGAGCAGCTCTCAATCGAAGATTTGAGGCTCAATCTCCCAAAGATTTGGAAGGAAATCTAGGGAGAGAAGCTTGGGAGTCTTGCAATGGAGAAAGAGGAGCTGCTCTAGTCGCTAAGTCGTGGAAAAATGGGCGAGGTTCCCGTTGGAGGAGATGAGGAAGATGTAAAATATCCCTCACCAATCATTATTTTAACTTTAACTCGTGGTAGTGTCGTCGCTTTTTGATCAGCAGTCTTTTCTTTCGAGTGGCGATGCCACTTGCTGACAACAGTCTTAGCTCTGCCTGAGCACGACTCAAAAGATGAGATTGCAGAGCTTGTTGTCTTGGCTATGATTTGAGGATATTTTGGTGGGTATTTGAGCACATGGTTGCACATTGAAGCTTGTATATTGCATCCCCTTTATAGTGCGGCTTTTTCTAAATTCAAATTTGAAATAAAAATAAATTTAAACGCCATTGAGTTGATTACCACATCCTTTTGTAATTGAGGGCTCCACCAACACATGTATTATCCTCCTTTTCATTTTATCTGCTTATCAACTTGATAAATCTCATTAGTCCTCTAAATATGTCGTTATCATCACCAAAACTCACAATAGGACTTGATTGCACTTATAGAGTGGTTTATTGAAGCAGAGATGTTGTCCTACAAAACGTCTTAGAAGGAAAACCCTATGTGAGTTCGACTGCTAGTCACAGTCTATGAGATGTGGGTAATCTCTAGATACTCATGAAAGGCATGGAAGTGTGACTTATATGCTTCAAAACAAAGGGGATGCTTGTAGCAGCCTAGTACCATGAAAGAATTTTGGTAAAACTCAATTCACACAAAACTGTCAATTTAAGTCATAATCCATTGTTCAGTTGTGAATGTGTAGAGTCTCTATTCTAGATGGATGTTCAACTTAATAGTCTTCGTCGAAACTCTAGTATATCAAAGATTTGTGGTTTTAAGACTATTTTACTACGAACCCTATAATTTGGTGATGATTGTTGGATATATTATGGGTTTGGCCAATATAATATTTAATAAATCAAATAAACTCTATGGCCCATATTAATGCGCTATATATGATTTAATACCATACGAGATTTTGACTAGATTTTGACTCGGTTTATATGGTTGGACATTGTCTATCTATATTGAGAAGCTGAGAAAAATATGCTGGTATGCCACACGCACGCGCGCCGCCACCACCGCCGACAGTCGGGCCAAGGTTGTGGCAGGCAGGCGAGCGGACGGATGGGGCCGGGTTTTGCCAATCAAATCACATAATTACGGGAGTTTCTTCCGTTTTTAATTAGTGGCAATTTGATGATGAAAGTTTCAATAAAGTTTTCGATCAATATCTTGCTGGTTAGTATCATCTACATATTATTCATGCTTAGATCACACAAGCACATTATTGCTATTTTTTGGATTAAATTATTATTAAAATTGTCTAAAATTCTAACATCGTGTTCTCGTTTAATTAGGTTCAAGTACTAATGTGATATTATTATCCAGTTTAGGTGCTAAAAGTGCATTTAAGAGTATCAAGACCTAAACGAGAACACATGATAATTTAAGAATCGATAAAGAAATTTACTCATTGGGTCTCACGTGTTAGGACCATGTCATTGCTAATTCCGTTAATTTGGACTTATATGTGTGAGAAAAAAAACTACTAGCTCTGTTCAGGAAAGAATGCATCTACGGGTTGTATGTTGGCAAAAGTAGTTCATGTTTGACCAAGTTTTTAGTGAATACTATTCGTATTTATGACTCCAAATTAATTTATTATAAAATACATTTTATAATTAATCTAATGATATTTATTTAATATTATAAATATTAATACTTTTTTATCTATAATTAGTCAAACGTAATATTCTAAAACATGACACTGGTAAAATTGCATTATTTCCTTAACGGAGGGAATAACTTAGACCGTCTCCAACAATCGTGATCCAAAATACAAAACACATTCATTATTTGGAGAACGTTACAAGTAAATGATTCAATACCTATTTTTGGTCTTCTTCAACAACAAGACTCAATAAATAATTCTTTCTGCAAATGGATTCTCGAGAGAGATACTCAGATTTGGGTTATGTCTCTCCTAACATCTAAAATGGATCTTTCATATAGATACTCTGTTGGCCGCAAAAGGTCTCCTGAAGACAGCCTTAGAACACGCTTCAATCAATCCGAGTGGGACAGAAGACAATTTTGGTGTTCTCCGTGTCAGTTGGTTGGCCGCCAAGCCAGTGCAACCGTTACGTTCCAAACTTCCAACTCAAAGACGTCATCAGCCTCGTGATCGTGCAAGGACAGCAAAAGCACGGGTCGCCGAATCCTTTCCAGCTCTCGGTCGGCGGCTGCCCGCCCGCTTCAAATAGAGCCCAGGCCACTGCCCGCCGGTGGCCCGTGCCCGGCGCCAGTTTGTCCGCACCTGCACCCGGGACCTGATCTGCCGCGCCGGCGCGCCGTGCGCCGTCCTACGCAACACGCACGCCGGTGGCTGGCGGCGGCTCTTAAAAATACAGTGAGCCCGTTTGGCGCGGCGCGCGGGCCGAGCATTCGTATTTCGTCTCGACGCGGCCGCCCGATCTCTGGTGGTGGTGCGGCCTCACGGGCCACGAGCCACACAGAGCAAGCAGCCAAGCAAGCGAAGCGAACAAAGCTCACGGGGCGCAGCAAAGCCCCCGGGACCGGGAGCTTAATTAAGCGCGCGGGCGCGGCACACGGGCGGCCAGATCGGCCTGCCGATGATGGCCGCTCTGCCGCGGTGGACGCCCCTCCTCCTCGCGCTGCTCCATGTCCTAATCGGCGGGGCGGCGGCGGCGGCGCCGTTCCGGGCGAGGGACCTGCTCCCGCTGCTGCCGCGGCGGCTGGCGTGGCAGCTCATGGGCGCCACGGCCCACAGCGCCGTCGACCTGCTCCCATCGTTCGTTGCCGCCGTGGCGCCGGGCGGGCCCGCCGCCGCCTGGCGCGGCGCGTGCTTCGCGGAGAACCAGGCCGTACTCAGCCTCACCCCCGGCTCCGGCGGCGCGCCCGGCCGCAACGGGACCGCCGGGGGACTCAACAGCACCACCTCTGGCCTCGGTGGCGCCGTCCTCCGCCTCAAGGTGAGGGCTCCCTCACGCTCACATTGCCCAGAGCACGCAAGCTGATTACGAGTAGCAACTAGTGACATTTCAGCTGCGGACTGATTTATTTCTTTAGATTCCGTTCCACCGTAATCCTGACTCTAAATCCCATATATATTTTGGCTGAATTATGGCTTCTCGATCAATAGCAAAGCGGACACATTGCCTAGCTAATTGTGTGATCCGAGTGAATTTTGACTGGGACTGTAAGAGGGACAAACGAATTTTGGATGCCTGAATTTAATAGTAGTACAACAAGACAAAAGAACACACATGTTTGGAACACGGATAGAAATAGAATGGGAATGGCCGCTGATTATTGTACATTATTGGTACCCGGTCGGTGGCAAACAAAACAATAGAAATGCCAAATCACTAGTCTGCACGTCCGTGTCACTCTGTCCTGTAGTGACAAATATGAAGCATGGCTCCTAGGTTTTGTTTTTGCTTTTCTTTGTACCGGCTGTTGTACACTTTTTCACTTTGGAGACCATTTGTATTGTATCTGTAGGGCGAGTAAACAAAAACAGGCATTCTTTATACTCCATAGTATAGGATAGACTGGGATTACTATATGAGGTCAAATGCTTTATGACAATTTGAATTAGTACAAACCTAAAACGATTTACGATTTGGAACTAGGGAGTGCTAACACTAGTATCATGCTTTATGACAATTTTTATCTTTCCAAATGTTTCTTTGTGGAACAATGTAGACTGCTTCGCCTCAGAGCTGGACATGCATGGATTTGTATGTGTTTGCGACGCCATACAGGATAGCCTGGGATTACTATATGAGGTCAAATGAAAACCACACCTTTGAGATTAAAGCGTGGGAGGAAGCAGCAGAAATGGAATATGTACGTTTCTTTTGAAGGTTGACTTCTCTTTACTTTGGGCAATACCGCTCGGTGTTTCCCAGTAATCCTAATAATCAATGTGTGCACCAGGTAAAGCAGCATGGAATTGCCATTTTTCTCATGCCATCTGGAATGCTTGGGACATTGTTATCCTTGATTGATGTTGTACCTTTGTTTTCAAACACCGGTTGGGGACAGGATGCCAACTTGGCATTTCTTCAGAAGCATATGGGAACTTCATTTCAGAAACGTTCTGAGCCCTGGTCTGCGAATATAAGGAGAGAAGATGTACATTCGGGTGACTTTTTGGCCCTTTCAAAAATCCGAGGGCGATGGGGTGGATTTCAGACATTGGAGAAATGGGTGACCGGCGCATTTGCTGGGCATACTGCAGTTTTCTTGAAAGATGAGAATGGCACCCTCTGGGTTGCAGAGTCAGGCTATGAAAATAAAAAGGTAGTATTTCTCTGAAATTCTTAGTTCAGTTGATAACCTAGGACTTTGACCTATATGACTTAAGGACAATTGTAATGACAAATACAAAATATGATTCAGCATTAGCTATTTTACGCAGCAAATATTTGGTGAGATTTCCTGTTTTCTTGGTGTAGTGAAATGATATTAGCCCACCAATAAAATTCTCAACATTTGTTTTTCACTTTTTGGATATTTAGTTTTCACATAATCATAAACTCTGCTAATGCAAGGTCTTGGCATTCTTTTTTCTCTAGAAGACTAGAACTGATTTGATTGATGAAAGGTCCCATTACAGACCATCTTCTTTTATCCCACCAAGTTAGAAGTTGAATCGAATCTATGAATCTATGAATACTATTACCAGACTTGATTACACCTGTGTTTATCCCAAACAAGGAGGTTGGTAGATAGACTTTTGATGTAGAGTTTGGCTATGCGTCGCCTCATTATAAAAGAGTAAAAGACTATGGTAGAGAATGGAGCTTTCAGATCAGTTGTTAGTGCTATGGAAAATTGAAATTATACTCTCTGTTGTCAAACCTTAGTACTTAGAGCTTCATGCGCTTAAAATCTATAAGCATTTCGTCATATTAGTACTTGTTATTTTTTAACGATATCTGGCAATGATGGCAGGGTGATGAAATCATTAGTATGACTCCATGGGATGAATGGTGGGGAATGGCACTTAAAGATGACTCAAATCCTCAGATAGCACTTCTGCCATTGCACCCTGATGTACGGGCCAGATTCAATGAGAGTGCTGCATGGGATTTTGCGCAAAGCATGTATGGAAAACCCTATGGTTATCATAATATGATATTTAGTTGGATTGATACAATGTCAGATAATTATCCACCTCCTCTTGACGCTAACCTGGTACTGCTTTATCTTTGTTAAAACTCACGTTTGGGTTCCTTCTTTTCAGTTTCCTTTTTCATCATAGGCTTTCCTTCTGCCATGTCCATAATTTTATTCATGTTGGTATTTCACATTGTCATGTTTCTGAGATGACATGGATACATATTAGAAGTGCATTACCAACATTATCACCCTGAAGTACAACAGGAATTCCTCTTATGAACCACACCCACTTTATAAACTTGAATTGAAAGTTGATATATAATATGGGCGTACCCAGTGCAGAGAGCTCCCGCTCTGTGCGGGGTCTGGAGAAGGGTGTCAGTGGCAAGCCTTACCGTCGTCTGTGCAATGCGAGGAGACCGCGACTCGAACCCGGGACCTTCAATATGAGCATTCTAAATTTACCTGAAACTCACAAGCAGACAAGCCATTTGCTGACACCGCTGTAGATTGCTAAGCATTTGCTGACATTGAAAAACTTCCTATACAGAGCCTAGGTGAATTTTCTCTTGGTATCATTCATTCATGAGCAATATGAGACTGAATAGAGATAAATATTGCATATACATGGGTTTCTAAATAAGTTTGGAGCGATAAGAAATTAACAATGTAAGTATAATGTGTGGTGTTCTAAACAAGTACAGTGCTCGGACTCTGAGATCTTATGTACAAGTGCTAAACTTGTTCATTGTTGAGATCAAGATAAATACTAAGACTAAGTTCCATTTTGACCCTAGGTTAAGATTTTTCTATTTAAAAAAAAACTAATATATTTTGTCCTAGACATATCTTTTATCAACATAGTTTCATCTGTTCATATTATTGTTGTGCTGCACTGTTCAGTTCATGATATTCATTAATCCCAGGTAATGGCTATTATGTCCATGTGGAGCAGATTGCAGCCACGCTATGCTTCTAACATGTGGAATGAAGCCCTTAATAAACGGCTTGGGACTGAGGTATATATCAATGTCATAGCACATCACACTTGAGCTGATGGGGACTTGATGACGATTCTACAGTTTGTTTCTAACATGTAGTTATCCATGTGGAGTTCAGTTCTATGTTCTGTTTCAGTAGTCCATCTTGGTATGCATTATTCAATTGCAGCTTTTACAGTAAACCAGATGGCTGGGGTGTTCATTGTGAACTTGGTATTGATCTGTGGTTATTCTGGCCTGAAACAGGGGCTTGTCCTGACTTCTGACCAGTTAACTGCATTGCTTCTGTGAAGCAAGTAGTTTAGTTTATTTTCATCCCTTTTTATTTGCTATATCTACGATGGAAGTATTCATAGTGACTAAAGCTCAATCAATTGGCTGAGAAAACATAGTATCTATGCTTGGATGTAGAAACTGGACCTTCATGGGATCATTACAGAGACAGAGAGACGCGGCTTGTCTTTCAACCAGCTGCTCACCATACCTGAACGAGATGATTGGGAATACAGCGATGGCAAATCAACGACGTGCGTTGCCTTCATTCTGTCAATGTACAAGGCGGCCGGCGTTTTCGCGCCCTTCACGGACTCAATCCAGGTCACTGAATTCACCGTAAGTGCCTCTCCTGACAGGAAAATGACTACACACACAGCACTGATGAGCACTCTTATTTGTTTTCATTCAGTTCACCTTTCATTTCCTGCACTGTTCTGCTGCATCCGGTTCAAGTGACAAATAAAATCCCTGGTTTTTATCCGTGGTAGATCCGGGACGCGTACATGCTCAAGATCTTCGAGGACAACCAGACGAGGCTGCCCAGCTGGTGCAACGCGGCGGCGGACAGGCTCCCCTTCTGCCAGATCCTCGGGGAGTACAAGATGGACCTGCCGGAGTACAACACGATTGAGCCCTACGCCAACATGAACGAGAACTGCCCCTCGGCGCCGCCCACCTACAATCGGCCATCGAACTGCTAGCTGATCGACGCAAGCATAGGCAGTGAGGTTAGCGTCTGTTGGGGTGTAAGCTAAGTGTAAATAGACCACGCTGTATGCTATTCATGCAGTGGTTTCACTTGCAGGGTAAGGCGTCGTACGTGCAGAGTATGTTGTTTGTAGGTGGTTGTTCGTTCAGATGCTAATTCAGCGATTAATCAGCTACGGCCTACCAGCAGCTGTAGAGTGCTTAGCCTTCGCTGCTGTAGAGTGATTGCTTGTGAAAATGATGACAATCATTCCAAAATTAGTGTGAAGCGGCCGCACATCAGGCCTTCAGTATGTTCAAAATACCTGTCCGTTTGTGTAATGCAAAGAATCTGAACATGAGACATCAGAACTGCTCCAGATATGCCTATCTCCTTCACCTACACACTTCAATTCCGCCACCTTGTTACTTTGGGCCCCTTCTGGAACTCTTCATTCACAGGAATCAGTTCAGTTCAATTTACAGGGAAAAATGCAGAAAACAGAAGTTCCGAAGGGGACCTTAGTTTAAATCTTGGCAAATGTTCCAAAACACTTCCAAATGGAAGCAGTTCCCTCGTATCCAGTGGTTCTGTCAACAAGCATAAGACCCAAGCATTCTGTCACGGGTGATGGCGCCATCACCTGTGAATGAAGAGTTACAAAAAACAAAAGTAAAACGATTTCACGCATCGTCACTGCGACATCTTTTCAAACCATTTACTCTAGACATCACCACAAACTTACATAACCTCACAAGCTACCAGAAACACAAACAAAGAACTGAACAACTTTTCAGTAATACAAGAGAGCAAAGATTTCGCACACCTATGGACACATGAACCTCGTATCTAAAGTCTAAAGCCTTAATTGGGCATCCAGATGTGTGCTGTAAAATATACTTGCTCAACGCTAAATTTATTACATAAGTATGCCTTATAGTAGTAGCTAACATGCTAATAGCTCGGTGACGGTCTTCCGTTCCTGACAGATATCTGAACATCATCCGGGAGAAAGCCAAACGAATACCCAATCCTGCGATGTTAAGTAAATTAAGCAGCTGAGGAAAAGAAAAAAAAAGCAATGCATGCTACATGTTTTCATCATGATCAGAGACGTTACCTGCATGTCTACTAAAATTTTGTGAAGTCTGAGCACGAAGGACTCAGAGAATTATGGAAGAAATGTCCCGGTGCTCATTGTAGATTCGAATGACTGGTACGTGTTCGACTTTGTGCTTGTCTGCCCCTCCCTCCTTTAAGCTTGACACCATCGCCTCCGGCATGGCAAATAAGTGAATTTCTTTGAGATGTTTGAGGCCTTCGATGCTGTCGGGTATGGTGTTTAGCTTCTCACAAGACCTGATGGACATCTTTTGTATCTTGGGCATTGCTTCCCTGAAGCATATGTGTTCAAGATTGGTCAAGTGGTCAATCTCTAGTATCTGAAGCCTACTGAAACCTTCACTGAAGTGCAGGGACTCCCCATCGTATGCCTGAGAGACTGGAGCTCCTTGACTGAGTCTTCGCTCAACTTGGACCGCCGGAGCCGGATCCTCACAACATTGCGGAGGGAGAAGATCCAGCTTTGTAGCTTCAACAATTGACCCCTCAAGTAGAGGCGTTCAAGCCTCTGAGGAGCAGGATTAAGTGAGCGGAGATCGAGGGGCTCATCCAAGGAGATCGATGATGCCAACAAGGACAGTAGCTCAGTCATCTGGGAGACAGAGGAGCAAAGGCGTGGGCCGTCACCCTCTCTAAGCTTGACAATCCCCAACCTCTTGAGCTGTGTCAGGTTGCCGAGCTCTACTAGCATGCCATTTTCTTGTGTTGCTTCCACGTAGGTCAGCTTCTGCAGCTCCCTCAGCTGTCCTATGCCTTGAGGCAGTGTGACACCGAGCGCGTAGTAGTATGGCGGGTGAAGTCCAATATAGTACCGGTATGCAAGAAGATGATGGATGTTCTGCAGCCTGGAGATCCCTGGCGGAAGCTCTGAGACATACGTTCCTTTCAGGTCCAGAGTTTGCAGTTGAGTTAGCTTCTTCACCGACTTGGGCAGCTTACTGATCTTGGTGTTTCTCAGGCTCAAATATCGCAGATAGAGACCATCAGGCAACTCTTCAGGCAAGTGATCAATGGGTGCCCCCTCGAGGTCCAAGACCCTCAGCAACTTGTAACCAGAGATGGATAATAGAAAGGATGACGTGGCCGCTGAGCTTGTGCCCAACATGAATAGTGTGCGGACATTGCTTGCCTTGACGTCGCTGAGGAAGTCCTCTTTGGCATCCATCATCGAAATACGGCGCACATTCGCACCAATCCTATCAACATCTCTGGTAACTGAGACGCCGAAGTTCTCCTCTTCCGACTTATGGATGATGATCTCGCGGAACATGTCATGAACGCTGCAGCTCTTGACCTTGCCGTAGTCATAGTAGTCTGTCACCTGGACAAGGTTCCTGTTGATGAGCTCCTTGAGATACTCCTCGGTGGTGTCCTCCAGTGTCTTGCCGACTTCCTTCTGGACAAAGCCCTCCGCGATCCACAGACGGATTAGTGCAGTGCGCTTGACACAGTATGTTCTGGGGAACAGGACGAAGTAGAGGAAGCATGCCTTGAGACGGCTCGGCAGGTCTTTGTATGCGAACCATAGGACAAAGGGAAGGGTGAGCTGAAGGTCCTTGGTCCTGTGCAGCTCTTCAAGAACAGCCTTCCATGTTGGCACGGCCTGTTCCTTGGTGGACATCAGCCCGCCCATGGCAACGAGCAGGAGGGGCAGGCCATGGCACTCACGAACGATCTCCTCGGAGATCTCCAGCTCCGGAGGGTGGGTCGACCAGAAAGCTCCGTGACGGAAGAGCCGCAGAGAGTCATCGCGGTCGAGTGGGCTGTGTTTGAGGACCTGCACGGCCGACGCCCACCGGCACTGGCTCCCAATATCAGGCACACGGGAGGACACCATGATCCGGCTCCCGAGGCCATTGTCCGGCAGCGCGATGCTCAGGTAATCCCAGACGTCGGAGCTCCACAAGTCATCCAGGACAACCAGGTATGGCTTGTTACTCAAGTAGCGGCCCACCGTGTCAGCCAGCTGCATCTCCTCCATGGAGTCAGCATTGGCAGGCATCTCCGGCCTCTCCAGGAAGACTTGCAGCATTATTCGTTTGAGAACAGCAGCTGAGAAAGCTGCACCGACGGTGACCCATGCATGACAGCGGAATCGGCCCCTCACCTGGGGCTCATTGTAGACACTCCTCACGAGAGTGGTCTTGCCAACGCCGGCCGTGCCCACGACAGAAACCACTGTGAGCCCTGGCACAGCACCCAACAGCCACAGTTTTACCTTCTCCTGGCTTGAGTCGACGCCCAGCGCCTTGACTTCCAAGGAGAGAGGGTCCAGCTGCCGGTCATCCATCCGGTACCGTGTGGCATTCGCCGGGGACTCCCTGTCGTCCAGGTTGGCGAGGAGTGACAACCTTAGCTTGATGGCATCTATGCGGGAGTTGATATGCTTGACTTGCTTGGCCATCCGGCGGCGAGCAAAAAAGATGTTGATTGCCGGCGCTATCATGGAGAGGATGCTGCTGCTGCTGGAGCTGGAGCTGGTCTCTTCCAGCATGTCTTCCACGTCACGGTTAATCTCTGTCACCTGCTGCACCCACTTTTTGATGACGTCCCCAGCACCATTCACAATGCTTGGGTCAGTCAGCTCGGCGCTCACCGACCGGAAAGGCTCCATAACCCTGTCCTCGTTCCCCATGGCATCCTGCGGAGCATCTCTTGCTTGCTGGAGAGCAAGGCGATCAGCCTCTGCTGAGGCGAGTGCTCAGCCATCTCCGCCGTGGTTCCTCCTGCTCCACGGCACACCGGACAATAAGACTCGATAGGAAGCCAAGAGAAGCATATGAAAAACACAAATAGGGTTGAGAGAAAATGGTACCAGTCAATTGACTGTATGCCGACCGGTGCTGGAGAAGTTACATCGCTACAAGGAAGCAAATACTAATGGAAGTTGTTCATCAGGAAGATGCTGAGGTTGAAGCAAGCTGTAGGCCAAACAATTGAGTGCATCAGAAAAAAAATTAATCCAATAATAGGAAATACATGCAAATAAAAAATTTGGCCATGGTTGGAGAGAAGGGAAATTGAGTTCTCTAGTCCAAAAAATGCATAGCAATCCCACTTTTCCAAACATGCATCCAGGAGAAGATTATGCCACTCATTGCCATCCCTACTAAATAGAACTTGCTAGCAATAACCACCTATCACCTTGACACCTTTTTTTAGAGAAAATGTGTCCAAACAGGGATAATAGAACTTATTCACAAGGTACCTGGTTTCAGTATTTCATTTCTTTCATTTTGTAACACTATGAAAAGCAAAGGCCAGTACATCTTTTTTTTTCCTTGATTGAATACGTAGGAGAGCTACGTATCATATCATTAGAGAAGAAAATAAGCAGTGCATCATATCATTCTCAACCTCATCAAACAGAATTCTCTCTTTTTTCCTGTTGGCATTCTTTAAGGACAGACAGTTTCTTGTTTTTAGACAAGAAGGTGGCACAAGTTATCAATCAGAATTTTTAAAGTTCTGCATATGTACACATCCCAATTCAAGACGAACCTTGAAGCCAAATTTGCTGCCCTTCAGATGAAACTTGAAGTTGGCCAACTCAAGTTTTCAACACTTCTAAGGCATGATAATAAGAAACTACACGAAAGTAATAGGGTAGTCAGTCTCAGGAAGTACATGGTTCGGAGAAGGCCATGCTTTGATCGTGTTCGTCCAGGTGGATAACCTTGGCCGCTCCCGCTACAGAAAGAGGACCACGAGAAGGTAGAGTTGTGTGATAGACAGAAAGGAGGTTAATGGAGCTTGTGGACATGAGAAAAGAACATAGCCAAGGCACTATGGTGCTATATGCTTCTCAGCTTCGTAAGTGCAGATATATGCATGCAAGAGCATCATAGGCAGCAGGTGTACTGAAGGAGTGAAGGTTGCATCACAAAAGCCGGCCTACATATGCTAAAATACTCATGCCAAGTTGGTAGTAATATATGAATACTGTCGCCTGCAGAACAAAAAGAATGCAGAGAAGAGACGTAACATTTCCTTTAGATGAATTATTGCCCTAAAGTCAGAGGTAGCAGTGATGCAAGATTATGGAGGTGGACCGCGCTTGAGGACATGGTCTTGGATTCTATTACAATGGCAAGTAGGCAGTTAATATATATTTTTTTTAAAAAAAAAAGAAATTGTCCTCTATTGGTTGTCCTCCCCATCAACCTTCTTCTCTGTTGACCCTCCCAGCGATCTCTAGCCTCGATGACCAACATGCCTCTAATTTGATCTTCAACCTAGTTGTTGTTGCTGCTTCCAGCCCACCTACCATCTGCTGCCAGCGACACCTACCACCCCGATCACATGGTAGTGGCTGATGAGCTCCATACCTAACTGCCACCATCGATACCCCACCTCTTGTCACAACAACACCCCCCCTATGAGCAGACAATTATCATTATAAATGAAAGAAGGAAGCTGTACATTGTGCTCATTCCTAAAAGTGATATAAGTTGTGCACAAAAACCTTTAAAAAGTTGGGAAAAATAAATTATAGAAAAATATCAAAGCCTATGCACAAAATTGGCTTCTTATTAATCATCTTGCTAATTTTCTGAATCAGTTTCAGATATCACACCAAAAACTTATAGGAAGCCAATGTTGCTCTTCCAGGATGACCCATCACCTATATCTCAGATGTAGAACCTGAGAAGTTCGTTGTCCATTGGATTTTTTTTAGGGCGTGGATATAAACCTAAACCAACCAAGTTCAAGTTCTGGTGAGGAAAAATTGGGTGTCTATCTTAATATGACACTGCCTAGTACCTCATAGATTGGTCTAGCACTTTAGTTTCTTTTAACTTTTTTTTTTCACAACAACAACAACAAAGCCTTTTAATCCCAAGCAAGTTGGGTAAAAGCTAGAGTTGAAACCCAACATGAGCCCCTAGCCATGGTTCATGGACGTCAATAGCTTCTTTTTAAGCACTCCTATCCAAACAAAGATCTCTAGGTATGGTTCAGGCACGTAACAACTTTTTTTTCTTCACAATGACAATAAAATAGATAATTTATTTTGGAACATTGGCTCTGCAAACACTGAACATGGTCTGATAATAATGAGACTTAAGATCTACAACCTTAAGTACAGCAACCTAGAGTAATGAAGACCTCAATTATGACAGCCTTGTAAAATTGTATCTATGCTATATTGCACCATGTAAGCAGCAGCAACAACAACAACATAGCCTTTAGTCCCAAGCAAGTTGGGGTAGACTAGAGTTGAAACACACCAAAGAGCCCCAAGTCATGGTTCAGGCACTTCAATAGCTGCTTTCGAAGCACTCCTATTCAAACATATATCTCTAGGTATATCCCAAGCTTTCAAATATCTTTTTATTGTCTCCCCCATATCAATTTCAGTCTTCCTGTACCTCTTCTCGTATTATTAGCTTGGCTAAGGACTCCACAATGCACCGGTGCCTCTGAAGGTCTCCTTTGGACATAGCCAAACCACCTCAACCGATGTTGGACAAACTTTTCTTCAATTGGTGCTACCCCTAGGCGATCACGTATATCATTGTTCCGAACTCGGTCCATTCTTGTGTGACCACAAATCCATCGCAACATACATATTTCTGCAACACTCAATTGTTGAACATGTCGAATCTTTGTAGGCCAACATTCTGCTCTATACAACATAGCCGGTCTAATCGCTGTTTTATAAAACTTGCCTTTTACCTTTTGTGGTACCCTCTTGTCACAGAGAATGCTAGAAGCTTGTCACCACTTGAACCACCCTGCTTTGATTCTATGGCTAACGTCCGCATCAATACCTCTATCCCTCTATAGCATCGATCCCAGATACCGAAAGGTATCCTTCTTAAGCACTATTTGACCTTCCAAAGTATCATCTCCCTCCTCCTATGCAGCTCCGCCAAAGTCGCATCCCATATTTGGTTTTAGTTCTGCTCAATCTAAAATCTTTAGACTCAAGGGTCTGCCGCCATAACTCTAGTTTTCTATTTACTCCCGTCTGACTTTCGTCCACTAACACTACATCACCAGCGAACAACATACACCAAGGGATATCCCCTTATATGTTCCTGGTAACCTCATCCGCTCCCTTTGGTCACTCCAAGCACCTCTGAAGCAACCTTCCGAATGCATGTTGCTATTTTCTCCCACATGTTGTTTGCATCGCCTTCATCCTTCCAAGGGCCCTCTTCAATGATCTTTTCCTTAAAGACCTTTGATGCCTCCCCTTCTAATTTCCACCACTTCGTTCTAGCAACCCTAACTTGTTTGTTCCCACGAGCTTGCACCAGAAAACGGAAGTCAGCCACCACCAGCTTGTGTTGAGCGATCACACATTCTCCAGGTATCACTTTATAGTCCACGCATGTTCGTTTATCCCTCCTTGTAAGGACAAAGTTGATTTGACTAAAGTACTGTCCGCTACTAAAGGTCACTAAATGGAACTGTCTCTTATGAAAGAAAGTGTTAGCTATTATCAGATCAAAAGCTATAGCAAAGTCTAAGACTTCCTCTCTCTCCTGGTTCCTACTATCATATCCAAAACCCCATGAACCGCCTCGAAATCTGCACTTGATGTACCTACAAGGCCATTAAGATCACCTCCTATAAAGAGCTTCTCGCTACTAGGGACAGCTCTAACCAAGCGATCTAAGTCTTCCCAAAAAAGCCGCTTAGCACTCTCATCATGGCCTACTTGGAGGGCATACGCACTAATTACGTTTAAGACCATATCACTAATGACAAGTTTAACTAAGATGATTCTATCCCCTTGCTTTCTCACCTCCACCACACCATCTTTGAGGCTCTTATCAATCAAAACTCCTACTCTATTTTTATTTAAAGTTGTCCCTATGTACCAGAGCTTGAAGCCGGTATTGTCCATCTCCTTTGCCTTCTGCCCCTTCCATTTCGTCTCTTGGACGCATAAGATATTTACATGCCTCCTAACCGTTGTGTCTACACACTCTCTTAACTTACCCGTAAGGGACCCTACATTCCAGCTACCTAAACGGATCCTAGTTGGCTCGACTAGCTTCCTTACCCTTCGCACCCGCCGAGGTAGGTGTGAAGACCCTTGCTCATTTTGCACCACATCCGAGCGCCGATGTGGCACGCCACTAAGGATGCGACGACCCGATCCTTGCTCACTTGACACCGTGCCCAGATCGCGACACGGCGCGTTACGAGGGTGACGACCCGGCCCTTGCTCATTTAACACCATACCTGGGTTCCGACATGGCGCGTCGCTAAGAGAGTTACGCCCCAACGGGATTCTTTTGGGGTTTCATCTCCATAAAAGTGGCTAAGTTTTTACATTGACTCGCCGCGCCTAACACAAACCCTCTCTTTTACCAGGGCTTGGGACCTGCTATGCTGGGACACCAAAGGTGCCCCACCATAGATGGAGTTATATTGCATCATGTAAGCACCCTATGTTTTAAGGTAAAAAAAAAGGGTAATATAATAGTTCTTCAAATATGCTAATCACATGCTGATTTTTTACAGGTCAAACTAAGAGCAATATCAGAGTTCTTCAAAGATGCTAATAACATCCTGATTTTTTATACTGATCAAATAAGGGTAATATCAGAGTTCTCTAAAGATGCTAATAATATGCTGATTTCATTCTAGTACCTTTTCCCTCATATGCTCCTATTTTAGCCGCACAAGCAACAGAGAGTATGTACACTGAGCAGATCAGTCAGATCTAAAGCACATAATTAAGAAAAATCATGGAGCATACAGTGCCTTACCATGTGCAATTACATAAAAGTTAGACAAACATGTGAATCAGGAACCCTGATATGGAGTGTGAAATTGTACATGACATCGCAATGGTCACGCCAAGCTACACATGATCCTTCATAGCCTAGCCATACCTGCATAAAGAGAAGCATTGCAGAAAAGTTAACCTTGGCAAAATAATACCAGTTTGATATGACTTAGAAAAATGATATGATTGTTTGATTTAAACTGGCTAAGGGTAATGGTGTCCTTCATTTTCTTTTCAGTATGGAACAACATAAATTGTGCCTGGATGTCCACGAAGGTAATTGGTTTTCAGTTCCGTTCAAGCTAGAGCAAGGAGAAAGAATAGTACCAAACCAGGTAGGAAAAAATTACAAATAGAATAGCCATACAAATACATATAACAACAACGCCTTTAAGTCCCAAGCAAGTTGGGGTAGGCTAGAGTTGAAACCCACCAAAAGCCCAAAGTCACGGTTCAGGCACTTCAATAGCTGCTTTTCAAGTACTTCTATTCAAACATAGATCTCTAGGTATATCCAAGCATTCAAATCTCTTTTGTCATTATGTAACCCAAACATTTCAGAGGATTCTTATCAAGCACAACACTAATCGTAATGATGCTGCATCTGGTCAATACTCTGGATACATGGCAGACAAATGACTACCAAACCAGTTAAACAAGCAAAAACTACAGCTAATCTCTTCTGCAACTATCAGTTTTAAATCCAATTGCAGAATATACTACTGTCACCAATCATATAATTGCACATCACTTCACGAAGAAATTCAATGACAATACGACTTCTTCAAAGCATACATAAGCAATGATGTACCAGCTAACCATGTTTGAAGATTTCAAAATAAGCAGTTACGCTTTCAGTTCAAATACAACTATCCTAGAGGCATAACTAAGGTGGCGTTCGGCTGGTCTGAAAATTTCAGACCAGCCGGCTGCTCCGGCTGTTTTCCCTCATCGCTAGAGCCGCATAACTAACAACCAACCGCAACTTTTGGCTTTTTTTTTTCGAGACAAGTAACGGGCCTAAATGAACTTCTAGCATTGAGTAAGGGGCAGGTACATCACTACATTGGATTGGATTGTCTAACCAAATTGTACTTCTGGCATTCAGTAAGGGTCAGTTACATCACTACATTGGATGCCAAAATAAACAAAAACAACCAATTGATTACTGATAATGTCTTCTGAACTTCCTTGATATGAGAGGATTAACAAGGTAAATTAATATAAGTCCCACACTTCTTTCTTTCCTCTAGTTTTTTTTTTTTTTGCCTTTTTTTTAGGAAAGAAGGCAGAAGCACCTCTCCCCGTATTTAAGCAAAAAATTCTCTTACCATGAATTGATCAATCATAGAGGCTCACTATGCAAACAAACAACCCCAGCCACAAACATGAGTTAGAATGATAATCCTCTTGACACTTGACAAAAGCCAGAAGACGCAGCAGCACTTCCTCCAACACTTCGAAATTACAGGATAGAGCGACACCATCTCAGAAGCTTGAGCTTCAAAGATAGCAATATGGAAGAAGTGGCTGTGAAGGGATTGGCTTCAGGCTTAGCAAAGCCAACACTTGACAGTGTGGCATACTGGATTGAACTAATGCGAGGTAAACATACAGCTACTGAAGAAATGAAAAAGGAAGCAGCACTCTTGGAAGCGGCACAATGGGATACATACAACTGCACAAGCAGCAGTCACTTGCTTAGGAAAGCAAGAGAGCAAGCAGAGGACTTGCATACTGAAATAGAAGCAATTCTTGATAATGCAAAACATCTTTCAAGGTATGATCATCCAAGCAGCCTCCTCAGCTTTTGTCTTAAATATGGCCATAACATATGGCACACTCCTTCTCTATGGAAAACAGCTAATAAGATGGCCAAGCTCCGGCTACAGATTAATCGATTGCTAGATATCATGAAACTATTTCTGAGTAAAGATGATGGTCCTGCAGGGAAGGCAAGACTTCAAAACAGCCATGTTGCATCTATCCTCACTGGAGCTGATTTTGTAGGAATGGAGAAGCCATTAGCCTTTCTGTTCAAATATTTGATGACAGGAGAGAATCAACGACAGGTGGCCATTGTAGTTGGAATGCATGGAGCTGGGAAGACTACTCTTGTCCGTCATATCTATGAAAACAGCACTGTGAGAGGACATTTCAACTGCCATGCATGGGTTCCTATAGAAGCTTCATTTGAAACAAGTGACCCTTTAAAATGCATAATCAGAAGATTGTACAGTGAAGCAAACTTTAATACTCCAAGGGCGATCGACCAAATGGACAATGACATGCTTGGATCTGTTATAGCACGCTTTCTGGAAAAAGAGGCACGGAGGTATGTTATTGTTCTGGATCACATATCAACAAGAGCACAACTCAAATTGCACTTCCTGACACAAATTGTCAGAACTTTGGAAGAATCAGTCACATCCAGAAATCTAGATGTTGCTGGAGCCTGCAACAATGCATACAGAGTTGATGTTGAACAACTATCTGCACCAGAAGTTTGGGAGCTATTCTGCAAGAAAGCATTTTCAGCTACAGAATTTCGTCTAGAACTGGAAGTGGACAACCTTCGTGAAAGAATTATTGGCCTATGTGCTGGATTACCTTTGGCCGTAGATTTATTAGGAGGCCTCCTTTCCCAAATTCCACAAAGCCAATGGAGCAGTACTTGGTAGCCTTGGGATTGCTGATCTAAAGGCTTTGAGTATTGCTTTAAAAGCGCGGAGTGAGCCCAACAAACCGTGGGCAAATCTACCTATCCAAGTCAGTATAGAGGTAGCTGGCCTCATCTCTGTGGCTGTAATAACTGAAGTTGGAAATGGATCTAATACACTCTTTTGGAAGGACAAATGGATAAGTGGCAAAAGTCTCCAGGACATCGCACCTCTAATATATGCATTGGTTCCTGAAAGAAGGTCAAGTACACGTACTGTGGCGGAAGCTCTAACGGGGAAAAATGGATAGAGGACATACAGGGTGAGATCGGTTCTACTGCCTTGTTCCAGTATCTTCACCTCTCAGATATTCTGAATGCTGTGGAGCTAAATGAGGAAGTTCCCTGATAAGCACATCTGGAGGCTATCTGCTTCAGGAAAATATACAGCAAAGAGCGCCTACGATACGCTCTTTCAGGGTGCAGTCGCCTTTGAACCTTATGAAAGAGTATGGAAATCTTGGGCTCCACCCAAAAGCAAATTTTTCATGTGGCTTGTCGCTCATAATAGATGCTGGACAGCGGACAGATTGGCAAAGAGGGGGCTCCCTCACCCAGATCAGTGCCTTCTATGTGATCAAGAGGAGGAGGAGGACATTCACCATCTTCTTGTGGGCTGCGTTTTCTCAAGAGACTTCTGGTTCTCCCTCCTATCTCGCTTTGGTTTCGCAGCACTTGCTCCTCAGCCTTCCGACCAATCCTTTGATAATTGGTGGAGAAAAGTTAACAGTGCTGCTAGTGGAGACTTTAGGTTGGGATTGAACTCTCTAGTCATTCTGGGAGCCTGGAGTATCTGGCGGCACAGAAATGATTGTGTCTTTAATGAGGCAACCCCAAATGTTAACTTGGCTCTGGCTTTGGCTAGGGAGGAGGCGCATTGGTGGAGCATGGCAGGAGCCAAGGGACTTTCCATGCTCACTGCTGGAGGTTCAGCCTAAACGACTGATGTAGGGTCGTCTTGTTGGTCTGTCTTATCTGGTGATCTAGTGTCTGTGTAATGGCAAGGGGTGTGTGTGGGGTTTGGGTCTATGTATGACTCTTTTTCTTCTATTAATACAATGATACGCAGTTCTCTTGCGTGTTCGAGAAAAAAAAATGGAGCAGTATCATTGACAAGTTGGAAGTACATGGTTACATAGAAATATTAGAAAGGAGCATCAATGATATCAATGACTTGTCTGATATGGCACAGACAAACATAAAAAAGTGCTTGAACTACTTTAGCATTTTGCCAAAAGGTTCTACAATTACACACAACACGCTAGTCCGATTGTGGATAGCTGAAGGTTTTATACATGTCCAGGGAAGAAGGACACAGGAAGAAATTGCCACAGAATACCTCAATACTCTCATTGAACGTCACATTGATCAGGTTGCAGAGCATTACCAGTATGGAAGACCAAAGAGTTACAAGCTTAACGGGCTCATGCATGATGAGCTTCGAAAAAAAGCAGAGGAAGAGAACTTCTATACAACAATGGAGAGTCTAAACAACTCCCCTGAACAGATTCGACGTCTGTTAGTTCAAGTCACAGTAAAAGAATTTCCAAGGAATGTGTATTTGCACAATGCTATCTCTCTGTTTATTTTAAGCAGAACATCTCACATAGCGAAACTCTTATCCAGCACAAAATCACTGAGAATACTGAGTCTGAAAGATGAAACAATTCAAGTATTCCCAAAAGAAATTAGCAAGCTGACTCATTTGAGATATCTCAATTTGGGCAATACCAAGATAAGCAAGCTTCCATCATCTGTGGGGAATCTGATATACCTACAAACTTTAATCCTCAAAGGTACCCTAGTAGCAGAGTTACCCAAGGAAATACTGAAAGTAAGACAGCTTCAGCATCTTCTCGCCTACAGATATGACATGGAGAAAAAAACTGAAAGACAGCCAGACATTATCTATGGTGTGAAAGTGCCAAAAGGAATTGGTGATCTGAAAGATCTGAAAACTTTCTCGATCATAGAAGCAAACAAAGACAGAAGAACAGTTAAAGAACTCCACAGATTAAAAAAGCTGAAGAGGTTGGGGATTATCAAGCTCAAAGGTGATGATGGACCAGATTTATGCACAGCAATTTCAGAGATGAGCCAACTTTCCTCCATGTCATTAACATCATCAGATAATGAGCCTATCAACCTTCAAAACATAGTGAGAATACCACCAAAACTTGAGAGATTGTACTTAAGGGGAAGGTTAAATGTGACTGCTAATTTCTTTCCATCTCTTCAAACCCTTGTGAGACTACGACTAGTAGGATCATGTTTAGGTGATAATTTATTCAACGAGCTGCAGAAACTGCCTAACCTTGCTGAACTTGCCTTGATCCGAGCATTAGACACAGAAGAGTTAAACTTCCAGCAGGATGGATTTCCAAATCTGAAGATACTAGATCTTGATCAATTGAATAGCTTGGTTGAGATGAAAGTGCAAAGATCCCTGAGGAACCTCTGCAAACTGATTATAAGGAACTGCAGCAGGCTAACATCAGTCCCTCGGGGAATTGAGCATCTAAATGAACTTAAAGAGCTCCATCTATTCGACATGCCAGAATCCTTCCTTCTCAAAATACAAAAAGGGAATGAAGACTACAAAAGCATATGCCGCATCAAGGTCATATGTTATTATAAAGAAGGATTTCCACAAGTGAAAACAGAGCTTTATGATGCGGGTTCAACGAGGTAACTAGATTTAGTTTATAACCTGCATGCGGTTTCCTGCCAGTAGTAATTTGAATCTGTGTGATATATGTAAGACCTATATGCTCACTTTTAATTTTTTAGTTACTGGACTGCTGAAGATCACGGAATATCAGTTTTGATGAATTCCCCATGAGTCAATGTCACTGAGAAACCACTCCAGAAGGCATGAATTGGAGTAAGTATTTCACATTTGCTTGAGTGCTTTCGTGCATGACAAGAAAAAGGCCAAACGCCATGATAATGATCAGCCTTCCTCATGGATCATATGTTTGTATGATAGAATTAGACTTCTGTTTCGAACATCAGTTTTGTATATTCAACGCTGGCTACTATAGATTCACTATTGTTCATTTGTTTCAAACAGGCACAAAAAAAGAATTTCATTACCTGGCAAGTACTTGTCAAATAGGTATTACTTGTTCTAAAAAACTCAGATCTCTCAATCATAATTAAATAAACAGTGGTTTAAGAAGATACTGAAATTAGTTTTAGTTTCAACAGATCAAAACTAATAGAGTGAAAATAGAAGTGAATCCAACTGTTATAGTCATTATATTGACCTTTCTCAATGCAGTTGGCCTCAAGCCTGGGTAAGGATGGTGCAATAGGCTTGAGGAGGCAGCATTGACCCAGCCAGTCTTATGAAGATGAAACCCAAAAGAAAATGAAATGGGGAGCCAAGTCCCAAGGGAGCAGCAGGAAGATGCTTGTACAATAATTGCATACCCTATCAAAAAAAAAAAAAATGTGTCTTTCTTGAAGAAAAATGATTGCTGTTGAATGCTTTCAACTATCAATAACTGGTATTTAGCAAAATATATACTCTTGTGAAAGCTAGGTTCTTCATAGGTATACTAGAAGTTATTATACTCGCTACAAACATTAGTATAATTACTTGTGATTTCAAATGGCAGAGTCGGGAACATTCCAAGGATGAAATATGCTCATGTGGGTATCAACTGATACTGGATTTGGATAGGATAATGAAAAAAAAGGAAAAAATATTTCTGTGATCTGATAACTGAAAGGATTGACATATAGACATGAGATTTCGGTGATAATCAATACATGACAAAATCATAAAAAACACCTACTTTGGTCACTTTGGTATGCTTGTACTGTCTTCTGTTTCCTCATCAACTCATGAGCTAGAAGTTGATACTGTCAGTATTGAGGTCCAGGCTTCCATGGGACATCCCAATGTGAGTTGCATCCAGACTACTAGGCTGCAAGAGTAAAAGTACAAAAAAAACAATAGCATATGTATGGTATTGGTATTGCTGTAAATGCTCTAGGAAAAAATAGATATTGTTGTATTTTCAACAAAAACAAAGGTCTAAAGGTCCTGTGCAAAACTGCAAATTAACATGCACATTTAAACTGATATCAAAGGATCTTCCACCGATAAGCTCGACAATCCCCAAGAAAGTATGAAAAACAAAAGGCCACATCATACACGTCCTCGCCTAAGTATTGCCAGAAATGAAGCTCTCGGAAATATAAACTAAATGTATGTTACATGAGATCCCTACCCAATGGAAGCACAGCAATTCTTGAGAAGACATGTTTAAGTGGGTAGATTGTTTCGAGGAAATTACAGGATTTTGGAGCAAAACATGTCCTCCAAAAATGCGAGCATGAGGTTGCAGCACATATTTGTCTTCCTCCAAAAATGTGAAACGGAGAAATTCTCCTCTTCAGCGATGCTAGAAAGAAATTTTTTCCAGCAGCCAGTCTTCCCTGCCATCAAGCACAACACACATGATCTACTGCTGCGTACTAGTTTTTCAAGAGAAACAATTTCAACAAACTATCAGAATCCGAGCTTATATTGCACATTGACCACACGAGGGGTTTAGCAATCCCTAATCGTGTCCCACTTTCACAATCAAAGCATACTTTCACAATTAAAGCATTTCCCATGTAGCAGTTCACTGCCATCGATCTGCAAACATGTCATCCAGGCAATGAAGTTCAAATCAAAGTTCAGACGGACGGGACAAGGACGATCTCCTACCCCTCCATATTAGCGACCCGAAAGCCAAGATCCAAGTTCCTAACATCACATAACTAAAATCCATGAAGGAGAGAAGAGAACGCATCTGAAGAAGGCGCGGAAACCGACGCATAAAAGCGTGCCTCCTCTTTCTGACCGGGACCGCAGTCGGTCGCGGCGGCACAGCTGCACTTGTGTGGACGACCTTTTGGCATGAAGCCCTCATTTCTGGCTGCCGAGGAAGATGAGGTAGCCGCCCCGCCGTTGGACCGCCGCCGGCGGCGGCATTGTGCGAGCGGAGGTTTCGATGAGTTGGGGGGGAGGGAACGATTAATTGGGCCCGTTCAATTTCCATTCCAACTCAGCCCATTGGCTGCAAGCCGGCGATGGATACTACTCCATGGGCCTAACGTGCACTTGACAGGACGAGATAATCGGGTATTTGCCATCTCTCTGTGCTTCCCTCAAAAAAAAAAAAAAAGAAGAAAGGGAATGCCATCTCTCTGTGCCACACAGCACAACTTTACCACTTTAATTAACTAGTAGCGTGCCCGTACTAACGCTACGATAAAATACAAAATAAAATAAAATTTATAAAAAGTAAAACGAACAATCAGATTCATTAAGATTCACGTCTTATGTATTTTATAACCAAATATTTTTGCAGTATAATGAATGGGCCCAACAATTTTTGGTGTATCATAGAGGGTTATCTGTGCATTACAACCTAAACAAAATAATATCCCGTCGAATCAGCATGGGCCCAACAGTAGCCCCAGTCGAGATCAACAAACATGAAGACCAAAACTTCATCCATTGCCAAGCATAAATGGTCGACCTTATTATTAGAGCAAACAACCTTGACCAGTGCAAATTTAGCACTAATCACTAATGCACTACGATATTACTACTTGATGTTACACCTAGAGGCTGCCTACTGATATATACTCTTCTATGCTTATGCTTGGCAAGGTAGAGAGCAGGATCTGCAGAATGCCGAAGAAGGGGCAAAGTGAACCTTCATCATGGTTTGCTTCCAATGGGGACTGCCTGCATGGTCAAGATTGACTCTTGAAAAAGCACCATTGATTATAGACAATGTCATATACGAAACAGAAGCACAAAGTGGAGCCGACAGGTTTCAAGATTACAAATTTAACATATATTAATAATATATATCCTAAAATAGATGACAAAAAGATTAAAAGCAGAGCAGCTACATTAATAGAATTTTGTGATTTGATCAATTTTGAATCTGGATTAAGCAATCTCCACATTTCTAGAGTATAGTCTCTTTCAGGCATAACACACACATAGACCTCAAAACACTCGAGACCTCTGGCAATTAAGTAGCTGTCAAGATCCTCTCAGGCTGGGCCTTGAACGTACAAGCACACAGGTATCCTTTATCTGTAGAACAGCAGAAAGCAGAATGAAATCAGATAGCTGGTTGACAATTTTTTGCAACCAAACCAGTAAGTCCAAACAAGGTTGGAGAATACATGCAACAACGAAGAACCGAAGCTCCTGAACTGTCCTTTCTATCTATATTACTAAAGGATGAAATATTTGCTCATACATTCATCCATTGGTCTATCGAAAATTTAATAATTCAAACAATTGTTGTTCGACATCCTTGATTATATGCAGACCTACATCCTTGAATCTAAGAGCTTTTGCTTTGCTCTAGGACTCTAGGAACTTCTACTTTATGACATTCACTTCGGGTTACTAATGTGCAAGGGAAATCCATGTCTTCATCAAGGTCAAACACGATAACCAGTACGTATAGAATCATAAATGCAATTTCCAAAAAACATAATGGGAAATGAAAGGAGTGGAAGTTGGAATCTCTAAGAGGTAAATAATACATGTATTTTAACTCTAACCCTGTATGCCGGAGCTATAGACCTTAAATTCTCGGTGATATTTAAGAAAATAGGAGACATCAAGGAGTGGAGAACCAGCTGAAGGCAAAAAGTTAGGTCCAAAATTGCAAAATCTAAATTGGCTGTCATGTCACTTGTGTGCATCCTGAATTCTAAATTAAACAAAGTTTAATATGGAGTATGGAAATGCCGATACGAAAGCAAAGGGGCTTTAACTTACTAGATTTCCATGAAAAAACATTTCAACAGGTTTGTATATGTTTTGGATCTTTGGTCACTTCTCGAGCACACACGTTTTATACAAAATAGCATGTAGAGTAGCAGGAAGGTGAAAATACACTTGTCTCAGCCAACTGCAAGGACCAAACAGAAGGAGCATGTAACCATAACAAAATCTTGTGGGAAAAAAGGAAGAAAAGCAAGAGTCCTAGAGCATGTAACCAGAATACTGCCCGTGCTAACGCTATGAGGCCACATTAAGTCCAAAGTTAACTTATGAATCTAGTACTGAAGATATAGAGCATTTTCATGGCAAGGCTAAACACCACTTAAAATATGAAGTATATGGTCCAACAAGGTGTTGAGATCAAACATTTAGCAAGAAAAGGGTGGAAATGGATAACCGTTTGTGAATTTGAAGCTTACAGGATCTGCAACACATATAGGCATGAAGTAAACAAGGATTTCCTCAAAACCATAGCAGGGAGAGTTGTCAGGGTGGAAGTTGAACACATTGTAGTCTTCGGTTCTTCCTGGAACATAATTTATATTTGATCATGTGCTTTTATATTTGCCCCGCACATGCACGTTGCCTCTGGAGACAAAGACCAGTATTACAAAGCATACTATCCTCCCTAAATGTCTTGCGAGCGTCTTTAGATTTCTGGAGTGTGTCAGTCTGCAACATGTTGTTCGAAGCGAAGTGTTATCAGCTGGTCAAGGTTGAACGACGATAGCGACAGCTTCTAGTGAATGTCAGTCTACACCAAGCTCAGCCCATCCAGCCTCATGAGCTCCACAACATATATAATGACCCAAATTGATCCAGATCTGAGGAACACAAAAGGCACCAGCGACATAGTAGTTCTAGTTGATAAAGCATACCTTCGAAAGGTACCAGTGACAGAAAACATGTTCCAAGCAGGGCCAAATCAATCCAGATCTATGCGGAAGAACAAAGGTAAAAAAAATAAACCAAACGATATAATCTGAAAACAAATTAGGTTGTCAAAAATGGTACCATGGTATATTGATCTCATAAGCATCCTGGTGGATAAAAAAGGAAACTGATTTGCTGTCAAACCAACCCTGAAATTCACCATCTCCCATCTAAGCTTTACTTGTTGCAATCTGAAAAGATTAAAATGGAATATACTAAAACATAATACAATTTACACAAGAGGGAAACTGATTTGCTGGCATACTGACAGTGCCTATTTCTACTGAATTGTTCCAGAAAGCTTTATTTGCATCTAACAAATTTATAATCGATACTCCAACAAGATAGACATGAACACATGACTAAGTATGAAGCCTTGATTCCATCACACGACTTAACATGAATCAGTACATATAGGAAAACAAATCCAAAAACAAGAATGGCGCGGATCTAATCCCCACCTAAAAACATCACAAAACCTGGGTATTTGTCCTAGAATGAAGCATTGATTTTTGGATTTGCCAATAACATAGAAAATTGGAACTCGAATAAATTAATGGATGGCGATATCAACTGGATATATAGTGTGGTTTCTCTCTGTCATACCTGCTTTGTGGATCGATGTAGCACTGCTCGAGGAAGAAGCTTCATCGTCACACATCCAATGCCGAGGCCACAGTTCATGCATGTCGGGAGGGCACACCATCCTTCGTGGATCCACTGCCAGCATGCCAGAGGGCAACGCCGCTGCCGCCAAGGTCACCATGGACGCACGCAGAGGGGGACCGTTCCTCTCCTAACGGATCTTGTGCCAAGCTCCCCGCACGGATTCGCCGTCGGGGACGCCACCGCTGGTGATGAAGGGAGCGCCACTGCCGTTGCCACATATGTCGGGGGAAGGGGGGCCGTGGCCGGTGAGGAACGGGCACCGCCGCTGCTGGGGGTGATGCCTGCCTTTGGTGGGTGGAAGGGAGCGGAGATGCTGGTTGGGAAGAAGGCAGTGTCATCGCCGGTGGTGGTGGGGGCGCGACTCCGCGGCGGTGGGGGAGGCTGCGGGTGCCGGTGGCGCGCAGCCAAGCCCGCGGCGGGAGGGGTCGCGGCACCCCACGGCGGGAAGGATCCCACGCGCGAGGCGGAGCCGGAGGCATCGACGGAGGCGACCCGATGTTTCTATTTTCGCGGAAGAGAAGAAAATGGGGGCGCGGGGATGGGAATCGAACCCTCGCCGCTCGAGCATCGCGCTGTGCGGGTGCGGGGCGAAGCGCCTCCGCGAAGGGCGATCGGAAGGTTTCCGCGGTGGCGGCCAAGAAGGTTTCTAACGTCGGTTTTTTCGCGATTGGAAGGTTTCCGCAGTGGCGGCCAGGTTTTTTTTCGGTGACGATGATTGGTTTTGATGGAGCGATGAACGGCGGACACCGCGTTGAAGTGCGAGCAGGGTGCGGGGTGAGAATGCGGGGTGAGAAGCGTGACATCCCACGTTGAATTGTGGCCATCAGATTTGGTTAAAGTGTTTGATTAACCCTTGATTTTAATAGTGCTGAATTCGTGTGTGTATTTTTCTGGGTGCGTAATGGTTGGAGGCTCTCAGCGGGGGATATTTTCGTGGGGGGACCTAGTCGCCCCGTTTGCTGGTCTGAAACTTGACTGAAACTAACTGGTTTTGTGAGAGAGAAACACTGTAGCAGCTGGTTGATAAACAATGTTTTGTGAGGAGCAGCCGGTTGGTCTGAAAAAACCAGACCAGCGAACGGCGCCAGTATAATTTCGACTGGTCTATTATAGTAGAGATTAATATTAATAGGCTTTGTAAAACTGTCAACAATTCGGTAACACTTTGATTATTATGCCGTGCGACACATATGTATTTATGGTTATATAAAAAACATCATATGTATATTATAGAAATAAATTAAGATTGTGGTTAGATTCCTAACGGTGGAACTTGTTCACCTGGGTTCAAGTCCTCGACTTGGCATAGGTGTTCGCATTTTATTTTCTAATGAGACACTATCATCAACGTGGAAATAAAACGAAGATACATGTGTCTTTTATGTTCTCTCTTAATTTGTCTTAAAATTTCTAAAATACACTGTACAGAACAGAGGGAGTATATCATAAACATATAATGTTTGGTAGTACATAAATAAATCTAAAATGAGTGCAAATAAAATTATTGAACATACATTATGTCACAACTCTAGTACATCTATGTAACAATATTTTTTCATCCTTTTAGTGGGGTCAGTATATTTATTTGTTCCAACCAAAACCCATGTACTCTTGCGTGAAAACACCCCTTGACAATGAGAAAAAAACTGGTTCAGGGAGATAAACACCTATGTCTGTATGGTCTTATCATGGGTTTTATTTATGGTTATTGCAAAACTTAGCCTTACTAGGAATTGTTTCTGTTTAAACTTGAATGGCAACGAAATGTCACTTGAAGGGGATGTGGAAATCCTTGGTATGAATACTCTAGCTTCAGCATGCTGGTCATTAACTATTTTACAGTTTTAGCATCAATGGAGATGAGTATATATATTATATTGATAGTAATGGAACATGAAGGAGGAAAAATTCGCAACCATAATAATCATCCTGCCCACCATCCAAATCCAAAATGTAGTATATCTTCTATAAAATGAATGCAATGCTCCAAACTTCGGCTGGCTAGCTCTTGATTTTCTCGTTGAAGCCATATACTCATTCTAACAGTGGTAAGAAAAGGAATGAATTATTACGTTGGACAACACTCACAGTTGTTCTGTTAAAAATTATAGTCAAGCCATTTAGGAATAGGCACTTATCATCATGTATGTTTACAATGAAGTCAATAGCCCCGTGGAATCCTATACCTGGTGGATGCTATCCTTCGTGGGTGTGTTTTGTTACCCATCTCCCACCATTCATGCATGTGCTCAGCCATATATGCTCCAAAAGAAGTGTGTTTGGATCCCTGTTTCCAATGTTCCAACCCTGTTCCGTTCATGCAATATATGGTGGGATCCTAGCTCTGGAGAGCAGCCCAAATCGAGCTTCATTGGCTAGGCAGTCCTGGTGGATGCAGGGATGGGTACGGGGTTCATGTGTCAGTTTCACAGCTCATAAAGGTTGCATCTGCTCATACATGTAACCAAACAGCTTTCTAGATTTTTTTATCCGCTCATGCAACCTAACCAAACACCTCTCTCTGAAATACAGTTCCACTCAGCCTGCATCCCCTTATCCAAATATACGATGCAAATGCCACTCTCATTTGGCAACCAAACACACCCATATAGACATCTCTATGGGAGCATATTCAATTTCCATGAGATTAATTTTGGACTTAGGAAGAGAATGTATTAATTGGTTTCATAAATGAAAAAGACCACACACAAATAGGGCCCTCTCCAAAATTTTGCAGTTACACCAGGTTAGAAATTTAATTTACAAAGCCGGTCCTCTTATCAAAACCGCCCCTACAAATAAGTTTTGCATGGGTAATTAAAAACTTGACACTAAAATGGCCGCATCTCTTTTACAATCAATGGCATAATGTCAGTTTTAAAAACCGCTCCTAAAAACCAGTTTTGGTGGACTTTGGAAATCATTTTTGCAGTAGTGTCCATTCTAAATTGTAAGATGTTTTGGTATTTCTAAATAAATAGCTTTGAGTTAAATGCAAGAGGAGCCCTTGAACTTGTCAAGAGATGTCACTTAGGTTAATGAACTTTGAAAATACATTTCTAAGTCTCTAAATTTGTTAAGTTGTACACCGTAGGTCTATACCAATCACGCGTGCATTCCTTGCTGAGTTGTCAAGCTACTGTGGCATGAATTTTTTTTATTTAACACCTCCCTTCCTCTCTTCTTTCAAGAATGGATTCCTTAATTCTCGCGTGACTCCTCCCTCTCGACCACCCCTTCAGGGGCAACGCATGTAGTTGGGACAGCATAGTGGGCACACACATGGCCATGAGGACGACAAGCTCCCCGCCACCGCACATGGGAAACAACAGCACACTAGCTAAAATGCTGTCACGCACGCCACCCCTCGCACTGTGGTTGCTCCTGCGCCCGCTGCCACTCACACTCCTGTCGCGTCTCTTGGGCAAGAACCACCACAACTGTCGCTCCTCCTCCCACACTCACACTGGGAGTGGTGGCAAGCAAGAGAGGCGGGTAGAAGGTGACCGAGGAGCGAGGAGGGTGAGGACGTCATGGCCGCATCATTGTTGTTGAATGAAGAGACAACAAGTGGTAAGGGAAGGGCAGGATCCATTCCTAAGATAAGAGAGAAGGGGAACGGTTAAATGCAATAATGCATGACATGTTGGCATGACACGTTAGCAAGGAATGCACATGACACTATATGTATCTGAGGTGTACAAATTAATAAGTTTAGGAATCCATAAATGTATTTTTAAAGTTTATGGATGTAAGTGGCACCCACTGACAGGGGCCACTAAAAGGACTAGATGGCTAGAGAGGAGCTAGGTGAATAGCCTGTAAAAATTTTCTCTTCAAACCACAAACACTAGGGCAAAGCTAGGTTGATTAATACAATATGAAGCCCTACTAGTAAGTAGTAACTACTTGCTCTAGCTCTATTTCACCCAATGCAAGCCCCAGCACAATTCTAGTAGCTTGGTTTCTAGTCTATATCACAACACCAAACAAGCTACACTAACAAAGAGCAACCCTAAGAGAGCTACTAAAGAGAGCAACTACAACTAGTCACTACTACTATTAACTAAGCTACTCCAGCTTAAGGCAAACAACCACACACTCAAACAAGTATGAGCAATGTAATAAACAAGTGTGTAATGAGCAAACCAATCAAGGCAAGTGATGACACAAGATTATCTCTGAGGTTTTGTTGCTTGCCGGCAACCTACAATCTCGTTGTGGCGAGTCCCTACTTGATGGTTCGTGAGCTAACTAGCGTGACAAGCTAGACCCACCAAGGATGCCAAGAATCACTCAAATGGTGCACTCCAACAAGCAACCACTAGCAATTCACTAGAATATCCCTTTGCACTTCGCGAGTTGGGATCAAAACCTCTCTCACAATATCAATCGGTTGGAGGCAAAGAACAATCACCAATCTTCCTCAATGACCTCAAACTGCTCCCAGCCATCTCTAGGTGGCGGCAACCACCAAGAGTAATGAAGTGGACCGTGACACCTAAGAGGGGGGGGGGGTGAATTAGGCAACTTAAAATTCTAACTCTAGCAAACTATGGTCTCTTTTTCTAACCTTAGCAAAACCTATGCAAAAGATAAACTATCTAAATGTGCAACAATGGTTTTGCTAGTGTCTTGCTATCTCTACCGCAAAAGGAGCAATACAATCAATGTAAATGCGGAAGATAAAGAGCAAGGTAGAGATATGCAAACTCCCATCGACGACTCCGGTATTTTTACTGAGGTATCGAGAAGCACGCAAGCTTCCTCCTAGTCCTCGTTGGAGCCCCTCGTAAGGAATCCCTCGCAAGGGCCAAGCTCCCGGTCGGGCAACTCCGTGGATAGCCTCGGGCCTTCCCCACGCGCAAGTGGGTCTCTGACGTGCCTTCCGGCAAGCCTCTCCCGGATGCTCCCCGCCGTCTTCACTATCAAGCTTCCGGTCGAAAGCTTGCAGGGCCTTGTTCCCTCCGGACACTGGCAATGGCCCACACCACAAATGCGGTTGGTGTGATCTCGCAAGACTACAAGCCCCTCCGATGTACAACAATGGTGCGCGCAAGCACCGAGTGGTAAGAGCTATGCAAACCTCACTAAACACTAGGCCTAAACCTAGAGCAAGCGCATAAGCGGTGGTCTAATCAACCTAAGCACTTCGCAAAGCACCTACACTAATCACCTAATGAAACACTAAGCACTATGCAAGTGGAGATCACTAAAATGGTGTATCAACACCCTTGATATGTTTCCTCAGCTCCACCCTATTCAAATGGCCGGTTGGGGGGGTCTATTTATAAGCCCTACTGAGAAAGTAGCCGTTGGAGACGAAATCCTGCTTTTCTGCTACTGACCGGACGCTGATCACATCCTGACCGGATGCGTCCGGTCGTCCCGACCGTTAGAGCAGCAATCAACTGATCGGACGCTGCCAGCGTCTGGTCACATGCCACCGGACGCGTCCGGTCGCAAATCCGTCGGTCTGGAACCTTTCTGTACTCAATCAGACGCTGCTGTCCTGTGTCCGGCCGATTTGCCGCCAGCGTCCGGTCCAGCGTCCGGTCGCTGCTGCTGACGCTTGTTGCCGAGCCTCTTGATCGGAGCGTCCGGTTGCTTTCCCCCAGCGTCCGGTCACCTCTGTGAGCTCGTTTCTTTGTGATCTTGCATCCGCCTTGGTTCCTATCCTCGTGCTTGGACTTTGCTTGATATCTTTGATCTTCTCTTATGCTTCTAAGGTCTTACTTAAGGTGTTGATCATCGGATCATCACGTCACCTTCGTCCAAGTTACGTCTTGCACCCTATTGAACTATAAAACAATCACTTGCAAATTCATTAGTCCAATTTGGTTATGTTGGTCATCAAACACTAAAATCCAAAGTAAATGGGCCTAGGGTCCATTTTCCTTACAATCTCTCCATTTTTGGTGATTGATGACAACACGACCAAAGCAAGCAAATAATAAAAATTTGGAATTTAAAAACTATCTACTTGCTAGGATGCAATGCAAGGGGCAAGGTTATATGATGATAAAAGATACTACTTGTAAGACTAAAAGATACTACATAAAAACTTATCATGCCTTTGCAAAATGTCCCCATGTGGCATTATGGATTTAAGCCTTGCTTCCTACAAATTCTCCTCATTTCATAGACTAATCCATAATCCACTATCCTCCATTTCTCGGACCATTACCACTTGTAGACCATTTCCACTTGTAAATTATTATGATCTAGCTTATGGGCCTACAAATTAATGCTTGCTTTTGGTCCTCTAAATTCTCCCCCTTTGGAATCAAACACCAAAAAGGAAGACATTAGTAGCATAAGGGAGGGTCAAACTTTGTGATCCTTTGTGTGTAGAGTGGAATAGGTCATAAAATTTGACTATCACATTATATAGATTAAGCCCCCCTAAATATATGCATACATATGGTAGAAGGCAAAGTTTATGCATATTTAGCAAATTATTGCTCAAGGGAATTTTAATCTATATAATGCATGGAGAAAGCATATAAATATCAAAATGAAATCAACATGATGATATCGATTTAGAAATACCACATGTGAAAACCAATTTGATTTCTACCACTTGTAATAGGTGGTGGATATTTGACGTGTGATGCTTAACTCCGGGGACTCCATTTTCCTTGCAATGAGACTACTACACACATGATAAGCTTAAAAAGGTGTTAGTCTCAAAATATCCAACTTGTAGAGTAACCTCCCCCTAAATTTGTGCACACAAGTATGGAATACTTGTAGGAAACATGCACATTGATTTTAGAATCAATAATATCACTTGAAAGATGACATTATATGAATGTGAGAATCATTTTCGAAGATGATATTCGGGAGAGATTATCTACAATTTGGACTTTGGCACATATTAGATGAACAATTGTAATGCAAGCTATGTGCCGTGCTTCTAAACAATTTTAAACCATGTAAGATTTGCTCCAAGGGTTAAGAGTGAAACCGAGCAAGCCTACCATAAGATATACCTAGTGTATGCATGACAAAAGATATAAGCATGCAAATTGCAAACATAGGCATGAAAAGTAACTAGATGCTTAAAGATACCAATTTGTAAGAAATACCACTTGTAGGAATTGCAAAATGATACTACTTGAAGGAAATTAAATCTAGTTACCTAACATGGGAAGGGGAATTTGGGTCCTTAGTATTCACTAACCCACTTGGCAATGGTTTTTTCCATCATGATGCACCCCATGAAATACACCCATACTTTGCCAAGTCTCCAAATTCTCCGATGTCCAAACGGACTCCTCACTTCCCTTTCGGGATCCAAACCTTCTTGGTGCTCTTCATATTTAAAATGATTTTCTTTGGCACCCAAAAGCGCTTGACCCCATTGTTGGCTTGCTTGTTCACCTTGATGGCCACCACCTTGTCATTCTTCTTCTTCTTCTTCAAGAGATAAGGTGTGAAGGCCTTCTTGTCCACCTTGTTGGTGTAGGTGTTGGAGAGCTTGCTTGTTTGCTTTTTGTTTTTCTCTTTCTTCTTTGCTCCTCCCCCATTCTTCACCTTGCACTCATAGGACTTGTGACCTTCCTTGTGGCACACGTAGCAAACCACAGTTTGTCCTTCATCAAGATTCTTCACTCCCTTGACGGTGTTATCTTGATGAAGTTGGGCTTGCTTCGCCTTGCCTTTCACTTGAGTCAAGTCCTTGGTGAGGCGAGCTACTTCTTGCTTGAGTTGCTCATTCTCCTTTGCAACCACTTGTGTGCATGTATCTACAATAACTTTCTCAACACAAACTTAGTTGCATAAAGATGAGTCTAAACATAAATCATTACAAGAAGTAGAGGCATCCTTTTTAGACATGTTAAAGATAGAGCTTTTCTTTTTAGATGTCTTGGTGGGAGTTGAACTAACGGCTTCAAGATTAGCAACTTTATTAGTTAGCTCATCACAATGTTTGCATATGGTCTTCATTTTAGCAAGCAAACTTTTATAAGCATCTCGTGAGCTAGCTAACTTTTCTTTTAATTTTTAATTTTTCTTTACAAGTTGCTTATCATTGATTGTGTATGCATTTATTGTTGCACTAGCCTCAAGCTTCTCAATTTTAGTAGATAGTTCAACATTGAGATTAGCAAAGTTCTTATATTGTTCAAGCAAAGTTTTAAATGCTTCTTGTGAACTATCTAGCTTTTCTTTTAATTTTTCGAGCTTCTTTTTGTTGACTAGTGTAAACTTTAGCATAATTAAGATTTTGTTGAACAATTTCATCATAAGAAGGCATTTCATCATCACTATCACTCTCACTAGAGGATGAGCTTTCGTTACCTCGTACCATAAGACACACATGAGAAGAGCTTGATGATGAGTGCTTGTGGCCTCGCCTCTTGTGATGGTGTTCTTCTTCACTTGAAGAATCGTCCCATGACCTTATTGATGTGAGGGCTTGGTTCTTGCACGCCTTCTTCTTTATCTTGGGTGTGGGCTTGTTTGGACAAACTTTCACAAAGTGCCCCAACTCGCCGCATCCATAGCATCCTCTCTTTCTTTGCTCATTTCTTTGATTAGTGAAAATGAGATCTTGGATTTGGATGGGCACACCCTTGACATTGAGCCTTTGGATCATCTTCTCCACCTTGTTGATTAGTTTGATTGATTCTTCATCAAGGTCGGAGGTGGAGGAAGATTGATCATCATCACTTGATTCTTCTTCATCATCATTATCATCTTCTTCTTCATCTTCACTTGAGGAGCTTGAGCTTGAGCTTGTCTCAACTTGCTTGCCCTTCATCTTCTTTTTTTCGCTACACGCGAGAGCTTTGCTTTTACTTGATGAAGAGGCTTCTTCTTGACCCATCTTACATGACATTTCAAATGCCACTATCTTGCCAATGACTATGCCCTGGGTCATGGTGCTTAAGTCCTCCATGTTGTGAAGGATGGTGATGATGCTTACATATTTCTTTTGTGGTAGTACAAAGATGATCTTCCTCACGATGTCCACATCATCTAGCTTTGTTAGTCCTATTGAATGGAGCTCATTGATAATTAGATTCAAACGTGAATACATATCACGAACAAGCTTATCATCATTCATTGTAAATGAATCATAATTTTGTTTAGCTAGACAATATTTTTGCTTATGGACATTTGATGTGCCGTCATGGAGCTCTTAAAGTTTTAACCAAATTTCATGTGCCGTATTTAAAGTGAACACTTGGTTAAACACATCCATACTAAATGATTCAAATAAGCAATTTTTAGCTCTAGCATTGAAATGAATTTCTTTTTCCTCACTCTTCATGGGTTTATCGGGATTCTTAATGAGTTTCATCCCGTCACGAGTGACTCTCCAAACTCCCAAATCAACCGCCTCAAGGTAGCAAGCCATTCTAGCTTTATAATAGGGGAAGTTAGTGCCATCAAAGTGCGGAGGCCTAGAGGTATCCATCCCAACCACTCTAAATAGCGTCGGCTCAACGACGGTTAAGCCAAAGGTCCAAATTGAGCCAACCGGCTCCGATACCAATTGAAGTGGACCGTGACACCTAAGAGGGGGGGTGAATTAGGCAACTTAAAATTCCAACTCTAGCAAACTATGACCTCTTTTTCTAACCTTAACAAAACCTATGCAAAAGATAAACTATCTAAATGTGCAACTATGGTTTTGCTAGTGTGTTGCTATCTCTACCGCAAAAGGAGTAATACAATCAATGTAAATGCGGAAGCTAAAGAGCAAGGTAGAGATATGCAAACTCCCGTCGATGACTCTGGTATTTTTACCGAGGTATCGAGAAGCGCACAAGCTTCCCCCTAGTCCTCGTTGGAGCCCCTCACAAGGAATTCCTCGCAAGGGCCAAGCTCCCGGTCGGGTAACTCCGTGGATAGCCTCGGGCTTTCCCCACACGCAAGTGGGTCTTCGACGTGCCTTTCGGCAAGCCTCTCCCGGATGCTCTCCGCCGTCTTCACTATCAAGCTTCTGGCCGAAACGCCACATGCCTTGTTCCCTCCGATACACGGCGGCGACCACACCACAAACGCGGTTGGTGTGATCTCGCAAGACTACAAGCCCCTCCGATGTACAACAATAGTGCGCACAAGCACCGAGTGGTAAGAGGTATGCAAACCTAACTAAACACTAGGCCTAAACCTAGAGCAAGCGCATAAGCGGTGGTCTAATTAACCTAAGCACTTCGCAAAGCACCTACGCTAATTACCCAATGAAAGACTAAGCACTATGCAAGTGGAGATCACTAAAATGGTGTATCAACACCCTTGATATGTTTTCTCAGCTCCACTCTACTCAAATGGCCGGTTGGGGGGGTCTATTTATAAGCCCCACTGAGAAAGTAGCCGTTGGGGACGAAATCCTACTTTTCTGCTACTGACCGGACGCTGATCACGTCCTGACCGGACGAGTTCGGTCGTCCCGACCGTTAGAGCAGCAATCAACTGATCGGACGCTGCCAGCGTCCGGTCACATGCCACCGGACGCGTCCGGTCGCAAATCCGCTGCTCTGGAACCTTTCTGTACGTGATTGTTGTCTTGCGTCCGGTCGATTTGCCGCCAGCGTCCGGTCCAGCGTCCGGTCGCTGCTGCTGATGCCTGTTGCTGAGCCTCTTGATCGGAGCATCCAGTTGCTTTCCTCCAGCGTCCAGTCCAGCATCCAGTCACCTCTGTGAGCTCGTTTCTTTGTGATCTTGCTTCCGGCTTGGTTCCTATCCTCATGCTTGAACTTTGCTTGATATCTTTGATCTTCTCTTATGCTTCTAAGGTCTTGCTTAAGGTGTTGATCATCGGATCATCACGTCGTCTTCGTCCAAGTTATGTCTTACACCCTATTGAACTACAAAATAATCACTTGCAAATTCATTAATCCAATTTGGTTGTGTTGGTCATCAAACACCAAAATCCATAGTAAATGGGCCTGGGTCCATTTTCCTTACAAGTAACAAGAAAACTACATCCCAATTGATGAACTAGTGCCACTAGATGCAACAACTTAATGCAAATGCACTAGATCTCTCACAACCTCAATTTGAATGAAGCACAAGGTAAAGAGATGAGTGGGAGGTGTTCTTGTCTGCTCAAGAGGGTGTTTTTTCATTTGGGAGACCAAGAGAGACAACCACTACAAAACGACCATTCCCTATTTATAACCCGAAGGCAAACGAGCCGTTGGAGCTCTTCACTGGGTAGTTATCGGGGTAATCAGATTAATCCGATGCCCTGAAACTCCCAACATCGAATTAAGCGTTATGTTAAACAGGGCTATGCCGCTTAGTCTGATGCCCTCGCCGATGCACAATCCGATGGTGCCGTAGGGACTGTTTTCAACTTGCTTTGATGATCCCTTTTTTTTCAAATGTGCCATCTCCAAATGTGTTCCACCATTTGTGCAAGTGAGTTAGTATTTTCACAAACATTTTTTCAAAGGGTTTTCGTGTCCTTACTAGGTCTAATGCATATGCAATAAATCATCTCACGGTGACACTTAGATAACCGAATTGAACTTTGGAGTTCCCCTCTTTAATTATCGTCGTCTGTCGTCTATTCTAAATCCCATCACGCAATCTATTGCATCTTGACCGGCAAAACAAAATGCCCTATCTTATACCTTTGTCTTGATCCATAGGGTTTTGATTTTCTCTTTCTTCTTTTCCAAGTAAGTGCTTGCTCCAATATGAATGATCACCCTTCATCCATCCTTGCCTTGCTCTCCATCTTGGTGTGGACCTAACCTAGCTCATCACACAGTTAGCATAGAGGTTAGTCACTAGTTATATATCAATTAACAAAACCAAACATAGGGCTTTTCAGCCACTCATGCATATATTTAACTCAATAGTTTTTGCTATGTACTTAGATATATACTATTTCTATTTATATAATAAATATAATATATATAGAAAAGTTAAAATGTGCCTTACAATTTAGAACGGGGGAGTACCTCATAAAATTGTTTGTGTCATGGCTTTGTCCCCAAAAAGACTATTGTTTTAGAAATGAATCTATACAACTGTTTGTCCAGATTGATTCTAAAACAACAGTTTTTTTTGGGGACGAAGAGAGTATATATTTGAATGTTGACTAAGTTTTACGATCTATATACAATGTTTGTTTTATAAGTCTACAGTTTCTTAAGCTAGTATTATATTTCGAACCCTCAGTTGCTTGCGGCATGTCCTACTTTTTAGACTTATATCTCTTCACCTAACATCTTCTAAGGTGTGGCGAGTGAACTGGTACTCTCACCTTAGAAAGTTAGAACTTGGATGAAAGTTTAGTAAATAAGTGTAACGGTAACGATTATCTAAACACCTCCTAAAGTACATGCAGGGTTTGAGCATGGACGAGACAAAAAACGAGCTCGATCACCGGTTTGGCATGCTGCATGCATATGCATGCAGTTGGATTATATTTATATTTATTGGACGGGAGAGACGTGCGCGCGGAGCTGCATGCGCTGCGCAGAGTGCAGACCCAGCGTCACCACTCACCACTCGTACGTGTCCTGCTCCCACGTCTCCGGCCATAAACCGGAAGAGAACCCGATCGGGACCGCACGAAGAAGCCGATCCACCGCATCTCGCACCATTAGAAAGTAAACCCACCCCTGGAATAACCGCCTCCCTTGGCGGCGCGACACTCGCGATCGCCGATCAGCCTGAATCCCCGGACCGATGGAGGCGATGGAGGAGCTGGCGGAGCTCGCCGACACGACACTGCAGGGCACCGCGCTGCTGGCGGACGACGACCCCTCCGCCGATGATCGCCCGAGCCGCCGCGGCTCATCCTTCCTCACCGTCGTCGCCATCGGCAACGTCGTGCGTACACCCCTCCATCCCAATCGCATTCATGCAACTCGAGCCTTGCGCTCCTGCTGCTGGGGTTTGATGATGGTGTTTCCGCGTGCGCTTGTTTAATTTGTGCAGGGCGCGGGAAAATCGGCGCTGCTCAATGGTCTGATCGGACATCCCGTGCTCGTGAGCACAGTTTTTCCCCAATTTCTTTTTTTTGCACACTTTTCTGGGTTCCATATACGGCGTACACTTTGTCTAATTCCGCAAATATACAGTTCTATATGATTGTTTTTTTTATTCCATCTCTGTTACGTTGAATGGTGGAGCAGAGATTCATAATAATTTACCAAATATTTCTCTAGGCGCTTCTCCTGTTGCCTACACTGACGAATCTCTTGTTGCTGATTGCAGCCTACCGGGGAGAATGGCGCGACAAGAGCCCCAATCTGCGTTGAGCTGCAGCGGGACGCATCACTCAGCAGCAAGGCCATCGTTCTGCAGATCGATAGCAAGCCACAGCAGATATCCGCGAGTGAGTTCTCTTGGTGAACGATCTCTCAAACGTGGCTAAAAAATTCTTGGACTGTGTGAAATCAGGGGATGGATTTGCATTGGGTGCGTGCATGTGTTTGTGGCGACTATGTCTGAATGACGACTATGGTACAGGTTCCCTCAGGCACTCGTTGCAAGACAGGTTGAGTAAGGCTTCCGGCAAGGGGCGGTCGGATGAGATCACTGTGAAATTGTGCACTAGCACAGGTTGGTTTCCTATTCCATTATTCCTATCTCTTTTTTTTTCCTACATACGCGGTAAACAGCTAATCTGAGTATTGTTCAGAAATGAGTATACACTATTTTCTTTTCTTTTAATTTGAATATATAAGCGACTTCACTGTTTCATTCAATTGATTGGCGAACCGTACGTTATTTCCTTTGGCTGCATCTATTTCTACTGGGCCACACTCTTTTTGTTTGCTTTATGCAGCCATACGCCGTTCTGCGTCAATCCTACAGCGATTGTAACTTCTTTCATTTGTTTCTCTGAATTAAAGGTACAGTAGGAAGCTCTGACATAATAAAGCTTAGGGTCAAGGTGGATGATACATTTTTACCTTTGCTTATATATGTATCTTGAAGAAAAATATGTATGTACAAGATAAATAGATTTCAAAGAGAAGATTGCAAAAAAAGCACATATAGTAATCTTTGGACTCTGGTGCAGTATTGAATACATAACTCCTACTATACACATATGAAAGTGATAATAAATTTGAGAAATTACTATACCAAGTCATTATTTTCGCTACAAATCCAGTAATATTTTCTGATCGATGGCAATGAGTTTCGTAATTCAGTTGTCAATAGTGGGAGTTTTCATTAAAACAAACAAAATTGTCATGTAGGTTTTTATTTTTGAATAATCAGGGTAACCCACTGCAGGTCTGCAGCCCACGCCAAACCCTTTCTGTTCTGATCCATATCAAGAGTAGTTTTGATATCGAAATCTAGATGCTTTTGTCAATAATATTGCCCAAATTTTGACAAAATATGCCTGGGCTCATGTCTTCGAAAATAAAAACCCTTCAAATTTCATGTTACGGTAATCATTTTACTTTGGGTATTCACTTCTCATTAACCCTTCTGTTTCAGCCCCTCCACTAAAACTAATTGACATACCGGGCGTTGATCAGCGGAGCACGGATGAATCAATGGTGAGTATTATGTAGTCCTCTATTTGATTGTTTGATTAGCTTTTTGAGCAACTAGCAGATTACCTATGCAATGGTGTGGTTAGATTTAGAAATACCACTACATTTCCATACTGTCAAGAATTATTATCGAAACTGCAAAACTAACCAAGTGTGTACTCTCTTTTCTCCATATATGGCTTGCAACTTGAAATCACATCTCCAGATTAGCAACTATGCTGCACGCAATGATGCAATTTTGCTAGTTATCATTCCAGCTCTTCAAGCACCTGACGTGGCGTCTTCTCGAGCTCTAAGGATTGCCAGAGAATTGGATTCAGAAGGTGTGTATAATAGATTGTACAAAAACAGGACTCCTTTTCCATTACACTTTCTTGACATAGCATTCGAGTTTACTTGTAATGTTTTATGAAAGCATATTAATGTGTTTGTTTACTAGGTACTAGAACCATTGGTGTCTTAAGCAAAATTGATCAAGCTTCTGGAGAACAGAAAGCCCTGGGTGCTGTTCAGGCCTTGCTTGTAAACCAAGGTCCAAGAACTGCAGAGGACATTCAATGGATAGCTACAATTGGGCATTCTGTTCCTACTGCCTCTGCTCAGTCTGAAGTAGGTTCTGAAACCTCACCGGAAGCTTATTGGCAAGCAGAAGTTAAAACCCTTATATCTATTCTTGGCGGAGCTCCCCAAAGTAAGCTTGGGAGAGTAGCTTTAGTTGATTTACTTGCTAAGCAGATAAAAACAAGGATAACAGCTAGGCTGCCAAATCTCCTTAATGGGTAAAAACTTATGCTGCTCCTTTTGGTCAACTTCTGTAGTGGTATGCTAGAATCAATGATAATTTTATTCCTCTTTCATATCACTTTAGTCTTCAAGGGAAGTCTCAAATTGTCCAAGAGGAATTAGGAAAGCTTGGAGAACAGATGGCCCAAAGTTCTGATGGAACCAAGGCAATTGCTTTAGGACTTTGCCGAGAATATGAGGATAAGTTTCTTGAACATATTTCTGGGGGTGAGGTTAGTAAATCTAATGCAGTCCCTGCTGGCCTATATATCTCTTAGATTTATTCATAATCTGAGGTTTACTTTCCTCAAAAGTAAAGGATATTAAAAACTTTGAGCATTAGTTCATTTGTGCTGTCATATATGCAGTATTTCTATCATCATAAACCGGCCAGTCTGAAACCATCACGCCCTGCTGGCCTATATATCTCTTAGATGTATTCATGATCTGAGGTTTATTTTCGTCAAAAGTAAAGGATATTAGAAACTTTGAGCATCAGTTCATTTGTAATGTTGTGCAGTATTTCTATCATCATAAACCAGCCAGTCTGAACCATCCTTGTTTTGGACTTGGCCACAATTGTACAATGTATTAAAAGGCTTTGTAGAAGTTTTATGTGTCACTTTGCCGAGTGCAATGGCCATAGTACTCGGCAAAACTGGGCACTCGGCAAACTTCCCAGCTTTGCCGAGTGTCTTGGTGATTGCACTCGGCATAGCTGGGAAATTTGCTTTTTTTTGCATTTTTTTTGTTTATTGCATCCACACATACATATATCACACAACCATCACATATATATCACATATCACACAATAATCACATATATCACACAGCCATCACATATAATTCATAACCATGACAAATATCATCACAATTTGTCCACAAGTATCACATAGTCCACAAGTATCATCCAAGTGCCGCCACAAGTGCCACCATTCACAAATAAGCATCACAAGCACAAGTCCATCTACCTCTATTGTTGACGGCCACTCCACCGGTCCCACTGCAACGGAGGTGTGCCCTGAGATGGAGGTGTGCCATGAACTGGAGGTGTGCCATGAACATCATTCGACGCCGCCGATTGCCCCTACACAAAAGAGAAGTGATTGCATGTGTGAGACAAGATTTAAGATAGGTTCTAAAAACTTGAAAAAAGCAACATATTAGTGTCAGTTCGAAATTTCGGTAGCACCTCCCCTGCACGGTGAGGTGTCCAAAACCTACAACAAAACAACGGTACGATGGCCGACAACCACATATTCATATTCACATATCATGGTGCATTTGTCTCAACATATCATTTGGATTCACATTCATATATCCATATCCACATTCACATTTAGATTTAAGGTAGAGAAACTCACAGGAGTGACAGCAGGATCATTTGGTGGAGTGAATATCATCGTTGGCGGAACATAGCCTGAGTAAGCTCCAAGACCTTGAATATACTGAAACATCTGCTCCATCCTCCGTCGATCCTCCTCAGCCCTTGCCTCAGCCTCCTCCCGTTGCCTCCTCTCTTCCGCCACCTCGGCCTACAATATTTCACCCCAATGTTACAACGCAAAGCAAATGTATGTAAAAATCAATGAACGACGAATAAAACAGAAATAACCTTGAGTGCCTACATCGTGTGCTGTGTACAGTCCGGCCGTGTGCGTATGGCCAGGCTCGAGCTCGTGCTCCTTGCTCGAATCTCGGAGAGAGACCTAGTACGGGCCGGGTCGATTGCGCCGTCGCCAATCCTGTACCGCCCGTGCTTCTTCCCTCCTCCCAACCTCATGACGACTTCTCCATCAAGGTCCTCGGAGGTGGGATTGTACTCTGGCCCATGGACCTCCCTTGCCATCACTGTGTACTCACTAAGGCGGGTGTGGACGGACGAGTTGCTATATGCCTCAAGCGGGTCCTCTGGGTTGTAGTGGACGTCGGACGTCGCCTTGCCCTTGTGGGCCATTGCCCACGCCTCGAACTAGGAGACAGGCGTGCCACCATGTGACGCCGACTGCGAAAGAAACAACAGGATGATTAGAAATTTGCATAGTTGAGCTTTAGAATAAAGAAATGGATTCAGCGTACCCATTTAGCTGCATAGGCCGGGAGGCAAAGGTTACCTTGATGGTGTCGTGCACCAGGCATCATCAAACGCCGCTCCCGGCAAGCGTTGTGCGTCTCCCACCACTCGGGGCTGCACCACTTGTCCACCATTGCCTTTCAGCAGTCTTCATGCCTAGTGCACCACCATGGAACCACCTACACGACATCAAGTATATGTAGATCAAATTAAGCTTATTTAATCTTAGAAAAAATCAGTATTAATCTTATATATTTACCTTCATGTATTGTTCCTTGGTCAGCGTTTCCTTTCTTGCCTCTTTTTTCGTGACCTTCCTAAACTCAAAGATCGCATTGTATGTCACGACGACCTGGAGGCGTGCCTCATAGTGCATGTCACCCACGAGTTTGTGACAAGCTTTGTTAGCCGCCGCCCTCGCTGCCACCTCCCATCCTAGCTCGCATCTGAAGAAATCCTGTATGTAGATGCAATGTATCCTATCATTATTTGAAGAATGTCCAATGAATGCGATGAATTGAGCAGTGTAGTGAGACGAAGACTTACCCACAGCTCCGTAATCACCCGCTCTGCCTTGTGGCCGTAGATCCTGCCATCCCGATCATATGCATCTGCAGACGGCGTAGTGGGCAAACGTCTAGGCCGGCTGCCGCACTCCGGCAAAGTCAACATGGCCAGGGAAGTGTGCTTGCACAAAAGACCAAGAATGCCATTGGGATGTCGTCCGTGACCACCTGGACCCACAATCATGAAACCCCTGCCCAAGTGATCAAGAAAAATTATTAGTTTCAACATAACAAATGAGAAAATAGTGACAGCATGTAAAGTTATTTACTTTGAACCACCGGGTCGAACCATCGGGCGTCTCTCAAGAGGTATCGGTCGCTTCGGGAGTTGCGAGGGACCTTGCTGATAGAGTTTAGTCGTGCGCCTGAGGAAGAGGAGCCCCCTGCCGCCGCACCACAGGAAGAGGAACCACCCCCCCCCCGCCTCCTCAGCCTCGTCCTCCTCGTCGTCCTCCTCCTCCTCCACCTCCTCCTCATCCTCCACCGCCTCCTCGTGCTCCTTGGGCACCTCCTCCTCCTCGGACTCCTCCTCCAGCCTCTGTGGTGGAGGAGCCTGACGACCCCTGTGTTTCCTTGGCGGTGGCGGAGGAGCTACCTCCTCCACCCTCTTGTATTTTGACTTTACTTTCCTTAAACTCCTTAAGAGACCCCCGCCACCTGGCATCTTTGTTCAATCACCTGCAATTATAAAGAGATACAAAATGAATAAAACATAATTAGAAAGAGATGTAAAATAAATAAGACGTATTGCAAAATGAACAAAACATAATTAGAAGGTAACATAATATTACATGTCTTAGAAATAATCATCATGATCGGCATTAGCTGGATCATAAGTCTCATCATCACTATCATGCATGTCTACTTCCATGTTGATATCATGACCATCCGGAGGAGCAATGTTGTCATCACTGTCATTGCCTAATTCTAATCGCCGAAGTAATTCTAAGTCCTTCATATTTTGAACCTCATCCCCATTGTCCTCATCATCAACCCTTTTATTGTCTACTTCCATTCTGACCGGATCGGTTATGATCACAAAGCTCCCTTGTAGCCCCTCTTCTTGAAAGAACTCTTCGTCATATGTGTTTGGTCAAAGTTGTAATCTTCATTGTTTGGGACAGGTAGTTTACTGTGTGGCGATACCTTGTTCACAACATCCCAACCCTTAAGATGCGGGTCATCTTGGCACGCCCATGGGAGATAATAAACTTGTGTGGCCTGTTGATCCACGATATAGACATCATCTCCTGGGTACTTGGAATCCTGTCGAATTTCGACTAGCCCAAGATTAGGGGTCCGTCTTATTTTTTTAGGATCAAACCAATGGCATTTAAATAAGACAGGATTAAGAGGTTTGCGGCTATGAAATATGAGTTCGTATATTTCTTCAACTCTTCCATAATAATCGAGCCCATCAAGGGCAGGCGTGAAAACTCCGATATTTGTGGTTCTTCGATTGGGCCGACTCTGCTCGTGTCTTGTTGTGTGAAAGCGATATCCATTCACGTCATAACCGGTAAATGACATGACCCTAAAGGCACAACCACCGGCAACCTGACTCAACTCGGCGCTCATAGATGCATCGGTTTGGCCCTGCAAGCTCAAGCAGGATAGTTCGTTATATCATTCGCACGTACGAGCAACTTGTAATGTCAAACTAAGTACGAGCTAAATTAGAACATACCTTGCATTTGAACCAAGAAATGAAATTGAGTTTTCCATTTCCCGCACCCCATTTAAGAAGGGTGTGAAATTCCCATGGGGTAGGCGCCCTTGATCGATGCCAGAGTTCATGAGTAAATTCCCTGTACCGACGAGAAACAAGGGGGTTGGATGCAGAATAGTGACTAGTCGAGAACAAGTTTGTTGAAAATAGTGACTTACCCCATGTACGGCTCCACTTCTTCAAGGTTGGTCAGTACATATAGCATGATAGTGTGCCACTCTTCACGACTCAAGGTCTTGAGGGTCTTACCACTTGCACTTCCGCGTTGCCCTCGGAAAAGGCCGAGGTTCGATTCATTTTCCCCAGCATTGTAACGAGGGGGTGGATTATGCACGCTAGGAAGGTTGTCACCATAGTATGTTGTTGTGAAGTTTGACACCTCCTCCAGAATCAATGCCTCTACGATGGAAGCTTCAATCTTGCATTTATTTCTACATTTCTTTCAAACAACCTTTAGGGTTCTCTCAATTGAATAGCACCAATGGCCCTGCATAGGCCCCCCATTTGTGCCTCATACATGAGGTGCAAAATCAAATGCTGCATCGGATTGAAGAAGCCTGGTGGAAAGATCTTCTCCAGCTTACAGAGCAACACATGTGCCATTTTTTTCATGTCTGCAACCACGGCCCGAGATAACTCCTTAGCACAAAGCTAGCGGAAGAAATAGCTCAACTCTGCCAGCACTTGCCAGACATGATCTGGGACATAGCCTCGAACCATCACCGGAAGAAGCCACTCAAGCCATATGTGGTAGTCATGACTCTTGAGCCCATTGATTCGCATAGTAGATAAGTTCACTCCCCTCCTCAGATTCGCTACATACCCATTAGGGAACATTAACGTTTGGAACCATTCTAGTACTTCCCTCCTTTGGTGCCTGCTTAACGTGAATTCGGCCTTAGGCCTAGTCCATTTCTTGCCATTTCTAGGAGGCTGCATCTCTTGCTTTGGTCTGTCACATAACATTGCCAGATCCACTCTAGCCTTAATGTTGTCCTTTGACTTATCAGTGTCCATGATTGTTCCCCAAAGTGCCTCGGCGATATTCTTTTTAGTGTGCATTACATCAATGTTATGTGGAAGAAGAAGGTCATCAAAATAGGGGAGCCTCTCCAAGCCCGACTTGTGAGTCCATGCATGTTGCTTGCCATATCCCACAAAACCACCTTCTACTTCATTGACCTCGAGAGCATCTATCTGAGCATGGACCGCGGCACCTATCATCATCACCGGTGGAGGGTCTGTAACTTCGAGGCCTTTCGTAAAGTTCTTGGTGTCTTGTCTGAATGCATGGTCAAGAGGGAGGAATTGTCGATGTTTGTCAAATGAGGAATACTTGCCACCCTTCTTCAACCAAATAAACTTCAGAGATGTCTTGCATACTGAGCATGGGAACTTGCCGTGAACACACCAGCCACAGAATATTCCATATGCCAGGAAGTCATGCAGGGAGTAGTGGTACCAAACGTGCATCTTGAAGCTTATCTTTGTAGCTCGGTCATATGTCCATACCCCTTCGTCCCAAGCATTGAGCAATTCATCAATCACAGGCTCCATGAACACACCCATACTATTCCCCGGGTGTTCAGGAATTATCAACGACAAGAATATGTTCTGCCGTTGAAAGATGACGCGGGGGGGGGGGGGGGGAGATTGAGAGGGATAACAAACACGGGCCAACAAGTGTATGGGGGCAGCCATCATTCCATAAGGATTGAACCCATCTGTTGCCAGCGCAACACGGACATTACGGGCCTCTAGAGCTTTCTCACGATGAATGTCATCAAAATGTTTCCATGATTCACCATCGAAAGGATGTACCATCTTATCTGGATTGTATCGACATCCATTTTTGTGCCATGTCATCTGTTTCGCGGACTCCTCAGTCATGTATAGCCGTTGGATCCTCAGTACGAACGGAAGGTACCGTAGGATTTTCACGGGGATGTCAAGCTGCCTCTTGAGACCATCACCATAGTCTACCTCAAGGAACCTAGAGGATTTACACTTTGGACAGTGCTTAGCTTCCGCGTGTTTGTTCCTAAATAAGATGCACCCCTTTCGACAAGCATGTATCTGCTCATATGGCATCTTAAGTACATGGAGGAGTCTCCGCGACTCGTACATGTTCCTTGGTAGAATGTGATCTTCCGGAAGCAAAGTGCCAAAAACTATCAGCATAGTATCGAAGGCGTCTCGACTCAGGTGGCACTGGGACTTGAAAGCCATAAGGCGTCCAATGGCATCTAGTTGAGAGACCTTTGTCTGGCCGTGAAGGGGTTTCTGTGCCGCAGACAACATGTCGTAATACGCCTTTGCGGTTGCCTCTGGCTCCTCATCCCTACGTCCTTCACCGAAGTGCGCTTCATGATAGTCACCTAACATGTCTCCTACCCCGCCATCAGCATCAAGACCCTCGATGCGTTGTCTCACGACCTCGTCTCTCCTACGTCCTTCACCATGGAGGGTCCACCGGGTATAGTCTGCCATAAATCCATACTTGCCAAGATGTTTACCCATGTCCACCTTTGTTTGTTTACGCCTGTTCTCACACTCGCTGCAGGGACACCAAGCTTTATCCATTTCTTTAGCCTCCCAAAATGCTGCTTCCAAGAAAGCATTGGTCTTCTTCATACATTCATCAGTCCAGTCTCCATAACCCCTTCGGCCAGTGTACATCCACTCACGGTCATCCATCCTTTACCATATACGTGAGTAATATAAGAATCCATTGCATCTACACGAGGATCCTACTATCTAATAGGTGAAGATAGGTCCTAATCCCACCCGAGGATGCGTAGATGAGGTTAGTTTCCATGCTCTACTCTTATCCGAGATAGAATTTCGGCAGCACCTCCCCGCTCTTCTCCAAATACACGTCTCGGCAGGGAGATTGTGTATCCGGAGAAAAACAGAGAGATGATGCTGAAACTCTATCTTGGATCAAAGTAGACCATGAAAACTAACCCCATCTACGCATCCTCAGGCTGTCCAAAAAAATGTGGACAATTCAAAACACATACGGTTATAGATATGCAAAGATCTGCATACTTCCAACCGTATCCCTTTCGAACGGGAGACACCTAACTTGGTTATGTGATCTATGAACATGATACGAAAAGAGGGGTTATACCTTGGGTGGCGGTGGAGTCAGGCTAGCGGGGCCATGGTGGGTCGGTGCAGTGGCGAGGCAACGGAGACCTGCAGTGGCGAGGAATACGATCGGGGTCGCCGAGGTACTCCGGCTCGGCTCCGACGGGCTCTTCTCTACAAAAAAAAGAACATATGGGCTTAATTGAAAATTTTGACAGAACCTCCCCTACACGGTGAGGTTTCTAAAACCTACAAAAAAAACGTACGGCACGATGACCTATAACCACATATGCATATGCATTGGATTCACATTCATATAAACATATATAATCACAACACTGCTACGACCACCACCACCAATCCTCCTCCTCCTCCTCCTCCTCCTACTACTACTACATATATAATCACACAGTTTCATAATATTTGCTAGCAGAGAGTAGAAAACTCCACATGTTCACCACATAATTTGGTATACAGTTCATGTCTTGCAAATATGGGTCAGTTCAACTTAACCTAGTCATCAGTTCAAGAGAACAACACAATACAAAGCGGATATGCGATTCTAGACAATCCCGACCATGCGCATGGAGCAAATTCGCATCTAGAATATGTGGCCCTTGCCACCAAATAGAGCTCGAGATCTCCCCGATTTCTTCGTTAGGGTTTGGGCGCATGATTTTTTTACCTATGAATTACGTTAAGGTTTGGGCGCACGTCGCCGGTCAAAGTGGCGAGTGGCGAAGTAGGACAGCAGCGACGGTCGCAGGGACACCGGGGCTGCAGAGGGCGGACGCCGTGCCGGAGATGATCGCGAGGACGCTGGGCCCCGGTGGTGCTCGACCGAGCGCATCTCCTCTCTCGGGTTGTGGCGCGGCGAAGCGGATGGAGGAGATTGGCCACCGGGCGAGAGACGAGTCCAGCGGCGGGCGCCGTGGGGGCGCCGGCAGCGGGTGGGCGGCGCACGCGGGCGGCCTTGCAGCGCAGCTTTTGCGGCGTGGTGGCGTGCGGGCGGTGGTGAAGGGGCGGCGGCGGGCCAAACTTTGCCGGTGGAGGCGGCTTGGGGCCATGGCCGGCAGGGCGAAGGCGCAGGCGCAAGCACGCACGGCCGGGCACGAAGCGGGCAAGCGGGGGAGAAAGCCCAGGCGAGAGGATGATGGGCGGGGTGGGGCGGGCCGGCAGGGGTGGTGAGGGAGCGAGGTGAGGGAGGTTGCGAGGGACGCGGTGAGGGAGCGAGGGGCGGGAGTGTGCGCGTCGTGTGAGTGAGTCTCGGCCGTGCCGATTAAGTCTTAGTTGCAGCCTTTGCCGAGTGTCCGTGATCCCAAGACTTTCGGCAAAGCTGGGATTTTTTTAAAAAAAAACATTAAAAATCTTTGCCGAGAGTCAAGCCGATAAGGCACTCGGCAAAGACTATACTTTGCCAAGTGCTAACCCTAGGACACTCGGCAAAGGTATTTTAAAAAAAAACTTTTCTATTTCCTTTCCCTTTTCCTTAACCGTTTTTTCAAATTTGTTCCAATACACTTTGAAAATACCTTGTCAAATTCACTCAACAATGTAAATTTGATGCTTCAGCGAAAAATAGACCATGATTTCATGTAGTTATAGCTCAAATTCCATTTATATAATTGCAATTACAAATTAATAATTATCAAATGGATCCAAAAAATCGCTAAAATTTAACATGATATGATCTTTGATGTCTATTGGCTATACAAAAAGTTTCAGAGTCAAACCACAACTCGACCGTCACTTTCACTCCAAATCTTACCAGATCATTCTCAACAATCATGAAACTTCTTCGCAGATGTTTCGGTTTGTAATCAATGTACGTGACAACTTATGCGACACCTTCTCAATTTTTTACCACAGCCTCCACATATGATATCATGACATATGATATCATGACATCTTACCACACGCTCGGGGTCGTGTTTCCGAAATAAGATGTTCGAAAACCCTTATAATCTTATAGGTAAGGCCTCAAACTGGGTTGAATAACATGAATATCAATTTTATACTCATTTTTTCCAAATATTTGAATCACTTGCGGTTCAAATTTAACTTAATTCAAAAAATTGCTTGAAATGCAATTAATTAGTTAAATATAGCAAACAAATTCAAAAATACACCAAACTTAAGCATGGAGTACCACATGTGGTATGTGGAGAGGTGAAAATTTTTGAAGTGTAGGAGTAAGGATGGCAATGGGTAAATCCCCATCGGGTATGGCCACCCCAGACCCATCCCCGCCATAAAAATTTGGTACCGCCAGAATACCCATACCCGTCATGGGTGGGGAATTTTCCCCAGACCCATACCCGGCCGGGTAAATCATACCCGGCGGGTCACCCGTACCCGCCAATAATTTATTCACGCACATGAAAATCAATAATTCAACAGCAATCACCACTAACCAGAGCACATAAAATTAGATAAATAATAGCATATAATAATATCTTCTGCAACCAGCAGTCACATTACACCATCACACAAAGTCATTCTGTCATAAATCATTATATTACGACGCGCTTTACTCACACGCCTATTTTTTCGGCGGCGGGACCGTGGGAGGCCAAGCGTCAAGCCTCCCTCGAGAGGTCGAGGGCTCCAGCGGCCAAGTCGCCAGGCGGGACCGACGGGTGAACCTAGGGTTTTACATGGGCTAGTGGGCTTATTTAGTTTTGGGCCGGGTATTTTTCACCCATGGGTAAACGGGTACGGGAATTGCTGGAACATACCCACACCCGCGTACCCGATTGGTGAAGGGTTTGGTCCATTTACATACCCGTGGGTAGTGTGTTTAGTCCATATTTAGACCCTAATGGAGTCAATACCCGTCGGGTATCGGGTCGTGGGTCCCCATTGCCATCTTTATGCAGGAGTAAAAAAAATTATACTTTGCCGAGTGTCTGCTTTTGACACTCGGCAAAGAGCCTCTTTGCCGAGTGTTGCATTTGTACACTCGGCAAAGAGCTGACGGCAGCAGGCTGGTTTAACAGCGTGCCAAAATTTGCCGAGTGTGAGACGTTGACACTCGGCAAAGAAAGTCTTTGCCGAGTGGCATGTCTGAGCACTCGGCAAAGAGGACGTCTTTGTCGAGTGCCGATCCTGAGCACTCGGCAAAGACCAGCTTTGCCGAGGGTCGTGTCGTTGTCGAGTGTTCGAGTTTGGTCACTCGACAAAGACAGCCTTTGCCGAGTGCCCGAGATAAAAAACTTCGGCAAAGTTCTTGGCACTCGGCAAAGCTTGCGATTCCGGTAGTGGTTCATGAAGCACGGACTGCTGTACTTTCTGGGGATCTGGGAACCAAATTTCCCAAGTAACTAAATGGATCAAAGAGTTAAAACCTTTTTTTGGGTCCTCCTATCCTCTTGAGAGCTCCACACCACACCAGCTAGTGCGAGATGAATCTCTTAGGGGACAGAACTGCTTGGGGGACCACATTTTGGAGAACGAAAAACATTGCTTCGTGAGTTAGGACACAAGAAACTAACACATGTTGAAAGTTTCTTGCGCCTGCTCACGCTATGGGCACTACACAGGATGTGGAAGTCCTCTCCGCGCTAGTCTCTCAGCTGTCCATCATCTATAAATATATCAAGCCAAAGGAAGACTTTACAACGTAAGGGAGATCAACATTTCTGTAACCTTTTCCTAGTATTGAATCTGTTGATTGAAGCAAAAAAAAAAAGGCCATGTATGCTGATTTATAAGAATATGTGCCTCTCTTTGTAAATATCCAATTGTCTTGATCCAGTACCTCAAGATTTAAATGGACTTCCTCTAAAATTTCCCAAAGGTTTAGATATCAATCAACACAAGCATTGTTAATGCCTCTCGAAATTCCAAAATGCATTTGTGATTAGCAAGGGTTTCATGCACAAATAAATTGTTTGGCCCTTGTTTGGGCACCAATGCAGTAAGATTAGGAGCAACTTCTGGCTATGATTTACTATGTAGCTACCGATCTGTACAAAACTTGGTTGACATGCCATCTCCAACTATTGTATCAACAGCTATAGCATACATAACCTTACTACAGGATGCACTTGCATGAAAAGCCCACACCAGGGCAAGATAGATCACCCAATACAATCGAAGTGTCCACTCAAGTGTCTAAATGTCATGAATAATCCCTAGTCCATATTCAATTGGTCGGCTAAGTTTTGGCCATGCTGCTAGACAATTGCCTCCATTATCCTTCTGATGCCCTTTCCAGTGAAAACTCCTTACCTTGTCAATTTCTTTATTGGCACATTTGGAAAGATTGATAAATTGCAATCATGAGGTAAGAGGAGCTGAAGTGAGGACTTCTTTAACCATGGTCAGTCTACTGACCCAGTTGATAAGCGAGTCCTTCCAACTCAGAAAATAGTCTGCAATCTTGTCAATAAGTGAACACAAAGAAGCCTTGGTTGGTTTCTTAAGCGAATGAGGCACTTCAATACAAGTACATGGAATGAGGAACGAGGATGGTCTTAATGAATATGGAATGAGTGCACAAACTTAATTTGTAGACTTCGTTAGTGAGATTGATGTTTTATATAAAGTTTATTCTATCTTAAATGTGTAAGTTCATCCTAGTTGCAATACTATTCATACCAGAAATACCAATATGCCTTTGAAGGTGTTAATTTGCCCCTCTATGAAATTTCTATTTTTCAAGACCTGCTAGAATTTAAAAGTCCTCGAAATTTTACTGCTTATGCAGGGTGGGGGTTGGAAAGTTGTTGCAAGTTTTGAGGGAAAGTTTCCAACTAGGATCAAACAACTACCTCTGGACAAGCATTTTGATATGAAAAATGTCAAAAAGGTAATTAGTTGTACATAAAACATAATTAAAGCCAACTCTACTTGAACTTGTCAAACTTATGGTTATAACATCATTTTTCTTTATGTTAGGTTGTTTTGGAGGCTGATGGTTATCAGCCATACCTGATATCACCCGAAAAAGGCTTAAGGTTTCTCATAAAAGGGCTTTTAGAGTTAGCAAAGGAACCATCAATACTCCTTGTGGATGAGGTAATATTCGAGTTCCTTTAGCCTTCTTCCGCCATGAAATAGTAGTCACTGCAATCTAGTAAATGCTGTAGACCTCTTCAAGGTTTCATCTACATGTACCTTGCAAATGTTAAATGTATAGTCACATGTAATTAGCCATAGTATATGGGCTTCTTTGTACATTTACACATCTGTATATTTGCCCATTGGGCCCTTGGAATAGATTAGATGCTTTACTCTAATGTGGTAAGGTTTCTAGATCCTTCTTTGGCTTCATTAGTTGTTGCCGGCACACTATAGCTACTTAGCTAGCGATTGGCCGGTGAATCTCATAGCCACCATGTCTATCTTTATCTCTTTCCCCTTCTTCCACACACCCTGAACCCACTTCTCCAACTATGCTGTCGCCTTTGTGCCCTCCTGCTCTGGGACCGCAACTATCGCTCTGCCCTCTCATGTAGCATCCCACCCACTCGTCTGAGTTGCACACTACCCCACCTTCATAGGCTGCAAACTCATGCACACCCATGTCGCACCCCTTCTTATCACCATCATAGTACCTTCTGACCACCCCAAATTGACGATACCCCTGCCTCCCTTGCAGCAAAACCAGCCAACGCTGCTTGCTTCTCCATCATCAAAGTCATGGCTCGCCCCAAATCAGCGCAAGAGAACTAAATTGTGCTATTACTGCCGGCTTCCCAGAGTATGGTAGCTCCTCTACTCCCTCTATAGACCACGTCCATCATCAAGTTGGATGAGACCAACAATCAAGAATGGCATGCGAGTCATCCTAGACATTTTTGCTAGTTGGGACATGTCATGGGTATAAGATCATGTCCACCAATGCCCACCCTGCTGATGTCCTCGGCAACGCTGTCTCCAACCATGGTGGATATGGAGATGAGGCTGCCACAAAGGCAATAATGATGCTTTGCCATTTATGCTGCAAAAACTTAGGAGGCCTATTAGGTTGCTCTTGAGTGAGACATTACATTTCCATGAAGATTATCAAACTTCGTACCTCACAGATGATTTGTATGTACCTCGAGGAACATTACCAACAAGGTGGTGAGGCCATTTACTACTACTTGTTGGGGCAACTTGCTAGCCTCCAGTAAGGTGACTCCACTGTGGATGCCTTTTATCTGTAGTTCACTTGTCTATGGCATTAGATTGATGACATGGATCCTCCAACTTGCTCTAGTGGCTCCACCTTCTAGCGCTCATAGTGTGCTTAATGTGATTGACAATGCATGTTGACTTCCTCATGAGATTTATCCTGAGTTTGAGCCTTTTCATGCTCAACCCGTGAGCAGATCACCATCACCAGCTACTTTGGAGGTCCTTACTACACTTTGAGCTGAGGAGACTCCGTTTTGTAGTATCTATGAGTAGCCATCACTTGTTATTTTAGCTATGTTTGTTGTGCCTACTATTACTACAGCTTAGCTGTGACTTCATCGATAGCTACTCATGCATGGGCCTCCACCTATTGTAAGAGGTGGAGGTATTCATGCTCTGTATGAAGAAGCAAGGCCATGTCGATGGTTCCTCTAAAGAGGGGTAGGGTCCTCAGGTGGTCTTTAGCGGGAGTTCTCAAGTGGCTCCTCTCAAGGTGAACATGTTATCACCAAGTGAGACTGCTCAGCATGTCTCCATCCTTTAGTGCTTCACTAACCAATCCATGTCAAGCTCTGCTAGCATTGCTCTGTCTTATCCAGGTATTTTGATCTTGGATTCCAATGCCTATTTTTATTTAACGCCAGATTCTTCCTTTGTCACTTCTAAGGGACCTCTGGCTATTCGTCATTGTTCAGACAATTGATGGCAAGACTATTCCAGTTAGCTACGAAGGCACTTTTCTCTCACCTTAGCTCATAGTTCCTAAGCACTCCATGCAGCTTCTTTGTGTAGGCTATCATGTTGGTTTTGATTCTTCTTCCTGCTTTGTTCAAGACTGTCGAACTTAGGAGATAGTTGGGACTAGCCACCACCATAGAGAACATAAGGGTCTCCACATCCTTAATCACCTTCATCTGTCGTACACTACTTCTGCTACATCATCCATGGTGTCCTCACCCGCTGCTTCCAATACAATGGCCAATGAGAGCAATCTATGGTGTATGGCGGGAGCTTCGGCCTTACACGAGTTCCTTGCTAGGTCGTTGGTCTTGGATCCCTAGGTCCTTTTGGTCGTTTGAGGCAGCTGGTCATGTTTCACTAGTTTACTTTCTAGTATGCTGCATTGACTAAACCCCATGAGGAGGGGGTGCCTGGGAGGGGGTTTCTTATTTCCCTCCCTTTTGTATCTTTTTATTCTTCTTCTTAATGAAATGACGCGCAACTCTCATGCGTAGTTCGAGAAAAAGGGGGTGTCAAATGTATATAGTCACATGTAATTATCCCATAGTATAGGGGCTTCTTTGTATATTTATACGTCTGCATATTTGCCCATTGGGCCCTTGGAATAGATTGAGATGCATTATTCTAACAGCAAATACCTAGTTTCAGTTTGTCATGTTGCACTCTACGTCTTGAAAAGTTTCGGATATATGTTTTGATGTTAAGATTGAAAGATGTAATGCATACTAATTCAATCAAAACCTGGGCCTATGGCTGTTCATTTTTTTTTCTCGAATACGCAGGAGAGTTGCATATCATTGCATTGAGAAGAAGAGAACTGAAACTACAACACATCCGAAAACACATAACACACCCACGCACAGATGCATTCATTTTAGCTTACATGCTCATGTCAATTTCTGTAGTTCCTGATTCCACAAGCATATTCACTAGTCTAGTCATGCCATTGCTACTGAAATTGCCAATATTTCACGTATGTAATGCTTTATTATTTTAATTCATTAGCTGATCAGAGACCTTAGCTATCCTGTTCAAATGAAGTTGTAACCACTTCTGTATAAAATTAGTGTTCTTATGACATTGTTACCTTTTAATACTTTTCCTTGGAATTATTATTATCAGGTTCACCGTGTATTGCTAGACATAGTATCAGCTGCAGCAAATGCAACTCCAGGACTTGGTAGATACCCTCCATTTAAACGGGAGGTAAAATCCTTAAGTGTGTTTAAGAGCCAAAGATTTTTATTAGTTAGTCAGTAACCCTTTTTATTTCCTTTTCTGACAAGGTAATTGCAATAGCATCTGCTGCTCTAGATGGTTTCAAGAATGAGGCAAGAAAGATGGTCGTTGCACTAGTTGACATGGAGAGAGCATTTGTACCTCCCCAACATTTTATTCGCTTAGTGCAGAGAAGGTTAGGTGATTTTGCTATGTAAAATGTTAAAAAAGTTGTATGTAAAAAACTTGTTGATTTCCTCCTTCATTCTATAGTTATTTCATACCTATCTCCTTTCAACTTAGAACACAACTATTTTCAATGTTCTATATTTTTCTAATGGTATTCTGGAATTCGAGTGAACCGTCTTTATGTATAATGAACTGTCAACTTGTGTTATTGTAAATTCAACATAGTTAAGACTTAATATCTCTGCCATTCATATTAGAATAAGTGAAGCCATGATTTTGTCGATATATTATGAGAAATCATGTTCATTAAAGTGTCTACTCATGAATTATCCAATTCCTCTGCACTGACAGACATTCTCATCTAGTTTGCACCCGTCTTGTACATTCTCAATAAAATGGTGTATCATTTTATTTTTCTGTCTAATTAATTGTCAAGTCCTAAAATCCAGGATGGAAAGGCAACGCCAAGAGGACGAGCTGAAGAATCGCTCTACAAGGAAGGGCCAGGATCCAGACAAAAGCAGAGTACGCTACTCTGTACTATACATTGTGCCTACTTTATGTTTTCCTAATTTCTTTTGTATGGATAGTTAAACATTTTGAACAGTTAGTTGCTACCCCATAGTGTTTGTCTTATAATATCCAAAAACATCATGTTAATAACTGTGAAAATGGTTGTTTCCATTTCAGGATACAACCCCACAAAAAAATTCACATCAAGGAGAGATGAAACAGGCATCAAATATACAAATTTTAGGTCCTGCAGGAGAAATTATTGCTGGTATGGCCCTACTACAATTATTGTATATTTACCATCGTTAATCTTATTAGGAGAAGATAATAATTAGTAAAATAGATGGAAGAGCTATCCATAAGCAGAGCTGTTTTGTGTTTTCAATTTTTTCCTTGGATTAATTACATAGCGAGTGCATGTTTTCTTTGCTAAAGGTTTTTTGTTCAAAAAACGTGCAAAAGCAAATGACTGGAGCAAGCGATGGTTTGTTCTAAATGAGAAAAGCGGAAAGGTTGGTTGTATCAGCATTAAAATACTCATCCATTCCTTTTTACCATTTATAGTGGCTCTAAAATTTCTTTTGTGCCCAGCTTGGATACACAAAGAAACAAGAGGAGAGACATTTTCGGGGTGTCATTAATTTGGAGGTAGTAAAAGTTTTTCAGTGATTTTCTGTTGTGATTCTTCTTTTTTTCTTTGAAGGGGAGTTATGATTCTTCTATTGCGATTTGGGCATTCAGATTTATGTTGATGCAATATGTTTAGCTTATATCTGATAGCTTTTAGGGTCTGTTTGGTTCTCTCCTCGCCGGAGCTGCCTGGCCCAGGCAGCGTTCCCAGGCGTCCGATTTCAGTCGACTGTGGGGCCAGGATCGAATGCCTGGTAGGTGCCTAGGAGAGACCACGAACCAAACACGCCCTTAGTGGCCTTTGCATCTTATTGAATCCCATAATAAATCAGTTGCCATTAGAGTAGTCAGAAAGGGTGGTGTTTTGAATAGATGATCAGGTGCAAAGAACTGGTTCGGCCAGTTCCAGGTCTTGGTAAAGCAACAGGCTTAGTTATTCTTTATTAGTTTGAAGAAAGGTTTTCTATTTCCTTTCTGCCAATTTGAAGTTTGACATATAGATGCAATTAGAATTTAAAATTTAGGTGAACTGGCTTGATCCAAACGGGATGCAAACAAGAGGATGTGGTCAGATTGACTGGCTAAGATTCGCTAGTTTTTGGTACCCTAGTACAACCTTGTGGTCAATTGATCACGCAGTTACATTATCTATCATTGCTGGTGCAGCCCGTGCGCGACCGCCGGGGACTCACCTTCAGGGTGCTGGTGCACCTTGATCTGGTGGAGGATCCTCCGGGTAGAGATGGACGGGCTGCTGCTCCCCGCGTGTACACGTGGGACTACGGGGTCGTTGATGGTGAAAGGACACCGCGCGACCGCCACGACCCTCCGCCTGCTGACTTCCGCGGTGGCCACCGCGACGACGACGACGACCGCTGTGGACGCCGGGAGCGCCAGGGCGACAACTGGTACTCGTGCCTTGCCCGTAGCCTGTCGCGGGCGCCCAAGGACCGCGAGCGGGAGCGGTCGGAGTCGAGGCATGGTGGACGTCGGCACCGGAGCCCCGAACACAGGGGTCGTCGTCGCCCTCTACACGACGTCCCTCCTGGCCATGGCGCCCGCCACTCTGCCCCGACCGACGCTGCTGGCCATGGCGTCAGCCATTCTGCCCCAGGCGACGCTGCTGGACGTGGGGCAGACACGCAGTCTCGGCACCTGCTCGCCAAGCCCGCTGACTCCCGCCGTCAGGGAGAGGTTCGGCGCAGAACCAGAGGACGCAGCAGGGAACGGACACAACACCGGAGGCCACACAGGCACGCGCGCTCGGAGCCGAGGACCACAACGACGCACTCCAAGTCCCCATCACTGCACCAGCGCTGCAAGTCGCCTGACTTCAACGGTGGCGGCAACAACCATCATCCATCACCAAGCCCTCCAAAGGTGCGTGCTAATCAAAGTCATTTCAATAACCAGCCTTTCACTCCTTCGCCCTCAGCTTCCCCGCCCTGGAAGCCGAACGCCACACCTGATGCCGCAGCGCCGTCCACGTCCGCACCACCAAGCGATTCATCTTCAGAGACACCGACGACCGCTGCGATTCCCTCTTGCCTGACTGAACTGCAGGGTCCTCCCATCACCGACCAAGAAAACGCGACACCGCAACGATCACGCCTCACTACGGAGCGTCGCTTCCGCAGGGGGCGAGTCTACTCCAGGCGGCCATGTGTCCTCCCCCCACATCAGAAGCAGGCACAGCCGGCGAGAAGCACCCAGGTGGTTCGCTTCCGCCCTGGGCTCGTCTACTCCAGACGCTGCGCCCGCGGAACGCCCACCAACTGCTCGCGCAGTCGACGCATGACAGATGGACTTCACCAGCAGCAACCAGGCCAGACCAGCGCCTGTCACACCAGCACCCTGGAGGTACACGTCGACGCTGGACAGAGCACAACGCACACTGCAGCGGCGGTGTCACAGTTCCTAATGGGGATCTCACAACCTCTGCCTCAACCCATTTTGCAGGACCAGTGCGCCAGCCCAGCCCGCCATAGCGACGCAAGAGGCCACCGGTCCCGGCACGCAGGAGCATGCGCATTGCGGCCAAGATCTGGCCGAGGGGGGACACCAGTGAAAGGCCAGACAAGTGCTCATGAAAAGGCTTGGCATCCTCGACGTCCAAGGCCTCAACCATGACGAGGCAATGCTGCGCTACTTCAACCTGTTCAAGGGACCGCTCGACGACAACACTGTCAAGGCGCTGACGGCATTGTGTGGCCTCGACGCAGCGGCAACGCTGCCCACCACCAGCGCCTAGATAGCTACTGTGTTGCAGGGGTAGGTTATTATACGATGTTACTAATCGTGCACCGCAACGGGAGCTCAGGGAGCTCCGCATCTTTTGTGCTTGTCCAGCTATGGTGTTTGGGCGGGGCGACAGCCAGAGGCCTTCAGTCGTCTCCCCATCAAACTACTTGGACCCTCCATCTCGCAGTTAGCTGTAGCATTACCTCTGTGAGCAGCAAACTTTTGCTTTGTTTCGCTCTGCCGACGGCCGGCTTTCAGATGTATCGGCGTTTTCAGCTTGCAACTCTCATGAATCCATGCATCCGTGTCATTATCTTACTGCTAATTGCCAGTTCAAATGTCCTTGGTGGCGCCATGCTTGCCTCCCTCCTCAGAGCATTTTTAAAAAGGGACCAGTTGGATTCCTTATGGCACAATTGAATTGCAACATACTTAACTGGAACGTCGGGGGCTTGAATGACGGAGCACGACAGGACTCGGTGTGCGAGTTAGTGAGAACCACTGCTGCAACCGTTGTATGTCTACAGGAAACAAAGATGCAAGTTATGGATCATAATGTGGTACGCCGAACAGTCGGAGTGAAATTTGTAAACTCCTATACGGTGCTGCCGGCGGAATAGACTCGAGGAGGCGTCTTCCTTGCAGTGAATGAAGACTTCTTCGACCTCTTTGACATTGTACTTACCTCGAACACCATAACCGCGCAGATCAACATGAGGGCCGATGGAACAAGGTGGCAAATTACAGTGGTATACGGCCCGCAGGGAGAGGCAGCTAAACTTCAATTCCTCCAAGAATTGAAGAACATTCCACCGCCGGTCCACAATAGATGGCTCATCCTGGGAGACTTCAATCTCATCTACCAGGCGGAAGACAAAAACAACTCCAACCTAAACCGGCGCCTCATGGGGGCATTTAGAGCGACGATCGATCATTTGAGGCTCAAAGAAATCAAGCTAAATGGGCGCCGCTTCACTTGGAGCAATCAACAGGACAACCCGACGCTCACTAGAATTGACAGACTGCTATGTACCACCGAGTGGGACCTGCTCTTCCCCACGTGTTTCTTACACTCCCTCCCATCACTCATGTCAGACCATACCCCTCTGCTACTCCAGGGAGAGCTTGACCACCATCACAACATGTCCTTCCGCTTCGAAAACTACTGGACTAAGATGGAAGGATTTCAAGACCTCGTCCATAATTCTTGGAATAGGCCGGTTGCCTCGGCTCTTCCTATCAAACGCTTGCATATCAAAGTGGCGCGTGTGGCAAAAGCGATCAAGCGTTGGAAGAAAGACAAGATAGGGGATACGAGGATACAACTCGCCATTGTGAAAGAAGTATTGTTTCAACTAGAAGCAGCCCAAGAGCATAGGGTGCTCACTGCCATGGAGCTTCACCTATGTCGCCGACTCAAATCCTGTAGCACTGGACTCGCTGCTATTGAAAAATCAAGAATCTGGCAGAGATTGAGGCTAACTTACATCCGATGTGGAGATGCTAACACAAAATTCTTCCACAGTAGAGCCAATGCTCGACGGAGAAAGAATTACATACATTGTCTACATACGGATGGGGGAATCGCGGTGGCCCACCAAGATAAAGAAAAGGTCATACACGATTATTTTAGAAACCACATTGGCTCCACGGCGCCGAGAGATTCCACAATCAACTGGCAAGCCCTTGGCTACAATCAACATGATCTTTCTGATCTGGAGGTGCCTTTCTCCTAGGATGAGATAAAAAACATTGTCTACTCCATGCCTTCCAACAAAGCACCGGGACCGGATGGCTTCACGGGCACCTTCTTCAAAGCTTGTTGGGAAACCATTAAAGAGGATGTTATGGCAGCCATGAATAGCTTATTCACATTGAATGCCCAGGGTTTTGAATGGCTAAACTCGGCTTCCATTATCCTTCTACCCAAAAAAATGGATGCAACAAGAGTTACTGACTTTAGACCCATCAGCCTAGTCCATGGCATTGCAAAGATCTTCCCCAAAGTGTTAGCTAACATACTTGCCCCCCGACTTAACTCCCTCGTCTCGAACTGCCAGAACGCATTTATAAAAAGGAGAAGCATCCACGATAATTTTCTGTACGTCCAGAGCACGGTCAAAAGACTACACAAGCAGAAGATTCCAGCTTTGTTCATGAAACTAGACATCCACAAAGCCTTTGATACGGTACACTGGGGGTACTTGCTTGAGACGATGCAGGCTCTGGGCTTCGGGCAGCGATGGCGGGAATGGATCTCTATCCTCCTGCATACATCCTCCTCGACACCCATGCTGAATGGGCGATAGGGGGCCACCTTTAGCCATACCAGAGGCGTCCGCTAGGGAGATCCGCTTTCACCGATGCTATTCATCCTAGCTATGGACCTGCTTCAACGTCTGCTTGACCTAGCAACTCAACAGGGGATTCTCACCCCCTTACCAATCATGGCGGCTAAATGGAGAACCTCATTGTATGCAGATGATGCCGCCATTTTCATCAGCCCCACAAAAGACGATGTAGAAGCTGTCAAAACCATCCTGCAGGCGTTTGGCACATTCTCGGGACTCCATATTAATCTACAGAAGAGCTCTGTGCATCCAATTGGTTGTGAAAACGTCGACCTAGACCAAGTATTGTCACCTTTCACCAGTACTAGAGGGGGCTTCCCATGCAAATATTTGGGGCTACAACTCCACATTAGATCACTGCAAAGGATCCATGTGCAACCTCTCATAGATCGGATTGGGCACAGGCTACCCAAATGGAAAGGAAGATGGCTGAACAGAGCAGGACGCCTCACTCTTGTAACCTCTGTCCTCTCCTCCATGCCAACCTACCACCTGACAGTGTTTCCTCTCGCCGCTTGGACTAAGAAGAAGATCGACAAAATCAGGAGATCTTTCTTGTGGAAGGGGGAGGAGAATGCAAACGGCGGGCACTGCCTAGTTAACTGGCAGACAGTTACCAGACCAAAAGACCTTGGCGGTTTAGGCGTCCCTGACCTGGGGAGATTTGGGTGAGCTCTCCGGTTGCGATGGCTTTGGCAAGAATGGGTGGACGATTCCAAGCCTTGGAGCGGCTCGGAGCTCCCATGTTCTGATGATGACCGCCTCCTCTTCAACTCCTCAATCATTATATCTTTGGGAGATGGTGCAAAGACAAAGTTTTGGCACCACAGTTGGCTCGATGGACAGGCTCCTAAGTATCTAGCCCCGAACTTGTTCCTGCTAGTCTGAAGGACAAACCAAACGGTGCAAAAAGAGCTACGGAACAACAATTGGATGCATAAGCTAGGGAGGAAAATCACCTCGGCTACCCACATAGAGGAGTTTGTATCCCTCTGGATACGAATAAGGGATGTGCACATCACCTGGCATTGGACCAATGATGGGAATTTCTCCACCCGCTCGGCATACAGAATCCAATTCAGAGGTTCGCTACCCCCTTCCGTACAGACTTGATTTGAAAAGCGCATGTGGAGAACAGATGCAAGATCTTCGCCTAGATCTTAGTGCAAGATAAAATTCTAACGGCTCATAACCTACAAAAGAGAGGGTGGCCGCACCAACAACAATGTCTCCTGTGCAACGGTCCCTTAGAAACAAGCCTCCACTTATGCCTTTGTTGCCCTTTTGCCAAGGCGGTTTGAGGTCAAATCCTATCGTGGGAAAACTTCACTCAACTGCAACAGCACCTCCAGGTACACCCCACCCACATCAAGTCCTGGTGGGAAGACGCGGCAGCGAAAGTGCCAAGATCTGAGCGTAGGCGACTGAACGGGGTAGTTATCTACACCTTCTGGAATATATGGAAGGAGAGAAATAGGAGAATTTTTGACAACTTGATAGAAACGGTGCCGTAAGTAGCCGCAAGGATAAAGGAAGACATACAGCAAAGGAAGAGAGCTCTTGAGTACGTTTAGCTCACATGTGTATGGGGGGAAGGGGGGACGAAACCTTAATCTCGTTTGTCCTTGCTTGTACATAAACTTTCTTTCCCTATCTTAATTGAAAGGCAGAGCTTTTGCCATTGCGTTCAAAAAAAAATTATCTATCATTGCATTAATTTTTGTTTGCAACTTGTAGGATTGTAATTTTGAAGAGATTTTAGATGATGAAGATCCTCCAAGAAGTTCTAAGGATTCTAAAAAGGCAAATATGGTAGATACTGGAAAAGATTCCAGTCTTATGTTCAAGATTACTCACAAGATTGCATATAAAAATGTGTTGAAAGGTACTTTTGGATCTATTTTTTAATTCATTACATGTTTCTCAGTTATAGTTTCTAATTAATTACATCTTTGATGTTTCTTTCCAAGTGTTCACTTAAATTTTATTAATTACCGTGGCAGCTCATAACGCTGTTATACTGAAGGCTGAAAGTATGAGTGATAAAACTGAATGGGTCACCAAGATTAAAAGCATTGTTGACCCAAAAGGGCTTGCTGCAAAGAAACAAAACTCTTCAGAAGGTGGCGGACCAATGAAACAAAGCCATTCAGATGGTTCCCTAGTATGTTGCAAGACCTTACATTTTTGTTTTGTCAACAGAATTTGTAATGCTTGCATTTGGTTCTGCCCTTTCATTTCCCCATATGAGAACAGCTTGTCACCAGGACTTTTGGAAGCCTTCCACTACAGCAGAAAAGAATGAATTATGTGGCATTTGCTCTTCATTCTTGTAAAAATATTTTCCATTCATGTACATACTATCCTTCCAGGAAACAATACTCAAGAAACCTGTGAACCCTGAAGAAGAGCTTAGATGGATATCCCAGGAAGTCCGTGGATATGTGAAAGAAGTCCTCATCAGTCTTGCAGAAAATGTCCCCAAGTTAAGACCACAATCTTTTTGAGGATTTCCTAATTTCTTTTTCATGCCATTCAATGTCTTACTATTCTAGTTGAGCAGGCTGTGGTTCTCTGCCAAGTAGAGAAAGCGAAAGAAAATATGCTTAGTCAGTTGTATACTTCCATAAGGTTGGTTCTATCAAATTATTTCCGAGTACTGGGTATTTTATTGTCAATATGTTATTTTCAGGGAAAAAACGTGTTACTTTTTTTCCCTTGTGTGATCTATCTGTGATTTGAGCACCACGTTATTGATTTCATCTTTCTTATGGTTCAAAGGTGATTTAGTGGTACATACTGCTATGTTTTTCATGAAAACGAAAACTTCTACTTGTTAAGATCTTGATTCAGGTTTTGCTGTTTCAGTTTCAGCCTCTTAGGTGCCAACATGACTATACAATGTCGGATATTCTGAATTTTCTCTGATACATGACTGTTGGATGATAATACAGATATTGTAGTCAATTACAGCCATTAAAGTTTGAAATATTTCTTACCTAGAAAACCGAATTAACAAACTCACAGCTCCCTTCTGTGGTTAGCACACAAAGCGCAGCCAAAATTGAAGAGTTAATCCAGGAGGACCATAATGTGAAGCGCAAGCGTGAAAAATTCAAGTTGCAGTCATCCCTTCTTTCCAAGGTCACTCGCCTGCTCAGCATCCATGACAATCGGTCAGCCAGTGCTACTTTGTCGACAGATTCGGCTGGATCAGGTAAGTCAATTCCTTTTATATGAATTAACGTACATTTGGGGCTGCTGCCTGGCTGCATGAAAATTGCTCCAAGAAATGCTGTTGATCAATAAATATTGTAGCTACATTTTCTATACATATTCTGCAATAAATATACCTGCAAGCAAGGAGCAACGTGCCTATTGATTTCCATGGTATACAAAAGATCTTTATTTTCTCAATTTTTATACAGCCATGTGTGGATTTCCTTTTATCTAAGATTGTGCTCTGCAACATCATGATATGTCAATCCTGTACAGCATGTTTTTGCTACACTTATTCATGCACTCCATCGCCAATCATGTCTTGCAGAGAGTAGCCCGAGGAATGGTGGACAATCTGGTGACGAGTGGAAATCTGCATTCGAAGCTGGATCGACCAATTCGTCTGCTGGAGCAACCTCGGGCGGCCGCCGCGTACCAAGTCGAGGGCCGCCGCCGCCTCCACCAAATGGTGGCTGACTAGGGGCTCAAAGGAGCGCGTCTTCTTGCCCCCATGTGCCTGGCCCCTGAGCAGCTTTGTGACTTTTCAGAAGAACATGGTATGGTAACGACCAGTAAGTGAAAACAAGATTGACTGGACTATTACTGAAACGAGGTGACCATATATAGGTTTATGAATTAGATGACCGTGAACAGAATTGAGATGTAGATTTTTGTGTTTTCTACTATTCACATTAGTCCTGTAGGATCGATTGAGCGTCTGTCCGATCGAGACATTGCACCACCAGATACTCTTTTTTCCTCAGATATGTAATGTAATCTTTCACTGCTTCCTATACTACTAATTTTATTTTATGCACTTTTCCTTTCTAAGCCCAACTCAATCGGCTTTCACGAGAGGACACAACATCCTTGAAGGCGTTGTTATCCTGCGTGAGACAATACACGAACTTCACAGGAAAAAACTGAATGGGTAATCTTCAAAATAGATTTTGAGAAAGCCTATGACAAGGTTAGACGGCCTTTTTTTTTCCAAACAATGCGTATTAAAGGTTTTTCGCCCAAGTGGATCAAATGGGTTGAAACCTTTATCACTGCTGGGAGTGTAGCAATTAATGTAAATGATGAGATTGGACACTTTTTTGAAACGAAGAAAGACCTTCGTCAGGGGGACCCTTTATCTCCTCTTCTTTTTAATATTTGTTGCTGACATGTTAACAATTCTCATCAATAGAGCCAAAGATGATGGGTAGTTAGGTGGAGTGGTGCCCATCTACTGGATGGTGGTTTATCAATCCTTCAATATGCCGATGACACAATTCTCTTTATGGAACATGATCTAGAGCAAGCCTGAACCATGAAGCTTTTACTTTACGCATTTGAGCAAGCTTCTGGTCTTAAAATAAATTTTCATAAAAGTGAGTTGTACTGTTTTGGCGAGGCCAGGGAAGTAGAGACCCAATATACTGAGCTTTTTGGATGTAAATCTGGAGATTTTCCAATAAATTATTTAGGGATTCCAATCCATTTTAGAAAGCTGAGGAACGGGGACTGCAAAAAGGTAGAAGAACATTTTGAGAAGAAGATGTAGAAGAACGTTTTCAGAAGAAGTTAAGTAGCTGAAAAGGTAAACATTTGTCAATAGGGGGATGTCTAACATTGATTAACTCGGTGATGAGCAGTTTACCCGTGTACATGATGTCTTTCTTTGCTATTCCAAGAGGAGTGCTCAAGAAATTAGACTACTTTTGTTCTAGATTTTTTTAGCAAAGTGACAACCAAAAGAGGAAGTATTGATTTAACAAAAGATAGCTTAGCCAAATGCAATTGGCAAGGAAGTGAAATGTGTTGCTTTTGCCACAAAAAATGGGACAATTAAGCACCTTTTCTTTGAATGTCGCTTTGCACGTGCGATTTGGAGTTGCATACATGTTGCTTTAAACCTTCATCAACCACGTAGTATTCCTCACATGTTTGGGAGTTAGCTAAATGGGTTTAGGACGGATTTAAAACCTTGTTGGTCACTTTGGTTATGCAGAAATGATTTGGTATTTGAAAAAAATGTTTATTCTCCCTTGCAGGTGGTACATTCGGTTATCCAATGGCTCCGCACATGGGTTATTGTTGGTATATTTAACGCACACAGATAAATCCGCAAGCGCACGGATATTGCTGTAGCTTTCACCCGAAAGTATTCCAAGTATCGTATCCACAGAGAAACGTGTGAGACTAACTACGATCTAACTTAACTAGGGGTAGCAAGAATGTTAAGATAAGTAGGAGCGTAGAGAGAAAAACTAAGGTTATCTAGTTCTGACTTGGGTAAGCTATGTCTTCTACTATTCAACTGGGGACATTACTTAGGGAAAGACACCAGCAGAGGATGCTTCCCGTAGTAACCGCGTCCTACTTGCCTTACAAACGGGAGGTGGACTACAGAGGATTCAACAAGGCTATAAGAGTCACCCTCGCGAGCTGCCACTGATCCGGAATGCATGATGCATCCACAAGTAACTAGAGTCTAAGCACTATGCTTACACTACAATTACTAATTTACTCTTCCCGGATAAAGAATAAAGCACTCAAACGAGTTGTGAACCTGATGAATAATATAAATAAGAAGTTTACTTGAATTAGAAGTTGATTACTAGAGAAATCTCAAAGGCAAGCTCAGATAGAACTTGGATCCGCCAAGGTACAAGCCGTAAAGAGAGCACCGACAGGCCGGCATCTCCTCCAAACTCTTCCTTCACTCTCCATCTCACTATTATTTATAAGACTAAATCCTATGAAGGACTAATCTTCTCTTAATAGCTGGCTCTGATCTTGAAGATATGAATTAGGGTTTCCGGATCTCCTGAGAGAGGGGACTATGGGCTGATATATATAGGCCGAAGCGTCAATTCTGAGCCATCGTATCAAACCGACTTGAATAAACGGCGAAGATTGGATCTCAATGGCGGTGGGAAACCGACTTTCGAAGCGGAGGCTGATTGGTAGGACCCACAGGTTGGCTGGTCTGCAGGTGGGGCCGACCGGCCCCACATGGCAGCCCCTCGGGGTCTGCTTCGGTGGAGAGCCTACTGAAGTCTTTTAGAATCTTCCCACGCTATTTACGCAACGGAATTTCGTAATTTCCTTTGACGAATAGGTCCCTTTGACGGTTTTCTGGATAAACCCTGCTGAAAACACATATTCACCAAAACTCGTGAAATTTATTAGTTTAAACCCCTATACCTACGTTTGATGATGGAATTAAGTATAAATGCAGGTTATATTGACGGTTTATAATTGGTGTTAGTGACCGTCAACAGTTATCCTTCAGAAGTTCTCTGCGCAGGCTTTGGTTGCGGCGGCAAAGCAACACTTGACGCAAATGGTCACGGTTGTTTTTCTTCCTGGGTGGTGATCTAGTCTTCGAATTGATTATCATTAGTACGCTAGGCTTTCTTTTGTTTTTGTTTTGCTCAGGCTGTGTGCACTTTTCGCAGAAGCCAGGAGTAGGATCACAATTCTTGTATCTACTCGATGCAAAGATTGTCCCTTTATCAAAAAAAAGTGCATCTACACAAATCGATTATGCTTTTCCTATAGTGCTTCTTGGCTAGTTGGCTATGTGTTAGTTTCATATGTCAGATCCGCACCTACGTCGTCACCGGTGCGCTCCGAGGACGCGCCGCCGCCCATCGCCGATGGCGCCGCCTCATCCTCGTTCGCAGCCATGGATCGGAGCAGCTATATATGTATATATGTAGTGGGTGGTTGTGTGTTTTGTGTTGTGCCTAACAAGAAGCTCTCCAGTGCTTCAGTAAAATTTATTTGGTTGTGTGTTTTGTGTTGTGCATCAATGAGCATTTACATAGGCGATGGTCCATCCACCGCGGCACTAGCACCACCGTCGACAGCCTCGCTTCGCGGCGGATGCGCGTCACCCTCGCAGTCGCAGACGAGGCGAGATCCGGCGCCGCCTGCCTAGCCCGCTTCCTTCTTTCGTCGGCAGTCTCCTTCGCGTCCCGAGCCATAGCTACAGAGAGGAACGATTGGATCGGAGCAGGTGGGGATGTTGAGTTGCTCTTGAATTCATTTTCCAATTTGCTCTCGACTCTGTGCCTGGTTATCTTCCAGCCAATTCATCATCGCCATCTATAAATAGATCGAGAATCTCCAGATCTTTTGAATCTTCAAGGCCAGGTCCATTTATTTGTGGTGGGTGAGGCCATGAAGGAAGGGTTGATGAGAGCAAATTGAACGCGAAAATCCAAAATAGATCTCCGTTCCTATATCTCTAAACAAAGGCGAGAAGAGCTAGAAAAGTAATTCCTCACCTTTATGACCGGCGTGGAGATGCCACCGGCGGAGTCCGATGGTCCATCCACTTGGGCCGCTGATCGCCTCTCTCTGTGCTGCAAAGGCAAATTGGAAAATGAATTCAAGAGCGAGGCGCCTCAACATCCTCCCTAGTCCCTGCTCACTGATCCAACGACACACAACGTTCCTCTCACTGTAGCTATGCTCCGGACGCATGGACTGCGACGAGGATGAGGCGGCGCCACCGGCATGGGCGGCGGCGACAGCCGTTTCCTCGTGGCCTCCTGTGTCTTATTCCAACGATGTTTGTTTCTTCTGCGCATGCGTCCAGAAGCTGGCCAGCAACAGTCCAACAGCCAACTGGCCTTACCAAGCTTTTTCTGTTGCCGTTTCAAAAAAAAAAAAAAAAAAAAAGCTTTCTGTTTGTTTCTTGTAGCTAGAGAGCAAAGACCACATCCCAAGTAGGCATGCGTCACTTTACCCAAACTTTATAGTCCTTTATATTTCGCAAAACTCCATATTTAAAATGATTCTTTAGTATCACCCTATCTCTACCTCTACCTATAATATTAAAGAGTAAAATGTTTTTCTTACAATTCATTTTCTTCTGCCATGCTTCTTTTATACTTTTTTTAAACTGCCTTTGTACACATAACATCTCGTAGGTGACTTGTGTTCATGACTAGTGGTTATAAAAGTTAAAACACAATGACTCGCCTCTAGCGATAACACGCCTAGTGCTTTCACCCTTACTCTATAGGTCAAGTTCAGTAAAATTCAGGATTCTGTTGCTAGCCCAAGGTGGCCCGATGGGGCCAGACCTTTTCAAATATAGGGTTGTTTTTTCCCTTAAAAGTTCAGTAGCAACTCTTCAGTGTTCCTCTGAAGACTAGGGATGTCCTTGACCAATGAAGTCTAGCCCCTAACCACGAAAGGCCATAGTTTGATGAGAGATGAAGCGAGGAGCGAGTGATGGAATCGAAACTTCCGCACTCTTCGACTTTGTAGGATGACCACCAAAGTAGACCAACGCCGGTTCTATGCAATAACCACTTCATCTTGAATTCATTTTCCAATTTGCTCATGGACTTCTCCCGTAGTCACTCTTGCTCATCATTATGTAGAGATACTTGAAAGCGCTCCACTTAACACCTTTATCAATTTTAGCAAAATAATCAATAATATCAAGGCAATCATCAAGACAAGCTCTTAGTGATCCTTCTAAGCATTGAAATTGACCAGTGACTTGTTGTACCATCAGTAAGGAATCACCATAGGCTTCAACATGTTTTACTTCCATGGATTTTATGCCTCGCATGCATTTAGATAACCCAAGGCAATAAAGAGAGCTTCATATTTCTAAGTTTTGACCGGTGACTTGCTTGTACCATCGGGGGGAATGTATAACATGTTTTACTTCCATGGAGAAATCTAATTTCATATTCGGTTTGACTGTTGGTATAATAGAAATCTAATCGGCTTAACATCCCAATTTCAGCACTATTGAGAGAAATATAATTATACCAACACCTTGTCCATCTTTACAAACCGATCCATCAAAGTAAAGTTTTCATGGGGTAAAAGTAAGGTAATTGATATCATCATCTAAATTAATACCATGCTCAACAATAAAATCAGCAAGAACTTGACCTTTAATGTTTTCAATGGTTCAAAAGTCAAGTCATATTCAATTAGTGTGTATGCCCATTTGCCTATCCTTCCACAAAGAATTGGCCGTTATAACATGTGTTTTATCACATCGGCTTGGCAAGCAACAAGACATGTACTGGACAAAAGATAATGTTTCATCTTAGCACAAACATAGTACAGTGATAAGCATAATTTCTCTATATGGGCATACCTTGTCATAGGATCAAGAAGACATCAACCAATCATGGATAATATCCTATCCTTGCCTTTTGTCTTCTTGAATTAACACAACACCGATACATCCTCTTCGGCAACAATATATAATGTGAATGGAGCTTCACTCCTAGATGCACGAAGAACCGGTGGTGTTGATAGAGAATTCTTAAAAAGCGCTATTAACTTATTTCTAATCGGTTTTAGAATTTTGTTTTGAAAGCATCGGCCATGGTCTAATGCCAATCTCAATACCAATTTGCTCACATGGGTTGGCCGACGCAATTTTCTATCCAAATAGAATTTACACTACATGATAATATGGAGCCGATCATCAATCGACTCTAGAGAAATAGGAACAAAGCCTCCTATAATGACTCAAAACCAGCAAGATCTCTCCCTGACAAGCAAATCATATCATTATGCCCCCAAGCAAAGGGGCATTGGCCATGGAATAAGCCAATGAGTCTGCATGGACGATCTCAACTTTATTTTTCACCCACTGAATGAGAAACTGGTGCAAGCTAGAAGGCACACATCGATTGCCATGAATCCATTCGCGCCCAATCAAACTGTAGCTCCCTTGCACCCCTGCAACGAAGAAGACGGTGGCCAACGTTTTGCTCCTAATAGTAAGCTTCATCAAGACAAATCCCTTGGCCAAAATAGAATTTTCTCCAACACCTTTGACCATCCTCTTGGTCTTAATCAGCTCCTCATCAGATCGCCAAGCTTCTTATAAAGTGAATATGGTATTAGATTCACCATGGCTCCATTATCTACCAACATGTTGTCGACCAGTTTGCCATTAATGTAGCCCTTCACATGCGGTGGCTTAAGGTGATTCACGTGGTCTGCTGGCTTCTGGAAAATAGCACTCTGAGGGGCAAAGCCATCTTGATTTCTAGAAGGCCCCCAACACCTACAGGAACAAAAACAGGCACCGAATCAACCGGAGGCATATCAGCGGCTGTTGGTATCGTGAGAGTCGGCTTAGCCGACTTGGAATCGGCTAGGCCGACTTGCACAGTAGCCAGAGGAGCTACAACAGAAGAAGTTGTCTTAGCCTACTTAGAGTCGGCTTGGTTGACTTGGCCAAAGATAGGGGAAGTCAGCTTAGCTGACTGCGAAATCGGCTCAGCCGACTTTGAGCTGGTAGCCAGCTCTTTCTCGTTTGACTGAGGGAGAATTGGATCCATCTTATCAAAAATGTGTTTCCTCATATTTGCTAGCCCTTCTTGCTTAAGCTACTTGCAACGAGCACGCTGGAGTTTGCGCTTTTGTGTTCTCGACAAACCTGAAGGGCACCATGTCGGTTGGAAGTTTTTGGGAACCGATGTGCTACTCTGGGCATTATGATCATTAGCAGTAGTGCCCCTTGATATTTTCTCCACATCATATTGGTCCAGATTATCAATGACAATCGGTCCTTCACTTTCTTTGATTGGAGCATCCTTTTGTTGGACCTGATTAGTAAGTTTAACCAAAACTAGCTTAATTGGTTCTGCCTTGCTGGAGCTCGATTGGTCGTAGCTCAATCGGCTCTGAGGGACACATCGTTGCTCATTGTGAGCTAAACCAGCACACATCGTCCACCGGTGAGGATTTTGATGTATTAATGGGTAAGGAATCAACACTTCATCTTTATATGTGTGCTGCAATTTTTGTTCATAACTAGCTTGACCTATTTGGGAAATCAGTCTTGCTGATTTTTTTGTCCACCAACATTAAAATCAGTTTGGCCGACTTTTAAAATCGGCCTAGTTGACCCTTTTTGAACAAGTGTTAGTGGCTGATTTTTGTTTGTCCACGAGAGTTTGAGCTTGCCCCCTGAGCCTAGAAGATTTGATAGTGATCTTAAGGCTCTCCCGATTATCATTGGACTTTTCTAACACCACCTCGCGATCTGAAACTTTCTTTCACTTCTTAGGCTCTCTGGGCTCGTCGATTATCACATTCTTTCTAATAGTGGAATCGTCTTGCTCTGGCCGAATCAAGACGGTCGGACTATTGATCTCCAGAGTTTTAGCCATGGAAAGTGTCTTTTTGCAAGGTAAATGATGTGCATGTCCGTCATGCGTATCTTGCATGTCCAATTTTGCCTCCTTTGATTTCTAAAACCAATTAATAAATTTCTGTGAATTGGTTTGGGAGGTCTCACATGAAACCTCAGGCATTGGAACCATGCTCAATGACTTTGGAGAGTCAGACAACACTGTAATATGGGGCAACGAAGCATGTGGTGCTATTGTCCCATCATCGGTTCAAGAGGTACGAACCGAATCCGACGTGTATGTAGCAGCAGGAAGAATAGTACTAACTCCTCCTGAATTGGTCCTATCGATTTCAGGCGCTGAAGAGACCAATTCGAGTTTCTTCCTAAAAATAAGCTTGCCATATTGATCAATATAACAATAAGACAGCCTCTTCCTAGGAGGTATAGTGCTAGCTCCTCCTGAATTGGTCCTATCGATTTCAGGTCGCTGAAGAGGCCAATTTGGATTGACTCTTTAAAATCAACCCGTCATGCTGATCAAAATGATATGACCTCTTAGCAGGAAGTTTAGTGCTAACCCCTCCTGAATTGGCCCTATTGGTTTCAAATGCCGAAGAGGCTAATTTGGATTTATAAAAAACAATCAGATTGATTATCAAAAACAAACCTGCCATGTTGATCAAAATCATAGTAAAACGGCCTCTTATATTGAGGTTGACCAAAAGCCGGGGCTGATTCACTAATATATGCAGCATGTGAAGTAGAAATAGGATCACCAAACTTTCTTTCCTCTAACTCAGCTAATCTGGATATAAGCTTAACCATAGTATGAAAAAGAGGAGAAACTTCATCTATTCCAAGTGCTTTTACCTCAGCTATGGTTGTATACTTGACGATGCTCTCCTGACCCATTGGAACGGTGAACTCGCCGCTGCGACCGTTGTTCCACATCTTGAGAAAAGGAGATCAAGACCAGATGCTTTCGGCCTTTTGGGCCAAATTAAGCAACGGTAATGAGAACACAAAAAGGATAGATTGGAACCAATGAATTGGCTAGGTCAGAAAGATTAGCTATAGGAGACAGCCGAACCAATCCTTCCCCGGCGGAGTTGCCAAAAAGCGTGTTGACGCTTAATTAGGTCACACACTCGATAAGAAGCTAGATCGCTCGATGTAGGGCCTAGCCGATTTTTAGATTGGCCGGCGCCTAGGGGATGTCCACACCTGGACCTTGTGCCTCTAGCAATGAGCGCGATATGCAAGACACGTCGCCGGAGGAGCCTTGCCGGGAGCGCGATACGCAACACACGTCGGCGAGGTCTCTTGAGACCTGAAACCCCACACGCCCGGGAGGGACCCCGTCGGGGCGTGTAGCGGCTATGGGCAGCTCTAGCCGGCCTGGCCGCTCTAGAGCTTCGCCGTCGTCGATCCACCGTCCATGCAGCACCGACGAAGAACGAGAAGTAGAGGTGAAGAGAGGGCAAAAAGAGGTAGTAGATTGATTTGTTGTGTTTTTGTGTCGATTGGATAGATGGGAACTTAATCGGTCATGATCCTCTCATATATATATAGAGGTGGATGGTCTTATCCCAGTAGAAAACCTCTCCAAGACTTATTTTCCAAGTTTCCCATGAGTTCGGAATAGTTCGGATCGAAATCCAAAAGGCCAGATCCGAACTGGGCTTTTTTATTCGGTCTGTCGGAAGTTCCGTCAGGCGGAACTTTCGACATTTATCGAAACTCCCAACGTAGGGATAACCCCGGGCACCCGAGCAGATTTTTTCAGGCTTCCCGGAAGTCCCAAAAATTGTCGGAACTTTCGACTTGGGTCGGAACTGCTGACAACGGAGCATCTTTCCGAGGGCATAACTTCTTCATTCAGACTCCGACTTGGACGTTTCATATATGTTTTTTGACCATCTCTATAAGAGGAACATAATGGTGAAGTCCATTTCACATTTTGACAACTTCACAAAATGGACAATTTTGGTTGCCAACAGTCCCTTTCCTGCGCACATCTACCACCTCCATCGCCGGTGCCTGGCACCAGTGTCCTCGGATCCTCATCACCTCCTCCAGCGGCTAGAGACGGCAAGGGCGTCATGGCTATGTCGTACTTCACGACCGCCTCAAGGCTTGCTAGACATGGTGGTAGTGTTGTGTCAGACAAGTTGCAAGTGAATGTTGCGAAAGTAGATTGTGATGTTGTATATGTTGCAATGGCTATATGTATGTTGCAAGCATCTGTTCCAAATGTTTCATCTGTTTTTTCGGACGTATGTTGCATATGTTTCATACATATGTTGCAAGTATTTTATCTGGATGTTGCACTTGTTTTTTTGCAATGGCTTTTCAAGTGTTTTCAGATGTTTTTGCAAGTGTTTCAGAAGCATGTTTCAAGTGTTTCATCTTCCTTTAGACATATGTTCAAATGTTTCATCTGGTTGTTTCAAAAGTAGATCGAGTGTTGCTGCTAGGGACCCACTTGTCGTAGTCCGGGCGGGGGATGTAGAGGTGGCGCGAGCGGTCTCCGTGTGGGGTCAGGAGGCATGGGCGACGTTCGAACAGGTGCGGCCCCCACATGGACGCGCAAAAGGGAGTGCAAGCACGGGCGTCCGAACAGCGCGCGTCCGTCCGGGCATCCGGGTGACGTTCGGACGGGTGCAGCCCCCACGTGGACACGCAAAATGGAGTGCAGGCATGGGCGTCCGAACACGCATGTTCGTTCGGGCATCCGGACGCTAACACTGTCGTTGAATTATTGGAAATTTGAAACCAACTTTTTGATTTAAAACCCCGCCGGGGTGCTGTGTGTACTTATAACAGGCAGAAATATCTCCGCCTTTGAAGTACCCGAAATACCCTTTGTTGTACAGGTTAACATCTCACGTACTCAGAGCGCACTGCACCCAGGTTTATCCATTGGCACGGCCGCGACATGTGGTGTGGTGTGGCGTAGACCCCAGTCGCCGATAAATATCTCCGGCGGCCGGCGCCCTTTTTGACTTTATGCGTGCCGTGCCGCGCCGCGCGCGCCGCGCCTATCTGGCATTACGGCAGGTCCACGTTGCAACGTACTCCTACGAAAGAGCAGAGTGATCGAGCGTGCGCTTTTTGGTCATGGAGTGCAGCAGTGCCGTCGTCCTTCCGCTCCAGGTCGCCGGGGCTGGGCGCGTCCTCTTCCCCATGCAGGCGCAGTCGTTCTGGAGGAGGAGGACGACGGAGCGGCGCCGCCTGCTCGCGAGTTCCGTGGCGCCGGCGTGGTGCAGCAAGATGTACGTTCCCGGTAGGTAACCGTTCGCTCTCTCGACTCTCCATCTGTATCTACTCTGCTCCTTCTAGCTATCTATACGTTTCTCATCACCTCAGTAGCAGACTAGCAGTAGCTTGCTCGTTGGTGCCTGGACGTAGCTAGCTGTATTTGAGCGACAGCACTGCACCGTGTAAAGCGAAGCCGAACTGCCGAAGCCTTGTTTGCAAAGTATATACGTAGGATTGATTGTAACAAACTCTTCTCAAGGAACGACTTCTATCATAAGTAGTGAGCGAGAGCTGGCTAGGCTCAGCGATCCAGTGCAGGGTGACAAAGTGTAGCTAGCAACCAAACACTAAGCCTCACCGCACGCTTATGGCTGTGCATGGTTGTGATATATGATTCAGGCTTTGGGGAGGGTTCACCGGAGCGGAAGGCGGCAATTATCCTCCAGCACTTCTTTAACTACATCGCCGTCACGGTTCTCCTCGCACAGCTTGAGGTTGCCTTTTTGCCTTTTGTACTGACTGTTCCTTTCAATTCAACAGCACTCCCATTAATTTTACACATATTTTTAGGAAAATTGTATCAATATATATTGTACTGTCAAGGTAGTTTTCATGGAAATCCTTAATTTTTATTCATATGTAATAGCATCCATGCACTGCTTCAATTGTTATCTACTCTCCCCATTCTCCATTCGGCTTACCTTATAATCCGCACTATTCAGCTTGTTTTTTCAGCTGAACAGTGTTTTTCTCTCACAACAATTCAGCCAGAACAGTGTTTTCAGCCAATTCAGCCAAGTTTCAGCAAGCCGAACGGGGTTATATAAGACGTTTTGGCTTTTCTACATACATAGCTTTTATTATACACTTATATATACACTATGCTTAAGAACATAATAGAAGTAATGTATCTAGAAAACTAAAACATTTTATAATTTGGAATGGAGGGAGTACCCTCTACCCTTTGCCCTTGGTTTGTGCAAACTATTGTTCCGAATTTGTTCTTCAATGAACATATTGATTTGTGTATACAGAACTGTCGATATCTGAATTATTGTTCTCAACTTTGAGACTTGATGTCTTGATCGACAAAGGGACTCGAAATTAATTGTTATCACATTTTGATTTCTTTTTATTCTTTTATTTGGATCATCCATAACGAGTTACAATAGGGAAGCTTACTTTGAGCTGAAGGAGTTCATCAGTCGCACCTCTCTCAATGACGCTGACATTTTCTGCAAAAAGCTAATACGCAAATCTCCCTGCCTCTTAAATAGCAGCGTCGCACCATGCCGCCTCCTTACCAAGCTCTAGAGCAAGCTGCATCTGCCGAGTCGCCGCGCCACCGCGAACCCTAAGCACTGTCGTCCGCCATCCGCCCCGCCGAGCCGCGCGCCGCCTCCCTTCGCTCCGCGCCACCGTAAGTTGCCTAGTTGGGTTTGCCATTGTCTCCTCTTGCTCTCTGTACTTTTCCCGAGCCAAACCAAGGCCCATAGGCCCTACTTCGATAACGCCGGCGAGGTCCCGGTTTTCTCGGCCAAGGCGCCGCCGCTCAGCTCGCCGCCAGCCACGCCATTCCCCCCATCTGATCTACACCGTCCAATCTCGATCCGACGGTCCAGACCTCACCGTACCTGTGGGGGTACGACCCCGGATACCCACGGCAGACCACATGGGCTACGCCCCCAGGGGCGGCCCAGCCCACAAGATGACACCTTGCGGGGCACGACTTTGCTCGGTGGCTCCCGCAAGACATCTAGAAGATATCCTAAAGATACTACGAGATCTGTTAGGATATGTATGATCCCAAGATTCATGTAATCAGTTATTACTTTTCAGTTATCTGTTAAATCTAACCGACTTGTAACCCTCCTCCCGGACTATATAAGGCGGGTAGGGACCCTCTCCAAACTCGCGTAATATCATACGATAGCTAATACAAACCAACAAACCACAGGAGTAGGGTATTACGTCATACTGACGGCCTAAACCTGTCTAACTCGTGTGTTTCTATTGCCTTCTTGTTCTTGATCTCGCGCTCCTCTACCGATCAATCTACCTTCGTGGGATACCCCTCGAGAGGACTACCGACGATATTCTGTCGACAGTTAGCGCGTCAGGTAGGGGTGTGCGCTGGATCCCATGGCGAGCCAGATGGACCTCAAATCAACAACGCGTTCTCGTCATCAATCTTGTGGAGATCCATGTTGGTCCACGACTACGATTCATCGCTGGCTACACCAGCCCCCACGACAGCAGATCCGATCTCGGAACCACCTCCGAGGTCGTCTTCACCAACAACTCACTGCCCGCCAGGTGCTCACCGTCAACGTAGACCAGATAAACGCCATATGTCGCCTACTAGACTTTCTGTCTAAAGTTAAGTCACGCTTTAATATTCTTCTAAATATTCTTCAATCTTTGTATATCGCCATGATATTTCTCCGGACTGTTTTCTTCATATTTGCTCTCCAAACGATTTTTCGAATCCCCGAACAGTCATGTTGATGCTCGAACGCCTCCAGAGATGGCCCTGTCTCCGGCTCCTCCCTACACGTGCATGAGCGTCTGCCTTCTGCGTTATGGGTGGTCGGCAGCGGCTCCTTGGTCACGCCTGTTCCTCCTACACGTGCACGAGCTCCACGCTCCGCGTTATGGTTAACGGGCTAGCTAGGGCTGGAGACTCAGCTACACACTAACTGGTCGAGCGGTTTATATTAAATATAAATACATCTTCACACCAACTGATCGCCGAGCTGCATACGCTATTTCATCTCTATTGCTGATTTTTCTCCAGAGTTCATATATTTTTACATCATGTACTACCCGTTCTACATATTTGTGTTGTAGGATCATCGTCTAGGTGATCGGACCACCTGGTGCTTGAACTTCTCCACTAATCAACTGGTCGGTCCGCTAGATTCATGGTCTTCGTCGCTGACCAGTAGATTGGACTGTTCACCGGTCGTTTCTACTCAATGCTCACTTCACCGCCGACCAGTTGACTAGACTGTTCGTCAACTGGTCGGCGCTCGTGCTTCATCGCCAGCTACGCCGGTTACTCCTCGGTGCTTGGATTCTTCGTGCTCGAGGACTAAGTGGGCACACTTCACCGCATGGACGTCGCCAGCGACGTCGGGGACTCCTTGCCCCTCGGTGCTTGGACATCGCCAGCAACGCCGGGGACTCCTCACTCTTCGGTGCTCGTACATCGCCAGCGCCGCCGGGGACTCCTCGCTCCTCGGTGCTCGGACATCGCCAATGACGCCGGACTCCTCGGTACTCGGACATCGCTAGCGATGCCGGTGACTCCTCGCTCCTTGGTGCTTGGACATCGCCAGCGATGTCGGGGACTCCTCGCTCCTCGGTGCTCGGACATCGCCAGCGAACACCGGGACTCCTCGCTCCTCGGTGCTCGGACATCGCCAGCGACACCGGGGACTCCTCGCTCCTCGGTGCTCCGACATCACCAGCGACGTCGGGGACTCCTCGCTCCTCGGTTCTCGACATCGCCAACGACAACAAAGACTCCTCGCTCCTCGGTGCTCGGACATCGCCAGCGACGCCGGGGACTCCTCGCTCTTCGGTGCTCGGACATCGCCAGCGACGCCAGGGACTCCTCGCTCCTTGGTGATCGGACATCGCCAGCGACGATGGGGACTCCTCGCTCTTCGGTGCTCAAACATCGCCAGCGATGCCGGGGACTCCCTTGCTGCTTAGATCTTTCTACGTCTCGTCGGTGTGCTATCAAGCTGCTCCATGCTGTTCGGATCACGGTGCTGATTTTGGGCAGCACGTCTGTGGTCTTGATACGCGCATGTCAGATGACGTCGGCAAGCTTTCAGACTTCTTTTTCTTTGACCCTGCTACAAGATTTATTCTTCATCTTCCAGCAGACTCGGGGACTAAGTGGGCACACTTCACCTTGAGGTGAATGTGAGCTTTTCTCATTTTGAGGCTACGCTCGGGGACTGACTGCCTGCTCGGCTGGTCTTCTACTTTCTGACCCTGGCACCACGTGACTACGTCACCTATTATCAGGCATAGGGACTAGCTGTGGGGGTATGGCCCCCGGTATCCACAAGACAAGACATGGGCCACACCATTAGAGGTGGCCCAGCCTACAAGATCAAGGCGTGCACGGCGCTGCTCGGCGTGCACCGCAAGATATTGTATAGTACCAAATAGGCTACTTTCCTTATAACCCTACCCCTCTAGAGTATATAAGGAGATGCAGGGGTCCCCTAGTGGAAACGATCGATACATCTTAATGCAATACATCAGAACACAGGATGTAGGTATTACGTCATACTGATGGCCGAACCTGTCTAAATCTTGTGTCTTGGTGCTTGTATTACCATCTTGTTCCTGATCTCGCTCACCTCTACGATAAATCTACCATCATGGGATACCCCTCGGTGGACTACCGAGCATCTTTTGTCGACAGTTGGCGCGCCAGGTAGGATTCCTCCGGTTTTTTCTCCAGGGTTGGATTCCTCTTATATCTTCGCTTGTGGCTCGGGGACCGGCTGCCTGCTCGGCTGGTTTTTCATTATTTCTTTGTTTCTGACCCTAGCACCACATGATTACGTCATCTACTGTCAGGCTCGGGGACTAAGTGGGCACACTTCACCTTACAGTGAATGTGCTTTTCGGGTCTATGCCCGGGGACTGGCTGCCTGCTCGGTTGGTCTTCTATTTTTTTACTTTGGACCCTAGCACCACATGACTGCGTCATCTACTGTTAGCTCGGGGACTAAGTGGGCACACTTCACCTCGCGGTGAATGTGCTTGCTTTTTTCTGGAAGACTCCATGCCTCTTGTAGATGAAGAAGACTAACTCCTTTTCTCGTGGTCAGACTCTAAGTGGGCACACTTGGTCCACTGCGAAGAAATTTTTGATTTTGAACTTGAACTCCTTACACCCTTATGGCAAGCCGTGTTTGGGTCATACTGCTCGGCTGTGGTCCGCGCTGCTCAGCAACTGCTCGACAACTCATCATGGTGGTCGGATCATGAGTTTTACTGCTCGGCTTTGTTCGCACCTGCTCGGACAAGCACAAAAAAATGGCGTTGCACAACGGGTACAAAGCGCTTGAGGACTAGCTGTGGGGGGTACGACCCCGGATACCCACGGCAGACCACATGGGCTGCGCCCCTAGGGGCAGCCCAGCCCACAAGACGACGCCTTGCAGGGCACGACTCTGCTCGGCGGCTCCCGCAAGACATCTGGAAGATATCCTGAAGATACTACGAGATCTGTTAGGATATGTATGATCCCAAGATTCCTGTAATCAATTATTACTTTTCGGTTATCTCTTAGATCTAACCGACTTGTAACCTTACTCCCGGACTATATAAGGTGGGCAGGGAACTCATCCAAACACGCGCAATATCATACGATAGCTAATACAAATCAATAGACCACAGGAGTAGGGTATTACGTTATACTGACGGCCTAAACCTATCTAACTAGTGTGTCTCTATTGCCTTCTTGTTCTTGATCTTGTGCTCCTCTACCGATTAATCTACCTTTGTGGGATACTCCTCGGAGGACTGTCGACGATATTCTATCGACAGTACCCCTTCGTGGGTAATTTTGCATAAGAGCCCATCCACTTTTCTGATTTTGAACCCGCGGTCCAAAGTGTATTTTCAAAATACGTTTTCCTATTCTGAAAGCGTAGTTTCCCTCTATTAGATTCGAATACGTTTTCTCTTTCAGAAAGCATAAAATTCCTCTATGAGATCTAAAATATGTTTTTATCTATTTACAATTTTGCCACTATTTTTTAGGCCATAACTTCTCCTTTTTAATTCCAATTTGATCCATTCAAGTTGCGTTAGATTCATAATTGAGTAATCTACATATTGAAGCTACTGTTAAATATATTTTCAACTTTTGAAATTCGAGGTTAGATGTAATCTATTATTTTATTAAAGAAAATCTTGTTTAATTCATAACTTCTTCGTTATAGCTCCGATTAGAGTGCTTTTCGCGCCTGTGTGATCGTAGTAACGTGTAGAACATCTTTAAGATCTTTTTACTTGTTGTTTATTATGTTTGGTGTACTATTCTAATTTAGTTCTATTATTTACTTCGTATATGATTGTATGGATGCTTGTGTGGTGCTTTATGATCATGTTCAGTCGATGAGCTTTGCGTTGGTGATATAAAAGAAGTTGGTGATCTAGAAGAAGTCCTTTAGAGGTTACAATTCAATAAAATAAGGATCTGAGTTTAAGGCAAGTATAGCATGGGATCTTCCTTGTTGTCCTATTCACTTTAAAAATTTAATCATATGCATGTGTCTACCTTGACAACCGTAGTAAATTTTCCTAGCTATTTGATTTCTTGGATTCCTTGTCACCTATGGGGTATTGCATTGGGTAGTATGATGCTAGTGCTCAACTAAAGCCATGATCTTGTAACTTAACTAATGGAATATGCAATAAACGTTAAAAGGTGCTTTTTAGCAACATGGAACAAGGGGCCTAGAGCATTAGGCTATTATTATGGTGCTCTAGATTCATCTTACTAAGGACTTATCTGTAAGTGATCATCCGGGACTTACAGTATAGCTGTGAGGGTCACATGGTTCTAGCTTTAGTCAAGTATGAGGACCTTTTCTAGCTTGTTAGTGGTTACCTTTATGGGGCAAGAGGGGCTCCGACAGGTATGACCTTTGCCTACCGGGTTGAGTGCATTTTGGTTTCTTGACCTTTTGTCAGTCACTCCTTGGAGGAGAGTTCATGTTTATTGATGGGGAAACCTAGCGGCCCTAACTTGTTAGACGAACCTTTGAAAGGCTTCATAGTGAACCCTGCCGACCTTCCTAGGTAGTGGGTCAAGAGGCTGATCACCTCGGGCGAAAGGGTAAATCACGACTCACAGTAAAAGTGTACAACCTCTGTAGAGTGTAAAACTGCTATAACAACCGTGCTCACGGTCACGAGTGGCCTTGAAACCCTTACGGAATAGATGATCATTAATGGTTAATTGTTTATGCTATTTACTATTCATGTTTACCTGATCATGTGTTTACGTGGGCTTGTGAATAAACTTGTTGCTACTCAATTGCTAAAATCATGACTTACTAAAAGCTAACCGTAGTAAACCAGTGTTAACCTTTTCAGCCTCATGAACCTAATGTTATATTTGTTAAGTTAAGTACGACATGTACTTAGGCTTACTTTACTTTTTAAATCTTTAGAAAAATCTCGGATGGGTACCAGACTGATAGAATTTAGAGGAATTAGACTTATGATCAACCAGTCAGTTGTCCCTGTAGAATTGGAGTCTTCACCCGAAAATCAAAGTTGTCTTTCCGCTATTTAAGGTTGTATCCTTTATACTAAGTACGTTATATATTGAACATTGCCTTTCAATATTACCCTTATTTGTAGCTATATGTGAGATTTGACTTTCTAGGCTCACATATGGTGCGTATCTAGTTTTGTTTTTAAAACCAGGTGCTACACCAGCGTGGCATGCTGAAATCACTGTTCATTTGCATTGCTGACCACGGAAAGTTCTCAACTGCAATGTTTTATATACTTTTGAAGATCTATAACTTCGATATTGGTTGTTTCTCCAATCGTTTGGAAAACTCAAAAAAAATGAATTTGAAAATGTGAGAACTTGATATAGAATTTTGGGATTAAAATGATTTCAAATAAAAAAGCTGTCAACTATAATAAAATTTGTCTTTATCTGACTTTGTTTGTAAAAACTATGAATTTTACCATGTTGCACATATTTTTAGAGACCTCTCTAGATTCAGCCACCTCTGGAAATCGATTTCTAGATGCATGTGAATCTAGAGCCGCCTCTAAAAATATATTTCTAGAGATAGTTCATTTCAGAAACTATTTTTTAGAGATGGATTTTTATTGAGCCGCCTAAAAAAAAAGGGACATCAATTGTTAAAAATGGTTTGTTAGTAGTGGATCATACAAGAAAAACCTTTAGTGCATATCATGCTAGAATAGTTTATGATTTTTTTGAGAATTATATAGTACAACGTAGACACCCACAACACGCACGCACACTCACCCCTTTGAACACACCTACATAAACCCTACCCCTATGAGCACCTCAGAAAAACTGAGCCGGTAGATCTTGAGATACACGAAGTCACCGCAGACGCCTCGCTGTTGATGGGGACATCACCTATCACTGAAAAGCATAGTGCCGTTGAATCCTAAAATAAATCCAGAAAAATACGAGCACCTATGCCAAGTCGAGGACTTAACCTCGTGTGAGCAGGTTCCACCACAAGGAACCCAATCAACTGATCTATGATCAGTTAGCATGAATTTTAATTGGAAGTGTAAATTGAATCCTAGAATTGAAGTTTAAAATTAGGCACCCAGTTTGCTCCTATGGTGGATGCTCACTTTTCAACCCAAAGTAAAAAAACTCAATTTCTATCTGTCAAATTTACATGGTACACACACTAGAGACTAGGCTAGAACAAATTTGATCTACATGCATGCAGGCTCCGATGCCGGCCTTTGCATGACCGAACAAAAAGGTTCCTAACAAATCCTAACCATTTGCCCTCCCGTCCTGGATCATTTCGCCTCCGACGGCCCCGCCTGACTGTGCAGATGAGCGAAGACGCCAACCATGGGCGCGGTGTTGTATGTGCACGCCTCCGTCTGCATGTAGTTGATGCGCCGGTCGCTGAACCTATCGCGGTGGTCCGGACCGCCCACGATGGCTCCGACAACCACGTTCGGGTTGGACCCCGCGCGGCGGAACCAGTGGTCGTACCCCTGCACGCAGCCGATGAACCGGCCGTCGGCGCGGTGCGACACGATGGACGCGCCCCGGTGGTGCACCCGCCGCGGGAACCGCTGCCCGTTCCCGACCATGTAGCTCACGCCGACCGGGTTGGCGCCAAGGACGTAGTCCGCCTGAGCCCGCGCCAGCGCCTGCAGCTCGCCGGCGCGCACTGGCCCATCGGGGCACTGGAGAGTGGAAGCTCCGGAGGCGGCGAGGTAGCGGGAGTAGACGGTGAGGAGGAAGGCGGCGTTGGTGACGTACTGCATGTTGTTCCACTGCCGGACGTAGAGCATGCCGCCGGCCGTGCGGTTCACGTTGCCGGCGGCGCCGTTCTTGCCGAGGCACGCGCAGAGGTAGTGCTCCGCCTTGGACTGGTATTCCTCCAGCGTCGTGCGGTGCTCCGGCCGGTGGCTCCCTTCTAGTAGCAGCTGAAAATGCAAGGCATGGCACACGTTAGAACGTGGTCGATCTGACTTTTTTTGTTGTTGAACATATATATTTGATCAAGTGTGTCTGCTACATGCCATTCGTGACTGACATACTAGCAGGCACGTCTGTTGTTAGCTATCTGGGAATCTGGGCTGCGATATTTAATGTGTTGCATTATTCTCTTCACGTTAAACGTACCCTAACTAGCTAATGACAGCAGTGATCAACAAGCAAGGTCACTGTATAAGTGTATAGTACCTTGGCGGCGAGGATCTGGAGACCGGCGTATTTGACGTCCCAGCTGAACTCGTTTATGGCCCAGCTCGATCGTGCCGCCGAACTCGTCGGCCATGGCCACGGCGTAGTCAAGGTACTCTGTCCTCATCGTGGCGCGGTGCAGCCAGAGCGCCGCCCACAGCATCTCGTCGCCGTACCCGCTCACCGACGCGTAGTAGCGGCGCACCTCGCTGACGCTGCTGTCGTACTTGCCCCTGTACTTGTCCCCGAACTCGAACAGCTGCTCGGCGTGGTGGAGGAGGAGGTGCGAGTAGTGCGGGTTCGAGCGGTGGAACACGATGGAGGCCGCGGCCATGGCGGCGGCGGTCTCGCCGACGATGTCCGAGCCGGGGTTGTCGCGGTCGACCTTGTACGCCTGCCGCGACGTGGTCATGTCCTCGGGCCGCTGCCAGCAGTAGTGGTCGGTGTCGCCGTCGCCGACCTCGGCCCACAGCACGTCCGGCTGGGTGTGCGCCTTGATGAAGTAGTCGGTGCCCCACTTGATGGCCTCCAGCACGTGGCGCCACTCGCCGGCCGCCGCGATCTCGTCCCGGAACTCCAGGGCGCTCCACGACAGCATGGTGACCGTGAACGCCATCGGCAGGCCGAACTTGACGTTGTCGCCGGCGTCGTAGTACCCGCCCACCAGGTCCACGCCCTGCTGCAGCCCGTCGTCGAGGCCCGAGTGGCCGCGCCACTTCACGCGCTGGTTGTAGGGGAGGTGGCCCGACCGCTGCGCCTCGAAGTAGAGGAGGCTGCTGTGCAGCGCCCTCTTGTAGTTGAAATTGCCATGGCCGCCGCCGCCGCCGGCAGCCGCAAACGGGAGCAGCGCGAGCGTGAGCACGGCGCAGTAAGAAGCGATCATCTTGGTCATGCTTCTCGCCGTTGCCGCAGACGCTGATCAGCAAGGTTTTCTGCGTGTGCGTGCATCTCAATCATCCTCTCATGCTCCTTTTATACATGCTGTCCATCCCCTCGCTCTCTCCTCGTTGACTATTAGCTGGTCAGACTCAGACCACACCACACCTCTGTTAGCAGTGATTTGGTAGTTAAGCCTGTCTTAATGGCAGGTGCTTACAACTAACCATGGGATCTAGTCTAGTGCAAAGCATGCAGTGGTGGGGCCGCACTGTCAGGTAGGTACTGATGCGTGCATCTGCATGACAGCATGAGTAGTGTCTGGCTGTTATCTCTGTTTTCCAGACAGCTGGGTATGTAGATGGGGGAGACCAATGGGAAGTTTGGCAAGAACCACTACCGAAACGTCAAATTTGCCGACTGTTTTTATATTTACCGAGTGTATTTCCTCGGGCACTCGGCGAATAAGATCTTTGCCGAGTGCTGAGCTAAAAACACTCGGCAAAACCGGAGGTTTGCCGAGTGTCAAGCTAAAAACACTCGGTAAAGAGGAATTTACCGAGTGTTTTTTTTTGCACTCGGCAAAAAAATAAAATCTTTTTTCTGGGAAAGAAAAAGAAGAAAAAAAAATAAAAAAAAACTTTGCCGAGTGCCCAGATCTATGACACTCGGCAAAGAAAAAAAAATCTTATTAATTAACCAGCCCGCCCACGCCCTCTCTCCTCCCAGATCCGCCCGCGTGCTCCTCTCCGCCCCTCTCTCTAGCAGCCCGCCCTCCCTCCCCTCCTCCTCCTCCTCCCCCCCCTCCTCCCTTTCTCCTCCCCTGCCCTCTCTCTCCCTCCCAAGATCCGCCCCCCTCTCTCCTCCCTCCTCCTCCCCTGCCTCCGCCCCCGCCCCTCTCTCCAGCGCCGCCCGCCCTCCTCCCTCCTCCCCTCCTCCCGCCCCCCCTCCCCTCCAGCTCTCTCGTGGGCCCTCCACTCCCTCTCTCCTCCACCGCCTCTATCCTATAAAGATCCGCCCGCGCCCTCTCTCCTCCCCAGATCCGCTGCCCTCCCTCCCCTCTCTCTCCAGCCCTCCCTGCCCTCCCCTCCCTCCCCTCTTCATCTCCCCCACAGGTGGCGGCGGCCCTCCCTCTCCCTCTCCCCTGCAGCGGCGGTGGTGCTCTCCCTCTCCCGAGTCGGATCTGGCCTTCCCCACCACCAAGAGCCGAGCACCTCCTGGCCAAGCGGATCCGGCGTCCCTCCCCTTCTTCCCAGCGGTGGCGGATCTCGCCTTCCCCGGATCCGACGATGGCGGAGGGAGGAGCGGCGAATGCGTTGGTGGATCGAGCAACCCCGGCTGCGGTGGCGCGCGGAGCAGGGCCTTCTTCCCCAGCGGCACTGGCCTGGTGGTGGTCCTAGCGGCGGGAAGCAAGGGTGGCGGCGGCGGCCAACTTGTTTTTATTTTTTAGTTTTTTCGAAAAAAAGTTTGCGAATGTTTTTTTTTTTGCACTCGGCAAAAGAAATACAATTTTTTCTCTGAAAGAAAGAGAAGAAAAAATGAAAAAAACTTTACCGAGTGCCCAGATCTAGGACACTCGGCAAGAAGAAAAAATCTTATTAATTAACCGCACGCTGCGCCCTCTCTCCTCCCTTGCCCTCTCTCCTCCCCAGAACCGCCCGCGCCCTCTCTCCAGGGCCGCCCAGCCTCCTCCCTCCCCTCCCTCCTCCGGGCCCTCCTCCCCCCTTTCTCCTCCCTTGCCTCTCTCCTCCCAAGATCTGCCCGCCCTCTCTCCCAGCCCCTCCTCCTCCTCCTCCTCCTCGCGCGACCCTCCTCCTCCTCTCTCCCTGCCTCCTCCCTCCCAAGATCCGCCTGCGCCCTCTTTCCTCCCCAGATCCGCCTGCCCGCGCCCTCTCTCCAGCACCGCCACGCCATTCCCTTCCTCCCCTCGACGCCCCTCCCTCCCTCTCCCAGCGCCCTCCTCCTCTCTCCCCCCCGCCTCTCTCCTCCCAAGATCTGCCCGTGCCCTCTCTCCTCCCCAGATCTGCCCTGCCCGCCCTCTCTCTCCAGGCCGCCCTCCTCCCTCCTCCCCCGCCGCCCCTCCCTCCTCTCTCCTCCCCGCCCTCTGTCCTCCCAAGATCCGCCCGCGCCCTCTCTCCTCCCCAGATCCGCCTGCCCGTGCCCTCTCTCCAACGCCGCCGCGCCGCTCCCCTCCTCCGGCGCGCCCCTCCCCTGCCTCTCCGGCGCGGCCCCTCTCCTCTTCATCTCCCCCACAGGTGGCGGCGGCCCTCCCTCTCGCTCTCTCCTACAGGCGGCGGTGCTCTCCCTCTCCCCGAGAGCGGATCTGGCCTTCCCCCACAACCGGAGCGCCGGAGCACCTCCACAACTGGCGGATCCGGCGCCCCTCCCCCTTCTTCCCCGCGATGGCGGATCTAGCCTTCCCCCCCGGATCCGACGATGGCGGAGGGAGGAGCGGCGGATCCGTTGGTGGATTGAGCAACCCCGGCCGCGGCGGCGCTCGGGGCGGGGCCTTCTTCCCCGGCGGCACCGACCTGGTGGTGGTCCTAGCGGCGGGAAGCAAGGGTGGCGGCGGCCGGCTTGTTTTTTTTTATTTTTTTTAAAAAAAAGTTTGCCGAGTGTTTTTTTTTTCACTCGGCAACGTCTTTGCCGAGTGCGCGACAAAAAACACTCGGCAAACTAGCGTTTGCCGTTAAAACATTTACTTAGTGTCGTTTGCTGAGTGTAACACTCGGCAAACCCTTTGCCGAGTATTTTTGGCGCTTCGCCGAGTGCCCCGGCACTCGGCAAAGATCGAGTATCCAGTAGTGAACGTGCCACTGGTCCTCGGTAGGTGGTAGGGTTGACTTGCATCTGCAGGCCTTGCACGGCTGGACACATTTCTTTAGTCCAGATATATAGATAGAATTCATTGGGTCAAATATGTTTATGTACATGTAGCCTACAGCAACAGAGCTGAGCTCGTTCATCTGTTGATCAACACGTGTCCAGTTTGGGGAGCCTTTTGCTTTGCATAACCACTTAAAGAAGCTGTTGGATAACCACTTACAGAGAGTTGTTGAAGGATATTTTTCCATCAAAATATCTATTACTAACAATTAGGAAGGATATAGAGAATCTCTTGGCGTTGCTCTTACACATTAGAGAACTCAAACTCAGCGCTCACATGCCCTCCAAAAGTAAAAATATCATAGTTCCTTTCGTCGCTTCTATGCTAAACTCGTGTGTCATCCTTTCATAATTACTTCAAGAGTGAAGTTAATTAGTTCCTTAAACTTGTAAGAGATCGATTGTCATTCTGGTTTATGAACTTTACATGTTTGAATATGCATGGGTCTGAAATGGCACTCTACGTTGAAGTTTAAAGACCATTGCAATCAAATTGATGTGGCATCAAACATTATTATTTTCCCTTTTGGCATCCCTCGTGCTAGATCATTGCTACCTCTGTCCCAAAAAGTATGCAATTCCAGTTGTGTTCTTAGTCAAATCATCTAAAGTTTGACCAAGTTAATAGAAAAGACTACCAATATAATATTTATGATGTCAAATAGGTAGACTATAAAATTATGCTACATAATGAATAAAAATAAACACATATCATATATATTGACATATTTTAATATGCTAGGATCGTGCCCATGTGTTGCAACGGGAAAAATGATTCTATGATTCCACGATAATTCGAGTTTGAACGTGTGTTGTACTAATAAAAAAAATGCGTTGAACATGGGGTTCACAATTTAGTCTATAGTTAATCATCAATATTACATGAATTTTCACGAAGCATGAACAATTAGAATATAATTCAAGTTTTAATATGAAATGCAAGATTAGAGGCGGAGCCAGAAATGAAATTTTTTTAGGGGGGGGGGGGGCAACCGTACAATTTATTTCTTTCAATATTTAGTCAAAATAAAAACAAATCCCTTGTTCACATTCTTCTTAATCGATGGCATGACTAAGAAACGAAATTCTTAGTGGCATGGACGTGGTGCAGTTGTTCCTTATATGGTGTAGTTACAGATCTGAAATTTGATGGAAAGGGAAAAATATAACATGGAAGGAAAATCCGACTCGACAAACAGGGGGAGCGGCAACAAATAGGGCCAGAGGGAAACATGCGCGTGGACATGATTGCCGGGGATCAGTGGCATGGTGCGGGGTGGGGAAACAATTGTCCCACGAGTGGCGTATGGAGGGTTGGGGAAGGCCGAGTAGTGGCATGCCGTGTAGTGGGAGGAAAAATTCACGACGAGCTCTGTTCGTCCAGCTGGGTAGATCTGGACATTTGCCGCTTTTTAGTTATAGAGAAACTTTGTCAAACTTAAAATGACTTGACTCGGTACGGTATGACTATGCTAGAATTGCATTATTTTCATAGTGAAGGGTGTATAAATTACTTGCATTGTGTTGCACACATGACAAGCAATAATGGTTATTTCTGACTTCTGATTTCATAATATTTCAACAAATGACCTTGGGTTTTAACATTCCTAGTAAAGTATTTGTTCTGCTACAAATATACATTGAATCCAACAGGCAGCAGGGATTTGATCCAAGTGGTTTACTGTTCCCTAGATGCAAGCAGCATATTGCAAAAAAACCAGTAGTTGGTTGGAGCATCTTATCGTCATGTGCACGCTAAGGATCGATGCCACCAGTCAGCGTATGTTGCAGCCTAGAGGTAGTACACATATATACGAAGACCTTAGTTAGCGAAGTGGAGGAGCATAACCATATATTGCAGTTATGTATGTATGTTATCATTAACAAAACTGCGATGCATATTAGTTTATTTCACTGATAAGTTCGTTTCCCGATATGGAATCTTAGCTGGATCATTTGTCAGAGATGTGTAAAAATATAATTTTGCCGGTAAGTGCTTCAATTAAGTAATTTTTCATTTGATGATTATTCCATCCTTGATCAATCACAACTTGAAATTATTATTACGACAACTTCTCAGGAGCCAAGCCAATTGTTGTGAGACTAATTTTTAGTTAAAATGCATGGCTTGATTAGAAAAATGTGAAGATACATGCATGTATACACTGTTACATAATTGAACACCGCTACCGGTCTCATCACTGCCAGATTTTGAAAAACCGACAGTGATAGCCCATCACTATCGGTTTTTGGCTAAAACCAGCAGTGATAGGACACTGATATTCGGGTCTTCACTGCCGGTTCATATCACTGTCGATTTTAGACAAAAATCGGCAGTGATATTGGGTCATCACTGCCAGTTTTAGCCAAAAACCGACACTGATACTATAACTGTCGGTTCGTGGCTTGAACCGACAGTGATATTCTGCAAGAAAACTTCATAAGTTTCTCATATGATGTTCTATGAAGACGAACTTTATATTAAAGTTGTAGTACTCGACGAGATCTACAACTTTCTAGTTCAAACTTTTTTAATTTGAGATCATTTGGATGTCCAAATATTTTCATTTAAAATCATCTATCTAACGAAAATTACGTTTGATTTCTAAAATTTAAAATTTGAATTTTTCAAACGACCTCGGATGGAGAAATGCCCAAAACAAAAGCTGTAGATCTCAAAAAGTTATGCAACTTTATATTTGACAACATTTTCATTTGAAATCATTTATTACTTCAAAATGCTGATTAAAATTAAATTTTGAAATTGTTGAGAACTCTGATTTCTATTTTTAATCTCTGGCTAAAACTTGTAACTAGTCTTTCTCCCTCGTACTAATTTCAAATTTGATGATTTTTTTTCTAAAAATTCTAAAATCATGCTCCATCAATTTATTATTTTGTTGTAGCTATTATTTTATCCATCTTTTCATGTGCCTGTATTTTACATATTTGAATTTTGAATTTTAAAAAATAGCAACTTCAAATGTCATTTTGGAACACTAAATGATTTCAACTGAAAAAGTCATGAACATAGAAGTTGTAGAACTTATCAAGATCTATAACTTTTATTTTGGACATTTCTTCATCTGATAAAATGGCATTAACATTGTTCATAAAATTTACATATCTTTCTTATAGTTTCATAAACTATATATAGTTTCATAAACTATAAGAGGGATATGTAACATTTGTGAACAATGTTACTACCACTATGTCGGATGAGTAAATGATCAAATAACCAAAACAAAAGTTGTAGATCTCTGAAAGTTTGAAGTTGACAACTTTTTGATTTGAAATCATCTTGTCAAGAAAAACTATGTTTGAATTTCTAAAAATTTAAAATTTGAATTTTTTAAATGACCTCGGATGAACAAACAACAAAAACAAAAGTTGTAGATCTTGAAAAGTTATGAAACTTTGTAGTTGACAACTTTTTCATTTGAAATCATCTTGTCATGGAAAATTACGTTTGAATTTCTCAAATTTTAAATTCAAATTTTGTAAACAACCTCGGATGGAGAAACTACCAAAATAAAAGTTGTAGATCTCGAAAAGTTGTAAAACTTTATAGTTTACAACTTTTTCATTTGAATTTGTTTAGGGTCCCAAATACTCATTTTAAAATCAGATAAACATAAAATGGCTAGGACGAAAATCTCATTTGGACACAAACAACTTGCAGGTGGAGTGGTTAGGGGCCGAAAACGCGAAGCAGGAGGTCAGGGGTTTGAGCGCCGGTGGCCGCGAAGCGCGCGTTTTTCGCCCGAAAAATTGCTTGACTTGTGACTACCTGGTGGGACCTCTCCCGGTATTAATTTTCCCCTATTTTTGCAGTGCATTTTTTGGCTTTCCATATCACTGCCGGTTTCACATCAGTCTCGGTTTATAAGAACCGGCAGTGATGTCAACCCCCCATCACTGCCGATATGCCATTGTCGGTTCAAAATCCGGCAGTGAAAGGGGTTTTTGAACCGACAGTGATGTCAAGATCTAGGGTAGTGATATGTATACCACTAAAGTATAAGTTACTTTTCTTGTGGTTTAAATGCTGACAGATTTCCTATTGTCCAATAATATATTAGTAATTAATGGACAGCTATATACGAAGCTTTAATCATCGTATGCAAATAAAAAATTCCAAATTTTAATTGTCTCATTGGTGTAGATTCAGAGAAGAGGACTTGAACAGCATATGTTGACCTATGAAGTCGTTGGTTTTGAAGAATACATTAGAAAACACATTTATTAGCGACTGAGGGCATCACAAGTAGAATTTATTAGAATGTGTTTACAGGATAAATTAATTTTCAAAATAAATTTATTCAGATCAATATATTTCAAAATACCTATGTAGTAGGTCTGTTCGTTTTCTTGTCCCCTATGTCCATTCCTCAGATCCTTGCTAAGATTCAAATTAGCATAGGTATAAATATAGTAAAAATAAGGAGATGAAATTATTACATAAGTTTATATCACAGTTTTGCTAATACTTTTATCTATACCCATATTGCTGCCTATGTATTTGTATTTTCACAACGCAATATTTCTGACAGTAAAGTTAACAGTTTGTTGACTACAACATGTCTCAATAAGGTTCAAAAATATATATAAACGAATTTTCCATATTTTTTTCCTAGCATATTTTGCACCTTATCAACTGCACAAGTCAGTTGATGCAATAAAGCTCAGTGTTGGTGCAACAGAAAAACCTTGTTCCTACAGATAAGTATCATGGCACCAGATTAATCATATCAGCTAGTTAGGACGATGCAGATTAGCAGCCAGTACGGTTAGTACGATGTTTTTTTATGGTTCAGACGATGAAGAGATCCATGAAATATTTGTTAAGCATGTTGCATGGAATCTAGGCATATGTTGCTTCTGAAATATTTAGTAGGGTAAGGAAAGTTTGATAGTTCCCGTTCATTAAAATATTGGAGTCAAAATCAAATGTAGTTCTGAGCACAGGCACAACAAGTTTCTATGATCTACTCTTGCAAGGAGCTGATCAGTGAGCTGCTTTTATGATGAAAAATAGCATTCGGCTTCATCTCCTAGCGCTAGAGTAATTAGATTAAACTTATTACAGGGTTCACAACACAAAAAGTCACAGAGTTCTCAGATACACTTAATTAAAAGTCAAGCTTAAAAAGTAAAAGATCATCTGTGGGATGCAAAGAAGGCCGTCGTTGCATGATGGAGTCCTTTATTTCATTACTTCAATGCAATTATGTGGATAAGTTAGGGTAAGGTGCGCCCACCACCCTAGTTCTTAATGGGCTAGCTAGCTAGGCCCATCTCTGTAAATCAATTTACAAAAGCGGTGGTTCCACAAAAGAGTTGTATATCTCTTAAGTTCATTGGGTACCGGTATTTTAGGAGGTACAAACATTTTTTGACTACCTATGTAAATAAAATGACTTGTCTGCAAAAATTATTATTATCGTAGTAGTTAGTCCAAAATATTTGTTTTGAAATTTTTATATTTTAATATTGAAATTTTCAAAGTTTTTAAACAATTATGGATGGGAACATGTCCTATACTAGAGTTGTAATCCTTAATGAGATCTAAAAATTGTGCAGATGAAATGCTTTCTATTTAAAATCATTTAGGGGGTCTAAATATTCAATATTAGATTTCTAAAAGTCATTATAAAGGGATAGCATCATGGGTTCGAATCCTAGGAAGCGCATGCATGCACGAGTACTTATGTGAAAAATTTGTGATTTCGCGACCACAGTGCCTAAGTAGGGGACCTTGTCCTAGGATTTTTAAAATGTTTTGGTATTTTTCGTTTTTAAAAAATCATTTATAGAGCCAAGTCTCATAAGACGGTCATTTTAAGACAATCACCTCTACTAAATGGATTTATACAGAGAGGCGGTTCGGCCGATTGACTCACAGAGACTATTTAACAAATACGGAAGGACCACCTCTGCCTCTATAAATACAAAATAGCTGCTACTACAAAAAAAATTGTAGCTTTTCCTGGTACCTGGATGTGTAGATGGGGAAAGACCAATGAGAAGTTTAGGAATAAATGTACCAGCAGTGCTTGATAGGTGGTAGGGTTGACTTGCATCAGCAGGCCTTGCATGTGTGGAGATGCTTTGCACATTCTTTACTCTAGATAGCTACAATTTATTCGGTCAAATATGTTTATGCACATAAAGGTACATGGAGCTACAACTAGAGAGCTGATCAACACGTGTCCTGTTTAGGGGTTTTGCTTTGCAAAACCTCTTTGTTTATATCTTACGGATCAGTTCCAAAACATTATTTTCTTCTAAAAGCCTTATAATACTTTGCAGAATTGAATGAAACTACTTAGCGCGCATATAATATAGCTTGTCATTCGAAGTAAAAGTACCATAATTGTTACTTTTTGTGCTTGTGATTACTCCAAGATTGAAAATTAAACAGCTCCTTTAAACTCGCAAGAGATTGTGATTCAGGTTTACGAACTTTACATATTGGATTATGCATCTGAATGACAGTCTACGGCTCTACGCTGACAAGTGTTTACAGACCATATTTCAATCATATCGTTTGATGTGGCATGAATCAAATTTGAACGTTGTTATCCCTTTACTAGTTCCACAGATGACAAACAACGGTCATGTTCTGATTTTTTTTCATCAAACCACCTTGAATTTTAACATTGCTAAAGTATTTGTTATGCTATGAATATACGTACATTGAGTCCGACAGGCAGCAGGGAATCCGAATGGTGTACTGTCCCTAGGTATTCAAGCAGAGGATATCAAAGCCATCACTGACAAAAACCGGTAGTCTTCGTCGTCATATATGCAAACTAAGTATGCAACTGGTCAGCGCATGTTGCAGCCTAGAGGTATATACGAAGACCATAGCTAGCGAAGTAGAGGAAGAGGAGCTTAGCTGACCAAACTGCAGATATATTAGTACACTGGTGAGTTTGCTTTCCAACATGGAAGCTTAGCTGGATCACATTTGTCAGAGATCTGAACAAATAGGAATTTTGCCGGTAAGCTCTTAAACTAAGCAGTTTTTGTCACTGGCTGATTATTGAATCCTTGATCAATCACAATTTAAAAAGAATTGTTATGGTTTCTCGGGAGGCAAGCTAATTCTTGTGAGACAAACTAATCAAGTTTTCGTAGACAAAAGGCTCACTAGTAGAGAACAGACCTTTGATCCTCGGTCAAAATGGACTCTAGTCCCGGAATTCTTTGCGCCCGGGACTAGAGATACCTTTAGTCCCGGTTGGTGGCTCCAACCGGGACTAAAGGTCCCTGCCCAACGGCTACTGCGCCCGCCATAGAGGTGGCAGGGACCTTTAGTCCCGTTGGAGCCACCAACTCAGACTAAAATGAGACTTTACCCCGGTTGGTGGCTCCAACCGGGAGTAAAGGTCTACTCCCGGGCCGTGGCTGCGTCCGGGGTTGGAAAGTTACCTTTAGTCCCGGTTGGAACCACCAACCGGGACTAAAGGTCCCCCCTTTATATCCCGACCGTCTCCTTCTTCCTCCCCGAGCCTGAGCTCAGCATATTTTGAAGCTCATTGCACTAGTGTTCTTGCTTCCTCCCTCTATTGTTCCTCCATCCATTATTCGATTCCTCTGTCGATTCTTCAGTTGTAAAGGTTACCAATCTCATACTCTCATTTTTCACCATTGTCTTATCTCATTTTGTTCACTATATATATATGGTTCTTTATTGTGGTTTTTTTTCATTTGTAAGTAATTTGAGCTCAAAATCACTTCAAGCTTGCATATTTACATGAAAGAAGGTTAAAGTAGCTAGTTGAACTTGCGGACCGTGTTCATTTCGGCGAGCATGTTCTCTGCCAAGCGGTAATGGATGTCAAGGAGGAGCTTTGATTCTATGAGGGAGAGCGGCAACGGTCGTGGAAGACCATGTTCCCTTCCTCGTAGAATCGGAGCTCTTCCGTGGCCAAGTACGGTGCCGCCCAAAGGAGAAATGCTCACGAGATGATCACGTAAGCAAGGTCAACTAGTACGGATGGTTATTTATTCACATGTCCCGATATCGTCGCAGAGTCCATCAATCACCGTACCCAAACGTAGTATATATATAAATATAAACGATAATCGATTGTTATGTGTGTACACTCCCATTCTTCTCGTTAATTTATGGAAATATCATGTGGATTACTTACCGCCGCAAAGAAAAGACGAGAACACAATGACCATGGCCACAAGCAAGCGTAGTAGTGTTAAACGCCTCAAAACCTTTTAAACTTAAGCTTGCATATTTACATGAAGGAAGGTTAAAGTAGCTATTAAAACTAGTATTCACTGTTCATTTGTAGCATGCATAGCACACTTCATTGTTTAGAGATATAGAGAATTTTAGAGTTTTTAATTTTATTTGTTTATAAAATAAGAAATTTATAGTGTATTAAAAATGAGTATAGGGACTAGTGCCTCCCATCGGTATGATGATGCAATGCAAGGCCGTGCAATAGGAAGCAAATCCATTCTCTTTTGACGATACGCCCAACAAATGTAGGCTCGATGATTTGGTGGTTGAACGGGTCCGTCGGCCGTCGCCATGCGACTATACGACAAAGAACGGCATCGATCGACCATAGTATTTTATTGTCCAGAGTCCGGTCCGGGGTGCAATGCAACGCAATGACAATTGACAATGCGTTGCTAGGTCAAAATATGGTCATTTCTATGGACTCCGCGACTAAACATTTTATTTTAACTTTTTATGATATAAAAAACTTAGAAAATAGTTAGAAAATTATAGAAAATCCGTACTAGTTGAACTTGCGGACCGTGTTCAGCTCGGCGAGCATGTTCTCTGCCGAGCGATAACAGACATCAAGGAGGAGCTTTGATTCTACGAGGGAGAGCGGCAATGGTCGTGGAAGACCGTTTTCCCTTCCTGCCGCAGTAAAAGACGAGAACACAATGACCATTAAAAATATCTCATTGTTTGGAGATATAGATAATTTTATAGTTTCTTAATTTTATTTGTTTATAAAATGAGAAATTTATAGTGTATTAAACATGAGTATAGAGAGTAGATGACAACTGCTTCCGGGTCCTCGGCCTCTCATGAGTTTTCAAAGCGACTTAGGCCGGGCCTCCCTCTCATTCCATGCGGCAAGTGTCGTGATGAGACGAAGATTGTAATGGAGTACCGAGTGAAGAAGGAGGGTCCCAATAAGGATCGTATCTTTTACAAGTGTCCGGATCGCAATGTGAGTTATTTTATCATATTTAATGATTATGGTTAGTTTATACTTATTTTCATGATGGTTGTGATTAAATTTCTAATTTTTTGTTTTAATTTTAGTGGGATGGCAAGTGGGATCGATGTTCATGCTTCTCTACCGGGAGGAAGAGTATGTTGAACTCGTGCAAAAATATCTTGCACAACAAAAGATCACGGGCGGCTAATGAGGCGAAGATCCAAATTAAGAAGCCCAAAGATGTTGCACAATCGGAGGATCTGTCTGTTTTAGTTGAGATTGGTCACGAAATCCTTGTGCTCCTGAAATGTATTTTAGCTTTAGTTCTTTTAGTAGTAGTTGGGATTGTCTACATTGTAGCGATGCTTTCATAAATTTGTACCTTTTGTGGTGGCACGCATGTTGTATAAATAATTAATTATGATCTAGGTTTTAAAATGGTATTTATGTCATGTAATGCAGATAAGCCAGCATTGGATGTACAATGCTGATCGCCGCTCCCAAGAGTTCATTGACGGCGTGCATTCTTTGTTACGTGTGGCCGAGGAAAACAAACGCGGCGGTTTCATGTGCTGCCCATGTGCCATATGTAAGAATACGGTGGAATATCCTTGCTCAAGGACTCTTCATTCACACTTGTTCAAGTCGGGTTTCATGCCAAACTATATTTGTTAGACGAAGCACGGAGAAACCGGCATTGTAATAGAAGAAGGTGAAGAAGAATAATGGGACGACAATGATATTATTCCCGATGATGCGTGCTTCAATGATACTACAATGGGAGAAGCTGAAGAAGAGGTAGCCGCAGAAGATGAGCCTGCTGATGATCTTTGTCAGGTCATTTGTGACGCACAAAGAGAATGTGAAAGTGAAAAGGAGAAGATCAAGTTCGAGCGGATGCTAAAAGATCACAAGAAATTGTTGTACCCAACTTATGATGCAGGGCAGAAAAAGTTAGGAACCAAACTAGAATTGTTGCAATGGAAGGCAAAGAATGGTGTATCTGACAAGGGATTTGGAGAGTTACTAAAAATCCAAAAGAAGATGCTTTCGAAGGACAATGAATTGCCCACCACTATCTACGAAGCAAAACAAGTTGTCTGTCCTATGGGGCTAGAAATCAAGAAGATACATGCATGTCCTAATGACTGCATCATGTACCGTGGCAAAGAGTACGGAAAATTGGATGCATGCCCGGCATGCCATGCATCGCGGTATAAGATCAGGCGAGATGACCCTGGTGATGTTGAGGGCGAACATCCACGGAAGAAAATCCCTGCCAAGGTTATGTGGTATGCTCCTATAATACCACGCTTGAAACGTCTGTTCAGAAACAAAGAACATACAAAATTGTTGCGATGGCACAAAGAAGACCGTAAGGTAGACAATATGTTGAGACACCCTACTGATGGGTCCCAGTGGAGAGCAATCGACAGAGAATTCCCGGAGTTTGCAAATGACGCAAGAAACTTAAGGTTTGCTTTAAGTACAGATGGTATCAATCCTTTTGGAGAGCAGAACAGTAGTCATAGCACTTGGCCTGTTACTCTAAGTATCTACAACCTTCCTCCTTGGTTATGCATGAAGCGGAAGTTCATTATGATGCCTGTGCTCATCCAAGGCCCGAAGCAACCTGGTAATGACATCGATGTGTACCTGAGACCACATATTGATGAACTTCTCATTTTGTGGAATAAAGAAGGTGTATGTGTGTGGGATGAGTACAAACAGGAACACTTTGATCTGTGAGCATTGTTGTTCGTAACAATCAATGATTGGCCTACTCTAAGTAATCTTTCAGGACAGTCAAACAAGGGATATAATGCATGCACACACTGCTTCGGTGATATTAGAGGCGTATTCTTGAAAAAATGTCGAAAGGTGGTGTACCTTGGCCATCGTCGATTTCTTCCTGCAAATCACCCCGTAAGAAAGAAAGGCAAGCATTTTAAAGGGAAGGCAGACCACCTGACCAAGCCTCACAACCGAACCGGTGAGGATGTACTCGATATGGTCAATGATGTGAAAGTCGTCTTTGGAAAAGGACATGGCAGCCAACCTATTCCGAACGATGCTAACGGTCACGCACCCATGTGGAAGAAGAAGTCCATATTTTGGGACCTACCCTATTGGCAAGTCCTAGAGGTCCGCAACTCGATCAACATGATGCATCTGATGAAGAATCTTTGTGTGAACCTACTAGGCTTCATGGGTGTGTATGGAAAGCCTAAGGACACATTTGAAGCACGACAGGACCTGCGTTGTTTGAGAGAAAGAGACAACCTGCATCCAGAGAAGACAGATGATGGACGCCATTACCTACGTCCTGCCAGCTACACTCTAAGCAAAGAGGAAAAGGAAATCATGTTTGAATGCTTAAACAACATCAAGGTACCATCTGGATTCTCCTCGAATATAAAGGGTATTATAAATGTGCCAGAGAAGAAATTCTATAACTTAAAGTCCCATGACTGTCATGTTCTCATGACGCAATTACTTCTAGTTGCATTAAGAGGAATTCTACCTCCAAATGTACGTCTAGCCACCGTGAAGTTATGTGCATTCTTCAATGCAATTTCTCAGAAGGCAATTGATCCAACTGATCTAGCTAAACTAGAGAATGATGTGGTTCAATGTCTCATCAGCTTTGAGTTGGTGTTCCCTCCTTCCTTCTTTGATATCATGACACACCTCCTAGTTCACCTAGTCAAGGAGATTTTCATTCTCAGTCCTGTGTTCCTACACAACATGTTCCCCTTAGAGAGATTCATGGGAGTCCAAAAGAAATATGTTTACAACCGTGCTCGCCCAGAAGGAAGCATCGCCAAGGGCTATGGAACAGAAGAGGTCATTGAGTTCTGTGTTGACTTTATTCCCGACCTTGACTCGATTGGTGTTCCTGAATCGAGACATGAGGGGAGACTAAGCGGAAAGGGGACATTAGGGAGGAAAACATATATTGGTACGGAGGATGATTATTTCAATAAAGTGCACTACACAGTTCTACAGAACTCCTCTTTGGTAGATCCGTATATTGAGACACACAAGGATCTCTTACGATCCGAGTTTCTAGGAAAGACTGAAGCTTGGATTATGCGTAAGCACATGAAAACTTTCGGTGGTTGGTTGCGAAAAAAATGTCAAGGTGATGAGAGCATCCATGAGCAACTGTATTTATTGGCTATGCAACCATCATGGCATATCGTCATATACAAAGGGTACGAGATAAATGGGAACATATTCTACATAGTAGCCCAAGATAAAAGGAGTACCAACCAAAACAGTGGTGTCCGCATAGATGCCACAGACCCAAATGGGAATAAGCAGACATATTATGGCCGCATAGATGAAATATGGGAACTAGAATATGCACCTACTTTGAAGATCCCATTGTTCAAGTGCCAATGGGTCAAGGTGACCGGAGGTAGGGTAACAGTAGACAATGAGTATGGAATGACAACAGTAGACCTTAGAAATATTTGGTACAAAGACGAACCATTCGTCCTTGCCAAGGATGTGAATCAGGTGTTCTATGTCAATGATATGTCTACCAAACCAAAAAGAGGGAAAAACGATAATGACTCAACCAAAGAGCCAAAGCCCCACATAGTTCTTTCAGGGAAAAGAGTCATCATGGGAATTGAGGACAAGTCGGACATGTCAGAAGATTATGAAAAGGATGACCGAATTCCGCCCTTCAAAGTGAACAAAGACCCTAGCATCTTGGTAAATGATGAGGACACTCCATGGTTACGACGCGATCATAACCAAGGGACATACGTAAAGAAGAAGTTCACTGCTGTGCCCACTTGATGATATAGTGATTTAATGTAGTGTGTGTTTGAGATATTATGTAATAATTGTGAATTTAGATGTTTATTATGTCGTGTTTCAAATTAAATCAATGTTTGATTTGGTGGGATTTCTCTCTCGAAAAGTTAAATTAGGATATTGAGTGATGAAAAAATAAAATATTAACGTTAAAATGATGTGAAAATAAATTTCCTGTCCAAAACCAATAGTTTTAATAATTTTAATTAAACACTACATTTTTGCATTAACGAAATAATAAATATTAGTTACATTATGTTTTATAATTCTAACAAAAAATAAAAAAGTTAGGTTATAGATTTTTCCTATGTGCAATAAAGAAAAAAATCCATATTTTTAACAAAATAATTTTATGCCTTTTATTTAATTTACTATGTATTTAACAAGACTATTGCATTTTATTAAAAAAATTTACTCAAAACAGGCGGAAAACGAAACTGCAGCCCACCTTTACTCCCGGGTGGGAAGCCCACCCGGGAGTAAAGTTGGGCTGCAGTTTCATGGCCCACCAAAAAAAACCTTTACTCCCGGTGCGTGTTACCAACCGGGAGTAAAGGTTATTCTCGGTTGGTAACAAGCACCGGGAGTAAAGGTACATTTACTTCCGGTTGGTAACACTCACCGGGAGTAAAGGACCTTTACTCCCGGTTGGTGGCTGGAACCGGGAGTAAATCTCCCTGGTATATATGCACCAGTGCTTGGCGCAGATCGATCCCCTCCTCTTCTTCCTCGTCGAACAGCCGCCCTTTCTCCTCTTCTTCCTCGCGCCGCCGCCGGTCGCCACCCCACCTCGCGCCGACGAGCCCTCCACCGCGCGCGCCTCCATAGTCTTGAGGTGAGTTCTCTCGGCTTTCGCATTCCGGGTCGAAGATGAAGAACCCATGGCCCTGGCCCCCTCTGAACACGGCAAGTTCGACTTCCCCATCGCCGTCAACCCGTTGCCCGCTGCCGTACCAGATGATGAGGTCGAGGGCGAGCTGCCCGCTGCCGTACCAGATGATGTTGCCACTGGCTGAGTTGCTGCAGACGAACACCCTGTCTAGGTCAGCCAAATCATCGGCCGGCCAGCCACGGGTCGGCCTCGGCCTGGGCGCGGAGGCACGACAGGATGGCCTCAGCGTCGCGGTGCGTTGCGGGGAGGCGGTGCTCGGGCGCCAGGCGGTAGTCGGCGGAGAGCACGAGCGTCGGGGAGCTCCGCGGCGAGCCTGAGCGCGTCGGCATGGAAGTGGGCAGCTCGAAGCTGCACAGGCAGAAGCCGCCGCTGTGGAAGTAGATGAGCACCGGTAGCTTATTATTGGCCGTCGTCGTGTTGTCGTCGGTGGGCCTGTACATGCGGAGGCAGAGCGCATGTGCGGCATTGTAGACGGCGTCCTTCCACTGGACAGGCAGGTTGGATGGCACCTCACCCTAGAGAGGGAGCACGGAGTACTTCGCGGAGCGCGTCACGGTGTCGTCGCTAAGAAGCTACACGATGCCGAGGCAGTCATCCACGACGTGCGGCGCGGTCGCTAAGAAGAAGTTCACTCCTCGGCTAGCTCCATGACATTTAGGGTTTATACGGCGGAGCACCGCCGCCCTCGTTAGGGTTTATACGGCGGAGCACCGCCGCCCTCGTTCGCCCTAGGGTGTAGGGTTTATACGGTGGAGCACCGCCGCCCTCGTTCGCCCTAGGGTTTAGGGTTTATACGGCGGAGCACCGCCGCCCTCATTCACCCATGTGTACAAACATATATACGACGGAGCGGAGCACCACCACTCTCGTCACACCGCCCTCTCTCGCGGCCTAGTCGATCAACATTCGTATTATCGTTATCGTTAACGCTAAACAATCACACTAGGGCGAATTGCGTCGGTGACTAGGGCAAACCGCGTTGTTGTTGTCACCGACGTGGTTCGCCCTAGTCACCGACGCAATTCGCCCTCGGCCGTTTATGTATAGCCCTAATTCACCCTAGTACCAATGCAGTTCGCCCTAGTGTGGCAAATTGCGTCCGTGACCGAGGGGCAAGATTTAATAATGCATTTTGTTCGTAGATTTTACACATGTAAGTAAAGATTTGGCGTACTATATATTGGTTTTGTTTTTTGAAGCTAGATGGCCGACCCGAGAAACATGGATGAGGAGGAGTTAATGATGAATTTGATCAACATTGGCACTCAAGTTGCCGGCGATGATGGTGCTAAAAATAATGTGCAAGAGGATGCAGATGACGGGAGTCAGTACTTAGCTCTTGAACAAAATGAGCAACAACATATTGGCCAAGTATATATTTTTTATTATTAGCTATATATATTATCATATGTCTTATGTGTGCTCATGACATTAAAAATAATGTTTATGTTTTGTAGCCCTCTGGATCGACATCAACAACTACAACGAAGAGTAAAAATGTTTGAGGTCCCAAAAAGCCATTGGAGGGCCGCTTTATTATCTCGGAGTTCAATGTGGATACAGGCGAACCGAGGGGGCCAAATAAAACGAAATTCGTGCACCACTGTGGTTACCTTGTATGGGACCGGCTCCCGATCAGTACCCGCGAATGGAAGAAGAAGACCAATGCTCCTCATATCAGTTTTGTCTCCGATCGTGACAAGACGTTAATTTGGAAAGATGTCTTGGTACATTTCACGCTCCAAACAGATGGTTATGATGATATAATAGATGGTGATGAATTGAAGGAGCGAGTTAGGGATTGGGCAATGAAGAAGATGGCCACTCAGTTTCAGACATGGAAGAAACACCTATACACGATGTATGTCAAGAAGAACATAGCACCAGATTTCACTGTCCTAAGCCCGATCTCAAAGCAGAGGCCCTATTGGGATGAGTTTGTACAGTACAAGACATCGGAAGAGGGTGTGAGTCGGGTGATAAAGAACCAACGTAATGCCTAACAGAAGACATACCACCATAACTTGGGATCAGGTGGCTACCCGACTGCCATTAAGAAGTGGAACAAAATGGAAGCAGACCTTCTTGCCAAGGGTATCACACCAGAATCACTCGAGTGGGGAGAGCATGCAAAGAATTGGTTTTTCGCTCATGGGGAACACTGGACCAGGAGAGCAGGAAGTGCGTTTATGGCGCAAGAAGAAGAAGCAAGCAGAAGATTGTTTTATGCTCGAGAGCTATCGCTAGTGGTGCGTTCAGGCCCAATAGAGAGAAGGATGAACTGACATACGCCATTGGGACTATTGAACACAGTGGCCGAACTAGAGGCAAAGGAAGTGTCTCGTGGGAGCATGGATTCCCTTAGGACAGACCTTCCTACAAAAGCCGCCAGAGAAAGAAGGAAGAAGAGGCACAGCGGCTCCAGAGGTTGGAGGAAGCGGTGCGTGAAGCACAGGAGCGGAAAAAAAACCTTGAAGCGAGAATGCAGGAGGAAATCGAAAAGCAAGTGCAAATAGCGGTGAGTGCAAGCAAGCGAGCATCGAGCTAGGAATCAACATTAGCCAACTGCTCGATTAAAAAGCGCTTATGCTTCCACGGAGATACAAAATCAAGGGGACACAGGATCGCGCTTCCTGGACAGGATGACATCATTGAACCTTGTACATCGTGGTGAGCTACACATTCTCAAGTGGAATTCCACAATCAAGGTGGCTATCGGTCTTGTTAATCCTATCGATTGAACCAAGACACCAAGGATTCATGGGAATATAATCAAAGAAGGATATGCTACCATCTCGGTAGATAAAGTTTGAAAAGGTTTTAGTGATTTGCCTCTTGACATTCCTAGAGGTGATGGCGAGAGAGACTCTAGGAGAAGCAGAGAAGACATTCATTCTATGGCATAAGCGCTACATCATCATTCCCAGGATGTCACCTCCACCTCCTCCCGAACTACCTCACCACAGTGTATGAAAAACACTACATCATTAATTTATATTGGCTTAAATAATTAACAATCTGCTCATAATAATATGTCATTCCTTTTTTGTAGCAGATCCTCCCCAACCTAAATCCAATTGTTCAATCGCCAGATCATCATAGTGCTCAGACGATGACAATGTGTTGGAAGGCGAGGTTGCATCCACACCATCTCCAAGGAGGTCTCCAACGCCAAAGCCCGCCACCTCCAAGGAGGTCTCCAACGCCACGCCACCACCTCCAAGGAGGTCTCCAATGCCTCCCCCGCCCCGCCTACCAAGAAGCCAAGTACTAGCAAGAGGCCAGCCCATGCAAATGAAGAACCAGTCCCACGCAAGAAAGAAAAGCCACCGTAAAACCAAGGGCTATTCCCAAAATAATATCTCAAGAGAAGGAAGAAGTAATGGATGCATATAAAAAGATATGTCCAGATTTTATGACAAACTTAAAAGGATCAAGAAGCAAGGAGAAACCCAGAGAAACCGTACTTCTTCGTAGCTCCAGATATTCTAAGAAAAAATGTGGCTTCTTACCAGCAACAATAGCGGGAATCTTGTAAGCCGTCCAAATCAACGTTAACGGACTATGACCGCACTCTCACCAAGTCAATTGAGGTGGCACAGAAAAAGAAGCGGGCAGGGAAAGGAGTTGCACAACTCGGACAACAATCGCACCAATCAGTCCCCCACTAGTTGTTGGTAATGAATATGGTTCGAATTTAGGATTAATGCATCGAGCAAACATACCTCCTCGGGATGTCGATTTGGATCACCTTGGTGAATTTATTGAAGAGACCGGTCTCGACCTTTACCAGATGTTTGGTGATGGAAACATTAAGAGTCGGCGAGGTTGATATTTGGAAGAAAAAATTTGTACTAGGCCGAGTCTATACAACCCTCAAGCCTTATGTGATCTGGGGACGCAAATGTACACCTAAACAAGTGGTACATGCAGCGTCTACCAATGGAGACTTCTAACGTTGGTGTCGAAATTAGAGATGAACATTGGTTCCGTGGCGATGATGTTATGTATGTTGACTTTGCGAAATTTCATCAACTATGCCACCGACCTCTCTCGGACAAAGTTATCATTAGTTGCTATTGCTGTAAGTAATAATTCTTTCGATCTATTATTAAACTCATCATATGTGTGTATATGCATATAAATTATCCTAACAAGTACTATATATATGCAGATTTACAATGATAGAGCTCAGAAAGAAAGGCTGCAATGAAATTGGTTTTGTTGATCCCCATATAGTATTCAAAGACCCAGTTACTCCAAAGCCTAATTGGAAGTCTGAGTCAGAGAGTAACCTCATGAACTTCTTAGTGAACCAACGCCACAAGAAGGATATACTCTTTCCCTACAACTTCAAGTGAGTGTTAATAATGTCGATCATCCTTAATGGCTCATATGTTGATTCTAGTTAATTAATGAGTGTTATGCGTTATATCCTATAAACACATGCAGCAATCACTGGATATTGATGGACATCGATCTGATGAAAAGTCACTTGATAATCTATGACTCGATGAGAAAACCATAACAAGACTACCAAGATATGATAGATATTATCCAGAGGTAATTTTGGTATCTCTAGCAACTATATATACACACAAACATGATGATTAACTATATCTAATGACGTGGCAAATTTTTTATTGGGCAGTGTTTGGAAAACCTTTATTGAGAAGCAACACATGGGAAAATGCAAAGCGCCACTAAATGTAATCCCTTTAAAAGTAAGTCCCCTAAATCGCATCATCTTTATTAATTAAACATATAGCTTTCACCGGATCACCAGATTGGATGACAAATCTTTTTCTCGTAAAGTGGTGTCTGAGGCAGGAACAGGGGAACAACTACTATGGTTACTATGTTTGCAAGTTTATTAAGGTGGTCTCCCAAAGAACTCCTACAGAGAGACTCAAAGTACGTTAAAAATATACTATATATTTATTTAATTATTATTATTGATTGTGTTACTATGTCTTTATATATATATATATATATGTATGTACATATATTAATTTATTTTTCTTTAATTCAAACCTGTAGGCTCGATGGTTGGAGGAAAAGGTCATACGGCAAGACCAAATCAAAGCAATTCAAGAGTCTATAGCCGGATTTTTTAATGACCAGGTCATCGATTCTAAGGGCGAGTTCTACTTCAACCCAACACTGCCATGGAAGCCAAGCTAGAAGATGAGAGAAAACTTGTTATATCACAACAACTGTAATGCAATCTTTTGTAATATATGCACATGAAATAATATAATGTAAAATACACATATGCAACCATGCATGTAAATATATATATGATGCATGCATATATATATATATATTTCTATGCTTGAATTGTGTGATTTAATACGTTTATTGTGCTTGAACCGAAACATACTATACGCGCGTATAAATGTATAATTAGCAGCGTACAATACGACTTCGAAAATCTATTTTGAAAAGAAAACAAAAAAATGAAAAGAAAAGAAAAAAGAAAAAAAACCTTTAGTCCCAGTTCGTATTACCAACCAGGACTAAAGGGTGCCGGCCATCGTGGCATGTCAAGAGGCACCTTTAGTCCCGGTTAGTGTTACCCACCGGGACTAAACGTCCTCCTTTAGTCCCGGTTCCTGACCCGGGACTAAAGGACCCCCTTTAGTCCCGGATGCTTGCTCCCGGGTGGAGAACCAGGACTAGAGGGGTTCCCCACCGAGAGTAAAGCTCTGTTCTCTACCGGTGGCTTTGCTTCAATAGAAAATGTGTCAAGATGCATGTATGTATACCACAACATCATAAGTTACATTTTTTTTGTTTAAAATAATTCTCAAATAATATGTTAGTAATTTGCAAGTATATATACAGCTTTAATAATCATCATACGAATTTTCAATTAAATGTCTAGAATCGTGTAGATCTATGAAGTCATTGTTTTTTAAGCACAAAATTATAAAACAAAATTATTAGTGGTCTGGTGGTATTGCAAGTTGAATTTAAATAATAGATTAGAATTTGTTTATGGGGTGAAATTATTTCTCAGTAGAAATTTATTCAGATCAATATATCCCAAAAATAATGTAGTACTCCCTTCGTCCCAATTTATATGTTATTTTGGCTTTTCTAGACACATAACTTTTATTATATATTTAGACATATCGTATATTTAGGTGTATATATATAGCAAAGCTATGTATGTAGAAAAGTCAAAACTATTGAGTTGGATGCGCCGAGGAGTTCAACCCAAAAGTTTAAACTGATGGGGAGAGGTGGGCAAGCAATTCACTTATATTCCAACGGCTCTCTCAAGGCCTCAGACGTGGAATATCCCTTAGGTCTCAGACGTGAAATAGGAACTAGCGGCAATTATATTTTATTTAATTACGCTAACCAGGATTCAAACTCGGGACCTCTGCCTTTATATTGAGTTGCATGCACCGACCAATTCCACCCAAAAGCTTAACCTGATCGATAGGGAGAGGTGGCCAATTCACTTATATTCCAACAAAAACTACCTATAATTTTGGACAGATGGTGGTATGTCTTTTCATTTTCTTGCTCCCCATGTCCATTCTTCGGATCGTTGCCACCAAGATTCAAAAAGCAGAGTCAATATATGAATATAGTTAAGATTAGGAGATGTAATAATTACACATGTTTATGCCATGCACAGATCTGCTAATCCTTTTCTCTATGTACCATGGCCTATATTCGCATTTTCACAACAAAATAGATGAAACAGTAAAGTTAACAGTTTGCTGCCTACACAAATATATAAATGAGGTATAAAACAAAAAATGATTTTCCATAGTTTCCTACAATATTTACATCTTACCAACCACATAACTCAGTTGATAAAACGGAGCCTAGTGGCTAGTGCCACCTGCAACAGGAAAATTAAACCTTGGCTTTTTAGGCAAAGGAAAATTTGGGATCTGTTATATTTCAGGTGTCTGAAATATAGCAGGTTTTCAGGCAACAAATTTCAATCATCAGATTTGAATGTAACGTCCAGGATCTGTCTTGTTCTGTTATGGTTAAAGGCGGACGTTGCCGGACTCCACCGTGCGGCTCCGCCCTCACTTCTTACGTCCTGCATGCATCACTCAAACAAACGTGGTCGGAGTCAAACATATGGAAGAACGCATCGGTGGAATGACATGGCAACATGCATGCACGTGCATGGGCGCGTGTTTACAGCGTCGCCTGAATGAAACGCTAATTTCAGGCAACCGTTGCATAGGAGAAGTGGGAAAATTTATTCTAGCCTTTACAAAAGTTTTGCACTTAACCTTTCATTATTACAAATTTTAGCCTCTGGCTGAATAAAAAGGAGCTCTCAAAGAGCACCAAATTTGAAGAGAAATTAACGACAGACTAAGGAAAAACCTCATTCCATGTAAATAAGTAAAACATGGCACCAGATTAATTAGCTGTGTTGATGCAGATTGGCAGCTGGTCAGAACGATCTTCTTTAATTAGGGCTCAGACGAGATGCAGAGGTAAGGAATCTAAGCATTGCATGTTACATAGAATCTAGGCATGTTGCTTCTGAAATATTTAGCAGGGTAAGGAATATTTTATCATCCGGGTCGTCGTTCATTGAAATATCCGGTTTCTAGACCGTCCTTACAAATCGATTCGTAGAGGCGGCTGGTGTTATCAGCCGCCCCTACAAATCAATTTTAGGGCTAGCTGGTAACACCAGCTGCCTCTATATATCGATTTGTAAGGGCAGCTGTAGTACCCGTCGCCCCTATAATATATGTTTGTATGGGCGGTTCAGTCTAGAACCGCCCCTACAGTACATTTTTTCTGCCAAAAACAATTAAATTTATAATTCAAATTCGACCAGAATATATATATATATATATATATATATGCATATATAATTCAAATCTGACCAAAAGCACAAGAGCATTATATAAACTACCATTACAAATCCAATTCACAAAAATATATACAATCCATCGTTAAATAGACATAATTCACAAGTCTAATTCGTTCCACAAGTCCAAACCGTCCCACAAGGTAAGACCAATGTCAAATTCTATACACATTGTTATCAATGGCATAGAGCTAGCCTTTCAGTCTCACAAAAGTGTTGGTACTGAGGATTTCAAGTCCCTCTTTCAAACCGAAAAGAGTTCTGCAAAATGCAATAGTAAATATATTAGATACTGAGCAACCACACTGAAGGTGCAATTGCAATTATAAATGAGGCACAATTGTTTTGAGTAAACACTAATGAACCATAGAGAGAGATAAGGAAACTCTACTAATGGCATTTCTCACTTTGATGCATACGAAGAAACATGTTTCTTTACATATTTCTGGTTTTGTTTTTTTTGGGAAAAATACAATAACAAATAAGAAATGTGATGTTTTTCACTGTAATTGTGCAGTTAGAAATCTGCTTGAAAAGTGTAGTAGGTTTTGGGAGCTGTTAGATGTTCTCATGAGTCCTTTAGTGAAAGCAGATCTCAATTTTGAAGCATATAAACATGTTTTTGCATAGTTTACAAATAATGTATTATTACAATGAAGAAAAAATACACTGTAAAAATAACTAAATTAAAAATCAGTAAAAAAAGGAAGAATACACTACTAAGGATGCATCCAATGGCGAACTTAACAATTACAGTAGTATATAAGCTTGACTTTTTCTACAGTGATTCCTCACACATAGTAAGAATTTAAAGGCAAGACAAATAGTAAGTTTCTAGAGCTCCTAATTTTTAGATAGTCCAATAGGATTGTCAAGGTTGTTTGGACACTCATCCAAACACAAAGAGAGGATATATATCATGTCCAGGACAAGAAAGCCTCATTCAAGATAGGTAGCAAGGACTAGAAATTTCAGTATACAAGCTTATCCATGGGTGCCCTTTCACACTTCACGGGTCACATATTTGAATGGCCATATTTATCATAAGTTGCAACATATATATCAGAAAATTATCTAACTGACAACAAGGATATAGTGCATTGCATTCGTAATCTGGCCCATACATCAGTTCTAAGTTGTATAATGCCATAATGGAAAACTTTACAAAAACAAACAACAGACACTATAAAACTAGCAAAAATCTGAATATCTGTAATGACTTTTACCAGATGGGAAATAGTAGGTTGGTTTGCCAATGTTGCAGCGAATTTTCTGACAAAATTTGCAAGACATACTACTTCATTAACCTGATATATATGGTAATTTGATCTAGGATGGTAAGTAGTAACTAGTAGTGAGGTGTTAGCTCAGTGTCCGACAAAACCAGTGTGATCTTTAGTATTTACAGCAGCGGCTAGTTTTCTGAAGCAATTAAATCAAATCAATTAGAGATCCAGTTCGTGCAAGCTACAAGTGATTAACAGGTCCAATCTACAAAAAATATATTGATCCAATGATTAGCCTTGTGAAAGAAATAAACACTGCCCTGCTGCAATGTTAGTTTTCAAAGCAGCAACAACAGATTCTATCACATAGGAGGCGATATTGCGGGAGACTTTAAAGGGCCTGGACTGAGGTGTCAGCTTCAGGAAAATCACCTTGGCACTCTTGTCTGTCTGCACCACTCTTGACTGTCTGCAATCACACAAGGAATTATTTGCAGCTATTAATTTGCCATCTTGAATAATTTGCAGTTATTGAAATCTGAGTTCTTAATATCTCCATACCTGAATTGCACAACACTACATATTCTAAGTGCTAACAGCAAAAGCCAAATAACTAAGAATGTTCTCCAAAGTGGTGTCTCCACTACTCCAGTACAACACATAACAAAAATGAATGGGGAAAACTTATGTGATGCCATTAAAATTGTCGTCCAACTCCCACCCCACATGCAGACTAGTGTATCGAGAATCTAGAGAAAATTAACTTCCAGTAGCAGACAAGTATTACACTGAAAATATTGCTGCCGAATTGCCGACTAATTAGCAAGATATTGATGCAAACCTTAATCCGCAAGCCCCTGGCAGCACTGCACGCCATGGGCGGCACGCACCTGCAGCGTAGTTTGACGAGGCAGATCAAGCAAGTGATTGCGGGACATAGAGCAAACCATCCAAAGGACGATTGGGGAGGAGTAGGGGTACCCGAATGGAGCTCAGAAGCACATGATCTGGACGCCCCGCCTAAGGCCGCCGCCGCGATCTGGACGGGCCAACCTTGTCAAGTCACCGCAGATGCACTCGAAGAAGACGGCTCTCCTCCGCGCCGCCCTTGGCTACATCGAGGCAAGGCGGCCCTCCTCCGCGTCGACGTTGGACGGATCGAGCCCAGATGGCTCTCCTCTGCGCCATCCTCTGCGTCGCCCTCAGCCAGATCGAGGCCAGGCGGCATCCTACGCGTCGACCTTGGACGGATCAAGGACAGGCTGGCCGGAGCGAGGTCGGGCGGCCCTCCTCCGCACCGCCCTTGGCCGAATCGAGGTGAGACGGCCCTTCTCTAGCGTCGACAGTGCGTCTGCTCGAGTCCCCGCCGCCACGCCTCCCTGGGACACTTGTTCCGTGCGTCGCCGCCTCAGCCGGCCATGGCCACACCGTCGCCTCAGTTGGCCTAGGCCGTGGCACTAGAGAGGAGTAAGGACGGGAGAGAGGGGCGGCGTCCAGTCGGGAGAGGGCGGGATCCAGCTAGGGTTTCTCCTGAGGGATGCTAGTTTTATATAGCATGAGAGTATTGCTGACCGTCCGATCGCAAAATCAACGGTCAAGATCATGGGCCAAACACAGTGGGGCGGTTGGTAATAGCCGCCTCTACATACCAGCCGCCCCTAAAAATTGACGCATTTGTAGGGGCGGCTCGTATTACCAGCTGCCCCTACTGTGCCAGCCGCCCTTAAAAAAAGCCCCGTTGCTATAAATTGTTTTCACATAGTGCCTGCAACTATTGCGCCTGCACGCCCACCCCCACATGGTGCCTGCAACTGCTGCGCCTGCACACCGTGTAGGTACGCATGTAGCTGCGCACCACATGCCTATTGATGCGCATATAGGTGGGGATCGCGCCACACATGCTTGTTTACATGCCACACGCCCGCTTCGCATGCCACGCACGCGAGGACCGCTATGCCTACGAGGACCGCATCTGCATGCATCCACTTTCTACGCCTTCTAATGTTGCAACATGAAAGAACTTCTGCAACATACGTCTGAAATATGTAAAACATTTACAAATATATGTTTGCAACATATGTGTATAGCAACTACAACATCCCTATAATATAAACACACTTGCAACATACATCTAAAACAGATAAAACATTCTGAATAGACACTTGCAACATATGTCTGAAGCACTTGCAACATCTAGATAAAACACTTGCAACATACTTGTATAGCCACTACAACATATGCAATATCCAAATAAAACACTTGCAACATACATTTGAAATAAATAAAACATTTAAAACATACACTTGCAACATATGTGCATAGCCATTGCAACATATGCAACACCTGATCTATTTTTGCAATATCCAAATAAAACATATGCAACATATATCTGAAATACATGAAGTATATGGTTGCAACATGTGCTCATCTACTTGCTGCCGCCCAATGTAAGCTAGTTGACGCGGCGCGAGGCGCGGGGCGCACGCAGTGCGAGGCGGGTCCGATGTGACCGTACGAGGCGGGAGGCATATAGGGGCGGGCAGGGCGCACGCGGCACGAGGCGGGTCCGGTGCTACCGTACGAGGTGCAAGGCACAGGGGCGCACGGCGCGAGGCGGGAGGGGCAGGGGCACGCGGTGTGAGGCGGGTCTGTCTCATCCTGACGGACGAACGGGAGCATTATTACCGACTACCAATGCACGAGGATGTGTGTATTAGGCGCACTTTTTATTCAAAAACATTCGGCTGATCTTGTTGTTAATTGAAATGTAAAATGTTGATCCAGTGGTACGGTGGTCTTGGGCTTGTTCTAACTTCTAAGACTACAATTTGACATGGTGATCATTTGGCTGATCTTGACAATCGGCCCATATATACATTGGACAAATACGACACAACAACCGGCCTGGCCATTGTCGTTGATCCAGGGCCCATATAAACAATGGACAGATACAACACAACCACGGCCTGGCGACTGTTGATCCAGCGGGCATGTTCGAAGTTATTATATAACAACAAATATAACACAACACATCTATGCGACAAGGTGCATCACACTAGCACATCATCACAAATTAATACTTCTACTGATGATAAGTGCCTGCAGCCTGAGTGTGCTTGACGAATAAATGCAGGCGTCGTGTAAACATGCCACATTGCCACTGCCGGTCCACCATTGTCTACGCGCTGGCCGCTGGGCTCCACGTCACGCGTGTGACATCCAATACGTGGAGAGTCCGATGATTGTCCTCTCCCCTCGCTCCTTAGGTAGGATATATAGGACAGATGATAATCTGGTCGAGCAGCTCGTTCATTACGGGTGCAATGCATACAGTACGTAGCTCACACGCATAGATCAGCAGGGGTCTCACACTTGGCCTCATTCGATCAGCACACACACACTCCAAATCCAGCTCAAGCGTGCGTAACGGAAAAAAAAAATGAGATCCGACCTAGGAGGAACTATGTGGTTTTTCATTAAAAAGAGAAAATAAGCACCCAAATTCAGTCAAGTCGGGACTTGTTGGGTGTATTGCCACACCTCTCACCCAACCAGTTGAGATAGGCTCACTTCCTGCATGCGTAACTAAAAGCTACAAGGCCCGGCCATAATATGACAGGGATCCGTGCAGTGGTCGATCGATTGGTCGTACATGCCCACAATTGTGTGGCACTTGAAGTCGTTGAGCCCACGATTGATTGAACGCCGGGCTATCTTAGTATCTTCTACCGAATCTTAAAGCATGCTGGCTGTTGTGCTTCGACAGATCACATCGGTCCGATGGCTGTCCAAATCCACGGGACGCGTTTCCCTCAAGTTTCTGGCAGTTAATTCTCTGATAGTGAACACCCAATGCACTAATCAAGAAATAAACTTCTCCACCTAGTCGATCCGATCGAATGGGAAATGGAATAGGTTAATATATGTATCACCGTTTTCTCGCTGACATGTAATAGGTTATACTTATGCAATGAATGAATCCTATAGCGCTAGCGCTTATTTTAGGATGAGACTTTATAGAGATAGAAATATAGGGCTTTGTGTTAGAAAATCATGTTACAATATGGTGGCGTGCAATGTTGCGAATAGATGGTGGTGGGTCCAAACCACTTCGGGGAGCTGGTCAAGCCCCCTGCGTCTTCCTGGTGGGTGACACGGTCAGCGATCCCACGGTGCCGCCTAGACCAGGCCACTCCTTCCCATAATATATACCCCTCGTCGTTGCCTGAGCAGGCAGCCAAAATCCCGGCGCGCGGCCACGAGGAAGGTGGCAGCGGGGCATCTCTCCTCCAACCTCACGACTTCTTTTCTTCCATTCCCTATAGACAACGGCAACGGCGGCGACCTCTGGTTGCACATGTGTTTGCGTAGCTGCTACTGTTGCACGCGGTGAAGGCGTAGGGTATCGTGATGGCCTCCTCAGCGAGCGAACACCATGGTTGTCAAGACTTCTTCAACGATCTATAAGGATTTGGCAACAACTTAGTTGGTTGCGGTCTATGGACTGGCATTGTAGTGGATGGCCGTGCATGCTTGCGACCAGTTTACTGCATCTGCTGCGGCAACCGGTTGAATTGAAGGAAGCACCTCATGGCTGGCAGCCAGCGTGGGGTTTCACAATGATTGTTGCAAGCTCGTTAGTTAGTCTTGTGCGACGGATTGAGGTCGTGGTGATTGTTGCCCTTGTGCAGAAGCTTGGTGTGGCCATGCATGGTGGCTAGTGTCCAGTGGCATAGTGACGGCTGATGAAAGCTGGCACTGTGTTAGCAGGTCACGCAAGCCTGTGAATTGGTGGGCCTGGAAGCATCTTCCCACTAATGGCAGCGCGTTCTAAACATTGCCTCGGTGTCTAGCTTCGTATCACTGCTACAGAATAGACTTGTTGTCCCGGGCGGTAACGGCCTTTAGTCCCAGTTGCCACCTTTAGTCCCGGGTCATCGAGCCGGAACTAAAGGCCCTCCAGCCGAGCAAACGTGGCCGCACCCTTTAGTCCCGGTTGGTAACCTCAACCGGGACTAAATGTTCCTTTTCTTTTTCTTTTTTTTTGTTTAATTTATTTTCAGTTCAGTTACACGTATTTGTTTAATATATAATATGTTTTTATGTACGTATTCTACGCTGCTAATATAAATACACGCACGCATATAATTACATCTAATTCTCATCTCGAGCATTATTATATTCGAATAAAGTATGAACCTATATATATTATAGATATATATATATATATATGTATATATACAACACTTTCATAATCTTGTTCTCGAAAATAACGATATCAATAAACATTTAATTTACACCATTTATACCTTAGGATCAAAGTAGAACTCGCTGTTAGGATTTAGCACTTTTTCTAGAAGAAATCCTGCTATTGACTCTTGAACTACTTTCAGATGGTCTTTTTGCATGACCCTTTGTTTCAACCATTCAGTCTTGCATTTGAAATAAAAGGAAAAGTATTAATACATACATATATATATATATATATATTTATTTAAAAATAAATAAAAAATTAATATATACGTACTCTGAGGACATCTTTAGGAGTTCTTCTTATGTGCGTAGTGATAAATTCACAAACGTAGTATCAACACAAGTTATTACCTGGTTGCTGCCGCAAATACCACTGTACGAGAAGAAGATTATTCTCATCATCTCACACGTAAATTGAAATACGATATAGTAATTAAACACGTGGGGAAGTATATATAGTACAACTTACTGGTATTTCAACTACATTAAGTGGTGCCTTGCAATCCTTACGGTGTTGCCGAATAAACTCTTTCCAAACCCTGTGCGACCAATAATGTACGATCGTTAATAAATTATGACAAAGTCTATTCAATAATAGTTGTGTGCGAGAGATCGAAATTACCCCTGGATAATGTCTATCATATCTTGGTATAGTACCCGTTCTTTTCTCTTCGAGTCCAAGATTACTAACCGACTTGAGTTTAACTCAATGACAATGAGTATCCAGTGAAACCTACATTGGTTTATACACACACGTACATGCATATAAGTTGTATTGATATTACATAAAATGTGTAGACTACATTATTATTAACACTTACTCAAAGCTGTACGGGAAAAGTATTGTTGTCTTGTCATGCTGCTTCACGAAGAACCTCATGATATTCTTCTGTGCTTCAGATACCCACTGCTCCTTGGGAATAATATCGGTTTTGAATACGATATAAGGATCAATGAAGCCAACACTGGTGTCTTGTATTCTTTGGAGCTCTGACATCTGGAATCTGTATATAAATATAAGTTACATGTGAGGATAATTATATACACGTACGCATGGAAGTGAGTTTATTAAATAAAAGTAAGAATCACTTACAAACAAAATGAGCTAATGATTGATTTGTCCAGAGCGTCCATGTGGCATAGTTGATGCAATTCTTCGAAACTAATATGTAAGATGTCATCGCCACAAAAGTAATGATGGTCTCTAAATCTGACAAAGATCCACTCCTCACCCCTGCCACATGCCTGCATGTACCACTTATTGAGCAAGTACATTTGCGTACCCAATTCATTCAGAGCCGCAGGGTTGTACAGACTTTTGCCATATTTATAAGTCTTTCAGGTATCAACTTCCAGGTTCTGGATTGGAGCTTTGCCCGTCAATTGATCCAAGGTTAAACCAGTATCTTCAAAAAAAAGCATTAAGGGCTTAAAACAATCTTGGTATTCAAAAAAAACTTGGTATTCAAAACTTTTCAATTTGAGACAATCTAGGGTTCCGAAAACTAGTTTGTAGGCGTCGAAATTTAAAAATCACAAATTTGAACCGTCCAAACTTTCTCAAATGGAAAGTTGACCAAAACAACAATTGTAGATTTTTTGAATTTAACAAACTTGGTATTCAAAACTTTTCAATTTGAAGTCATTTAGAGTTCATAATACTAGAGTCAAAGTGTTGTTTTTTTATTTGACCAAATTTGACTTGGTCAAACTTGCTCAAATGAGACACTAAATGACCACAGATGAAAAAACTCTGAATACCAAGTTTGATCATCTCAGCAAGATCTACAATTGTTACATAGCTCATTTTCCCATTTGAGAAATTTTTATCAAACACTAGTCACAACTTCTTGAATCTCATATACACTTTCTAAAACTATGTCACACACTTGTGAAATTTGAACTACATTTTGTTCAAGCTTTCTCAAATGAAAAAATGGCCTATATAAGTATTGTAGATATTGATGAGATGAACAAACTTGGTATTCAAAACTTTTCAATTTGAGACAATCTAGGGTTTCGAAAACTAGTTTGTAGGCGTCGAAATTTAAAAATCACAAATTTGAACCGTCCAAACTTTCTCAAATGGAAAGTTGACCAAAACAACAATTGTAGATCTTTTTGATTTTAACAAACTTGGTATTCAAAACATTTCAATTTGAAGTCATTTAGAGTTCATAATACTAGAGTCAAAGTGTTGTTTTTTCATTTGACCAAATTTGACTTGGTCAAACTTGCTCAAATGAGACACTAAATGACCACAGATGAAAAAACTCTGAATACCAAGTTTGATCATCTCAGCAAGATCTATAATCGTTACACAGTTCATTTTCCCATTTGAGAAATTTTTATCAAACACTAGTCACAACTTCTTGAATCTCATATACACTTTCTAAAACTATGTCACACACTTGTGAAATTTGAACTACATTTTGTTCAAGCTTTCTCAAATGAAAAAATGGCCTATATAAGGATTGTAGATATTTATGAGATGAACAAACTTGGTATTCAAAAATTTTCAATTTGAGACAATCTAGGGTTCCGAAAACTAGTTTGTAGGCGTTGAAATTTAAAAATCACAAATTTGAACCGTCCAAACTTTCTCAAATGGAAAGTTGACCAAAACAACAATTGTAGATATTTTTGAGTTTAACAAACTTGGTATTCAAAACTTTTCAATTTGAAGTCATTTAGAGTTCATAATACTAGAGTCAAAGTGTTGTTTTTTCATTTGACCAAATTTGACTTGGTCAAACTTGCTCAAATGAGACACTAAATGACCTCAGATGAAAAAACTCTGAATACCAAGTTTGATCATCTCAGCAAGATCTACAATTGTTACATAGCTCATTTTCCCATTTGAGAAATTTTTATCAAACACTAGTCACAACTTCTTGAATCTCATATACACTTTCTAAAACTATGTCACACTTGTGAAATTTGAACTACATTTTGTTCAAGCTTTCTCAAATGAAAAAATGGGCTATATAAGGATTGTAGATATTGATGAGATGAACAAACTTGGTATTCAAAACTTTTCAATTTGAGACAATCTAGGGTTCCGAAAACTAGTTTGTAGGCGTCGAAATTTAAAAATCACAAATTTGAACTGTCCAAACTTTCTCAAATAGAAAGTTGACCAGAACAACAATTGTAGATCTTTTTGAGTTTAACAAACTTGGTATTCAAAACTTTTCAATTTGAAGTCATTTAGAGTTCATAATACTAGAGTCAAAGTGTTGTTTTTTCATTTGACCAAATTTGACTTGGTCAAACTTGCTCAAATGAGACATAATATCCGTCTCTTAAACATAATATATTAAACATGCATCGTTGTACCAAGGTTATGATCTTGTCGTAACCATGGAGTGTCTTCATCATTTAACATGATGCTTGGATCTTTCTTCACTATGAAGGGTGGAATTCGGACATTTCTTTCGTAATCTTTTGACATGTCTGACTTGTCTTCAATTCCCACTATATTTATTTTCCTAGAAAGAATTATGTGGCGCTTTGGCTCATTGATCATTGAGTTGATGTCTTCGTTTTTACCTCTCTTTGATTTTGTAGACATGTCTTTCACATAGAACACCGACTCACACTCCAGACAGAAGGACTTAATGGTTCCTCTTTGTACCTAATATTGTTGAGGTCCACCGTTGTCATTCCATACTCTTTGTCGATTGTTACCCTCCTCCGGTCAGCTTCACCCATTGGCACCGGAACAAAGGGACTTTAAAATTAGGTGCGTAGTCTAGTTCCCATATCTCTTCTATGCGGCCATAATATGTTTGTATATTCCCATTTGGATCTGTGCCATCTATGCGAACACCACTATTTTGATTGGTGCTCCTTTTATCTTGGGCAACTATATAAAATGTATTTCCATTTATCTCATACCCTTGGTACGTGAGGATATGCCACGATGGCTGCCTAGCCAACAAATACAGTTGCTCATCAATATTGTCATCGCCTTGACATTCTTTTCGCAACCAACCACTGAAACTTTCCATGTGCTGACGCATAATCCAAGCTTTAGTCTTCCCTGAAAACTTGGATCGTAAGAACTCCTTATGTATCTCGATGTACGGATGCACCAATGACGAGTTCTGAAGAACTGTGTAGTGTGCTTTATTGAAATAATCATCTTCCATGCCGATATATGTTTTCTTCCCTAAAGTTCCTTTACCACTGAGTCTCCCCTCGTGTCGTGATTCGGGAACGCCAATCGGAGCAAGGTCAGGAATAAAGTCAACATAGAACTCAATGACCTCCTCTGTTCCATAGCCCTGGGTGATGCTTCCTTCAGGCTTAGAACGGTCTTTCACATATTTCTTCAAGACTCCCATAAACCTCTCGAAGGGGAACATGTTATGTAAGAACACAGGTCCAAGAATACTAATCTCCTTCACCAAATGAACTAGGAGGTATGTCATGATATTAAAGAAGGATGGAGGGAACACCAACTCAAAGCTGACAAGACATTGAACCATATCATTCTGTAGAGTAGCTAGTTCCATTGGATTGATTGCCTTCTGAGAAATTGCATTGAGGAATGCACATAGCTTCATGGTGGCTAGACGTACATGTGGAGGTAGAATTCCTCTTAAAGCAACTGGAAGCAATTGCGTCATAAGCATGTGGCAGTCGTGGGACTTTAAGTTTAGGAATTTCTTATCCGCACATTTATTGTACCCTTTATATTGGAGGAGAATCCCGATGGGACCTTGATGTCTTTGTAGACATTCGAATGTCATCCCCTCTCTTCTTTGCTAAGCGTGTAGCTAGCGGGACTTAAGTAATGACGCCCATCATCTGCCTTCTCTAGATGAAGGTTGTCTCGTTCTTTCATGCCCCGCAAGTCCCGGCGTGCTTCAAGTGAATCCTTTGGCTTTCCGTGTACACACCATGAATCCTAACAGTTCACACAAAGATTCTTTGTCGTGCATCACGTCGATTGCGTTATGGACCTCTAGGACTTGCCAATAGGGTAGCTCCCAAAAGATGGACTTCTTCTTCCACATGGGTGCGTGTCCCTTAGCATCTTTGGGAACAGATTCAACGCTTTTTGTCCCTTTCCAAATACTACTTTCACATCCTTGACCATTGCGAGTACATCTTCCCGGTTCGGTTATGAGGCTTCTTCCGTGGTCCGCTTACCTTTAAAATGCTTTCCTTTCTTTCTTACTTGGTGATTCAAAGGAAGGAATCGACGATGGCCAAGGTACACGACCTTTTGACATCTTTTCAAATATATACTGTCAAGGTCATCAAAACAATGTGTGCATGCATTATATCCTTTGTTTGTCCTGACCGAAAGATTACTTAAAGCAGGCCAATCATTGATTGTTACGAACAATATTGCTCGTAGGTCAAAGTGTTCTTGTTTGTACTCATCCCAGACATGTACACCTGGTTTGTTCCATAAAACTAGAAGTTCTTCAACTAATAGCTTCAGATAGACATCAATATCGTTGCCAGGTTGCCTCGGACCTTGGATGAGGATCGACATCATAATGAACTTCCGCTTCATGCATAACCATGGAGGAAGGTTGTAGATACATAGAGTAACTGGCCAAGTGCTATGACTAGTGCTCTGCTCTCCAAAATGATTCATACCATCTGTACTTAAGGCGAACCTTAAGTTTCTAGCCTCATTTGCAAACTCTAGAAATTCCCTGTCTATCGCTCTCCACTGGGACCCATCAGCTGGGTGTCTTAGCATATTGTCTATCTTACGGTCTTCTTTATACCACCACAATAACTTTTCATGGTCTTTATTTCTGAACAAACGTTTTAAGCATGGTATTATAGGAGCATACCACATAACCTTGGCAGAGATTTTCTTTCTAGGACGTTGTTCACCCTCGACATCACCAGGATCATCGCGCCTGATCTTATACCGCGATGCTTTACATACCGGGCATTCATCCAAATTCTCGTATTCATTGCCATGGTAGAGGATGCAGTCATTAGGACATGCATGTATCTTCTGGATTTTTAATCCCAAAGGGCAGACAACCTTTTTTGCTTCGTACGTAGTGGTGGGCAATTCATTTGGCTTCGGAAGCATCTTCTTTATAAGGTTCAATAAATTCCCAAATGTATTGTCGGATACACCATTCTTTGCCTTCCACTATAGCAATTCCAGTGTTGTACCCAACTTTTTTTGCCCCTCTTCGGCCGTCGGGTATAGCAACTTCCTATGATCCTCAAGCATGCACTCGAACTTAACTTTCTCTTTTTCACTTTCCCATTCTTGTTGTGCATCACGAATGGCATCACCAAGAGCATCACCGAGACCATCTTCTACCGCTACCTCTTCTTCATCTCCCCCCATTGTAGTATCATCAAAGGCACCATACTGAGCAATAATGTCATCAATGTCTAAATCTTCTCCTTCACCTTCTACCATCATGACCCCGCTTTCTCCATGCTTAGTCCAACATATATAGTTTGACATGAAACCTGACTTAAGCAAATGTGAATGAAGATTCATTAAGCTTGAATATTCCTTTAAATTCTTACATAGGGCATATGGACAGCACATGAAACCATCCCGCTTATTTGCCTCGGCCACATCTAAGAAATAGTGCAAGCCCTCAATAAAGTCTTGGGAGCGGCGATCGGCATTGTACATCTAATGGCGTGATATAATCTGTATTACACGACAAATTATGAAAACCTTGAACATAATTAAGTATTTTATTACACAACATAGATGACACACACACGGTTGATTAATTAACTAAGCCTAGCTACAACGTAAGCAATCCCAACTATCACTAAACAAACTAAAACTACAATGCACTTCAGTAACATAATTATTTTGTGATCATACGCAACTAAAACAGATAAATCATTCTTCTGTTGAATATCAATAAGCTTCTCCTGCTGGCTCACTGCCTCATCAGTAGCAGCCAAATTCTACACGTATGTAGCATAATCTTCCTCCCAGTACCAACCATCGCATCCATTGCCCTCCCACTGAAATTAAAGCCAAAAAATATTTAGTCAAAAATATTCAAGAAAAGTAGGTCAATTAGCCATAATAATCAAATGCGTAAGAAACTCACATCACGATCCGGGCACTTGTAGAAAACACGACCCTTGTTGGGTCCCTGTCTCTTGACTCGGTACTCCATCATAATCTTCGCTTACACTTGCCGTAGATAATGAGAGGAGTTCGGCCTCAGAAGCTTCAAGCCCGAACGAGAGGCCGAGAATCCTGTACCAGCTTGTCATCTACTTTCTATACTTATTTTGCAAACTCATCAGAATTTCACATTTTCTAAAATAATATATTTAAACAAAACTAAAATTATTTATTTATCTAACTAAACCATGAAATATGTACTATGTATAATAGTAAAATACCAAACTATCAAGTGATTTTACTATTGTAAATCATCATGTGATTTTGAGCTAAAAATGACATAGAAATCACATAGCTCAAAAACATGTTTCAATAAATAACCATCCGTATTAGTTGACCTTGCTTACGTGATCATCTCGTGAGCATTTCTCCACCGGACGGCACCGCATTTTGGCCAAGGAAGAGCTCGATTCTACGAGGAAGAGAACACGGTCTTCCACGACCGCTGCCGCTCTCCCTCGAGAATCAAAGCTCATCCTTGACGTCTGTTACCGCCGGGCGAGAAAATACTCGCCGAGATGATCACGGTCCATAAGTTCAACTAGTAATGGATTTTGTACAATTTTCTAACTATTTTCTAAGTTTTTTTTCATTTCATGGAAAAATTAATTCTAAGATCACGTAAGTCACTGGGATGAGGATGGCGCGTGCTCCAAATGAGAGACGAAGCGAGGCGTGATTTTGATGAACTAATTTAACTTTTGTTTATCCAAACATATATGCAAATCATCATGTGATTTTGAGCTAAAATGACATATAAAATCATAATAAAGTCCACCATATAAAGTTACACATGCATCTACATCACAAAATGAGATAAGCTACCGATAAAACATAAGAGGATTAAGTTTGTTACCTTCAAAATCGAAGTGCAACACCAATGGAGGGGAGAGAGCAAGAACAACAAGCAAAGTCAAGAACGAGGGCGGTGAGTTTGAATAGAATGGCTCGGGCTCGGGGAGGAAGAAATGAGCCGGTGTATAGGCAAGCATAATTAGTCCCGGTTAGGTGGCCAAACCGAGACTAAAGATTAATATTTATTCCCGGTATCACCCAAACCGGATTAAAACCTTTAGTCCGGTGGTAGATACCAACCGGGACTAAAGGTTTACCTTTAGTCCCGGTTAGTAATACCATGACTAAAGATCCCTACCACGCGGACGACCGTTGGGCAGGGACCTTTAGTCCCGGTGGCAAAAAATGCCGAGGCTAATGCCAAATTGGGATATCGTTCTAAAGTCTGTTCTCTAGTAGTGTATGGCTGCAGCAATCACTATGCCAAAACAGCTCAAAGGAGACACCTTAATTGGTGACTCAAAACTAAAACGCGTCACTGATATCATATCAGTGACGCGGATAAACGCAACGCAGGTGCATCCCCTCTCCCTGACACGGGGGGCGAATCCATGGCGACACAGGCCGAATCTGCAGCCCTTCCTCTCCCTCTGCCGCCGTCGCCACCTCTCCTCTTCCTCCTCGACGCTGCCACGGCGCCTCCCCCTCCCCCCAACCACGACGGCTCCACGGAGGCCAGATCTGGTGAGGAGGCAGGCAATCTGGAGAGCGAGCGCTAGGCATGGCCCTCCACGGGAGAGATCTAGAGTGAGGGAGATGGGCGATGAGGTTGCGGCGGTGGGGATCCCGCACCAGATCTCCGTTGTCGATGGCGCCCTAGCGTCCACCCGCGTCCCAGTGAGTGGCCTGGCAGATCCAGCGAGGCTGGTCCGTCCCGTGCCTCCATGGCGGCCACCACCATCCCCTCGGCGAGGTCAAGGAGCGCTCGGGATCTGTTGAGGTTCCGTCTCTTTCTCTCCCTCTGTAATGGTGATTTCGTCCTACTTACTCTCTCCCTCGATTTCTCGATTTGATCTGGGGTTACATATTGCTATCAGCTAGGAAGTTCCAACAAATAAATAACGTCATGATTGGTCTTCTCGGTACAAACTATACTGCTCGTGTGTATTTGGGTTACAGCTAGTTCGAAAAGCTAGAAGAGTCTTCACTATCTGTAAAAGAATTTCTGGGTCATTGCTAGTTTTTAAAAATGATGTGTCTGGTTGAATACAACAGACATTAGAAAAAAATATTCTGATAATGGCATTTACAAGTGTGTGCAAGTAGTCAAGTAGTGTCATTGATGCATTCTGTGTTCTGCTGAAATACTGAAGCACTGAACTCTGCAAGATTATATCTATAAATAATTATTCATTGTATATGTGTATTGTGGATGCTTTTTGTGAAAATGCTAAGTGCCATAGCACCTCAACTATTATGCTCTCTGTAACATTTGACTTCAATAGGGTGCTCTCTAATTTGAAACATAGCTATCTTTAGTGTCAGTTTTACTGGGTTACAGGTACATTTGATACAATGACTCAAGCAGCATAGGCTGTACTATTTGTACATGCTCTAGAATTCTTATGTCCTCTGTAAGGTAACATAAATATCAGGATAACCAAGCTTGGAGTTTTCTTTTTTCTTATCCCAAAACTATCTTCTCTTTTGTACAACCTGTCAGGAAGTTATGCGTCCTAGAAAGCTCAAAACAGTAGGCTAAAGTTCCATGATTCAGCTTGGATAATTTAAAATCATCCCCATTTCTGTTCATTTGGTGTGCTATTTGAGCTGCTTTCACTGATTTGAAAATCCCTGCTGGCTGGTACTACTGGGATTTTTTGGGAAAATAGAATTAGTAATTTATCAAGTGAATAAACAGTAGCATGACTGTTAATGTTGATAGGATTAATAGCGATCATTATCATGAACAAATAATGCATAAACATAGGATGGAAGGCAGATTCTATATTTAGTCTATTGCATAGAATATTTCTATGCTTGATTGCTCCTTATACAGATTCATAAGGTCTGCTCTGTGTTGTCTGTGTTCTCCATCTCAATTTGCAGCTGGTAGCTTTGTGAGTGTGAGGTAGGCCACCTGTTTCAGACAACTGCTGAAAACACTATAAATGGGTCTTAATTTTGTGCTCGTGAGAGGTTAATGTGGATCGCTTCCTAAATCTGCATGCCTGATCTGTCTTTTTTGAATCTGCATTATTCTTTTATCTCGGTTAATAGGTAAAGTAGCATTATTCACTGTCCATTTTTTTTACAGGTAAAGTACCATACTTCAGCACTGACAAGCACTACTGGAGTGTAAGCTCTCTGCTTTTCTGAACTCTGAACATACTATTCATCCTTTTAGATACTGAGTGTGTTATGATCAGGACATAAGTTGTTCACTGATGAAATAATAATACTAACTCTGAACATACACCAGCCATTTCTGTTCCCATATGTGTATATAAAGTATGTGTAAATAGGTTGATCCCATCTCCATAGCACTGCAGTATCCTTTTCTCTGGTTTCTCACTAGTAAATAAACAAGTTATGTGATAGAAACTGAATATACATTCTTGATCAAATACAGTTCTTCTACCCTTAAGAAATGCTAGTATTCACTCTTTGTTCCATTTGAAAGTGGATTTGCAGGACTCCATTAATCTATCTTCTAGTAACATATTTATTTTAGGACTCCATTAATTTGCAGAACTCCATTAATCTATCTTCTTAACATAAATATCAACTTAACATAAATATCAACTCCATTAATCTTCTAGAACTCCATTAATTTGAAAGTGGATTTGCAGAACTCTTTGTTCAACACGCAAGTGAACAACTATCAACTTAACAACAAAATTTGAGGTACGTTTTTCCCCTTTGCATTCAGTTTTTTTTATTATACTAGAGCTCATCCCTGCCTGACTAATGTTCTATAGTTGCGGCCATCCTAGTTTAGTGTAACTAAACCATGTTTAGTAGTGCAGAGTGCAGTACCTATAGAATAATACAGTGTCAGCTGTTTTTGGTACTACTGGTCATAAAAAACTACAGGCCGCTGTGACCAATTCAATCACTGTCGATTTAATATATTTGTTCTGTTCAAATGCCCATGGTTTTACTCATATGACATTTGAAATAAATTATATTGTAAAGTTTCTTCGTTTCATCTGTTGTGGATGCAATTTTGCGTGGATAATCGACTGTTTATTTTTTTTTCTTTGTTGTTGGTTGCTGGTTTGTAGATCCTATCTTAACTTCCATTTTTTTGACATATTCTTCAGAATTAAAGGATGTATCAGTTTTTTATTTTTATTTTTGTAGAACATACTGATATTGAAGTGTCAGTTGTTTTTGGTACTTTCTCTGAACTAGTCATGACTTTTATAGTAAAGTTTGCCTGACCTGTTTCAACTTATGTTCTTGTATTTCTTTTGGAACTAGTTTTCTTGAGAATGTGCAAGTATCATATATATAACACCTAAATAGTTCAGATGCACGTATATTTAGGAGTATTATACTCAAATGCTTTTGTACAGGTACTATATTTTTGCTCTAGACATGTATTTAATTAACTATCTGCTGTTTTGTTGTAGCCTGGGAGCAGTTGGCCTACGTTGAGCTGAGAGGAAAGGAAGTAGCTAGGAGGTATATGTATTGCCATTTATTCTATAAAGCAACTGTCACATTTTCATAGTTCTGGTGGATACTCTGTAATCACTTACAGTTTAACTGACTGTTATGTATTTGTATCATGAGAACTGCTGTGAAATGTACCATATTGTGAAACAAGGGGTTCAAAATTGTACAACGTGGATCTAGATTTCTTTTTTTCGTTTTTGTAAATTGTTATCGGAGACACGCTTTGTCTATACGCGTCACTAATGAAGGGTCAGTAGTGACCCGTTTTCTCCATACACGTCGCTGCTATCTCACATCAGAGACGCGTTTTCTCAATACGCATTGCTGCTATCTAACATCAGAGACGTGTTTTCTCAATATGCGTCGCTGCTATCACACATCAGAGATGCATTTTCTCAATACGCGTCCCTGCTCTCTTCACATCAGTGACGCATTTTTACGCGTCACTAATCTCTTCACATCACAGACGCAACGTAAGTGACGCGTGTTTTTCGGGTCACTAATGACCCTCTGGACGCGTCACTAATTAACATTTCTGGCATAGTGAATGGAGGGGCATGTGTTTGTTGGGGATAGGTTGGGATGGGGGGGGCTTTCTGAGTGGAGGTCGCTCTGCTCTCTATCGATGCTGGCAGTGGTGACTTCTTTAGTATCATGAGTATATGGTGTAGTGATAGAGAGGTGTTATGCTTGTACATTGAGTTGTGGATTTGTTTCTTCAAAGATGCCAATATTTTAGTTTTTGGGGTTTTTTTAAAAAAAAACTTTTATAGTGCCCGACTTTGGAAATGACCAATTGGTCGGAGGAAAAACAAAGTGTTAGCTCCATTGCTACGATCATAGATCAGTTGGTTAGGTTCCTTATGGAACCTGCCCACCCAGGTTTAAGTCCTCGACTTGGCACGGGTGTTCGCATTTTCCTTGATTTATTCTAGGATTTAACGTCCCCTACGCTTTCAGTGGTAGGCGATGTCCCCGTCGACAGTTAGGCGCCCGTGGTGACTTCGTGAATCTCAAGATCTGCCGGCTCAGTCCTTCGGAGGTGCGCTCATAGGGGTAGGGTTTGCGTACGTGTGTTCATAGGGGCGAGTGTGCGTGCGTGTTGTGAGCGTCTGCATTAAACTGTGTAACTCTAAAAAAACGGAAACTTTGGTACCTGCCTTAACAATGACGATTGGCCAGAGGAAAAACAATGTGCTAGCTCCATTGCCAAGAAGGAAAATTGTTGAACCATCTAGTATGTGGCATCGACCATCTGGTCTCGTCGAAGAGGAAATCTTTTAGTTGTCGAAGAGAAAATCTTTTAGAGGTTGTAATTCTCTTGTACGGACTCAAATTAGATATTCACATATATATAGTTTGATCGTCTCGACGAGAACTACACAACAATGGTATAGTCCAATGACTAATTTGAAGCTTCCAAAACCGGACTACCTAAGTATGCAACACCAGACCATCCGGTATTTGCAAATTTACATACAACTGTGAATCTTAGTTGCGAACACGCACTATCTTGACATAATAACTTACGTAAGTATGTATTCTTAGAACACAAGGAGTTTGGGAATTAAGTTTGAGAATTGGAATACACTTAATGGCCACAAGTCAGCTAACGTCCAGTGTTGGCACCATACCACGCATATAGCACTAGTGCTCCCAAGGCCGAGAAGCCATATCATTGAGGTAATAATAATGCCCGAGATCGACCCCTAGCTAGAAAGCAGACCCGGCGGCCCTGCGATCCGAATGGTGGTGTGCCTCAAAATCCCTCAGAGCTAGCAACTTGTCTGTGAATCGGGTCGTGTAACTGTAACCCTGCTATTGGCTGGTGTCGACCTCGAGCTGGGCTCCACGTCACTCGTGACCTTGGAGCTTGGATACGTCCTAGGACCATGGTGGGAGTGGGTGTGTGGGACGAATGAAGGCACCGTTGATTTGTGGCGATGGGTGGATACAGCAGCAGCCCACCAACTGGCTGAGGGACTAACACGTCGAAATCATCATGCATCAGCATCACACGGATGGATCATGGATGGGTGGAGCGTACCAGCAGCCGCGATGCGACGATGTTGCGCGCGCGCGCGGACCATATATGCAGGACCACGACGGTGCGGTGCGTGCAACTGCGATGTGTATACGGCGCGACGACACTGAAACCGGCCGGGCGCAACATACATACCAACGGTGGTCACCACACCTACATACACGTCGTCGTTGCATGTTGTTTTACCAATATAGTGACCTGATGATACTCGAGGACCACGTTAAGGCATCATGTGTGTCCAGATGCATGCTCTAATCCCACTGTCCCGGCAACAGATGTGTTTTACTTCCTCCATCCTGACAAAAAAAAAATTAACTTGACCCCACACTAATTAATTAGTTTTATTGTTAACTAGCTTATTTTACTAGATATTTAGCTTAAAAACACATGTATACACGTGATTGATTTTGATTACCAATTAGGCCTTGTTTGGATGTTATCGTACTCACCTCAATACACATGTGTTGGAGTGGATTGGGGTGGAGTTTAGTTTAAATTCCAGTCAAATCCACACCAACACATGTGGATTGATGCGAATCCGACCGCATCCAAACAAGGCCTTAGTACATAGAGTTATTTTGGATAAGATGGTATTTAAAAGATATACATGGATAATAAGGTCTAAAAGGCGCACATAGTCACATAGATAAAGTTGAGCAATCAAGAATATCTCATAGTTTAGATGAGTAAATTTTGAACCTTCAATATCTCGTATTTTAGGAAGGAGCCACTATTCAAAATTAACTCTCAACGTTAAAGTTCGTTGGGGGGAGGCAGGTGCGTTGAGAGGGCACACGATTTCCACGAAGGGCATACGCCTTGTACGTCCATTGTTGTAGCAAAGCCCCATCAGTCCTCACTATATCACTGAACGAATCTCAGTTGATTAGATTCTTTTGGCGGAACTTGCCTAATCTGATTTAAGTAAACTACTTGACATGTGAGTGCTCATATTTTCTTAGATCTTTTTTTTTAATTTACCTCCACTATTTTTTAAGTTGTAAGCAATGTATCAGTTGAGAACTTCGTTAATCTTGAAATCTTGTGGCCCTATTTTTCCCAAGGACTTCATAGCGGTAGGAGCTGTGCGCCTGCATTCATAGAGATGAGTATATGTGGGTGCATATAAGTGTTTACATATGTATTGTGTTTCAAATCATGTTTCTATAAGTATATATTGGATATCTTGCTCAAGCAACTTTTTATTTTTTTTATAATTATTTTTGTGAAATACGTCCATAATCACTTTGAATACGCGCAAACGTTGAAAACCTACTATTGAGTGGTAGGCCACGTATCTATCAACAGTACCTCTATGCTCACAATTAGGGTTACGACACAGCTACCAGACGAGCTTTCAGGATGAATCTGAGGAGCTCTGCCAAAACGTTTTCTTAGTGAGAAGTAATTCTATATTGGACTGTAAAGTGATTGTCAAAATGAACTAGTGGGTGGGAGCTGAAATAAAGTACCTTCTCCTGATCCACTCTAAACACAGTCACTACATGCATAAAGTTTATCCTAGAGAACCATGGAGAAACATTTTCAGTCAGATAATCAGCTTCTACGGAGAATCTAAAGTATGAAGGAGCTCTACCAAACAAGCCTTAGTGTGTATGCAAGCAGGTATTCATAGGAGTAAGTGTACGGCCATGTATATAAGCGTATATATTATATTTGTTAAAAAATATTGTCATTTTTTTAGTAAATGAGATTAGCCAATCAGTAGGTAGGGAAACAATTTATGCATGATAAAAATCCAAGGTTGATATTACTGAAGTAGTGACCACATGAATAATATTTTGCCGCTGTTTAACCTTTTTTCTTTTAAATATCATGCTACTCATTAATATACTAGTATTACACTACCATTCGAGTAAAACTACTTAACATATATCATCAGTTTATTATATGTAAAAGAATATGAATATCAATATTCACAACTCTTTGGATATAAAGTAGGATCCTATCCCTTCCGATATCTGGGAATACCTTTGCATTTTAGAAAATTAAATAACAAAGACTGGAGGATCATTGAAGAAAGAATTGAGAAAACACTCTGCAGTTGGAAGAGCAAGTTTCTATCAGTAGGTGGCAGGCTTGTGCTAATCAATTCTATGCTATCTAGTTTACCGATGTATATGTTCTCTTTCTTCGAGGTACCTCGAGGGGTTCTCAAGAAAATAGAATATTATAGATCAAGGTTTTTCTGGCAAAATGATCAGCACAACAAACAAGGAGGTTTGGGAATTCAAAATCTAGATTTACAGAATAAGTGCTTTCTAAGTAAATGGTTATACAAACTTTGTAATGAAGATGGAATGTGGCAGAAATTATTACGAAATAAGTACCTAAAAAATAAAACACTTTCCTAAGTTAGTAAGAAAGCTGGCGATTTTCATTTTTGAATGGGCTTAATGGCAGTGAAAGATCAATTTTTGAATTTGGTGAGGTTCAACTTAAGAGACGGTTCACAAATTAGGTTCTGGGAGGATACTTGGTTAAGGAACCAACCCTTAAGTTATAGATTTCCAAACTTGTACAACATAGTTCGCAAAAAACATGCAACAGTAGCCAAAGTATTCAACACTACTCCCCTTAATGTCTCTTTTAGAAGGGCATTAATAGGAAATAAAATGCTGGAATGGAATAATCGGATTGCAACTATTGCGAATGTAAACCGCAAGGAAGGATACTATCACATGGACCTTAAGTACAAGTGGTAATTTTATGGTTAGGTGGATGTATAGATATCGCATCACTAACGACATCAAAGTAACACAAGAAATTTGACGTGTCCACTTAAAATCAAGATTTTTCTTTGGTTCCTCAAAAAGAGCGTAATACTAACAAAAGACAACCTAGCTAAAAGAAATTGGCAAGCAAACAAATATTGGTGCTTCTACAGTAATTTTGAGACTATTCAACATTGTTTTTCATGTGAACGCATATTGCTATTCAATCATGCCTCCTTGCATGACGTTGGTCCCATGCTTGAAATCTGACGCCATGAATTGCTGCATCGGAAAATATCTCCCAACTTCATAACACTAACAATTTTATATGTGGCTGACGTTTGTCGACAATCCTGATGCCGTGGATGTATAGATACCTCGTCACTAATGACATCAAAGTAACACAAGAAATTCGACGTGTCCACTTAAAATCAAGATTTTTCTTTGGTTCCTCAAGAAGAGCGTAATACTAACAAAAGACAACCTAGCTAAAAGAAATTGGCAAGGAAGCAAATATTATTCAACATATGTTTTTTGAGTGTAATTATGATAAATTTCTTTGACGTGCGTTGCATATGGTGTTTGGCATTACCCCACCGCGTAATGTAGCAACCTTTTTGGGAGTTGGTATAAGCAGTGTGGAAAAGATTCAAGCTTGTTATTACTAGTAGGGGCGGCTGCCTTCTGTTGGTCCTTATGGCTCACTAGAAATGATAGTGTTTTTGATAAGTTCTGTCCTAAAACATTTTTGTAGGTCTTATTCAGGGCAACATTTTGGGGTCAGTTGCAGCGAAGTGAAGAAAAGAAAGAATATATCTACAAAGCATGTCAGACCCTGGAGACATCGTCTTTGGCATTTTTTTCCTCTTATGGATGGCCCATTATATATAGGATTGCGAATTGATTTTCTGTCTTTTCTTTTAGTCTTGTTTAAACGTTAGTGTCAGAACTTTTTGTAATAATTTGGTCTGATTCCTCACCTTTGAGCGAGATGAAGCCGGATGTTTATTCCATTGTCTAAAAAAACAGTTTATTATATGTTCTTACTGTAGTTAAACATATACCGAACTTAACCTTGAGGCCATGAAACATGCATGTCACCGCGGACATGTGAACGCATAATGCTATTCAATCATGCCTCCTTGCATGACGTTGGTCCCATGCTTGAAATCTGACGCCATGAATTGCTGCATCGGAAAATATCTCCCAACTTCATAACACTAACAATTTTATATGTGGCTGACGTTTGTCGACAATCCTGATGCCGTGGATGTATAGATACCTCGTCACTAATGACATCAAAGTAACACAAGAAATTTGACGTGTCCACTTAAAATCAAGATTTTTCTTTGGTTCCTCAAGAAGAGCGTAATACTAACAAAAGACAACCTAGCTAAAAGAAATTGGCAAGGAAGCAAATATTATTCAACATATGTTTTTTGAGTGTAATTATGATAAATTTCTTTGACGTGCGTTGCATATGGTGTTTGGCATTACCCCATCGCGTAATGTAGCAACCTTTTTGGGAGTTGGTATAAGCAGTGTGGAAAAGATTCAAGCTTGTTATTACTAGTAGGGGCGGCTACCTTCTGTTGGTCCTTATGGCTCACTAGAAATGATAGTGTTTTTGATAAGTTCTGTCCTAAAACATTTTTGTAGGTCTTATTCAGGGCAACATTTTGGGGTCAGTTGCAGCGAAGTGAAGAAAAGAAAGAATATATCTACAAAGCTTGTCAGACCCTGGAGACATCGTCTTTGGCATTTTTTTCCTCTTATGGATGGTCCATTATATATAGGATTGCGAATTGATTTTCTATCTTTTCTTTTAGTCTTGTTTAAACGTTAGTGTCAGAACTTTTTGTAATAATTTGGTCTGATTCCTCACCTTTGAGCGAGATGAAGCCGGATGTTTATTCCATTGTCTAAAAAAAACAGTTTATTATATGTTCTTACTGTAGCTAAACATATACCGAACTTAACCTTGAGGCCATGAAACATGCATGTCACCGCGGACATGTGAACGCATATTGCTATTCAATCATGCCTCCTTGCATGACGTTGGTCCCATGCTTGAAATCTGATGCCATGAATTGCTGCATCGGAAAATATCTCCCAACTTCATAACACTAACAATTTTATATGTGGCTGACGTTTGTCGACAATGCTGATGCCGTGGATGTATAGATACCTCATTACGAATGACATCAAAGTATCACAAGAAATTTGACGTGTCCACTTAAAATCAAGATTTTTCTTTGGTTCCTCAAAAAGAGCGTAATACTAACAAAAGACAACCTAGCTAAAAGAAATTGGCAAGAAAGCAAATATCGCTGCTTCTACAGTACTTTCAACACTATTCAACATATGTTTTTTGAGTGTAATTATGCTAAATTTCTTTGGCATGCGTTGCATATGGTGTTTGGCATTACCCCACCATGTACTGTAGCAACCTTTTTGGGAATTGGTATAAGCAGTGTGGAAAAGATTCAAACTTGTTATTACTGATAGGGGCGGCTGCCTTCTGTGGAATTTTCCGAAAACCAAAAATATGAACTTTTTAAGAAGTTTCCTACAATGTGTAAAGCATGTAGATGCTAGGTCAAACAAAGAATAACTTATGAATAAATTGTTGCATACATATAGTGTTGCTTGTAGGAGTTTGCCGGAGTTCTTTTGTGAGGTTTACTGTTTTGTATCGGAGAGCACAAGTCCGTAGCAAATCCTTTTGACTCCTTCTATAATCTCTCATGAATCCCTTGACCTAAATTCTATAATCAACCAACTATCTTTATCAACTCAATACCCGTGAATTGCCAACCCTTGACATGGACCCCACTACCCTAGTTGACCTCTAGTGGACCCCACTAGGAAGTGTACAAGTTGGCGACACATGTATACAATATAGGAGCCTTGGTTAATTTGGAAAATAGGAAATGAAATGGAAAAGCCTTCGGCCCAAAACAAAGCACCAGCCCAACCAGGCCATCCCCTCCCTCTTTATCCACTGCGCGGCCCGCTCACCTCACTTTGGCCCATGCAAGCAGCAGGCCTAGCCAGCCTCTCCCACTCAAAGCCGTGGCCCAGCACTGCCCCGCCAGCCCGGCCTGCCCCTCCCTCCTCCCTTCGGCCCACCCCGCCAGCGCCTTGGCCTAACTGGCCCAGCTCGCGTGCGGCCGCACCCATATCACCACAGAAGCGCCGCACGCCCCTCCAACCCTAGGGCGCACGCGCCCTGGCTCTCAGCGCCGCCGCCGCTCGTCCGAGCTTGCGTGCGCGCAACGCAAAACCCCACACCTCACCTGCTCCGCTCCTCGATGCGCGCCGTGTGCCCCTTCTCTGCATGGAAGCCGAGGATCACCGTCCGTGGCCCTGGCTGCCCTAGCCCACGAGCATAAAAAGCCAAGCCGCCGTCGCCCCTTCTCATCCATTTCTCAGCCGCCGCCGCCATCCCTCTCCCTCTTCCTCCACGCTAGCCGCCATCTTCCGACGTGCCACCAGTTGCCTCGCCACCGCAAGCCCTACTCCACCTTGCCGTGCCCCGCATCTCGCCAGAGAGCGCGTCGAGCCAGAGCCGCTGCCGAAGCCGCAGCGCCACCCGCGACGCTGTGCTCCCCGACCGCCCGACGAGCGCCGTCCCGGACCTGAGGGTGAGCTCGAGGCGCCGTCCTCCGTCCGCCACCACGCGTCTGCCTCTGCTCCGCGCCTCATCCACGGCCGTGACCATGCCAAGCCCCGACCCTGTCTCGGCCTTCGACGCCAGCTTGACCTCGGAGCTACTCTGCTCCAGGACACACACGCGCACTCACGTACACGGCCACGGCCTTGCCTCGCCGAGCCGAAGGCGCCCGGGAACGTAGCCGGTCACCTGGAGTCCTAGCGCCGCCTTTCAGCCCTACGTCGAGACCAAGTCACCACCGTGCCGCGGACCTTTTCCCCCGTCTCCGGCCACCCTGTGACACGGGGTCTGGCCGTCGAGATTCGCCTTGATTCCGTGAACCTAGCCATGAAGAAGATGAGGCCCCAGCCCCCTCCTTGCCTCCAATCGCTGCAGCCATGACCTCGCCGGAGCTTCGCCATTGACCTTGCGCTGCTGCGGGCTCCGTCGTGAGACCCTGTCTCCAGTGAAGCCGTTGGGCATCACCAGGACCTCGGAGGCACCCTAGGTACCCTAGCTTTCCCTCGGACTCACCGCAATGCGCGGAAGCGCGAGCTCATCGACGACGATAGCGCCGCCGCGAGCAGAAACTAAGGAGCAGAGGAATGGCGGCCATGCCCTGAGCCTGTCCACCGTGAACCAAGAGGGGAAAAGGGGGGTGGACACAGTCCACCATGGACCCAGTGTGCGGTCCATGGACCCGCTCACACACGTCCACCATGAACCGGTCCCACGAATCGGAACCAGGAGAAGCACCCGCCTGGTGGACTCGCTCCACCGTGAACCTGAGAGACAGGAGGAGAAAGTGAGCCTGGTCCACGATGGACTAAGTTAGTGGTCCATTGGACCCTGTCTGACGGTGCACCGTGAGCCAGCTCCGTGCACCGAAGCCCGCTGGAGGCCCAACTAGCCACGTGGATGGCCTCCCCGCGCAACACGTGTCTGGGCTAAGCCCAGCCCGTATCCAGGCCCAACCGGCCCAGTTTGGGCCCGACCTGTATTGACCGTTGACCGTCAACGTTGACCGTTGACCGGGCCCACATGTCAGCGACACAGAGCCGCTGGACCCACTTGTCAGTAGGTGACGTCATGCTGACGTCAGCGGGACCCACCTGTCAGCTGCGGTTTAGCCCTGATGACGCCATGCCACGTGGACCAGTCACTGTGGACACGTGTCAGCCCTGAAATAATTAGCCTTTATTATTTTCAGAAATGGATTTAATCTTTGGAAATTCATAGAAAGTTCATACGACCTCAGAAAAATGTGAAACCAGTTCCCACATTTTTCTAAAATTGAGCCCTACGATGTGGGCCAACCCTTAAGTACTTTTGACCCCTCAAAATTAAAGAGCCCACTCTTTGCTTGCGCTCACACCGTTCGCGCAAGACACGTACGAATATGGTTCCAAGCACCCCTCGACCATATGGTTCCAAGCACCCCTCGACCATGATCTATGACTAAGCCACTGACTCGACGCTCTTAGCCATGCCTGGCCAAGCCGTAGCCAGCCCTTGGCCAACCTTAGCCACTTGTAGCCAGCCGCAGCCAGCCATAGCGAGCCGTAGCAAGCCATAGCTAGCCATAGCAGGCCGTAGCTGGCCTTAGCTGGCCAGAAGAAGCCACGACCCTTCGGGACAAGTTACAATAGCCCTTGGACCTCCAAATCTTTGCCGCGAAGTCGAATCCTAGTCGAACGCCATTCCCATCACCGACGAAAGCCCCTTCCTGCTCATTCTTATACTCGTTCGCACACTTACAATACGTGATCTTGATCGATCTATATTTGTCTACACCTTGCCCTTGTGCAGGTCTACCTATCACCCAGCTATGGAATGTGCTACTCCGCAGTCGTGTCGAGTTGTTGCATCTTTCGGTCGTGTTTGGCTCTTATCACTGGTTGTTGGTGTTGTTGCCTGTGTGCCGAGCCTTCGAGCCGGTTGAGGGATCGTACCTCGTTCGGACATTACGATCGCGGGATCCGTCTCGCCATGCCCGTGAAGCCGAGTGTAACTCGACCCCTCACTTTTTAAGTTGATTTCATAATACTACGAGTGTTAACTCCTACCTTCAGCCCTAGGACATGGTCGTGATGGATTCGATATCGATATCAATATCGATGCGGATATCATCCGCTCACATCGAGCCTTTCGCAACCTAGCCTATGGGAGATTACCTGGGAGATAACAATCATGGAACGATGGATGCCAACACGTGTTGGTAAAGCTTGTGGCCGCGAGTTCGCCTTGCCATGACCATGGAGCTACGCCTCTCTTTCGCTTTTGTTTGCTTCTTCGTGCACAAGCCCTTGTATGCTTGTACCCCATTCGACCAACACGTTTCCTTGATTCTCGCGGTGACAACCGCACCGCTGCGAATTTGAGAGATGACTTAGTGCCAGTGCACCTAGGTCGGGTACCCTATGAGTGGTTTGCACACTTGTATTCTTTAGTAAGTCGCTCCTTCTGATGCCCCGTCTTTTGTCGTGGCATGCGTGTTGGAAGGAGCAGACCTCCGTTCTCTGCTGCTATTGCCCTATTAGCCCACTCTGTTCGATCCCGCCTGATCCATGGTGATTGGATCAAAGACCGGACTATCTCTTTTTGGTTAGCGAAGCTATGGTCTATATCGTACCTTGGACCCGTGCGTGTCGACCCGATCGACCGTCTAAAACCATCTTTCCCGAAGATGTGTCTGAGAACATGACATGGATGTGCCTAGCTAATCCCCGCATCTTTTGCCGTGTTGAGCGACTCTCTTCTCGGCTCCCGACGTTATTATGTCGTGTGGATCGAGAGGACCCGTTGCTGTCCAATCTCTTTGCACTACCGCATTCTACCATAGCGGATGAGCCGAAGTACATTGGAGCCAAGTCACAATAGTGTTATTCGTTCTTGTCCACTTCTTGCATCCAATGGTGACTTGCGGGATAAGGCTATAAGAGCCGAACCCCGTCGTTCTTCTTTCTTGAGGCCTGACTTCCAATCCCCGTCAATTCAATGACACCGAATCAAAAGATCGTGAGCCGTGGTGTTTGCTCTGGATAAGCTCTGGCTTAAACCATTTATCGTAAAGCCATACTGGCTTGGCCATGACTTAAGCTTGTGGTCAGCATACCACCACTCGTGTTTCCTTGGCCCATGGATCGGACATCAGCTGAGAGGGCCAAGTCATTTCCTCTTTGTGTTCCTTCTGGGTCTTGTCGCCTTTTTGGATATTGTTTGTTCTCTTGCTTTGAGTGAGTTTTGGAGGTAATTGCCTCGAGGACAACGTTGGATCGGAACCCGATGGAGAAGGAGGACGTGATCGACGACAGGACCCTGCGAAGAGGAGACCTTACTGATCGACTACATCAACTAACGAAGATTTGTACCACTACTACCTTGACATCGTAGGTGTCATGGCAGCACCCTCTTTTAGAGAATCCTATTAGACATTGCATAATATCTAGAACTGCTAGCGCTTTATATTTAATCATTTGATGCATGCTACCACCTGAGCCATTATCACCCTGATGCAACCCACTCTACCACGTCACCCTGCCTTGCGCATTCGCTCACTTATATATGTTTACTTGTCTGTTTGCTTGCATATTACATCACTATACTTATTAGTAACTCCACTTCGCATTATGTCGGGGATGTGATGCTGGTGGTGAACCCCTGGAAATGTTTTGGCTATGGGAGCCGGACTTGGTGGTGTGTGAGCGTGCTGCGTGTGTCTTGGGTGCGTGGAGAGTGAGGGTTGTGTCGACCGAGCTGGAATAACGACAAGCCTGGGGCGAGTCTTGCCATGTGGTGCTACCTGGGCACTTGGATATGGAATACCTGTGGTAGGTAAATGGTAATTGGAGGTGGCCTTGGGTGTGAACCTCAGAGAGGTGGAGCCTGGGGTAGAGGTGCTGTGGTGGCACGTAAAATGGAAACCCTGATGAAGACATTCTGGCTTGGTCATCCCTAAGGACTTACTAGTACTCAGGCTCACCGGGAATCCTTTACACCCACTCGCCCTATATGGTGCAGGACGGTCGGACTACTTGGTAGAGCGATGCCACTACTGCTAGGCGAATGTGTGCAAGGAGGTACGGGGCGCGCGGTTTTCCCCCACACCCTTTCGAGACCTCAGGAGACCTTGTGGACCGGCCCTTGACATCCGATGGGCCCTGACTCTGTCTATGACTCACAGTATCAGCCATTCTAGACTAGACTTGGGATGTTCCAGGACTGAGAGGTAGGGTGGCATCGTTCTAGCCTAGCAAGCGGCCGGAATCTGCCTAGACGGGGCACCGTCGAGGATGGCTATCTTGTGGGTATGTAAAACCTCTGCAGAGTGTTTGGTTGATCGATCGATACATATGCCGACTTGTCGGCTATGGACCATTCCTGGGTTTCGGTTAAACTAGATAGCGAGATGAGTCCTTCTATTCTCTCTCCAAGGTTTGGGGTATTTTCCGGTCTTGAGCCTTGGGGGTTGCGGGCCGTTGAGACAAGGCCGAGAGGGAGTTTGTAACAGAACCGACCAAATCATAAGAACGTAAGTACAAAAACAATCACCGAAGCGATCAAATTCCTGTACTTAAGCTCCCATAATCCCGGTAGTCTGGAAATCACGAAGGATTTCAACCAACTCTCGACATACAAACCAAGACCGTAGTGATTCAACACAACACATCATCCGTTACAACATTTCATAAGTAGCATTCGGATTACATCCATCAGAGTGCGAATAAAATATTACAAACCAGGTTCAAATTTGCGGAAGCAACATAGTTTAGTACATAACTTCATAGTTTCAAATACATTGCCAAGTTTGAGTCATGTCCCACAAAAGCATGATCAGGTACGAGAACTAGTAGAGACCGCGCCCAATGGTCTAGTCTTCATCCCCAGCTGGGAGAAGGCAATACTTGCAGTAACCAAAGTAGAACTGGTCATCTGCAACAGGTGGGAGATAAACCCTGAGTACGAGAAGGTACTCAGCTAGACTTATCCACCAAAAACCAGAAATAAAAGACACCAAGGATCATGCAAGGCTTATGAGGTGGGCTAGCTTGACACAGTTGCATAAAAGAGCTTATGATTATAGTAACCAATTAAAACTTAGCATCAAGCTTATCATCATTTACCTGCCCAGTAGATTAGCACCTGTACTAGAGCACTCACTTATTAGGAGCAAACAATATTAACCATAGCGGTATAATAAGGTCATCATCATCGATCATCATTTCAACCATTATGTTATTTAGTGTATCTACATTGGAGATAAGCCCGTCAAGTTCTCACTAACCGGAGAGACGGCGACTTTCGAATCAATTACAACTCAACCGAGGGGTATTCCTAACTCTCACCCCGACATACTTTGCAAGGGTAGCCGTGGGTCACCTTTGGAACAACTTAGAAACCAAATTGCTGGTTCGATCAACACCAAAGACTCTCTCGTGGATTACCCTTCCGCCAGACGATCGGGACTTTTAAATCACCGCCCCTGGACTCACGCCACGGCTCCCTTCGAGGCGCACTTTATACTTATCGACTCCCGGCCCGAGGTGAGCTACTCGGCTTCGTGGTCGGTCATCGGACACGACCAACTAAGAGAGAGGCATCGTTCAACATGAATAGGAAAGGCTCTAAGATTCAGTCCTTAATCGACACGACGGAGTCATCGCAAACCGCAAGCCTCCGTCCGGGTCTTCATTTCAAATTAAGACTGATTCTTTTCCACGATAGCAAATATAGCCAACCGTGCCATATGTATCTTCCTATATCTCGCAGTGACAGAAATCACACCGACTTCTACCGTGTTTAAGCAGGCTAAGCACTACACGAGCCCGAGCTACATAGGATTCGTGGTATCAATATCTGGACAAGGATTGGATAACCAATGCAAAGAAGTGTTTGCATCCAACACCTAAACTTAATGAAACAATATATATATGTAACAATAATATCAGAATCGCATTTCGAAAATTAGGAGGCTTAATATGCTCCGGGCTTGCCTTTCACAAAGTTGCACTGACGGTGATCCGGGCACTCAACGGCGACCTCGTCTCGCACTTCTTCCGAAGGTTGCACCTCCCGAACCTCCGGTGTCGGCCGCTTTCGCTCGCTCGGTTCCTCGAATTCCAGCAGGTCACTCCTTCCCAGGTACACCTATTGCATGCCGATGCACGAGATAAATATCATGGATGCATAAGGAATGACATGATGCTCATGATGAATGAATCATAGTAAGTGTTTAACGAAAACATTCTCGGACACTCGCTTACCGATTAAGAATAGCTCTATTCGAATCACTTTAAAACAGTATCTAACTTAACTTGAAGAACAAGATCAACTTACCTAACTTGCATAACCTAAGATAAAGATGCTCATCTTCAGCTTAAAGGCCTAACACCTAGGAACATTACCACAAACTTAGAAATAGTAAAAGCATACTTAAAACAACAGTTAAAGCTTCATATGCAAACGGGTAGTTCCTTAATTCAATCACAACAAGAGTTCTACAAATCCAAATGACTTGAAAGAGGACATTCTGGAAAGCTTATGAAATTCTCTACAACTCATTTGTAAACATCAAAGCATGATTCTTAAGTTAACCAAATCAAAGTCCAGTAAACCTAGAATCTATCCCACAATGACAGGGTTACTAACTTAATTATTTAATGATGATGCAAAAGCCTAATTTGACCAAACCAAGTTTACCAACTTGTTACACATACCAGAGGAACGCTAGAAAGTATAATGCCAACTTCTAAATAAATCATTTAATATCCTTTTCTAATTTATTTAGTTAATTAGGTGATTAAAGCAACATATAGTAAAACTATTCATAAAAATCTACAAAAATCACAGTAGCTATCTCATGCTTCACATAGACTACCATAAAAATTTCAAAGCCATTGAGCAAGCAGAACTTATTGTATCCAAAATAATAGATGGCATGCCTATTTTTAGCATAATTAGGAAACCCTAATGAAAAGTGTCAAGCAACAGATTTCACATTTTTCCTAGCATCATTCTAGCATAAGAACCTTACTCACCAAATTTTACCTTTACTGGATCTATAGAAAAATTATGAAAATTCACACAAGATTCATCCATTGATAAAAGGAAATTCTATAACTCAAAAACTATACATGCACTAGCTCTGAAATTTTAACCAGAGATTCTACTAAGCAATAATAGATTACCCACAAAATTTCATAATTTTTGAACCACAGAAACTCAAGATAAAATTCAAACAAGTTTGCATGCATCTAAAAACACATTTCAATGTCCTATTTTATTCATCCAAAATTTCTAAAACATGTGCTCATATAATATTTTTATTAAATACTAGACATTACTAGGAACTCAACAAAATTGTAACCATAGCATTTGGAGCTACCAATTAGGAGATACACATTTTTGAATCATGCACACAATTCTGTGAAAAACAAAATAAACAAAACCAAAAACAAGAAAATCAACTTCGCAACTGGGCTGGCCCGAACAGATCCGGTGGCCCGCGAACACGTGCTGGCGGGGCCCAAAACGTGGCTCAGCCCAAGCTGGCTCCCGCCTGAGCCTCAGCGGCTGACAAGGTGGACCCGCGCGTCAGCGAAAGAAACAGGGGATCGGAGGAAGACGACGGCGTGACTCGCCGCTGGTGGCTTCTCCGGCGAGACCAACAGCGCTACTGTGTTCGTCTCACTCGTGCGCATCTAGTGGTACCCTAAATGGAAGCTATTGGCACGGCTACCGGGGCTGGCGACGAGCACGGCGGCGCACGGCCGCGGCATGGCCGGCTCTGGCGAGACCCGACACCGTAGGGTGCGGCTAAGCTAGGGACGAGCTTCTGAAGTTCACTACCAAGCTAACCGAGCACAGAGGAGGGGATGGGAAGGCTATGGTGGTAGTTGGCCGCGTGGAGCGCCAACTCCGGCGAGGTCCCGCCATGGCGGCGGTGGAGGAAATGGCGAATACGCCCTTACCAAGCCCCAAATGACCCGGCTGAGAGGTGGAGGAGGTGGAGAAGAACACGGCGAAGCTATGAATGAGCTGGCCGACGTGTTTTTGCGGTGGTGAGCGCGCACGACGATGGTGACATGCGGTCGGCAATGGCGGAGCTTGCTGCGGACACGGCGCTGCGCGCGGAGAAGGCGAGAGAGGGAAATGGAGCGGTGAGCGCGTTCGGGCAGGCGCTGGCCCTCTTCTGGAGCGCGGACGCGCGACATGGAGCCTTCGGTAGAGCCTGCGCGCCACGCGGTGAGAAGCTCCTGCGTCGGTCGGCCATGACGGTCACTGACCGTTTTCTGAAAACGGCGATTCAGTGTTTGATGACCATGACTGACAGCGCCATTTCATCATGTCAACACGGCTCAACCAATGATCCTTTGCAAAAACTGTGTACATGAAAAATGTAGACCTACCATCCATCTATAATTTCTTTTCAAGGACCATCATCTAATTCACCAAGGATCAGAAGTTACATCAAGCCAAAGATTGCTCAATCACACTGAAATTGCAGTCATGACTTAGAATATCTTTCATTGTTGAAACCAGCATGTAATTCTGACTTGTGGGCCATGTTTGAGCATGTTCCACACATTTTCATGAGTTGGTCATAAAACAACTTTTGTTCCTTGATAAATTAGCTACAACGTTGGTAAAGAGTGCACAGCCATGCAAGGTTTCTAAGTTGGTCTTTTGAAATAGTCAAACAGTGACACTCCAAGGGTCAATTCAAGTCAAACCTTCACTTAAGGGCATTTTGGTCATTTTGATCTACATGAACAATGTCCCAACAAGTAACCTAAGTGTAGTTAAGGTGTAATAGACCATGATCAACCACTTTACAAAATTGTTATACCTCTTCTAATGATCACATGTGATAAAGCAACTAAAACAAGCAATTCACTCATATGTTGCAATGCAATGTTTCACACGTTGCATGACTTTGTTGTTATTCTATACTTGTCACATTACTACCATGTTGCCATGTTTCAAGATATAAGAAACTCAGGTTGCATTCACATGTTACACCATTACTATTCACAACACTCAAGTAGGAAACATACATAATTGAAAAATGTTGCATATGCATGTTTCAGTAACAAAGGCATGATGAGATAGATGATGCACATGTTTATGAAATGAAATGCAATTAGTGGAAGCCAAACACCTAGGGTGTTATAGCCCTGCCCCCTTAGAAAAATCTCGTCCTGAGATTTGGAAAGCGTACCAATCAGTATAGAAAGCCGGATAGTTTTCCTTTAAATAATCTTCCCGCTCCTAGGTTGCATCTCGTTCACTATGATTACTCCAAACTACCTTGTATAACTTAACTACTCGCGTACGAGTCACTCTTTCTTGAGTATCCAGAACTTGCATGGGCTTCTCCTCATAGGAAAGATCAGATTTCAAGTTGACTTTCCTTGTTGCTATTCTTTGCTCGGGAATATGGAGACACTTCTTCAGCTAGGACACATGGAATACCAGGAATGTAGCTCCCATCTCACGTGGTAGATCGAGCTTATATGCTACTCTTCCACTTTTCTCGATAGTGCGGTAAGGTCCAACATATCGAGGCTCAAGCTTCCTTTTAATTCCAAAATGCTTGACTCCTTTCATAGGGGATACCTTCAGATAAACATGATCACCTACATCAAACTCAATAGGTTTTCTTCTCTTGTTAGCATAGCTCTTTTGTCTAGCCTGAGCGGCAGTCATATTCTTCTGTATAGTTCGGACTTGCTCTTCGGCTTCTTTTACAAAGTCAATACCATAGAATCTTCTTTCCCCGGGTTCCACCCAGTTCAAAGGAGTTCTACACTTGCGGCCATAAAGAGCTTCAAAAGGAGCCATTTTGATACTCTCTTGATAACTGTTGTTATAAGATAATTCAGCGAGAGGCAACCAGTCCTCCCAAGAGCCTTTGCAAGAGATAAGACAAGCTCTAAGCATGTCTTCAAGAATTTGATTAACACGCTCAGTCTGTCCTGATGTTTGCGGATGATAGGCAGAACTGTGGATTAGATGAGTGCCAAGATTCTGATGTAAGCACTCCCAAAAGCGAGCCGTGAATTGCGGTCCTCTATCTGATACAATGGATTTGGGTACACCATGGAGACGTACCACTTGTTGAAAGTAAATCTCCACATAATTGTGAGGGTGACAGGTAGACTTGACCGGAATAAAGTGAGCGGATTTAGTTAGACGATCTACGATAACCCAGATGGAATCACAACCCTTTTTGGTAGTGGGTAATCCAACAATAAAATCCATGCTAATTTTCTCCCACTTCCAGCCAGGAATAGAGAGTGGCTGCAATAATTTCGGCCTCATATGAATAGCCTTAACTCTGCAACAGTTATCACACCTTGCCACGTAAGCTGCGATTTCTTTCTTCATCTTGGTCCACCAATAATACAGCTTGAGATCTTGATACATTTTACTGCTACTAGGATGGATGGACAACTTAGAAGAATGGGCTTCAGCCATAATTTGATTTCTAAGTTCTTTATCTTTGGGTACCACAAGCCTATCATTAAACTAGAGAATTCCTTTGTCATCGACCCTAAAGTGCTTGGTCTCTTTCTCTTTCATCTTCCGCTTGATGTGAAACACACCCACATCAGTCTTCTGGAGTTCGATAATTCGACTTCTAAGAGAGCAATCCACAGTGATATTGTGGAGCACTACAGGATGAAGGAGGTGTGCCAGATGAAAGTCTTCACTAACTAAGGAATTGCAATGGGCCTTTCTGCTTAAGGCATCAGCCACCACATTTGCCTTACCAGGATGGTAGTGCACTTGAAGATTGTAGTCTTTGATTAATTCTAACCATCGACGTTGATGCATGTTCAACTCGGGTTGAGTAAAGATGTACTTGAGGCTTTTATGGTAAGTATAGATGTTGCACACATTACCCAGCAAGTAATGTCTCCAAATCTTTAGGGCATGAACAACCGTGGCTAGCTCTAAGTCATGGGTAGGATAATTTATTTCATGCTTTTGGAGCTGGTGCGAAGCATAAGCAATGACTCGGCCCTTTTGCATAAGAACACACCCCAATCCGGTGCCACATGCATCACAATAGACATCAAAAGGCTTTTTGATGTCAGGTTGTGCCAATACAGGAGCAGAGGTTAGCAAGGTCCACAAAGTGTGGAAAGCCTCTTCACACTTCAGAGTCCAGACAAACTTCTCATCTTTTTGAAGTAGTCGAGTCATGGGCTTGGCGATTTTTGAAAAATCTAGGATAAAGCGACGATAATAGCCAGCCAAACCCAGGAAACTTCGGGCTTCTGTGACCATAGTAGGTGCCTTCCATTCTAGGACTTCTTGCACCTTAGTAGGGTCAACCGAAATTCCATCACCAGATAACACATGACCTAGAAAAGGTATCTTGTTCAACCAGAATTCGCACTTGCTAAACTTAGCATAAAGCTGGTTGTCACGCAACCGAGTTAAAACAATTCTCAGATGTTCAGCATGCTCTTCTTCATTCTGAGAATATATCAGGATATCATCAATAAACACGACGACAAACTTGTCCAATTCCGGCATGAATACAGAATTCATCAGGTACATAAAGTGTGCCGGAGTATTGGTCAACCCAAAGGACATGATGAGGTATTCGAACAAGCCATAACGAGTAGAGAAAGCTATCTTAGGTATATCTTCAGGACGAATTTTGATCTGATGGTAACCAGACCTCAAATCGATCTTGGAGAATACCTTAGCTTTGGAGAGCTGATCAAATAGAATATCGATGCGAGGAAGAGGGTATTTGTTCTTGATGGTAACAGCATTAAGGGGGCGATAATCCACGCACATGCGCAAAGATTCGTCCTTCTTCTTCACAAAGATAGCCAAACAACCCCAAGGAGAAGAACTAGGCCGAATCAAACTTTTCTTCAGTAACTCATTCAACTGACTCTTCAGCTCAGCCAACTCATTGGGCGGCATTCTATAGGACCTTCGAGAAATAGGAGCTATACCCAGAATGAGTTCTATCTTGAATTCTACATCACGGTCCGGAGGTAATCTAGGCAAGTCATCAGGAAAGACATCAGGAAACTCACAGACAACCGGTATATCTTCAATGGCTTTGGCTAGGGTAGCATTAGCTGTACTGTGGATAGCGATATCACGAGGTAACTGCACTAGAAAACCCTTCTTATCCAAAGGATCCCTCAACATTACCACACGGGTTGACGTATCGATCAACACTCCATTCCCACTCATCCACTTCATCCCTAGGATTACATCGATTTCTACCCCCGGCAGAACTACAAGATCTGCAAGGAACTCTCGATCCCCAATCTCGATCTTTACATCTTTAACTACTTGGTTAGTCATGATATTATTCCCAGTAGCACTAATACAATAACCACCCTTGACAATTGTAATCACATTCATCTTATGCTTAGATGCAAAAGTAGAACTCACAAAGGAATGTGAAGCACCCGAATCAAAGAGCACAACTGCAGGGTGATCATTAACAAGAAACTTACCAGCGGTGACCACTTCACTAGCTGAAATTTCCTCCACAGTAGTGTAGTGAACACGCCCCTGATGGATGTTTCCTTGAGCATTCTGCTTGGAAGGATAGGGACACTTATTAGCCCAGTGACTAGGCTGGTTACAGTTCCAACACGGCCTGTTAGCTGGTGGGACATTGGAGCTGCCCTGCCCAGAGGTATTCTTTGGCAAGGAAATTGTGTACCCCTTGCGAAAACCAGTTTTAGCTTGATTCTTCTTCTAAGGTGGGTGGTACCAGACATTAGCATTGGGTGGATGGTACTGGGTCTTAGATACCATTGGAGCCTTTGACTGAGAAGCTCCTGCCTCAAAGTTTCTTTTACAGTTCTTAGAAGCCGCATATACCTTATCATTATTCTCGTGAGTCAGGGTGTCACTGATAAACTCATTGAAGGTGACACACTTGCAGTTGCCCATAGACTTCATCAGTTTAGGGGAAAGTCTCCTCTTGAAACTAGCTATCTTTTTGGCATCAGTATCAACGAACTCAGGAGCATACCTTGCCAGGTTGTTGAATGCCTGGAGGTATTCATTAAGACTCTTGTTGCCTTGGGTTAGCTTCATAAACTCGTTATGCTTAATGGCCATGAGACCAGGAGGGATAAAGTGTCCTCTGAAAGCTGCCTGAAACTGGCCCCAAACTATCTCGACGTTCGCAGGGAAGGTGGTCCTGTGATGGGTCCACTAGATGCCTACAGGGCCCTAGAGCTGGTGTCCTGCATATGAGGCCTTCATACCCTCAGTCAAACGGAGCAATCCAAACCTTTGCTCTATCGTGCTTAACCATTCATCAGCTTGTAATGGTTCTTCTACCTCACGAAAGATAGGAGGCTTTGTGTCCATGAAGTCCTTAAAGCTGCTGTACTGGTTCGGCTCGGGTCCTTGGCGGACATGTCGATCCTCGCGGTTAGCCATTGGGCGCATAGCCTCAGCTAGCATGCGCTGACTTTCAATAACTGTCTGCATTAGCTCAGCTGGTGTGGGTGGTGGAGGAGGTGGTTGTTCCTCATCTCCCATGCTACGACCGTGACAAAGGTTATAAGCCATCTGCAAAATGTATAGCCAATGAGCACTGACGATGTGGAAATTTTTGTAGATGAATTGTATAATTATGCCAAACTGAGTCCATTGGAGGGAATGCATTTATATAATCAACAGAGGCACAATCATTCATCACAATCACACAACTCATCAAGCGCATCAATTAACACATAAATGCGATGAACTTAACCAACAACGAGATCCATAGACCGCAAAGATGAAATTTAACAAAGGCTCACATACGTGGAGCATAACATGTTCGATAGGTTACATCCAAGCCATAGTGGTTCCAAACTTACATCCAAAGATAACTTATGGTTTGATATTACATCCCAACGATTAACTTATTACAAAGCTACGCGTTCATGCATGAGGATCAACAAAAGACTAGCTCTTATACATTAGTTAAGTAGTAAGCTAAACTACGCATCGTCCTCGGAGTCAGTGTCGAAGATCTCTCCTCCATCTTCATCACTAGCAGGCTCTAACTCCTCATCTTCCTCCTCATCAGGTGGAACGTCCTCAGGTCCATTGACCTCAATGCCATCATCACCTTCAGCCATGATGACACCAGAGCCCATCTCATCCTCATCATCAGGTGGTAGGAGAGGGTGAAGTTGATTGTGTAACAGGTGAACCTCCTCATGGAGATGGTCATTGTACTCTTCGGCAACTGCCACTTGCTGCTCTAGCTCCACCTGTCGCGCTCTCAACACATTCTCTTCGTGCCAGGCTTCATTCCGTTGGTTCATCACGTGAATCAACATACGTTCACAGTTGCGGTGAGCAACTGTCAACCTCTGAACCTCCAGAGTCTCTTGGTCCCGTTCCTGTGTTACTTGCTCCAAACGCTGCTGAGCCGCATTCCTCTCAGCAGTCACCCGGGCCAGCTCTGTCCTCAGCCTTTCCGCCTCAGTAGGCTCCGGACGGGGCTCACAAGGAGCTAACCGGTGACGAGGCGCCCTGCCTCCAGCGGACTTGCGAGCAGTGAGCTTCGTGCGCGCCATCTGTAGCAAAAGTTACAACATAAGGGGAGAATCATTTAAGGGATACGAAATTTAATTAGTCGGGACAATCATATTTTAAAGGAGGGAGTAATGCAAGAAATGCCATGTATGCTTGAACATGATGCATGCACGATCCGTACGTCCTCACAAACCTAGAAAAATTTAAAGGCTAGCGAGATATACGATGGCATACATACGTTCTCTCGTATACGGTAGCTAGTCGATCTACAACGATACGTTGTTAGTGTACCTGTAGAAAAATTTCATTTCAGCCCAGTAATTCCCCAAAAAGGCATGTACACTAAATACTTTCATACATACATCCCCCGATGCATATACTCTAGTATCACAGCTACCCGTCAGAGATACCCACATTTAAGTACTCTCATAGATACATGATTGAACATGTAAGTATGCGAGCCACCACAACTACTCTCCCCTAGACCGACGATTGGACGGTCATGCTCTCACAACTCCTACTTACCAGAGCGTAGAGGTATTTGATCCAAACATTACCACCCAAGCGGATGGCATCCATACAATAGCACGCCGTATGGACGACGAAACAAAAACAAGCAGTAAACCCCAAGTTAGTACTTAATAAGCCACCTAAGAGTCCTTATTTGGGCATAAGGGATATGACCACTGGCAATACTTAGTATTTAATTTAGGATTTTCACAAATACTTTTGTTTTAAATACACAAATGATATGTTTAGTGTCGAATCTTGCTCTGATGCCAGCTGTAACAGAACCGACCAAATCATAAGAACGTAAGTATAAAAACAGTCACTGAAGCGATCAAATTCCTGTACTTAAGGTCCCATAATCCCGGTAGTCCGGAAATCATGAAGGATTTCAACCAACTCTCGACATACAAACTAAGACCGTAGTGATTCAACACAACACATCATTCGTTACAACATTTCATAAGTAGCATTCGGATTACATCCATCAGAGTGCGAATAAAATATTACAAACCAGGTTTAAATTTGCGGAAGCAACATAGTTTAGTACATAACTTCATAGTTTTAAATACATTGCCAAGTTTGAGTCATGTCCCACAAAAGCATGATCAGGTACGAGAACTAGTAGAGACCGTGCCCAACGGTCTAGTCTTCATCCCCAGCTGGGAGAAGGCAATACTTGCAGCAACCAAAGTAAAACTGGTCATCTGCAACAGGTGGGAGATAAACCCTGAGTACGAGAAGGTACTCAGCTAGACTTACCCGCCAAAAACTAGAAATAAAAGACACCAAGGATCATGCAAGGCTTATGAGGTGGGCTAGCTTGACACAGTTGCATAAAAGAGCTTATGATTATAGTAACCAATTAAAACTTAGCATCAAGCTTATCATCATTTACCTGGCCCACTAGATTAGCACCTGTACTAGAGCACTCACTTATTAGGAGCAAACAATATTAACCATAGCAGGTATAATAAGGCTGTCATCATCAGATCATCATTTCTGAACCATTATGTTATTTAGTGTATCTACATTGGAGATAAGCCCGTTAAGTTCTCACTAACTGGGAGAGACGGCGACTCGAATCAAATTACAACTCAACTGAGGGGGTATTCCTAACTCTCACCCTGGCATACTTTGCAAGGGTAGCCATGGGTCACCTTTGGAACAACTCAGGAACCAAATTCGCGGGTTCGATCAGCGCCAGCACTCTCAGGGATTACCCTTCTGCCAGGACGGTCAGGACTTTTAAATCACCTGCCCTTGGACTCACGCCTATGGCTCCCTTCTGAGGTGCACTTTATACTTATCGACTCCCGGCCTGAGGTGAGCTACTCGGCTTCATGGTCGGTCATCGGACATGGCCAACTAAGAGAGAGGCATGCGTTCAACATGAATAGGAAAGGCTCTAAGATTCAGTCCTTAATCGACACAGACGGAGTCACTGCAAACCGGTAAGCCTCCGTCCGGTCTTCATTTCAAATTAAGACTGATTCTTTTCCACGATAGCAAATATAGCCAACCGTGCCATATGTATCTTCCTATATCTCGCAGGTGACAGGAAATCACCTGACTTCTACCGTGTTTAAGCAGGGCTAAGCACTACACGAGCCTGAGCTACATAGGATTCAGGGTATCAATATCTGGACAAGGATTGGATAACCAATGCAGCAAGTGTTTGCATCCAACACCTAAACTTAATGAAACAATATATATATGTAACAATAATACTGTAACTGCATTTCGGAAATTAGGAGGCTTAATATGCTCCGGGGCTTGCCTTTCACAAAGTTGCACGGACGGTGATCCGGGCACTCAACGGCGACCTCGTCTGGCACTTCTTCTGAAGGTTGCACCTCCTGAACCTCCGGTGTCGGCTGCTGCTGCTCGCTCGGTTCCTCGAATTCCAGCAGGGTCACTCCTTCCGGTACACCTATTGCATGCCGATGCACGAGATAAATATCATGGATGCATAAGGAATGACATGATGCTCATGATGAATGAATCATAGTAAGTGTTTAACGAAAACATTACTGGACACTCGTTTACCGATTAAGAATAGCTCTATTCGAATCACTTTAAAACAGGTATCTAACTTAACTTGAAGAACAAGATCAACTTACCTAACTTGCATAACCTAAGATAAAGATGCTCATCTTCAGTTAAAGGCCTAACACCTAGGAACATTACCACAAACTTAGAAATAGTAAAAGCATACTTAAAACAACAGTTAAAGCTTCATATGCAAACGGGTAGTTCCTTAATTCAATCACAACAAGAGTTCTACAAATCCAAATGACTTGAAAGAGGACATTCTGGAAAGCTTATGAAATTCTCTACAACTCATTTGTAAACATCAAAGCATGATTCTTAAGTTAACCAAATCAAAGTCTAGTAAACCTAGAATCTATCCCACAATGACAGGGTTACTAACTTAATTATTTAATGATGATGCAAAAGCCTAATTTGACCAAACCAAGTTTACCAACTTGTTACACATACCAGAGGAACACTAGAAAGTATAATGCCAACTTCTAAATAAATCATTTAATATCCTTTTCTAATTTATTTAGTTAATTAGGTGATTAAAGCAACATATAGTAAAACTATTCATAAAAATCTACAAAAATCACAGTAGCTATCTCATGCTTCACATAGACTACCATAAAAATTTCAAAGCCATTGAGCAAGCAGAACTTATTGTATCCAAAATAATAGATGGCATGCCTATTTTTAGCATAATTAGGAAACCCTAATGAAAAGTGTCAAGCAACAGATTTCACATTTTTCCTAGCATCATTCTAGCATAAGAACCTTACTCACCAAATTTTACCTTTACTGGATCTATAGAAAAATTATGAAAATTCACACAAGATTCATCCATTGATAAAAGGAAATTCTATAACTCAAAAACTATACATGCACTAGCTCTGAAATTTTAACCAGAGATTCTACTAAGCAATAATAGATTACCCACAAAATTTCATAATTTTTGAACCACAGAAACTCAAGATAAAATTCAAACAAGTTTGCATGCATCTAAAAACACATTTCAATGTCCTATTTTATTCATCCAAAATTTCTAAAACATGTGCTCATATAATATTTTTATTAAATACTAGACATTACTAGGAACTCAACAAAATTGTAACCATAGCATTTGGAGCTACCAATTAGGAGATACACATTTTTGAATCATGCACACAATTCTGTGAAAAACAAAATAAACAAAACCAAAAACAAGAAAATCAACTTCGCAACTGGGCTGGCCCGAACAGATCCGGTGGCCCGCGAACACGTGCTGGCGGGGCCCAAAACGTGGCTCAGCCCAAGCTGGCTCCCGCCTGAGCCTCAGCGGCTGACAAGGTGGACCCGCGCGTCAGCGAAAGAAACAGGGGATCGGAGGAAGACGACGGCGTGACTCGCCGCTGGTGGCTTCTCCGGCGAGACCAACAGCGCTACTGTGTTCGTCTCACTCGTGCGCATCTAGTGGTACCCTAAATGGAAGCTATTGGCACGGCTACCGGGGCTGGCGACGAGCACGGCGGCGCACGGCCGCGGCATGGCCGGCTCTGGCGAGACCCGACACCGTAGGGTGCGGCTAAGCTAGGGACGAGCTTCTGAAGTTCACTACCAAGCTAACCGAGCACAGAGGAGGGGATGGGAAGGCTGCGGTGGTAGTTGGTCGCGTGGAGCGCCAACTTCGGCGAGGTCCTGCCATGGCGGCGGTGGAGGAAATGGCGAATATGCCCTTACCAAGCCCCAAATGACACGGCTGAGAGGTGGAGGAGGTGGAGAAGAACACGGCGAAGCTACGAACGAGCTGGCCGACACGTTTTTGTGGTGGTGAGCATGCACGACGACGGCGACGCGTGGTCGGCAATGGCGGAGTTTGCTGCGGACACGGCGCTGCGCGTGGAGAAGGCGAGAGAGGGAAATGGAGCGGTGAGCGCGTTCGGGCAGGCGCTGGCCCTCTTCTGGAGCGCGGACGCGCGACATGGAGCCTTCGGCAGAGCCTGCGCGCCACGCGGTGAGAAGCTCCTGCGTCGGTCGGCCATGACGGTCACTGACCGTTTTCTGAAAACGGCGATTCAGTGTTTGATGACCATGACTGACAGCGCCATTTCATCATGTCAACACGGCTCAACCAATGATCCTTTGCAAAAACTGTGTACATGAAAAATGTAGACCTACCATCCATCTATAATTTCTTTTCAAGGACCATCATCTAATTCGCCAAGGATCAGAAGTTACATCAAGCCAAAGATTGCTCAATCACACTGAAATTGCAGTCATGACTTAGAATATTTTTCATTGTTGAAACCAGCATGTAATTCTGACTTGTGGGCCATGTTTGAGCATGTTCCACACATTTTCATGAGTTGGTCATAAAACAACTTTTGTTCCTTGATAAATTAGCTACAACTTTGGTAAAGAGTGCACAGCCATGCAAGGTTTCTAAGTTGGTCTTTTGAAACAGTCAAACAGTGACACTCCAAGGGTCAATTCAAGTCAAACCTTCACTTGAGGGCATTTTGGTCATTTTGATCTACATGAACAATGTCCCAACAAGTAACCTAAGTGTAGTTAAGGTGTAATAGACCATGATCAACCACTTTACAAAATTGTTATACCTCTTCTAATGATCACATGTGATAAAGCAACTAAAACAAGCAATTCACTCATATGTTGCAATGCAATTTTTCACACGTTGCATGACTTTGTTGTTATTCTATACTTGTCACATTACTACCATGTTGCCATGTTTCAAGATATAAGAAACTCAGGTTGCATTCACATGTTACACCATTACTATTCACAACACTCAAGTAGGAAACATACACAATTGGAAAATGTTGCATATGCATGTTTCAGTAACAAAGGCATGATGAGATAGATGATGCACATGTTTATGAAATGAAATGCAATTAGTGGAAGCCAAACACCTCGGGTGTTACAGCTTCTGTAACGTCCCGCCTCTCTGAGGTCGGGCCCGCTTACATCTGGCAGCTTCTCTAGAATATAGACTGCCCTCACAGACCAATACAGGTCTTTTCTGCGCACTTTGTCCTCACTCGTGCGCACTCAGGAAGAACTTCCCGGTCAGTCACCCATCGCTCCAGGCCAAGCACGCTTAACCTTAGAGTTATTTGCAGATGGGCTTCCGGAAAAGAAGTTGCAACTTATTGGTATGAGTATCATATTAATCCTGTTAAGCCCTGAGCCGGGATGTTACAGAGTTGGCCTGTCGACCTGAGTGTGTGAGATGAGATAAGGTGTGGTAGTGTGGAGAAGGTTTGAGATGGATGGTTGGTGGATGGATATGGATGGTGTGGTGGTGGATGTGTTAAAAAATTGAATATTATTATTATGATACAATTGTTATTTACTTCTCATGCGCTAAGAATACAAACCACAGCCAAATATTAGGATCGCCAGATCCCTTGTTTATCTTTTTCCACTAAAGCTCATCGGTGCTGACCATGGCCTGCACACATCTGGCGGTGTGCAGATTTCCTGCTTCTCAGATATGCTGACTTTAGAAGGATTAGGAGGTCTCGTGCCTACGCTCAAGTTTGGTTCGGAGATGGAATCTACGCTGCACTACGCCAACTCTGATGATGACCCGTGAAGGAGAAGCCTTCACTCGATAGTCTTCCGCTAGATTAACCCTATAATAGGTGTGTTCCCTAGTGATGTAATATCTTATATTCTTGTACTCTTACGATGTATGACTGTGATATCGACTGATATATGATAATATGATGGAATCAACTATTGGTTTCATCATATTATAATTCATTCTGTGGATTTTCCCTTCGCGGAAAATTGAGGATGTTTCACCGTGGATGTATAGATACCTCATCACTAATGACATCAAAGTAACACAAGAAATTTGACGTGTCCACTTAAAATCAAGATTTTTCTTTGGTTTCTAAAAAAGAGCGTAATACTAACAAAAGACAACCTACCTAAAAGAAATTGGCAAGGAAGCAAATATTGCTGCTTCTACACTAATTTTGAGACTATTCAACATATGTTTTTTGAGTGTAATTATGCTAAATTTCTTTGACGTGCGTTGCATATGGTGTTTGGCATTACCCCACCAAGCTGGTCAGACCCTGGAGACATCGTCTTTGGCATTTTTTTCCTCTTATGGATGGCCCATTATATATAGGATTGCGAATTGATTTTCTGTCTTTTTTTTGTGAGTCTTCTTTAAATGTTAGTGTAAGAACTTTTTGTAATAATTTGGTCTGATTCCTCACCTTTGAGCGAGGATGAAGCCGAATGTTTATTCCATTGTCTAAAAAAACAGTTTATTATATGTTCTTACTGTAGTTAAACATATACCGTACTTAACCTTGAGGCCATGAAACATGCATGTCAGCGCGGACATGTGAACGCATATTGCTATTCAATCATGCCTACTTGCATGACGTTGGTCCCATGCTTGAAATCTGACGCCATGAATTGCTGCATCGGAAAATATCTCCCAACTTCATAACACTAACAATTTTATATGTGGCTGACGTTTGTCGACAATGCTGATGCCGCCGTAGAGAAGTTAATATTAAAGCCAGTGCCTATCTTCTTAATTTCTTCTGAACACCCAGAACATCCACCAAGGTCAAGGCCAAAGGTAAGGAACGTCGCCATTTGTGGATACAATTTGAAGTGCATTAATTTTTTCTTATGAGAGTTGACATTTATATATACCTAATGCCAATTGCAGAAATTTAAAATCGAAATATCATTCATTCCCTTAAGTTGAGAATATTGTCATTAAAATACCTTTTTTTATAGATACGAATGACAAAATTAGTGGAGAAAATGCATCTTGAAACCATGGAAAACTGATTTGATCCAAGTGACTCTACAAAGTTGTATCCCACCGGCACATGAATCAGCTGGATAATAATCTGTCATTTACTCAACTAATGGGTCAATGATCCTTGAATTCCATATCCTCAGCAGAGAGCAGAAAATGTACTTGAATTTTCACCCGCAGATAGGAATAAGGCGCAAACCACTGAACCAGCGCCTTCCGTCCTCAGATGTATCATCTAGAGTCCATTTTGAAGGCACATCGATCCAGGAATCAGTAATCAGTACGCTTCGCGTGAAATTTGTGGCCTAGATTTTTGAATACTTCATAGAATTTACAGTCTCGTTTGTTTAATGTTTGAAAGCAGAGAAGCCTGCAGGGGGTTTTGAACACTTTGTAAAAATTTACAGTGTCGTTTGTTAATTAAATGTGTTCCAAAGCACACGCCTGCAGCTTAACCATCCATGCCTTCTGCCAGTTCGCACACGACGTGGAACACGGCCCTCACCGGGCGGTGATCGGACAGCCGGTAGCCACCGCAGCGCTCGTACCGGACCTGCTTCATCCCCTTCCCGCGACACAGGATCCGGTCGCACCTGCAAACAATTAAAAAACAGCAGCAACGAACACCGTGAGAAGAAAACCATCTCGATCGCCTGCATGGATATCTGTGTTGGGAGAGCTGGGCGTCAGAGTCGTCAGACCATGCCGGCGCGCGGTGGCGGTGCTGCTTCTCCGGCCGGCCGGTGGCGACGCCGTCGACAGCGCACCAGTAGAACTGGTCGGAGTTGCGGCGATACTTGTAGGTCGGGGCGAAGGTGACGTGGCCCTCGTGCCAGCCGTCGAACTGACGGCCCTTGGAGAGCTCCAGCAGCAGCTCGTCGTTCTCCAGCAGCATGCTCCATTTCCTGAGCCGCACCAGCTGCCGTGCCTCGTCGTCGTCGTCCATGGCGATCCGGTAGTTGAGGTCCCCGAACAACACCACGCGGCTGCATGCAAGTACACGATTGGATCATCAACGACTGTTTTCCGTTGCTGCTGCCAGTAGAATGTTCAGAGCTCGATCGGGCGACCTACTCATGGCCAAGAATCTTCTCGGGCAGCTCATCCGGTGCTGCCGGCGCGCCGCCGGAGCGGACGAAGCTGGTCCTGGAGAGGATGCCCGCGGCGTCAGCGTTCCGGCGTAGCGCGTCGCCGTCCTCGCCGCCTGAGGCCAGGTGGCAGCAGACGAAGCAGAAGCTCGTGCTGTGAAGCAAGAACCGGACGGACACCGCGCCCTGCGTAGCGCACCGCACGCACGCCGCGTCATCCGCATGCATGCTTCTGGTGTACCGCGCGTCCGTGTGTGCGACTCTGCTTCTATATATCTTACCTTGTTGCCGAGCCGGCCGAGGACGCCGGCGCCGACGCTGGAGACGCCAGGGTGGCGGACGTGCCGGCGGAGGCTGCTCCTTGTCCACACCGACACGAAGATGCCGACCATCTGCTTGCTCATGAGGCACCTGAACAAGCCGCCCTGTCCTCCTTGATCGTGCATTGCTGCAGCTCCATCTCCATGCCTCCTGTTGTTCAATGCATCATCGATGAGCAGCTGCCACTTCATGGCTGCCCGCCTCTGTTTCGGGCCAAGCACGCTCCTCGCGTTCAGTGGCACCATCTCCTGGAACCTGCATCGTGCAAACGTTGCGACTGATGATTCTTTCTTACTGCACCATCCTGATGAAAGAAAACGCTGATAAATTAAGAGATGACAAATCGGTTGGCAAAGTGGAGTACCCAAGAACATAGATGTCGTAGGAGTCGGTCTTGGTGTCCATCCAATCTTCCAAGCTAAGATCATCAGGCGGCGCCATGCCGCCAACGTTCCATGTACCAGCAAATATCCTGCAGCGTCATCAGGTCATGGAAAAACTCGTATGCCGATTGCAGTAGTTGAGACGAGCTCGATCGATTCAACGCAAAGAGCTCCACTCCAATGGGCGCTCACCTGTACTTGACGGTCTCGCTCTGTTCCCCTTGCATTCTAGTCTTCTCCGAGCCGGAGAGTTCGGAGACGAATTGATGACCCACCAGTACCCTGCTCGCCGCCGATCTTGGCCAGATCATCTGGAACGGAGGAACGACGACGACGAGTTCATGTCACTGAGACACAAGCACGGGGAGAACGCAAGCAAGGGGATGGAAACGGGAGAGTGCTGACTTGTGCAAGCCTTGGGCTCTTCCCCATAATGCAGTACCTACTACAAGGAAGAGAGCAGCTGCAGAGTTGCTGATTGGTGCCGCCTCTTTCAGTAGGGACTACGCAGCATTCAAGAATTAATTAATGGGAGGGTATGACCATGAGGTAGCAGAGAAGGTTCAGGTATATGCACAAGTCTTACTTGGAAGATATATAGGTGAGGCAAGTTGGATCCAGGGACAAACCTAGCACTACAACAATGGGCACTAGCAAGTTGGCCACTAGATATCATGCTGACTATACAGGAGCAGGAGATACATGTCAGGTATCCACATATTTGGTCAGGAGCTGTCCAAGTCTCCGTGCCAGCAGGTTTACTCAACAAACCTAGACCTAAATAAATCGGCAGCTTATTTCTTCCAGAAAAAAAGATATGCAGTTTTTCCTTTATATGTACCTACATAAAGCATTAACCAGATGATTTTATCTCTATGTTACCTTTCTCGAACATGTAATTATCATCTCTATGCATGCAGAGAAATAAATAAAATAGCTATCGAACTATTACTCTTTATTTATTAATTAACAGCAGGGAGTACTTCTCCTCATCGATCATTATTTATTAACAGGAGGGAGATACACTCAGGTAGGGTCTGCACCCTAGGAGCGCGTGTGGCCACTCGTTCGGGGTGCATGCGGCGCGTGGGGGCCTGTGCATATGTGTGACCACATAGAGAGGGCCGGCTGCCTGTTGCGTCCGCTCACTACCCCAAATCTGGACATCACTACCGGTTCAAAAACCCACTTCACTGCCGGATTTTGAACCGATGGTGACATACCGGCAGTGATGTGGGGTTGACATCACTGCCGGTCCTTAAAAACCGACACTGTGTCTAGTTGAACAACACTACCGGTTTGTAGTTCCAACCGACAGTGACGGTTGCTTCAAGAGTGTTGGTTCTTGGCTCAAGCCAGCAGTGTTGAGCAAGCCTACACTGTCGGTTCATGGATCAAATCGGCAGTGTTGTCGTAAATATCAGTGTCGGTTGGTGGATCAAACCGGCAGTGTCGTTGTAAATATCAGTGTCGGTTCATGGATCAAACCGGCAGTGTTATAGTAAATATCAATGTCGGTTCTTGGCTCAAGCCAGCAGTGTTGAGGAAGCATACACTGTTGGTTGATGGATCAAACCGGCAGTGTTGTCCTAATCATCAGTGTCGGTTCATGGTTCAATCCGGCAGTGTTGGGCAAGCCAACACTGTTGGTTTGTTTCTAACCGGCAGTGATGGTTACGACAACACTGCCGGTTTGTTGCTAACCGGCGGTGATGGCCCGTTCGTATATTATTGTTTTATAATTTATTTTAATTTATATTTTTTCGTGGAATCGGGTTTCACTTTATATACGCTACGTATACGACAGGTCCATCAATATTAAACATTACAAATGTTACGGTTACAATTCAAATGTTCTTATCCAGATCTCGATCCCTCAAAATAAAAATGAAATATTCTCGGACTTCTTACAATAATCTGGCGAGCCGCTCTGGGCCATACTGGTCCTTGTACTTCACGGATTGTGCAATGGAAAATACTCTATCTTTTTCCAATACCTCGGCTAAGATGAATTTTGCCAGCTCCGATTGTAGTGCGACGATCTCCATCTCTAGCAGCCTTTCGTGCTTAACTTTCTTGTGCTGTCGTTCAAAAAAGATGATATTCAAAGAGGAACAATAAATCATTTTGTTGAATTATTAACAGACATAAATGAAATGGGGATTATACACACCAACTTATCGGCTTCTTCCGATTTCCCGCCGATGTAGCGAAGCATTGCCCACATTACATAAAACCCGCATTCATTGTTTCCCGCCGGCTGTGATAGGTATTTCTCCTCCATTTCGACAACCTTAAATGGGACCAGCTTTGCACCGATATGACTTCTTTGACACTGAGCAACATTAAAAGGAGAAACATTAGAGAGCGGGTATGTGTGATTAGAAAATAATATGTTATTAGGATCACTTACTAATTCAGCACTGACACCAGTGCATCCAGATGATGAAATGGTTTTTTCTTTGAGTCCCACACCTTGAGCAGATTTTTGGCAAGATTAACACAAATGAAGACGAAATGGTTGCTGCAATCACAGAATCCTAATTATCGAATAATCTTAACGAAAAAAGAAGCATAAAATTAAAAGCCGAGAACATATACTCGCAGTTGTAGGCTAGAAGTATTTGGGTTTTCTTCTTCATCGTGAATTCGTCAAAAACAGCAATCAATCTCTGTTTTAGGTCTTCCACATTACATCCATAGAGGCCTAGACATGTCCTCTCATTGACTTACATGGGGTCCAAGAAGCCTATGTAATTCCATTTGCTTTTTAGAATGCAAAATTTTGCTATACACCTACATAAAATCATGGGAAATGCTCAAATGTTAACAATTTGTGTCTCAAGAGAGTAGTTAATTGTAATATCGTGCGTGTAGGGTACTTACATAGTCCATAGTGTCAACAATTGAACATCGAGATCGCGTTTCTGGTATAGCTGGAACAAGCACTCTCACTCGACATCGAACTTCTCTTCTTCAGGATAATTGAAAACATGTGGCGAACGGATAATAACCTCAAAACCAAAGTTGTCCATCTCTGTTGCTTGAGCCATGTAATACTCATGTAAATGGCGCATATATGTTGTCAGATTTTTAAACTCATGATCGGAAACCAAAAAATTGCCCCTTACATACTTCATTGCTGGTGTTGCCGTCCCTTGTACATCATAATAGATGGGCACGGCCTCTTCCATGGTTAATCCTGGGTTGTCTTCGACGTACTTCTATATGTTCATTAAATCTTTATTGTGTATTTCTTCGTCTCTTGTTGTAGCGTATTTATTCTGTGTTTGCCTTTCGAATTCGGACTTCAACATAAACGAAGGCAGTGAGGCACAGAGATTGAAGAAACTAATACAATCTTCCTTCTTGATGTGTGCTATAAATTTTTCTTCCATCAAGGAGGTAACGCTGCCACTGAACGACATTTTTCTTTTCTGTTGGTCCACTTTGGGAGCATTAGCGACCGAATCCAAGGACCTTTTCTGTGACTGCGAGGATGTCCTTGATCTTGTTTTGGGCTGAGGTGGAGGAGGAGGAGGATGACAACGAGAATTCTATTTTCCTGGCGCTGATGAAGATGGAGTCGGACGAGGAGGAGGAGGAGGAGGAGGAGGACTCTCTTTTCTCGGGGCTGATGAAGATGGAGTCGGATGAGGAGGAATAGAAGGAGACCTCTGTCTTCTCGGGGGTGATGGCTCTGGATGAGGAGGGGAGTGATCTCTGTTGGAAGATGGTGAGTTATCATCGTGGGTGGGCGAAGACTCGCAGTCGTCCTTATCATCAGAGGATAATTGGTGGTCAAGCTTAACGAAAGCGCTTGCGCTAGGCCACTTGAGAGCCCTTGTTATGACCAAGTTTTGGCTTGTCTTCCGCTACGGGGTACTCAATGGGTATCTTGTTATACTTTTTATCAAGTATTCTGTTAATGGTGACGCGAGCGTACCCCAGTGGAATTGGGCGGCCATTAATTGTCCCATCTCCCATAGGCCAGGCCTGGCCGAGCGCCACCTTGTCCTTTATCCATTCCTGACGGATGTACAACCTGACATTGATGGGTTCAGTGATGTCGTCCACTAGATGAGGCACATTCGCCTCTTCTTCATCGAGCGGGGTCGATCCGCAGCTGATGCGACCCCTAAACTATGGTCTAAAGGCAGTAGGAGTAGGGTTTTGTGGTACTGCTGACCCCCTGGACAACAAAATTTGCTCGACTCGCGCTTCAACGGTCGCCTCAATCCATGCTTCCATTCTGTCTTCCATCTCTTTTAGTCTCCTCAAATACTCTACCTCATGTTCCTCTCTACCCGTCGAGCGGCTCCGGTAAGTATTAGATTCTTGGGGGAATGCTAGTTTCCAAGGAACAACACCGGTTCCTCTAGTGTGACCAGGGTGCTCCTTGGTTCTGAGTGCTTGGGTGAGCACGTCTTTCTCCCTATTAGGAGGGCGAGTCCCTTGCCTCACCTCCTCAGTTACCTGGGAGATCATCTAGATGAGTTCGCTCATGGGTAGATTTGAGGAGCTAAAGCTCCCGTCCTCGGCGTGCTGTACATTCCTCCCCATACAGTATACTACCGATCTGGGCTCCCAATCGGTGGTCTCAACCTGAACGCCTTCCTTAGCAAGGCGATCCATCTTTTGAAGTTCTGCTTCAAATTCTGGCATCTTTTTGGCATAGCCACGAGAGCCGAGATGATGAGGATTCGTCGCTTTCTGTGAATTCTCCTTATTCTTCCTGCTCAGTTCTAAGTACTCCTCGGATAACCTGTATTCCTTGAAAGGCTGACAGAAGTCCTTCTGCTTGCTAAACTGTCCACCATCGAAATCTAGCTCTTTATTTTGGAGGACAAAATTCTTGTACAATGTCCCCTTGAAATTCTTGAAGCATGTTCCCATGATTTCTTTTGCTTTTTTCTTGACTAACTCCCTATCATACTCGGCTGGGAAAGTGAAATACTCTAGGATCTTAACATCCCATATGTAATCCTTCTCGCTTTCGGGAACCCTCCACCAGTCATCATCTTTCCCAATCCATTTCCTGTACTTAATTGGGATGAAGTCCCTAACAAGTAACCCGATGATACTCTTGTATTTGGTCAAAGCTATAGGCGGTGAGAGTGGATCCCCAAATTCATCGAACTCAGTAATGTGCCAGTGTGCATTCCTACCAACAGGAATCTTTGACACGCCTCGCTTGATCTGGCCTTCCTGCTACCCGAACCCTCTGGCTCCTTGGCCGGCGGAGGCTCCTGCTAGAGACACCAAGTAAGGTATGACCCTCTCAATTGATTAGCGTGTGTGGCTACATAGTGACATGATACCAAAGTTACCTGGCCATCTTGGTCATTTTGACCCAGATCGAGCAGGCCGGACGGGGTCCATGGCTGCTCGTTCTCACCGACTTGATTGACACCGTCACCGTTTGTCGGATCATGCGGCTCTCCCGTCCCAGCGATATCAGCCGCTTCTTGTTGCCGATCAGTTCTTCGGCGATGGGGTAACAGGCGACGATGAGTCATGGCTGTGACACGATCGTGGTTAGTTTTGGCCGCGAACAACTACTAATAGCATATGTTCATATATATATATATAATATGTTTAATGCAAAGTCTAATAATAAGTCCACATACAACAAAGTCAAATAATAGCATATGTTCGCCTAGAACAAATTCATTGTTTGATTGACCACATACAACAAAGTCCACCTACTCTTCTACGAAACTAAGCCTACATCAACTTCCAAATAAGAAAAGCGATGACCATAGCCATAAATAAAAGCATGACATCTTTCCAAGACCAAGGAGCAATTCTCCTAATCTTCACATCTCCGGCGGATGGCTCCTCTTCGATCTCCAGTGCCAGCGGATGGCCATGGTTTGCATTCATTGGACCATAGTAGGCCGGTTGCCCATGGTTTGCAAGGTAGGCCGGATGACTATAGTAGGCCCTCAAAGCTTCATCTTCTATGTTGTATTTTTTGTGCAAATTACCAGGGTAGCGATTGACTTGAGCATAGCAATCTTCCCATGTTCGATAAATCCCAGGCATGTGACCAACATGCACTACATACCATGCCATGGTTGCCTATACATTTAAGTAAATTAGGTTGTCATTCAAACATGATTCTTATACAATTTAATATATTTACGAATAACACACGACCATTGCATAAATAGGAGTGTTTGGAAAATAGCTATTCACGTGCCTTAGTAATAGTTGTTAGATGTAGGAAAGATATAAAGAATATTTTTTATTCGTTAAAAACCAAATGATGATTTAGAGAGCCAGTTTAATACTTTTGGATATACTCCTAGAGATGTCTAAGAGTCTTCAGTCTCACTATAAATCCCCCAACCATCGGCGCGAGGTTCTTTCACAAGTATCAGTGCAGGTAAGCATCTTTCCAAATTAGTGATACTTTGATCTAAAACTTACATGGTTGGTAGGAGCAAATATGCATCTCATACTATCCCAGGAAAGTGACATGCAAAAACTCATAATAAGATAGGATTGTTGGAAAATATTCCCAGTTTAATGCACAAGGCTACATAACTATGTATTACTTGTAATCTTGCATAAGTTAATAATTATGCATCTTTATGCTGATAGCATGGAGAAGATGGTTTCACAGAGAAAATGTAAGTTTGTTTCACAGAGAAAATGCAAGTGCTCCGAAAACAAACTACCATTAACGTTTAGAGAGCAATTTCTGTCAAGTATTACGAGTCACTGCTATGTTTATCCTGGTAACCAAAAATAAAAATTACGCTTTTGTTCTTATCAGTATACTTATGAATAGAGCTGAGCAACGTGCTACTAAGTAACAATGTACTACTTACTAGCAATGCGTCCAGAAACACAAAGAAACAGATAGCACACACTGTGTGCCAAACCTAGGTTCTAGCATTCACAGCTGCATGATCAAACCATATGACAGCACACACTGCATGATCAAACTAATTCAAGTAAGCAGCTGTGGGACATTTCATCAGACACGTAGCGGGCAGTGAGGCACGCACTCACCGTGGGGGTGGGAAAGCAGCTGTATGCGCCCTCCTGAAGGCCTCGGTGGTGGGACGGACGGCGAGGTGCTCCGGCTTGGGGCGGTGCTTTGGCGTGGGGGGTGCTCTAGCGTGGGGCGGTGCTCTGGCCTGGGGCGCTACTCCAACGTGGGGTGGTGCTCCGGCGTGGGTCGGTGCTCCGGCATGGGGCGGTGGACGGCGTGGGGCGGTGCTCTGGCGCGGGGTGGTGCTCTGGCGGCGTGGGGGGAGGGGTTGGCGCGGGGTTGAAATGAATTGGGATAATTTCAACCCGCGCCACTTTTATAGCAGTAGCTCATCACTGCCGGTTCTTCTTGTAAACTGACAGTGATGGGCACATCACTGCCGGGTCACTCCCCAAACCGGCAGTGATGTTCTGTAGCAGTTAGGTGTTAAGTTAGGTGTTAAGTAGGATAAGTTTTCATTTTCTTTCGAACTCCTCCTACTAGCGCAACGGTTAAGACCACTCAACTAAGCCCCCGAGACCCTTGTTCTAGTCCTAGGCGGGTCAAAATTTTTTGTTCTATTTTATAAATTATTAATTTATTTCGGGAAATAGCTCATCACTGTCGGTTTTGCTTGCAAACCGACAGTGATGGTGTACATCACTGCCAGGTCATCCCCCAAACTGGCAGTGATGTTGTGTAGCGGTTAGGTTTAACTTAGATGTTAAGTAGGATAAGTTTCCATTTTCTTTCGAACTCCTACTGACGCAATGGTTAAGACCCCTCAACTTAGCCCCCAAGACCCGTGTTCGAGTCCTAGGCAGCCCAATTTTTTTGGTTTAATTTTATAATTTATTAAGCGGTCTAAAGGTCAAAAATATAAACTAAATGTGTTGCATTCCTGAATCGAACCGAAGCCTACAAGTTCCAGAGTAGCGGACAAACCATTGAGCTATCTGCTGATTTCTGAATGTTTGAAGGAATTTATTCCTTTGAGTGATTATCTGTCCCTGCTTTGCGCGTAGGCCCCTTCAACTCCCCAGCCACGCTGGTCGCACGGTTCCCATGAAGAGCCATTGTTTTAATTACCTAACGCTGGTCCATTGGCTGCTCGCGCCGGTTCCCAAACGCAGGCACGCTCCCAACACAGGCGCAATGGTAGTTCAATGGTGTTTCCCGACGCAGGCGCACTCTGTTTCCGAGGGGAGAGCACTTCAGTTCCCCACGAAGAGACGCTGCGTTTACACGTCCATTGGCTGCTCGTGCCGGTTCCAAAATGCAGGCGCGCTCAACGCAGGCGCAATGGCGGTTCAATGTCGTTTCCCAACGCAGGCGCGCGCTCCGTTTCCGAGGGGGTGCGAGTTATTGCACCGTGATCAGTTCCACACTGACACGCCTATATAATTTAAGCCAGACCCCCATGCACACAGTCGGCCACCACACCACCGCGCGTCAAGAAAGCCAAGCACCGCCCTTCTCACGCACACCTCACCCCAGCACTCGACATACCCACCACCACGCACAATGCCTCACCGCTTGAAGACAACATGGGCGAAGCTCAACCCGTCGTCCTCACGTCGCCCCCCAACTCCACCGACGCCGTCGTCGTCCAAATCGGACCTCGAGGTGAACCTCGAGGATGATCCAGACCGGGAGACCGCATCGGAGGAGGAACTAGAACCTCTTCCGGTGGAGGAGGTCGTCTTCAATTCATTGGAGACGCCTCGGAAGGAGGAGAAGGACCGGCACCTTCGCGCCATCGCACAGAAGGAGACCGACGACTGCATCCTGAAGCGCGTCGTCGAGATCTCCAAGGAGGATGAGCACTGCCGCGAGGAGGAGCGCCGCCGCTAGGAGGAGACCGAGCGGCGTCTCACGATGGACGTGGAACGGTGGCGCCGATGCAGGGCTGAGCGAAAGAAGCGCGAAGAGGAGCACCGCCGCGGCAGCCGAGGGACGATGCATGCAGCAGCACCGGCAGTAATTAGTAGCACTAGTGATTAATCAATGCCTTTAGGGCGATGTAATAATTTACTGGTGCTGAAAAAAACCATGTCGTCGAATCTTTTGTTTGATCATCATCACCTAAATTGGGTTGATACTTTGCATTGCATGACCTCTCGTTTTATTTGCTTACATATTGGATGTTGCATTTTGGATGACCTCGTTTTGCTTACCTCGTTGTCACGAAGACCGTAGTATATGATATGCTATGTACCGAAGATCGAGGGGGCAACAGGACTGTTGCTCTTCTAGATAATACCGTGTTGCAGCATGTCTATCATCTGTCACATCACTGTCGGGCCATTCTTTAAACCGGCAGTGATTTCCATGTAGTGGTTACAGCATAAGTAACTTATCTTTTCCACTTCTTTCAAATACCTCCTACTGGCTCAACGGTTAAGACCCCGCAACTTAGCCCTCGATACCCGTGTTTGAATCCAGGGTGACCCAATTTTTTGGTTTAATTTTATAATTTATTAAGCGGTCTAAAGGTAAAAAAAGATAAAATAAATAAACCATGGCACACATCCTATACTAGCGCAGCGGTTAAGTGTCTGAACTCTGTGGCCCGAGACCCGAGCTCAAACCCAAGGGCTGGCATAATTTTTTTTAATTTTTTAAATATCTCTGCCGGTTTTCAAAATAAACCGACAGTGATAACAGGCATCACTGTCGGTTTTCTCTCATCACTGCCGGTTTCTTGAAACCGACAGTGATGTTTATATATATTAAAAAAATTCTTTCATATACTGAATAAATAGAAGCATATATATTCCTATGTTGAAATGGCTTGAATTTTTTTGGCAAGTGTGTACACCCAAATTAAGATCTCACACAGGATCTTAGGTTTTTCTAATCATTTTTCATTAATTATATTTTTTCGTGTGCTGAATGAGACAAAAGAGGGTGAATTTCATCTTGGACCCAATAGATTTTTTCATCTACCTCCATAAAATTCTTATCCCTAGGGCACATTAGAGCCTGTGTAAAAGTTTGGCACCATTCTGGATCTTTTCGTGGATAGACTCAGTTCAACCTATAATTAAACGGTCTCGTCGCGCGAAAATTCAATTAAATCTTAGGAAGTAGCAAACCTTCTCCGAAAAATTCCAAACTTGGTGTTTTTTTCACATGTGGCACGTGCAAGCCTAAGAAAAAGTTTGAGACCAATACGACACCGGAATGCCTATGAACCACAGAAACCTTGATAACCTATGTGTATAGTCATGGTTCGATGAAATGGCACATGTACCTCTGTGAAGCATGTATACTCCGCCTATGTCGACATGGCTTAAATTTTTTTGGCAAGCATGTACACCCAAATTAAGACCCCACACAGGATCGTAGGTTTTTTGTTCATTTTTTTATTTATTATATTTTTCTCTGTGCCAAATGATACAAAAGAGGGTAAATTTCATCTTGGACCCAATAATTTTTTTCATCCACCTCCACAAAATTCTTATCCCTAGAGCACATTAGAGCCTGTGTAAAAGTTTGGCACCATTCCAGATCTTTTAGTGGGTTGACTCAGTTCAACCTATAATTAAACAGTGTCATCGCGCGGAAATTCAATTAAACCTCAGAAAGTAGCAAACCATCTCCGAAAAATCCCAAACTTTGTGTTTCCTTCATACGTGGCACGTGCAAGCCTGAGAATAAGTTTGAGACAAATAAGACACCAGAATATTACACAAATTACTTGCATGACAATAATTAAACACACAAAGCCGTACATATTAAAATTAGAACCCAATTAAACTACGACCTTAAAAACCTAGCTAAATAAACATTAATTACTATTGGAATCACTGCCGGGATCGATCAGGCCACACACACTAACATGCCTCTGTAGCCATATATGGTAATTGATGTCACGGATTATGTATCCGCTTGTATCGATGAAGTCCAATGCCCGTATGAGTGCACTCTCTCGTGCCTCACAATACCGAAAGAATGGTCGGCCATAGATGTAACCTACTGAACGACCATTGCCCTATTAGTAATCCTTATGCAGTACTGACGTCCTTCTATAGTGAGCTGGCCGAGGTTTCCATTGTAGAAGTCCCAATCATACCCGAGTTGCTCCGTAGCTTGGTCTAAAATGGCCCACAAGCCACATGCAGCATAGGTAAGGTCATATAGCTCAATCTGCATATGGAGGAAAAGAAAAAAATTAGAGAATGTTATTACAATATTAAACGACAAATAACTATGACTCAGGTATAAGTGACCATTTTACCACATCCGCATGGTTGTAGCTCGCAAACCATTCGCTTGCTTGTGGGACGAGGATATCACTAGCATTCAAAGCAAGTGCCTTGAAGTGCGAGAAATCAGGCACATCATAGCAAATACGTCGAAGTGCCTCTAAACAAATGCGCACGACAGTTAATTGGGCGCTTATCACGTCCGAGCTCTGTATTCCGGTCCCGTGGATATGGTTGCGATGATTTGAACCCCTCACAGGGATGAAAAAACTGAGTTCACACGTCCATAGTCGACCACTTGCATTAGATGTGTTCTCAACGATGTCCGAGATAAAGAACCAGCTAAGTGCTGTTCGCAGCCAATCTATTGGGGATATAGTCTGCGACATATATGCATGCAACAATGATATTATACTAATTACAGTTGTTTGTTAGCATCAAAAAACAAAAGATGTTGGAAAATATTTCATACAATAGCTGGCACAGGGAACCGTGGAATGGCCACATTAGGAGCGAATGGCTCATCGCCAGGGTGGAACCCCGGTTCTTGTGGTGGGGGAGGTCTGTTGTTCATACCACCTGATCGATAAAATGCAAAAAAAAAATATGAACATAAAATATATACACAAAAAATTCTTCTAAGTAAAATGTGGCAACATAATTAAATATAGATCGAATGTAAGGAATAGGAATATATATAAATGTAGAATGCAAAGAAGCATGAATATAAATATAGATCAAATGAATATAGATAGAATATTGGAGAAGACAATATATCAATATCATTGAAAAATACAGGAGCCATGACCAAATCACGTAGAGAGAGAGTGGATGTCTTGAGAAGTGAGAGTGAAAAGTGAGAAATGAGACTGAGAGAGTTCGTGGGTGGGTGGGATCGATGTATGTGGCCGATAGTTTGTTTTATATAGGGGGGTATGGACATCACTGCCAGTTTTTAAATAGAACCGACAGTGAAGGTGGCTATCACTGCCGGTTTTTAAATAGAACCGACAGTGAAGGTGACTATCACTGCCGGTTTCTACATAGAACCGACAGTGAAGGTGCATATATGTAAAGAATATATTTATTTAGATACTACAGTGGGAAAGTTTTAACAACAACGATATATTTATTTCGATAGTAATGAAATACATCAAAAAATTACAAAAAAAATAGAAATAAGTTGCATATATGATAACAAAGACCTTACACTAAAATTCCATATACGATAACAAAGACCTATTTGCGTACAGGTCAATGTTACCATCAATGTGTACCAACACATTATAATTTAACCACCTCAGTAGCATTCTTCTAGCACCAACTAGGGTCAAACAACAACACCGAGGTGGTCTACGAGCTATACCGGTTGGAGATGATAAGGTGGCATCGATGAATCAATGCCTCTGCAGGCCATGGCCTTTTTCTCGGTACAGTCCAAAGCACATCGGATTCAGCTCGGCACCACACCGATGAACCAATGCCGCTTCGGGGTAGGAAATTGCCCATAGCACACCAGGTCTCTCTGGACATACAGTCCAGAGCGCACCACAGCGGATGGCTCTGTGAACCTCGTGGCATCTCCAATCTTCGGCGTTGCTGTCGGCGTTGCTGTATCTTCAGTAACATTCTTCTAGTACCTCATGTGTGCACCATTTTGGTGGACTACGATGCATAACAATATCTATGGTTTGTTGTGAGAGGAAAACATTGTATCATGGCTGATAAGGCCTGGCTGAAACCAACATGCATGGAGAGGCTAGCTCCTGGCCGAGGGCCATTTTATAGGGGCTAGCAGTCGTGGTACATTTTTATTTCTGAACTAAAGTTGTCGGGGTAGGTGGGAGCAGTGTTCCAACGGTTGTGGTCATAGGGAGCACTGTTGCCATGTGAGAAGCATCTACACATCACTGTCGAATTTAGTTTAAAAACCAACAGTGAATTGAGCCTTCCGTGTCGGTTTGAGCAACCGACTGTGATAGAAGATATCACTGCCGGTTTTAAACCCAAAACCAGCAGTGAAGGGCCCTGCCGCCAACTTTAGGTAAAAAAAATATAAAAAATAGTGTTGGTTTGGAGCCTGCCATCGTAGCCTTTTGTAAAAAATATAAAAAAGTTTGGCCCGCCTGGGATTCGAGCGCGGGTCTCAGAGTACAGAGTGCATGGCCTTAACCACTGAGCTAGAACAGGGAGTTCACTTAGTTTGCTTTTCTTTATTTATTTATTACTAGAAATAAAGCAGTTAGTTTATATTCTAAAATAACACAAAAATTTGTGTCTTGATTATTTAATTCTATGATAATGAATTAATGGTCTATAATTATCAAATAATAGTGTTTGTGAACATCATCTTAATATTTGATTACATAGTCAATAATTAAATTGTAGAGATGCGCACAAAATATAAATTAAATATTTAGTGCGAATTACTGATACAACGTCTGCATAATGATTACATAGTTAACAATAATGTAACTATCTTTAGGTGCATCAACAATGAGGGCCTCATTGTGATCAATTCGTACGTAAGCAAGTTCGTCACCCTCTTGAAGGATAGGTACGGGTACGTTCGCCCCGAATGGAGGCATTTCTTGATAGCCCTGTAGTCTTCTTCGTCCATCACTCCATCGACACCGACAATCTTCCTTTTCTCTTCTAGGACTACATTTAGCCTTCCTTTTGTCTTGTTGTCCCTTGTATAGAAGACTTGCATAACATCTCTTGCAAAGACGAAGGGGTCGTCTCTGTATGCGGTCTTAGTGAGATCAACGATAGTGAACCCTTCGCTGTCAGTGTTGATTTCCTCGAGCTGGACCCACTAGCAGCAAAAAAGAGCTGCCTTCAACGGACCATAGTCTAGCTCCCATATCTCCTCTATAAAACCATAGTATGTCGCCTGCACGTTGCCGTTTTCATCATGAGCATCAAAACAAACACCACAATTTTGGTATGTGCTCTTTCCATCTTGCTTTTTTGTATAAAATGTGAATCCATTGATCTCATACCCTTGGTACTTAAGATATGTACTCGAAGGTCCCTTAGCTAAGTCATCCAGTTGATTACCCAACTTTATTCCAAGCAAGCGACGTCGCAACCAGCTGACAAATTCCTCCTTATGTTTTTTATCTAGCCAAGCCTGTGGCTTGCTCGGATACATTGTTTGCAGCGATTGCCTATGCTCGTCAATGTATGGCATCACACCCTCGGCTTGCTAGAGAACAGCGAACTATGCCTGTCTGAAAGAAACAAGGTTGTCTACTGTAACAGATTTCTCCCCGACCGTTCCTTTGCCACGTAGTCTTCCCTCATGACGAGATTCTAGAACTCCGACCCTTTTGATGTCCGGATAATATGTGCAGAACTCAATGGCCTCCTCTATTGACCATCCTTCAACCATGCCCCCTTCTGGCCTGAATCTGTTCCTAACATACCTCCTGAAAACTTTCATTAATGTTTCAAAAGGGAACATCTAATGCTGGTACATTGGGCCAAGGGCTCTAATTTGGTCATCAAGATGAATGAGCAGATGCAATGAGATATCAAAGTAAGTCGGCGGGAAATGCATCTCAAGCCTAACGAGACTTTTGGCTACATCCCGCTGCAGTTGCTCTAGCGTGGATACATCAATGACCTTTTTGAGATCGTGTTGAAGAACGAGCAAAGCTTTATGATTGGGGCATGGACCTTTGGGGGGAGGATACCACGCAGGGCAACAGGGAGCAGCTGAGTCATAATGACATGACAGTCATGGGCCTTCATAGGGCCATAGTTGAACTTGAGTTCTCTCATGTTCACTAGCCTCTTCGGGTTCGCACAGTAGCCTGTCGGGACTTTGAGTTCATTGAAGAAAGAAATAAGCGCACGCTTTTCTTCCTTCTTCAATGTCCATGACGCAACCGGAAGTTCGAACTGGCCATTCTCTAGCTCCACGGGATGCAACTCCTTCCTAATTCCCAAATGTTGCATGTCTAGGCGTGTGGCTAGTGAATCCTTCGATGCCCCCCCCGGTGTCCATCAAGGTGTTAAGAGTGTTAGCGCACACGTTTTAGTGATGTGCATGGGATCAAGACAGTGGCATACACTCAGAAATGGCCAGTAAGGTAGTTTCCAGAAAACCAATTTTTTCTTCCAAATGCTCCCATCAGGCGCTCTGCTACTGCATTGTCCCCCTTCCCAAGGACAACCTCTAGTTTGTTAAGTTCTCGAAGTATCGTAGGCCCATCTCAATATTTTGGAGCTAAGCGTTTCTCAATAGTACCGTTGAAATCTTTTCTGTTCCTGGTAAGGGTGATCCTTAGGTAGGAACCTACGGTGTCCCATATAAACTATCTTTGAGTTATTTGGCAGATTTACCGCATCGGTGTCGTCCAAGCACTCGACACATCCAGTATGGCCTTTTGTTTTCTCTCCGGACAACGAACCTCGACCTGGCAGGTTGGTGATTGTAGCGATAAGTACTCCCTTGATCATGACATGTTCCTTTTTGTACTCGTCCCAAATATCCGGCACACCCTTTTCAAACATCTCCAGAAACACATCGATGTCATTCCCAGGCTGTCTTGGCCCTTGGATCAGTAGTGGTATCTGGATGTACGACCGCTTCATACAGACCCAAGGTGGAAGGTTGTATATACAGAGCGTCACTAGCCAGGTGCTATGATTGCTTCTAACCTGGTCGAAAGGATTCATCCCATCTGTGCTCAAAGCAAACCAAAGATGCCTTACCTCTCCACCGATGTCCTTATAGAACATAGTATTGACAGTCCTCCAGTCATGCCCATCGGTAGGGTGCCTCATCATTGTATCTTTCTTAAGCTCTTCGCCATGCCAGCGCAACAGCTTGGCTGACTTTGCACATGCAAACAGCCTATGCACCCGGAGAGCTATAGGGAAATACCAAACGACCTTTACGGGACCTCCTTTGGTCTTGGTACCCTCATCTGACAGCCCTTCCTTATACCGTGGAGTTTCACACTTGGGGCACATGTCCAAGTCTTTGTATTTTTCTCCACGGTACAATATGCAATCATTGGAACACGCGTGGATTTTTTTCAACCTCGAGGTCGATGGGGCAGATCATTTGCTTGGCCAAGTATGTCTTTTCTGGCAACTCGTTTTTTTTCTGGGAGCATTTTCCTTATTATACCTAACAACTGATCGAAGCCTTTATCGCTCAATCCGTTTGTCGATTTGAACTCTAACAGCATGATGTCGGCTTCCAGTTTGCTCATTGGACAATTCCTATACAATGGTGTTTTGCCATCTTGTCTCATTTTCTCTAGCTTTATCAGCTGTCTTTCACTAAGACATCCGGTCTCTACATTACATAGCAGCTGAGAAATGCCATCGTTATCCTCGGTGTCGTCAGCTAGCGTCGTCCTAAACACATTATTAACTGTGGCCATAGGTTCCGTGTTGACACCGAGTTCCTCGTCAGCATCGTGGATGGCTATGTCAGGCATGTCCACATCATCATTGTTTTCCCGTAGAACATTCACACCAACCTCGCCATGCATAGTCCATATCGTATAGTTTGACATGAACCCCCTAGTAATCAAGTGTGATCGTATAGATTCAATTTGACGAAAGTTCCTATGATTCTTGCAATCTTTGCATGGGTAGAAGACAGGGTTCCCATTCCCAGCATGGGCTTTGGCATCGGTGATAAACTGGCTGATGCCATGCATGTACCGCTTATCCGTTCGGGACAGATGCATCCACTCTCGATCCATCTCTGCACAAAAAAATACTGAGACAGTAATTACAAAGAATTAATAAGAAATCGAGCTTCATGAACAACAATTGTAGCTCGAAAGTACCATTTTTGGAAAACATTATTGTACACTAATTATTGAAAAATTGAAATTGGTAGCCCCGGCCCTGTAAATTGAAAGTCATAGTAAAAACAATTATTGCACAATATTGAAGAACAACTATTCTACTCTACTTCTAAGAACTAAATATAGCATCACATACTAACAATGATGATCTTGACCACCATGGAATAATTAGCTAGGAATTTAAATGTGTTCATAGACACCAACCTTTTGGATGATGGATTCACCACAATTTGAGCCTTGCACAAATGTCCAATTGGAAAAGTGCTCTCTAGAATGGAGAAAGAACTAGAATGAGAATCAAGCAATGTAGCCATCAAAACGAAGCTAATTAAGCAACAAAATCAAAGGAGTGGATGTTTGTTACTAACCTTAAAGCAAAAAGATCAAGCCATTCTTTAAAATCCAAGCACTAGCTTCATGGTGAAGAGCACCGCAACAATGGAGGAAAGGACCCAAAAGCGCGCCTCTGTTCTCGGGATGGAAGAGGGGAGGAAGAAGAGGACGGCTGCAGCCTTTTTATGCTGTAGGCTTATCACCATTAGCTCTTGGCTAGAACCGACAGTGATAGAGCACAATCACTACCGGTTTGTGGCTTGAACTGGCAGTGATGAGTGCCCGCCAAAACACTGCCGGTTCAAACCACAAACTAGTAGTGATGTGTTTCTTCACTGCCGGTTTTAGCCCAGCCTCAATCATTTTTTTTCTTTTTCAAGCTCATAACCGGCAGTGAAAGTACATCACTGCTGGTTCTCACAAATCCGGCAGTGATGATGCCGGTAGTGATGTGCAAATCTGGCATAGTGGCTGCTGGCTAGACCAGTCGGCTAGGCCCCTAGCCGCATGCACCCAAGGCCGCAGGCCTCCCTGCCGTACCTGCCCTCTGCTTCCTAGCGCCTCAGCCTACCGCTGCTTGTCGTGCTGCTCTTTTTCTCTGTGTGTGTTGTCTCCACCCAGGCCAAGTTGCCCCTGTCACATGCTGCTTGCCACGTTGTTGTTTTGGCCGAACGGCATGGCGCTTAGCCAGTTGCAGGGATGGCCAGGACGCTTGCCTGTTTGTGAGAGGAGCGCGGGCCCACGTTTGCATGGCAGCTGAGTGGTGGCCTAAATTTTTCCATCACTCCATGGCATCTAGTTCCGTATATTTTATGCGTTTCAGATGTATATTTCATCTGGATATTGTATATGTTGCAATGGCTACACACGTATGTTGCAATGGCTATACACCTATGTTGCAATATATTTCAAATGTTTTAGCAATTTCAAACGTATGTTGTAAGTGTTTTATCTAGATGTTGCATGTGTTGCAAATGACTATACACGTATGTTGCAAGTATATGTTTTAAATGTTTTAGCTGTTTCAAACGTATGTTGCAAGTGTTTATCTAGATGTTGCATATGTTGCATTGGCTATATACGTATGTTGCAAGTGTATGTTATAAATGTTTTAGCTTTTTCAAACGTATGTTGCAACTGTTATATCTGGATGTTGCATATGTTGCAGTGGCCATACACATATGTTGCAAGCATATGTTTGTAAATGTTTCATTTGTTTTCGAACATATGTTGCAGCAAATGCTTTTATGTTGCAAGTGTTGCATGCATGACTAGGCGCGCGAAGTAGACGCAGATGGAGGTGGTACCCTCGTGCGCAGAGGAAGCGAAGCGGGCGTGGCGGCCCCCACATGCATGTGCAGGCACATGTGTACCGCAACAACAAGTGGGGCCTGACCAACAGGCAGTAGCGCGCGGATAGGTGCGGCAGGGCAGGAGCTGCATGCATGCGCTGTGGGTCTTGCCCAGGCAAAGTGGGAAGCGGAGGCGCGATACACACGTCCCTTCGTTGGCCGCATGCATCCAGGAAAGTTCGTCGCCTTGCGCTGTTTCCTGCCGCAAGTAGGGAGAGCGCGTCAAGCGTGTGGGTGGGCAGTAGGCGCGGACATCCGGAGAGACGCCGCGTCCAGGCATCCGGACGCTAGTCTTTCCCTATTCTTAACGATGACAAGAGTTTGTTAAATTAATCACACGGTGTGCTTCATTTTCGTGGGAATTTATAGAAGGTATATTTTGAGCGCGCCTAGAAAGGATTAATTTGAAAATTCCAAACAAGCATCCTACCGTCTGTTAAAGAAAGATGTAAAGTACAAACTGAAAGGACATCCATTTCAGTATAGTCCCTCAAGTTCTACAAGTCTGGTTACTTTAGACATGCTGGTTGAGGTTAAATTTTTAGAGTTTGGATTATCAGTAACTTCTAAAATATTTGGTTGCCTGAAGATATTAAGACATCATGTAATAAAATAGTACATTAATATAATTAGAAATTTGGTTTTTAACATGATAACAGAAAATCATAGCCAATGCTAAGTTTTGGAGACAGCGTCATATTATTGTCCAGAACAAGAATTATATAACAGGGGTGAGTAATTATTTGTGTTCAGTAATAATGCAGCCCCGGTAAAACAAAGGAGAGCCCCTAAATTAACATCTGTGGCCATGAACATTGCTGCCTCCAACATTCTGATTGGAATGTCATCGTAACATTTTTCATGGTTTGGCCGGGGTAGGTAGGACCATTAATTAATCTGCTTTAATTTGGATAATGACTGGGGAGAAGGATGAAGCGACAAAGGTATAATTGAGCAACTCGCGCGCTGTTTGCTTGGCTTATAAACCATACTTTTTTCCGCCAACGAATAGTATTTTTCTTTCACAACAAATCAGACAACAATACTTTCAGCCATGGCTTATCAGCCAAGCGAACAGGACATAGGATAAAATCCTTTGTTATTGTTATCTGTTTGGGTTGCTACCTTTATTATGCCAATGCAACCAACAAACCTGCAACTTGTGCTTTAGTTTCGCCAAAATCTGGTTGACTCTTGTGCCCGTATTGGTGTGGATGCTAAATCTCATATCATAGCAGGCTCATAGCTACAATACAATATGAAGGCCTAACTGCTGCTTTGCTGGTGTCAACAGTGTTTCCGTGACTAAATATTTGACCCTTCCATATTCTGAATAAAATTATATATCCAATAACAAAGACCTTTTGATAGAAAAGATACTACATTTTTCTAACTAGACCAATGTTAGCATCGAAGTGCAAAGACACATTATAACCACTGGAGGTGAAGGTTCCTGTATACTATAGTGTGGGTAGTGTATGATTGAAGTGACATTCAAATGGCCACTTTATCAACCTTCTTCTCGTACCTTGAGTGAGGTCTCTTGAGTAAGGTCCCTTCTTCTAGCCCTAGTGACTCCCTTCTTGAGTGAAGTCTCAAAGGTGCCAAGCTTGGCAGAGGGGTCACTAGGGCTAGAAGAAGGGAGTAGGCCAAAACCACCCAAAACTCTATGCAACCCAAAAAACCAATAGGATCACGTTAGCATTGGTCGTAGCACACCTTTGATCCAGCATAGCTTCATCTTCATAAACTTTTTTCTTGTACCTCTCGCGCACCATCGTGTTTAAGAAGGAAAAGGTGTATATGGAGGGCTTTCTCCCAGAGAAGCTCGAAGAGAGAACTTAAGACAAAGGTAGGGCGACAGTGCATGACGGACCTCCATGGAGGGCCTATTTATAACTAGAAGCAATGTGTAGCTGGATTCAGCAGTGAAGAACTAAGTAATCGGTGGCAACCGAATCCAACGGATTGGTAGGACATTCTTGGGTCAATCCACAACTTGATACTAACACTACTACAGAATAGACTTGTTGTCCCGGGCGGTAACGGCCTTTAGTCCCGGTTACCGCGCCGGAACAACGATCCTGGGACTAAAGGTGCCACCTTTAGTCCCGGGTCATCGAGCCGGGACTAAAGAGGGACCTTTAGTCATCAACCGGGACTAAAGGCCCTCCACCGAAAGAAACAACGGCGCAAGATTTTTTTAGTCCCGATTGGTAACTAACCGGGACTAAAGGTTCCTTTTCTTTTTCTTTTTTTTTGTTTAATTTGTTTTCAGTTCAGTTACACGTATTTGTTTAATATATAATATGTTTTTATGTACGTATTCTACGCTGCTAATATAAATACACGCACGCATATAATTACATCTAATTCTCATCTCGAGCATTATTATATTCGAATAAATTATGAACCTATATATATTATAGATATATATATGTATATATACAACACTTTCATTATCTTGTTCTCGAAAATGACGATATCAATAAACATTTAATTTACATCATTTATTCCTTAGGATCAAAGTAGAACTCGCCGTTGGGATTTAACACTTTTTCTAGAAGAAATCCTACTATTGACTCTTGAACTGCTTTCAGATGGTCTTTTTGCATGACCCTTCATTTCAACCATTCAGTCTTGCATTTGAAATAAAAGGAAAAGTATTAATACATATATATATATATTCATTTAAAAATAAATAAAAAATTGATATATACGTACTCTGAGGACATCTTTAGGAGTTCTTCTTATGTGCGCAGTGATAAATTCACAAACGTAGTATCCACACAAGTTATTACCTGGTTGCTGCCGCAAACACCACTGTACGAGAAGAAGATTATTCTCATCATCTCACACGTAAATTGAAGTACGATATAGTAATTAAACACGTGGGGAAGTGTATATAGTACAACTTACTAGTATTTCAACTACATTAAGTGGTGCCTTGCAATCCTTGCGATGTTGCCGAATAAACTCTTTCCAAACCCTGTGCGACCAATAATGTACGATCGTTAATAAATTATGGCAAAGTCTATTCAATAATAGTTGTGCGCGAGAGATCAAAATTACCCCTGGATAATGTCTATCATATCTTGGTATAGTGCCCGCTCTTTTCTCAACGAGTCAAAGATTACTAACCGACTTGAGTTTAACTCAATGACAATGAGTATCCAGTGAAACCTACATTGGTTTATACACACATGTACATGCATATAAGTTGTATTGATATTACATAAAATGTGTAGACTACATTATTATTAACACTTACTCAAAGTTGTACGGGAAAAGTATTGTTGTCTTGTCGTCTTCGCTTCACGAAGAATATCATGATATTCTCCTCATGCTTCGAGATACCCACCGCTCCTTGACAATAATACCGGTTTTGAATACGATATAAGGATCAATGAAGCCAACACTGGTGTCTTGTATTCTTTGGAGCTCTGACATCTGGAATCTATATATAAATATAAGTTACATGTGAGGATAATTATATACACGTACGCATGGAAGTGAGTTTATTAAATAAAAGTAAGAATCACTTACAAACAAAAGGAGCTAATGATTGATTTGTCCAGAGCGTCCATGTGGTATAGTTGATGCAATTCTTTGAAACTAATATGTAAGATGTCATCGCCACGAAGTAATGATGGTCTCTAAATCGACAAAGATCCACTTTGCTCACCCCCTTACACGCTTGCATGTACCACTTGTTGAGCAAGTACATTTATGCGTACCCAATTCATTCAGAGCAGCAGGTTGTACAAACTTTGCCATATTTATAAGTCTTCCGTATCAACTTCCGTGTTCTGGATTGGAGCTTTGCCCATCAATTGATCCAAGGTTAAACCAGTATCTTCAAAAAAAAACATTAAGGGCTTGAACCGACACTTCTCCAGAGTTGTCTGGTCGATAGACTTCTATGTTGGAACCATATTCATTAGCAACAACAAGATTTTGCATTGGTTGCTTACATTGTCCGAGTATGGGACATCCTTCCTGATGCTCTTTTCCTTTTCTTATCTCGCATCATGTGACTTCACGAGGGAGCGGTCATAGTCGATAGTAGTGGCGAAGGCTTACGAAGTTCAATCATCTTTTTCTTGTGAGCATCGACCTTCTTCCTCCTCAAAGACATCTCGTGGTATGTAAAAAGTACGGCTTCTCCTTAAGCTTCACTTGACTCTTGTTTTGATATCTATAAAAAAAATCTTTCACTTTTTTGTCTTCTTCAGCTGCTATTTGCTCATCAGTCTTTTCAGGAAGTATTTCTTGAGAAATAACTCTTTTTCTCGGGGTCTTCTTTGCCACCGGGACCTTAGACGTCTTTGTAGTGCGTCGCGGTGGAGGGGGTGGGGGCGGTGTTGGAGACCGGCGTGGAGGCGATGAGGGCGGTGTTGGTGGAGACCGGCGTGGTGGTGTTGGAGATTGTTGTTGAGGTGGTGGGGCTGGTGTAGGAGTTGGAGTTCGTTGTGGAGGCGATGGGGCCGGTGTAGGAGTTGGCGATCACCGTGGGGATGAAGTCGTCTCACCCCCCGCGACGCTGTGATGAGATGGGGAATGAATGATTGGGCTAGGCTGGGGGGAGACCCTGCTACAAAAACAAGTTGTGTGTCAATTATTTTTTAAGCCAATAAAAAATTAATGGAAAATAATATTTCATTCACTTTCATTCGTACCTAGGGTGAGGTAGGGGAAGCGGTGGCGCCCCAGGAATGATGATGAAGCGTTTGCGCCATTGAATAAATGTCTTCTCTGCTTCTCCTAGTGTCTTCTCCCCATCACCGCCTTCAATGTTAAGAGGAACATTGATGTAACCTTTGAGCACTCTATCGACTGAGACGCTAGCATATCCAGGTTGAATAACTGACCCATGGATTCTTGGTGTCTTCGTTCGGTCTATTGGAGATACAACCCCAATAGCCACCATGATTGATGCATTATTACCATCTGGAATGTGCAACTCACATGTTGTTAGAGGCTCGGTAATGTCATCAACAGGGAAGCGCAACCCAGCGTCATCTTGAATAACTGGCAGCTCCGTGGAAGCACAACTGCTTTTCATCTGACCAACGGGGCTAATGGTGACTCCCGACGTTGATTGCGATTGCATTTGACTCATTACTAGCTGCACTTGCCTCTTGATCTCCTCCTGCATTCTTGCCTCAAGAGATTTTTCTCGTTCACGTGATTCAAGCAATGCTTGTCGTGACTCATCAACAAATTGCTCCAATGCACGGATTCGTTCTGCCTCCTCATCCTTCTTTCTCTAGCGGCTTCTGTAGGTATCCTTGTCTGCTGGGAATGCGTGTAGCCACGGAACCGCCCCATAGCCTCTTGTTCGACCACCGTGTTCGGGATTCTCTAGGGCATATGTCAATTCATCCTTCTCTCTGTTGGGCTTGAAAACACCACTATCAGCTTCTTCCCTAGCACGAGCTAGTCTCTGTGTTGCTCTCTTAATTTTTTGGCCGAAAATTAGCTTGCTAGTGTCTGGGTCTAGGCTTCCCCCATGAGCGTAGAACCAATTCTTCACGCGTTGAGGCTAGTTCTTCTCTATTGTTTTAGGTATGATTCCCTTGGCAGTAATCTCTGCTTTTAGGTTCTGCCACTTGGGAATAGCACTCCTATAACCACCTGATCCCATGCGATGATGGTATTGCTTCTGTTAGGCATTCTGCCGATTCCTCATCACACGTTCCTCACTGTCTTGAGATGTCTTGTATTCTACGAAGGCATCCCAATAGGACTCCAACTTGACAAATGCCTTAGCATTGAAATCCGACGTAGCATTCTTCAAGATAAACTTTTTATACAATGTCTTCTTCTAACTCTGGAACAATGTTGCCATCTTCTTCATTGTCCAATCCCTCACTAGCTCCTTTAAAGCATCATCTGCTTGTAATGTGAAATGCTGAGTGATATCTCTCAAAGCTAGGTTCTTGTCACGATCAGATACAAAACTAACATTAGGAGCGGATATCTTCTGCTTCCATTCACGAGCACTAACTGGGATCCTATCCCTTACAATGAACCCACATTGATTGACATATGTCTGAGCATGTGGGTCCAATGGTTTGCCGGTGTCGGTGTCGAATTCTGATATTATGAAACTGCCCTCTAATGACTTTTTTGGCCCTCGGACTTTCCTACTTTTATCGGTGGTTGATGTAGATCCAGAGATCGGCTACATGAGTAGAAACACAACGATTAACAACAAATATACGTACGCATACATCTATAAGAGATGATAGATAATCGAATATACCTCGCCAGTATTTTCTTGCGCGACAATTTGTTGATTTTCAACCACCGGCATATTCAGGATATCCTCATAATCAGCAAAGTACTGACTCATGTCATCTACATCCACATTGGTGCCGACGTTGATAATATCCACCATTATGTCATCACTCAAGTTATCATCCGGAGCAGCCATTTGTATCTTCAAGATAACACATAGATAGAATTACTATGGTACATAACATAAGTACATGTGATAACACATATAGAATTACTAAATCCAATTAAATATAATAACACATAATATTTCATAAGGATAAACAATAATAAGGTATAGGCTTTGGAATCGAATCAAAAACACTTTCGATCCAAAAACATGGAAATAAGTACATGTATATATATACACATAGAATGATACAATATATTTTCTCTCTCTCTCAACATATAGAAATAAGTGCATATGTCTATATCTCTAGATATGGATGTGATAACACATAGAATGTCTCTCTAGATACAATTTTCTCTCTCTCAACACATGAAAATAAGTACATGTATATATACATATAGAAATAATTAAGTACATATGTATACATATAGAATCTCTCTCTAGATATATATAGAGAGATAGAATATATAATTACTAAATCCAATTAAATAAATCTAACATGAAATTAGATAAACTAGTAATAGATAATACATTTTAATCTAACATATATCAAAAACTATAATAAAAAACTATCTAAAAAAATTATCTAAATAAAATACTAATTAAATTTTAATACATTTAAATCTAACATATATCAAAAACTATCTAAAAAATAACTAAAAACCTAACAATAAACTACTAATTAAAATTTAATACATTTTAATCTAACATACGGCCGAGATTTTGTAAAAAAAATCTAAAAAACATGGCCGATCGAGAGCAGCAGACGAGAGTTCGACGGAGGGTACGGTGGGCGCGCGGGAAGCGTCGGCGACGGAGGTTGGGGTCGGGTGTGGCGGCGGAGACAGGGTGCGGCGTGCGATGCGGGCTGGGAGAATGGCGTGGTCAAGGCGGGGTGATTTACGACGACGGCAAGGCGTGAGACGAGCTCGAGCTCGACGACGGCGGATGGCGCCATGGGCCAAGGGGGAGGTTGACGATGGGGCGAGATCGAAGATGAACAGAATAGACGTTCGATATATATAGGTTGGACCCTTTAGTCCCGGTGGTAAGACTAACCGGGACTAAAGGTCCAACCCTTTAGTCCCGGCTGCCTCTAAAGCCGGGACTAAAGGCTTTTAGTCCCGGTTGGTGTTACCAATATGACTAAAAGGTATTTTAAAGCGGCACCAAATTGCCGCCCACCCTTTAGTCCCGGTTCTTGGCCCGGGCCGGGATGAAGGCTCTAAAATTTTGGCAACCCTTGACGTAATTGGAAAGGCACAGGATTTTGATTTTGTTTAATACTAGGTTAATCAATTAATTCCATAGCAACTTCAATACTTTGCAATATTTATTTTAAAAAATACTATTGATTAACTAATTATTTATTGTAAATAGGAAAATTTTGTAACCTAAAGTTTTTAATTTCTTTTATAAATATAGAATATAAATGTTACTAATACTAAGTATTTTGTTAATGCAAAAATATATTTGTAACTTAAAATTAATAAAACTAATATTATTCGATAGGAAATTTATTATCACATTATTGTAACGTCAATGTTTCAATTTTTTCTTGGTTTTTAACCAAAATTGACATTATACCACATAACCTTGGCATTATATCACATTATACCACTGCAACAACTTTGTATGGTCTTTATTTCTGAACAAACGTTTTAAGCGTGGTATTATAGGAGCATACCACATAACCTTGGCAGGAATTTTCTTTCTAGGACGTTGTTCACCCTCGACGTCACCAGGATCATCGCGCCTAATCTTATACCGCGATGCTTTACATACCGGGCATTCATCCAAATTCTCATATTCATTGCCATGGTAGAGGATGCAGTCATTAGGACATGCATGTATCTTCTAGATTTTTAATCCCAAAGGGTAGACAACCTTTTTTGCTTCGTACGTAGTGGTGGGCAATTCATTTGGCTTCGGAAGCATCTTCTTTATGAGGTTCAATAAATTCCCAAATGCCTTGTCGGATACACCATTCTTTGTTTGTTTCAACTTTGTAGCAATTCCAATTGTTGTACCCACTTTTTTTTGCCCCTCTTCATTCGGTCGGTATAGCAACTTCCTATGATCCTCAAGCATGTGCTCGAACTTAACTTTCTCTTTTTCACTTTCCCATTCTTGTTGTGCATCACGAATGGCATCGCCAAGAGCATCACCGAATCATCTTCTCTCGCTACCTCTTCTTCATCTCCCCCATTGTAGTATCATCAAAGGCACCATCTTTGAGCAATAATGTCATCAATGTCTAAATCTTCTCCTTCACCTTCTTCCATCATGACCCCGCTTTCTCCATGCTTAGTCCAACATATATAGTTTGACATGAAATCGACTTAAGCAAATGTGAATGAAGACTCATTGAGCTTGAATATTCCTTTAAATTCTTACATAGGGCACATGGACAGCATATGAAACCATCCCACTTATTTGCCTCGGCCACACCTAAGAAATAGTGCAAGCCCTTAATAAAGTCTTGGGAGCGGCGATCGGCATTGTACATCCAATGGCGTGACATAATCAGATATTACGACAAATTATGAAAACCTTGAACATAATTAAGTATTTTATTACACAACATAGATGACACACACACGGTTGATTAATTAACTAAGCCCGGCTACAACGTAAGCAATCCCAACTATCACTAAACAAACTAAAACTACAATGCACTTCAAAGAACATAATTATTTCGTGATCGTGCGCAACTAAAAAACAGACAAATCATTCTTCCATTGAATATCAATAAGCTTCTCCTGCTTTGGCTCATCGCCTCATCGGCAGCACCAAATTCGCACGTATGTAGCATAATCTTCCTCCCAAAGACCAACCATCGCATCCATTGCCCTCCCACAAATTAAAGCCAAAAAATATTTAGTCAAAAATATTCAAGAAAAGCAGGTCAATTAGCCATAATAATCAAATGCGTAAGAAACTCACATCATGCGATCCGGGCACTCATAGAAAACACGACCCTTGTTGGGTCCCTCGTCTCTTGACTCGGTACTCCATCACAATCTTCCGCTTACACTTGCCGCAGATAATGAGAGGGAGTTCGCCTCAATCGTTCAAGAACCGAACAAGAGGCCGAGGATCCCAGTACCGATTGTCATCTACTTTCTATACTTATTTTTGCAAACTACATAAAATTTCACATTTTCTAAAATAATATATTTAAACAAAACAAAAATTATTTATTTATCTAACTAAACAATGAAATATGTACTATGTATAATAGTAAAATACCAAACTATAAAGTGATTTTACTATTGTAAATCATAATGTGATTTTGAGCTAAAAATGACATAGAAATCACATAGCTCAAAAACATGTTTCAATAAATAACCATCCATACTAGTTGACCTTACTTACGTGATCATCTCGGTGAGCATTTCTCCACCGGACAAGCACCGTGCTTGGGCCAAGGAAGAGCTCGATTCTACGAGGAAGGAACACGGTCTTCCACGACCGTTGCCGCTCTCTCTCGTAGAATCAAAGCTCCTCCTCCTGATGTCCGTTACCTTTCGGCAGAGAAAAAATGCTCGCCGAGATGATCACGGTCCGCAAGTTCAACTAGTGCGGATTTTCTACAATTTTCTAACTATTTTCTAAGTTTTTCATTTCATGGAAAAATTAATTCTAAGATCACGTAAGCCGCCGGGGGCGAGGATGGCGCATGCTCCAAATGAGGGCGAGTGAGGCGTGATTTTGATGAACTAATTTAACTTTTGTTTATCCAAACATATATGCAAATCATCATGTGATTTTGAGCTAAAAATGACATAAAATCATAATAAAGTCCAACATATAAAGTTACACATGCATCTACATCGCAAAATGAGGTAAGCTACTGATAAAACATAAGAGGATTAAGTTTGTTACCTCCAAAATCGAAGAGCAACACCAATGGAGGGGGAGAGAGCAAGAACAACAGCAAGCTGAAGAACAGAGGCAGTGAGTTTGAATGGAATGGCTCGGGCTCGGGGAGGAAGAAATGAGCCGGTGTATAGGCCGGCATAATTAGTCCCAGTTAGCTGGCCAAACCGGGACTAAAGATTAATATTTATTCCCGGGGTATCACCCAAACCGGGACTAAAACCTTTAGTCCCGGCTGGTATTACCAACCGGGACTAAAGATTTACCTTTAGTCCCGGTTGGTAATACCAGCCAGGACTAAAGATCTCTGCCACGTGGACGACCGTTGGGCAGGGACTTTTAGTCCCAGTTGGTATTACGAACCAGGACTAAAGGGTCCTTTAGTCCCGGTGGCAAAAAATGCCGAGGCTAATGCTAAATTAGGACATCGTTCTAAAATCTGTTCTCTAATAGTGTGATATTGACTTGCCACTGCCGAGTCAAGACAAAGCTTGGCATTGGCATATCACTTCCGGACAGTGTATTCCCCATATCACTGCTAGGTCATTGCTCAACCTAGTAGTGAGAGTGGGTTCAACCGCCGAATATATATATATATATATATATATATATATATATATATATATATATATATATATATATACACAGAGAGAGAGAGAGAGAGACACACCAGATACTAAGCTTATAACTCAGTAGTGAAAATGGCTAAGTGCCAGTTCTAGCACGTCTAATAATGATAGACTGGCAAAAGACAGTACGTGTCTTCTGCGATAGGATCCACGTGTCGGCTGGCGCGGAGGACGTACCGCCGTGCCACCACCAGGAAACATCTGTCTTCTTGCATTGGCTGCGTCTCCAAGGCACGTCCCATGTTTACTCCACCACGCACTGGGTTCTTGTCTTCGGGAGATGTCATGCGATGGGTCTAGCGGCGTGGTGGGACGGTGGCACGGTGCCGAACACGGCCCATAGACATGCCCATAGGTGGTGTGTGGTCCGTGCTTTAACATGGCCCTACCTGGTACATACACGATCCTAACTTACCATCAGCAATGCAACAGAGCGATCACGTACAGCTCACCTAATATAAGATCCTGTCTGGTACCTGTATACTGATACTGATGTTTTAGTTTGTTGCAAATAAAGCTACTTTTATCGGAATGGAAACCTCTAGAACCTAATGCCGGGAGCGTCATCGATCGTGCCTGTCCCAATGCATGCAAGCTCCAAACTGTTCCTTCAAGCAGCACTAGCGTTCATTCATGTAGTACCTAACATAAGGGGGACCTTGGAGCAAAACCATGCGTACCAGTGCTGTTGGCCCATGCACCGTGTGTAACCCTGCAATTGGCTGCGCCATCGTTGTCACCTCCTTTCCTAGGACCATGATGGGTACGTATATATTGGGTAGGGAAGGCATTATTATTAGCTAGGCAGCACTACTAGCTCACTGATCTGGTTATGTGCATGACGAGATCAGCAGAGTGTCACACGTGTCCTCTTTGGGTCGCTGCCATTTCAGCTCGTGCTGAAAGCTACGACAGGGCAGCCATGACACAAGGAGGTCGGAGGTCCCATCCATGTCCGTACAGCGTGCCCACGATGTATAGTGGGGCTTGAAGTCGATGCATGCCATGATTTGATGGGACACAGTGAGCTGCCTGTGACACGTACTCGTCCTAAAATTAGAGACATCAGAGCATGATTCGCATGTCCTAAAATACATAACAAATTAAAACGACGATTAGCTAGAGCAGCATTTTGGTCAAACGCGTAAGCGAAATTAAAGATGTGAAGGCATGGCGATGCTACCTGACATGATTTCTTGCATATAGCCTTGGCCCCCCATCCCGGATGCTCAAACCAGAGGCTGAGCGTAGCTGCAATTACAAAATATCTCTGAGGTTCATAACCACTACTATATCAACATCTGGTATGTTGCTGGTGTTTATTGTGGGCAGTGCTCACTATGTAAAAAAAAACATCACAGACGCGTCTTTAGAGACGTCACAAACGCGCTTCGACGCGTCTCTAATAACATGCCTGTAGTAAGGTCTTATTACAGACGCGCCTCAACACGCGTCTGTAGTATACCAACGCGCGTCTGTAATTATGTTTCAGACAGACGGTAGAGGTAAAGTAGTGTCTGTGATGACCCTTATCACAGACGCACATAACCAACACGCGTCTGTGACGAACACTTATCGCAGACGCGCATAACCAACACGCGTCTGTGATAACGATTTACTAAAACAAAAAAAAAAGAAAAAAAAAACCAATGCCATTGTCTTATATATCATACATGACATGTCAAATTACATACCGTAGTCAATTGCTAATTAGCAATTTCATGGACATGAAGTAATATCAAAAGCCATTACATGTCCCTCATATACTACAAGTAAACCTACTTTCTACTTGAACTAAGAAGATAAATTGCAGGCATGTAACTAATAATCTTCTTGAAGGAAATATTCAAGTCATTGGATTCAGCATAAGTGATGTAATCACACAGTGAAGTTCAGTACCAATTTGCGACTCAAGTGAGAAGCAAACTAACAAAATTATTAAAGCAAAGAAGGTCTCACCTGCACTGTGCAGCAATCTTCCCCTTACCCATCTTTAGATCATTCCTCTAAGATGCAATGCTGCAAAACGTGAACTGTATGTCAACTAAAGCAAAACATTCCACTAAAATTTATTTCAAAACAACTAAAAACTGAAACACAATGTATATCATTGACAGAATTACTAAGAAGTCAAATTGAGTAACTTTAAAAGCATCTAGATTCACAAACAACCAAAATGGTCATAGAGTATGACAGCTATCTAAAATCTGGTCCCATTTAACTTATAGCTGATGCAAATCACAATAGAAGCAATTGTCACCTCACTACATAGGTCTGTAGCATCATTAGAAGGCCACAATTTGATCCATACAAGAGCGCATCACAGCATAGAAATGCTAGGTAAAATAGAAGAAAAATAAGTGAAGCTTACATGTGTTAGAGTATGAGCCAAGAGCAGTAGGAGGCATAGAAGGCATCAGATTCCTGCAAGGTATAAATGATACCGCTGGTCAAGGAGCTTTTTGAAGGCCACTATTTGATCCATAAGCATCAGCCTCACATTGGAACTTACATTGGGGGATGTCACTTCCCTGCACAGTATGTCACTTCCCTTCACTCCATCCTAGTAGGAGAGCAATTGTTAAATCGCCAGTTCCCTGCACTCAGCAAAACAGTGATGAGAAAAAAAAAGAGATGGCTGCACTTACAGTATCATATTCTACTCTCTGCTACACTGGAGCTATCACTAGACCAAGATACTTACAGGAGTGACATAAGAGATATGAATTTTGCTCTGTGTCTGCATAATTTAAATAGCTAAAATAACAGCACTTTTCTAATTTTAAGATTGACGGCAAGTATTCACACAACACATACAAATCACTGCATACCTCACAATGGAACTTACATGGGGGATGTCACTTCCTGCGCACGTATGAAAGCATCAGTGAACTAGAGTGCCATTGGCTTTATAGTTACACAGAATCAATGCAATATACCCCAACATGAAGCCAACTTGTTTGCCTAGTGCAGTGCTACACTGCAGACTATCTACATTTATCCAGAAATGAGGTAGAAATGGGGTAGACAGGGTAGCCAATTGGCACAATAATGTCCAGTACCCAGGTTCATCTATATTATTGATGTTGAGTAATCTTGAGTGGTATGTCACATGAATGCAATAACAGAAACCTAACATAGTAGAATGGGCAAGTTTTCTTATATGAGAAAGATGTCTAAAAAAATCTGTGGACCAAAATAGATGCAGGTACAATTTAGTAACGGTCTTTTGTATTCACAGGTTTATACTTGTGACAATGGAAATGACTACACATACATAGCATTTTAGTACAACAGAAAATTAAGTAATGTGAAACGCTAATCCAAGATAGATTGAGAAATAACTGTTACTAGACAATAATTGTTGTACTTCATAACCAAAAATGTATCAGTTTAGAAATGCAAGTATTTTTCAAACATCTACACCATGTATGAGCTCTAAAAAATATTAGAGATTGTAACAACAGGAGCATGCTTTTAATTCTAAAAATAGCTCACATGTGATAGGTTAATTAAACATGAACCAGGTTTGAGCAACCGCAGCTCACGCACATTGATCTATCGATCCAACCCCCAAATCAAATCCTAAACCGAGCACAAAAACCCTAATAGATTACGTTAGCTAGGGTTTGGGTGCATACCTGGTGGGTGCTCGTCGCTGGCGAATGTCAAGGGCCCGACGAAGCCCAGGGTGAGCGCAGATCTGGAGGAGGGAGTCGATGTCGGCTGGAGGACGGAGGCAGCCCCAGTGGATGTGGGTGGAGGGAGGGGCATTGGTTGGATCTGAAGGAGAGGGAGGCGTCGCCGGTCGGTCTGGAGGAGGGAGGCGCCGCCATCCAGTCTTGCATGGGGAGCCACCGCCGTCTTCCGAGGGAAGGGAGGGGAGGAGTTGTAGTGGAGGAGGGGGTGGTGACCTCACCGGTGGAGGAGGGGGTGGCCGCCGCGACGGTTGAAGAGAGGAGGGGGAGGCGACGGGAGATGGTCGGGGCTCGGGGCGGTGGCGTCGGAGGAAGAGAGGAGAGGTGCGAGGGACAGATCAAGGGGTGGAGTCGGACACGGACCTGAGTTGCGAAGTCCACGGGATTTGATAATATTTTTGGGTTCAGGAACTCTCTGCGTGTGATGCGCGTTGACGGGGCACGTCTCTTGTAAAATGCCTTTAACACAGACGCGCCTTATTCATATACCACAGACGCGACTCATTAATTAGAGACGCGCTTTTCAAACACGCGTCTGTAGTAGACGTTTATTATAGATGTGTGTTGAACCCGCTTGACCAGTAACCCTGGTTGGCGACTTAATACAGACATGTGTTTAGAACGCACGTCTGTAAACTCATATTACAGACGCGCGTTTGTCCTGGTGTCTGTAGGGAGCGTGGTGGATATGTGGCTTTTTTGCATAGTGGCTGATGCAGACATATATATAGAGGTGTCAATATTAAAAGCAGTGTTTGTCTCTTATCTTCTTCTGATGATGTTGCTATCGACTTCAAACACCCAACCTGGGTCAAAGTCAATAAGTACCGCTTCTTTGGGTGAGAGTAGTATTTTCAAGTGTATTTTTTTAGGAACTTTCTGTAAGTGTATTACTATTTGCAATCAATACTGTTTGCACATGAGATAATGTCCATATCACGGTGTTAATACTACATCTATCCACAAAAGATTACAAATCTAGGTCCATTCTTGTTTCATATGTTTAAGGCTTAACCGAATATCACTACTACACAAAATATTTTGCGAGACGTTTTGAAATTGGCCTCGGAGGCGGGCGGACTTTTAAACCACCTCGGTTAATGCCTGGGATTAACCGAGGCGGTCATTTTTTATTAACCGAGGCGGTCACAGTCAATCGCCTCGCAAAATAGATTTACCGAGGCGGTTAAAAAATAACCTCCACCTAAAATCTATTAATCGAGGCGGGCTTTATAAGAGGCCCGCCTGCAAAAATACCTCTATTTATGGAGGTGGGTCCACCCCGGTTAAAATTCCCGAGGCCCAACAAAAAGCCCATATCCAATCAACTATCGGGTTTATATATATACAGGAATAGGGGAGTTAGGGTTCACTCACCTCCCTCACTCAGCAGCCGAGCGCCCCATCCTCTCTCTCATGCCTTGCCTCCCTCTCCACACCCCACTGTCCCGTGCCTCCTAAGCGGCCCCTCCTCTCTCCTCTCCCCCACTCTCCCGTGCCTTCCTCTCCCTCTCCCTCACCAACAGCGGATATGGATCAAGGAGCTGGCAGTGCAGCCTCACGGGGGCGGCGGTCTGGCCGAGAAGGCGGCGCGGGCATGGGCCTGGCTAAGGCGGCGCTCCTAGCGGCGCGCTCCTCCACCGACAGCGCTAGCTCCTTCCCCGATGGCAGCGCGCTGCTCCCTCGAGCTCCTCCACCTACGGCGGCGCGTGGGGTGGCGCGGATCCAGGGCAGGGCGACGCAGATCGAGGGTGGGGCAGCATAGATCCAAGGCTGGGCGGCCCCCATCCACGGCGGCGCGCGAGGTCACCCACAGCCGCGGTGGATCTACTGTGGCGACGGCGGATCTGCGTGGTGGCAATGCTGGTGCGGACGCAGCGGCTACCGACGTGCGGTGAGCTTGCGGACGCGGACGCAGACGCGGAGCGCGGTGGGTCACGGTCCAGATCTAGGCCCGGTTAGGGCTGGATCTGGGCTTTTTCTTTTTTTTTTTTTTATTTACCGAGGCGGGCATCGAACCGCCTCGGAAAAGGTCCCATTTACCGTGACCTTTCGTCCAAGGCTGTTGCAAAAACTGCCTCGGTTAATTCTTTTTGCCCGCCATGGTTAACATTTCTGTAGTGTTGTATATAAGTTAAAATATTAATATTTGTGACACTAAATAAGTATAGTACAAAAATATATCTCATGACAAGTATAATGATACTTATTTAATGTTATAAATATAGATATGTTTTATTTATAGTTAGTTAAACTCAAGATACTTTACCTTGGTACTATACTCGAATTGTATGCTTTTGTAGACAGAGGGAGTAGCTACTATTGGATAGTGCATTTGTAGACAGAGGGAGTACTATAATTATATTAGATTTATACTCATTAGATTTATATATACTCAAATGCACTATCCAATAATTATAAGTTTATAATCATAAACAATATAACATAAAATAAATGAGCGATCAAAGTGTAATTCACTACTACATAAAGGGTTTGTAGGGGCGGCTCAAGACTATTTGTAGGGGCGGTTTGGCCAGCCGCACCTACCAAACCGTCTCTACAAATCATGCATTTGTAGGGACGGTTCCCAGACCGCCCCTACAAATCGATTTGTAGGGGCGGCTGTAGTACCAGCTGCCGCTATAATACCTATTTGTAGGGGCGGTTCAGTCTAGAACCGTCCCTATAGTATATTTTCCCACCAAAAAATTCAAAATTTACAATTCAAATTCGACCAGAACACTGTTTGTTTCCGCGTATTCCATCCAGCGTTCGCATTGCGAGTGAGCGAGGAAAGCGAGATAATCCCGCCGAACGCCCCGCGACCAACGTTCCGAACCGCAAGAGTATTATATAAACTACAAGCACAAGTCCAATTCACAAGAATATATACAATCCATCATTAAATAGACATAATTCACAAGGTAAAACCAATGTCAAATTCCATACACATTGTTATCAACGTTCTAGAGCTAGCCTTTTAGTCTCACGAAGGTGTTGGTACTGAGGATTTCTACCTAAGTCAGACTCTCGGTCATGGTAGGTGCCTTTGATGTGTACAATCTGGTCCAATATGATGTTGCAAAGGTCGCCGATGAGCTCTAAGAGTTGGTCATCCTTGTATGGATCTCTTTTCATTTCTTTATCTTATTTCCACTACAAGAGAACAAGTTTCGGTTTAGTATTTCATACCATGTACGAAGTTTTTATACTACAGGTGAAGAGGTTCAAACTTACCCTTAAGGGGTGTCTCCTGTAGGCACTGGTGTTACTCATCATAGAACATACATAGTATCCACAATGTACACTCCCAGGCTTCTGCTTGGGGCACAATGTGTTTTGCATATGGAAATGTTAAGTAATGCTTTTGACAACCATGTAATGGAGTACTGAAGAAGTAAGTTACACTTACCGCATATAGTGTTTTTATGGCCAACTTTTCCTTCCTTACTGGATCATGCCTTCATGATGTTTAGTGGCATAAAACCTAAATGACCTGTTCGGATTATTTTAGCAAATATAACTTGTTAGTATCCAAAAGTGAACGTTACAAGTATGTATACAAACATATAAGCTAATGAGGATTGTCGATATGAATACGTCTTGAGAATTGATATGAAGTCTTTATATGTCACTGAGTCCCTATCTATTGAATCAAAGACCCATGCCATGCTCCTCCCAACATCGACGCCTATACAAATCCAGTGGTTGCTGCATGGATTTAATCATAGAACTAGATAAGCTCTTTTGCATCGAATAAAATATATCGAACAAAACTTTAAGTATAGAGTTGAACTTACTCGAAGTTGTATGGTAGCCATATAGTAGAGTGCTGTTGGAGAATTTTAAAAGCCAGGGCAATGTATGCCGAAACCTTAAGGGACTCTTTCCTTAGTTTCGTCGTACGAATATGCTCTTTCTCCCAAAGGGTCTTTCCAGCAGCTAGCTCTTTGTCATCCAGTTTCCACTATTTAGGGTAATAAAAATTTGTTTGTGCTATAGCTTGAGGGTCTATATACCCGGCTTTCACACTTGGCATTTGTTGTACAATGTGCACTTGCATTCTACAAATCACGACGTGGGTTAGTTACAACAAAATTCAAAGATTACATTCATATCATATCGGGAGGACAAGGACTTATAGGCACCACGTGCGAATTAGATTCATCTCCATTGCTCCGAGGTGAAAGCATGTCTGCATGTCATTGAAGTCAAAGACAATTTTCCTAGCTGGGCTTCCAAATATGCTGGTGGAGAAACATGCTTGTACGAGGTCTATGCTCATTGGGAGAACACGCAAGTACCAATCATGGAACCTTCTCATTCCATGTGGTAGGCGCTGGATGTCCTGGTTTGGTAGGAAGGGCTTGCTTCTTTCATATGTTTTTGGGCAATCCTTTGACCATTTGATGGCATCAACATTTGGATACTGCTTTGCTGTTTGGTGGAGTTTGCTAGTGATGGCCTCCTTAGAAGCCCATGATGGGACTTTTTTAACTTGGTTCTCAGGCTTGAACTGGTCATGGGAATACCACTTGTGCACCAATGAGACGTCTTTCACCAGAACATAAATTTGTCTTATGGTCATTGGATGCTTCTTTTGAAGTTCCCATTCAGGCATGTCCTCATCTTCTTGTGCATCACCTTCTTCAGGAGGCACTCATTGTTCATGTATCGGTTGTGCTTGTTGAGAAGACCGTGGCATCTCATCACGTACTTGCTCGGTATGAGCTGAAGAAGGTTGTGGCTTATCAGGCACATGCTCGCTAGGATGCGGGGAAGAATGTGGCATCTCAGGAATGTGGTGGTCATGAGATGGTGAAAATATCTCCCTGACCTCAACAACTCGCTCCAAATTTGGTAGAGGGGGATGCGGCGAAGAAGCAGTCAATATAATGTCCCATTTGTGCCAGAGGATGAACTACCCTATTACATCTCCGGGTAACACCAGCCCCTTAGTAGTTACGTAGTCTATCCTCCACTGCATGAACTCGGGCTTCATGGTATGCACCTCGACCCTAGTGTAGTCCAGCGGTATCTTATTATTGTGGTGTAAGCCACCGGGAGGATGTGCCACACCCGTTGCCACCTCCATCACAATGTTTTGCCGGCCGCTGAGAAATACCAAGGTGCAACTAGTTGGTTCCCATATGCGATCGACGAAGGTTGTGGCTATAGTGGAACCTTGGCTGCTAGGAACTTTCAGAGGGCTGCCAACTAATGCCAGTTCTCTTGACGGCGTCATTAATATCCGTGGCTCCATAGACAGTCCTTGCTCCTCCAGCACCTTCACAACTAGAGCCTTCATTTGGAGCTCAAGATTAGTCTCCCGATCTCTGCCATGTTTCTTGTACATGTGCCTATCCTCTTTGAATCCGTGCTTCTAGGTCATCCTTTTCCCTAGCCCCCTGGTGCAGCCTATGTGCTCCTTGTTTCCCAAGCCAAGGCTAAGCTCGTCCCTCTCTCTGGAAGGATTGAATGAGCCCTTCTCCTTGTCTTCAGCATATTTTAGTATCCTTGATACTGCCTCTTGGGTCTCTGGCTTATCAAACTTAAGATTACCGCCGGATGATTCTGTACTCCTCGCATATATCCAATTCCTTGAGCGTACCTTCAAATTCATCACATCGATATTCCCAGCAGCTGTGGCCTCTTCGTCCATCTTCCCAAATTGCTCTTCCTTGGCATAGTAGCCACTAGGTCCTAGATGATGGTGGTGTTTGTTCCTCTTCACCAGCTTGGTGTTACGGGCACTGAGCTCCAATACCTCCGGTGAAGTCTTCTGAGCCATGAGCTCCTTCCATTGACTAGGAGTTATGTTGTCGAACTTGTTGAAGGAAGTTAACCCCTTTTGGATATACTTCTTGGTGAGCCCCGACCTCCAACGTCGGAATGACTCTCCCATGATCATGAAAGCATTTTTTACCAGTTCTTTCTTACCCTCCGAAAATCTAAAATTGAGCTTCAGCTGCCTATCCCATAGTTCATCCTTTTCTTCTCTGGTACCCCTTTCCAGTTAGGAATTGCTGGGTTCAATTTATCTCTTACTAGGGCCCCAATCACATTATGAAATCGTCCTCTTAATTCCTTCGGCTCAAGGATCTTCCCTGCTGGCCCGACCTTTGTTATCACATAGCATGCCTTATCTGGATATTGATTTGCTTTTCTATCCCCTTGTTTCCTCTTAGGCTTGGTAGTCATGGTTGTGTCTTAAGGTTGTGGAGCAGAGGCCTCAATGTCCGTCTCTGTGGCTGTTACCTCTACTCTCCTTTCCTCTACTTCGTCTTGTCCAGCGAGAAGTCGCGGACGTCGACGTCGTCTTTCTCGAGTTTCAGGAGGGACCTGTATATACGATAGGTCAAAGTGTTAGCAGAGGTAACATAGTCAAAGCTTTAGCAAAATTTACAAGCTAATGCTTTTTCCCTACCTCCTCGTTCGGGTCAAAATCCTTGTCCAAATCTTCCTCCGTTGGCCTCCTTCTGGCTTCACATGGGAAAGGATCCTCAGGACTTACATATCCCTCTTCTAAGTCCTCATCATCATCATCATCATCTTCTTCTTCGCCTTCAGCAGCCTCTCTTGCTCTTCCTTCTGCTCCCCCTTCCTTCGCGTCACACTGCTCCTGAGTAAGCATCACTTCTAGATCCTTTTCTAACTCATTATCGAACTGCTCCTACGTAAGCTGGTCCTCTAGTACTTGCTCCTCATAGGTTGGCTACTCATTGTGCTCGGGGCATTGGGCTGCACTGTCTGGTGTCCACGACATTATTTCACATTTTGTTCTAATAGATGCAAGAAAGTGTACTTTAGGTATGCGAGAAGGTATAAGAAATTAAAAAGGTCTATAAACCAAAGTAGTCCTATAAAACAACAATATATCAAAAAATGAGTAGTAGCAGTAGTAGAGGCCTCAGAAACATGTCAATCATCATCTGATCCTGAACTTAGAGCATCAAGGCATCATAAACAGAGAAGAGAGGAGAAGGTAATGTAGGGGCAGCTGCTAATGATGCCAAGTTCCTCACAAGTTCTTGATCATCAGCTCATATTCCATATAATGCATGGACTTCGACAATATCATCATCGACAAAACAAAGGAGAGGAGAGGAGAGGGGAGATTTGACAAAAAAACCAACAGCTGCTTAGCAAACATAGAGCAGCAGCTGATGGCAAAAGACAGGACAAGTCCTGGGCGAGTCCTGGGAGATTTGGCAAAAAAGCGACAGCTGCTTAGCAAACATAGAGCAAGTTAATACATAGGGATGCATAGTAATGCATAGTACCAAGGATTTAACACATTGGAAAAATAGCAACCAGTAGTACTAGTAGTAAGACAGCAACAGTATTAATAGTAGGACAACAATAGTAAATAAAATAACTCAAACAGAAATGAACATATTTCTACTCTAATGCAATATATTTGAAGAAGAAATTTCAGCAACAGCACTGGTTAATGTTTTATGCTGACATAGGTTTATAGTCATTTAATCTATAAGCAATTACAAGATGTAACTAAAACTAAAACAACACTTGATGAGCAGAATTCACAATTTAGAACGAGCTTCTAGAAGGGGGCAGAATATATCTAGAGTAGTAGAGTAGTAGAGTAGAGTAGAGTAGAGTAGTCGTAGGAGTAAGTGTAGCAGTAGGGGTAGAGTAGTAGAGTAGAGTAGAGTAGAGTAGTAGAGAGCATCAACCAGCACTAGCAGTATAAGAAAAAACTGACAGCACCAGCACCAGCAGCTAGTAGTACTAATAGAGTAGGAGGAGGAGGAGACAGTAGGAGTAGTGTAGAGTAGTAGAAGTAGAGTAGCAGTACAGTAGACAGTAGGAGTAGTGTAGAGTAGGATTAGCAGTAGATAGTAGGAGTAGTGTAGAGTAGGATTAGCAGTACAGTAGATAGTAGGAGTAGTGTAGAGTAGGATTTATCCATGTTTTTTAATATTAAACAGATCACCAACCATCAAACAAAAAATGAGAGAGAGAATGATCACAAGTGAAGTGAGAAGTGACTAAACTAACGTTTGTTTGGGTTGGGGGTTGGGGACGGTCGTAATGTCACTCTGTTCTTTTGGCTCCAGGCGCTGGCCACTGGTCCAGATCAGAGAGGCTGGCAGCCAGAGTAAAAAGAGAGTAAACAGAGGGAGCAATACAAGGTGCGAACAAGGACAAATTTGTGTGCGATGCGACGGCGATTTTTCCTCCTGGTTTCTCAGTAGAAGATGATGGGATGGGAATGTGAGAGCTAGGAGATGAGATGAATAAGCTTTGCCGACTTTGGTGCTAAATAATGAGGTATGCATGTTTGGGCATTGAAAATTCTTTCCGATGACTGACCGAGGTGTGCCTAGTTTCGCTTGCATGAGGCTTCGCCCCTACCCTCAGAAGCAAACTCATCAAAATGTGATGGCAACAATTCACAATTCTGCATAGGGGGAAGTTCACTGGAGTAAGCCTTGAACCCCCCAAACCTCTCCCCACCTACCCACCTCCAAAACAAAACAAAAAAAGGAGAAGGGGGGTGCATCGCCAGCAGCCAGCTTTGATCAACACAAGGTCAGATTTAATCAACACAGCAGCCAGCAGTTGGAAGGAATAATATGACAGTAGACAGTAGTACTAAGACAGTAGTAGAGACAGTAGGAGTAGTGTAGAGTAGCATGCAGCAGGTAGCAGCCATGGCCCATGATATATATGTGGAAGGAATAATATGATGGATAGGTGTACCAGCAGCAAAAGAGCTAGTTAGCAGGGAATGAAGAGCATATATGAACATGATGATGCAGAGCAGTAGCATCCATCTTATATCATTGCAAACATGAGCAGTGGTAGTTCATGATGAAGGAAGGAACCAGTGCTAGATGGATGGATCAAAGATAGATAGATAGATGTAGATCGATGAAAGCAAGTATAAGATGTTGATAAGATGAGGGTTAGTTCAATCGATTTGCCTCATATTTATTTGCCTTTTCATTTGACCTTGAACTTAGAGCTTAAGAAACATAGACAGCAACAAACCTCAAATAGATAGTAGAAAACCAAGATCATGATAGGCATGAAACCATGAGAGACATCCAGCCCAGCCATCAGATTATCACAACCACCCAGCTATTGCTTGGGCATGGATGTCTCACATGGTTTGATGACAGCCATGAGAAGCATAAGCAGAAGATAGAAGAAACAATGCTCCAGTACCTCACAAGTCTAAGGTCATCAATGTGCATAATCCATTACTCAACTGGCACTGTTATCTTCATAGGCATGAAAAGGATCTCACAATTGTATCAGCCTCAGTCAAAAAAATGGTGGACATCATAGTCACAAAAAAATGCAGGCCTCAGCTAACTACAAACTAACTTATGATCATCTTTCAAGCTAACTGCAATCATCCCATATGGCAAATAAGAACACAAATTGCTGAGGCAAGTTCATGGCTCCCATGGAAGTGTGGAACACGTCCATCCCAGCCATCAGGTTGGCATGCCAATAGTTGCTTGGGAATGGACATATCCCATGGTTTGATGAAAGACATGAGATAACACAAGAAGACAAAAAAGCACCAACAGAAAGAATACCCACAGCCACCTTAGATTGCTATAGTTTGCATCATCGGCCGATGAAACCAGAGAAGCAACAGCGGAGGACGAACCTGATGGGTGCATGGAAGCAGGCGAGAATACCAATCCAGAAAGCAATTTAAGACTAAAGCACCATAATAATATAGTGTTGGTGATGCAGAAACAATGGTAGAAGTGTAGTAGGTACCATTGGCATTGCCAGAAGCATCAATTTACTAATGGTAGAAGTGCAGCAAGTACCATTTGGCATTGGCAGAAAGCAATTAAGCCGGTGATGCCTTTAAACCAACTAAAGTGACACTGATGGAAGACAACAATAAACTGAGATTTCTCTATTTTCTATTTCATTATCATGAAGAAGAATGTAACATGACCCGATCTTGGAATTTTGATAAAATTTGGAACTTCTATTTCAGGAACTTGAAAGTTTGCGTTTAGGCATTTGGGAGGGAGTCATGGAGTAGAGCAGTCTAAACAGGCCCTAACTTGTGTCTTCCTTTTTTTGATATAAAGTGATGAAGTTAGTGAATTGGACATGAGCTTTCACTAATGCAGTGATGCTTGTACATAACCCCACAGATTGACTATGAAAAAGAAAAGGAATGGAAAAGGAAGGCACGGACAACATTGACTAATTGGTGTATGAGCTTAGAGACAATAATACAATGGTCTCCTTATTTCTGCTTTGGGAATAGTATACACTCATTTCAAGTGGAGGCATTTATGTGTTCTTGATGCCTGTATGTTGCTTATCTGTAGTTTGGCTCCATAGGGGAACAAGGAACTCAAATTATTATATACAATCTGTGGGAGGATGATGAAGGAGAGCTGGAGCTTGATTTTGATGCTGACGCAAATGTAAGTGTCAAACTAGTAAGTAATTAGTTCATATTGACACAAACGTAGTCTGCTACCTTATTGATGCTCAAATTGCAGGATATTCAGATTAGAGGTGTTAATAGAGATCAGAACAAAATCCAGAAGGCAAATCAGTTTCCAAACTCCAAACACTTCTTTACTTATAGACATTCTCTAAGGGTAAGTTTTAGATGTACTTATGCATTTGTCCCAGTCAGTTTTTTCTATATTCTATGAAGCAGTTATTCTAGTTGTGTCCCAATCAATATTCTGTGAAGTAGTTATTCTAGTTATTCTGTGAAGCAGTTATTCCCGTGGCAGCATGCTTGCAAGGATCAGATACCACATGCATGATTATATTTACTTTTGTCGATTTAGATGACAACACAAGTCTAGAACTAATATTTGTGTTAAGATGTATTTAAAGGTTTTCTAAGGTTCTATGGATATAAGAAATCAAAATGAAATAAAAAATTTGAAGCCAGGATAAATAGAGGGTTGAGTGGGGCTTGTCTTATGACTTAAAGTTAGTCAAATTAGAATGATACTAGGTTCAAGTTGCAGAGATGACACCTAGAGTGTTGCAAGCTCAACCAAATGAAAGAACTCAAGGGCTACTATCGAGTACGTGGGCTCTAGATACCTTCAGTGAGGTCATAAATGACTCTCAGGAGGGTGTAGAGCAGGTCGATTGGCCAAGAGCAAATCTAGCTCAGGTTACCTCATTGACTTAGCAGATAAGGCATAACCAAGATATATATACATTAAAAATGATTGAATTTTTTGTAAAAGACTATAAACAACTTGTAAACCAATCAAGATAAGACTATATCTTTACCCTTATTTCACAGTTTACAAGAAGAGATACAGAGCCCATCTATAGCAATACGCTAATACCTATAATAGACAATAGTTGCAACCCTTCTACTCACGATTAACCCGAATATAAAACATCATGACACATGACACCTCTTATTTGAACTAGTATAAAAATATGTGTCCCATTTACTGCTAAAACACCGATAGATAAACTACAAAACAATGGCAGCAGTATACTATGAGAGATATGGGAGAATTGACTTAATAAAAATATTCATGCTCCATTGGCCATTGCTTTAATTATTAGTGCATACCATAATATTACGGGGAAAAAAGATTGAACACCATAATATTATCAATCATCTCATGCTAAAGAAGCAACTTACTTATAAGCCAACAGTGGGCGATGGGCTTCCAAATGGTCGGGGGAGGGAGCAGGGATGTCGGGGCACACCAGCACCGGGGCCAGCGGAGGGAGAGCGGACACCGGAGCGCATGGCGGGTACCAGAGCCACCGGGGAGGGAGCAGGGATGTCGGGGCGCTTCAGCACTGGGGCCGGCGGAGGGAGAGCGGACACCGGAGCGTGCGGCGGGTACCAGAGCCGCTAGGGAGGGAGCAAGGACATCGGGGCGCACCAGCACCGGGGCCAGCAGAGGGAGAGCAGACACCGGAGCGCATGGCGGGTACTAGAGCCATCGGGGAGGGAGCAGGGATGCCGGGGCACACCGGCACTGGGGCCGCCGGCAGAGGGAGAGGGCATGGGCACCAGGGCACCAGGGCCGCTAGGGGGAGGGAGCATGGGCACCGGCAGCAGAAACCCTAGCTACTGTGGGAAGGGGAATGGCGGCGGAAACCCTAGCCGTCGGGGGGAACAGCGGCTCGCAGGGCAGGAGATGGACCGAGGGTTGGAGGTGGATCGGGGGAGGTACGGCGCGACGGAGGGTAGGGCACAGAGGCAGTGGAGGTAGGGCATAGAGGCGGCAGAGGGAGAGCGCACGGGCACTAGGGAACCAGGGCCGCTGGGGGGAGGGAGCACGGGCACCGGCAGCAGAAACCCTAGCTACCGTGGGAAGGGGAATGGCGGCGGAAACCCTAGCCGCTGGGAGGAACGGCGGCGCGCAGGGCAGGAGACGGACCGGGGGTTGGAGGCGGATCGGGGGAGGTACGACACGACTGAGGTAGAGCACGGAAGCGGTGGAGGTAGGGCACAGATGCAGCGGAGGTAGGGCATAGAGCCGGTAGCCTGCCGGCGTCGTGGAGGAGAATAGCGCCCAGACTTAGAAAATTTTCTTCCTGCCCGCGGGCTCTGGTTTATATACCGGAGTTCATTTGTAGGGGCGGCTCCTGAGTTAGCCGCCCCTACAAATCGATTTGTAGGGGTGGTTCCTAAGTTAGCCGCCCCTACAAATATTTTTCAATTTATTTTAATTCTATATTTTCTTTACAAAAACAAAATTTGAAAAATTGAAAATTTGAAATTCAAAACAACTAATAGAATTTTAGCACACGAAATGACCTCAAATGAAAATTTTGTAAACATCAAAGTTGTAGAACTCATCAAGATGTGCAACTTATATTTTGGTCATCTTTTCATTTGACAAAATTTGAAAAGTTGAAATTTTGAATTTCAATAAATGGCAACTTCAAACAAGATTTTGAAACCTTACATGATTTTAAATAAGAAAGTCATGAACTTAAAAGTTGTTGAACACAACACTATCTACAACTTTTATTTTGGTCATCTTTTTATTTGACTAAATTTGAATAGTTAAAATTTTAAATTTTAATAAATGATAACTTCAAATAAGATTTTGAAACCTTAAATGATTTCTACTAGAAAAGTCATAAACATAAAAGATGTTGAGCTCATCAATATCTATAACTTTTATTTTGATCATTTCTTCATTTAACAAAGTGTTAGTAAACATTGTTTACAAATCCACATATCACTCATAGTTTCATAAAATATACGAGAGACATGTTGATTTGTGAACCATGTTTACTATCACTTTGTCAGATGAAGAAATGACCAAAATAAAAGTTGTAGATCTTGATGAGTTATACAACTTTGGTATTCATCACTTTTTCAGCTGAAATCATTTGGTGTATTAAAATCTTTTTAGAACTTGCCATTTTTTAAATTTGAATTGTTCAAACTTTGTCAAACGAAAAGAATGACAAAATCAACACAGTAACTTGATAGGGCATGATTTTAGAAAAAATTAGAAAAAAAATCATCACATTTGGAGTTAGTATGTGGGAGAAAGACTAGTTACAAATTTTACCCAAAGATTAAAAAGAAAAATCACAACTGTTCATGATGATCAATGATGAACAAGTGTGATTTCTCTTTTTAATCTATGGCTGAAACTTGTAACTAGTTTTTCTCCCTCACACTATCTCCAAATGTGATGATTTTTTTCCTAAAATTTTCTAAAATCATGCTCTATCATTTTAGTCTAGTCATCTATCTTTGTCACTAATTTTGAACAATTCAAATTTTGAATTTTAGAAAATGACAACTTCAAACCTGATTTTCAACAAATAAATGATTTCAGCTGTAAAGGTGATGAATATAAAAGTTGTTGAACACATCACTATCTACAACTTTTATTTTGGTCATCTTTTTATTTGACAAAATTTGAAGAGTTCAAATTTTGAATTTCAGAAAATGACAGCTTCAAACATGATTTTCAACCACTAAATGATTTCAGCTGTAAAGATGATGAATATAAAAGTTGTTGAACACATCACTATCTACAACTTTTATTTTGATCATCTTTTTATTTGATAAAATTTGAACAGTTCAAATTTTGAATTTTAGAAAATGACAGCTTCAAACATGATTTTCAACCACTAAATGATTTTAGCTGTAAAGGTAATGAATATAAAAGTTGTATAACTCATCAAGATCTCCAATTTTTATTTTGGTCATTTCTTCATTTCATAAAGTGTTAAGTGATTTAATAAAGTTTTAGTAGTAATAGAGTGGATGTTGAAATAGATTCATCTGGATGTTGCAAAGGTAGTCTCACACACATGCATAAATATAGTCTCACACACATACATAAATATATAGTCTTAAACACATACATAAATATATAGTCTCACACACATGCATAAATGAAGTCTTACAAATACACACTTACACAAACACTCCATGTTCAACAACTAGCTAGCCCGCTGTAACGACTTTCCCCTTGACATCTTTTCGTTCCCATGGCAATATGTCTTTGGGTAGGTTCTTTTCTACAATACTGATCTTCTTAGGAAAGTCTATGAATAGCGGCATCTCATTGTAGTTATTGTAAGCTTCAACATCGTCCACGCCATCAACTCCGGTAATATGTTATTTCCCGGAGGCAACCACGTGCTTTGTCTTCTTCTTCGGGGGGAGGTTATTTTGTGGGTCAGACATATAGAAAACTTGTGCGACACATGAAGCGAGCACCCAAGGGTCATCTTGGTAGCCTAGATTCTCGAGGTCCAGGACTCTCAATCCGATCTCGTTTAGTTGGTGTTGTTTGATCCAACGGCATCAAAACAGGGCCACCGTTATATCACTTCCATAGTCAAGTTCCCATATCTCTTCAATGATTCCAAAGTATTGTATCTTTTGCCCCAATCCATCGAGAGCCTCTATTCGAACGTCGCTGTTTTGGTTCACATATTTACTATCCTTTGCGTGGGTATAGTATGTGTACCCATTGATGTCATAAGCATTCCAAGATATCACTTGTCTCGATGGCCCTCCGCCAACTTACTAATGGTAATAGAGTCTATGGTTTCTCTAGGTGGTATGTTTTGGTCCTTCAACCATGTAGTTAGTTGTTGCTTGTGCTGTTTCATGACCCAATCATCTGAACGACCATTTCTCGCCGCCATAATGATAGCTAAGTGTTCATCAATGTACGGTTGCATCAGTTGTGTACTCTGCAAGACACTGTAATACGCCTGACTCACCTCTTTGTAATCATGGTCGATGAACACTTTTCTACCACTGGTGCCCTTCCCTGCTAGCCTACCCTTGTGATGAGAATCAGGTTTACCAATCCCTTTTTGTACTTTTAGATACTCTTGACAGCACTCAATGACTTCTTTAGTACTATAACCCTATATCATGGAGCCCTCTAGGTATGCTCGATTATGCACGTATCAACTTAGAACCGACATGAACCGCTCGTAGGATCACATTTCATGCAAGTAGCAAGGGCCCAGCACCTGTATCTGATGAACCATGTGAATCATGAGATGTGACATTATATCAAAAAAAGCAGGAGGTAAACACATCTCTAGTTGGCTTTGTGTCTCCACCACAAATTCATGTAGGTCACTCAGCTCTTGCTTGTCAATCGTCTTCTGTGAGATCTTCAAAAAGAAGTAGCACATGCGGTGATGGCCATTTTCAAGAACTCTGGCTTTATAACCCTGATTGCAATAGGTAGAAACACTATCAGCATCACATGACAATCATGAGCCTTGTAGTGTGTTATTGACAAGTCCTTCATCGATACTAGTTTCTTTACATTCGCTAAAAACCAATCGGGACTTTGACGTCCCCTTAGGAAAGTGCATATAGCTCTCTTCTCATCTGGTGTTAGGTTGAAGCACGTCGCGGGCATAGTGTATTTTCCATTAGCCTCAGGTACCAGGTGAAGCTGTGGCATCACGTTTAGCTGCACCATGTCTTTCCGTGCTTTCAGACCATCCTTTGACTTGCCTGTGTCCATCAAGGTAGCAATATGACTCTCAAAGACATTCTTCTGCATGTGCATAGCATCAATGGCTTGGGAGACCTCCAAGTTTGGCTAATAAGGCAGATACTGAAAGAAGATCAATTATTTCTTAAAAGGTACGCCTTCGACAGGAGGTGTGCTTCTATCTCTGTTCGTCCCATCCGGATTCTTCTTTCCATAGACGACGCGTATGTTTTTAACCATTCTGTACACGTGTTCTCCGTTACGACGTCTCTCCGGAGGGGGTTCAATCTCCGGGGTGTTGTCATAAAATCTAAAGAACAATTTGCTATGGTACTTGTGACTTGTCCTTAAGAAGCATCAGTTCCTTAGGTAAACAATCTTCTTGGATGCATCCAGGTACACCCATGTAGTACCATCCAAGCAAACCAAGCATCACGTCTTCCCTTTAATCTGTCTAGACAAAGCAAACAGCGCGGGGTAATCATTGGTAGTAACAAATATTATTCCTCTATATATGAAGTCCTCCTTTCGGAACATATCATACATCGGCTCCCCATGCCTCTACAGCCTCTTCATTTCTTGCATCAAAGGCTCGAGGAACACATCTATATCAATGCCTGATTGTTTAGGGCAAGAAATAAGAATAGTGAGGAGAATGTACTTTCTCTTCTGACACAACCACGTTGGGATGTTGTACATGGTCAAGATCACTGGCCAAGTGTTGTGGTTGCTCATCCTCTCATTGAAGGGATTCATTCCATCGGTGCTCAAGCCAAACCGTATATTCCTTGGGTCATCGCTGAATTCTTTGTGCTTCTCATCGAACCTTTGCCACTGACTACAATCAGCCAGGTGTGCAATCTTATCATCATCCACCTTGCGCTCATCATCCCACCATGTCATGAGTGCGGCTTCTTTATGGTTTAGGATGATACATCTCAAGCGGTCGGTCACTGGCAGGTACCACATTACCAAGGCATGAATTATTCTCTGCTTTGCATCGTTGCCTAATGGAGTGTCCTCTAGGGGCTAAGATTCTTGTACCACCTTTTTTGTACCCTTCTTATTCCTCTTTTTCCCCATGGAGGCTTCGTCCTCACCGTAAAGGTCATTGTTCTTGTATCGGCTGGCCCCACACCGGGGACATTTATCCAGTGACTTGAATGTTTCGCCATGAAAAAGTATACAGTGGTTGGGGCATGCATGGATTTTTTCAACCCCCATTGTTAATCGACTTATGACCTTCTTCGCTTGGTATGTGTTGGCGGGAACTGAGTTTGGTTATGGCAGCACCCATGACAGGAGATGCAATAGATCATTGAAACTACAGTCTGACCAGTTGTACTTAGCCTTCAGGATGAGTAGCTCAAGCACAAAACGTAGCAATGTCCAATGTGTTGGACAGCCCTTTTCAATACCATACACAGTCTCCTTCGATGCTTTTGTCACCCTTTCCAAATTTTCTAGACCTTTCGGCTATTTAGTAAAATCTCTGGTCCAAGGGCTCGAATCATGTTCTCCAAATCATCTTCATCCCCGACACGTACTCCACCATCATTATTGGCACCACCTTCATCGTTACCATCCCAACCACCAGCATCACCATCTTGTTCATTGCCTAACTCGGAATCCATTCGTGCATCAAGCTCTGCTGAATATTGGGACAGGGATTCTAGGGTTTTGTCATCGTATTCCTCCTCATCCTCGTCATTAACTATAACCATTTCACCATGATGAATCCACACTATGTAGTCCTCAACAAATCCTCGCATAATCAAATGTGATCTGATGATAGTCACATCTGTCCATACCATACGGTTCTTGCAATCTTTACAGGGATAAATAATTGTATCCTTATTCTCTGTCAACGTCGTTGCATGCTTCTTTGCGGCTTCAATAAATTTATCCACCTCTTCACAGAAACTTGACTTGAACCTTAACAAACCATACATCCAAGAGCTCATGTACTCCATCTTTTACAACAACAACAAAACAACACTACAAGAAATCTAACTTTTTGTGACAAAATGGCTCATGACGGGGATAGTTTTTGTCATATAATGTCACTTTTTGTGATGATTTTTTTTGTGTGGTCACAAACTTATGAGCCCCAAAATTATTTGTGATGACCCCCCTTATTGTTTCACATAAAGGTACGCAGTTTCATCACAAATGTCCCACGCCGGGTGCCCGTTGTCGGTTTTGTTTATATGACACTGTGACCAATTTTTGTGTGGCGATCTGGCGGTGTCACATTAAAAAATGACTGTTTGAAGCGTCAGTATACCCCTGTAGGTGGACCTTACCCCTATTAGTTGACCACTGTCATTATCCCCTTCTCCCCGACCCGAACTGAAGCGGAGGGCGGTGAGCACGGAGCTGGCGGCGGCGCTGGCGCCTGGCGGAGCGAAGGGCGGCGAGTGGTAGGGCTGCATTGCAGCGAGCACAACGAGGATCTGGGCGGAGGTAGGTCTCCCTCTCCCCCAACTGATGGCGCGGCGGCCTCTTCCCCAAGTGCTCCTTCTCCCCCAAAGTGCTGATGGTGGCTACTGCCACCGCCATTCCCCTCCCCGTCCCCCCACCATTTGGTGGTCTACGTTGATGCTCTCATCCCCTCCCCGTTTGTCTTTGAGTGCTGCCTGCCTTCTTCTCTCAGCGCGGCTAACCCTAGCGGCTAGCAGTGAGCCACATAGGCAGAGAAGGTGTAGAGTGTGTGGTGCTTGATGTTTGTTTGTTTTTAGTTCGAATTCCTGATTGAATGGCTAGAACTCTGTGGATCTGTATCCATTATCTAGGTTGGAGCAACTTTGTGCTTCTGTTGGAGTATCCATTCTCCAGAAGGCTAGAAGGCTAGAACTCCGTGCTTCCGTTGGAGTAACTTTTGCAAATTACAAAAACTAAATGGTTTAGTCCCCTGAAATGAATTGATGATATGAAACTAAAAGACATATATGTAGATTTATATTTTTATGTTTTGGTGGACTTGGAAGAAATGTTGAATGGATAGAATTGGCTTGGCTGCTACACTTTGCTAATTAGAAATTTGCTCCTTCGATGACCTAATGAATCCCATGTCTCTCATTCAGGCATCATGTCGCAGGCATCGTCATCTACTGCTCGCACTCGGTGGTCAGCTAGGGTTGCCCCCCTTGCTATTGTTCATGCTGCAGCCCCTCTGCCCACTACTGCCGATGTGGAGCCAATGGAGGATGATGTCATCGGGTTGCCATTGATAATGTGCCCGGATTGCAGGGACGTCAGGGTGTTTGCTGCCACAACGACGCAATCTAAGTGTAACAATGGAAAGAGATATTTCAAGTGTCCCAGGAAGAACTTTTCAAATGTTAGTGCAGTGGTTCAATTTGCATTTTGCCCCAATTTCATTTATGTTTGCTCCAATTTCATTGCCTGTTGTTGTCGTTTGGATGCAGGGGAAATGTAAGAGCTATTGGTTTGAGGAAGAATATGTGGTGTACCTTCATGATAATGGTTATCTACTTGCAGCTGGGTCGACCATCGCAGAAGCTTTGACAACTGAAGTCCCTGAGGTGGTGGGAAAAATTGATAGCTTAGAGAAAAATCTGAAAAAGGTGAAGGAAATAGTTGGCAAGAATAGGGAAGGCATTGGAAGCTGCATTTGTCTTGTGTGTGGATGTGTGAATGTAACACTATTCTTAGTGTTGGCCATCTTCATGGTTGTAGCTTTTCTGTTGAAGTAGGCAAGTTGTAGCTTTTCTGTTGAAGTAGGCAATGCTGTTGAAGAACATGTTGTAGTGTTGAAGAACATGTAGTACTGAACCTGTTGTGGTGGAATATGGGCCTTTGTGCTCTTGGACATGTTATGTTTGAAATAAAGATCCCTTGCTTGGATGTGAAAATGTTGTGGGTTGAATTTTTTGCAGCATGTTTGTGAAATTCTTGGACATCTGTTCTGTGCATTGTGATGTATGTTGGGAGCAAATTATGGTAGCTTGTATGTAACTTTCAGCATATATCTATTGTGACACATTCTATACTTTCCATGACAAATTCTGGGCATTCCATGACATTGTCATGTGTCATGAAAACACAAAAACTTTGGACTACATATATAAACATCATGTGAATGAATTCTGGGCACTGTAACATCCTCATACATCAAGTATGCACTGAAAACAGAATCACTGCATAGTTCCAGAAATGCAAAAGTTACTCATCATCACTCATACAAGTTCATAGTTCACAAATAGTTCTAGAAATGCAATAGTTAGTCATCATCACTGTCTTCTGACATGTTGCCTTCATCTGGACTGTGGTACTCAAGGAAGGTTTCATCTTCATCATCGTTGTCTATTTCTTCACCTTGAGCTCTATGTTGTCGTCGACGGATGGTCTCAACAATGTCTCTACTAATAGGGCTGCCTGGATCATTATCCATGTTCAACAAATCCATACCAGGATCTATGTCTCCCAATGTAACATTTTCCAATGAAGTACTCTCCTCTTGGTATGCCTCCTGACAACTCATTTGTATTTGTTCAAGAATTAGTTGCTTTCCGTCGGACTCTTCAACATCAAATATATGTCGGTGGCCAAATTCTTGTACCACTCGCCAACTTGGACCTAACTTTGTATCTTCCAAGAAAAATACTTGTGAAGCTTCCGTGGCTACAATAAAAGGATCAGTCTTATACCATCGGCCCTGGATGTTAATGCTCTTGAAGTAACCATCATATTTCATCCTGTTTGTCCTTCCATCAAGATGGTACCATTTACACCGTAATAATATAACAGTTATATCTCCTTTGTTGTTCCTTGCATAAGTCAACTCGATAATGTCTGTGATTGTCCCATAGAAGTCAATAGTGTCATCATGGTGAGTACCTACACATTTGATGGTGGAGTTTTGTGTCTTCCTGTGTTCCTCACGAGCCAAAGTGTGGTATCGTACCCCATTGATTATACAGGTTGTGTATGAACGCATACGCCTAATTGGGCGACATGCGAGTGAGTATAGGTCTTCATCAACATCTATTGAGCCTTCACATTTCAATTTGGTAATCTCTAGGTTCAAAAGAAAGACAATTAGTGAGTTCAAAAATGTATTGAATCATAAATTATACAGTCATGTTGTTGAAGTTGCACACACATGATCCTCGAACCATGCAGCGAAGTGTGTTGACATCATTGTATCAATATCGTTCACCCCTTGTTGTTCTAATTCCTCCCTAAACTTGCTGCAATAATAAAGGTAGAAGTTAATTAGTTTATTGTGACACTAATATTGAATATAGTTGACTAAAATGACAATTACTCACTCTTTGTATTCATCAACCTCTTCGCAGTTATTCAGAACAAACCAAACCATAGAGTCATAGTCCTTATCTTGATACTGAAGATTCGAAGCACCGAGCAGGTTAATACCATGGCCAAAAATACAGAAACCATTGGGTGAGATGTGCTGGTCAGCATCTAAGTTTCTATTAGGCCTAGTGAACCTATTAATAATGTCACTGAAATATGTTGAGCACTGGGTCATACACTCATAGGCAGTGTATGCCTCTGTAATAAAGCCTTCAGGTCTTGCTTGATTACGGACGAAACGCTTAAAGGTGCCCAATCTTCTCTCAATGGGATACATCCATCCATAGTGAACCGGTGCCCTAAGGAGTGCCTCATCAGGTAAGTGTACTGCTAGGTGAACCATAACATCAAAGAATGCTGGAGGATAAATTTTCTCCAGCTTGCAAAGGATGAGTACAATGTCTTTCTTCATCTGGTGTAGTGCATCTACCTTTAGTGTTCTCGAGCAAAGTTGTCTAAAAAATCTACCCAATTCAGCAAGTACTTCATATACATCTTTGCGCACCAAACCACGAAGGCCAGCAGGTAAAATACGTTGCAACAATATATGACAGTCATGTGTTTTCAGCCCATGCATTGATCCTCCTCCCTCCATATTGACACATCTTGATATATTGGAAGCATAACCATCTGGAAATTTAACATTGCTGACAAACTGCAAGAACTTCTTGTCTTCAGGTTTTAGAACATAACAAGCTCTGGGCTTATTTGAGTCTCCTACCAAATGAAGCTCTTTTCTTATACCTCTGTCTTCCAAATCTAGTCTAGCAGCAACTGTGTCCTTGGTCTTATTTGGAGTATTAAGTAGAGTGTGCAAAATGTTTTCACATATGTTTTTCTCTATGTGCATAACATCAAGGTTGTATTGTAGCTTCAGATGTGACCAGTATGGCCAATCATACATGCTAGCCTTCACATGCCAAACTAGTTCTCCTTCACGGCGCCATCTCCTTGATTGCTGCTTATCTGGATTCTTGCCTGGAACATAGCAAACTTCATCCAACCTGGCCATGACCTCGTCTGCACTAAATTTCCTTGGCTGCTCTCTTTTTTCATACCTGCCAAAAGATCTGTTTGTCCTCCATTCATGGTCGCTAGGGAGGAAACGTCTATGGTCTATGAAACCAATTTTGTTTCTAAGACCGCAGGAGCATGGATTCTCATCACAGTTAACACATGCGAAGTAACCCCTAGTGGTTCTGCCTGACATGGTACCTAAAGCAGGGTAGTCGTGGATTCCCCATAGAATCGCTGCACGCAGATTGAAATCTTTGCCTTCATATGCATCATAAGTACGGACACCGTCCCAAAGACTAAGCATGTCTTTTATCAAAGGCTGCATGTACACATGGAAATCTTTGCCTGGTGATTTTTTGCCTGGAATTAGTAAACCAAGCATATAATTCGATTGGTCCATACACATCCATGGTGGCCAATTGTAGGGAACCACTATCACTGGCCAGATGCTATATGAATTGGTCATCTGACCAAATGGGTTAAATCCATCAGTAGCAATGGCTAACCTCAAACTGCAGGGATCATCTGCAAAAGACTTGAATGTATCATCAAATTCTTTCCAAGCTTCTCCATCAGCAGGATGTCTCATTTCATTTAGAACTGGTACCCTCTTTTCCTTGTGCCATCTTGCATACTGTGCACGCTGCTTTGACAAAAAGAACCTTTGAAAGCGAGGAATTATTGGAAAGTAACGCAGGACCTTGTGAGGAACTTTGTTTTTGCCCTCCTTGTTTACTTTCCATCTTGTGAAGCCACAAACTGGGCAATGTTGATCCTTTGCATGGTTATCCCAAAACAAGGCATAGTCATACTTGCACACATCAATTTTCTCATAACCAAAACCAAGCTTCCAGAGTAGAGCTTTCACTTCGCTATAGGACTTAGGGAGACCAGGCACATTTTTCAATGCATTTGACAACAACTCAAGGAATGCAACCCAAAATTTGTGATCCGATTGTACACTTTTATATGCAGCAGTTTAATAATGAAACTTAGCCTAGACTCCTCGGTGCAACCTGGATAAAGCTCACGCTTTGCCTCCTCTAGGATTTGTTTATATAAATTACCACCGAAGCCATGGCTTGCTGCGGTGTGCAAATCTTGAACCAACCCCGCAACTCCTCGTTCACTATCTTCTATGACATCTTGTGCTAGTCCTTCATCATGAAGGGGGGCTTCTCATTTTCATCATGTAGCTGGTCATTTTCATCCCATAACAAATCTTCATCAAGGGGGGGCTGGTCATTTTCATCTTGTATTTCACCATCTACCTCTCCATGGTGAATCCAACTTGTATACCACCTACAAAAACCATTGATGTAGATATCCTCCTCTACATCAGCTTGACTTTTTTCTTTTCGGTTCAGGGATTGACGGCATGGGCACTTGATTTTGTCATCTGCACAAAATCAACTTCTCTCATGTTTGCATAAATTGGTCAACACCAAAGAATATAGACCCGGATCAAATGGTAAGCTCTTATAAATCTAGCTTCATCCATCTACTACCTAGATAAATTTTAGTGCTACAATGTTACAAATCCATCACCTTGTTACAACCTAAAGCTTGTGCAAATCGAGGTTCTATCCATCAGCTTGTGCAAAGTTTAAAAAGGGAAAAAACTCACCATCTAGCGCCCTGAGAGGCAGGTGCTGCAGCTGGGGGTGGCCAACGGGCCTCCAGTAGGTTGCCCGGTGAACCTGCTGCCTGGTGACCGGCGAGCCACCACTCTAGGGAGGCTGGCAGGGGAGGCCACCGAGGCCCCACCAGGGGTGCCCGTCGAGGCACCACCTTGGTGACCCGGCCAGCGAGCCAACCCTGGGGCCACCAAGGCCCACTAGGGGTGCCCTGTAGCTTGGGTGGATGGGAGGTCAAGTTGTCGAGGGGGGTGGGGTGGGTGGGGTGTTGTCACACCGTGAGGCGACAAGCTTGGGTCACCGACGATGGGGCCGGCCAGAGCACCACTGAGGCAGAGTGGGCGCCAGGTGGCCAAACTTGTCGTTCTTGATTTACAACAAGAAAGAAATGCTGGTTGTTGGAATGACAAGTGGGCCCTAATGACAAGTGGGGCCAAGCAGTTTGTTTCAATGACAAGTGGGCCCTGCATGGTACTAAGCCATTCTGGACATGAGTTCATCGTAGAACTGTGTTTATTTTTTTAATCCATGGTAAAATGTTCAAACTTGTTAATCTCCCTCATACATAGTCCAAATTTGATGATTTTTTTTCTAAAATTTTCTAAAATCATGCTCTATCAATGCATGCAGGTCATTAAGGTCATTTAATAATTTGACAGAGTATGCACAGTTCATCATTTCAATTTTCAAAAAATGCTAATTTCTCACTAAAATTTGAAGGTTCAAATTTTTTCAAATGAAAAACTCATGAATACGAAAGTGTCTCAACTCAACAAGATCTTCAAACCTTATTAGGATCATTTTTTCATCTGACGAAGTTATCTAAACCTTATTCACAAATTTTATAGATCATTCTCATAGTTCATGGAACTATGAGAGTGATACATAAAATTTGTGAACAAGGTTTGTATAACTTTGTCAAATGAAAAAATGGTCTTAACAAAGAATGAAGATCTCGATGAGTTGAGAATTCTTCATGTTCATGACTTATTCATTTGGACAAATTTTGCACACCTAAATTTTGGTCCTAGTTCCAATATTTTCAAATTCAATTTTCAAAGTATCCAAACCAAGTCAAATGAAAAAATGATCTTAATATAGAGTGAAGATCTTGATGAGTTGAGAAATCTTCATGTTCATGACTTTTTCATTTGAACAAATTTTGTACCCCTAAATTTTGGTCCTAGTTCAAATATTTTCAAATTCAAGTTTCAAAGTATCCAAACAAAGTCAAATGAAAAAATGATCTTAATATAGAGTGAAGATCTCATTGCTTTACACAACTTTGTTTATGAAACCTTTTCCATTTTCTTTCATTTATTAGCCCTAAATTTCAAAGCAGATCATAGTACTACTATTAAGGTCAATGACAACCCGGACCCACGAGGGAGACCAAAAATTTGGCACCAACATCTGCTGAAGTCGCGCGCTGCTTTGGTCACCGACTTCTGGGCCCCACCTGGATCCCGCTCTCCAACCCCAAATCCCCGCTCGGCCAAAACCTTATCCGCTCGGCCTAAACCCTCCCGCCGCCCTCGACGCCATGCCCTCGTCCCACCTCCCCTCCACCTAGCGCCACCACAACCCCGCGCATCCCGCCACCACACCTCCGCCGGGGCCGGACGCGCCCATCCCGCCACCACACCTCCGCCGGGGCCGGACTGGCCCATCCCGCCGCCACACCTCCACCGGGGCCGGCCTATGCCCATCCCGCCGCAACGACGTCCCCGGAAGCCATAGCCTCCCATCCCGGCACCACTGATCTAACGGGGCTCAGAGGCGCCGACACACTGCCGCCGGTCGCCCTTCCCCCGGTCATGTCAACACCGGAGCTGCCCTTCCCCCGTCTCTCTTAGTGTAAGTTGTTCTTAGTCAGTCTATGCTGTCAGGTTGAAAATGTTAACTAAATTACATTATCACATGGTTACCTTATGTTTGATCATGAACCAAATTAGTTCCTTGGTAAGTGGCATATATTTATCTTTATCATGAACATTACCTTATGCTTGTGTGCAGTAATGCTTTTCTTTCACTATTACTATTTTTGTTTCTCTTTCACCTGGGTTTTTGACATTCTCTAACTTTTTCCACAGAAACTTAATCCAGTTTCTGCACTTCCTATGTTTCATCATAATAACTATTAGAGGAAATGGAAAAAACAAACTATGAGCTGGAAAGGGACGAGCAAGTTAAGCAAAACCGCGAAGTTTTTTTGTCTATGGGTATTCAAGTCTTAGCATTGAATCTTAGGGATGCTTGCTCAAAAGGGGGGGAAAAGGGCAAAGCAAACAGCCTAGAATCTGAAAACCCTGAATCTGATATTGATTATGATCCAACTATTGACAATGATAAACAATCTGACACTGATGATGATGATCATGACCTCATTGCTGAGGTGACTACTGAGGTGAGATGGATTCATAGGCCAAGTTGAAGCTTCGTTGAGTAATAGCACATTGTACTTATTTCATGTTTTCTACTAAGGTCAGTACTAATGATGATGCTTGTTTCTCTTGCCAGGAAGGAAATATGGTTCCAGGCACTCGCCCTACCAACAAGAAGGCAATGCCAGCTGCCAGCCAACAGCCACCGCAAACACCAACAAGATTGACCAGGGGTATGGCTGCCATGTTGTCGCTAGGGGCAAACCGTTATGCACACCGTCCACCACCTAGGCCAACAAGAACAAGCATGGCTAGTAGGAAAGCTTCAAAAACCAAAGCTATTCATAAGGCCATTTCTAGTACCAGCCAGATGCAACGCGGTATCAATACAAGCACCAGCCACACCACAATAGAAACTACCAACCCACTGCCTAGTACTCCTCAGCTGAGTAGGGCCACTCCAGCCAACTCTTCTCCTAGCCCAAACACAGAGCCTAGTCCTGGCAGCTTCACTCCGCCTAGTGCAGCCATATCCACACCTGGATCCCAATCACTGCCTACTCCCACACAGAGTGTTACCCAACCAATTCCAACTGACAACTCTCCAGGTGGCCAAAGCTCTAGACAAAGCAATGATGTCAATGAGATGGTTGATGCTGGTAATTCATAGGAACCTACATGTCAAGGAGATATGGTCAATCAGTCTGTTGTAGGTAAACCATGGGTTTCAAAGCACTATTTCCTGAATTTTAATATCTACAATTGCAACAGCTATAATAACACATTTATATTATTTTTTGCTAATCCAGCTCCAAAAAAGAATGTTCGCAAAAAGACCGTGGGTTATGGCTTAGAGAAGTACATTAATAGAGGAAATAAGCTCACCATAGAGGTGCCTGAAGGGAAGAAAAGACCTGAGGTCCCACTTCAGGCTGCAAAGCTGGCATCAGAATGTGGTGTGGCCCTTAGAGACAGCCTGCCTATCTACACTTCTTGGAAAGATTATGATACTAAAGAGGCAAAAGAAGAAGTATCAAAAGTGATAACTGCAGTGGCGGTGAGTTAGTTATTTCATTCTTCCTAAGTTTACATGCTTTATTATACTCCCAAGTGCAATGTCTAATATTTCAATTGTGTGGCTATAGTCACGGTTGGATGTGGATGTTAAGAATGAGGGACCAAGCAAAGCTGCATGCACTGATATCATCAAGAAGGGACTAAGGCAGCAAAGGTATCACCTTAAAAGGAAGTACTACGATAGCTCACTAACAAAAGAACAGCTGCTGGCCAGAGATCCTCCAGGAAAAATGAAGAAAGAGGATTGGACCAAGTTGGTTGAGTACTGGTATGACCCAGATAATCAGGTCCATGCCTCTTCACTATCTGGTTACTTAATTAATATGCAATTCAGCTTGTACATGTGAATGAAACCTCTCTGTTGCATTTGTGGTGCAGGAAAAATTTGCTAAGAATAAAAGAAACCGAGCCAATGTGCAGCTTCACCAAAGGACTGGATCTAGGTCCTATATTGCTCATCGATATAGCCTGGTAAGTAGACTACCGGTCTGTGTATTCCAATTGTAAGGAGCCGTGTGCCACTGAAATGTGAAATGTTTGGAGACAAACCTGATTGCCTGATGTACAGGTTGCATTGATGCATTCATGCATCTTATCAGTGTTATAGTTCTTGATCTCTGTCCAGGTTGCTTTGATACATATTGCTAGTTCATCAACTGCTGTGTTTGCTGCATATTCAAAAGATTATTTGGCTGAACCGGTAGCCTTTGTTGCTGTTGCATCTCCACAGCACCACTCTATTGATTCATTAACTAATTTTGCTATAAATTTGATTGTTGGCCCATTAATTGTTGTGGCTGCTGTTGCAAAGGAATGTTGGGCTGTTGTGTTGGCTGAGTTTGCTGCATAGAAGGCTGCTGGTGCATGGACTGTGCATGTTGCTGCTGCCTGTAGATTGTGTAGGCTGCTGGAGGCATATAATTCTATGTTCTGTAGATTGTTGCACTGAATTCAATGGAGGCATATAATTCTATGTTCTATTCTGGAAGCAGTAATTTTGGCATCTTGTTGTTGTCTTGGAAATTAATAATTTATGGAGTAACTTATATCCCATGCTTGTCCAGCCCTCTTTTTGGCTTTCAAAGATATCATTTTAATCCTACTTTTTTGCCGGCTGCAGAGGCCTAAGTATAACAACATGGAACCAGATCATGTTGAGTTCTTTGGGGAGTGCATGAATAGTCCACTAACTGGTCGTACTCCTCTTGCAGATGAGATCTATGTAAGTTACATACTGATTGTATACTTGAACTATACATGTTGAAATGACTCATTGAACAATGATGTATGGCCTTGTTACTAACTAAATTCATTCTATGTAGGAACATATGGTTGCAGAGAAGGGAAAACAACTAGAAGAAGGACAAGAACAGAAGTCTCCCTCCAAGATTGTTGTTGATAGTCTCAGCCAGGTCAGACGTTCATCCACCTTCCTTCCAAACATTGGTGTCGCTCGAAGGACAAAAACTGCGGCGTCCACATCGACAGCTACCGAGGCCCGCCTGCAGGCTCAGTTTCAAGCAACAATAGAAGCAGAAAGATAGGAAGCTGCCAGGAAGCAGGAAGAGCTACAAGCACAGCTTCAAGCTCAGCAGCAAGCTCTTGAAGAAAACCAAGTTTTGCTGCGGTAGACCCAAGAGGAAGTGAAGGGGATGAATAGCAAGTTTGAAGAAACTAATGCACTGCTGCGAGCTATGCTCAAACTCTAGAAAGATTGAGGTAGGTGAACATGCAGTTTGTGTTGCTGATGCCTTTTGCCTGAGCTTAACCCCTTGCCAGGGTACCAAACTCTATGTTGTGATCTTGTCAGAATTCCATGCACTGTGTGATGGAACCTGTGTGTGATAGAACTTATTTGCATCTGTTTCATGTTAGAACATGTATGATCGATTCGAACCTGTGTGATGGAACCTGGAACTTATGTGATGTACTGATGTGTTTACCTTATCATGGATTTGAACTTGTGAGATGGTTGCTGTGATGAGATTGTTGATGATGGAGTGTATGCTGTGATGAGATTGTTGATGATGGAGTGTATGCTGTGATGAGATTGTTGATCATATCTGTCTGATATTGGTCATATATATATGGGTCGTCATTGAATGAAAGGGTCGTCATTGAATGGTCTAGGACTGCTTTAGGTAGCATGACACAGCAATGCCGTCATAAAATGTCCATGATTATATATGACGGGATTGTATCGTCACAAAATGTGTCACAAGAAGTGTTTCAACCAGGTTCTTAGAGACATTTTGTGACAGTCATTTAGGTATTACGTGACGCCCAAACTCGACAATATATGACACAAAAATCGTCAGCAGAGGTCAACAATATGTGACGAATTATATGACGCCAAACAAGCGTCACAAAAACTATCTTAAATAGGGCTTGCACGGGTCGGCAGCAACATTCTGTGACGCATTGACTGAACACTATGTGACACAAGTTAGCGTCACAAAAAAGAACAATACGTGACAACGGTGTATACCGTCACAAAAGGTACCACATTTTGTGACGGTCCACCATATTTTCGTCACGCGGTACATTTAGCGACGGTCGTTATATGACGACCGTTGTGACGGTGACATTTCGTCATAACATACTTTTTGTGACCAACTCTGTAGTTTACGTGACAGTTTCTATTTGTCATACAAACCCACAAATCTTGTAGTGAAACATTAAAGGACTACTTATTCAGATATATATAAAAATGAATCAAATTAATAATTACTTGAGAATAATTGTATATACTTCAGATATATATGAATATAAATCAAATATAATTACATGAAGCATACAAACACACCATGGTAGAGAAAAATTAATTAATAACCCATTTATTCATAAATAATTAAAATACATATTTGTTGATTACAATAAACAATTTCAAAGACAACAATTATCAACAATTATATTTTACCCAATATCTTTCCTGTAAACCCTAGTTCAATTTCATCAAACATAAATTTACAAAAACAAAATTAATAAAAAAATCAAACCCTAGATCTAGATCTACATGCACATGAAACATCCATAAAACTAACTAATTGTTTACTAAAATCAAGAAACATGGACCAAATAAGGGTATGATCTTGTTCCCCTACCTAATTTACCCTAGTACATTCAAAACTTGGGTCTAATTTGCTTCATAAGTAGCTCAAGCACCATAAAAGAGAGAGAAAAATAAAACTCTAATTACTCACTACCCAACCATTAAAACTTCAAAAAAATTGTGGAATAGCATTTTCTTACCTTCTACAACCTCTCCACCAAAGGATTTGAGACCAAAACCTTCCCCCCTTAGTAGAGCAATTTTTGGGAGGTGCCCAAGGCCTCCCCACCTTTCTTTCACGGGTTGGAGTAAGTGACCCGAGGAGGAAGAAGGTGCTGCAGTTTTTCTATATGTGCGTCATTTGTAGGGGCGGCTGGTGATTAAGCCGCCCCTACAAATCGAAGGTATTTAGACGCGGGCATTTGTAGGGACGCCTCAATCACCAGCCGCCCCTACAAATAGCAACACCGGGGGAGGCTGGTGTGTGAGCCGCCCCTACAAATCAGACCCATTTGTAGGAGCGGCTCGTATCACCAGCCGCCCCTGCTGTTCCATTTGTAGGGGTGGCTGGTCTCTGGGCTCCCGAGCACGCCACTGTAGGAGCGGCTCCATCACCAGCCGCCCCTACAAAAAAAAATTCTAGTTGCTACAACCCGTTTTTCATGTAGTGATTTAGAAGTCATACCATTGTTAAAAGATGTCTTGAAAATTAGACCTAAGGGAGTAGTACCTAATTTGATCTTATGTGACTAGATGGAGCTCCAACCAGTCGAGAAAGTCCAACTCCAACCAAGTCTAGTGCATGCAACTTCAATTAACTCTGGTGGATGCAATTTCATTAGCTCAAGCCAACTCCTACTACTATGAAAACGATAATGATAGGACGTGAGCGTCCGTCCCATCCGGGCGCCGCGCGCCTGGGCCTGCGGCCCAATAGAGTGACGGTCATGCCAAAAAAAGAAAGGCCGCATCGATTCCTCTGACCCTTCCCATTTCCACAACGCTGCTCCCAATCCGCCACCGCGTGAGTGTGTGTGCGTGTTGTGAGCGTCTGCATTAAACTGTGTAACTCTAAAAAAAACGGAAACTTTGGTACCCGCCTTAACAATGACGATTGGCCAAAGGAAAAACAATGTGCTAGCTCCATTGCCAAGAAGGAAATTTGTTGAACCATCTAGTATGTGGCATCGACCATCTGGTCTCGTCGAAGAGGAAACCTTTTAGTTGTCGAAGAGAAAATCTTTTAGAGGTTGTAATTCTCTTGTACGGACTCAAATTAGATATTCACATATATAGTTTGATCGTCTCGACGAGAACTACACAACAATGGTATAGTCCAATGACTAATTTGAAGCTTCCAAAACCGGACTACCTAAGTATGCAACACCGGACCATCCGGTATTTGCAAATTTACATACAACTGTGAACCTTAGTTGCGAACACACACTATCTTGATATAATAACTTACGTAAGTATGTATTCTTAGAACACAAGGAGTTTGGGAATTAAGTTTGAGAATTGGAATACACTTAATGGCCACAAGTCAGCTAACGTCCAGTGTTGGTACCATACCACGCATATAGCACTAGTGCTCCCAAGGCCGAGAAGCCATATCATTGAGCTAATAATAATGCCCGAGATCGACCCCTAGCTAGAAAGCAGACCCGGCGGCCCTGCGATCCGAAAGGTGGTATCCCTCAAAATCCCTCAGAGCTAGCAACTTGTCTGTGAATCGGGTCGTGTAACTGTAACCCTGCTATTGGCTGGTGTCGACCTCGAGCTGGGCTCCACGTCACTCGTGACCTTGGAGCTTGGATACGTCCTAGGACCATGGTGGGAGTGGGTGTGTGGGACGAATGAAGGCACCGTTGATTTGTGGCGATGGGTGGATACAGCAGCAGCCCACCAACTGGCTGAGGGACTAACACGTCGAAATCATCATGCATCAGCATCACACGGATGGATCATGGATGGGTGGAGCGTACCAGCAGCCGCGATGCGACGATGTTGCGCGCGCGCGCGGACCATATATGCAGGACCACGACGGTGCGGTGCGTGCAACTGCGATGTGTATACGGCGCGACGACACTGAAACCGGCCGGGCGCAACATACATACCAACGGTGGTCACCACACCTACATACACGTCGTCGTTGCATGCTGTTTTACCAATATAGTGACCTGATGATACTCGAGGACCACGTTAAGGCATCATGTGTGTCCAGATGCATGCTCTAATCCCACTGTCCCGGCAACAGATGTGTTTTACTTCCTCCATCCTGACAAAAAAAAAATTAACATGACCCCACACTAATTAATTAGTTTTATTGTTAACTAGCTTATTTTACTAGATATTTAGCTTAAAAACACATGTATACACGTGATTGATTTTGATTACCAATTAGGCCTTGTTTGGATGTTATCGTATTCACCTCAATACACATGTGTTGGAGTGGATTGGGGTGGAGTTTAGTTTAAATTCCACTCAAATCCACACCAACACATGTGGATTGATGCGAATCCGACCGCATCCAAACAAGGCCTTAGTACATAGAGTTATTTTGGATAAGATGGTATTTAAAAGATATACATGGATAATAAGGTCTAAAAGGCGCACATAGTCACATAGATAAAGTTGAGCAATCAAGAATATCTCATAGTTTAGATGAGTAAATTTTGAACCTTCAATATCTCGTATTTTAGGAAGGAGCCACTATTCAAAATTAACTCTCAACGTTAAAGTTCGTTGGGGGGAGGCAGGTGCGTTGAGAGGGCACACGATTTCCACGAAGGGCATATGCCTTGTACGTCCATTGTTGTAGCAAAGCCCCATCAGTCCTCACTATATCACTGAACGAATCTCAGTTGATTAGATTCTTTTGGCGGAACTTGCCTAATCTGATTTAAGTAAACTACTTGACATGTGAGTGCTCATATTTTCTTAGATCTTTTTTTGAATTTACCTCCACTATTTTTTAAGTTGTAAGCAATGTATCAGTTGAGAACTTCGTTAATCTTAAAATCTTGTGGCCCTATTTTTCCCAAGGACTTCATAGCGGTAGGAGCTGTGTGCCTGCATTCATAGAGATGAGTATATGTGGGTGCGTATAAGTGTTTACATATGTATTGTGTTTCAAATCATGTTTCTATAAGTATACATTGGATATCTTGCTCAAGCAACTTTTTATTTTTTTTATATAATTATTTTTGTGAAATACGTCCATAATCACTTTGAATACGTGCAAACGTTGAAAACCTACTATTGAGTGGTAGGCCACGTATCTATCAACAGTACCTCTATGCTCACAATTAGGGTTACGACACAGCTACCAGACGAGCTTTCAGGATGAATCTGAGGAGCTCTGCCAAAAAGTTTTCTTAGTGAGAAGTAATTCTATATTGTACTGTAAAGTGATTGTCAAAATGAACTAGTGGGTGGGAGCTGAAATAAAGTACCTTCTCCTGATCCACTCTAAACACAGTCACTACATGCATAAAGTTTATCCTAGAGAACCATGGAGAAACATTTTCAGTAAGATAATCAACTTCTACGGAGAATCTAAAGTATGAAGGAGCTCTACCAAACAAGCCTTAGTGTGTATGCAAGCAGGTATTCATAGGAGTAAGTGTACGGCCATGTATATAAGCGTATATATTATATTTGTTAAAAAATATTGTAATTTTTTTAGTAAATGAGATTAGCCAATCAGTAGGTAGGGAAACAATTTATGCATGATAAAAATCCAAGGTTGATATTACTGAAGTAGTGACCACATGAAAAATATTTTGCCGCTGTTTAACCTTTTTTCTTTTAAATATCATGCTACTCATTAATATACTAGTATTACACTACCATTCGAGTAAAACTACTTAACATATATCATCAGTTTATTATATGTAAAAGAATATGAATATCAATATTCACAACTCTTTGGATATAAAGTAGGATCCTATCCCTTCCGATATTTGGGAATACCTTTGCATTTTAGAAAATTAAATAACAAAGACTGGAGGATCATTGAAGAAAGAATTGAGAAAACACTCTGCAGTTGGAAGAGCAAGTTTCTATCAGTAGGTGGCAGGCTTGTGCTAATCAATTCTATGCTATCTAGTTTACCGATGTATATGTTCTCTTTCTTCGAGGTACCTCGAGGGGTTCTCAAGAAAATAAAATATTATAGATCAAGGTTTTTCTGGCAAAATGATCAGCACAACAAACAAGGAGGTTTGGGAATTCAAAATCTAGATTTACAGAATAAGTGCTTTCTAAGTAAATGGTTATACAAACTTTGTAATGAAGATGGAATGTGGCAGAAATTATTACGAAATAAGTACCTAAAAAATAAAACACTTTCCTAAGTTAGTAAGAAAGCTGGCGATTTTCATTTTTGAATGGGCTTAATGGCAGTGAAAGATCAATTTTTTAATTTGGTGAGGTTCAACTTAAGAGACGGTTCACAAATTAGGTTCTGGGAGGATACTTGGTTAAGGAACCAACCCTTAAGTTATAGATTTCCAAACTTGTACAACATAGTTCGCAAAAAACATGCAACAATAGCCAAAGTATTCAACAGTACTCCCCTTAATGTCTCTTTTAGAAGGGCATTAATAGGAAATAAAATGTTGGAATGGAATAATCGGATTGCAACTATTGCGAATGTAAACCGCAGGGAAGGATACTATCACATGGACCTTAAGTACAAGTGGTAATTTTATGGTTAGGTGGATGTATAGATATCGCATCACTAATGACATCAAAGTAACACAAGAAATTTGACGTGTCCACTTAAAATCAAGATTTTTCTTTGGTTCCTCAAAAAGAGCGTAATACTAACAAAAGACAACCTAGCAAAAAGAAATTGGCAAGCAAACAAATATTGGTGCTTCTACAATAATTTTGAGACTATTCAACATTGTTTTTTGAGTGTAATTATGCTAAATTTCTTTGATGTGCGTTGCATATGGTGTTTGGCATTACCCCACCATGTACTGTAGCAAACCTTTTTAGGAATTGGTATAAGCAGTGTGGAAAATATTCAAGCTTCTTATTACTAGCAGGGGCGGCTGCCTTCTGTTGGTCCTTATGGCTCACTAGAAATGATAGTGTTTTTTATAAGTGCAGTCCTAAAACATTTTTGCATGTCTTATTCAGGGGAACATTTTGGGGTCAGTTGCAGCGAAGTGAAGAAAAGAAAGAATATATCTACAAAGCTTGTCAGACCCTGGAGACATCGTCTTTGGCATTTTTTTCCTCTTATGGATGGCCCATTATATATAGGATTGCGAATTGATTTTCTGTCTTTTCTTTTAGTCTTCTTTAAACGTTAGTGTCAGAACTTTTTGTAATAATTTAGTCTGATTCCTCACCTTTGAGCGAGATGAAGTCGGATGTTTATTCCATTGTCTAAAAAAAACAGTTTATTATATGTTCTTGCTGTAGTTAAACATATACCGAACTTAACCTTGAGGCCATGAAACATGCATGTCACCGCGGACATGTGAACGCATATTGCTATTCAATCATGCCTCCTTGCAAGACGTTGGTCCCATGCTTGAAATCTGACGCCATGAATTGCTGCATCGGAAAATATCTCCCAACTTCATAACACTAACAATTTTATATGTGGCTGACGTTTGTCGACAATCCTGATGCCGTGGATGTATAGATACCTCGTCACTAATGACATCAAAGTAACACAAGAAATTTGACGTGTCCACTTAAAATCAAGATTTTTCTTTGGTTCCTCAAAAAGAGCGTAATACTAACAAAAGACAACCTAGCTAAAAGAAATTGGCAAGGAAGCAAATATTATTCAACATATGTTTTTTGAGTGTAATTATGATAAATTTCTTTGACGTGCGTTGCATATGGTGTTTGGCATTACCCCACCACGTAATGTAGCAACCTTTTTGGGAATTGGTATAAGCAGTGTGGAAAAGATTCAAGCTTGTTATTACTAGTAGGGGCGGCTGCCTTCTGTTGGTCCTTATGGCTCACTAGAAATGATAGTGTTTTTGTTAAGTTCTGTCCTAAAACATTTTTGTAGGTCTTATTCAGGGCAACATTTTGGGGTCAATTGCAGCGAAGTGAAGAAAAGAAAGAATATATCTACAAAGCTTGTCAGACCCTGGAAACATCGTCTTTGGCATTTTTTTCCTCTTATGGATGGCCCATTATATATAGGATTGCGAATTGATTTTCTGTCTTTTTTTTGTGAGTCTTCTTTAAACGTTAGTGTGAGAACTTTTTGTAATAATTTGGTCTGATTCCTCACCTTTGAGCGAGGATGAAGCCGGATGTTTATTCCATTGTCTAAAAAAACAGTTTATTATATGTTCTTACTGTAGTTAAACATATACCGTACTTAACCTTGAGGCCATGAAACATGCCTGTCAGCGCGCACATGTGAACGCATATTGCTATTCAATCATGCCTACTTGCATGACGTTGGTCCCATGCTTGAAACCTGAGGCCATGAATTGCTGCATCGGAAAATATCCCCCAACTTCATAACACTAACAATTTTATATGTGGCTGACGTTTGTCGACAATGCTGATGCCGCCGTAGAGAAGTTAATACGCACATGTGAACGCATATTGCTATTCAATCATGCCTACTTGCATGACGTTGGTCCCATGCTTGAAACCTGAGGCCATGAATTGCTGCATCGGAAAATATCTCCCAATTTCATAACACTAACAATTTTATATGTGGCTGACGTTTGTCGACAATGCTGATGCCGCCGTAGATAAGTTAATACACTAGTACACAAATAAACTGTACTCCTGGTTGGAAACCCTTCAGTCCCGGTTTCCCAACTAGGAGCATGAATCCAGGATTAAAGGGTCCCTCCTTTAGTCCCGGTTTCTCACCCAATACTAACCGGGGCTAAAGAGGCCTCCCGGTCTGACCACGTGGGTCGGCCCTTTAGTCCCGGTATTACCAACCGGGACTAAAGGGCCGACCCATATGGCCAGACCGGGAGGCCTCTTAAAAGAAAAAAAAGGAAACCTTTAGTCCCGGTGTTACCAACCGAGACTAAAGGTTTTCTTTTTTTTCTTTTTTTTCTATTTTTAATTAATGATTCGTTTTGGTTTTCGAATACGCATTCTACGCTGCTAATAATATACGTATTCTATACGTTTATAATGTTTGAACATTTTGTACAAACTAAAGTATGAAACTAACGTATATATTACATGCATATACATATATTGTACGTTATTTCATGTACATATAATATGTATATATATATATATATATTACAAATAAAGCTTGAATTGTATATTCTAGCATATCCTTGGGATAACAAATTCACTCCATCTAGTTTGGCTTTCATGTTTCGTTCATGTCATTGTAGAACTCGTCGGCGGGGTTTAAGAAGCCACGACCCTTCGGGACAAGTTACAACAGCCCTTGGACCTCCACATCTTTGCCGCGAAGTCGAATCCTAGTCGAACGCCATTCCCATCACCGACGAAAGCCCCTTCCTGCTCATTCTTATACTCATTCGCACACTTACAATACGTGATCTTGATCTATCTATATTTGTCTGCACCTTGCCCTTGTGCAGGTCTACCTATCGCCCAGCTGTGGAATGTGCTACTCCGCAGTCGTGTCGAGTTGTTGCATCTTTCGGTCGTGTTTGGCTCTTATCACTGGTTGTTGGTGTTGTTGCCTGTGTGCCGAGCCTTCGAGCCGGTTGAGGGATCGTACCTCGTTCGAACATTACGATCGCGGGATCCGTCTCGCCATGACCGTGAAGCCGAGTGTAACTCGACCCCTCGCTTTTTAAGTTGATTTCATAATACTACGAGTGTTAACTCCTACCTTCGGCCCTAGGACATGGTTGCGATGGATTCGATATCGATATCAATATGGATGCGTATATCATCCGCTCACATCGAGCCTTTCGCGACCTAGCCTATGGGAGATGACCTGGGAGATAACAATCATGGAACGATGGATGCCAACACGTGTTGGTATAGCTTGTGGCCGTGAGTTCGGCTCGCCATGACCATGGAGCTACGCCTCTCTTTCGCTTTTGTTTGCTTCTTCATGCACAAGCCCTTGTATGCTTGTACCCCGTTCGACCAACGCGTTTCCTTGATTCTCGCGGTGACAACCGCACCACTGCGAATCTGAGAGATGACTTAGTGCCAGTGCACCCAGGTCGGGTACCCTATGAGTGGTTTGCGCACTTGTATTCTTTAGTAAGTCGCTCCTTCCGATGCCCCGTCTTTTGTCGTGGCGTGTGTGTTGGAAGGAGCAGACCTCCGTTCTCGGATGCTATTGCCCTATTAGCCCACTCTGTTCGATCCCGCCTAATCCATGGCGATTGGATCAAAGACCGGACTATCTCTTTTTGGTTAGCGAAGCTATGGTCTATGTCGTACCTCGGACCCGTGCGTGTCGACCCGATCGACCGTCTAAAACCATCTTTCCGAAGATGTGTCTGAGAACATGACATGGATGTGCCTAGCTAATCCCCGCATCTTTTGCCGTGTTGAGCGACTCTCTTCTCGGCTCCCAACGTTATTATGTCGTGTGGATCAAGAGGACCCGTTGCTGTCCAATCTCTTTGCGCTACCGCATTCTACCATAGCGGACGAGCCGAAGTACATTAGAGCCAAGTCACAATAGTGTTATTCGTTCTTGTCCACTTCTTGCATCCAATGGTGACTTGCGGGATAAGGCTATAAGAGCCGAACCCCGTCGTTCTTCTTTCTTGAGGCCTGACTTCCAATCCCCATCAATTCAATGACACCGAATCGAAAGATCGTGAGCCGTGGTGTTTGCTCTGGATAAGCTCTGGCTTAAACCGTTTATCGTAAAGCCATACTGGCTTGGCCATGACTTAAGCTTGTGCTCAGCATACCACCACTCGTGTTTCCTTGGCCCATGGATCGGACATCAGCCAAGAGGGCCAAGTCATTTCCTCTTTGTGTTCCTTCTGAGTCTTGTCGCCTTTTTGGGATATTGTTTGTTCTCTTGCTTTGAGTGAGTTTTGGAGGTAATTGCCTCGAGGACAACATTGGATCAGAACCCAATGGAGAAGGAGGACATGATCGATGACAGGACCCTGCGAAGAGGAGACCTTGCTGATCGACTACATCAACTAACGAAGATTTGTACCACTACTACCTCGACATCGCAGGTGTCATGGCAGCACCCTCTTTTAGAGAATCCTATTAGACATTGCATAATATCTAGAACTGCTAGAGCTTTATATTTAATCATTTGATGCATGCTACCACCTGAGCCATTATCACCCTGATGCAACCCACTCTACCACGTCACCCTGCCTTGCGTATTCACTCACTTATATATGTTTACTTGTCTGTTTGCTTGCATATTACATCACTATACTTATTAGTAACTCCACTTCGCATTATGTCGGGGATGTGATGCTGGTGGTGAACCCCTGGAAATGTTTTGGCTATGGGAGCTGGACTTGGTGGTGTGTGAGCGTGCTGCGTGTGTCTTGGGTGCGTGGAGAGTGAGGGTTGTGTCGACCGAGCTGGAATAACGACGAGTCTAGGGCGAGTCATGCCATGTGGTGCTACCTGGGCACTTGGATATGGAATACCTGTGGCAGGTAAATGGTAATTGGAGGTGGCCTTGGGTGTGAACCTCGGAGAGGTGGAGCCCGGGGTAGAGGTGCTGTGGTGGCACGTAAAATGGAAACCCTGATGAAGACATTCTGGCTTGGTCATCCCTAAGGACGTACTAGTACTCAGACTCACCGGGAATCCTTTACATCCCACTCACCCTATATGTTGCGGGACGGTCGGACTACTTGGTAGAGCGATGCCACTACTGCTAGGCGAACGTGTGCAAGGAGGTACGGGGCGCGCGGTTTTCCCCCACACCCTTCCGAGACCTCAGGAGACCTTGTGGACCAGCCCTTGACATCCGGTGGGCCCCGGCTCTATCTACGACTCACAGTATCAGCCATTGCAGACTAGACTTGGGATGTTCCAGGGCTGAGAGGTAGGGTGGCGTCGTTCTAGGCTAGCAAGCGGCCGGAATCTACCTAGACGGGGCACCGTCGAGGATGGCTATCTTGTGGATATGTAAAACCTCTGCAGAGTGTTTGGTTGATCGATCGATACATATGCCGACTTGTCGGCTATGGACCTTTCCTGGGTTTCGCTTAAACTAGATAGCGAGATGAGTCCTTCTATTCTCCCTCCAGGGTTTGGGGTATTTTCCGGTCTTGAGCCTTAGGGGCTGCGGGCCGTTGAGACAAGGCCGAGAGGGAGTTGGCCTGTCGACCTGAGTGTGTGAGATGAGATAAGGTGTGGTGGTGTGGAGAAGGTTTGAGATGGATGGTTGGTGGATGGATATGGATGGTGTGGTGGTGGATGTGTTAAAAAAATTGGATATTATTATTATGATATAATTGTTATTTACTTCTCATGCGCTAAGAATGCAAACCACAGCCAAATATTAGGATCCCTTGTTTATCTTTTTTCACTAAAGCTCATCGGTGCTGACCATGGCCTGCACACATCTGGCGGTGTGCAGATTTCCTGTTTCTCAGATATGCTGACTTTAGAAGGATTAGGAGGTCTCGTGCCTACGCTCAAGTTTGGTTCGGAGATAGAATCTACGCTGCACTACGCCAACACTGATGATGACACGTGAAGGATGAGCCTTCACTCGATAGTCTTCCACTAGATTAACCCTTTAATAGATGTGTTCCCTAGTGATGTAATATCTTGTATTCTTGTACTCTTACGATGTATGACTGTGATATCGACTGATATATGATAATATGATGGAATCAACTATTGGATTCATCATATTATAATTCATTATGTGGATTTTCCCTTCGCGGAAAATTAAGGATGTTTCACCGTGGATGTATAGATATTGCGTCACTAATGACATCAAAGTAACACAAGGAATTTGACGTGTCCACTTAAAATCAAGATTTTTCTTTGGTTCCTCAAAAAGAGCGTAATACTAACAAAAGACAACCTACCTAAAAGAAATTGGCAAGGAAGCAAATATTGCTGCTTCTACACTAATTTTGAGACTATTCAACATATGTTTTTTTAGTGTAATTATGCTAAATTTCTTTGAGGTGCGTTGTACATGGTGTTTGGCATTACCCCACCACATACTGTAGCAACCTTTTTGGGAATTGGTATAAGCAGTGTGGAAAAGATTCAAGCTTGTTATTACTAGCAGGAGTGGTTGCCTTCTTTTGGTCCTTATGGCTCACTAGAAATGATAGTGTTTTTGATAAGTGCAGTCCTAAAACATTTTTGCAGGTCTTATTCAGGGGAATATTTTGGAGTCAGTTGCAGCGAAGTGAAGAAGAGAAAGAATATATCTACAAAGCTGGTCAGACCCTGGAGACATCGTCTTTGGCATTTTTTTCCTCTTATGGATGGCCCATTATATATAGGATTGCGAATTGATTTTTTGTCTTTTTTTGTGAGTCTTCTTTAAACGTTAGTGTAAGAACTTTTTGTAATAATTTGGTTTGATTCCTCACCTTTGAGCGAGGATGAAGCCGGATGTTTATTCCATTGTCTAAAAAACAGTTGGTTATATGTTCTTACTGTAGTTAAACATATACCGTACTTAACCTTGAGGCCATGAAACATGCATGTCAGCGCGGACATGTGAACGCATATTGCTATTCAATCATGCCTACTTGCATGACGTTGGTCCCATGCTTGAAATCTGACGCCATGAATTGCTGCATCGGAAAATATCTCCCAACTTCATAACACTAACAATTTTATATGTGGCTGACGTTTGTCGACAATGCTGATGCCGCCGTAGAGAAGTTAATATTAAAGCCAGTGCCTATCTTCTTAATTTCTTCTGATTGATGCTTCTGAACACCCAGAACATCCACCAAGGTCAAGGCCAAAGGTAAGGAACGTCGCCATTTGTGGATACAATTTGAAGTGCATTAATTTTTTCTTATGAGAGTTGACATTTATATATACCTAATGCCAATTGCAGAAATTTAAAATCGAAATATCATTCATTCCCTTAAGTTGAGAATATTGTCATTAAAATACCTTTTTTTATAGATACGAATGACAAAATTAGTGGAGAAAATGCATCTTGAAACCATGGAAAACTGATTTGATCCAAGTGACTCTACAAAGTTGTATCCCACCGGCACATGAATCAGCTGGATAATAATCTGTCATTTACTCAACTAATGGGTCAATGATCCTTGAATTCCATATGCTCAGCAGAGAGCAGAAAATGTACTTGAATTTTCACCCGCAGATAGGAATAAGGCGCAAACCACTGAACCAGAGACTTCCGTCCTCAGATGTATCATCTAGAGTCCATTTTGAAGGCACATCGATCCAGGAATCAGTAATCAGTACGCTTCGCGTGAAATTTGTGGCCTAGATTTTTGAATACTTCATAGAATTTACAGTCTCGTTTGTTTAATGTTTGAAAGCAGAGAAGCCTGCAGGGGGTTTTGAACACTTTGTAAAAATTTACAGTGTCGTTTGTTAATAAAATGTGTTCCAAAGCACACGCCTGCAGCTTAACCATCCATGCCTTCTGCCAGTTCGCACACGACGTGGAACACGGCCCTCACCGGGCGGTGATCGGACAGCCGGTAGCCACCGCAGCGCTCGTACCGGACCTGCTTCATCCCCTTCCCGCGACACAGGATCCGGTCGCACCTGCAAACAATTAAAAAACAGCAGCAACGAACACCGTGAGAAGAAAACCATCTCGATCGCCTGCATGGATATCTGTGTTGGGAGAGCTGGGCGTCAGAGTCGTCAGACCATGCCGGCGCGCGGTGGCGGTGCTGCTTCTCCGGCCGGCCGGTGGCGACGCCGTCGACAGCGCACCAGTAGAACTGGTCGGAGTTGCGGCGATACTTGTAGGTCGGGGCGAAGGTGACGTGGCCCTCGTGCCAGCCGTCGAACTGACGGCCCTTGGAGAGCTCCAGCAGCAGCTCGTCGTTCTCCAGCAGCATGCTCCATTTCCTGAGCCGCACCAGCTGCCGTGCCTCGTCGTCGTCGTCCATGGCGATCCGGTAGTTGAGGTCCCCGAACAACACCACGCGGCTGCATGCGAGTACACGATTGGATCATCAACGACTGTTTTCCGTTGCTGCTGCCAGTAGAATGTTCAGAGCTCGATCGGGCGACCTACTCATGGCCAAGAATCTTCTTGGGCAGCTCATCCGGTGCTGCCGGCGCGCCGCCGGAGCGGACGAAGCTGGTCCTGGAGAGGATGCCCGCGGCGTCAGCGTTCCGGCGTAGCGCGTCGCCGTCCTCGCCGCCTGAGGCCAGGTGGCAGCAGACGAAGCTGAAGCTCGTGCTTTGAAGCAAGAACCGGACGGACACCGCGCCCTGCGTAGCGCACCGCACGCACGCCGCGTCATCCGCATGCATGCTTCTGGTGTACCGTGCGTCCGTGTGTGCGACTCTGCTTCTATATATCTTACCTTGTTGCCGAGCCGGCCGAGGACGCCGGCGCCGACGCTGGAGACGCCAGGGTGGCGGACGTGCCGGCGGAGGCTGCTCCTTGTCCACACCGACACGAAGATGCTGACCATCTGCTTGCTCATGAGGCACCTGAACAAGCCGCTCTGTCCTCGTTGATCGTGCATTGCTGCAGCTCCATCACCATGCCTCCTGTTGTTCAATGCGTCACCGATGAGCAGCTGCCACTTCATGGTTGCCCGCCTCTGTTTCGGGCCAAGCACGCTCCTCGCGTTCAGTGGCACCATCTCCTGGAACCTGCATCGTGCAAACGTTGCGACTGATGATTCTTTCTTACTGCACCATCCTGATGAAAGACAACGCTGATAAATTAAGAGATGACAAATCGGTTGGCAAAGTGGAGTACCCAAGAACATAGATGTCGTAGGAGTCGGTCCTGGTGTCCATCCAATCTTCCAAGCTAAGATCATCAGGCGGCGCCATGCCGCCAACGTTCCATGTACCAGCAAATATCCTGCAGCGTCATCAGGTCCATGGTTTCCAATATCGGCCGAAATCTCCTGATATTTCCGATATATCCTCTTTATCCGTAGGTGCCGATAAGAAAATATCTATCTTTTTCATACAAATTTTGTTTAAATTTATTTAAATTTACTTAAATTCAAATTCAATTTTATTTGAATTTGGTCCGATATTTCCGATATATCATGTTTATCCTCTTTATCTATGACCCCCAATAAATTTTAATTTCCGAAAATGAAAACCTTCAGGTCATGGAAAAACTCGTATGCCGATTGCAGTTGGTGAGACGAGCTCGATCGATTCAATGCAAAGAGCTCCACTCCAATGGGCGCTCACCTGTACTTGACGGTCTCGCTCTGTTCCCCTTGCATTCTAGTCTTCTCCAAGCCGGAGAGTTCGGAGACGAATTGATGACCCACCAGTACCCTGCTCGCCGCCGATCTTGGCCAGATCATCTGGAACGGAGGAACGACGACGACGAGTTCATGTCACTGAGACACAAACACGGGGAGAACGCAAGCAAGGGGATGGAAACGGGAGAGTGCTGACTTGTGCAAGCCTTGGGCTCTTCCCCATAATGCAGTACCTACTACAAGGAAGAGAGCAGCTGCAGAGTTGCTGATTGGTGCCGCCTCTTTCAGTAGGGACTACGCAGCATTCAAGAATTAATTAATGGGAGGGTATGACCATGAGGTAGCAGAGAAGGTTCAGGTATATGCACAAGTCTTACTTGGAAGATATATAGGTGAGGCAAGTTGGATCCAGGGACAAACCTAGCACTACAACAATGGGCTGTAGCAAGTTGGCCACTAGATATCATGCTGACTATACAGGAGCAGGAGATACATGTCAGGTATCCACATATTTGGTCAGGAGCTGTCCAAGTAAGCGGAGGCACGATACACACGTCCCTTCATTGGCCGCATGCATCCAGGAAAGTGCATCGCCTGCGTTGTTTCCTGCCGCATGCAGGGAGAGCGCGTCAAGCGTGTGGGCGGGTAGTAGGCGCGGACATCCGGAGAGACGCCGCGTCCGAGCATCCGGACGCTAGTCTTTCCCTATTCTTAACGATGACAAGAGTTTGTTAAATTAATCACAGGGTGTGCTTCATTTTCGTGGGAATTTATAGAAGGTATATTTTGAGCGTGCCTAGAAAGGATTAATTTGAAAATTCCAAAGAAGCATCCTACCGTCTGTTAAAGAAAGATGTAAAGTACAAACTGAAAGGACATCCATTTCAGTATAGTCCCTCAAGTTCTACAAGTCTTGTTACTTTAGACATGCTGGTTGAGGTTAAATTTTTAGAGTTTTGATTATCAGTAACTTCTAAAATATTTGGTTGCCTGAAGATATTAAGACATCATGTAATAAAATAGTACATTAATATAATTAGAAATTTGGTTTTTAACATGATAACAGAAAAATCATAGCCAATGCTAAGTCTTGGAGACAGCGTCATATTATTGTCCAGAACAAGAATTATATAACAGGGGTGAGTAATTATTTGTGTTCAGTAATAATGCAGCCCCGTAAAACAAAGGAGAGCCCCTAAATTAACATCTGTGGCCATGAACATTGCTGCCTCGAACATTCTGATTGGAATGTCGTCGTAACATTTTTCATGGTTTGGCCGGGGTAGGTAGGACCATTAATTAATCTGCTTTAATTTGGATAATGACTGGGGAGAAGGATGAAGCGACAAAGGTACAGTTAAGCAACTCGCGCGCTGTTCGCTTGCTTATAAACCGTATTTTTTCAGCCATCGAATAGTATTTTTTCTTTCACAACAAATCAGCCAATAATACTTTCAGCCATGGTTTATCAACCAAGCGAACAGGGCATAAGATAAAATGCTTTGTTATTGTTATCTGTTTGGGTTGCTACCTTTATTATGCCAATGCAACCAACAAACCTGCAACTTGTGTTTTAGTTTCGCCAGAATCTGATTGACTCTTGTGCCCGTATTGGTGTGGATGATAAATCTCATATCATAGCAGGCTCATAGCTACAATACAATATGAAGGCCTAACTGCAGCTTTGCTGGTGTCAACAGTGTTTCCATGACTAAATATTTGACCCTCCCATGTTCTGAATAAAATTATATATCCAATAACAAAGACCTTTTGAAAGAAAAGATACTACATTTTTCTAACTAGACCAATGTTAGCATCGAAGTGCAAAGACACATTATAACCCCACTGGAGGTGAAGGTTCCTGTATACTATAGTGTGGGTAGCGTACGATTGAAGTGACATTCAAATGGCACCTTATCAACCTTCTTCTCATACCTTGAGTGAGGTCTCTTGAGTAAGGTCCCTTCTTCTAGCCCTAGTGACTCCCTTCTTGAATGAAGGTCATTCACTCAAGAAGGGAGTCACTAGGGCTAGAAGAAGGGAGTAGGCCAAAACCACCCAAAACTCTAAGCAACCCAAAAAAACCAATAGGATCACGTTAGCATTGGTCGCAGCACGCCTTTGATCCAGCATAGCTTCATCTTGATAAACTATTTTCTTGTACCTCTCGTGCACCATCGTGTTTAAGAAGGAAAAGGTGTATATGGAGGGCTTTCTCCCAGAGAAGCTCAAAGAGAGAACTTAAGACAAAGGTAGGGCGACAGTGCATGACGGACCTCCATGGAGGGCCTATTTATAACTAGAAGAAATGTGTACGTAGCTGGATTCAGCGGTGAAGAACTAAGTAATCGGTGGCAAGTGAATCCAACGGATTGGTAGGACATTGTTGGGTCAATCCACAACTTGATACTGATATTGAGTTGCCACTGCCGAGTCAAGACAAAGCTTGGCATTGGCATATCACTTCCGGGTTGTAGTCTAATCGACGGTGTATTCCCCATATCACTGCTAGGTCATTGCTCAACCTAGTAGTGAGAGTGGGTTCAACCGCCGAATCAATATATATATATATATATATAGGATCTCAATCACTATCCAAATACTAAGCTTATAACTCAGTAGTGAAAATGGCTAAGTGCCAGTTCTAGCACGTCTAATAATGATAGACTGGCAAAAGACAGTGTCTTCTGCAATAGGATCCACGTGTCGGCCGGCGCGGAGGACGCACCGCCCGTGCCACCACCAGGAAACATCTGTCTCCTTGCATTGGCTGGGTCTCCAAGGCACGTCCCATGTTTACTCCACCACGCACTGGGTTCTTGTCTTCGGGAGATGTCATGCGATGGGTCTAGCGGCATGGTGAGACGGTGGCACGGTGCCGAACACGGCCCATAGACATGCCCATAGGTGGTGTGTGGTCCGTGCTTTAACATGGCCCTACCTGGTACATACACGATCCTAACTTACCATCAGCAATGCAACAGAGCGATCACGTACAGCTCACCTAATATAAGATCCTGTCTGGTACCTGTATACTGATACTGATGTTTTAGTTTGTTGAAAATAAAGCTACTTTTATCGGAATGGAAACCTCTAGAACCTAATGCCGGGAGCGTCATCGATCGTGCCTGTCCCAATGCATGCAAGCTCCAAACTGTTCCTTCAAGCAGCACTAGCGTTCATTCATGTAGTACCTAACATAAGGGGGACCTTGGAGCAAAACCATGCGTACCAGTGCTGTTGGCCCATGCACCGTGTGTAACCCTGCAATTGGCTGCGCCATCGTTGTCGCCTCCTTTCCTAGGACCATGATGGGTACGTATATATTGGGTAGGGCAGGCATTATTATTAGCTAGGCAGCACTACTAGCTCACTGATGTGGTTATGTGCATGACGAGATCAGCAGAGTGTCACACGTGTCCTCTTTGGGTCGCTGCCATTTCAGCTCGTGCTGAAAGCTACGACAGGGCAGCCATGACACAAGGAGGTCGGAGGTCCCCATCCATGTCTGTACAGCGTGCCCACGATGTATAGTGGGGCTTGAAGTCGATGCATGCCATGATTTGATGGGACACAGTGAGCTGGCTGTGACACGTACTCGTCCTAAAATTAGAGACATCAGAGCATGATTCGCATGTCCTAAAATACATAACAAATTAAAACGACGATTAGCTAGAGCAGCATTTTGGTCAAACGCGTAAGCGAAATTAAAGATGTGAAGGCATGGCGATGCTACCTGACATGATTTCTTGCATATAGCCTTGGCCCCCCATCCCGGATGCTCAAACCAGAGGCTGAGCGTAGCTGCAATTACAAAATATCTCTGAGGTTCATAACCACTACTATATCAACGTCTGATATGTGGCTGGTGTTTATTGTGGGCAGTGCTCACTATGTAAAAAAAACACATCACAGATGCGTCTTTAGAGACGTCACAGATGCGCTTCGATGCGTCTCTAATAACATGTCTGTAGTAAGGTCTTATTACAGACGCGCCTCAACACGCGTCTGTAGTATACCAATGCGCGTCTGTGATTATGTTTCAGACAGACGGTAGAGGTAAAGACGCGTCTGTGACGACCCTTATCACAGACGCACATAACCAACACACGTCTGTGATGAACACTTATCGCAGACGCGCATAACCAACACGCGTCTGTGATAACGATTTACTAAAACAAAAAAAGGGAAAAAACCCAATGCCATTGTCTTATATATCATACATGACATGTCAAATTACATACAGCAGTCAATTGCTAATTAGCAATTTCATGGACATGAAGTAATATCAAAAGCCATTACATGTCCCTCATATACTACAAGTAAACCTACTTTCTACTTGAACTAAGAAGATAAGTTGCAGGCATATAACTAATAATCTTCTTGAAGGAAATATTCAAGTCATTGGATTCTGCATAAGTGATGTAATCACACAGTGAAGTTTAGTACCAATTTGCGACTGAAGTGAGAAGCAAACTAACAAAATTATTAAAGCAAAGAAGGTCTCACCTGCACTGTGCAGCAATCTTCCCTTACCCATCTTTAGATCATTCCTCTAAGAAGCAATGCTGCAAAACGTGAACTGTATGTCAACTGAAGCAAAACATTCCACTAAAATTTATTTCAAAACAACTAAAAACTGAAACACAATGTATATCATTGACAGAATTACTAAGAAGTCAAATTGAGTAACTTTAAAAGCATCTAGATTCACAAACAACCAAAATGGTCATAGAGTATGACAACTATCTAAAATCTGGTCCCATTTAACTTATAGCTGATGCAAATCACAATAGAAGAAACTGTCACCTCACTACATAGGTCTGTAGCATCATTAGAAGGCCACAATTTGATCCATACAAGAGCGCATCACAACATAGAAATGCTAGGTAAAATAGAAGAAAAATAGGTGAAGCTTACATGTGTTAGAGTATGAGCCAAGAGCAGTAGGAGGCATAGAAGGCATCAGATTCCTGCAAGGTATAAATGATACCGCTGGTCAAGGAGCTTTTTGAAGGCCACTATTTGATCCATAAGCATCAGCCTCACATTGGAACTTACATGGGGGGATGTCACTTCCCTGCACAGTATGTCACTTCCCTGCACAGTATGTCACTTCCCTTGACTCCATCCTAGTAGGAGAGCAATTGTTAAATCGCCAGTTCCCTGCAATCAGCAAAACAGTGATGAGAAAAAAAAGAGATGGCTGCACTTACAGTATCATATTCTACTCTCTGCTACACTGGAGCTATCACTAGACCAAGATACTTACAGGAGTGACATAAGAGATATGAATTTTGCTCTGTCTGCATAATTTAAATAGCTAAAATAACAGCACTTTTCTAATTTTAAGATTGACGGCAAGTATTCACACAACACATACAAATCACTGCATACCTCACAATGGAACTTACATGGGGGGATGTCACTTCGCTGCACGGTATGAAAGCATCAGTGAACTAGAGTGCCATTGGCCTTATAGTTACACAGAATCAATGCAGTATACCCCAACATGAAGCCAACTTGTTTGCCTAGTGCAGTGCTACACTGCAGACTATCTACATTTATCCAGAAATGGGGTAGAAATGGGGTAGACAGGTAGCCAATTGGCACAATAATGTCCAATACCCAGGTTCATCTATACTATTGTTGTTGAGTAATCTTGAGTGGTATGTCACATGAATGCAATAACAAAAAGCTAACATGGTAGAATGGGCAATTTTTCTTATATGAGAAAGATGTCTAAAAAAATCTGTGGACCAAAATAGATGCAGGTACATTTCAGTAACGGTCTTTTATATTCACAGGTTTATACTTGTGACAATGGAAATGACTACACATACATAGCATTTCAGTACAACAGAAAATTAAGTAATATGAAACGCTAACCCAAGATAGATTGAGAAATAACTGTTACTAGACAATAATTGTTGTACTTCATAACCGAAAATGTATCAGTTTAGAAATTCAAGTATTTTTTAAACATCTACACCATGTATGAGCTCTAAAAAATATTGGAGATTGTAACAACAGGAGCATGTTTTTAATTCTAAAAATAGCTCACATGTGACAGGTTAATTAAACATGAACCAGGTTTGAGCAACCGCAGCTCACGCACATTGATCTATCGATCCACCCCCCAAATCGAATCCTAAACCGAGCACAAAAACCCCAAATAGATTATGTTAGCTAGGGTTTGGGTGCTCGGTTTCAAGGGAGAGCAAAGGGGTGGGCGCATACCTGGTGGGTGCTCGTCACTGGCGAATGTCGAGGGCCCGACGAAGACCAGGGTGAGCGCAGATCTAGAGGATGGAGTCGATGTCGGCTGGAGGACAGAGGCAGCCCCAGTCGGATGTGGGTGGAGGGAGGGGCACCGGTTGGATCTGAAGGAGAGGGAGGCGCCGCCGGCCGGTCTGGAGGAGGGAGGCACCGCCATCCGGTCTTGCATGGGGAGCCACCGCCGTCTTTCGAGGGAAGGGAGGGGAGGAGTTGTAGTGGAGGAGGGGGTGGTGACCTCACCGGTGGAGGAGGGGGTGGCCGCCGCGACGGTGGAAGAGAGGAGGGGGAGGCGACGGAGATGGTTGGGGCTCGGGGCGGTGGCGTCGGAGGAAGAGAGGAGAGGTGCGCGGGATAGATCAAGGGGTGGAGTCGGACACGGACCTGAGTTGCGAAGTCCACGGGATTTGATAATATTTTTGGGTTCGGGAACTCTCTGCGTGTGACACGCGTTGACGGGGCACGTCTCTTGTAAAATACCTCTAACATAGACGCGCCTTATTCATATACCACAGACGCGCCTTATTCATATACCACAGACGCGACTCATTAATTAGAGATGCGCTTTTCAAACACGCGTGTGTAGTAGACGTTTATTACAGACGTGTGTTGATCCCGCTAGACCAGTAACCCCGGTTGGCGACTTAATACAGACGTGTGTTTAGAACGCGTGTCTGTAAACTATATTACAGACGCGCGTTTGTCCTGGCGTCTGTAGGGAGCATGGTGGATATGTGGCTTTTTTGCATAGTGGCTGATGTAGACATATATATAGAGGTGTCAATATTAAAAGCAGTGTTTGTCTCTTATCTTCTTCTGATGATGTTGCTATCGACTTCAAACACCCAACCTGGGTCAAGGTCAATAAGTACTACTTCTTTGGGTGAGAGTAGTATTTTCAAGTGTATTTTTTAGGAACTTTCTGTAAGTGGATTACTATTTGCAATCAATACTGTTTGGACATGAGATAATGTCCATATCACGGTGTTAATACTACATCTATCCACAAAAGATTACAAATCTAGGTCCATTCTTGTTTCATATGTTTAAGGCTTAACCAAATATCACTACTACACAAAATATTTTGTGAGACGTTTTGAAATTGGCTTCGGAGGTGGGCGGACTTTTAAACCACCTCGGTTAATGCCTGGGATTAACCGAGGCGGTTATTTTTTATTAACCGAGGCGGTCACAGTCAATCGCCTCGCAAAATAGATTTACCGAGGCGGTTAAAAAATAACCGCCACCTAAAATCTATTAACCGAGGCGGGCTTTATAAGAGGCCCGCCTCCAAAAATACCTCTATTTACGGAGGTGGGTTCGCCCCGGTTAATATTCCCGAGGCCCAACAAAAAGCCCATATCCAATCAACTATCGGGTTTATATATGTACAGGAATAGGGGAGTTAGGGTTCACTCAACTCCCTCACTCAGCAGCCGAGCGCCCCATCCTCTCTCCCATGCCTTGCCTCCCTCTCCACACCCCACTGTCCCGTGCCTCCTGAGCGCCCCCTCCTCTCTCCTCTCCCCCACTCTCCCGTGCCTCCCTCTCCCTTACCAACAGTGGATATGGATCAAGGAGCTGGTGGTGCGGCCTCGCGGGGGCGGCGGCCTGGCCGAGAAGGCGGCGAGGGCACAGGCCTGGCCGAGGCGGCGCTCCTGGCGACGCGCTCCTCCATCGGCAGCGCTAGCTCCTTCCCCGGTGGCAGCGCGCTGCTCCCTCGACCACCTCCACCTGCGGCGGTGCGCGGGTGGCGCGGATCTAGGGCGGGTGGCGCAGATCGAGGGTGGGGCGACGCAGATCCAAGGCTGGGCGGCCCCCATCCACGGCGGTGCGTGAGGTCACCCACAGCCATGGTGGATCTACTGTGGCGGCGGAGGATCGCGTGGTGGCGATGCTATTGCGGACGCGGCGGCTACCGGCGTGCGGCGAGCTTGCGGACGCGGACACAGACGCGGAGCGCGGCGGGTCACGGCCCACATCCAGGCCCGGTTAGGGCTAGATCTGGGCTTTTTCTTTTTTTTGTTTTTTTCAATTTACCAAGGCGGGCATCGAACCACCTCGGAAAAGGTCCCGTTTACCGTGACCTTTCGTCCGAGGCTGTTGCAGAAACTGCCTCGGTTAATTCTTTTTGCCCGCCATGGTTAACATTTCTGTAGTGGTGTATATAAGTTAAAATATTAATATTTGTGACACTAAATAAGTATAGTACAAAAATATATCTCATGACAAGTATAATGATACTTATTTAATGTTATAAATATAGATATTTTTTATTTATAGTTAGTTAAACTCAAGATACTTTACCTTGGTACTATACTCGAATTTTATGCTTTTGTAGATAGAGGGAGTAGCTACTATTGGATAGTGCATTTGTAGACAGAGGAGTACTATAATTATATTAGATTTATACTCATTAGATTTATAAATACTCAAATGCACTATCCAATAATTATAAGTTTATAATCATAAACAATATAACATAAAATAAATGAGCGGTCAAAGTGTAATTCACTACTACATAAAGGGTTTGTAGGGGCGGCTCAAGACCATTTGTAGGGGCGGTTTGGCCAGCCGCCCCTACCAAACCGTCTCTACAAATCATGCATTTGTAGGGGCGGTTCCCAGACGGCCCCTACAAATCGATTTGTAGGGGCGGCTGTAGTACCAGCTGCCCCTATAATACCTATTTGTAGGGGCGATTCAGTCTAGAACCGTCCCTACAGTACATTTACCCGCAAATTTTTTTTCAAAATTTACAATTCAAATTCGACCAGAACACTGTTTGTTTCTGCATATTCCATCCAGCGTTCGCGTTGCGAGTGAGTGAGGAAAGCGAGATAATCCCGTCGAACGCTCCGCGACCAACGTTCCGAACCGCAAGAGTATTATATAAACTACAAGCACAAGAGTATTATATAAACTACAAGCACAAGAGTATTATATAATCTACAATTACAAGTCCAATTCACAAGAATATATACAATCCATCATTAAATAGACAAAATTCACAAGGTAAAACTAATGTCAAATTGTATACACATTATTATCAACGTCATAGAGCTAGCCTTTCAGTCTCACAAATATGTTGGTACTGAGGATTTCTACCTAAGTCAGACTCTCGGTCATGATAGGTGCATTTGATGTGTACAATCTGGTCTAATATGAAGTTGCAAAGGTCGCCGACGAGCTCTAAGAGTTGGTCATCCTTGTATGGGTCTCTTTTTATTTCTTTCTCTTCTTTCCACTATAAGAGAACAAGTTTTAGTTTAGTATTTCATACCATGTACGAAGTTTTTATACTAAGGGTGAAGATGTTCAAATTTACCCTTAAGGGGTGTCTCCTGTAGGCACTGGTGTTACTCATCATAGAACATACATAGTATCCACAATGTACACTCCCAGGCTTCTGCTTGGGGCACAGTGTATTTTGCATATGGAAATGTTAAGTGATGCTTTTGACAGCCATGTAATGGAGTACTGAAGAAGTAAGTTACACTTACCGCACATAGTGTTTTTATAGCCAACTTTTCCTTCCTTACTAGATCATGCCTTCCATGATGTTTAGTGACATAGAACCTAAATGCCCTATTAAGATTATTTTAACAAATACAACTTGTTAGTATCCAAAAGTGAACGTTACAAGTATGTGTACAAACATATAAGCTAATGAGGATTGTTGATATGAATACGTCTTGAGAATCGATATGAAGTCTTTGTATGTCACCGGGTCCCTATCTATTGAATCAAAGACCCATGCCATGCTCCTTCCAACATCGACGCCTATACAAATCCAGTGGTTGCTGCATGGATTTAATCATAGAACTAAATAAGCTCTTTTGCATCGAATAAAATATATCGAACAAAGCTTTAAGTATAGAGTTGAACTTACTCGAAGTTGTATGGTAGCCATATAGTAGAGTGTTGTTGGAGAATTTTAAAAGCCAAGGCAATATATGCCGAAACCTTAAGGGACTATTCCCTTAGTTTTATCATACGGATGTGCTCTTTCTCCCGAAGGATCTTTCCAGCAGCTAGCTCTTTGTCATCTAGTTTCCACTATTTAGGGTAATTAAAATTTGTTTGTGCTATAGCTTGAGGGTCTATATACCTGGCTTTCACACTTGGCACTTGTTTTACAATGTGCACTTACATTCTACAAATCACGGTGTGGTGAGTTACAACAAAATTCAAAGATTACATTCATATCATATCAGGAGGACAATGACTTATAGGCACCACGTGTAAATTAGATTCATCTCCATTGCTCCGAGGTGAAAGCATGTCTGCATGTCATTGAAGTCAAAGACAATTTTCTCGGCTGGGCTTCCAAATGTGCCGGTGGGGAAGCATGCTTGTACGAGGTCTATGCTCGTTGGGAGAACACGCAAGTACCAATCATGGAACCTTCTTATTCTAAGTGGTAGGCGCTGGATGTCCTGGTTTGGTAGGAAGGGCTTGCCTCTTTCATATGTTTTTGGGCAATCCTTTGACCATTTGATGGCATCAACATTTGGATACTGCTTTGCTGTTTGGTGGAGTTTACTAGTGATGGCCTCCTCAGAAGCCCATGATGGGACTTTTTTAACTTGGTTCTCAGGCTTGAACTGGTCATGGGAATACCACTTGTGCACCGATGAGACGTCTTTCATCGGAACATAAATTGGTCTTATGGTGATTGGATGCTTCTTTCAAGTTCCCATTCAGGCATGTCCTCATCTTCTTGTGCATCACCTTCTTCAGGAGGCACTCGTTGTTCATGTATCGGTTGTGCTTGTTGAGAAGACTGTGGCATCTCATCATGCACTTGCTCGGTATGAGCTAGAGAAGGTTGTGGCTTATCAAACACATGCTTGCTAGGAGGCAGAGAAGAATGTGGCATCTCAGGAATGTGGTGGTCACAAGACGGTGAAAATATCTCCCCGACCTCAACAACTCGCTCCAAATTTGGCAGTGGGGGATGCGGCGAAGAAACAATCAATATAATGTCCCATTTGTGCCAGAGGATGAACTGCCCCATTACGTCTCCGAGTACCACCAGCCCCTTAGGAGTTGCGTAGTCTATCCTCCACTGCATGAACTCAGGCTTCACAGTATGCACCTCGACCCTAGTGTAGTCCGGCAGTATCTTATTATTGTGGTGTAAGCCACCAGGAGGATGTACCACACCCTTTGCCACCTCCATCACAATGTTCTGTCGGCCGCTGAGAAACACCAAGGTGCAACTAGTTGGTTCCCATATGCGATCGATGGGGGTTGTGGCTTCAGTGGAACCTTGGCTGCTAGGAACTTTTAGAGGGTTACCAACTAATGTCAGTTCTCCCGGTGGCGTCATTAATATCTGTGGCTCCATAGACAGTCCTTGCTCCTCCAGCGCCTTCGCAACTAGAGCCTTCACTTGGAGCTCAAGATTAGTCTCCCGGTCTCTGCCATGTTTCTTGTACATGTGCCTGTCCTCTTCGAATTCGTGCTTCCAGGTCATCCTTTTCCCTAGTCTCCTGGTGCGGCCTATGTGCTCCTTGTTTCCCAAGCCAAGGCTAAGCTTGTCCCTCTCTCTGGAAGGATTGAATGAGCCCTTCTCCTTGTCTTCAACATATTTTAGTATCCTTGATACTGCCTCTTGGGTCTCCGGCTTATCAAACTTAAGATTACCACCGGATGATTATGTACTCCTCGCATATATCCAATTCCTTGAGCGTACCTTCAAATTCATCACATCGATATTCCCAGCAGCTGTGGCCTCTTCGTCCATCTTCCCAAACTGCTCTTCCTTGGCATAGTAGCCACCGGGGCCTAGATGATGGTGGTGTTTGTTCCTCTTCACTAGCTCGGTGTTACGAGCATTGAGCTCCAATGCCTCTGGTAAAGTCTTCTAAGCCATGAGCTCCTCCCATTGACTAGGAGTTATGTTGCCGAACTCGTTGAAGGGAGTTAACCCCTTTTGGATATACTTCTTGTTGAGCTCTGACCTCCAACGTCGGAATGACTCTCCCATGATCCTGAAAGTATTTTTTAACTAGTTCTTGCTTACCCTCCAAAAATCTAAAATTGAGCTTCAGCTACCTATCCCATAGTTCATCCTTTTCTTCTCTGGTACCTCTTTCTAGTTAGGAATTGTTGGGTTCAATTTATCTCTTACTAGGGCCCTGATCGCATTACGGAATCGTCCTCTTAATTCCTTCGGCTCAAGGATCTCCCCTGCTGGCCCGACCTCCATTATCACATAGCATGCCTTATCTGGATATTTATTTGCTTTTCTATCCCCTCGTTTCCTCTTAGGCTTGATAGTCGTGGTTGTGTCTTAAGGTTGTGGAGCAGAGGCCTCAATGTCCGTCTCTGTGGCTGTTGCCTCTACTCTCCTTTCCTCTACTCCGTCTTGTCCAACGAGAAGTCACGGACGCCGATGTCATCTTTTCTGAGTTTTAGGAGGGATCTGTATATACAATAGGTCAAAGTGTTAGTAGAGGTAACATAGCCAAAGCTTTAGCAAAATTTACAAGCTAATGCTTTTTCCCTACCTCCTCGCTCGGGTCAAAATCCTTGTCCAAATCTTCCTCCGTTGGCCTCCTTCTGGCTTCACGTGGGAAAGGATCCTCAGGACTTACATATCCCTCTTCTAAGTCCTCCTCCTCCTCATCATCATCATCATCTTCTTCTTCTTCGCCTTCAGCAGCCTCTCCTGCTCTTCCTTCTGCTCCCCCTTCCTCCTCGTCACACTGCTCCTGATTAAGCATCACTTCTAGATCCTTTTCTAACTCGTTATTGAACTGCTCCTAAGTAAGCTGGTCCTCTAGTACTTGCTCCTCATAGGTTGGCTACTCATTGTGCTCGGGGCATCGGGCTACACTGTCTGGTGTCCGCGACATTATTTCGCATTTTGTTCTAATAGATGCAAGAAAGTGTGCTTTAGGTATGCGAGAAGGTATAAGAAATTAAAAAGGTTTATAAACCAAAGTAGTCCTATAAAACAATAATATATCAAAAAACGAGTAGTAGCAGTAGTAGAGGCCTCAGAAACATGTCAATCATCATCTGATCCTGAACTTACAACATCAAGGCATCATAAATAGAGAAGAGATGAGAAGGTAATGTAGGGGCGGCTGCTAATGATGCCAAATTCCTCACAAGTTCTTGATCATTAGCTCATATTCCATATAATGTATGGACTTCGACAATTTCATCATCGACAAAACAAAGGAGAGGAGAGGAGAGGAGAGGGGAGATTTGACAAAAAAACCAACAACTGCTTAGCAAACATAGAGCAGCAGCTGATGGCAAAATACAGGACAAGTCCTGGGCGAGAACTGGGAGATTTGGCAAAAAAAACGACAGCTGCTTAGCAAACATAGAGCAAGTTAATACATAGGGATGCATAGTAATGCATAGTACCAAGGATTTAACACACTGGAAAAACAGCAACCAGTAGTACTAGTAGTAGGACAGCAGCAGTATTAATAGTAGGACAACAATAGTAAATAAAATAACTCAAATAGAAATGAACATATTTCTACTCTAATGCAATATATTTGAAGAAGAAAGTTCAGCAACAGCACTGATTAATGTTTTATGCTGACATAGGTTTATAGTCATTTAATCTATAAAGCAATTACAAGATGTAACTAAAACTAAAACAACACTTGATGAACATAATTCACAATTTAGAACGAGCTTCTAGAAGGGGGCAGAATATATCTAGAGTAGTAGAGTAGTAGAGTAGAGTAGTCATAGGAGTAAGTGTAGCAGTAGGGGTAGAGTAGTAGAGTAGAGTAGAGTAGAGTAGTAGAGAGCATCAACCAGCACTAGCAAAGATAAGAAAAAGCAAAGACTAAAGACCAAAGCAGATTAGCACCAAAGAGCTAGTAGTACTAGTAGAGTAGGAGGAGGAGGAGACAGTAGGAGTAGTGTAGAGTAGTAGAAGTAGAGTAGCAGTACAGTAGACAGTAGGAGTAGTGTAGAGTAGGATTAGCAGTAGACAGTAGGAGTAGTGTAGAGTAGGATTAGCAGTACGGTAGATAGTAGGAGTAGTGTAGAGTAGGATTTATCCATGTTTTTTAATATGAGAGAGAGAACGATCACAAGTGAAGTGAGAAGCGACTAAACTGACGTTTGTTTGGGTTGGGGGTTGGGGACGGTCGCAATGTCACTCTGTTCTTTTGGCTCTAGGCGCCGGCCACTGGTCCAGATCAGAGAGGCTGGCAGCCAGAGTAAAAAGAGAGTAAACAGAGGGAGCAATATAAGGTGCGAACAAGGACAAATTTGTGTGCGATGCGACGGCAATTTTTCCTCTTGGTTTCTCAGTAGAAGATGATGGGATGGGAATGTGAGAGCTGGGAGATGAAATGAATAAGCTTTGCCGACTTTGGTGCTAAATAATGAGGTATGCATGTTTGGGCATTGAAAATTCTTTCCGATGACTAACCAAGGTGTGCCTAGTTTTGCTTGCATGAGGCTCCGCCCCTGCCCTCAGAAGCAAACTCATCAAAATGTGATGGCAACAATTCACAATTCTGCACAGGGGGAGTTCACTAGAGTAAGCCTCGAACCCCCAAACCTCTCCCCACCTACCCACCTCCAAAACAAAACAAAAAAAGGAGAAGGGGGGTGCATCGCCAGCAGCCAGCTTTGATCAACACAAGGTCAGATTTAATCAACACAGCAGCCAGCAGTTGGAAGGAATAATATGATAGTAGACAGTAGTAGTAAGACAGTAGTAGCATGTAGCAGGTAGCAGCCATGGCCCATGATATATATGTGGAAGGAATAATATGATGTACAGGTGTACCAGCAGCAAAAGAGCTAGTTAGCAGGGAATGAAGAGCATATATGAACATGATGATGCAGAGCAGTAGCATCCATCTTATATCATTGCAAACATGAGCAGTGGTAGTTCATGATGAAGGAAGGAACCAGTGCTAGATGGATGGATCGAAGATAGATAGATAGATGCAGATCGATGAAAGCAAGTATAAGATGTTGATAAGATGAGGGTTAGTTCAATCGATTTGCCTCATATTTAATTGCCTTTTCATTTGACCTTGAACTTAGAGCTTAAGAAACATAGACATCAACAAACCTTAAATAGATAGTAGAAAACCAAGATCATGACAGGCATGAAACCATGAGAGACATCCAGCCCAGCCGTCAGATTATCACAACCGCCCAGCTATTGCTTGGGCATGGATGTCTCACATGGTTTGATGATAGCCATGAGAAGCATAAGCAGAGGATAGAAGAAACAATGCTCCAGTACCTCACAAGTCCAAGGTCATCAATGTGCATAATCCATTACTCAACTGGCACTGTTATCTTCATAGGCATGAAAAGGATCTCACAATTGTATCAGCCTCAGTCAAAAAAATGGTGGACATCATAGTCACAAAAAAAATGCAGGCCTCAGCTAACTGCAAACTAACTTATGATCATCTTGCAAGCTAACTGCAATCATCCCATGTGGCAAATAAGAACACAAATTGCTGAGGCAAGTTCATGGCTCCCATGGAAGTGTGGGACACGTCCATCCTAGCCATCAGGTAGGCATGCCTACAATAGTTGCTTGGGAATGGACATATCCCATGGTTTGATGAAAGACATGAGATAACACAAGAAGACAAAAAAGCACCAACATGAAGAATACCCACAGCCACCTCAGATTGCTATAGTTTGCATCATCGGCCGATGAAACCAGAGAAGCAACAGCGAAAAAACGAACCAGATGGGTGCGTGGAAGCAAGCGAGAATACCAATCCAAAAAGCAATTTAAGACTAAAGCACCATAATAATATAGTGTTGGTGATGCAGAAACAATGGTAGAAGTGCAGCAGGTACCATTGGCATTGCCAGAAGCATCAATTTACTAATGGTAGAAGTGTAGCAGGTACCATTTGGCATTGGCAGAAAGCAATTAAGCTGGTGATGCCTTTAAACCAACTAAAGTGACACTGATGGAAGACAACAATAAACTAAGATTTCTCTATTTTCTATTTCATTATCATGAAGAAGAATGTAACATGACCCGATCTTGGAATTTTGATAAAATTTGGAACTTCTATTTCAGGAACTTGAAAGTTTGTGTTTAGGCGTTTGGGAGGGAGTCATGGAGTAGAGCAGTCTAAACATGCCCTAACTTGTGTCTTCCTTTTTTTGATATAAAGTGATGAAGTTAGTGAATTGGACATGAGCTTTCACTAATGCAGTGATGCTTGTACATAACCCCACAGATTGACTATGAAAAAGAAAAGGAATGGAAAAGGAAGGCACGGACAACATTGACTGATTGGTGTATGAACTTAGAGACAGTAATACAATGGTCTCCTTATTTCTGCTTTGGGAATAGTATACACTCATTTCCAGTGGAGGCATTTATGTGTTCTTGATGCCTGTATGCTGCTTATCTATAGTTTGGCTCCATAGGGGAACAAGGAACTCAAATTATTATATACAATCTATGGGATGATGATGAAGGAGAACTAGAGCTTAATTTTGATGCTGACGCAAATGTAAGTGTCAAACTAGTAAGTAATTAGTTAATATTGACACAAACGTAGTCTGCTACCTTATTGATGCTCAAATTGCAGGATATTCAGATTAGAGGTGTTAACAGAGATCAAAACAAAATCTAGAAGGCAAATCAGTTTCCAAACTCCAAACACTTCTTTACATATAGACATTCTCTAAGGGTAAGTTTTAGATGTACTTATGCATTTGTGCCAGACAGTTTTTTCTATATTCTGTGAAGCAGTTATTCTAGTTGTGTCCCAATCAATATTCTGTGAAGCAGTTATTCCAGTTATTCTATGAAGCAGTTATTCCTGTGGCAGCATGCTTGCAAGGATCAGATACCACATGCATGATTATATTTACTTTTGTCGATTTAGATGACAACACAAGTCTAGAACTAATATTTGTGTTAAGATGTATTTAAAGGTTTTCTAAGGTTCTATGGATATAAGAAATCAAAATGAAATAAAAAATTTGAAGCTAGGATAAATAGAGGGTTGAGTGGGGCTTGTCTTATGACTTAAAGTTGGTCAAATTAGAATGATACTAGGTTCAAGTTGCAGAGATGACACCTAGAGTGTTGCAAGCTCAACCAAATGAAAGAACTCAAGGGCTACTATCGAGTACGTGGGCTCTGGATACCTTCAGCGAGGTCAGAAATGACTCTCAGGAGGGTGTAGAGCAGGTCGATTGGCCAAGAGCAAATCTGGCTTAGGTTACCTCATCGACTTAGCAGATACGGCATAACCAAGATATATATACATTAAAAATGATTGCATTTTTTGTAAAAGACTATAACCAACTTGTAAACGAATCAAGATAAGACTATATCTTTACCCTTATTTCACAGTTTACAAGAAGAGATACAGAGCCCATCTATAGCAATACGCCAATACCTATAATAGACAATAGTTGCAACCCTTCTACTCACGATTAACCCGAATATAAAACATCATGACACATGACACCTCTTATTTGAACTAGTATAAAAATATGTGTCCCATTTACTACTAAAACACCGATAGATAAACTACGAAACAATGGCAGCAGTACACTATGAGAGATATGGGAGAATTGACTTAATAAAAATATTCATGCTCCATTGGCCATTGCTTTAATTATTAGTGCATACCATAATATTACGGGGAAAAAAGATTGAACACCATAATATTATCAATGATCTCATGCTAAAGAAGCAACTTACTTATAAGCCAACAGTGGGCGATGGACTTCCAAATGGTCGGGGGAGGGAGCAGGGACGTCGGGGCACACCAGCACTGGGGCCAGCGGAGGGAGAGTGGACACCGAAGCGCATGGCGGGTACCAGAGCCACCGGGGAGGGAGCAGGGATGTCGGGGCGCTCCAGCACCGGGGCCGGCGGAGGGAGAGCGGACACCGGAGCGCACGATGGGTACCAGAGCCACCAGGGAGGGAGCAGGGACGTCGGGGCACACCAGCACCGGGGCCAGCGGAGGGAGAGCAGACACCAGAGCGCACGGCGGGTACCAGAGCCACCGGGGAGGGAGCAGGGATGCCGGGGCACACCGGCATCGGGGCCGCCGGTGGAGGGAGAGGGCATGGGCACCAGGGCCGCTAGGGGGAGGGAGCATGGGCACCGGCAGGGAAAACCCTAGCTACAGTGGGAAGGGGAATAGCGGCGGAAACCCTAGCCATCGGGGGGAACAGCGGCTCGCAGGGCAGGAGATGGACTGAGGGTTGGAGGTGGATCGGGGGAGGTACGGCGCGACGGAGGGTAGGGCACGGAGGCGGTGGAGGTAGGGCACAGAGGCGGTGGAGGGAGAGCGCACGGGCACTTGGGAACTAGGGCCGTCGGGGGGAGGGACCACGAGCACCGGCAGCAGAAACCCTAGCTGCCGTGGGAAGGGGAACGGCGGCGGAAACCCTAGCCGCCGGGAGGAACGGCGACGCGCAGGGTAGGAGACGGACCAGGGGTTGGCGGCGGATCGGGGGAGGTACGACACGACTGAGGTAGAGCACGGAAGCGGTGGAGGTAGGGCACAGAGGCGACAGAGGTAAGGCACAGAGCCGGTAGCCTGCCGGCGTCGTGGAGGAGAATAGCGCCCAGACTTAGAAAAATTTCTTCCTGCCCGCGGGCTCTGGTTTATATACCGGAGTTCATTTGTAGGGGCGGCTCCTGAATTAGCCGCCCCTACAAATCAATTTGTAGGGGTGGTTCCTGAGTTAGCCGCCCTTATAAATAATTTTCAATTTATTTTAATTCTTTATTTTCTTTACAAAAACAATATTTTAAAAATTGAAAATTTGAAATTCAAAACAACTAATAGAATTTTAGCACACGAAATGACCTCAAATGAAAATTTTGTAAACATCAAAGTTGTAGAACTCATCAAGATGTGCAACTTATATTTTGGTCATCTTTTCATTTGACAAAATTTGAAAAGTTCAAATTTTGAATTTCAATAAATGGCAACTTCAAACAAGATTTTGAAACCTTAAATGATTTTAAATAAGAAAGTCACGAACATAAAAGTTGTTGAACACAACACTATCTACAACTTTTATTTTGGTCATCTTTTCATTTGACTAAATTTGAACAGTTAAAATTTTGAATTTTAATAAATGGTAACTTCAAACAAGATTTTTAAACCTTAAATAATTTCAACTAAAAAAAGTCATAAACATAAAAGTTGTTGAACTCATCACTATCTATAACTTTTATTTTGATCATTTCTTTATTTAACAAAGTGTTAGTAAACATTGTTCACAAATCCACATATCACTCATAGTTTCATAAACTATACGAGAGACATGTTGATTTGTGAACAATGTTTACTATCACTTTGTCAGATGAAGAAATGACCAAAATAAAAGTTGTAGATCTTGATGAGTTATACAACTTTGGTATTCATCACTTTTTCAGCTAAAATCATTTGGTGTTTCAAAATCTTTTTAGAACTTACCATTTTTTAAATTTGAAAATTTGAATTGTTCAAACTTTGTCAAACGAAAAGAATGACCAAATCAAAACAATAACTTGATAGGGCATGATTTTATAAAAATTTAGGAAAAAAATCATCACATTTGGAGTTAGTATGTGGGAGAAAGACTAGTTACAAATTTTTACCCAATGATTAAAAAGAAAAATCACAATTGTTCGTGATGATTAATGATGAACAAGTGTGATTTCTCTTTTTAATCTATGGCTGAAACTTGTAACTAGTTTTTCTCCCTCATACTAACTCCAAATGTGATGGTTTTTTTCCTAAAATTTTCTAAAATCATGCTCTATCATTTTAGTCTAGTCATCTATGTTTGTCACTAATTTTGAATAATTCAAATTTTGAATTTCAGAAAATGACAACTTTAAACCTGATTTTCAACAAATAAATGATTTCAGCTGTAAAGGTGATGAATATAAAAGTTGTTGAACACATCACTATCTACAACTTTTATTTTGGTCATCTTTTTATTTGACAAAATTTGAATAGTTCAAATTTTAAATTTCAGAAAATGACAGCTTCAAACCTGATTTTCAACCACTAAATGATTTCTGCTGTAAAGATGATGAATATAAAAGTTGTTGAACACATCACTATCTACAACTTTTATCTTGATCATCTTTTTATTTGATAAAATTTGAACAGTTCAAATTTTGAATTTCAAAAAATGACAACTTTAAACCTGATTTTCAACAACGAAATGATTTCAGCTGTAAAGGTAATGAATATAAAAGTTGTATAACTCATCAAGATCTCCTATTTTTATTTTTGTCATTTCTTCATTTCATAAAGTGTTAAGTGATTTCATAAAATTTTAGTAGTAATAGAGTGGATGTTCAAATAGATTCATCTGGATGTTGCAAAGGGTAGTCTCACACACTTGCATAAATATAGTCTCACACACATACATAAATATATAGTCTTACACACATATATAAATATATAGTCTCACACGCATGCATAAATGAAGTCTTACAAACACACACTTACACAAACACTCCACGTTCAACAACTAGCTAGCCCGCTGTAACGACTTTCCCCTTGACACCTTTTCGTTCCCATGGCAATATGTCTTTGGGTAGGTTCTTTTCCACAATACTGATCTTCTTAAGAAAGTCTATGAATAGCGGCATCTCATCATAGTTATTGTAAGCTTCAACATCGTCCATGCCATCAACTCTGATAATATGTTGTTTCCCGGAGGCAACCACGTGCTTTGTCTTCTTCTTCGGGGGGAGGTTATTTTGTGGGTCAGACATATAGAAAACTTGTGCGACACGTGAAGCGAGCACCCAAGGGTCATCTTGGTAGCCTAGATTCTCGAGGTCTAGGACTCAATCCAATCTCGTTTAGTTGGTGTTGTTTGATCCAACGGCATCAAAACAGGGCCACCGTTATATCCCTTCCATAGTTAAGTTCCCATATCTCTTCAATGATTTCAAAGTATCGGATCTTTCACCCCAATACATCAAGAGCCTCTATTCGAACGCCGCTGTTTTGGTTCACATATTTACTATCCTTTGTGTGGGTATAGTATGTATACCCATTGATGTCATAAGCATTCCAAGATGTCACTTGTCTCGATGGCCCTCCGCCAACTTACTGATGATAATAGAGTATATGGTTTCTCTAGGCGGTATGTTTTGGTCCTTCAACCATGTAGTTAGTCGTTGCTTGTGCTGTTTCATGACCCAATCATCCGAACGACCATTTGTCACCGCCATAATGATAGTCAAGTGTTCATCAATGTACGGTTGCATCAGTTGTGTACTCTGCAAGACACTGTAATACGCCCGACTCACCTCTTTGTAATCATGGTCGATGAACACTTTTCTACGACTGGTGCCCTTCCCTGCCAGCCTACCCTTGTGATGAGAATCGGGTTTACCAATCCCTTTTTGTACTTTTAGATACTCTTGACAGCATTCAATGACTTCTTTAGTACTGTAACCCTATATCATGGAGCCCTCTAGGTATGCTCGATTATGCACGTATCGACTTAGAACCGACATGAACCGCTCGTAGGACCACATTTCATGCCAGTAGCAAGGGCCCAACAACTGTATCTGATGAACCATGTGAATCATGAGATGTGGCATTATATCAAAAAAAAGGAGTAGGTAAACACATCTCTAGTTGGCTTTGTGTCTCCACCACAAATTCATATAGGTCACTCTGCTCTTGCTTACTAATCGTCTTCTGTGAGATCTTTGAAAAGAAGTAGCACATGCGGGTGATGGCCATTTTCAAGAACTCTAGCTTTATAGCCCTGATTGCAATAGGTAGAAACACTATCAGCATCACATGACAATCATGAGCCTTGTAGTGTGTTATTGACAAGTCCTTCATCGATACTAGCTTCTTCACATTCGCTGAAAACCCAGTCGGGACTTTGACGCCCCCTTAGGAAAGTGCATATAGCTCTCTTCTTGTCTGGTGTTAGGTTGAAGCATGTCGCGGGCAGAGTATATTTTCCATTAGCCTCATGTACCGGGTGAAGCTGTGGCATCATGTTTAGCTACACCATGTCTTTCCGTGCTTTCAGACCATCCTTTAACTTGCCTGTGTCCATCAAGGTAGCAATGTGACTCTCAAAGACATTCTTCTGCATGTGCATAGCATCAATGGCATGGGAGACCTCCAAGTCTGGCCAATAAGGCAGATACTGAAAGAAGATCGATTATTTCTTAAAAGGTACGCCTTCGACAGGAGGTGTGCTTCTATCTCTGTTTGTCCCATCCGGATTCTTCTTTCCATAGATGACGCGTATGTTTTTCACCATTCTGTACACGTGTTCTCCATTACGATGTCTCTCCGGAGGGGGTTCAATCTCCAGGGTGTTGTCATAAAATCTAAAGAACAATTTGCTACGGTACTTATGACTTGTCTTTAAGAAGCGTCGGTTCCTTAGGTAAACTATCTTCTTGGATGCATCCAGGTACACCCATGTAGTACCATCCAAGCAAACCAAGCATCCCGTCTTCCCTTTAATCTGTCCAGACAAAGCAAACAGCGCGGGGTAATCATTGGTAGTAACAAATATTATTGCTCTACATATGATGTCCTCCTTTCGGAACATATCATACATCGGCTCACCATGCCTCTATAGCCTCTCCATTTCTTGCATCAAAGGCTCGAGGAACACGTCTATATCAATACCTGATTGTTTAGGGCCAGAAATAAGAATAGTGAGGAGAAGGTACTTTCTCTTCTAACACAACCACGTTGGGATGTTGTACATGGTCAAGATCACTGGCCAAGTGTTGTTGTCGCTCATCCTCTCATTGAAGGGATTCATTCCATCGGTGCTCAAGCCAAACCGTATATGCCTTGGGTCATTGCTGAATTCTCTGTGCTTCTCATCGAACCTTTGCCACTGACTATAATTAGCCAGGTGTGCAATCTTATCATCATCCACCTTGCGCTCATCATCCCACCATGTCATGAGTGCGGCTTCTTTAGGGTTTAGGAAGATACATCTCAAGCTATCGGTCACTGGTAGGTACCACATTACCAAGGCAGGAATTCTTCTCTACTTTGCATCGTTGCCTAATGGAGTGTCCTCTAGGGGCTGAGATTCTTGTACCACCTTTTTTGTATCCTTCTTATTCCTCTTTTTCTCCATGGAGGCTTCGTCCCCACTGTAAAGGTCATTGTTCTTGTATCGGCTGGCCCCACACCGGTGACATTTATCCAGTGTCTTGAACGTTTCGCCACAAAAAAGTATACAGTGGTTGGGGCATGCATGGATTTTTTCAACCCCCATTGTCAATCGACTTATGACCTTCTTCGCTTGGTATGTGTTGGCAAGAACTGAGTTTGGTTATGGCAGCACCCATGACAGGAGATGCAATAGATCATTGAAACAACAGTCTGACCAGTTGTACTTAGCCTTCAGGATGAGTAGCTCAAGCACAAAACGTAGCAATGTCCAATGTGTTGGACAGCCCTTTTCAATACCATACACAGTCTCCTTCGATGCTTTTGTCACCCTTTCTAAATTTTCTAAACCTTTCGGGCTATTTAGTAAAATCTCTGGTCCAAGGGCTCGAATCATGTCCTCTAAATCATCTTCATCCCCGACACGTACTCCACCATCATTATTGGCACCACCTTCATCGTTACCATCCCAACCACCAGCATCACCATCTTGTTCATTGCCTAACTCGGAATCCATTCGTGCATCAAGCTCTGCTGAATATTGGGACAGGGATTCTAGGGTTTCGTCATCGTATTCCTCCTCATCCTCGTCATTAACAATAACCATTTCACCATGATGAATCCACACTGTGTAGTCTAATGAAATGTGATCTGATGATAGTCACATCTGTCCATACCATATGGTTCTTGCAATCTTTACAGGGATAAATAATTGTATCCTTATTCTCTGTCAATGTCGTTGCATGCTTCTTTGCGGCTTCAATAAATTTATCCACCTCTTCATGGAAACTTGCCTTGAACCTTAACGAACCATACATCCAAGAGCTCATGTACTCACAAAACAAACACTACAAGAAATCTCACTTTTTGTGACAAAATGGCTCATGACGGGGATAGTTTTTGTCATATAATGTCATTTTTTGTGATGATTTTTTTTGTGTGGTCACAAACTTATGAGCCCCAGAATTATTTGTGACGACCTCCTTATTGTGTCACATAAAGGTACGCAGTTTCGTCACAAAATGTCCCACGCTTGGTGCCCGTCGTTGGTTTTGTTTATATGACACTGTGACCTATTTTTGTGTGACGATCTGGCGGCGTCACATTAAAAAATGACCGTTTGAAGTGTCAATATACCCCTGCGGGTGGACCTTACCCCTATCGGTTGACCACTATCATTATCCCCTTCTCCCCGACCCGAACTGAAGCGGAGGGCGGTGAGCATGGAGCTGGCGATGGCGCTGGCGCCTGGCGGAGCGAAGGGCGGCGAGTGGTAGGGCTGCATTGCAGCGAGCACGGCGAGGATCTGGGCGGAGGCAGGTCGCCCTCTCCCCCAACTGATGGCACGGCGGCCTCTTCCCCAAGTGCTCCTTCTCCCCCAAGGTGCTGATGGTGGCTACTGCCACCGCCATTCCCTCCCCCCCCCCACCATTTGGTGGTCTACGTTGATGCCCTCATCGCCTCCCCATTTGTCTTTGAGCATTGCCTGCCTTCTTCTCTCAGCGCGTCTAACCCTAGCGGCTAGCAGCGAGCCACGGAGGCAGAGAAGGTGTAGAGTGTGTGGTGCTTGATGTTTGTTTGTTTTTTAGTTCAAATTCCAGATTGAATGGCTAGAACTCTGTGGATCTGTATCCATTATCTAGGTTGGAGCAACTTTGTGCTTCTGTTGGAGTATCCATTCTCCAGAAGGCTAGAAGGCTAGAACTCCGTGCTTCTGTTGGAGTAACTATTGCAAATTACAAAAACTGAATGGTTTAGTCCCCTGAAATGAATTGATGATATGAAACTGAAAGACATATATGTAGATTTATATTTTTATGTTTTGGTGGACTTGGAAGAAATGTTGAATGGATAGAATTGGCTTGGCTGCTACACTTTGCTAATTAGAAATTTGCTCCTTTAATGACCTAATGAATCCCCTGTCTCTCATTCAGGCATCATGTTGTAGGCATCGTCATCTACTGCTCGCACTCAGCGGTCAGCTAGGGTTGCCCCCCTTGCTGTTGTTCATGCTGCAGCCCCTCTGCCCACTGCTGCCGATGTGGAGCCAATGGAGGATGATGTCACCGGGTTGCCTTTGATAATGTGCCCGGATTGTAGGGACGTCAGGGTGTTTGCTGCCACAACGACGCAAACTAAGTGTAACAATGGAAAGAGATATTTCAAGTGTCCCAAGAAGAACTTTTCAAATGTTAGTGCAGTGGTTCAATTTGCATTTTGCCCCAATTTCATTTATGTTTGCTCCAATTTCATTGCCTATTGTTGTCGTTTGGATGCAGGGGAAATGTAAGAGCTATTGGTTTGAGGAAGAATATGTGGTGTACCTTCACGATAATGGTGATCTACTTGCAGCTGGGTCGACCATCGCAGAAGCTTTGACAACTAAAGTCCCTAAGGTGGTGAGAAAAATTGATAGCTTAGAGAAAAATCTGAAAAAGGTGAAGGAAATAGTTGGCAAGAACAGGGAAGGCATTAGAAGCTGCATTTGCCTTGTGTGTGGATGTGTGAATGTAACACTATTCTTAGTGTTGGCCATCTTCATGGTTGTAGCTTTTCTGTTGAAGTAGGCAAGTTGTAGCTTTTCTGTTGAAGTAGGCAATGCTGTTGAAGAACATGTTGTAGTGTTGAAGAACATGTAGTATTGAACCTGTTGTGGTGGAATATGGGCCTTTGTGCTCTTTGACATGTTATGTTTGAAATAAAGATCCCTTGCTTGGATGTGAAAATGTTGTGGGTTGAAATTTTTGCAGCATGTTTGTGAAATTCTTGGACATCTGTTTTGTGCATTGTGATGTATGTTGGGAGCAAATTATGGCAGCTTGTATGTAACTTTTAGCATATATCTATTGTGACACATTCTGTACTTTCCATGACAAATTCTGGGCATTCCATGACATTGTCATGTGTCATGAAAACACAAAAACTTTGGACTACATATATAAACATCATGTGAATGAATTCTGGGCACTGTAACATCCTCATACATCAAGTATGCACTGAAAACAAAATCACTGCATAGTTCCAGAAATGCAAAAGTTACTCATCATCACTCATACAAGTTCATAGTTCACAAATAGTTCTAGAAATGCAATAGTTAGTCATCATCACTGTCTTCTGACATGTTGCCTTCATCTGGATTGTGGTACTCAAGGAAGGTTTCATCTTCATAATCGTTGTCTATTTCTTCACCTTGAGCTCTATGTTGTCGTCGACGGATGGTCTCGACAATGTCTCTACTAATAGGGCTGTCTGGATCATTGTCCATGTTCAACAAATCCATACCAGGATCTATGTCTCCCAATGTACCATTTTCCAATGAAGTACTCTCCTCTTGGTATGCCTCCTGACATCTCATTTGTATTTGTTCATGAATTGGTTGCTTTCCGTCGGACTCTTCAACATCAAATATATGTCGGTGGCCAAATTCTTGTACCACTCGCCAACTTGGACCTAACTTTGTATCTTCCAAGAAAAATACTTGTGAAGCTTCCGTGGCTACAATAAAAGGATCAGTCTTATACCATCGGCCCTGGATGTTAATGCTCTTGAAGTAACCATCATATTTCATCCTGTATGTCCTTCCATCAAGATGGTACCATTGACACCGTAATAATATAACAATTCTATCTCCTCTGCTGTTCCTTGCATAAGTCAACTCGATAATGTCTGTGATTGTCCCATAGAAGTCAATAGTGTCATCATTGTGAGTACCTACACATTTGATGGTGGAGTTTTGTGTCTTCCTATGTTCCTCATGAGCCAAAGTGTGGTATCGTACCCCATTGATTATACAGGCTGTGTATGAACGCATACGCCTAATTGGGCGACATGCGAGTGAGTATAGGTCTTCATCAACATCTGTTGAGCCTTCACATTTCAATTTGGTAATCTATAGGTTCAAAAGAAAGACAATTAGTGAGTTCAAAAATGTATTGAATCATAAATTATACAGTCATGTTGTTGAAGTTGCACACACATGATCCTCGAACCATGCAACGAAGCGTGTTGACATCATTGTATCAATATCGTTCACCCCTTGTTGTTCTAATTCCTCCCTAAACTTGCTGCAATAATAAAGGTAGAAGTTAATCAGTTTATTGTGACACTAATATTGAATATAGTTGACTAAAATGACAATTACTCACTCTTTGTATTCATCAACCTCTTCGCAGTTATTCAGAACAAACCAAACCATAGAGTCATAGTCCTTATCTTGATACTGAAGATTCGAAGCACCGAGCAGGTTAATACCATGTCCAAAAATACAGAAACCATTGGGTGAGATGTGCTGGTCAGCATCTAATTTTCTTTTAGGCCTAGTGAACCTATTAATAATGTCACTGAAATATGTTGAGCACTGGGTCATACACTCATAGGCAGTGTATGCCTCTGCAATAGAGCCTTCAGGTCTTGCTTGATTGCGGACGAAACGCTTAAAGGTGCCCAATCTTCTCTCAATGGGATACATCCATCCATAGTGAACCGGTCCCCTAAGGAGTGCCTCATCAGGTAAGTGTACTGCTAGGTGAACCATAACATCAAAGAATGCTGGAGGATAAATTTTCTCCAGCTTGCAAAGGATGAGTACAATGTCTTTCTTCATCTGGTGTAGTGCATCTACCTTTAGTGTTCTCGAGCAAAGTTGTCTAAAAAATCTACCCAATTCAGCAAGTACTTCATATACATCTTTGCGCACCAAACCATGAAGGCTAGCAGGTAAAATACGTTGCAACAATATATGACAGCCATGTGTTTTTAGCCCATGCATTGATCCTCCTCCCTCCATATTGACACATCTTGATATATTGGAAGCATAACCATCTGGAAATTTAACATTGCTGACAAACTGCAAGAACTTCTTCTTGTCTTCAGGTTTTAGAACATAACAAGCTCTAGGCTTATTTGGGTCTCCTACCAAATGAAGCTCTTTTCTTATACCTCTGTCTTCCAAATCTAGTCTAGCAGCAACTGTGTCCTTGGTCTTATTTGGAGTATTAAGTAGAGTGTGCAAAATGTTTTCACATATGTTTTTCTCTATGCGCATAACATCAAGGTTGTATTGTAGCTTCAGATGTGACCAGTATGGCAAATCATACATGCTAGCCTTCACATGCCAAACTAGTTCTCCTTCATGGCGCCGTTTCCTTGATTGCTGCTTATCTGGATTCTTGCCTGGAACATAGCAAACTTCACCCAACCTAGCCGTGACCTCGTCTGCACTAAATTTCCTTGGCTGCTCTCTTTTTTCATACCTACCAAAAGATTTGTTTGTCCTCCATTCATGGTCGCTAGGGAGGAAACGTCTATGGTCTATGAAACCAATTTTGTTTCTAAGACCGCAGGAGCATGGATTCTCATCACAGTTAACACATGCGAAGTAACCCCTAGTGGTTCTGCCTGACATGGTACCTAAAGCAGGGTAGTCGTGGATTCCCCATAGAATCGCTGCACGCAGATCAAAATCTTTGCCTTCATATGCATCATAAGTACGGACACCGTCCCAAAGACTAAGCATGTCTTTTATCAAAGGCTGCATGTACACATGGAAATCTTTGCCTGGTGATTTTTTGCCTGGAATTAGTAAAGCAAGCATATAATTCGATTGGTCCATACACATCCATGGTGGCCAATTGTAGGGAACCACTATCACTGGCCAGATGCTATATGAATTGGTCATCTGACCAAATGGGTTAAATCCATCAGTAGCAATGGCTAACCTCAAACTGCGGGGATCATCTGCAAAAGACTTGAAAGTATCATCAAATTCTTTCCAAGCTTCTCCATCAGCAGGATGTCTCATTTCATTCAGAACTGGTACCCTCTTTTCCTTGTGCCATCTTGCATACTGTGCACGCTACTTTGACAAAAAGAACCTTTGAAAGCGAGGAATTATTGGAAAGTAATGCAGGACCTTGTGAGGAACTTTGTTTCTGTCCTCCTTGTTTACTTTCCATCTTGTGAAGCCACAAACTAGGCAATGTTGATCCTTTGCATGGTCATCCCAAAACAAGGCACAGTCATACTTGCACACATCAATTTTGTCATAACCAAAACCAAGCTTCCAGAGTAGAGCTTTCACTTCGCTATAGGACTTAGGGAGACCAGGCACATTTTTCAATGCATTTGACAACAACTCAAGGAATGCATCGAACCCAGAATTTGTGATCCGATTGTACACTTTTATATGTAGCAGTTTAATAATGAAACTTAGCCTAGACTCCTCGGTGCAACCTGGATAAAGCTCACGCTTTGCCTCCTCCAGGATTTGTTTATATAAATTACCATCGAAGCCATGGCTTGCTACGGTGTGCAAATCTTGAACCAACCCCGCAACTCCTCATTCACTATCTTCTATGACATCTTGCGCTAGTCCTTCATCATGAAGGGGGGCTGCTCATTTTCATCATGTAGCTGGTCATTTTCATCCCATAACAAATCTTCATCAAGGGGGGGCTGGTCATTTTCATCTTGTATTTCACCATCTACCTCTCCATGGTGAATCCAACTTGTATACCACCTACAAAAACCATTGATGTGGATATCCTCCTCCACATCAACATGACTTTTTTCTTTTCGGTTCAGGCATTGATGGCATGGGCACTTGATTTTGTCATCTGCATGAAATCTACTTCTCACATGTTGCATAAATTGGTCAACACCAGCTATATAGACCGGATCAAATGGTAAGCTCTTTATAAATCCAGCTTCTGTCCATCTACTACCTGGATAAATTTCATTGCTACAATGTTACAAATCCATCACCTTGTTACAACCTAAAGCTTATGCAAATCAAGGTTCTATCCATCAGCTTGTGCAAAGTTTAAAAAGGGAAAAAAACTCACCTTCTAGCGCCCCGAGAGGCAGGTGCTGCAGCTGGGGGTGGCCAATGGGCCTCCAGCAGGTTGCTCGGTGAACCTGCTGCCTGGTGGCCAGCAAGCCACCACTCTAGGGAGGCCGGTAGGGGAGGCCGCCGAGGCCCCACCAGGGGTGCCCGTCGAGGCACCACCTTGGTGGCCCGGCTGGCGAGCCAACCCTGAGGCTGCCGAGGCCCCACCAAGGGTGCCCTGCAGCTTGGGTGGACGGGAGGCTGGTTGTCGTGGGAGGGGTCGGGGGGGGGGTCTTTGTCACGAGGCAAACAAGCTTGGGTCACCATGATGGGGCAATGGCAGGCGCCAAACTCGAGGCATAGTGGGCGGCCAAGGGCCGACTTGCTTTGTTCTTGATTTACAACAAGAAAGAAATGCTGGTTGTTTGAATGACAAGTGGGCCCTAATGACAAGTGGGGCCAAGCAGGTTGTTTCAATGACAAGTGGGCCCTGCATGGTACTAAGCCATTCTGGACATGAGTTCATCGTAGAACTGTGTTTCTTTTTTTAATCCATGGTAAAATGTTCAAACTTGTTAATCTCTCTCATACATAGTCCAAATTTGATGATTTTTTTTCTAAAATTTTCTAAAATCATGCTCTATCAATGCATGCATGTCATTTAATAATTTGATAGAGTATGCATAGTTCATCATTTCAATTTTCAAAAAATGCAAATTTCTCACTAAAATTTGAAGGGCCAAATTTTTTGAAATGAAAAACTCATGAATACGAAAGTGTCTCAACTCAATAAGATCTTCAAACCTTACTAGGATCATTTTTTCATCTGATGAAGTTATCTAAACCTTGTTCACAAATTTTATAGATCATTCTCATAGTTCATGGAACTATGAGAGTGGTACATAAAATTTGTGAACAAGGTTTGTATAACTTTGTCAAATGAAAAAATGGTCTTAATAAAGAATGAAGATCTCGATGAGTTGAGAATTCTTCATGTTCATGACTTATTCATTTGGACAAATTTTGCACCCCTAAATTTTGGTCCTAGTTCCAATATTTTCAAATTCAAGTTTCAAAGTATCCAAACCAAGTCAAATGAAAAAAATGATCTTAATATAGAGTGAAGATCTTGATGAGTTGAGAAATCTTCATGTTCATGACTTTTTTATTTGAACAAATTTTTACCCCTAAATTTTGGTCCTAGTTCAAATATTTTCAAATTCAAGTTTCAAAGTATCCAAACAAAGTCAAATGAAAAAATGATCTTAATATAGAGTGAAGATCTCATTGCTTTACACAACTTTGTTTATGAAACCTTTTCCATTTTCTGTCATTTATTAGCCCTAAATTTCAAAGCAGATCATAGTACTACTATTAAGGTCAATGACAACCCGAACCCACGAGGCAGACCAAAAATTTGGCACCAACATCTGCTGAAGTCCCGCGCTGCTTTGGTCATCGACTTCTAGGCCCCACCTGGATCCCACTCTCCAACCCTAAATCCCCGCTCGGCCAAAACCTTATCCGCTCGGACCAAACCCTCCCGCCGCCCTCGACGCCATGCCCTCGTCCCGCCTCCCCTCCACCTAGCGCCGCCACAACCCTGCGCATCCCGCCACCACACCTCCGCCGGGGCCAGACGCGCCCATCCCGCCACCACACCTCCGCCAGGGCCAGACTCACCCATCCTGCCACCACACCTCCGCCGAGGCCGGACTCGCCCATCCCACCGCCACACCTCTGCCGGGGCCGGCCTATGCCCATCCCGCCGCAACGACGTCCCCGGAAGCCATAGCCTCCCATCCCGGCGCCACTAATCTGACGGGGCTCGGAGGCACCGACACACTGCCGCCGGTCGCCCTTCCCCCGGTCATGTCAATGCCGGAGCCGCCCTTCCCCCGTCTCTCTTAGTGTAAGTTGTTCTTAGTCAGTTCTATGCTGTCAGGTTGAAAATTTTAACAAAATTACATTATCACATGGTTACCTTATGTTTGATCATGAACCAAATTAGTTCCTTGCTAAGTGGCATATATTTATCTTTATCATGAACATTACCTTATGCTTGTGTGCAATAATGCTTTTCTTTCACTATTACTATTTTTGTTTCTCTTTCACCTGGGGTTTTGACGTTCTCTAACTTTTTTCCACGTAAACCGAATCCGGTTTACGCACTTCCTACGTTCATCATAATAACTATTAGAGGAAATGGAAAAAACAAACTATGAGCTGGAAAGGGACGAAGCGTGTTAAGCAAAACCATGAAGTTTTTTTGTCTATGGGTATTCAAGTCTTAGCATTGAATCTTAGGGATGCTTGCTCAAAAGGGGGAAAAGGGCAAAGCAAACAGCCTAGAATCAAAAACCCACGAATCTGATATTGATTATGATCCAACTGCTGACAATGATAAACAATCGACAATCGATGATGATGATCATGACCTCATTGCTAAGGTGACTACTTGAGGTGAGATGGATTCATAGGCCAAGTTGAAGCTTCGTTGAGTAATAGCACATTGTACTTATTTCATGTTTTCTACTAAGGTCGATTACTAATGATGATGCTTGTTTCTCTTGCTAGGAAGGAAATATGGTTCTAGGAACTTGCCCTACCAACAAGAAGGCAATGCCACCGCCCCAACAACACCATCGCAAACGCCAACAAGATTGACCAGGGTATGGCTGCCATGTTGTCGCCAGGGGGCAAACCGTTATGCACACCGTCCACCACCTAGGCCAACTAGAACAAGCATGGCTAGTAGGAAAGCTAAAAACCAAAGCTATTCATAAGGCCATTTCTAGTACTAGCCAGATGCAACGCAATCAATACAAGCACTAGCCACACCACAACAGAAACTACCAACCCACCGCCTAGTACTCCTTAGTGAATAGGGCCACTCCACCCAACTCTTCTCCTGGCCCAAACATAGAGCCTAGTCCTCGGCAACTTCACTCCGCCTAGTGCAGCCATATCCACACACGGATCCCAATCACCGCCTACTCCCACACACAGTGTTATCCAACCAATTCCAACCGACAACTCTCCGGGTGGCCAAAGCTCTAGACAAAGCAATGATGTCAATGAGATGGTTGATGCTGTAATTCACAGGAACCTACATGTCAAGGAGATATGGTCGATCGATCATTGCGGTGTAAACCATGGGTTTCAAAGCACTATTTCCCGAATTTTAATATCTACAATTGCAACAGCTATAATAACACATTTATATTATTTTTTGTTAATCCAGCTCCAAAAAAGAATGTTCGCAAAAAAAGACCATGGGTTATGGCTTAGAGAAGTACATTAATAGAGGAAACAAGCTCACCATAGAGGTGCTCAAGGGAAGAAAAGACACGAGGTCCCACTTCAGCTGCAAAGTCGGCATCGAGAATGTGGTGTGGCCCTTAGAGACAGCCTGCCTATCTACACTTCTTGGAAAGATTATGACACTAAAGAGGCAAAAGAAGAAGTATCAAAAGTGCTAACTGCAGTGGTGGTGAGTTAGTTATTTCATTCTTCCTAAGTTTCCATGCTTTACTATACTCCCAAGTGCAATGTCTAATATTTCAATTGTGTGGCTGTAGTCACGGTTGGATGTGGATGCTAAGAATGAGGGACCAAGCAAAGCTGCATGCACTAATATCATCAAGAAGGGACTACGGCAGCAGAGGTATCACCTTAAAAGGAAGTACTACGATAGCTCACTAACAAAAGAACAAATGTGTGGCGAGAGATCCTCCAGAAAAAATGAAGAAAGAGGATTGGACCAAGTTGGTTGAGTATCTTGGTATGACCCGTATAATCAGGTCCATGCCTCTTCACTATCTGGTTACTTAATTAATATGCAATTCAGCTTGTACATGTGAATGAAACCTCTCTGTTGCATTTGTGGTGCAGGAAAAATTTGCTAAGAATAAAAGAAACCAAGCCAATGTGTAGCTTCACCAAAGGACTGGATCTAGGTCCTATATTCTTCATCGATATAGCCTGGTAAGTAGACTACCTGTCTGTGTATTCCAATTGTAAGGAGTTGTGTGCCACTAAAATGTGAAATGTTTGGAGACAAACCTGATTGCCTGATGTACAGGTTGCATTGATGCATTCATGCATCTTATCAGTGTTATAGTTCTTGATCTCTGTCCAGGTTGCTTTGATACATATTGCTAGTTCATCAACTGCTGTGTTTGCTGCATATTCAAAAGATTATTTGACTGAACTGGTAGCCTTTGTTGCTGTTGCATCTCCACAGCACCACTCTGTTGATTCATTAACTGATTTTGCTATAAATTTGACTGCTAGCCCATTAATTTTTGTGGCTGCTGTTGCAAAGGATTGTTGGGCTGTTGTGTTGGCTGAGTTTGCTGCATAGAAGGCTGCTGGTGCATGGACTGTGCATGTTGATGCTGCCTGTAGATTGTGTAGGCTGCTGGAGGCATATAATTCTATGTTCTGTAGATTGTTGCACTAAATTCAATGGAGGCATATAATTCTATGTTCTGTTCTGGAAGCAGTAATTTTAGCATCTTGCTATTGTCTTGGAAATTAATAATTTATGGAGTAACTTATATCCCATGCTTGTCCAGCCCTCTTTTTGGCTTTCAAAGATATCATTTTAATCCTACTTTTTTGCCGGCTGCAGAGGCCTAAGTATAACAACATGGAACTATATCCTGTTGAGTTCTTTGGGGAGTGTATGAATAGTCCACTAACTGGTCGTACTCCTCTTGCAGATGAGATCTATGTAAGTTACATACTGATTGTATACTTGAACTGTACATGTTGAAATGACTCATTGAACAATGATGTATGGCCGTGTTACTAACTAAATTCATTCTATGTAGGAACATATGGTTGCAGAGAAGGGAAAAGAACTAGAAGAAGGACAAGAACAGAAGTCTCCCTCCAAGATTGTTGTTGATAGTCTCAGCCAGGTCAGCTGTTCACCCACCTTCCTTCCAAACATTGGTGTCGCTCGAGGGTCAAAGACTGCGGCGTCCACATCAACAGCTACTGAGGCCCGCCTGCAGGCTCAGTTTCAAGCAACAATAGAAGCAGAAAGACAAGAAGCTGCTAGGAAGCAGGAAGAGTTGCAAGCACAGCTTCAAGCTCAGCAGCAAGCTCTTGAAGAAAACCAAGTTTTGCTACGGCAGACCCAAGAGGAAGCGAAGGGGATGAATAGCAAGTTTGAAGAAACTAATGCACTGCTGCGAGCTATGCTCAAACTCCAGAAAGATTGAGGTAGGTGAACATGCAGTTTGTGTTGCTGATGCCTTTTGCCTGAGCTTAACCCCTTGCCAGGGTACCAAACTCTATGTTGTGATCTTGTTAGAATTCCATGCACTGTGTGATGGAACCTGTGTGTGATAGAACTTATTTGCATCTGTTTCATGTTAGAACATGTATGATGGATTCGAACCTGTGTGATGGAACCTAGAACTTGTGTGATGTACTGATGTGTTTACCTTATCATGGATTTGAACTTGTGAGATGGTTGCTGTGATGAGATTGTTGATGATGGAGTGTATGCTGTGATGAGATTGTTGATGATGGAGTGTATGCTGTGATGAGATTGTTGATCATATCTGTCTGATATTGGTCATATATATATGGGTCGTCATTGAATGAAAGGGTCGTCATTGAATGGTCTGGGACTGCTTTAGGTAGCATGACACAGCAATGCCGTCATAAAATGTCCATGATTATATATGACGGGATTGTATCATCACAAAATGTGTCACAAGAAGTGTTTCAACCAGGTTCTTAGAGACATTTTGTGATGGTCGTTTAGGTATTACGTGATGCCCAAACTCGACAATATATGACACAAAAATCGTCAGCACAGGTCAACAATATGTGACGAATTATATGACGCCAAACAAGCGTCACAAAAACTATCTTAAATAGGGCTCGCACGGGTCGGCAATAACATTCTGTGACGCGTTGACTGAACACTATGTGACACAAGTTAGCGTCATAAAAAAGAACAATACGTGACAACAGTATACCATCACAAAAGGTACCACATTTTGTGACGGTCCACCATATTTTCGTCACGCGGTACATTTAGCGACGGTCGTTATATGACGACCATTGTGACGGTGGCATTTCGTCATAACATACTTTTTGTGACCAACTCTGTACTTTACATGATAGTTTATGTTTGTCATGCAAACCCACAAATCTTGTAGTGAAACATTAAAGGACTACTTATTCAGATATATATAAAAATGAATCAAATTAATAATTACTTGAGAATAATTGTATATACTTCAGATATATATGAATAAAAATCAAATATAATTACATGAAGCATACAAACACACCATGGCAGAGAAAAATTAATTAATGGCCCATTTATTCATAAATAATTAAAATACATATTTGTTGATTACAATAAATAATTTCAATGAGAACAATTAGCAACAATTATATTTTACCCAATATCTTTCATGTAAACCCTAGTTCAATTTCATCAAACATAAATTTACAAAAACAAAATTAATAAAAAAATCAAACCCTAGATCTAGATCTACATGCACATGAAACATCCATAAAACTAACTAATTGTTCACTAAAATCAAGAAACATAGACCAAATAAGGGTATGATCTTGTTCCCCTACCTAATTTACCCTAGTACATTCAAAACTTGGGTCTAATTTGCTTCATAAGTAGCTCAAGCACCATAAAAGAGAGAAAAAATAAAACTCTAATAACTCACTAACCAACCATTAAAACTTCAAAAAAATTGTGGAATACCATTTTCTTACTTTCTACAACCTCTCCACCAAAGGATTTGAGACTAAAACCTTCCCCCTTAGTAGAGCAATTTTTGGGAGGTGCTCAAGGCCTCCCCACCTTTCTTTCACGGGTTGGAGTGAGTGACCCGAGGAGAAAGAAGGTGATGCAGTTTTTCTATATGTGAGTCATTTGTAGGGGCGGCTGGTGATTAAGCCGCCCCTACAAATCGAATGTATTTATACGCGGGCATTTGTAGGGACGCCTCAATCACCAGCCGCCCCTACAAATAGCAACACTGGGGGCAGCTAGTAAGTGAGCCGCCCCTACAAATCAGACCCATTTGTAGGGGTGGCTCGTATCACCAGCCGCCCCTGCTGTTCCATTTATAGGGGCGGCTGTTCTCTAGGCTCCCGAGCATGCCACTGTAGGGGCGGCTCCATCACCAGCCGCCCCTACAAAAAAATTGTCTAGATGCTACAACCCGTTTTTCATGTAGTGATTTAGAAGTCATACCATTGTTAAAAGATGTCTTGAAAATTAGACCTAAGGGAGTAGTACCTAATTTGATCTTATGTGACTAGATGGAGCTCCAACCAGTCGAGCAAGTCCAACTCCAACCAAGTCTAGTGCATGCAACTTCAATTAACTCTGGTGGATGCAATTTCATTAGCTCCAGCCAACTCCTACTACTATGAAAACGATACTGATAGGACGCGAGCGTCCGTCCCATCCAGGCGCCGCGCGCCTGGGCCTGCGGCCCAATAGAGCGATGGTCATGCAAAAAAAAGAAAGGTCGCATCGATTCCTCTGACCCTTCCCATTTCCACAATGCTGCTCCCAATCCGCCACCGCGTGAGTGTGCGTGCGTGTTGTGAGCGTCTGCATTAAACTGTGTAACTCTAAAAAAACAGAAACTTTGGTACCCGCCTTAACAATGACGATTGGCCAAAGGAAAAACAATGTGCTAGCTCCATTGCCAAGAAGGAAATTTGTTGAACCATCTAGTATGTGGCATCGACCATCTGGTCTCGTCGAAGAGGAAATCTTTTAGAGGTTGTAATTCTCTTGTATGGACTCAAATTAGATATTCACATATATAGTTTGATCGTCTCGACGAGAACTACACAACAATGGTATAGTCCAATGACTAATTTGAAGCTTCCAAAACCGGACTACCTAAGTATGCAACACCGGACCATCCGGTATTTGCAAATTTACATACAACTGTGAACCTTAGTTGCGAACACACACTATCTTGATATAATAACTTACGTAAGTATGTATTCTTAGAACACAAGGAGTTTGGGAATTAAGTTTGAGAATTGGAATACACTTAATGGCCACAAGTCAGCTAACGTCCAGTGTTGGTACCATACCACGCATATAGCACTAGTGCTCCCAAGGCCGAGAAGCCATATCATTGAGCTAATAATAATGCCCGAGATCGACCCCTAGCTAGAAAGCAGACCCGGCGGCCCTGCGATCCGAAAGGTGGTATGCCTCAAAATCCCTCAGAGCTAGCAACTTGTCTGTGAATCGGGTCGTGTAACTGTAACCCTGCTATTGGCTGGTGTCGACCTCGAGCTGGGCTCCACGTCACTCGTGACCTTGGAGCTTGGATACGTCCTAGGACCATGGTGGGAGTGGGTGCACTACTACACAACGTGGCTTTTGTCCCGGTTGGGAAAGACCTTTTGTCCCGGTTTCCCAACCGGGACTAGGAATTCGGGACTAAAGGTGAAGATCCTCTCAGCTTTAAAAAAAAATAATACCTCCCACCGTTGCGCTCCGTGAGATTCGAACCCAAGACCTCATGCACTGCCTCGCGCGGAGCTTACCACCCCACCTACACAACACATCTAACAATGGATGGAATGCTTTCCTTTTGAACTAACCCATCGGGGGACCTTTAGTCCCGGTTGGTGTTACCAACCGGGACTAAAGGATCCTTTAGTCCGGGTTGGTGTTACCAACCGGGACTAAAGGGTCTACCTTTAGTCTAGGTTGATATTACCAACCGGGACTAAAGGTTGGAGGACTTTTTAGTCCCGGTTGGTGGCTCCAACCAGGAGTAAAGGAACCTTTAGTCCCGGTTGATATTACCAACCGGGACTAAAGGTCCTTTAGTCCCGGGGGCAAAAAAATGCCGAGGCTAATGCTAAATTGGGACATCGTTTTAAAGTCTGTTCACTAGTAGTGGTGTGTGGGACGAATGAAGGCACCGTTGATTTGTGGCGATGGGTGGATACAGCAGCAGCCCACCAACTGGCTGAGGGACTAACACGTCGAAATCATCATGCATAAGCATCACACGGATGGATCATGGATGGGTGGAGCGTACCAGCAGCCGCGCGATGCGACGATGTTGCGCGCGCGCGTGGACCATGCAGGACCACGACGGTGCGGTGCGTGCAACGGCGATGTGTATACGGCGCGACGACACTGAAACCGTTAAGGCATCATGTGTGTTCAGATGGTACTCGAAGACCACGTTAAGGCATCATGTGTGTTCAGATGCATGCTCTAATCCCACTGTCCCGGCAACAGATGTGTTTTACTTCCTCCATCCTGACAAAAAAAAATAACTTGACCCCACACTAATTAATTAGTTTTATTGTTAACTAGCTTATTTTACTAGATATTTAGCTTAAAAACACATGTACACATGTGATTGATTTTGATTATCAATTAGGCCTTGTTTTGATGTTATCGTATTCACCTCAATCCACACCAACACATATGGATTGATCCGAATCCGACCGCATCCAAACAAGACCTTAGTACATAGAGTTATTTTGGATAAGATGGTATTTAAAAGATATACATGGATAATAAGGTCTAAAAGGCGCACATAGTCACATAGATAAAATTGAGCAATCAAGAATATCTCATAGTTTAGATGAGTAAATTTTGAACCTTCAATATCTCGTATTTTAGGAAGGAGCCACTATTCAAAATTAACTCTCAACATTAAAGTTCGATGGGGGGAGGCAGGTGCGTTGAGAGGGCACACGATTTCCACGAAGGGCATACGCCTTGTACGTCCATTGTTGGACATATTTCACGCTGCAGTTGTAGCAAAGCCCCATCAGTCCTCACTATATCACTGAACGAATCTCAGTTGATTAGATTCTTTTGGCGGAACTTGCCTAACCCGATTTAAGTTAACTACTTGACATGTGAGTGCTCATATTTTCTTAGATCTTTTTTTGAATTTACCTCCACTATTTTTTAAGTTGTAAGCAATGTATCAGTTGAGAACTTCGTTAATCTTGAAATCTTGTGGCCCTATTTTTTCCAAGGACTTCATAGCGGTAGGAGCTGTGTGCCTGCATTCATAGAGATGAGGATATGTGGGTGCATATAAGTGTTTACATATGTATTGTGTTTCAAATCATGTTTCTATAAGTATACATTGGATATCTTGCTCAAGCAAATTTTTATTTTTTTATAATTATTTTTGTGAAATACGTCCATAATCACTTTGAGTACGTGCAAACGTTGAAAACCTACTATTGAGCGGTAGGCCACGTATATATCAACAGTACCTCTATGCTCACAATTAGGGTTACGACAAAGCTACCAGACGAGCTTTCAGGATGAATCTGAGGAGCTCTGCCAAAAAGTTTTCTTAGTGAGAAGTAATTCTATATTGGACTGTAAAGTGATTGTTAAAATGAACTAGAGGGTGGGAGCTGAAATAAAGTACCGTCTCCTGATTCACTCTACGCACAGTCACTACATGCATAAAGTTTATCCTAGAGAACCATGGAGAAACATTTTCAGTAAGATAATCAGCTTCTACCGAGAATCTAAAGTACGAAGGAGCTCTACCAAATAAGCCTTAGTGCGTATGCAAGCAGGTATTCATAGGAGTAAGTGTACGGCCATGTATATAAGCGTATATATTATATTTGTTAAAAAAATATTGTCATATTTTTAGTAAATGAGATTAGCCAATCAGTAGGTAGGGAAACAATTTATGCATGATAAAAATCTAAGGTTGATATTACTGAAGTAGTGACCACATGAAAAATATTTTGCCGCTGTTTAACCTTTTTTCTTTTAAATATCATGCTACTCATTAATATACAAGTATTACACTATCATTCGAGTAAAACTACTTAACATATATCATCAGTTTATTATATGTAAAAGAATGTGAATATCAATATTCACAACTCTTTGGATATAAAGTAGGATCCTATCCCTTTCCATATCTGGGAATACCTTTGCATTTTAGAAAATTAAATAACAAAGACCAGAGGATCATTGAAGAAAGAATTGAGAAAATACTCTGCAGTTGGAAGAGCAAGATTCTATTAGTAGGTGGCAGGCTTGTGCTAATCAATTCTGTGCTATCTAGTTTACCGATGTATATGTTCTCCTTCTTCGAGGTACCTCGAGGGGTTCTCAAGAAAATAGAATATTATAGATCAAGGTTTTTCTAGCAAAATGATGAGCACAACAAAAAATATAGACTTATAAAATGGGGTTTAGCGTGCCAACCTAGGGAACAAGGAGGTTTGGGAATTCAAAATCTAGATTTACAGAATAAGTGCTTTCTAAGTAAATGGTTATACAAACTTTGCAATGAAGATGGAATGTGGCATAAATTATTACGAAATAAGTGCCTAAAAAATAAAACACTTTCCTAAGTTAGTAAGAAAGCTAGCGATTTTCATTTTTGAATGGGCTTAATGGCAGTGAAAGATCAATTTTTGAATTTGGTGAGGTTCACGTGAAGAGACGGTTCACAAATTAGGTTATGGAAGGATACTTGATTAGGGAACCAACCCTTAACACTACTGGAATCTCGCTTTTTTTCGTGTGTGCGAAAACACACAGAAAAATACGAATACCGTCAGAAAAATATTTTTCTGACGGTGCACCCTCAGAAAAATACCCACAGAAATATAATGATTTTTCTGTGGGTTCACCGTCAGAAACAATTTTTCTGTGGGTCTTACACGCATAGAAAAATTGTTTTCGCCCAGATTAAAACTAATTTTTCTGAGTGTTAATCCACACAGAAAAAAGAAATAAATGCACAGAAAAACACATATTTTTTTCTGTGGGTCCAGGTGAACTCACAGAAAAATTCATTTCGGCCAGATTAAAAATAATATTTCTGTGTAGCCAGGCTCACAGAAAAAAAGAGTTAAACACACAAAAAAATTATTTTAAAACAGTAGCAACAGCATATTAAAATATATATTTTCTATACAGTAATTTCTGTGCATGACCAACAAGGTTTCATTCAAATAATACACAAATACAGTACTCGAAGGGACCTACTATCATATAAAAGAAACGAAGCATTACTGATGGACCCGCTAGCAAATGAAAGAATCAAAGAATTAACAGCTGCTATGAAAGAAACTGTCAATCAGCACTCCATCACCATCTGTTAATCAAGAATGGAGGTGCTGGGCTTGAAGTTGAACGAGGATTTTGGTGGAGTGATGGTTGGGGTCTGAAGATGAAGCATATCTATAGATTTCTTTGTCTGAGCTGCCAGTATTCCTTTTGACTTGCTACCAATAACAGAGTAGTCTGTTACACCATCTGTTAAAATGAACGAGTTAGCTCAAGGTACTGTACATGATAAAATTCTATGAAACAAATTGCACAAGTATATTACATTGTTAATATAGAATGGCATCAGGTTTCTAATGTATCACAAAATATGTCTAGTTAGAAGAACCACATACAGAGACAGCTAGTGAGCAGCGGCTTTTACTTTCAGCGATATGTATAATTTGCTTCACAAATAACGTATTAAACTGTTGATATAACTAGAGGTCTAGTGGTTAACCACTTAGGAAAAAGAGCCTAGTGTATCTAGGAGGATCCCACAATGCGCTTAGCATAAAAGACGACAACAATGTTGAAAGAATTCATTACTTTTGGCAACAATGTTGACATACAATAGCGTTAAACATCACAACCTAAGATAAGAAATGTATTAGCAATAGTGTCACATAGAAGGATAGTAACTGGACAAACAAATGACATCTGATTAAATGAATGCAACTGACAGAGCACACTTGTATAAGGAAATATATAAAGAAATGTGACTGCAGTCCCATAAAAAATGCTCATAAAATCATTGCTAGTAACTTAACATCTAACTGATATAACTGCTCAAGAACCTTTGCCTAACAAGTTAACAAAAATGTAAAGTTCGTACATTATCGTGCTCGTGCAATAATAGAAATACCAAAGCGAGCAGCACTGCATTTAGACAACTCAAGCTTGTAATAAGACATGCTATAATGTAAAGGAGGAAGAGAGATCTCACATTTAAAGAACTGTAGCATTGTCTTCGTCGCATCAGAAGGGGAGGCTCTCAAGGTCAGGGGAGGCAGCGGGGAAGGAGAAAGAAACTGCTTCACCTTCCACTCCATCTCTACGTGTTAAGCAAAGACATATTTTTAGTCGACAAAAAACACTAGTATTGTAAGAAGTTTGCCTTTTTATTGAGCATAGTGGGGACTGCTCAGTACCTTTCATCTCAGGTCACAAGCCAATTTGATTTGCACCGAATGCCATCTACTGAAAAAATAGCAAGGAAAATAGAATGCACTGCAGAAAATAGAACAGGAAATGGCAAACATGTAAAGATAAACATATAGCAAACATGTATTAAGCACACCTTAGGCAGAGATGGATAGACTGGCCTGCTACAGACAATACAAAGACGTTCACTCTGAGTATTCAGTGTCCTAGCAACTAGGACATCCACTTCGATTAAGGTACTTCCATTTGCTAAAATAGCAGTACATGCGGTCTAAATAGCAAAAACATAGCAGAACATTCTTCTAGAAGTTGAACCCATAATATTCCGTGTGAGAAGTTGAGTAATCTTGAGTGGTTTGTCACATGAATGCAATAATAGAAAGCTAACATGGTAGAATGGGCAAGTTTTCTTATATGAGAAAGATGTCTAAAAAAATCTGTAGACCAAAATAGATGCAGGTACAGTTCAGTAACGGTCTTGTGACAATGGAAATGACTACACATACATAGCATTTCAGTACACACAGAGAATTAAGTAATATGAAACGCTAACCCAAGATAGATTGAGAATTAAGTAATGTTAAAAGATTAGAGTTTTACCTTATTGGTAAGGATCCCAGTATCACACCACTACATTTGAGCGTAGATTAGCACTTATAGTACTAGAGTTAGGACCCACTTATAGTACTCAAAGTCTCAGTCTTAAATAGTCAGCGTAGATTAGCACGCAAAATTACACATTTGAACAACGCAGACCTTAACTCGGAGGCACTGACCAATCAAATCACTCAAACCAACAACAAATAAAGCTTTGTTTGAGAAAACAAAGATCCAAATTCATTGTTCTAATGTTCTCCAGTTTTGGCTCAAAAATGATAGGTTGTGAAACTGTTCTCTACCTAGTTAATTTGGGTGATGAGAGCTAAGCTCAGTACATAGGACAAATCCTCTTGCACATCCATTTTCACCTCAATTAATTTGGGTTTCTAAAGCTGAAACACTACTTGTCTAGAAACTAAAATCAGTGATGCAAATTTCTTCTTTGTGAACAGCACAGGAATATTCTACTGCAATGAAACTTACTTGCATGCTTAATATGATATCATCATTGGCAAAGTAAGTGAGGCCTCAGCTTAACGGTATGTTGGTACAATTTCCAGATACTCAATCATAGGTGGCTACCAAGGCAAAAAAACAGATAGAAGAAAACTAAGATCATGTCCCATGGTTTGATGACAGTCATGAGAATCATACAGAATGCACAAAAAACAAATTGCAGCCACCTCAGAGTTTATTTTTCATGTTGCATCATTGGCTAAATAGATATCAAGAGTTTGAACATCATAGTCATATCAAGAGATTGAACATCAGGGTCATAAATTCTAGATGCTTCAGCACAAAGAACCCTCACTAGAATCAGAGCTATGGACTCAAGCAAGATGCAGCTGCCACACCATAGGGTGCTCCTCCAGCGCCTAGGGTTAAGTAAACATCATTGACCAAGGCACTTTGCTCAGTTTGTAAATCGGACTAGGCATCATCATGTGCAAAATCTAGGCGACAACACATGTGTACAACAAATAAGAGGTGCACATCACACAGATCTGAGGGCGGAACAAGACGAAAGCAAATGTAAACATGTAGATCAACAAAAATGTCGCCTAGATCTAAGTATCTAAGAACATGAACCCTAATATCGGTGGACGACAAACAAAATCCACAAACGATTCAATGTAAATCACCGCACGAGAGGGGGTAGGCGATGGGGGCGGGTGAGATATCTTGTCGAAGAACTGGAGGGCCAACACGAATCCGCCGGTGGAGATTGACCGTATCGTCGAGCCAAAGTAGCTTGATGGGGAGGAAGAGGAGAGCGCGCACCAAACCGGAGGAGGAAGGAGAGGTGTGAAATGGGGCGGTAACCCTAGCCCAGGCCCCAGGATGACAAGATCTCCAGCAAAGCCGAAATCGTTCCCCGCCAAGCATCGCAAGGTCCAGACCAAGATGGAAGGAGAAATCAAGAAGATGGAGGCGCGGGATGGCGGAGGGGAAAGGTATGGAGAGGAGGGCATATGGTGCGAGCCGGGATACCAATCACGCCCTCACTGCACCAACTCGTGCCGGATGGGCCTTAGGACCGCCCCGTCGGGGCAACCAATCACGCCCGTAGTGGTGGGGGGTGGTGGCCTCACCGGTGGAGGAGGGGGTGGCCGCCGCGACGGTGGAAGAGAGGAGGGGAGGTAGATTTGGGGTGGCGGGCGCGGCTCCTTGGTGCGGCAGAGGCAGATCTGGGGCGAGGCGCCGCCATCCGCCTTGCACGGGCAGCCACCGCCGTCTTCCGAGGGAAGGGAGGGGAGGAGTTGTAGTGGAGGAGGGGGTGGTGGCCTCACCGGTGGAGGAGGGGGTGGCCGCCGCGATGGTGGAAGAGAGGAGGGGGTGGCCGCTGCGAGACCTAGGAGCAATGGGAGTGCGGGCATGGTCTCGGGCGGGTGCGGGCGGCGCGTTTGGGATAGGGATGGGCGGCCGCGTCTGGAGATAGGTTTAGGTTTTTTTGCATGTATATAATTTTTCTGTGCGTGTATATAGTTTTTCTATGAGTTTTGAAAAGACCGACAGAATAATGTCAATTTTTCTATGTGTATTGTGGGTTTTCGAATATTTCTGTCGGGATTTTTGAAACGCATAGAAAAATAACGAATTTTTCTGTGTGTATTGAGAAAAACGCACAGAAAAATTCATCAACCACAGAAGTATTCGAGTTTCCAATAGTGTAAGTTACAGATTTCCAAACTAGTACAACATAGTTCGCAAAAAAACATGCAACAGTAGCCAAAGTATTCAACACTACTCCCCTTAATGTCTCTTTTAGATGGGCATTAATTGGAAATAAATTGGTGGAATGGAATAATCGGATTGCAACTATTGCGAATGTAAACCGCTGGGAAGGATACTATCACATGGACCTTAAGTACAAGTGGTAATTTTACGGTTAGGTGGATGTATAGATACCTCATCACTAATGACATCAAAGTAACACAAGAAATTTGACGTGTCCACTTAAAATCAAGATTTTTCTTTGGTTCCTCAAAAAGAGCGTAATACTAACTAAAGACAACCTAGCTAAAAGAAATTGGCAAGAAAGCAAATATTGCTGCTTCTACAGTAATTTTGAGACTATTCAACATATGTTTTTTTAGTGTAATTATGCTAAATTTCTTTGACGTGCGTTGCATATGGTGTTTGGCATTACCCCACCATATACTGTAGCAACCTTTTTGGGAATTGGTATAAGCAGTGTGGAAAAGATTCAAGCTTGTTATTACTAGTAGGGGCGGCTGCCTTCTGTTGGTCCTTGTGGCTCACTAGAAATGATAGTGTTTTTTATAAGTACGGGCCTAAAATATTTTTGCAGGTCTAATTCAGGGGAATATATTGGTTCTGGTTTTGGGGTCAGTTGCAGCGAAGTAAAGAAAAGAAAGAATGTATCTACAAAGCTTGTCAAACCCTGGAGACATCGTCTTTGGCATTTTTTTCGTCTTAAGGATGGCCCATTATATCTAGGATTGTGAATTGATTTTTTGTCTTTTTTTGTGAGTCTTCTTTAAACGTTAGTGTGAGAACTTTTTGTAATAATTTGGTCTGATTCCTCACCTTTGAGCGAGGATGAAGCCGGATGTTTATTCCATTGTCTAAAAAAACAGTTTATTATATGTTCTTACTGTAGTTAAACATATACCGTACTTAACCTTGAGGCCATGAAACATGCCTGTCAGCGCGCACATGTGAACGCATATTGCTATTCAATCATGCCTACTTGCATGACGTTGGTCCCATGCTTGAAACCTGAGGCCATGAATTGCTGCATCGGAAAATATCCCCCAACTTCATAACACTAACAATTTTATATGTGGCTGACGTTTGTCGACAATGCTGATGCCGCCGTAGAGAAGTTAATACGCACATGTGAACGCATATTGCTATTCAATCATGCCTACTTGCATGACGTTGGTCCCATGCTTGAAACCTGAGGCCATGAAATGCTGCATCGAAAAATATCTCCCAATTTCATAACACTAACAATTTTATATGTGGCTGACGTTTGTCGACAATGCTGATGCCGCCGTAGAGAAGTTAATACACTAGTACACAAACAAACTGTACTCCCAGTTGAAACCCCTTCAGTCCTGGTTTTTCAACCGGGAGCACGAATCCAGGATTAAAGGGCCCCTCCTTTAGTTCCGGTTTCTCGCCCAATACCAACTGGGGCTAAAGAGGCCTCCCGATCTGGCCACGTGGGTCGGTCCTTTAGTCCCGGTATTACCAACCGGGACTAAAGGTTTTCTTTTTTTTTTCTATTTTCAATTAATGATTTGTTTTGGTTTTCGAATACGCATTCTACGCTGCTAATAATATACGTATTCTATACGTTTATAATGTTTAAACATTTTGTACAAACTAAAGTATGAAACTAACGTATATATTACATGCATATACATATATTGTACGTTATTTCATGTACATATAATATGTATATATATATATTACAAATAAAGCTTGAATTGTATATTCTATCATATCCTTGGGATAACAAATTCACTCTATCTGGTTTGGCCTCCATGTTTCGTTCATGTCATTGTAGAACTCGTCGGCGGGGTTTAAGACTGGTCATTAAGAAATCTGCTATGGTCTCTTGAATTGCTTTCAGTTGGTCATATCGTATGACTTTTTCCGTCAACCATAGAGTCTTCAATAAAAGTTAAAGAAAAAGTATTAATATATATATATATATGTGTTGGTCACGTGATTACTTATATATATGAGCAATAAAAGAAATTGTGAATATATGAATATATTTATATAACGTACTTTGAGGATCTCTTCAGGAGTTCTTTTTGAGTATGCCATGATAAACTCACAAACATAGTATCCGTAGTAGTTGGTCCCCTGTTCTTGCCTCAGAACTCACTTTTACGAGAAAAAAGATCCGGTGAATTAAAAGCATGCATGGTGTTAATTGAATTATATATATAAATGTAGCTAGTACTTACTTTGTGTGTGATTACATCCCGTGGCGCTTTGCAATGTTTCATGTGGTGTTCCTCAATGAAACTTTTCCAAACACTGCGCCCAATAAAATAAAAAATTAATTTGGCCTTTAATAATTGTTGCAGTTAAGAGATCGGGGTATATATAGTTGCTAGAGAGACTAAATTACCCTTGATAATATCTATCATGTCTTAGTACTCTGTTTGCTCTTTTCTTGCTCAACCGACTTTTCTTACCATCAATAGTCTAAGATGCTCAACCGACAATTATGCCATAACTAGATGACCATCAATATCCATATATTATATATATATATATTTATATACATATATATATATATATATATTATATATATATATATATATATATATATATATATATGAGATAGTTTAGCTAGTAAGCAAATAATTGAACAAATATCCATATGATCGACATTAATTATTTAACACTCACTTGAAGTTGTAGGGGGAGAGTATGTCCTTGTTTTGTTGGTTCACTAAGAACCTCATGAGTTTTTTCTCGAGATCAGCTTTTCATTGAGGTGGGAGATTAGGGTGTTTGAATAAGACATTTGTATCAACGAAACCAACATCATTATCCTTTCTCTTTCTGAGTTCTATCATCTCATATCTGCATATATAAAAATATAGTGTGAGGATATATAATTTATATATATACATGTAGCTTTATATATATACACTTTAATAGTAGAAAATAATCACACTTATAGACAATAGCAGCTAATGAGACTTTTGTCGAGAGAGTCCAGGTGGCATAGTTGGTGTAATTCTAAAAACTTGACATAAATAACGTCATCGCCACGGAAGTAATGTTGGTTTCTAACTCTGACAGAAACAAAGGTCTCCCCGTTCACACGCCACCATGTACCACTTGTTTAGTAGGTACATTTGCGTACCCAGTTCACCTAAGGCCTTAGGGTTGTATAGACTCTTTTCATGTTCAAATTTCTTCCAAGGATCCACTTTCGGAGCAGACGGTCCTTCAGCGAGCACTTGGGCAAGGTCCAAACCAGTATCCTCATAAAACAGAACCAGGTCCTCAAAATCGACGTCCAGTAAGTCTAAGTTTGAACCATATTCATTACGAATAACAAGAGGGGGGGCTGATTGTTGCGATTGTTGTTCGAGTTGTGCAACACCTTTCTCTGCTCTAGTTTTTCTGCGCCGCCTCAAATGACTTGGTGAGAGAGCGGTCGTAGTCCGATTTTGGCAGAGTCTTTTGAGATTTCCACTTTTTCTGGTCCACCTTCTTTCTTAAAAGATCTGGAGGTAGGTAGAAGTACGGTTTCTCCGGGTTCTCCCTCGCTTCTTGTTGCTTTCTTACTTTTTCAAAGAAACTATTCACATCTTTTTGTACTACAGCATTTAATTCCTTTTCACTTTTCTCGTAAGATAGTTTTTGGGGAATAACTGGATTAGAGGAGGCTTTCTTCTTTGCCGGCTGGTGGGCCAACGACTTCGTTTGCGGGGCGGACCTCTTAGGAGTTGGCTGCTTCTTGGTCATCAAGGGAGGCGGGGCAGCCATTGGAGACCTCTTTGGAGGTGTTGGAGACCTCCTTGGAGGTGGCGGCGGTGGCGGCGTTGCATAATCATTGCCCGAAGCACTATGATGATCTGGAGATTGAATAATTAGACTTAGGTTGGCGGAGGCCCTGCTGTGTGAGTACAAAAAAGAATAATTAGGTATAAGAAATTGTTATTATTAATCATGCATGTCAATAGAAAATTAGTGAAAAAATTATTTCATTCACTTTTGTCCACACCTATTGTCTGACAGTTGAGGAAGCGGCGGTGGACTAGAGACCTCAGGAATAATGATGTAGCGCTTGCGCCATGGTATGAATGTCTTCTCTGCTTCTCCTAGAGTCTTCTCTACATCACCTCCTGGAATGTCAAGAGCCAGATCACTAAAACCTTTGTTAACTCTATGACACTAATATATCCAGGTGGTATTATTGCCCCATGGATTCTTGGTGTCTTGGTAGGATCTGGAGGAGAAAAAACACCGAGAGCCACCATGATTGTGGCATTCCCTTCTGGAATATGTAGCTCACATGATGTAAACGGTGCAGTGATGTTATCCACGGGGAACATAGCATTGCGTCATCTTGATTTGGCAACTCCGTGGAAGCGCAGCTGCTTTTCAACTGATCAGGGGGCTAATATTAATGTTGAAGGATATCATCCCAAATTAAATTCTTATCAAGACCAGAGACAAAACTAACATGAGGCTCGTTAATCTTTTGCTTCCATTCACGGGCACATGAGGCTCGTTAATTCTTATCATCCCGAATTTCCTTGCATGTGGACCAAGTGGTTCGTCTGTCTCGATATTGAATTCCGATATTATGTAGCGCCCCACCAATGGCTCTTTCGGGCCTCGAATATTTTTTGCTTTTTGCCATTGTGGTCGTCGATTCAGAGGGCAACGTATAAAAAAAGAATAAATAAATATCATGTGTACACATAATAGATGATAGATATTCAAATATATATAATATTCATATATATATATAAAAATATATATACCTCGCCAGTATTTTCTTGGACAATATTTTCTTGATTATTTTCAAGAGCCAGGTATTGACTCCCGTCATCTACATCCTGCTGGTCATCATTAGCAAATTGAGTGCCGGTGTTGATAATATCCATTATTTCTTCATCCATATTGTCTCTCGGGGCAGCCATCTAGCTTTTACACCACTAGATATATCTATAAAAAATAAAAACCATATATCTATAAAATGGATCGAGTCATGTGTTTAAAATTAATTAAATAACTACACTCGAAATTCAAGTCTCCAAACCATAACTTTGATTTCTTATTTTCTAGAAATATTTATTGGCAAGTGATATATATAACAAATTTATATATATAACAATATAAATTTAAAACTCTCTAATATGTATAACAAATATATATATATAACAATACAAATTTATAACTCTCTAATATGTATGTATAACAAATTTATATATATAACAATATAAATTTATAACTCTAATATATATGTATAACAAATTTAGATGTATGTATAACAATTCGGTGAAGTAGCATAAAAATTGACCAGCGATTCGGTATACAAGTAGTATAAATTTGCTTTTTTGGGTTAAATATCAGTTTAATGTCTTACAGTATTATTATCTTAATGTGTGATCCATGTGTTTTTAGAAAATGGGCGAGGTAGGAGGACATCGTGTCAAGCCCATGGGACCAAGAGGGAGTCACATGAAGCTACTATTTTCAGCTCCTCTCTCTCTCCTGGCTCCTCTTAGAGCGAACATGAAGCTGCTCGCGGAGTTTACCAGAGGCGCCCCAACAAGTTGCATTTGAAGAAAATGGTGACATTTTTATTTTGCACACAATAATAATTAATCTTTGTGAACCCGTTCCCAATCAACAAAAAGTAGAAGGCTTGTAGGATCTACAGGAAGATAAAGGAGGCCCAGAGGGGAGGTGAATAGGCCTGTAAAAATTCAACTCAAAACTCTGTCAGAACAGAGGGCGGCACCGCCGGCCTACAGGGCGGCACAGCCGCTCTTTGAATATAAATCTAACACAGCTGAGATTTTACAGAGATGAACCTGACCCCATTAGCTCATTAATCCTGCAATAGAAAGATAAGATCCAGTTCGAAGACTGAATACCACAGAAACTCCATATAAGAGTGGATCGAGCAACCAAACCCTAACACCAGCTACCAAAGAGCTAAACCAGCAAGTAAACAAGATGAAGCACGCGAGACACAAAATTTATCCCGTGGTTCAGCTCACCACAAAGGTTTGCCTAAGTCCACGTTGTTGAGAAAGCCACAAAAGGCTTGGGCTTGCCACAAAGGCTTGCCTTACCCTCATTCTCAAATCAAGAGGATGAACTCTTGAAGTGAGAGGTGATTTCTTAGCTCTGAGAATGAGGTTACAAACCTCCCAAGGCTACCACATGAGTTGGCAAGTTCAAGGGCGACGCCTAGCCGGCTAGGAGCAAGCTCCAAGAGTAACAAACCCTAGAACCGATGGCCAAACATGAACCAAATGCTCTTAGACTTTGGGAATCAGTGGATCTACTCTCCAATCAAGTTTTGCTGCCTTTTCCCTCAAGTTTTGATGGTTAGAATCAAGGATTTGCTTGAGGGATGGAGGAGCAACAATGGAGGAGAGAGGGTGAGCTTTGGTTCTGTTCTGTTTTGAGCAGAATGACTGAGTGAAGTAGATAACCATTGTGGGCTGGGTCTAAAGGGTATAAATACCCCTTGGGTCCAACGGTCAGTTAAGGGCGGCACTGCCGCCCTAGCCAAATCAGGTAAGTTGAGGTGAAATTTGGCTGGCTGTTTTGACTAGGTGAGAGGATGTAAATCTGAGAATTTGAGCATCTGGTTCAATAGTTGACCAACTGTCCTAAAATCCCTCTTAATAGTACGGCTTTCCCTAAACTCAATTTCAAAACATAAAAGAATTTAAACCTCCTTTGAGCTAGGTCTAGCCACCTTTTGTAATTAGGACACCTGCAACTTGTACATCATCCTCATTTTTCGATTCCCTGCTTGTCATCTCGATAAATCTCATTAGTCCTCTAATTTGGTGGTCATCAATGCCAAAACCCACAATAGGACTTGATTGCACTTACAATCTCCGCCTTTTTGGTGATTGATGACAACCCAATTAGAGCTTACAAAAGATATGAAATCTAAACTGAGATTTTTGAACTATGGGTGTAGGAGCCTCCCCCTAAATATGTGAATAGAGATTTGAATTCTCAATTTGGCATGAAAGGCCACGATTCACATTTTAGGTGTGATGGGAACCTCCCCTACATCCATGCCTGCTGTGGGGTGCTGAACAAGGTGTCACAGGAATAAACATGATGCATATGACATGTTATATCAGTTCAAGCACACAAGACCCTGGCTGATACAACACAGGGCGGCACTGCCGTCCTGACTGTATCGGTCAGGTAGCAATCAGGTTCCTATAGCAGATCAAATGAATATAAAATAATCTAAACTCAGAATTTGACAAGCTAAAACAGTAACCATGAATACATGTCCATATCCGAAGCAAATTAAGTCATAAAGTAGCTTATTTCATAAAATAGAGTTGTGAGCGACTCTCAAACTCACAACCTAACAACTACTTTCATAGGATCTAGACATAAAGCGCAGCAGCAGAGAACTCATGGTGTCAAAAATCTGTTGACCCCTCTAATTTTCTCCCCCTTTGGCATCAAGTACCAAAAAGAGAAGAAAAAGAAGAAAAGTCACTCGTCACTGTCGGAGTCAACGCAGGCACATCTTGCGACGTGGGTGTGTGAATTGAAGCGTGCTGAACGTCACGGAGGAGATGCCCCAGCTGAAGTAGAAGGACCTGGCTGATCCGTCAAAGGACGCGGTCTCTTGGAATATGTGCGAAACAAGGCTACCTGAACCTGTGGATCGGCCTCTGTAGAGTGAATCTTTGCACCAAGGTCCTGCTGCCTTGGGGGCTGCTCAAAATGCTGCCCCTATGGGTACCCGTAGTACTGACTGAACGACTCATATGAGTGCCCATACTGCTAATCATCTGGCTATTCATAATGGTGCTTATGTGGCTGATCCTGCTCCTCGTCAAAGGAAGAAAGGCGAGGCAAGTTATGAAACTGAGGTGGTGACTACACTGGTGGAAGGGGTGGCAGCCCCGCCATTTCCCTAGCATGCCTCACTGCTTCCCTGTTTTCCATTCTATCCTCATAAGCAGTCTATGAAGCATATGCACAATGAGCAAATATTGCCTTCATCCATGCACTCATCTTCCCCCACTTTGACTTCTTCTTTTGTTCCCTAGCCCTAGACAGCTCAGGAATATCTCTATGTGCAGCTCCAGAAGAGCGAAAGCCTGCTGCCCCACTATCTCCATGTCCTCTAGAACAAGTGCGCTGAGTAGCTGACCCAAGTCCCCCTAAGCCACCATGGGTCTTTTTGATCTTGTAAACAGTGTGCTCATAATCCTTAGGGAACCACATGCCAGTCACTCTCTCAATCACAAATATGAGGTAAGGAGCATAGGGCAAAGATCTCCTCCCATCATCCATGGCATATGCTAGCTCAACACAAATAAACCTTGGAACATTAAACTTTTCACTACTGGGAAACCTAGACAATACATTAGTGATGTAGCCATTCAAATCTGTTGCATTGTCTTTGGGGTTAAGAGTGATCCTGAAAAGATTGTTCATGATGTAATAGAAGCTCTTGAGCTTGGTCCTTGACCAATCAGGAACTGCAAGATTTTGATTCTCCCACATGAAGCTTACTTCCATTGGCTCAAGACGACGTTCATTATGAATCCTCTCATATCCCCTGTGGATGTGTCCAAAACCAAGAATACGACAGAAGGTGACAAAATCAATGCGATAATGTTGCCCATCAGTCATCCAATGAAGCTCATCCACTTCCCTGTTCCAATAGTAAGTGGTATGGAACTGTGCAAGAATCTCCCTATTCCAATCATGCCTCAAACTCATGATATCTGTCATCTCAAAGCGGTCATAGGTCTTGATGGTTGCAGCAAACCCTTGATCATCCCTGCTCTCCAAGTCACCAAAATCAATGTACTGCATCTTGCTGATCTTGCCCTTTGGCTTATACAGGATGGCCGTGGCATAAAAATTAGATTGGAAAGCATTCCAAAATCTATAATCAATGCCACTGGACCTGTTAGAGGAGTAAGGATCAATCTCTCTAGCTTCACCTATCTTCTTCCAACACATGGAATAATCAAGAACTATATGATTGCCAATGTTTTGGGAGGATTGAGGTTAAACCCATCAGTGTTTTCTCTCATGTAGCTGCTATCAAACTCTGAAATATGCAGAGGAGAATTAGGCCACACACAAATGGTCATTCTCATCCTCTGAATTCTTTCTTCTTCAGCAAGGTCTTCATCCAGATTTCTGTCACTAGGAATATAGCTTGCCTGTCCCCTGCCCCTCTTGACCTTTTGCTTAGTTGATATCACCTTCCTTTTTCCTCGGTCCATCTATGCAATTAAATGAGACTTGATAAGAAATTGTATAAGATAATGAGTTAGAAACAGTTGCAAGCAGGTTTTAACAAGAAAAAGAATTTTGAAAATGACACAGGAAGCTTTGCTGGATTTGGAATCAGCATGGTGGGGCGGCACTGCCGCCCCCTAAGGCCGGCACTGCCTCCCTTAGTTGCTTCACTAGTTCATTTTCAACTTTCTCGTTCTGGTCAAATTCTACTTCCAACAATGTCTATCCATCATCACAATTTCATAATCACAGTCTAAAAATGGATATATTAAACCCTAGCCATGGATTTGAAAGATTGAGTATGAAAAACTTTATAAACAAATTTTGATAAATGAATCCAATCCATTCTGAACTTCATCATTTTAATGAGATTGAGTATAGCAGTTAGAATCTGCTAGGGGTGCCATTAATGGTCCCATGGGCGGCATTGCCGCTCTCCCCAAAATCATCCAACCGGTGAAATTCAAAATCACTTCGATTTAATCATCAAAATCCTTTCTAAACCCTTCATACCCCCCGTAGAAACAAAAATCCATGACTAAAACCTTCACATTGCATAGATCGAATGGGGTTAGGGTTTCACCTTGCTTCCAAAACGATGGAATAGAGGGAGAAGAGGAGAAAGGGCTCGGCCAGGAGCTTCCTGCAGGGGGCCAGCAACGAGGAGACTTGGCCGGCTGCAGGGGCAGCACTGCCGGGGTGGCAGACCGCAAGGAACGGCGACGGTGCGTGCTTAAGAGAGAAAGAGAGAGAAGCACGGGCGTCGGCGTCAGCTGGGAGAGAAGGAGAGAGTTGGGTCGGGGGCCAGAGAATGGAATAGATAGAAGAAAATGGGCCCCGCAACCCAGTCAAAATTGGCAGAAAACGACCCAATTTTCAGAGGGCGGCACTGCCGGCCATTATGGGCGGCACTGCCGCCCTGCCAATTTTGCAGGAATTACGCTGAAACTTTATGACCTCCTTTACCTCAGATATGGATATATATTATCTAAATATCATGACTAGTAAGCAATCAACAATACAGACAATAGTCATGACACTTAGTTGGTCTTTTGAAATGGTTTTGAAACACAATATAATATCTTTTTAAATCATTTTCCTATGTCGCTAGGTTGTCAAACTGAGGTGTGCCATATTTCAAACCACGTTACGAGAATCAAGTATATTTAGCTCACTACGCAAAGCACAAAACCTTGACTCGTCGAGAGGCTTAGTGAAGATATCGGCTAGTTGTTTTTTGGTGCTCACATGAAGAATTTCAATATCTCCTTTGATTTCGTGGTCTCTCAGGAAGTGATGTCGAATGTCTATATGTTTGGTTCTTGAGTGGCTTACGGGATTGTTTGCAAACTTTATGGCACTTTCATTGTCACACAAGAGTGGGATTTTGGTGTATTGACATCCGAAATCATGAAGAGTTTGCCTCATCCAAAGTAGTTGAGCACAACATGCACCGGCTGCAACATACTCGGCCTCGGCGGTGGAAAGGGCTACACAATTTTGCTTCTTTGAACTCCAAGACACTGGGGACCATCTAAGGAATTGACATGTCCCTGTAGTGCTTTTTCTATCTACCTTGCAATCGGCATAATCGAAATCCGAATAGCCAAGTAGATTGAACTTGGAGCCCTTGGGATACCACAAGTCAAGGTTAGGAGTGTGTACTAAATATCTCAAGATTCTTTTAACAGCCACTAAATGACACTCTTTTGGGTTGGCTTGAAATCTAGCACACATGCACACACTAAGCATTATGTCCGGCCTAGATGCACATAAGTAAAGTAGAGAGCCGATCATGGAGCGATATACCTTGATGTCCACGGCTTTTCCTTCTTCATTTAGATCAAGATGTCCATTGGTTGGCATGGGAGTTTTGATAGGCTTGGCATTCACCATGTCGAACTTTTTTAGCATATCATGGGTGTACTTAGTTTGGCTAATGAATGTCCCTTCCTTCATTTGCTTGATTTAAAATCCAAGGAAGAACTTCAGCTCACCCATCATGGACATCTCAAATCTCTTAGTCATGATCCTACTAAACTCCTCACAATACACATGGTTAGTACTACCAAATATTATGTCATCGATATATATTTGGCACACAAATATATTATTTCCAACTTTGTGAGTAAAGAGTGTAGAGTCAGCTTTGCCTATTTTAAAGCCTTGTTTGAGCAAGAATTTCTTAAGGCATTCATACCATGCTCTTGGTGCTTGCTTAAGCCCATAGAGCGCCTTTTAGAGTTTATAGACATGGTTGGGGAACTTGGGATCTTCAAACCCCGGTGGCTGCTCCACATACACTAACTCTTATATTGGGCAATTGAGGAATGCACTCTTGACATCCATTTGGTACAGCTTGAAGTCATGATGGGCAGCAAAGGCTAGAAGCATTCAAGTCTTGCCACCGGTGCATATGTTTCTTCAAAGTCCAAGCCCTCTACTTGAGTGAAGCCTTGGGCCACCAATCTTGCCTTGTTCCTTGTCACCACGCCATTTTCATCTTGCTTGTTGCGGAAGACCCACTTGGTACCAATGACATTGGTATTGGGCCTTTCCTCCAAGTTCCACACTTGATTTCTCTCGAAGTTGTTGAGCTCTTCTTGCATGGCCATGACCCAATCCAGATCTCCAAGTGCTTGCTCTACCTTGAGAGGTTTCAAAGAGGAAATAAACGAGTAACATTGACAAAAATTTGCTAAATGTGAACGAGTTGTTACCCCCTTTCGAATGCTCCCAAGGATGTTGTCAACGGGGTGATCCTGTTGTATAGTTTGACGTAGCCTTGGATGCTCAACACCTCCTTGTTCTTCTTCTGGACCTTTAGCTTCTTCTTGTTCAAAGATAGGCTCCAAGTTGAGCCCTTGAAGTGGTGGAGTAGGAGTTGAAGGAGCTGCTGCTGAGGTGGATGGGGCGGCACTGCCGCCCTGCTGATTTTCAGCAGGTGAGTGCTGCCCTTGTCGATGGAGTATGACAGTGGAAATTTGTGCAGCAATAGCCTAGGGATCCTCATCATCAGTGGCTCGATCTTCTTGTGGCCTAATGTCGCCTATAGCCATTTGCTTGATTGCATCACATGGTGGATCCTCCTTTTCTACAACACTTGAATCAACTTGCTCCACTTGAGAGCCATTAGATTCATCAAATGTCACATCTACCGTGACTTCGATTCTACCCATGGTTTTGTTGAAGATACGATAGGCATGCTCATTTGATCCATAACCAAGAAGAATGCCTTCATCAACTTTAGGTGCGAATTTAGAGGTTTTGGGTCTTTTATTAAATATAAAACACTTGCACCCAAACACTCTAAAGTATGACACCTTTGGTTTTGTTACCGGTTAGAAGCTCATATGAAGTCTTCTTGAGTTTCTTGTGTAAGTAGAGGCGGTTGATGGCATGGCAAGCGGTGTTGACGGCGTCACTCCAAAAGAGGTCTAACATCTTGTACTCATCTAGCATTGTCCTTGCTATATCAGGAAGTGTACGGTTCTTCCTCTCTACTACACCATTTTGTTGAGGGGTGTAAGGAGTTGAAAACTCATGCTTGATGCCCTCATCGTCAAGAAACTCTTCAACTAGAGTGTTCTTGAATTCAGTCCCATTGTCACTTCTCATCTTCTTGATAGGAAGACGAACTCCCTTTGTGCCCTTCTCACAAATATCTTGACTTTCTCTTGCACCTGGGACTTATCATAAACAAAGAATACCCAAGTGAAATGGGAATAATCATCAATAATAATTAGACCATATTTGTTACCCCGATGCTTAGGTAGGCGACCGGTCCAAAGAGATCCATGTGAATCAACTCCAACGGTTGTGTGGTGGTCATGATGCTCTTTGGTGGGTGAGGTACACCTACTTGCTTTATGGCTTGGCAAGCACTACAAATCCTGTCTTTCTCAAATTGAATATTGGTTAGTCCAAGGATGTGGTTGTCTTTTAGGAGTTTGGCCAAGTTCCTCATCCCAACATGAGCTAGTCGGCGATGCCATAGCCAACCCATGCTAGATTTTGCCACTAAACAAGTCTTAAACTTAGCTTTACTTTTGCTGAAATCAACTAGGTAAAGCTTGTTCTTGAGGCGACCTGTAAAGACAATAGAGGAATCCTCCCTCTTAGAGACTTCCACACCCTTATCCGTGAAGAGACAATTGTAGCCCATCTCACACAATTGAGAGACGGACAGCAGATTGTACTTCAAGGAATCAACATGTAAGACATTTGTAATTGAATGATCAAGTGTAATAGCTACTTTACCAAGTCCAATCGCACCCTCTTTTGAATTGTCACCAAATATGATATTCTCATCTGAATTTGTAGTTGGGGAGTATGATGAGAACATACTCCTTTCTCCGGTCATATGATTTGTACAGCCGCTGTCAAGTACCCAACTTGACCCACTAGAGGAGTATGCCTGCAATACAAGTTTAGTTCCTAGTTTTAGGTCCCCAAATGTTCTTGGGGCCTTGCACGTTAGTCACAAGAACTTTAGGAACCCAAATAAAAGCATTAAGATAAACATTTCGACCATTGCCAACAAACTTGGCAAACACTTCCCCCTTGCTGTTGTGCTGCAAAACAAAGTTAGAATTCAAACATTGTTGAGGTGGTTTTGCCTTTGGTTGATAAGCATATCTATTTGAAGTGACCCAGATAGATTTCTTTGGTTTCTGGACAACCTGCTCAGGATGAGACACCTTCTTCTTAGGCTTGACATGAGTAGAGGAGGAGGAGGTGGTCTTCCCTTTTCTGTGGGGGGCAGCACTGCTGCCCTTCATAGCGGCACTGTCGCCCATAGGCTGCGATGCTGCTCTGGGCTGGCCTTGTGCTACCATCTATGCAGACCTATCTATACCTTCCTTTCCTTTGCTCATGAACTGAACACACTCATATCTATTGATTACTTTTCTCCCATTGGTTTTACCTCCATGAGTGTGCCCAAGCCCATCCTTGATGTGTGGATTTCTTCCATCTTTGTATTGCGGTCTCTTTGGTTGTTCAACTTTGCCACCAGCAGATTTCTTGTCTTCCATGCACCTTTTGCCTAATATATCATTGAGCCTAGCAATCTCCTTTTTCATAACCTCCATGTTTACAAGGTTAGTGTAATAAACATTTAAGTCAAGATTATAGCATTTTTCACACCCTTGGCTAATGGAGGGAATAGAAATGTCATTTGTGTTAGAGGGCAGTGGAGTGCTCTCCCATAGAAGATTATTTTGCTCCTCAAGTTTGTTGTGCTTTTCAACTAAGACACAATACTTGTCATTGAGTGCAATATTTGCCTTCTTTGTGAGAGCATGTTCTCTTTGTTCTTTGGCCAAGTCCTTGTTCAAAGAGTCCACCTCACTCTCTAACTCAAGAGCTTCCTTGCAGCCAATATACATCTTTTTGGTTTTCTCAAGATTTTCATCTCTATCGGCTAGCTCAGCTTTGACACTTTCTAATTCCTCCATTAGATTTGTGATGAAGAGCTTGGTCTTAGGATCCAAATTTTTAGTCAATTTAGCATATTTCTCAACATCACTAGTTTCATCATCACTAGAATCACTAAGTTCACTACTAGAGATGTCACTAGGAGGTGGAGGAGATTTGGCTCTTTGTTTTACCTTCTCACCCTTTGCCATAAGACAAATGTGAGTGGAGTGGTGGTCATCATCATCGGACATGTTGTTGAACAGCCTTGGTGTAGAGGATGGCTTTTGAATGGCCACGGTTGCAACCTTCACATCCTCATCACTTGACTCCTTAGTTGAGTCCCATTCATGCCCAATGTGTGCCTCTCCCATTTGCTTATATCTATTTTTGTGTTCATGCTTGCCTTCATTGTTGTCCCTCGTGTATTTGTTGTCTTTCTTCTCATAGGACACTTAGCAATGAAATGCTCGGTGCTGCCACAATTGTAGCAAGTCCTCTTCTTCTTGTTTGGAAACCTTCTTTGCACTATTTTATACCCATTCCTTTTCAGCCCCTTGTGATAGTTCTTCATGAACAAAGCCATGTCATCAATCTTCATGTAATCAGCCCCATCATCTTCATCTTCACTTGAGGATGAACTTGGATCATCATTTTGTGGAGTTGACTTGATTTCCTTGGGCTGACATGTTGATGCTTGCTTGCTGCCCTTCGCCTTGTTGGAGGTGCCTTGATTGCTTGATTTATTGGCCTTGAGAGCTACTTCCTTAATTTTCATGCCTTCTAGCTTGGCTTGCAACTCACCAAGTCTTCTCCTCTCATTGGCTTCTTCTTTTTGCATGTCAAATGTCAACAATCTTCCAAGCACATCATTTGGTGTGAAGTGCTCAAACTTCTTCTTATCTCTAATCAAGGTAACTACGGTCTCATTTCTTGGTGAGTAGGCTTCCAACATAACCTTCACCACTTTGTGATCATCAAGCTCATCACATCCATAGCCTCTAATCTTGCCCACCAAGGTCATCAATCTATCAAACATCTCTTGTGGCCCCTCTCCATCAACAATCACGAACCTATTGAGCTTAGCCATCAACAAATCAATCTTTGCTTTCCTCACTTTATCAACACCTTCATGTGCTAGATGCAAAGTGTCCTAAATCTACTTTGCAACATTGACATTCATCACTCGATTGTACTCATTTCCATCCAAGACACTAAGAAGAATGCTAGTGGCTTGGCCATTGAGATGGACAGCATCTAACTCCTCATTTGTTGGCTCTTCGGGATCTTCCGGTGGCTGCAATCCATTCACCACAATCTTCCAAAGACCGGGGTGGAGACCTACAAGATAGGCACTCATCAAGTGCTTTCACTTGGCAAAGTTTGTCCCATCAAAATGAGGCAACTTGCCCGCGGGTACATTGATAAAGGACTTTTTGTTATGGTTAGACAAATAAGAATAATTAAAGGATACAGTGGCATATTTGTTCTTATTGTTGTTGCTGCCCTTGTGATCGCTATCCTTCTTCTTGTCCTTGCTCTTCACCTTCTTGCTATCTTTTGAAGCATGGTATGATACATCATCATCTCCATCATCCGAGCTACTAGAGAGCTCACTAGATGATGTATCATACTCATTCTTCTCTTGCTCTTGAGCTCTTGCTGCCCTTCTCTTGACTCTTGCCTCTCTTGTGATTCTTCTAGCTTCTTTTCTCTTTTTCTTGTCCTTGAGCCGCTGCTCTTCCTTCTTCTTTTCTCTAGCTTCTCTTGTTGCGATCTTGGCGGCTTTTCTTTCTTTTCTTGCCTTTCTTCTTTCGGCATCGGTGGTCTTGGCTTCTTTGATGGTGGCATCACTTGCTGTCGACATGGACAGCTCGCTGCTGCTGCCGACATCCTCGATGTGCACACCACTTGCGTTTGCATCGCGAACGGTCCTCGAACCTCCTCCTTCTTCCATACTTCACGCGGTGAAGCATATACGAAGCAACCTTGCTCTGATACCACTTGTAGGATCTATAGGAAGATAAAGGAGGCCTAGAGGGGGGGTGAATAAGCCTGTAAAAATTCAACTCAAAACTCTATCAGAACAGAGGGCGGCACCGCCGGCCTGTAGGGCGGCACTGCCGCTCTTCGAAAATAAATCTAACACAGCTGAGATTTTACAGAGATAAACCTGACCCCATTAGCTGCTTAATCCTGCAATAGAAAGATAAGATCTAGTTCAAAGACTAAATACCATAGAAACTCCACATAAGAGTGGATCGAGCAACCAAACCCTAACACCAGCTACCAAAGAGCTAAACCAGCAAGTAAACAAGATGAAGCACGCGAGACACAAGATTTATCTCGTGGTTCAGCTCACCACAAAGGTTTGCCTAAGTCCACGTTGTTGAGGAAGCCACAAAAGGCTTGGGCTTGCCACAAAGGCTTGCCTTACCCTCGTTCTCAAATCAAGAGGATGAACTCTTGAAGTGAGAGGTGATTTCTTAGCTCTGAGAATGAGGTTACAAACCTCCCAAGGCTGCCACATGAGTTGGCAAGTCCAAGGGCGATGCCTATCCGGCTAGGAGCAAGCTCCAAGAGTAACAAACCCTAGAACTGTCGGCCAAACATGAACCAAATGCTCTTAGACTTTGGGAATCAGTGGATCTGCTCTCCAATCGAGTTTTATTGTCTTTTCTCTCAAGTTTTGATGGTTGGAATTAAGGATTTGCTTGAGGGATGGAGGAGCAACAATAGAGGAGAGAGGGTGAGCTTTGGTTCTGTTCTGTTTCGAGCAGAATGACTGAGTGAAGTAGATAACCGTTGTGGGCTGGGCCTGAAGGGTATAAATACCCCTTGGGTCCAATGGTCAGTTAAGGGCGGCACTACCGCTCTTAACAGGTGGCAAAAACAGTAAGTTGAGGTGAAATTTGGCTGACTATTTTGACTAGATGAGAGGATGTAAATCTGAGAATTTGAGCATCTGGTTCAATAGTTGACGAACTGTCCTAAAATCCCTCTTAATAGTACGGCTTTCCCTAAACTCAATTTCAAAACATAATAGAATTTAAACCTCCTTTGAGCTAGGTCTAGCCACCTTTTGTAATTAGGACACCTGCAACCTGTACATCATCCTCATTTTTCGATTCTCTGCTTGTCATCTCGATAAATCTCATTAGTCCTCTAATTTGGTGGTCATCAATGCCAAAACCCACAATAGGATTTGATTGCACTTACAAGGCTCAACTCAAATTCTTGGATGACAAGGATAGTGTTGGTTGGTAGCTAAAGAAAAGTAACAGGGCCTGCTGTTAATAAATCTGTATATTTGTAATGGTCTCATGGTGAATGGTGATGGTGGTCCTTCCTACAAACAATTGTGGAAAGGAAAAGTCCCGACAAGATTAAAATATTTTTGTGGCTGATGATGGCTAAGAATTGCCGTGTTGATCGAAGATGATATAATCTTCTCAAAAGTAAGTGGGAGGGCAACCCCATGTGCTACTTTTGTTATTGCGTCATGAGCATGTGGCAATCATGGGACTTTAAGTTTAGGAATTTCTTCTCTGGCACATTTATTATACCCTTTATATTCGAGGAGAATCTAGATGGTACCTTGATGCTTGCTAGGCATTCAAACATGCTTTCCTTCTCTTCTTTGCTAAGAGTGTAGTTGGCAGGACTTAAGTAATGGCGTCCATTGCAGGTTGTCTCGTTCTTTCAAACACCGTAGGTCCTGTCGTGCTTCAAGTGTGTCCTTAGGCTTCCCATACACACCCATGAAGCCTAGCAGGTTCACACAAAGATTCTCCGTCAGGTGCATCACGTCGATCGTGCTACGGACCTCTAGGACTTGCCAATAGGGTAGCTCCCAAAATATGGACTTCTTCTTCCACATGGGTGCATGACCGTCGGCGTCGTTCGGAACAGGTTCGCTGCCATGTGCCTTTTCAAATACTACTTTCACATCCTTGACCATATTGACTACATCCTCACCAGTTCGGTTGCCGGCTTGGTCTGGTGGTCTGCCTTACCTTTAAAATATTTGCCTTTCTTTCTTAGGGGTGATTCGTAGGAAGAAATCGACGATGGCCAAGGTACACGACCTTTCGACATTTTTTCAAGAATATACCTTTAATGTCATCAAAACAGTGCGTGCATGTATTATATCCCTTGTTTGATTGTCCTGAAAGATTACTTAGAGCAGACCAATCATTGATTGTTATGAACAACAATGCTTGCAGGTCAAAGTGCTCCTGTTTGTGCTCATCCCACACACGTACACCTGGTCTGTTCCACAAAAGTAGAAGTTCTTCAACTAGTGGCCTCAGGTACATATCGATGTCGTTGCCAGGTTGCTTTGGCCTTGGATGAGCACTGGCATCATAATAAACTTACGCTTCATGCATAACTAGGGAGGAAGGTTGTAGATACATAGAGTAACAGGCCAAGTGCTATGACTACTGCTCTGCTCCCCGAAAGGATTCATACCATCCGTACTTAAAGCAAACCTTAAGAATCTTGTGTCATTTGCAAACTCTGGGAATTCTCTATCGATTGCTCTCCACTGGGACCCATCAGCAGGGTGTCTCAACATATTGTCTACCTTACGGTCTTCTTTGTGCCATCGCAACAACTTTGCATGGTCTTTGTTTCTGAACAGACGTTTCAAGCGTGGTATTATAGGAGCATACCATATAATCTTGGTAGGGATTTTCTTCATGGGACGTTCGCCCTCAACATCACCAGGGTCAGCTCGCCTGATCTTATACCACGATGCATGACATACCAGGTATGCATCTAAGTTCTCATACTCCTAGCCACGGTAGAGGATGCAGTCATTAGGACATGCACGTATCTTCTGGATTTCTAATCCCAAAGGGCAGAATACCTGTTTTGCTTCGTACGTAGTGGCGGGAAATTCGTTATCCTTCGGAAGCATCTTCTTTTGGATTTTTAGTAACTCCCCAAATCCCTTGTCAGATACACAATTCTTTGCCTTTCATTGCAGCAATTCTAGTGTGGTACCCAACTTTTTCTGCCTCGCATCACAAGTTGGGTATAGCAATTTCTTGTGATCCTCTAGCATGCGCTCGAACTTGATCTTCTTCTTTTCACTTTCGCATTCTCTTTGTGCGTCACGAATGGCCTGACCAAGATCATCAGCGGGCTCATCTTCCGCCCCTACGTCTTCTTCAGCTTCGCCCATTACAGTATCATTGAAGGCACCATATTCAGCAATAATGTCATCACCGTCCCATTGTTCTTCTTCACCTTCTTCCATTACAACCCCGGTTTCTCCATGCTTCGTCCAACAAATATAGTTTGGCATGAAACTCGACTTCAATAAGTATGAATGAAGACTCCTTGAGCTAACATATTTCTTCAAATTCTTACATATGGCACATGGGTAGCACATGAAACCATCGCGTTTGTTTGCCTCGGCCACACGTAAGAAAGAATGCACGCCCTCAATGAACTCTTGGGAGCGGCGATCAGCATTGTACATCCAATGCTGGCTCATCTGCATTACATGACATACATACCATATTAAAACCTAGAACATAATTAGTTAATTATACGACATGCATGCCACCACACAAGGTATTAATTTATGAAAGTCTCGCTACAATGTAGACAATCCCAACTACCACTAAAAAAACTAAAGCTAAAATGCACTTCAGCAACATAAGGATTTCGCGGCCAATCCCAACTAAAACAGACAGATCATGCGTTTGTTCAACATCTATGGGCTTCTTCCACAGGATCACTGCCTCATCAGCCGCCGTAGCCGCCTGTGCAAGAGAGTTTTGCACGTGTTCAACATACTCTTACTCCCAGTACCAGCCTGAACATCCAGTGCCATCCCACTGAAATTAAAACAAAAAATTAAAACTTTAATCACAATCATCATGAAAATAAGTATAAATTAACCATAATCATTAAATGCGACAAAATAACTCACATTGCGATCCAGACACTTGTAGAAGATACGGCCCTTGTTGGGACACTCCTTCCTCACCCGGTACTCCATCACAATCTTCTCCTCAAACTTGCAGCATGTAATGAGAGGGAGGTCTGGCCTCAGTCGCTTTGGAACCCGATGAGAGGCCAAGGACCTAGAAGCAGTTGCCATCTACTCTCTATACTCATTTTTAATATAATATAAATTTCTCATTTTATAAACAAATAAAATTAAAAAATCTCTAAAATTCTCTATATCTCTAAACCATGAAGTGTGCTATGCACGCTAAAAATGAAAGCTGAATACTAGTTTTGAATAAATACTTTAACCTTCTTTCATCCAAATATGCAAACTTTAAAGTGATTTTGAGCTTAAATGGCTTACAAATAAAAAAATCCATCATAAAAAAACACATATATCTAGTCCACAAAATGAGATATGCTACTGATGAAACATGAGAGTATAAAGTTGGTAACCTTTAGAACCGAAGAATCGATGGAGGAATCGAAGAAATCTTGTGATTACCGGCGATGAGGAAGAAGAGAGGCCGGCGATGAAGCAAGAACGCTAAGGTCGATGTGGCTCGGGCTCTGGGAGGAAGAAGGGGTATATAGGATGGGACCTTTAGTCCTGGTTGGAGACACCAACCGGGACTAAAAGTCCCTTTCTAGTTTCGGACGGAGCCTCCAGCCGGGAGTAGACTTTTACTCCCGGTTGGAGGGACCAATCGAAGTAAAAGTTAACCTTTAGTCCCGGTTGGTAGCTCCAACGGGAACTAAAGGTCCCCTGCAGCAAAAGCCTGCCACAGTAGCCGTTGGGCGGAGACCTTTAATCCCGGTTGGAGCTATCAACCGGGACTAAAGGTTTCTATAGTCCCGGACGTAAAAAATACTGGGACTAAAGCTAAATTTTAAAGTGGATCAAAAGTCGTTTCTCTGCTTAGTGATATTAAAGCCAGTGCCTATCTTCTTAATTTCTTCGGATTGATGCTTCTGAACACCCAGAACATCCACCAAGGTCAAGGCCAAAGGTAAGGAACGTCGCCATTTGTGGATACAATTTGAAGTGCATTAATATTTTCTTATGAGAGTTGACATTTATATATACCTAATGCCAATTGCAGAAATTTAAAATCGAAATATCATTCATTCCCTTAAGTTGAGAATATTGTCATTAAAATACCTTTTTTTATAGATACGAATGACAAAATTAGTGGAGAAAATGCATCTTGAAACCATGGAAAACTGATTTGATCCAAGTGACTCTACAAAGTTGTATCCCACCGGCACATGAACCGGCTGGATAATAATCTGTCATTTACTCAACTAATGGGTCAATGATCCTTGAATTCCATATCCTCAGCAGAGAGCAGAAAATGTACTTTAATTTTCACCCGCAGATAGGAATTAATAAGGCGCAAACCACTGAACCAGCGCCTTCCATCCTCAGATGTATCATCTAGAGTCCATTTTGAAGGCACATCGATCCAGGAATCAGTAATCAGTACGCTTCGCGTGAAATTTGTGGCCTAGATTTTTGAATACTTTGTAGAATTTACAGTCTCGTTTGTTTAATGTTTGAAAGCAGAGAAGCCTGCAGGGAGTTTTGAACACTTTGTAAAATTTACAGTGTCGTTTGTTAATAAAATGTGTTCCAAAGCACAGAAAGCCTGCAGCTTAACCATCCACGCCTTCCGCCAGTTCGCACACGACGTGGAACACGGCCCTCACCGGGCGGTGATCGGAGAGCCGGTAGCCACCGCAGCGCTCGTACCGGACCTGCTTCATCCCCTTCCCGCGCCACAGGATCCGGTCGCACCTGCAAACAATTAAAAAACAGCAGCAACGAACACCGTGAGAACAAAACCATCTCGATCGCCTGCATGGATATCTGTGTTGGGAGAGCTGGGCGTCAGAGTCGTCAGACCATGCCGGCGCGCGGTGGCGGTGCTGCTTCTCCGGCCGGCCGGTGGCGACGCCGTCGACAGCGCACCAGTAGAACTGGTCGGAGTTGCGGCGATACTTGTAGGTCGGGGCGAAGGTGACGTGGCCCTCGTGCCAACCATCGAACTGACGGCCCTTGGAGAGCTCCAGCAGCAGCTCGTCGTTCTCCAGCAGCATGCTCCATTTCCTGGCCCGCACCAGCTGCCGTGCCTCGTCGTCGTCGTCCATGGAGATCCGGTAGTTGAGGTCCCCGAACAACACCACGCTGCTGCATGCAAGTACACGATTCGATCATCAACGACTGTTTTCCGTTGCTGCTGCCGGTAGAATGTTCAGAGCTCGATCGGGCGACCTACTCATGGCCAAGAATCTTCTTGGGCAGCTCATCCGGTGCTGCCGGCGCGCCGCCGGAGCGGACGAAGCTGGTCCTGGAGAGGATGCCCGCGGCGTCAGCGTTCCGGCGTAGCGCGTTGCCGTCCTCGCCGCCTGAGGCCAGGTGGCAGCAGACGAAGCAGAAGCTCGTGCCGTGAAGCAAGAACCGGACGGACACCGCGCCCTGCGTAGCGCACCGCACGCACGCCGCGTCATCCGCATGCATGCTTCTGGTGTACCGTGCGTCCGTGTGTGCGACTCTGCTTCTATATATCTTACCTTGTTGCCGAGCCGGCCGAGGACGCCGGCGCCGACGCTGGAGACGCCAGGGTGGCGGACGTGCCGGCGGAGGTTGCTCCTTGTCCACACCGACACGAAGATGCCGACCATCTGCTTGCTCATGAGGCACCTGAACAAGCCGCCCTGTCCTCCTTGATCGTGCATTGCTGCAGCTCCATCTCCATGCCTCCTGTTGTTCAATGCGTCACCGATGAGCAGCTGCCACTTCATGGCTGCCCGCCTCTGTTTCGGGCCAAGCACGCTCCTCGCGTTCAGTGGCACCATCTCCTGGAACCTGCATCGTGCAAACGTTGCGACTGATGATTCTTTCTTACTGCACCATCCTGATGAAAGACAACGCTGATAAATTAAGAGATGACAAATCGGTTGGCAAAGTGGAGTACCCAAGAACATAGATGTCGTAGGAGTCGGTCTTGGTGTCCATCCAATCTTCCAAGCTAAGATCATCAGGCGGCGCCATGCCGCCAACGTTCCATGTACCAGCAAATATCCTGCAGCGTCATCAGGTCATGGAAAAACTCGTATGCCGATTGCAGTTGGTGAGACGAGCTCGATCGATTCAACGCAAAGAGCTCCACTCCAATGGGCGCTCACCTGTACTTGACGGTCTCGCTCTGTTCCCCTTGCATTCTAGTCTTCTCCAAGCCGGAGAGTTCGGAGACGAATTGATGACCCACCAGTACCCTGCTCGCCGCCGATCTTGGCCAGATCATCTGGAACAGAGGAACGACGAGTTCATGTCACTGAGACACAAGCACGGGGAGAACGCAAGCAAGGGGATGGAAACGGGAGAGTGCTGACTTGTGCAAGCCTTGGGCTCTTCCCCATAATGCAGTACCTACTACAAGGAAGAGAGCAGCTGCAGAGTTGCTGATTGGTGCCGCCTCTTTCAGTAGGGACTACGCAGCATTCAAGAATTAATTAATGGGAGGGTATGACCATGAGGTAGCAGAGAAGGTTCAGGTATATGCACAAGTCTTACTTGGAAGATATATAGGTGAGGCAAGTTGGATCCAGGGACAAACCTAGCACTACAACAATGGGCACTAGCAAGTTGGCCACTAGATATCATGCTGACTATACAGGAGCAGGAGATACATGTCAGGTATCCACATATTTGGTCAGGAGCTGTCCAAGTCTCCGTGCCAGCAGGTTTACTCAACAAACCTAGACCTAAATAAATCGGCAGCTTATTTCTTCCAGAAAAAAAGATATGCAGTTTTTCCTTTATATGTACCTACATAAAGCATTAACCAGATGCTTTTATCTCTATGTTACCTTTCTCGAACATGTAATTATCATCTCTATGCATGCAGAGAAATAAATAAAATAGCTATCGAACTATTACTCTTTATTTATTAATTAACAGCAGGGAGTACTTCTCCTCATCGATCATTATTTATTAACAGGAGGGAGATACACTCAGGTAGGGTCCGCACCCTGGGAGCGCGTGTGGCCACTCGTTCGGGGTGCATGCGGCGCATGGGGCCCGTGCATATGTGTGACCACATAGAGAGGACCGGCTGCCTGTTGCGTCCGACTGCTGTCTAGACCAGCCGGCCAGGCCCCTAGCCGCATGCACCCAAGGCCGCAGGCCTCCCTGCCGTACCTACCCTCTGCTGCCTAGCGCCTAGGCCTGCCGCTGCTTGTCGTGCTGCTCTTTTTCTCTGTGTGTTGTCTCCACCCAGGCCAAGTTGCCCCTGCCGCATGCTGCTTGCCGCGTTGTTGTTTTGGCCGACCGGCATGGCGCTTAGCCAGTTGCAGGGATGGCCAGGACGCTTGCCTGTTTGTGAGAGGAGCGCGGGCCCACGTTTGCATGGCAGCTGAGTGGTGGCCCAAATTTTTCCATCACTCCATGGCATCTAGTTCCGTATATTTTATGCATTTCAGATGTATATTTCATCTGGATATTGTATATGTTGCAATGGCTACACACGT